>OY728122.1:64557007-65883372 GCA_963277665.1 Viscum album
AAATTATTCTATACACATGTGGACTGGTTTTTATCACCACTTTTGTCATCTCAATTGGATGTAACTAATCCATATTGTAAAAAAATAACCCAATAGTATCTAATAAATATATTTATGGATTTTTTATCATCATAATTATCATCAATGAAATCTTATTTATATTTTATATAGGCATAGGGGTGAGGCCCCTTTTTATTGAATACAAAAAGAGAGAAAATAAGAAGCACAGAAAGAAGAAGGATATTTAATATAGATCATAAAATCCCCTATTTAAGGGACCCAATAATTTTTCCAATCTTGTCTGTGATCCTTCATACCATTTCCTACAATTCTCCCCAATCCATTCCTCGACCACGACTACGTCCACCCCCCCCCTGCGGTGAAGAGAATCCAAGACCTGTGCTTGTTGCATAAGAGTTTCAATATCTATTTTGTCTGAGTCTGAGACCTCAGAGGGCTCCTCAGCTTTCCATGATGTTGGTTTTTCCCATCCACGTCCCCTCTAATAATTCCAAGCATTCCGTCCATGCTTCCCAATGTTATCATGCTTCCATGAGTCATCCATCTCTGTGTCCTCTATAGTGGGTATGTCCAATGGGGTGATCTATTCTGCCGTAGTTGGGTCACAAATCTTCAAGGGATTGGGGACCGGGTCATCTCTTTTGGACAACATGGATCCCTCCTTAGGTTGTCCTACATGAAAAACAACAATAACAACCTACACACTAGAAGTATTGATAAGAGCAGAAGCCAAGGAGTGTTTGGGAGTTGCACAGCCCACTTCCTTGGAGGGAACAAGAGGATTCTATCACTCTTTGACATGAGATGGAATTTTCCCTAGTTGGATTCCACAAAACCACTAGCATTGATGATAATAGGGTAGGGGGAAACATCATTACCAACATCTGAAATTTCAGAAGAACCCAATGGGAAAGAAGAAGAAGCACCTTTATTTGGCATTCTGGAATTAGTTCCCTCAATATCACCCAACATCAATGGTTTCCATAAAACCGGAAGTGGGGGATGTACTGTCAGACCCCTCTGAAAAATGTCTTCCCATGAGCCTATTCCCTAAAAATTAGCATTCTCTTGCAAACTAGGTCCAGGGGGTATATCATCCATTGAATGTTTTCCTAAGACTGTGTTTTGACCAGGCTTAAGAGGCGTCTCCAGATACTGGGTAATAAATTATTTTGAATTCCAAGGGAGTTCATCATGTCCCTTTGAAAGAACATACTACTATCATGTCTATGTGATGAACAAAATTCACCTAAGATATTCCTTCTACAGTTTGATGTAACTTGTCTTATGGACCAACAATCTGGGCAGAACCTGTGGAGTTTTTCAAAATCAATTTTCAGCTCAAATTCTTCTTCATCAGTAGATACAATCACATTATCAATCAAGATGGATGTAAGATCAATCTCGACTAAGATTCCAGCATAATTTCCTTATCTAGAAACCTAATTTTCTTTATCCATTTTTATTGGGACTCCTATTGACAAAGCAATGTCATACAAGATCCTAGGATGGCAAAGAATCTAGTTTAAACCATAAACATTAACCCATGTTTGCACTGAGGTCTTACCTATTTACAGGGGTTTAAATTTACGGTCCCATTCCTGAATGTGCAGTGCACCAGGCTTGAATGAAATTGTGCCAATGCCCTATGCATGAAACATAAGATCTTAAGAGGGGAAAAGCAGATTAAAAAAACCCTTCCCTATGGAGACACACTTCCAGGTGTTGAAACCCCACATCGCTGACAATCTATGGGTAAGGTAATTCATATTCAATGGCATGGAGCCTCTTGGAAAGATGAGATGTCAAAAAATAGAATGAACTCCAATTTCATGTTTCTCTGATATCGTAGTCGGATCAGCTTTAACATGTGAAACCGAACCATTCCATCAAATTCTAAAATTCAAAACCTTGAAAAGAGATAGAGATTGGATGTGTGAACTGACCTCGATTAGGATAGCATCTGGGGTGCCTTGTTTTAAAAAAATCGATTCCCTCCTACCAGACATCACAAGTTTATATGAGTTGAAGTGGCCTCGAACCAGAAAATCAAAATCAATCAGTTGGGAGATCAGAGGATTTGAGGTCCAGAACCCTAAGCGCCATTATGGAGAGGCGCATCCGACCGCTCTCGACCACTTTCCATCCTATGAAAGTTTCTCCCATGTGGTTTAATGGAACATTAAAAAAAGATGTTTGATATTTAACAATGATTTAATCACAAAAAAAATTGTTTTATTTCATGGTTATCATTTTCTTATACTATATTTCATATGAAATCATCTCTGATTTCTGTGAAATAATAATTTAATTTGAAAATTATAATATTTCCAAACTGAATCTCTGTGGAATTTTTTAATATTTATAATAATAAATAAAACATAATCTCATTTCATTAATTAATCAATTAGACTATTATAGTAATAAATTTTTTTGAGGATTATAGGGATCACTATATTCAAGTTTTATTCCAGGTTTATTCATATTATATTTGTATTCATTACTTCAGTACAACATTCCATAATTAGATCATAGATTTAATATATAAATAAATTTTTTTTTCTTAAAATCCAATTTGAATATTTGGAAAATATATATTTTATTTGATATATTATTAATTTTTTTAATCCAACTGTATTAATAAATGAAATTAATAAATTAAAAATCTCATCAAATTTATTGATTTCTCATTACACGAAATTATTTGAGTGAAAGAGAATAATAGTTCCAATGTATTATATTTCTACATTTTAATTTATTTTACTAGACTTCCTCCATTTATGGAAGTTTCAATGAATAGATTTATCTTTTCATTTGATTTAGCGAATGATTCTTACATAATATTCTATTAAATACATACTGATACATTTATACCTTTCTTTTCATGTATTTGACGCCATATGTTTTTTTCACCCTCAACACTTACTTAACATGAGTATTAAGGATATCCAATATATGTGGTCCCATAAATACACATTATTTAATAATCAGATTTGTCAATAAAGTTAATTTATTTCACATTAAGGATATTTTCATGTTTATTGATTTAGTGAATTAGGCCTCAACTATTACGTAAATACTAAAATTTTACATTGTAGACACTATTACCAACTAAAAATTTTATTCAAAAAATTAAAATCATTAAAAGAAAACATGATTTTTTTTCTTGATAAAAATATTCCATCCTTAATCCATTCTATTACCCATCCTTATGCCTTGTGGAATAAATTTGAAAAAAAAAATTGGATGAGCATAAAAAGATAATCAGTTGATATATAATGAAATAAAAATTTTATCCTTGAAAAAAAATGTAATCCATGAATAATTTTTCATAATGTAATACTTTTCACGTTTATGAAGTAGTAAATGTACTTCATTGAATATAATTTCATCTCATACCCATTTTTGCAACCAAAATATTACCATATAACTCATATAAATCACGTATAACACATAATTAAATCTTGAGACAAAATAATACTAAAATGGATTAATCGTACACTCAACATCCACACTTATCACAAAATGGAATATCCATATAGTCGAATTCCAAAACAAATTCATTGGAGTTTACATCGTAACCACATGTCCTTAGTTTATCATTTATCGACCCATATTCATTTTATCATGTAACCACCATTCTTTGGTTAATCACAAAACAACCCACCAAATTTCCATGTAAAATTATATAACCATAACACAAAAATATAGAAATTATCAACATTTAACTCTTAACATTTCATTTTCAATCAAAAGAAATTATTAAATGATATTGAAATTGTAAATCAAATTTTAAAAACAAATCAACACCAAAATACCCAAAAATGGGAATAATGGATTTATTTTTATTTTAAGAAACATTAAAGCTTATAGAGTAAGTCAAATATCAAATAACGGTTATAGTGGCCGAGAATTCGTTGTCATCACTTATGTAAAAAACCATCATTTTTTCCATTAGTAAAATGATTCATAGTTAAAATACTCCATTTGAATTAAATTAAAAGAAAAAAATATTTATTATACACCGTATAAAATAAGGTATTCAATAATATTAATAAATGCCTCAATAAATGGATATTGTGACGATGTCCCTAATAATTGTTGTATCCCTAGATTGAGGACAAATAAAAGAAATAAATAGGTTTGTAAAATATTAATACATCCAATAAAAGTGAATATGGAGTTTTAAAATAAATAGATGTCATTCCGATATATTCTTGGAAAAACTAGAATAATGACATGGATATTTAAATCAATGAATGGAAATTGAGAAACTATTTCCCTTCCATTGAGTCTGACATGTCTCGTACATTATATAATTTCATGGCTAATAAACTTATGTCAGTTTACACTTCCATGAGAATATTTTTCATGTTTATTATTCCTTTTATATATCTTATTACTATATTATAAAAATTAAAAAAAATTATGTTCATATCAGATGTTTTGTCGATATTTGGTATATGGGTCAAAAAATGAACTTTTTTGATATAAATTATCAATGTTTTCAAAATTCCATCATCTCTATAATAGTATTCTTGATTTAAATGTCATATATAACTAGTAAATATTTATTTAGAATAATCAACAATATTTAGAGATATTAAATGAAATTCACAATTCATGGAGATGGTAGGTTGTATTTATGCACGAATGCTAAATTCTTTTCATTTTCAATTCAAAATAATAACAACTAAATGAGATAAATGTATATTAGAATACTGATAAAATATTAATTTCATATATGTCTGATAGGATTAATAAAACCATGGTTAATATTTTCTTCCATATAGTGGAAACAAGTCATATCACATTGAGGGGTCGATTGCCCACACTTCCTCTAACAAAAACAAAATATTTATAAAAGATGGAAATCATGAAGTAATGTTTTAAATTAAAATTTAAATAATTAAAGATAAAATAAATATGAAATATATATCATATTTTAAATATTTTTCATTAAAATTCCCACAATTAGTGGTTGTAGCGGAAAATGAATAATCACTGTTTCGAGCAGAAACTGTTTTTCATACATAGAAACAATATATTTTTTACTCATTATATGTAGGTGTGTGTAACTATCAATATAAATTAGAGCATAAAAAAATACTTTATTATTTAGGATACTGGTGATATTATGTAATCATATAAAAATAAGTGTTTATGTTGTTGATAAAAGGAAAGAAACTAAAAACCATGAGAGAATGTGTTGCCTCATAACTGGGTAACTTATTTTTTTACCACAAAAGGATTCGATGGGATCCTTTATACCCTATAGTAGGCTCAAAAAATAATTGGAGAGATTTTAAGAATGGGTTTGGTCCGGTATTGGTGGACCCAAATGGTTTTTGACATGTGAGTATTAGAGAAGAGGGGGTAAATTTTTATAGGAGAGTGAAGGGGTACCACTGGAAACTCTTAAATTATTAAGTTAATATAAATTAATTTTTTATATAAAAGGATAAAAATTTATATATATGTAATATTAGTTTAGGATATATATAAATCATCTCATAAAATATTTTTTCGATGCACAATGAATTTATTTTAGACCTTATATTTTTGGTTTTCCCTCAATTTTACTATTTTATTTTTACTTATGGAAAAAATGGATTATTAATATTCTATTAATTTTAATTATATCGGGTAAATATCCCATAATTATACAATTAATGATCATTCAAACCATATAATAGTCAATTTTTGATTTTAAAATATTTTTAGGATTTTTAAATATTATAATCAATTATCATTTTACTAAAATACCCATTTTGTTAATTTTTACACTATTCAAATTACTTAATGTAAATAAAATCCAAACAGAGAGATAACATGATTCAAAAGAATTGAATAGTCTCATATCATATCATTTGCACATAAAAAAATCATGGATTTCATAAATTCTTAATTTTTTTAATATTATTAATATAATTTATTTGATTCCATCATTAAAAAAGAAAAAAATGCATCATCATTGTGTAATAATTAAATTTAATTCATTAATTTTTAAAAAATATAAATAAAATATGATGAAATATGAAATATTTTTTTATATATAATTAGTATTTATAATAAAATATTCCACTTATATATGCCCATAATATATTTTTCTTATTAAGAAGATATTTTTTAAAAACATATATTAATATACATTAAATTAATAGTTATAAGTGCCATAATCACACCCATATTGCATCTAAAGGCCAAATATTCGTTCCAAGGGTTTTATTGGTCATTCATATCTCATCAATTATTGTTTGGACACATGAAATGGAAATTTAATATTATTATAACATTATTTTTAGCTTCATTTAACTAACATACATTTTAACCATGGTAAATAAAAATAATTACTATCGTTACTATTCATTATGTACATAAATAAAAGGAAAATATTTAAATAATTTTTAACTTTTTATTCCAAATTTGGAATAAATTTTTTAATTTAAAACATAGATGTTTTAGTAATTAATTTAAAATTAAATCTCATTGTAAAAATGAGAAAATGTGTTTTTTAAAATTAAAAACCATCAAAAGGGTGACATTTTTTTAAATAAAATTTCATTGTGAAATTACCTCCAATGACCAACATTGGATTAAAGGATTAAAAATTGAGCCAATTACTTTTTTAAACCAATAAAATGGGTAATCTAACTATTTTTTAAAATTAGATGAAAATGTCGTTTAGAATTAAAATGCATTATTTTTACTATTCACTAAAAAATGAATTTTATCATAATTATAAAAAAATTCAACAAACTATATTTTTCATTTATCATTTCTATATAATAATTTTAAAATTTTCAAATTTGATATAGAAAATTGTAAAAAATTATATTTAATATGGCTTCTCCATCAAAATACAGTAAAAAATGCCTTTCTTGAAAATTCATTTTTTAATGCTTAAAATTTATTTTGTTCTTATATATTGTCTAGAAAACATATAATAAGAATTTTAAAATTTTCATTTAGTTTCTTCATTAAAATAACACTACAATAGTGAAATGATTTTACAAACACAATTATTCTCGTTAAAATAAATTTTCATAAAAAACAACCTTTATTCTCAATTGGTTATTATTTCAATTACTAAAAAACTTAGTATCAAATGAATCATTATATAGACATGTTTAAGTACTTTTTCTCATTATTTAGATAACATTATTCATTCCCACCATTCTTATTGTGAGTTTATAATGTTAACATTTAAATAATAATATTTAGTTGTTTGTTTAAGCTCGATGTAGTGTATAATGTACGTTGTTGAACATAGAGTTTAATTATTAATACTCAGGATGTTACATCCTCCCCCTCATTAATATATTGTTTACTCAAAATTTGAATATGGGGTTTGTTACTTGGGTATGTATTATCAAAATAACTTTATTAAAAACTGACATCAAGGAAATGGTTATTAAAAATACCACTTTAAAATAATGAAAGAGAAGTACAATCATCACCTGAGATAACACATAACAGGATTACATATATTGGAAAATATATATGGAAGGAAAACATAGTGTCATTTTCTGATTGAGAGTGATAAAAAACATGATATGTATAATGTTAAAAATAATAAAACCCCAAACATATGATGTGTTATACAATCTTTGATTTCACAGTAGGAAAAATAAATGGAAAACATTTTTGTTTTAAGATAATTTTCATGATGGTGTGGATTTTATTTACAAGCTTGTATAATAACGTAAGGAAATTTACTTTCTTGTCAGGTAGAGTTTTATCCTTTTATAAATTTCTACTACAATCTGGTCATTAATCAGAATATTGAGTATTGAATATGACTTGGTCACAACATAATCACTGTAACCAAAATCTGGAGAATAACATCATCCACAATAAATTACTATCTATTCATCCTAGAATGAAATAATAACCAATAAACCAAAAATAGTTAGGATAAAACCCTATAATTCCCCAAAAATAATAAACCATTTCAATGAAAAAAACTACTATCCATCTCCATAATTCAATAGTAGTATCCGATGATCAACAAAGAAAACATGGTAAATAATTGACCTCAAAATTCATCAAAATAATCCAAAATAATATTGAAACCCAAAAACTAGATTGATTTGATAACATAGTATTCCATGATAAAAGCCACTGATTACTCCTTCGATAAAATCCCATAGTATTATATATTACATAATCATATAATGTTCCTAAAATAGAGAATTTCATCCAAAATAACATGTATCAATCAATCATCATATCATTTTCCAACACCAAGCATATACATTGGAAAAAACAAAATTCCACAAATAAAATTCATCTTATTAAATAAATTAGTTTAACAAAAAATAAAAATTCTCACTAACCAGGGACTTCACGTAGGCCAGTGGTATGTGATAATTCCCAGTTGCACTTTAGTTGTGTGTTTAATTCTCATAACATTGCCTAACATGACAGGCTTCCACAAGGTCTACATTTTTTCATTTCTCCAAAACTATATAATTTTATAACATTCCCCAAATTTAGATAAATACTTAAAATAACTGTAATATATTTTACTCTCAATTTATATTTCAAACCATTCATTTTTTTATCACAAAAACCAATAACTATTTATTTCCTCAAAGGTGAATTTCTCCAAAAAAAATTATCAATAGTCACCATAAAATTACATACCATATATCCTCCAAAGGGGTTTCAAATACATTTAACATATAATCTAGAATAAAATTTAAAACTGATGAGGATATCCATATCTCATAAGAAAAAATCCTAATATCCAACGTTGTCCAAACCATCCTCTGATACCAACTTTAAGTCCCCAACATAAAATAATACATAATCTTCATATTAGTCAATAATTTGACTTTATTTGACATTGATGATTTTTTCTAGATTAGATATTTAGAGAATTAGTCCATAAAAATTACATAACAACTCAAATTAAAAAAATCAGACAATTCTACTCACTGTCCATTTTATTCAAAAAAATAATTAAAATAAAAACAGATTTAATTTCCTGAAAAAATATAACTTAGTACTTCATTTCTCTTACCCATCCTTATTCTATATATAAAACATATAACAAAATTGGGATGAGCATAAAAAAATTAGTACACGATAAATAAAAAAAGAAAAATATTTTTCAATCAATAACATGTAAACCATGAATAAATTATCATAAATTAATACTTTTGAACATAAATAAGTTGTAAATATATATCATTGAATGTAAGTTCATTGCATACCATTTTGTTACAACAATGTTACCATAAATCTCATATAAATCACATATAACATATAAAGGAATCTTGGTACATAATCATATATAAATGGAGTAACCATACAGTCGTCTTCCACACATATCACTAAATGGAATATCCATATGACCAAATTCTAAACCCAATGCATTGAAGTTTATAACATAACCCCCCATCCTTGGTGTATCATGAAACCACCCATATTTTATTTTTCACGTAACCACATATTAGTAGTTTATCACAAAACCACCCATCAAATGTCCCAGTACCATTATATAATCTTACCAATAAAGCTTGTAATTACCAATATACCAGTCCTAACATTTCATTTGTAATCCCATGAAATCATTTTAAGGTATTTAAATAGTTATTGAAAGAGATGATACCTTTCCCATCAAAGTAAGGATCCTTTGTTGATCAAAAAACAAACAACTAACCCTAGTCTGAAAATAGGATTCTTATAACAATCTCTCTTAAGAACAGGTAAAAACTCAACAGGAAGATGATCATACCAAAGAAAATCAACACCGAAAAAACATTTATTTACAAGGTCATCTACCATCGAATTTTCTTCTTGATATGTGTGAGTGATGATGTGATTCATTGAGTAAATTGAATCAATGCAATTAATCCAATGTTTAGTGAGTTTCAAATATATGTAAAGATATTACATCCTGATAGCTGAAATAATCTCTATAGAGTCACTCTCAAGATAGAGATAGTTTCACCAATGTCTCATATCTTGTTCCACCACAATAATAACACCAAGAATACCAGCTTCAGTTGAAGTGGAAATGACACAAGAACTATTAAAACAGCCAAGAACCCCACCGTATTGATCTTTGAAGATAGAACCACAGCCGGAGGGACCCGAATTGCCTCGAGAAGGCCCATCAGAGTTGACTTTAATCCATCCAAAAAAGGTTGTCACCATAAAACACCAAAAATACCATACAGAGGCCTGAAATATCCCTTTACAGCAATTTGATTTAGAATGATCAATTCATGAATTGATCAGAAGTAATGTTTACATGGAGTAACTGATTGCTGATATACAACATGTAATGTAGAAACTCTAATGAAGAAACCAGGAATAAATCAAATGGTTGTGTGGAAAGAGAGAGGGACCCCAACTATGAATGATATCTCAAATGAGAGTTATCTATGACAATGAGATTTAACACAAATCTCCAATGTCTTTCCTCATTGAAGCTGCTACAACACAAAGAAGGAAAAGATGATATGCATCCTCATTATGTTGATTGAAAAGAGAACATGAGGTATATAATGATATTCCACAGTTTAGAATATAAAAATATGTTGGGATTTATTGATGAGAAACCCTCCAAGCCAATATAGATCGAGATGATTTTATGAAATTATGGTGCAACCCCTTCATCCACTAAAAGTTTGCATTACAATTCAATGTGAAGTCGTTATCACCACATATATTAAAAACATTCCATTTTTCATTTAATAAAATAATTCATAAAAAAAATATTCCCTTTGATTTATATTTAATATCAAAAGGGATAATAATACACTGTATAATAGATAGTGTTGTATAATATCAAAATATGCAACAATTAAAGGATATTAAGAAGAAGTCCCTTACATAGATTGTATGACTAGATTAAAGATAATTAAATTATATAAATAGGTGTGAAAAAATTAAATAAACCCAATATATATAAGTATTCAGTGTAGAAAATTCATTGTTCATTCACACATATTTTTGGAAAAACAAAACTAATGACATGGATATTTAACTATGTGAATGGAAATTGAGTAAACATATCCCTTACCTTGAGTTTAACTTGTCTCATTCGTTCATTATTGTCCAAAATAATATAAGTATATTAATTTCTACTTTATTGAGAATTTTTGTCTGGTTTATTATTCCTTTTATATAAAGTATTACCATTTTATAAACATTATAGAATTACATATGTTCATATTGGATGTTTTTTTCGATATTTGGAACTTGTATAAAAAATGAGGTCGTCTTGATGTAAATTGAACATGTGGTTATAATTCCATCATTTATGAAGAGTATATATGATTTAAATATCTTATATTATTAGTATATATGTGTTTATAATAATCCATAATATTTTGAGATTATAAATGAAATGTTCCCTTAATTGAGACAGTAGGTCATACGTACGTATGAATGCCACGTTCATTTATTTTTCAAATTTATATAATAATAATCAGGTGATATAAATTTATATTATTATAAAATAATTATATTAATTTCATATATAACTCATAGGTTTAATAAAACCTTATTTTTTATGATCAATGTATAGCATAAACAAGTCATATCATTTTGGGAGGGACATAGTCCATACTTCTCAAAAGAAATAATCAAATTTAAACAAAATGGAAGGCATAAATGTATATTATAAATAAAAATTACATAAGACTTGAAATTATAAAAAATTAATATATTTCATATGAAAATTTCTTTTCCTTATAATGTCCCCAATGAGAGGTGGTAGGGTAAAATTTAGTAATCATTGTTTCGTGAGGCAGTAGTTCGTCATTCACAGGAAACAGAATGTTTGTTACCCATTAAATAGAGATGTGTGCATGTGTTGATCTAAAACACATAATAAAAAAAATCATATTATATGTTGGATAATGTTTTTATTATCTAATAATTTAATCTGAAGAGTTTATGGATTGGATAAAGGAAATGAAACTCAAAATCATGAGAGAAAGTGTTACCTCATAATTGGGTAACTTCATTTGGTTTATTCCAAAGGGAATCGTTGGGAGTCTTTCTTACATAAGGTAGGTTTAAATGATTACGGGAGAGATTATTGGAAGGGTTTTGGGAATGATTGGTTTAACCAATTTGTGCTTGAAATGTGAGTATTAGAAAAGAGTTTGTACCTTTTAAATGAGAAGGAAGTGGCACCCATGGAAATTCTTATATAATAAAATTAATATAAATTAATATTTTTTATTCAAAATGATCTCAATTGATTTTTATATATGATAATAAAATGATATGAATATATCAACTAATAAAATAATTTTTATACATGTATTCAACTTATTATAAAACATATAATTTTTTCCTCAATTAGTCTCTTTTAATTTTAATCGGGGTAAAGAAACATTTAATTATCAAAAGGCTATTAACGTTACTCATAACACATAAATTTACCATAATGGGATATTAAAAGAAAATTTATACCTTATCAAAATCTTATTTTGATTTTAAAATATTTTTAGTATTTTGAAATAATTTAATCTATTTTCATTTTTATATAATATCCATTTTGTAAATAATTATACTATTCACATTAATGAATTTAACTAAAATCAATACAGATAGTTAAATACAATAAAAACAATTTATATTTTTATAACATGTCATATTCCCCAAAAACATTCTGTACTACCTCAATTATGTCACATAAAAGTAATTTAAATATTTATATTATTCTTTATTTGATTCTATCAATAAAAATTCAATCAGTGCATCATAATTGTGTCATAATTAAAATTATTTAATTCCTAAAAACAATAAATAAAATACCATGAGGTATGAAATCTATTTGTATTTATAATGATTATTTATTGTGTAAGATATAATTTCTACCAACCCATATGAAAATTTTTTATTAAGAAGATATCTTTTTATCTCATATTTTTCTTTACATTAAATTTATAGTTATAAGTGTCATAATCACACCCAAGTCAATTCCAAAGGCCAAATTATTATCCCAATTGTTTTCTTGGTCAAACATATCACATATAATTGGATTATGAAACATTTTAAGGAATTTTTATATTATTATAATATTATTTCACCCTTATATTCCTGATTTACCATTTAACCATGGTAAATGGAAATAATTACTAATGTTACTAATCATAATGTCACAAAATAAATAGGAACAATTTAAATAATTTCGACCTTATGATTCCTAAGATGGAATCAATTTTTTCAAATTCAAAACATAGAAGTTTCATTAATTAATTTAATATAAATTCTCATTGTCAAAATGAGAAAATGGTTTTTTAAAAGGAAAAACCATCAAAATATTGTCCTGTGTTTATATCTTATTTCAATGTGAAATTACCTAGAATGACCAAAATTGGATTAAATGATAAAAAAATAATCCAATCACACTTTGAAACCAAATTAAGGATAATATAACTATAAAAAAAATGAGATGAAAGGGTGGTTTGGAGTTTAAATACTATATATTTTAATATTCATTAACCAATAATTTTTTTACCAAAATATACTTAAATTCCACCAAGATATTTTTGTATGTCCCAATTCTAAATAAAATTTTTCCTTTTCAAATATAATATAAAATATTTTAACAAAATATATTTACAAATTTTTCCCCATCAAGAGGTTATAAAAATGTATGTTTTGAAAAATAATTCTTTTATGCTTAAATATGATTTTTTCTTTATATCATGTCTAGAAAATATATTTTATAAATTTTAAAAATTAAATTTTAGTTTTTTAATTAAAATATTCCAATAAGAGTGATTCTATTTTATAAATAAAACTAATATCACATAAATAACATTTTATAAAAATAGAAACTTTTTATTCAATTAGTTTTTATTTCAATTTTTAATAAACTTTGTAACCAATGAATCATTAAATAAACATGTATAACCCATTTTTTTAATTCAGGTAATACTACTCATTTCATCCATTCCAATGACTATGTTATAATGGTAACATTTAAATAATTATATTTAGTTGTTTGTTGAAGCTTGATATAGCATATCATGTACGCTATTGAACATAGTGTTTCATTCTAAAAACATGTGGTATGACATAATAAATAATATTTTATTATATTTCCACTTTACAATATATTATATCTCTTTTATAATTTGGATGGTACAATATTATTTTATAAAGATAACATCTATACCATCCTCATAATGTTTAATAACTCTAATAATATGTTTCTTATACTAATAAATTAATAGAACATCATTGTATTTAAATTTATAAGCATAAATAAATGTTATTCTTAACACAATTATTTTTAAGTAACTATCATTTTGAAATATAACTACATATACTTCAATTTATTCAAATTAATTCAATTTCTTTGTATCACCTATAATTTTTTTTGTAACAAACACCATCAATAATCCATAGTTTTTTAGTTTTTATAGCTTTTACAAATGTCCCATCGATTAATTATCATTAATAAATTTTATTTTTCCCCACATCCTTTTATTTTGTATTATAAAAATCTTGTCTTAGAAGGGTTTCCATAAATTGTATTACATAGTGACAATATTAGTCATACATTGTAAAAATATTCTTATAAAAAATCAAAAAAATATTACTTTAAAAATATTCAACCATATAATGTATTATGTTTTATATATTTATAATTCATAAGAATGTGACCCTGTTTTATACCCCCATTTCTCCCCTATAACATATAATAATTCCTAGGGAGATATATGATGTTCCAAAAATTATATACAATAAAACTATAAATATCCATGTATCCTTGACCTAAAGTATAAAATGAACAATGTCTATAGTGATTTCACCATGGGTTTACAAAATTTATAAACCTTCACTCCCACAGGTGTGTAGAAACCTTTTACATGAGGTTTTTTCTAACATCATTAATTTTTATGTGTTTCTCACTTCCCTTTTAAATCCACGATTTCTAAAAATTTATTGGTACTCAAGAATGGTTACTATAATTTAAAAAATTTATATTTAGTGTAATTATATTTCACATCATTTTTGAAAAAAAAATTCAATATAATATGATGTTTTAAAAAATTCCTTCTATGTCTTATTTAAAAGATTCATTTTCATAATTAATATATATTTGAAAACAATAAATATCTATTATGTTTTATAAAAATCATAATCCTTCATAGTACAATTCTTATAATGATGTCACATTATATCTTATTTTTAAAAATCCTTTAATTTTATGTTCTTAATCTCATTAATGTATACCTAATCATTTTTGTGGAGTTATTCTATTCCAAATTTTTTGTCTCATCTTATTTCTTGAAAATTATAATATGTTTCATTTTTTTTACTACATAAAATCCTGAGTATTTATTGCATTTGATACCTCATGTAGTATTATCACCTTCACCGATATTGTTTCTTGAGGAATCATTGTTTCTCTAAAAAAATTAATTTATGTTATAATCATGTATGAATATTAACCTTCTAATGAATATTTGAAATTATATTAGTTCAAAAAATTATATGTAATCAATCATATTCTATTCCTTAATGTATATTTTTTCTATATATGATGTATATGAAATATTCATCAGATGTTTTTATCATCATCTACAATAGATATTTTTCTTTAAGATCAACCTCTTAATTTAAAACATTCTTATTCAAAAGAATTATCAAAAGATTTACATAGCCTCTACACTGAAATAGTTTACGTGGTTGTATTCCTATAAAATTTCAACTACATTTTCATTATTTTATGGAGATAAGTGGATTGAATTTATAATTTAATTCAAAATCAAATTCTTTTTCTTTTGATTCACTATGTAGTAATAAAAAATTTTCTTGGTCACAATAATTTAGATTCTTCACATCATGATAATACTATTTTTACCTAATATAGTTTTTTAATGTTTTATATTTATTCATCTAGTAATAAATATTAATTTCATACAATTCGTCAAAAGTTAATTGTTATTTACTTTTTACGAATATATTTTTTATCAAAACTTTTGTAATAATTCCCATGAGTTTCATAAATAGGATATAATTTTCCCCGACATCTATAAATCCTCGAATGTTCTTAAATATTTCATTAAATTTTTTGATTTTCTCAATAATGGTCTATTCATCATCTTTCGGGATTACATAAAAGTTTATTATCAAAATTTAAATCAATTTTTCCATCAAACATAATTTTCTATAAAAGAGACTTATGATTTTGTCCCATTTTTCATTAATATTCATGAGACCCACCACCTTCCAATAATTATTTTTCCACGATGTAATAATAAAAGAATTTAACATTCCATTATCTTCAAGATATCATCTATCATCATAATTTAATAATAATATTTATTAAATGGTGTAGACCAAACAATAACTACATAAATTAACTTGGTTCATAGAGTTAGATGATATTGTATGATTATGTTTTCAAAGTTATGCTAATATTTCCCATAAAATGTTGGAATACCCATTGTATTCACTATGATGAGATTATCCATGTTATGTAAATTATGGATCTCATACAGGGAACATGGATTCTTTTATACAAATTGATGTTTAGAGGCGTGTGAGATCCACTATTAATGGAGGATGTTTTGAATCAGGGGTGATATTTTAAGATTTAACCCATCATTGAAATTAACCCCTAAATCTTTTTATATTTTTCTTTCCTTTTCAGAATTTTATATCTCAAGAACACATTATATTTAATGTTTCAAAACTAAAATAAAGAACTCTTCAATTATATGGATTCACCCTATGTGGATGAATTCATTCTTTCAATGGATATTCCCTCATGTCCATGTAAATAATGAATCTGAAATAATGTGAACAAAATATGAGCAAGTCATGTTAGTATCCAACCATATATCAATTGAAAATTATAAATATTAATAAATATTATAATTTTTTCATATCAAACAGATCCAAAAAAAGATAGAAATGTTTTTATATTATCTAATTGAAATTCATACAAGAAATATATATCTAATGCCTTTTTATGGTATCTCAATTAGGGGACACTTCTTTATTATTCTTGTATACTGCCTTTGATACACCTATTCTATCATATATGATTCATCTGATAAACAAGACAACTCTAATTCACAAACTATATGAAATTTATATCTATTATAATATCTTTCAATTATCCCTAACTATTTACTTTATACAATTACTCTAAATAGGAACTATGTCGAATGAAAATTCTTTAACTAATGGTTATTAACATTTGATGTTTTCAATTAATTATCTATTTAACTCAATTTTTAATATCCTTATCTTGTAATACTCATACAAGACATTTAATATCATTTTCTACTTATGTGTAGATTGAACATATAAGTCATATATACAGATATTTATGTTGGTGCGAACTATTGAAAAAATGGAAGTAACTCAAATATGTTTTCTTTATCAAATGAAACATACATCATTGAATCTATGTCTCTACTCAATTTAACATGATAGTTCTCAAATATTTCATAATTCTTTTTAAAAATCAATAAATAAAAAATGATTAAAAAATTCGTGAAAAATCACACCACTCAACATTATGTATCATCTTAAATATTCATGAATGGTAATGAAACATTGAAAAACCAACTTCAACACCATCATTTTAATGTGGTATATAAATTATTATAAACTATATTAAAAAATGGACAAGAAAATATGCATCTGATTACATCAGAAAAAATTTCAACTATTTATCTTAATCTCTTTTTTTCTATACATGTAATATTTTGTCAAATGATCAACGACTAGGTTTGAAAACTATTTGAATACTTTTCTTTGACTAACTAAATTCATTCAGTAAACTCATTCTTTTTCAATTAATTTCTATTATGAATAATCCATTGATTTATGTATTATTATGTATACATCCATTCACTCAGGTTTATCTCAAAATATATACATGATTTAAAATTCACAGGAAGGAATATCATTATATGATCATCCATCCAATTATAACTCCATGATTTGTCGAATTATTGACTATTTGATGAATATTTATATAAAATCAAGCGGATCATCATTTCCAATAAATGAAGCTCATCATGATCTATTCGATCCAATGTCATATATATATCAAGATTCCCATTTTTTCATTTCTGTATTGAACTACATACATTTGTTTAATGAAAAATCATCAATATGAATATCTATTCTTTATATATTGTATAATCATACTGTTGGTCTTCATACATGATTTTGTAATGAATCGTCTAGTCTATTTGATTGATTGTCTTAACAAAGATCAATAAAGAATCTTCTTCACATTAAGTATAAAATATTTTGTCTTAAAAGTTACTCTAATGGATTATTTTATGAAGGCCATAATACAATATAATTAAGTCATAATCATCTTCCATTATTTAATATAATTAAACATTATACAACATGATGATTCAACTTTGTAAAACCTTCAACTTCAATATATTTTATATTGTGTTTCCAAAAAATAGAGAATGATCTTTTTACTACCAATAAATATCGATCTTATATTTTTTTCAATGTCTTACTTTTTAAAATATTTCACATTATCAAAAATGGGAACATCCATAAAAACATTGACTAATTAAAAAACAATGAATGATTGAACTAACACTGGTATGTCCGAGAACATTTTTGAACCTCAAATTTCGTATAAACTATGTATAGGTAAGGAATTTCTTCATGATGATAGAAACCTGATGATTAGAATTGAATCATATAACAACTTGAGTTTTAACTATTTTTTTAGGTAAACGTACTTACCCTCCTCTAGTAGTTTATGAAAATAATTTATTGACAAATCTATCAACTCTTACCTACCAAAGATACAAAAACATTCTGAACAAGGTATATTGAAAAAAAAGTAACAGTAACAACACAATGGATCTTCAGGGTTACGATCTGTCATGAATTAATAGAGATATTATTTAATGAAATCAGAAATATTCTATCAATGGATGAATTATTTATGAATTATTTATAATTTCATGAAACATAATATGTTATCACTGTTTATTCATAGTATGGTTTCTTTTGGAATTTAATTATGTAAAATTAGAATATAATTATTTTATTCTTCATTATATGTTGGTAGAGACAACAAATATATCACTAAAATTAATTTAATAACAATTTATATATCCTCAAATGTCATATATGTGATAGTGAAGTGAAAAAAACAATTAAAAATATATAAATTAAGGATAATACAATCCACTATGTAATGTGACAATTTCCTCTATTAGATGATGGGTATCATTATGATCATTGGATTAAGAAATAAATTTTTTTCAATATTTTTTGAAAATCATGGTATTATTTGATATTAATATTTTTTAATTTGGATAGTTATTATTATATTTTTTCCACCCTCATATAACTCATTTTTTATATTATAAAAAAATCATATGTCATGATTTCTTATTGGGGCTATATTTTGTAGATAATATCATAATAATTTATTTTATGTACCTTAGTTATGTACAAGAACAAAAAATGTTCATCATATGGTCAATTTTTCTATTCTATTAAAATCTCATATGCGAAACCCAAAATGAGCATATGTGATTTACAACATTTATATTTCAATTCCAATGGTTATGATTATGTGAATAACATAGGACATGTATTGAGGTTGGGTGGATCATGTGTGGGGTAGATATGGGGAAATATTTTCATTTATGTTTAATAGGTTTCTTATGTTTCTAATATATAACGATAATAAAATTCTAGGTTTTGTGGGTGAGATTTATTATTATTATACGTAATTAATATTTATATTAAATTATGTATTAGTTATGTATGTTAATTATTTTTCATCTAGATTGGTATCATGGAAGTAATTAGTTACACATATGGATTATGTAATTATGAATTATGGGAATAAATAAAAAAACATCCAATATAGTTGTTGTGAAATATGCAGAACCATGAGGGAGTGTTGTAGGTGTTATGAAATATTTTATAATATAAATAGAGATCAAATTATGAAGAACATATTATGTGATGAGATCAAATCAAATATTCATAAATTATACTATCATATGGTTGATTTTATTTATCATACAACTTTATTGGGGATATTTTTGGTTAATAAAAACAGAAATCGTTATTTTTTTTTATTTTGGGACAGAAAAAAAAGTCATGAAATAATTGTTTCCACATGTATGTTCTATATTGAAAACAACTTTTATGTATACAGTTTATTCAATTAAAACATATATTAAGATTTCCCAATGTTTTTTAGTTTTTATACTATAATATTAGATATTTATTTATCTATGAAAACACATTGTGGTATAGTGATTTCATCCCATGTTATTAATTCTTCTATGATAGATGTGTGTACCAATGTGCATCCTCTAAATCTTATTATTAGAGCATCGATTAAATTTTTTTTCTTCATTTATTTGAATGAATATCTCAATATATCTCACATAATAACATTCAGGTTAAGGAAATAAATTTTAATATATGAGAATATCCCATGATAACAAATCAATGTATGGATAACAATGTCAAAACTATGAAAATTATTTATCTAGAATTGGGTGTAATATAAAATCATGAGGGGTTATTTTACTATAATTTTTTTGGGGAAACATGATATTGAAGATATGTATAATTTCATTAAAGTTTCTCATATATTTCAAAAATTGTTTCATAGACATTCCAATGATCTTCAGGCTGAGTAACAAATAGAACTCATAAATGTTATTATGCCAATATAAAACAGTATTTAAAGAATAATGTTAATAATAATATAGGAATAAAATAAGAAACCATAAGAGAATATATTTAACAATATTAATTTGATAACTTAATTAGTAAGGGGTTCACCACTCCCATTTTATAATAATATGGATAGACCGATGCATGTCTATATTGATTATTGTCAACATTATGCGATAAAAATCATGACCAAGTATCAATAACCTCATATTGATGAAATGACCGATCAACTAAGAAGGTCTCAAAATTTTTCTATGATAGTCACTTGGTCTAATTGTCATCTATAATTTTATGATGAATAATATACACCAACTAAAACCACACATATATGACGTGGATACATTGAATTTAATATGATGCCTTTTAGACATAAAAATTCTCATAAATAATATTCAATATTAGTAATAGATACTTTATAGAATCTTAAAATAAAATTTTAATTTTAAATATATATTATATTATAATATATTCCATGAATTTATAAGATCATAATGATCATATTTAGATTAGAATACATGTTTGATAAAGGGGAACCTATTTACTAAATTTGGTATGGATGAATATTTTTAAGGAAAGAATAATTTGTATATTAGAAAATGAAAATTTTGGGTAATTATATTAATCCTTCAATGATAAATGCTACTGTGGAATTTAACATCCTAAAAGTATATAAATATATATATAGTTTTCTATCATTAATTTTCTTTATTGATGATTTCATATTTCTTTTTCTAAATAATAAAATCCAAAAACCTATATAATAATGTAGGATGTCAACAAACTATGGAAAGAAGAATGTGTAGACATATTCTGTGTTCTTATTATGTGGATGGCCACTAAAATTTAACTCACACTACATAGTAATGGATAATGGTTTTTCATATAAAACATTTCATAAATAAAGGCAGTGTGGTATGTATATAAGAAGAATGAAATGGTGTGAGAATATTGATAATTACAATTAATTATTCATGAACAGAAATTAAATCCACCTGATTTGCATGTAGAATTAGTAAAATTTTCATTAATGATTGTGATTATTTATTCTAAAGAACAAAAGTAATATATATATATATATATACTGATGATAAGAGTTTAAAGTACATATTCACATAGAAGGATTGGAAAATATCTAAAATTTTATGGTTAGAGTTAATCAATTAATATCACTATAAAAAACCAATCTACATCAACATTATACTTTATCCAGGTCTTATTACCCTAAGTCCTAAGGTGCATTTCTGATCATAACATGTTAGTGATGACACTATCAAATCAATGATAACTTCAGGGAAATGATTTTCCCTTGTGAGTTATAATTTAACCCAATAATCATATCCCTTTGATTCAATCATGAAAAATCTATAGGTCAGATGTTATCACCAAAAAATAGTTACAATTTTATAAAACATTCTATATAGATTATAATAACAAATAATTAACTATAAAACATAAACATAAGATAAAATTAAGATCAATATATAAATACCAGTGTACAAAACATTTCATTAAGAGTATAAAATATAATTATTTAACCAATACACTAAACATATACCAAAAATTAAAAATTATTGGGTCTAAAAAAATTATTGATGTTGTCTCTATGTGGCTCTTGGAAATCATCATACTCATACTATGTACGGTGACTATACATAATTAATCCTAGTAGTGATTTTCAACATCATACCCTTTCACAATGTTAGATGGAATCATGTCATTATATACTTAATGGAATATGAATTTTTTTAGGAATAGCCTATTAGGGTACAACCCTGGGTCTATATATTACATTATAATTGATAATCTATCATTAAAGTTTGGATAACATATTATTGAAAACAGTGGTTTGGAAATAATATTTTATAAATCCATTTGTTAAGGTATATAATGATAATTTATAACAATGGAAAACATGAGATAACTATGTGAACAAAATCACAAAGAAATGGATGTAAATAATTCATGCCAAAATAAACTAAATTAAAACAGCAAACAATGTGGTTCTCTAAGAAAAATTATCTTGGTGTGTAGTACATTATCATTTCACAATGATCATACTATGTGTAAATAATGAGATTTTAAAAACTAAGACTCTAAAGAGATCAATAGAAACATTCCCAATCCAGAATCAAGCCTAAAATAAAGAAACATGCATTATAATACTACCAACCAAATGACAACAATGTTCATACAAGATTTACTTCGTAATACATTACATGATCATGACCAAATAAAAATGATAATAAAAATACCATTTAAAAATAATATTGGAATCATATTTAATTAATGTTTTTTAATGTAATTTAATCACATTATTCATATGAATATACCTTATTTTCAACTGGAACTACCAATGAAATCAATGGTTTGTCAACAATATAAAATAATAGTACTATGACAAGTTTTGTGGCCCTAAATTGATCAATCCATGATTAGAATTAAAATAATATGAAAATGAAAACACATGATAGAATGTATAAACAAGGAAAATCTGAAATGTATAGAGGGGACTACATCAGAATCATGTAAAAAATGCCTCCTTCACAAAATATCATAGAAAAATTCATTATAGTTTTCTTCACTGGACTAAAATTTAATGAAATCCATCAAAACACTAACCTATATCTATGTTCAATACTATCTTGTGATTTTGGTTTGATGATGGGAATGAAACTGGTGAACATTTTATTTTAAAGATGGTAATAGAGAGATCAAGTGATAATTAATATAACATTGTGGTATTACATAAACCCTTCAAGGGAAAATGTCACAACCCATCCGTAGGACCCATGCTGTGACTACCCCAAGCCCGCCTTCCATAGGTCAGGGGCTTGCGACTAGCACCAAAGGCATAAATCCCAATAAATAGGGAAGGCATTTCCTTTCTGATAGTAAACAACACAATAGAGTACGCAAGATAAAGTAAACAAAAAGTAATAATGAATACAGAGTACATTCTGAAAGATAACGGGCTAGAATACAAAACCAACTAAAAGTATAGTACAACTGAAAGACTAGTACAACTGCAATAATGTAAAACAACAACCACCGAGTCATCCTCCTGGAATCCCACCGGAAGGGTGGGTACAAATTGTTTCCCTAGCACCACAGGTCCGTCTGTCTACTCCGTGTATGTCTCACCAAGTGGTCAACCTCTATGTACCATCCGGCTCTACAGCCCTCTACCACAATCAGCATTGTCCATAGTTTGCATCCAACACAATGTAGTGCGGGCATTTCCCGCATAGGGGTGAGTATAACGATACTCAGTAGGGACCCCGAGACCCCCGAAGGTCTCCCAGAATCCACGAAGGATGAACCACAAAGAAAATATACAATCATAAAGTATCAACCAAAACTACTTTGGTATATTCCCATACATATACCTAAGTTATCAACCACAATTCGGCTTCAACTCTCGAGCCCAAGCACAACCTAGTCCACATAGGAAAGCAAGTCAATCACATCGATGATAATGATTGAAAGTCATGATTCATCTCACACAGGTATACATCTTTCGTATAGAGATGTAGAAGATCAGATGTAGTCACAGATTCATCGTCGCTGCCAAACCCACAGAGGATTTCAATACAGTTGTCTTCGCTGCCGCACCCACGGAGGATTCTAATACATTTGCTGTCACTGTCGAACCCACGGAGGATTCCAGTACAGTTATCATCGCTGCCGAACCAACCGAGGATTCCAGTACAGTTTTCGTCAGTACCGAACCCATGGATGATTCCAGTATAGTTGTCGCTATTGCCAAACCCATTGAGGATTTCAGTACAGTTATCATCACTACTGAACCAACAGAGGATTCTAGTACAGTTTCCATCATGTCCAAACCCACAGAGATTTATAGTACAATTTTCGTCACTGCCGAACCCACGGAGGATTCATGTACAGTTGTTTTCATGACCGAACCCACGGAGGATTTCAGTATAGTTTTCGTCACTACCGAACCCACAAGGGATTCCAGTACATTTTTCATCACAGTTGCAGCCATCTCTTGGGTTCTTGCACACAATACGCGTGATTCTTGGGGGGTCCTCTCCTCAAGAAAATGGGGTTGATATATCAACTATCACAAAGTCCATAGATGATGTATCCCAAAGTTCCACCTCATCAAAAGGAACCCGATAAGACATATGGCGCCTCAATCGAACGCCCGGTCTGAGCTATATTGGCTTTTCCGTTCCAGGGGCCCTATTGGAAATACACTCGTTCCATACTCGGCCATTATCCAATGTCATCCAAAACTCACATAGAGTATATAAAAAGGACCGACAAGTCAAGAGGGTCCCAGTGAAATAGACGTCGCGTCGATCGGACGTGCGATCTTCAAGTAATTCACAATTATGTGAAAATGGGCCCAGTCCGTCTATCTAGGTGGGCTGGCGGGTCGAGTCATCCTGGTTTTGGTGGGTCCGGCCCTACAGAGGGTCGAACCAGCCCGTTGAATCGTGTAACCCAGCCCGAGGGGGTGCGGCCTGGCCCGGCACGGCGCAGCCCAGCTCGGAGGGTCATCAAGACGTGTTTGTTCATCCTGCACCCTCTGCATTAGGCGGTAAAAATCGGCCAATGTCAATTTCAAAAATTAACAAAGAATGAGGTATAATGTATTTACTTAAATAATATACAAAACGCCTACCATGAAAATTGATGTTGCATGTTGCTGAGCTGCGGAAGACGAGCGTCGCGGAAGATGGCATCACGGAGAACTACGTCGAGGAGAACGAACGTCGATTCTGCGGATGTCGGGGTGAGTTCGAGGAGGAAGCGACGTCTCCTCACTGGTTGTAGAGAAGAGGAAGGAAGGAACGTCATCATACTTCATGGAATCATCTTTCTTCATTGAAGAGGGCATCGTTCTTCACAGACGGATGAAGGTCTCTTCTAAAACCAAAGCTTCAAATGAAAAATTTACCAAGCCAAAATTAAAATGAGGCATTCCCCTATTTTAATCAACTTTCCATGAAATTTCAGAAATATTCAAATCCACCCAAAATAATTTATTAATTTTTGGTGTAAAAAAAAATTAATTCCCTGAGTTTTCATATTAATGACCATGTGGAAGGTGGAGAGTTTAGCAATTAAAGGGTGGTTGTCAAGAATTAAACAAGGGGGTTAAGGGAGTTATGGGGAGGTGAAAATGTTAGGATCGTGTGGGCCCCATGTGACAAATATTATCTCATGGGAGGTTATGTGGGTGTGGGCCCCACCATTAACTCCCCTTGAGAGGGATTAACCAACTTCCATAAATAAAATTGTGTACCACACAATTTTATTAAATTTAAGATTAAACCCCAAAAATTAACTTTCATCCCGCATAAAATGCAACTACGGTAAAGGTCCCCTTAAGTGAATACCGGCATTAAGAGTTCATCGGTATCCTCATATTTCAATTCCGAGCACCGGTTCAAAAGATATGAAAACGGGCACGTACGTTTACTGAATATACTCGAACAAAACTTCATAAATACATTCCATGGACTCCGGGCCTCGGAATCAGGTGCCGTCAGAAACCGCAGACTCGTAAAATTCCAACGTATTTAAGAAAAAAAATTCCTTGAAATTTAGGGGTCTTTAAATTACTCCCACCTTAGGGATTTATGTCCCCTTAAAGATACAACACACACTAGGGAAACAAATGGGGGTGTTATACACGCATTTGAGCCTCCCGCTCCTAAGTTCTCTCCCGGAGGTTCCTGTGCAGCCAGCGAATGCACACCACAAGAATTGACCATCCACGTAGGACCTGCTCCTGTCGATCCTTGATCTCCACTGGGACCTCCACAAATTCCACCCCGTCATCGATGTACAGCTCCCTGTGATCGATGATGTGGGTCAGGTCGTGCATGTATCTCCTCAGCTGAGATACATGGAAGAAGTCACGCACCCGGTGCAACTGAGGTGGAAGGGCCATGCGGTAAGCCACCTCGCCTACTCCACTGAGGACCAGGAAAGTTCTGATGAATTGTAGAGATAAATTGCCGCCCCGACCAAATCTCGATAGACCACGTCGAGGTGAGACCTGTAGAAAGACGTGGTCTCCATCCTCGAAATCCATTGGTTTTCATCTCCTATAAGCACATGACTTCTGCCTGCTCTGTTCAGTCTTCATCCACTCCTGTATGATCTGCACCTTCTCCATCATAGCCTGAACTATCTCCGGTCCTACAAGTGCTGACTACCCTGGGTCAGTCCAACACCGAGGTGATCTGCAAGTACGGCCGTACAGTTCCTCATAATGTTCCATCCTGTTTGTGGAGTGGTAGCTGTTGTTGTACCCAAACTTCACCAAGGGTAGGAGATCCTCCCACCTATGACCAAAGTTAAGGACACACGCACAGAGCTTGTCCTCGAGAGTCTGAATGGTCCTCTGGATGTATGTGGAAGCCCCGTCATGAAATCCATGGATATCCCATCCCACTTCCACTCTGAGACAACTAAGGGATGTACCAAGCCTGCTGGTACCTGGTGTTCCGCCTTCACTTTCTGAAAAGTGAGGCATCGTGAAACGAATTCTTCTACAGTTTTCCCTTCCCATGAGTATAGACTATCTTAATGTCATAGTCTCTGAGGAACTCAATCCAACGTTACCTTCTTAGGTCTAGGTCCTTCTATGAGAAGACACACCTGAGACTTTTGAGTTTAGAGTAATCCTTAAACCGTTCTCTCAACGAACTATGGGTGTGACTAGCCATTTTTAAAGAACTCGACTACACCCTTTTTTGGTTATGTTCTACAAGAGCTGCTATGATTTCTCCTTTTCCGAAAAGAGAAATCTGGTCTCATCCCCTGGATGAACCACGTTCTTTTCCTAATACATTCAATCCTGATATGAACTGTACTATTTCATTCCATGGATGATGTCGTAAGGCCTCGATGATACTACCAAGAGATCCAACTGTTCCTCTCACCTTCAAGGGTCGAGTCACACTATCAGTAGCAGTGTGTGGTCATTGGGTCTCCTCTAGTGGGAATCTCGAAAGTGAGGGTCAATTCAACGGTTTTAACTGGAACCTCTCAGAATCAACCAAATAATAAATGATAGGGATGTAAATGTCACAAGAAAAAGTGTCTTTTATTACAACAACTCAAATTAAAAAGACACAAATCATTTAAAAAAACACCAAGGAAGCTAGAAACATCATAAACAAAGGCCTCCAAGTATAGAGCTAGTTCTGCTCCTGTCCACTTGCTGATCGACCGACTCCTGTGCCATGTCCACCTACTCCTGGTGGACCTTCATGGTCAAACCTCTACCTCTGCCTGGAAGGTCCATCTACTTTTTGGTGATCATCTATAGGACGGTTTGGGCATTATCGAGCCAAGTGACCCTATTCGCCACATGCATAGCACTTCCTCCTCCTCGAATAGATGCCTATGTTTCACGTGCCCCACACACTTGAACCTATATCCTAAGGTCGCCCACCTCTTGTCCTAGTCCGCTTGGACTTCTGTGTCAAATGTATACTACCAGCTGCAGAGGACTCCGCTATGTGTCGTCCTGCGGAGGGTCTTGCCACTAGTGATTGCTCAGCGAGGAAACTCTCCACTAGAAGGGATCTATCCAGCACCCCCTCCTGCGTCGAGATGTTGAGGGAGATCATCAAAGCCCTGATCTCATGCCTGAGTCCCTGCTCGATGGTCTGGGCCCTGGAGAATGGGTCCCGCACTATATCAGTGGAGTATCGTGAGAGGTCAGTGAACCTGACTGAGTACTGAGCTATTGTCATTATGCCCTTCCGCCGATAAAGTAACTCTTGAATTCGCACCAAACGAAGGGTGGCTGGAACAAAATATGAGAGGAAGAGACTCTCGATGTATGTCCAGAGTAGTGATGCCTCGTCATGCACCTGGAGCATCAGACTCCATCATCTGCCTGCCGCTACATGCAGGAGACTCTCGGCAAGGATCACCATGAGGTCAGTAGTTGTCTCTACCAATATGAAAACTTTTACGATAGCCACCAGCCAATCCTTAGCTACCTGGGGGTCTATCTCTCCCCAGAACCTGGGCAGCCTCTGTTGTTGGAACTCGTACAACTCACTCAAGTGGTGTGCACTCTCTACTGCTAGAGATGGTGGTATCGGTGGCCCAGCGGGTAGTGGTACCACTGGTGCCTCTGCTGTGATGGGGTCCTATATCGAGGCCTCGTCGCTCGGTGGGATATCATCTCGTATGTAACACGGAACCCTAGTTGGCTGCCATTGTGGGGCCATCCTAAAAAGAAACAGGTGTGCCACGATCGAAAAAGTATACCAGGTGAGCAGACACAATGTAATCAAGAAGAAAAGTTTTAAAAGGAAACACACACACACAATCAGTGTTTTCATGTACTAAGTTGGAAATCAGAGGTTAGGGTCCTCGTGTATGGATATGTAGGCCGCCACACCAACACTGGACTCCCTGGAATGAAAACAACAATCAATACTCTTAACAATATTTCTTCACAGAAATAAATGATCAGAGTCCTATGTTCGGCGGTAGAACAGACTCCTCTGATACCAATTTGTGACGACCTTTCCTCAGGGCCCTTGCCGTGACTACCCCAAGACCGCCTTCCATAGGCTAGGTGCTGGAGACTAGCACCAAAGGCATAAATCCTAATAAATAGGGAAGGCATTGCCTTTATGATAGTAAAAAACACAATAGAGTACACAAGCTGAAGTAAACACAAAGTAATACTGAATACAGAGTAAGTGATTAAAGGTAAATGGGGCAGAATACAAACCCAACTGAAAGGTATAATACAACTGAAAGACTAGTACAACTACAGTAATGTAAAATAGAAACCACTGAGTCATCCTCAGGGAATCCCACCTGAAGTGTGGGTATAGATTGTCTCCCTAGCACCACGCGTTCGTCCGTCTGCTCCATGTATGTCTCACCATGTGGTCCACCTCTGGGTACCATCCAGCTCTACAAGCCTCTAACACGATCAGTGATGTCTGTCGTCTGCATCCAACACAACGTAGTGCTAGCATTGCCCGTGCAGGGGTGAGTATAATGATACTCGGTAGGGACACCGAGACCCCCGAAGGTCTCCCAGAATCCAATAAGGATAAAACCCAAATAAAAGATAAAATCACGCGGTATCAACCAAAACTACATAGGAATATGCCCATACATATACCTAAGTTATAAACCACAATTAGGCTCCAACTCTTGAGCCCAAGCACAACCCATTCCACACAGGAAAGCAAGTCAATCACATCGATGATAAGGACTGAATGTCAAGACTCAGCTCATACATGTATACATCTTTCATATAGAGATAGAGATGATCTGATGTAGTCACATATTCATCGTTTCTACCGAACCCACGGAGGATTCCATTATAGTTTTCTTCACTGCAGAACCCATGCAGGATTCCAGTACAGTTGTCATCACTTCCGAACCCACGAAGGATTATAGTAAAGTTATCATCACTGCCAAACCCAAGGATGATTCCAGTACAGTTTTCATCACTACCGAACCCACGGAGTATTCGAGTACAGTTTTCTTCCCTGCCGAACCCACGGAGGATTCCAGTACAATTGTCATCACTACCGAACCCACGGAGGATTCTAGTACAGTTATCGTCACTACCAAACCCACGGAGAATTTTAGTACAGATTTCATCGCTGTCGAACACACCGAGGATTCCAGTAAAGTTGTCGTCACTGCCGAACCCACAAAGGTTTCCAGTACAGTTTTCGTCACTACCAATCTTGCAGAGGATTCTAGTATAGTTGTTGTCACAGTCGCAGCCAGCTCTAGGGTTCTAGCACACAGCACGCTCGATTCCGGGAGGGTACCCTTCTCGTGCCAAGGGGGTCGATACATTAACTTTCAAGAAGTCCAGAGTTGACGTATCCCGATGTTCCATCTCATCAAAAAGAACCTGACGCGATAGAAGGCACGTCAATCGGACGCCCGGTCTGAGATATATTGGCTTTTCAGTTCCAGGGGCCCGGTTGAATATACTCTTGTTCCAAACCCAACCATTATCCAATGTTGTCCAGATCTCACTTAGAGTATCACAAAAGGACTGCCACATCACAAGGGTCCTAGTGTTGTAGACAGCGTGTCGATCGGGCACACGGTATTCGTGTTATTCACCTTTAAGTGAAAACAGGCCCGATCCGTCTATCCCGGTGGGCTGGTGGGTTGGGTCAACCCGGTTTTGGTGGGTCCGACCTAGAAGAGGGTAGGACCAGCCCGATGAATCATGCAGCCCGACCCAAGGGTCGTGGCCCAGCCTGAGGGGTCGGGGCCAGACCCATGGGGGGCACGACCAGGCCCGGTGGGGCGTGGCCCGGCCTGGCGCGGCGCTGCACGACCCGACATGGCGCGGCCCGACTGGTCGTGGCTCGGCCAGCTGGCCGAGTGGTCCAATGGGGGGAGGTGCTTTCCCGAACCGGTGCCGCCGCCCTCCCAAACCACCCAGCCGAGGACGACCATCCTTCCTGGCGCAATCGGCCCACTCGGGTGGGCCGCTGTCCAGCTGCGTAGCACCATCGGGTGATGCGGCTTCTTCACCCGGCTGGACGATGAGCCGGCCGATTCACCGTCGTAGCGGCCTGCGGATTGCGGGCCATGGCCTTCCACAGTGCGCTACCTCTTATGGCACCACGGTCATCCATTGGCCCAGCCAGCTTTGGCCGGCCGCGCGGCCTGTGGTTGTAGGCCGCGGTTCCTCCTCATGCGGTCGGCGCACGACTGCCGCCTTCGATCGTCGTCGCTTCCTGATTTCCCATAAAACAATAAACGTCAAAGGGTTGTTGATCTGTGTTTTTTCAGCCTGTTCCCTCCACATTAGGTGTTATAAATCGTCCGATTTCAATTAGTAAGATTAACAATGAATGAGGTACAATTTATTCACTCAAAGAATATACAAAACCCCTACCTCGATAATTGATGTCGCACGTCATCGAGCCGCAGAAGACAAGTGTCGCGGTAGATGGCGTCGTGGAGAATGGTGTCGCGGAGAATGGATGTCGATTCTGTGGACATCGGGGTGCGTCCGAGGAGGAAGAGGCATATCCTCCCTTGTTGCAGAGAAGAGGAAGGAAGGCACATCATCATTCTTCGTGGAATTGGAATTCTTCGTCAAAGAGGGTGTCGATCTTCGTGGAAGGATGTAGCTCTCTTCTAAATCCAAAGGTTCCACCAAAAAATTTTCCAAGCCAAAATTAAAATGAGGATTTCCCCTATTTTAATCAACATGGAATGCCATTTCAAAAAGATTCAAATCCACCCATAATAAATAATTAATTTGTGGTGTAAAAAATAATAAATTCACTGAGTTATCATATTAATGACCATGTGGAAGGTCGAGAGTTTAGAAATTAAGGGGGGGTTGCCAAGAATTAAACAAGCGGTTTGAGGGAGTTATGAGGAGATGAAAATGTTAGGCTTGTGTGGGCCCCACCACACAAATATCCTCTCATGGGAGGTTATGTGGGTGTGGGCCCCACCTCAAAATCCCCTTGAGATGGACTAACCAACTTCCATAAATAAAAGTGTGTACCACACAATTTTATTTAATTTATGATTAAACCCCAAAAATTAAATTTCAACCCGCATAAAACGCAACTGGGGTAAAGGTTCCCTTAAGCAAATACCGGTGTTGCGAATTCATCGATGTCCTCAGATTTAAATTCTGAGCACCGATTCAAAATATAGAAAAACCCTCAAGTACGTTTACTGAATGTACTCAAAAAAACTCTAGAAATTGATTCTAGGCACACCGGACCTTGGAATCCAGTGTCGTCAGAAACCACAGACTTGTAAAATTCCAAAGTATTTACGAAAAAAATTTCCTTGAAATTTCTGTGTTTTACAGAAAACACCTAAAAATCAAGTGTAAGGTGGTACACATCTTGAATGGGAAAATTTTGGAATATATTTGGGGGAATGATAGTCCTGACTGTTGGAATTAATAGATTTAATTTTTGTATATGTTAATATATTCATGTAATCGGTCAGGCACATGATTTTTTTGAATGGTTTTTCACACTATGTGCTAACCATAAAGGGATACCCTCTTCACTGACATCAGTTTGACTCTCTCATGGAATGAAATATTCAAATGGAAGAACTGTGTGACAAACATATAGAATACTATTTGATTTCCACATAATAATTTAAATGGTTTGGTGCATATATACTCATAGTTGTGTACATACCATGGACATTAATCAACTTTTTTGAAAATTATTCTTTTCACCAAAAACATAATTAAACTATAAAAATTGTTATATTATATATTCTATTAAAATAAATTCATTATTAGGGAACCAACATGCATAAAAATTTACCCAACCATTCCACATTATACCTTGAGAATTTCCACATTTATCATATTATGTAGAAATAGTTTTTACTACTCTCTCAAAATGGAATCTCACTCCCTACGATTATTGTTATACAGAAAATGGTTTCATTGAACTTATACTTATTGTATTGAATTTTACAAAAACAAATTAATCTGACAATCCATAATTTGAACACGTTTGAAAAACATAGTGTTTTTATGATTCATGTATAATTATAACTTCTATATCACATTAGGTTGTTATGGATAGTATATCATCAATTATTAGTTATTTAATAAATAATGAATAAGGGTTTTATAAGATAAAAATTCCACCTGATATTATGCAATTCTAAGACTCTACATGACCATGAATGATTTTAATCATGTGTTACCACTTTTTCCATATTCCATAAACAATAATTCTCCTTTAAGAGATTGACCTTATGAAATAGGTAGTAACCAACAAGAATATCCCTTCGATAAAAACTATAGAAATGATAGATTTATTGTGAGTTATAGTCATAGAATTACATTAATGAACCTTTTATAGAAAACCCATCCACTCCTCAATAATACTAACACTCAAGATTTAAATATTACCCAATATGGACAAAAGAAATATTAGACTATAAAAAATAGACCATTCTAGGATTTAAATGGGGAAATTATTAATTCAAAAATTTCAATATTTTCATAGGAGAAATCAACCATTGATAAGTTATTCTCCCATGACTCTATTATGTGTATAATTCAGGTTTGGTCATATCGATGTGAATCTGGACTACACACCCCATCAATTAATTGGGTTATGTGTCATAGGATGTGTTACTAAATTTCAAATGATTATCCAATTACACATAAAATTGAATAAAATCTTATTTGAGTTTCTATATCGATGGTGGGGGGTGGGGGTGGGGGGGGGGGTTATCGATCTAAGATGATATCTTCAGACAAATCATGAAGGTGAATACCTTCATTCATATAATTATATACAAGAATAAAAACATTTTTTAATTTTATAATATTAAAAAAATTTCTAATGTTATTAATAGATTGATAATTTCCCATTTGTAAATCTTTACACTAGGATACCAAGGATTTACAATTATGAAATTGATTAATATCTTACTTAATATCCTTACCATGATAGGGATACAATGTAATAACCTAACTAGCTTCTGGGGAACAACATTTAGTATCTAATACGTGATGCATCACCGTAAGATAATATATGGTGGATTACAACATAATTTCCCACCAATATTGGAATATTACATATAAGATGTTTTAGATATCTAATGGGTGATTATCAGGATATGGTAGTGACCACCACTTACCACATCCTTCCATAGATGTTAATATAAAACATTAGCCACTTTGTAAAATACATGTTGTCATCAACATGTCGTGATAAATCAGCAATAGTCTCCCCAAATTATATTATTTCACAAATCCAATGGAATTATGAATTTTCATCCTATAATGTGTGGATATGATACAATAATTCTGGGGTTATATATATACTATTTAGGAGAACTTTTTCATCCTCCTCATCCAATTCAAGATGAAACATAGTGAACAAACTCATCAAAACCAATGAGTCCATAAAATATTTTAAAACATGATCTGAAAAATATACTCTCAATATTTTAATGACTACATTACAATTATTTTAGAATGTATTCCCAGTCACGGTTGACTTTGAGGAGGTACTATACCAACCACCACTATTTATTATTCAAATACATCTATTTAAAGATAGAATTTAGAATATTATAACAGAATCAACTATGTTATTCCTTGACCAAATATTCAACATCACGTGTGGTATATTTCTCCTCACATTGGTGATAATTTTGGGACATATTTTCCATGAAATGATCCCCTTATAACAAAAAACACAATATCCTCATTCCTTGTATATCAAAAAACAAAACATAACACACCCAAAATATGATAAAATAAATTATTTATCTAAGATAATTGATATTTTTTCTTCTTATAAATTAAAATGTACATTTGAGAAATAATGCATAGAAAATTTATTAAATATTCCTTAATTCAAAGAGAATAAGTGTCACCCATAAATAAAAGAATGGGTGGATGAATTCATTCTTTATAGTATATAAAAATTAAATATTTAACTTGTTCATATCAGTTGGGTCTTTTCAATAATGTTTCATTTTGATTGGACCTACCATGGTTATTATATAAAGTGTGAAATCTATATCCCAAAGATATGGAATCCTAGAGAAATTATCATAAAGGGAATTGTAATATTTATCCACTACAAAGGGATAATGAGAAACTGAACCTTACACTATATCATCAAGTGGAGTCTTGAAAAACTGAATTAATAAAGATCTTGATATCTGGATAATTATATATGGTCTACCTTGGTTTGAATCTAACTCAATCTAAATCTTGTATGCATTCCTTTTATGACATAGAAATAAAACCTTCAGGTTGTATAATTCAATCTATTCTTTGACACTCATAATTAAATCTATGATGTAGTGAAAATTAAAGATGTTTATATGAAAAACAATGAGGTCTCATGAAACCATAGAATCGATAATTATCACATGATACTTGATGCACTTAGTTATTATCAAAATCAGTATTCCTAATGGAGTGGAGTCTTCCATTACATAATTTTTTGACCTATATGGTAGTCTTAAGGAATCATTCAACATATAAGAAATTAATCAATTGGAATCAATTATGAATAATAAATAAAATCCACAAAGAATGAAAAAAACATGGTATCATGTATGGTCATTAGATCTACATATGACTCCAATAAATCACGATCCACCATATACAAGAACATATAAATAGTATCACACTATCGTGTCATGGTGGATTGAGATTCTCCATTAATATAGGAATGAGATCCCATACTATTTGATGCATCTAACATCATCTAGGAAACATTGATGCATGTAGAACTCATATTACATTCATCGGTAATGTTCCTAGTATACTGTTATAGAATTCCTTGGAATCTATACCAATGGGTGGTCCTTGGGTTATCCTATGAATAATTTTTTGTATGTTCATCCCTCAAACATAGATAATATAGACCATACATTTATCCAAATTAATTAAATAGATCATGTAAATGGGGATGTTTAATAGTAATACTACTTCCCCATTGTGACTCCCTGTGCATCATATTTTACCAAGAAAAGGAACTCTATATACAACCCATGAAAACAGTTTGAATACTCAAACAATTCAATAATTTAATATATACTTCCTCCATATCCACTTTATAAACAAATTATATATAGTTTGGAAGATATATGATTATGATCTTGGACATTTTTTTAGGATTCTTAGCTATTTCAAAATTTGGGTAATTTATATAATATTTTTATAAGATCTCTTGTAAATATGTTTTAGCTGTGTAAAAACACAGTATCATTCAATAACTGATAATTCATTCTACACCAAAGATCAAACACTCCCTATCATTCATCATTCATAGGTTCACGGCTAAAATTTTTAGTTAAAAACATATTATACATAGAATTGTAAGATTGTTCTGGTGGTTTGTAATTATAAAGGATTCCAACATTTTACTTCTCCTCACTTCTTTTAGACAAGTTATGTAAGCCTCCATCCATGAATCTAGTGTGAGGAGAAATTAAATATAAATTAAATCTCTTCCAACAAATCTTTAGGATCTTTGGGCCCCCATTTACTATGAAAAATATAAAAATTATACACTATCAACTATTTGTAATGTTCTATCAACTATACATTCTTATTTTCAGGAATTTTCCAAAGATACATAATTCCTACGATCATTGATTCGATGAGTCGGAAGTCTACATGAATATTGGTTGGTGGATTATTCTCCCAATATTCCTCTATATAATTTTTAGATATCAATATTTTGTAATTTTTTAAAAATATATGAATGAAAAATAAAAAAAAGGATTCATTTTAAAGGAATGCTACTAAAAATTAATCATTGAGATACCCCAAATAAACATTATGAATAATTTTCCTAAATACAAAAATAATTATATATGAAATAAATAAAAATAAAATATTAAAAACCATAGTAAATCGATGATTGTAGTGGGGAATAGTTGTCTAATCACTCCCATGGAACATTACATGAGTCCCAAATTTACTACTATGTAATATAACACTCCCATAAATAAAATGAAGGATCTGATTAAATTATATGCCATACAAACCAATAATAACCTTCCACATCTCCCATGTTGTTCCATTTGATGGTTTAATTAATGATCACCATTTCTATATGCTAATAAATCAAGCTATAGAATTAATGTTACCCCTATTGGAATATTTTTTCCCTCTAAAATCTAATATAACTCAATAATTATTTCCTAGGGAATTTCGTAATAACCCGACTATAGGGTAATTTTCACAACCTTAATGAAGTAGTCACAACAATATAATATATTCCTAATTGTTTATAATTTAAAAAACATAACAATAAACAATAAACAAATGAAAATGATGAAAAACAATGAATGAAAAAGTTAGTAATAATAAATAGAGAGTCAGAATAAATAAATACCAAATAGAAAAAGGAATAACTAAAAGACCGAAGATAACAATAATTGAGGGCCCAAAAATACCCGATTATGTTATCTCCTTGGGGCTTATATCCAACATTATCCTCTTACCATATAAGGATATAACAAATTAAGAAGAAATTTTATGAGATGTTACTCCCAGAAATTCCATAGGTATGAAAAAACAACGTTTACATACTCTAATTTTGATAGGTCTGTTATGGGGAAAGTCCATTGATTACATGAAAATGTATATATATATATATATATATCAATTTTTAATTCTAATACTAATTATTCTCATCTGAAAAATACATTTGAAAATAAAGTATTTGAGAAAATATTTTAAAAATCTATTGGTTTTTATAAGAAAATACATGACGATGAGTAAAATGGAAAATTAAAACAGAAAATACCACAAAGTACAAACTATAATTATAAATTAAACATATTAATTAAAATAAGGTAATGTAATTAGTGTATTTCATAAAAATAACATTTAATACACATAACATTTATGATATTTAAATGATATGCTATCTGTATCTTGGAAGCAATCAGGGAACACTTGGAAGCATATTTAAACCTATAAAAAATGTAATTCTTAATATTCATAAGGAATCGTGAATAATAATCCTTTGATAGTTTCTTAACCAAATATAGAGAATAACTACTCCCAAAACCACTCACCTATTTTCTCCCATGTTCACATATAATCATATTCATAAAACAAAATGACCCCGTGATCATATAAAAATCATTGAATAAAATTATATATAGAATAAATATATTATATTTCTATATAATGAATGAGTGTTCATGGAGAAACTTTATCATAATACAGATTTTCTTAAACATACCATTAAAAGTAATATCCAAAAGAAATGACTATTTTGTCAATAAATTACTTGAAATCCATAACACAAGTAGAAAATACATATTGAAATTAAGTCCAAAATAATACAATAATAAAAACTATAGGATATCACTAGAATAATTTCAATTCAATCTAAATGAGGAAAAAAACTATATCATTATATTTTTAACAGGGTCACTTATTCAATATATCACATGAAAAAAAAGATGAGGGGCCCTAACAGGCCTACCCATCAATATAATTTATTAGAATTCTTTTCTGAACCCTAGGACCACACCATAATGGTTACTAGGTTTAGAAATATGAAGATTAAATTTATTAAAATTATATTATAGTTATATAAAAATAGAAATGAAAAAAAATATTAACAATGAATGAATCCATGAAATCATCATGGGAGAACAACAAAATTTTAATGGGGATGAAATCAATGATTCTCATAAGAAATTATTCAAATGGAAGGATATGAATGAGAATAATGGGGTTCAAATTCAAAGAGAGAATATGTTTAAAATCACATATTATAACATAATTGGAATGGATGCATTGATTGTATGAATGTTTTTCAAAAATATGCTCTATAAAAATAAATTTATCCACATTATATACAGGACTCATAAAATCTTTCGAAAGGAACTATTAATTTGTTTTAATCTATCGGAATATTAAGAGTAACATCACTAAAGGAACATACCATCATTTTCATGGTTTTTTCATAGATATTCCATATTTTGTAAAAACCATTCACATCAAATTTCTTTTTAAAAATTCATGTTTTCAATATCTATCCTCTAAAAACTCTAAATAGACATTGAAGAAAATAATTGAAACAAAATAAATACTAGAGAACCAATATTTATCACAATGACTATACTATGTTGATTAATCATGTTGAATTTTCTATGTTATAATTTTAAGCAGGACCAATACTCATGGATATGAAATGGATATACCTACTTATTTTATTTTAAGGGAAAAATTAAACTTCTCCCTAATAATTCATTAACAATCAATCTATTTAATGACCATAGTGGTGTAGATGGATAAAAGTTAATGCATCAAAATGTTTCTATTTTTTTCTAAATTCATCCATTGAAATGAATTGAATATAACCTATCTTAAGTGATTCTAGGTCTATTAAATAATAAAATTGATGAACGATTTTTCATCATTTGTAATCCTTGGTTGAATATAATAGTTGCATATTTTTATTAATGATGAATTGTTTTTCAATAACATGTCAATGTTCATTTGACAATTCCCATCTCGATGTTGTGATCTCTTGGACACTAATTCAAAAAAATTAGTGCCTGAGTCTTATGGGACAAGTGGAATCAAACACATTTCCCAAAACAAAGAGGCTTCAAGCTTGTAGAGAGGTCCTATGGTTTGAATGTGAGGAGTCTATTACCTCAATACCAGAGTGTAGCATAATAGATAAATAATAACATGGGTAAATAGTGGAAGAAATATAGGTAATTTATTGTAGAATATGAAAGTAACATATATTCATGGATAATAATAACTGAATCAATTAATGTAACTGATGATGACATGTCATGTCATTCCAAACTAGAAAACATGGATAGAAGAATGTAGACATAATGTGTTCCACAATAGTATATATAAAATCAAAAGAATATCTCATACATCCCAAGATCAGGCTCGATCATCTGTTATCAATAACCATCTTAAATATAAAGAAATCAAGTTTTTTAATCTATATTCATCCCATTATCAACAAAAAATTCTTGTAATCAACCTCGGGTACCAAATGGTGCTTGGGGAGGGTGTGCGATAAATACAAAGGGGACACCACTAGAATTTTTATAACGTCCACGTTGTGTAATGAAGAGTTAAAAATATTCATGAATTCATATTTAAATTATAGTAGTACAATGTTACTATATACCCATGTATCAGCTTTATTCCTTATATGGTGAAATAACATGTTACCAATTCATTATTTTATTTTTACTATTGTATAAATGAGACACATGGTAGGAATAGTGACAGTTCCAAGATGTTACAAGGCAAACTATAATGATATTAATTGATGAAGTTCCAAGGTATCCACTAATTCAATATATTCCTCCAGGGTTTCCAACTCTGTAATGACTATATCCTATATTAGGAAAAGAGTGTAGTCCAATGATCATAGTCCAAGGCATTCCACAATAAGATGCATACTGAGTCCAAGATTTTCATCCAATGTAAAATGAGGAAAACCAATGACTAGTCCCAATGGACTATAACCATTGAATGCACTTTTCAATATTGGATCCAAAGAATATGTCAATGGAATCATATATTACTACAATAGGGATCCTACATTTTTATACGAGGCATTTAATATTTGAAAAAGATTAGGTTCTAAGAGGGTCCCAAAATAAGAATGTTGTATCATTGAATTCAGAATGGGGTTCGCTAGGTCTCAAGGCATTCCCTAATGAATCCAAGGATATATCAAGTTAGGAAACTCCAATTTTTTATAATGAAGTCAGATAAAATTCATAACATTTAATAAATTACATTTCATTATTTTGACAAGGATAATTGAGAATCAACTATTTATTGATGTCATAATTAATCAATAAGTCTGTTTGGTTCATTCCCATCCTTTCATCAGCATGACAAGGCCATGTAGCATGAAACAATTCATTTAATCTGTATAATTCATATTCATAAATTATGGATCTCCCTCAAACTGTCAATTATTATAATAAGTGGTCTTATATACATGAACCGGATTATTAAATTATATTTAAAAATGAAAAGTCATATAGTCAGTATAATTTCATATATACATTTCACATTTAGGCACATTTTTTATGAACATACCATAGGTTGGTCATGTGGTGAGTATACATGTTACATTCTATTATAAAATACTCATTTTAAATCAAGCCATTTAATGTGGAAAATATTACCCTTAGAAAGTTCATGCCAAGGCACACCTGAGGTGCACCTCAAATGTGTCAAAGAGCTAAAATGAATATTATGAAACAATATCCAAATGGGATGGATGAAGTTGTGGGAGTATCCTATAAAAAATAATCGCATATATTGAAATATCATAACCATGTGGTTCAATTGATTATAATATTGTAATATAAATTTAGTATGCAAGACTCGATGAAATCGATAAGCCCGAACGTAATTCAAAAAATCAATGAACTTGTGGGTTGATTTATTAAAATCCCACCATAGGCTAGTAATACTCTCATCTTAAAATATTATCCTACAATTAATCATAGAAAAGAGTATATAATAGAAATGAGTAAAAACACTCACACCAAGAAAAATATGTTTAGAGCAATAGGGATGCAAAACAATTAAAAAACACTAGAGTACTTAATTTCATACATCCAACCAGATTAATATATAATTGAATGGATTCTAGATGTTAAAGATCTATTTATCCCTATGATAGGCCTTCAAAATATAAAAAAAAATTAGAAAATGGTGGTTCTGTTCACTTGAAATTGTATTAGGGATGAGAGGAGGCTTAATTAGTTCATTAAGGGTAAAAATATAAAATTACCAAAAAATTTGCATCTGCACTATTTATCAGCATTGTTTGATTAATAGTGTGAAAAACTGATACTGGTTCCAAGATAAATGGTAGTATTTCATGGTTATGTCACACCGTTAGGGAAAAGATGTGCCAACTATGTTGTAAGGAAATGTTCTATGAAACATTCCTCTCACACTATTTTCTCTACCTGTGCTACCTCACCCGCATGGATTACTAAAAACCATAGAGGTGAATCTCAGAACACGGTTGGATATAATATATAGTGGTACTCCATCCATCCTTTCTATTTTTATAATGTATATCGATGATTGTTGAAAAATTTGTATGTCTGGCCTTATTGTGATAAAGTGACCGATAATTGTAAGATGATCCACAACAATCCATATATCATTATTTCCTCCTGATTTGTTTACAAGTTTTGTGAATCAGTATATAGACATGTTTTCCCATTCCAATAATGGTATGGGAGACAGTCGCATCACTTCTTTAGAAATTTTATTCTTATCCTTTACTTGCTGACAATACATGAAAATATTTTTATATTCAAAAATCCTCTTCTTCATAATTTCCCACCAATAGTTATCTTAGAGATCTCAATATATAAATGTCCATGTTAGTTGAAAATATAAGGTTTATCCATGTGATTCGCATAGAAGATATTTCATTTTCATTGGATTATATGGTACCCATAGTCATCATCCAATTCATATAACTAATTCCTCAGAAAAAAATTACTATGAGTATTTCCTCATTGTCATGGATTCCACATTCTTTAGAATTTTGACATCATTTTTTGATCCTCATTTATTTTATCAATAAGGGATGGTTAAACAATAATTAGGGAAATGATTTAAGATGTTCCTTACTTAATTATTTCAAATTCTATCCTATGTAAATCTAATAATATTTAATACTTCTAAATTCTTAACATTGATAATGTAGTAGGATCGTTTATATCTAGAGCATCAACCATTTTATTTTATTTTCCCAGATGTTAGTGGATTGAGAAGTCTTATTCTTTGGTTACCTCTAACCCTCTTCGTAGAACATATTATTCTCATACATTGTGAATTTTTTTTTGGATATTATTAAATGTATATATTTAAAAGTTTTTCCAATAAAGATAATACTCCAAAATATTCAATGCGTTGTTCACAGCTTGCAACTATAGATCTTGCATGTGGTAGGTTTTCACATGAAATATCAAATACCTCAAGTTTTAGTTTTTCACATTATCATTTTTAATTACTAAAAAACCAAATCTGTTATTTGACAAGTTTTTCTATCCCATAGATAGTTCCCCACATCTCAAATGTGTGATTACTAGTGTGGCGAGAAGACTCTTTTTAAATTATTTGTAGAAATATTCAAATTCATTGGTCTAGAGAAATATTTATCCCGTCTAGTTCAGATTGGATAGTAGTTCTGACAATTGTGATATGTTCTGTAAAAAGCACCAGTAATACCCAGTGAGACCATGGAAAACATGGATCTCTATTATAGATGTTATCTGAAGACACTATTGGATTGTTTTCTTGTATGGGACCACATATATTCTTTTTCTAATGTCAAAATTCCACATGAATAATACATAATCTATTTTAAACTCACATTTAATGTAATTTTCATAATTTTTCTTCCATCAAAAGGAATTTGTCAAAATATTAAAATTCTCCACATTTTTGTCCTTCCTTATAGAGTATATCAGAATATCAACAATAAATTATAAAAGAAATTTTTTGAGGTGAAATATATAGAATCTATATTTAATCCCATGAATATTTAGGGAGCATTAGTGAGTCATAGTGGAATCACTATGTACTCATAGAGTCCTTGCGCCATTTGAAAGGCAGTCTTAGGTATATATTACCTCCTCAACATAAATTTATGAATCCTGACTAATGTTCCACTGTAGAGAAATAAGTGGTCCCACATAGCTGATCAAATATGTCATTTATCTGCAGAAGTGGATACATATTCATTATCATGATTATATTGATCTCACTATTATCAATATACAAGAACATCAATTCATAACTCAACTTGATGAAGTGCACAGGTGCACCCATTGGTGAAGGACATGTGTGTATAAAAACCTCTTATAGATTCTCTTATTATTTCTTCATTAGTTCCTCCAACTCAATGGTGGCAATTATATATAGTGTATTTGATATATGTTGTGATGCATAAATATATTCAATTGAGAACACAACCTCCCAATCAAGAGGAAGGATAGAAAATTCTTCCGGGAATATATCATTATAGTCTATTGTAAATGGAATGTATTCAATTATGATTCTCTCCATTTTCTTAATAATATGAGCTAGTTATTATTTCCTATATGAAATATATATGAACACTTGGGATGATGATTTTGAAGGACATCAATCATCCGACTTACAATTTTATAGAATTGGACGATTCATCTGGATGTGAATAGTTATCTCCCACATTAAATATTTGATGTTGTCTTTTAAAAAGATAACCAATCGATTACCAAAATATAATCAAACTTCAAAAAACGTTGTAATAATATTTTTTATGGTAGGATCAATCCAATAAAATTAACGTGGAGGAGTTATATAATTTTGTTGAAATAATTTCACAATTTAATGTTCCCACAGACAACTCATCCTCCAAATTATGAGATGGTGATTTAATATGTATACAAAAAATTCACGTTATGATGGAATTAGTAGATCTGGAATAAAATATTATATTCACAATTCTTGAATGAATAACTGGTGAACATCTCATTACATCATTTTTAGTCTCAATGTTAGTAGCAGTTATGGAATAATAAATCCCTTTCTGCATTGGATTTGATGGTTATTAATGCTAATTACACTCATGTATTAATGATTTAGTGCACTAGCTTCCATATTTACCAACCTCCCAATATTTTATGTATTGAATCATAGATGTAACTTTCCATTCCTCCACTATATTTTCCATATTCTTCAGGTATCTTTGTCATTTATGGGAACAATTTCATTCTCTCCCACAATAGAATCATTTCCCCAAAAGTTTGAGGGAATTACCATCATTCCTTTTACCAAATATTTGACATGTGATTTTTTGGGTTTTTATTACACCATTTTTGAAAGATCCTTCTTCCTAAATCTCTATCTTTTGTTTCATATCTCTGTATCCATGAGACCATTATAAGAACCATATATCCACTTTTATTTCATATTTGAAAAAAATCATCATAACTGTCAAAGTATCTAATATTTAGATCCTATGAAAGTGTTTGTTTTAAACAATTATAAAATATATATTTTTTCAATCATTATTGAACCAAAACATGAGGAATACATTTAAAGAATTGTGAAATTTTCATCAAAATCCATGAAAAATTCTACATTTATTACTTCATGTCTTTTAATTATGTCTCTATATTTATCCTAAGAGTTCGAGGGAAATACTTATTAAGAAATATTTTCTTAATATCTTATCAATCCATCTCTTCAATTGTATCCTTCGACTAGTTTTTGTTAATCAATCCTAGCCTTGTAAACTATACGATAAACATCTAGAGTCACCATCCATGACTCTAAACAATGATGCATAAAAAAGATCTTATCCCTTGAGTTCAATCATTTTTTTGTGACTATTGGAACAAAAGATCCATTTTATGGTGGTGGTTATTAACTTCTAAAAAACTTGTTACTTATCTTATCTGAATTAGGTGAATGAGTATGTTCATAATTATTAAGGATATTACTTATATCCTCATATTACTAGGATACATCGCCATAAAATATTGAACTCCACCTCTCAAGGGAATGGATATGTCATATGGGAAATCTCCATATTGTCCCTCTCATGTGTTTTTGGATGGTTTCTCCTAGTTCCCAAAATTTTCATTTTTATAAAATGATTGAACAAAATATGCATCAAAAATTAATGAATAGATAATTTATACCTATGTGAAATTAATAATAAAGGCATGTCTTATGGGAACCCTTTTATTTGTATTTTTGTAAATGAAATCATCATTGGTGATTACATATACATAGTCTCATACTGAGGGTTATAACTTTTGTTCTCTAATACTAATTTACAAATTAACTAAACCATTCTATAATATCCACCAATAGGGACCCTACATTTTCGTATATTATTACTACATAATTTTAATGATAAACAATATAATATTGTTACAAAACTAGAATCAAATGGATTAGTTTTTTGGAAAAATTGTACCAAACATATAATGAAAATAATAAAATATAAATATTATATAATTTGTTTCTCTCTACCTTCATTGGGGCCCTTATATACTCCAATGTAAATGCATTCACCTTAGGATATACATTGATGAATGGGGTGAGCAGAAATCACATTATGACGATAGATAAGAACATGAATCAATATAATATGTGTAACCTCCCGACTCTAGTTATCCATGGTTAGTGTATTATTGCATAACATTGGAAAGATCACAAGGGATCAGGTCCAGAAAGACTGACCAGTTTAGTTTCCTTAGAAGTACTAGATACATAAATAAATTTTACATTACATTATAAAATGAAAGGAAACATTTTGTCTCTAAAGAACACAATCATATTCTATTGCCTATTCCTGCAGGTCATTCATAATATACATCTTCATATCCTGGGAAAAATAATTCATAAGAAATGGGTGATCTCAAATTCTCAGTAAGGATAACAATATAGCAGAAACTATTATAAATAAGAATAATTATTTAAAGAAATGTGTAAGAATAAATCAAAAAAATTTTAAACATAAATGTCATCATAATATGTAAAAGATAATCCAAATAATTTAATTCACTTGTTCACAAGGATATTCTACTAGTAGAATAATCACATGTTCTATCAATAGCTTATCTTTTAATAATGGAATGAATAATTTAAGACATCATACCCATATAGTCAAGGTCGTGTGACAAGACTACAAATAAAAAAATTTCAAGGACTTGTTCCATGATAGTATATTTTCGGATGAGACCTACTGATTCATCTTGGGGTAATATAGGGCACCTCTCGTCACTTAGTATGTCTAATGAATTTCTCATATGAGAAGGGTGAAGCATAACATAAATGTTTGTATTAAACCAGAATAAAAAATGTTGATACATTAACCATAAATTGTGAATGAAATTAAAATAGCACATCCAAAGGAAAAAATATCATAAAAATATCAGTACTATATGGATTATTTTATTATAATAAATCAACATCAATTAACCAAAAAATCCAACAAAGGATGTTGGCATATATGAAATAAATCCAAAAGCTATTCGAGAGAAATAACTTTTTCCACTTTGAAATAATTTAAAAGTCACATAATTATTGAATAAAAAACTTATTATGAAAATAATATTATAATATTATAATGGAATCATAGAAGGTATTATAATGGTAGAATATAGTTTCAACCACCGTATATGTTAAAAAACATTCTTTTATCAATTTTGTCAAAAAGCTCATAAAGGAACTTTTTTGGAAAATGACGGTCATATTCATTTCAAAACATTCTATAAAACTTTAGAAAAGGGTATAAATGACTTTAACCCATATTCAAGTAAATAGTAAAAATATTTTCAAACACATTTTTAAGAAACATGATGTGGATGATAATGAGGTCCCAGTTGATACATACGTATAAAAAACATCAGATAATAAAGGTATGGTAAAATTCACCCTTACATTGTACATTTCCTTAGTCGAGGGTATGTTAACCTCCTATGTAATTTTTAAATTATAGTTATTAAATTATACAATAACTAAATAAATAAATATTATATCTTATATGATCCTCTAATAATGATTTGTTATAATATTTCTATAGTATCATTTTTTCAATTGATAACTGGTTCGTTTTCCTTTAAATGGTTCGTTATGTAATCCATGATTGTTATAGATGGGATGTATTTGATTAATATAAATAATGATATTATGTTTATAAAAATTATTTTTTAATAATCAAATGAACATTATTCTTGAATGGTTATGATGGGGAAGGAAATATCATCATGTCACGGAGATGGTAAGTTGTATGTATGCACGAGTAACAATAGCATTATATAGATGATGAAATTGAGTTGAATTTTATTTTATCTTATATATATAATCCTTAACATGTTATATTTATTATTTTCATCAATTTTACACGTTATTATACCCATCCAAAAAATGAAGTGTTGAATAACAAACTACACCACGACGTGGAGATGGTAGGCCATAAGTACGCACGTATGGTGACTTCATCATTCATTGGATGGATGGAATAATGAACATAGTTGTACAATATTTATAATAAAATCTCATAATTTATAAATTATTAGATTTATGATATTTTTTATGTAGTTAACAAAGAGTCATGATGTTGAAAAAGAAACAAACCTTGAAAGAGGTGATGAAATAATTACCTCTTCTTCGACAACTTCCTTGTGATTTGAGAAAAAAAGATCCACATGTTTTATTTCTGATCAAAGAAAGGCCTCTTGGTTTAACTGAGGGTAGTTGGGAAGATATTTGAGCTGGGTATTGCTGAGCCAAATGGCATTGGAGGTTTTAATTTGAGATAATGGATGCACCCTTTTATAAGAGAGGTGTGGGGGCACTTTAGAATGAGTTTGAAATATTAATTTATTGTAAAATTATTATCAGTTTCTAATATCTCCAAAAGGATATATTTCAATAATAAGGTGTTCATGGGTCTAAATCTACTCAAAAAAATGTTTTAGATAGGTTTAGGTCACCATATTAACCTTATCTTTTAGATTTTACTCTTCGTTAAATAGTTTCACATTTACTTGTCTTCTAGTATTTTTATATTACATGATTAAACAATTTACATTAAAATTCCAAAAGAAGCTAAATTGGATAATTAATGAAATATCTAACTTATCTATGTACTTTTTCAGAATATTATATTTTTTGGAATATTATATAATTTAATTTGATTGTATTTATTTTAAATACTCATTAATGTAAATTTTGACACTTTTTAGTATTTGGTTTTTTTATATCATAAAAACGTGATTACGTTGAAAAAATACATGTAATAATCCATAAAATGTCTTATGAACCTATAAAATTCTTGGGTGGAATAAAAAATCTCAATTTACATTTATTTTATTATTTATAATATCAATTAATTTAATCTTTCATTAATAATGTAATTACTACATCTTCAGTATGTCATTAATAAATTTAATTATAAAATTTCTAAAAATTATAAATTAAATTCCATGATGTAGTAAGACTTTTTATATTTCAAATTAATATTTATAGTCTAATATATCTTATGTATAACCCTATATTAAAAAATGTTATCTATCAAATTTTGACATTAACACTTTTAACTCTTCATTATATAAATATAATAAATGTCCTATTCTAATCCAAGAGGATAAAAAATGATCAAATTTTTTCTTAAGGTTGATTTTGGCTGATATACTATAATAGAATAGAAGTAGGACATGTGTTGGGGAAATTATAATATTATTTTTACCTTTAATTAACATATTTTCTTTTTACCGTGCTAAATAAAATTCAAATGTTACTATACACGCAAAATTATTTTCATCATATTGAACAAATTTCACATATTGATGAAAAACGTGTCTCTTGGATTTTTGAAATTCAATTCAAAGAAGTTGTAAAATTTATATTTTCGCAAATTTGCAATTGTTCCTAGAATGTGGGGATAATACGTTAAAAAGTTCAATAAAATTATATATAAAAAATATAATTATAAAATGACTCAGATAAATTACATTGGTCAAATATAGGTATTATGTTTCTATTTTGACATTAAAATTAAATTATAGTAAAAATATTTATTTAAATAGAAATTTTATTTTTAAAAATAAGAGTGTTTTTCACTATCAATAAAAAATTATGTCTTCAGAAAAATACCAAAATATCAGTCTAAGCTAATTTTGATATTCCAAATCCAAAAATGAATTCCATTTTGAAAAATAAAATTTTTAAAATTTCAAAATGTGGGTATTACTATCCATAACTACTTTTCAAATGGCAAGTTTCATTGGTCTTGGTGTGATAGGACATAGAGCGGCGTACATCGCATGCTATTGTGTTAATCAAAGAGAATCATACTATGGATGTTTGTGGTGTTACATTCTTCCCTCCTTACAATATGTTCTTCTTCAAAATTTCTAGAATATTACAGCATAAAATGTTTTTGGGTGGTTCTTCCTCCTGTGTTTATTAGGTTCCCACGTTACCTCTTCCATTTTTTTGTTTTTCCAACAAAAATTTACCAGACGAGTCACCCGGTTTCACAACACTAGTTCTCTGGTATCCAGAATTTTGATAGGCTCTTCACAATTAGAAAAACCTAGATCCATTTCTATATCAGCATAGGTTAGTACACGCATTGGTTCTTGCATGTATTTTCTTATCAATGACATGTAGAACACATCATGAACTTTAGATAGACTTGGAGGCATTTCCAAACGGTAAGATACTACTCCAATTAATTCTTTTATTTTGAAAGGTATGATGTACCTAGGACTTATTTTACCCTTCTTACTAAATCATATAACACCCTTCCATGGAGATACCTTCATGAAAACATGATTACCAACTTTAAATTCGATATACTTCCTCCGGTTGTCATCATAGATCATTTGCTTACACTGAGCTTATTTTATGTGGGTTTGGATAATCTTCACTTTTTCCATTGCTTCCTCAACATGTTTTGGGCGTACTAGTTTTCATTCTCTAACATAATCCCAACATGTTGTTGTGAGACATCTATATCCATATAATGATTCATATAGTTCAATCTAAATACTTGAATGAAATCTATTGTTATAGGAAAATTCTACAAGTGGTAAATACACATCCCATATACCATGTAAGTCATTTTTGAAATATCTCAACATGTCTTCTATAGATTGAATAGTTTGTTTTAATTATCTATTAGTTAAAGGTGGAAGGTAATGCTCAAATGACGTTCAGTATAGAGTGCTTTCCGAATACATTTCAAGAATCTTGATGTAAAATGGGTATAATGATCAGAAACAATTGATTGGGGTACACCATGATGTCTTACAACTTCATTAATATATAGTCTTTCTAAACATTCTATTGGTAAATCTTCTCTTATAGGAATAAAATGTGTTGACATTGTAAGATGATAAAAATTTACCTATATTGAATCATACATTCTTGGATTATTTGGTAGCTCGATGACAATGTCCATCGTAATATTAGGCCATTTCCACTCAGGTAGGGGAAGAGGTTGCATGACTCCTCTTGGACATTGTATTCCTGCATTCACCTATTGACAAACCATACATATTGACACATAATCAGCAATATATCTCTTCATGTTTTCCCACCAAAAATGATCCATAAAATCTATATAAATCTTAGTGTAGCCATGGTGTATAGTGAAATTGGAACTGCGAGCATCATCCAACAATTCCATTTTGATATTAGGTATATCGGGAAAACAAAGCATTTTCCCAAATTTCAAAATTCCATCTTCATATACGATGATGATCAATCTCCCGTCATTCATATCTTTAGTTTTATTTTTGATCTCCTCGTCATCAGTATCAGAACATTTTATCCTTTCTAATAAAGATGGTTATGAGACTATTTGAAAAGTTATCCATGTTTCACCAACCATGATTATTCCCATATCCATCATTATTAAATCCATGAACATAATATCCCTTTCAAATCGCATTTTTTCAGAACTCCATGATCCTTTCTGATCAAAGAATATTCCACCTTATTTTCCTACCCTAGGTTGTAGTGTATTGTGAAATCATAATGATTGAGTATCTTGAGCCATCTCATTTTCCCTTTGTTGAGTAATTCCTTTGAAAAAATATACATCAGACACTTGTGACCAGCATACATATCTCACATTTATCACTATAGATATAGTGTCTTCAAATATTTTGAGCAAACACTACAGTTTCTAACTCAAGATCGTGAGTGGGATAGTTTTTTTCATGTGCTTTTAGGTGACGTGATGCATAAGAAATAACTCTATTATTCTACATAATTACACAACCATGTCCTTTCATTGATGTATCAATATAAACAAAAAACCATCATTCCCCGATGGTAGTTTCATGATTGGAGAATTGAATATTATTCTCTTCAATTATTCAATAATTTCTTCACACTCATTTGTCCAGTCTAATTTAAACCCTTTACATGTGAATTTTTTTATTAGCTTAGCCAATCGGGGAGAATTCTTGAGAAATACTGATTGTAACCAGCAAAACCGATAAAACTGTGTACCTTAGTTATACTCATTGGTGTTTTCCATTCATGGATTTCCTTGTTCATTGAAGGATCAACCAAGATTCCATCCTAAGAGGCAATATTTTTATGAAATGAAATCTCTTGAAGCCGAAATTCACACATTCTAAACATCCCATATAATTCATTTCTTATAAGAGTCTTTAAAATAGTGTGCAACTGATTTTCATGATCTTCGTAGAATTAAGATTATACCAGGATAAATTCAATAAATACCACAACAAAGTTACCGATATATTACTTGAAAACACTATTCATTAGATCCATGGATATAGAGGGTGCATTAGTCATTCCGAAATGTATGACTTGAAACTTGTAAAGCACAAACCTAGTTTGAAATGTTGTCTTTGGAGTGTCCTTATTTTTATTTCAAATCTCATGGTATCCAGATACAAGTTCAATCTTAGAAAAATATTTTTCTCCATAAAGATGATCAAATAAATCATCTATGCGAGGTAAGGGATACTTGTTCTTTATTTTTATAGCACTGATCTCCCTGTAGTCAATGCTCAACCTCATAGATCAATCATTTTTCTTATAAAAAATAACAGGGGCTCTCCATGGAGAAACAATAAGGAAAATAAATCCTTTTTTGCTCAATTCCTATAATGTTTCTTTAGTTCCACAAATTCCATAGTGGTCATTCTATAAGTGGTCTTCAATATGGGCCTTGAGCCAGGAATTAAGTCAATGGAGAATTCAATTTCCCATTATCGAGGATGTCCAGGTAAATCCTCTAGAAACATATCAACATATTCTTGCACAATCAGTGCATTCTCTATTTGTACATTATTTTCCTCTCCCATAGTTAATTCAATCCCTTCCACACCAACAATTGAATTTCGTAGTGATAATGGGGTGGATCTATATGAGAATTGTATGGTGATATTTCAGCTCTAATGATAACAGATTCCTTATCATCATCAAAAATAGTAACCTTATTCATCATAAAATATATTTTCTCATTATGGCCTGAAATCTAATCCCTAAAAAAGATTATGTCCAATTGAATCATGTGTATTGAAATAAGATCTATAAATAAAGTAGGTTTATATTCCATGATGGTAACATATTGACAAAACTTTGTTTCTAAGATACTTCACATAGGATTTTTTACAAAAAACTCCATTAATAAGTCAAATTGGAAATATAAAATTTCATTTTCAAATAGGGAATATATAAAATAATTATATGATCTAGAATAAAATAAATCATTGGATAATTTTGAGAAAATGATTAAAGTACCCACCACCACATCATTTAGAGCTTCAACCTCAGCAGTTATTCAGCATCGGTTGCATCACCAGCTCATCTATAATTACCTTGTGTAGGAGGTAAATCCCTAATAGTATTATGTGGGTTGATATAGTTTCAATTACTTCCATGAGGTTCCATTTATAAAAAATGGCATACACTAGGACAGATTATGAATCAAAATGCATAATTCCAAACATGTAAAATACCAAACATAAATTGAATAGTTTATACATATATTCAATAATCATAAAAATGTTTTCATATGGAAAGTATGTACTCAGAAATATTTTATAATTTTTTATAAGGAAAATATGATTTATCCAAAGAAAATCCCCTAGGTGTGTCAAACCAGGTGCACAATAAGGCTCATTTTCATGTTCCAGGATACCACGGGTCATGCCCGAAACTACTGGTCGTTGATTTCACCCCTAGGTACATATGTTCCAGAACCACGTTCACTTGTAGTATCCAAATAGGTATGTTTTGTTGGAAAACCCAAAAAATATATACATTACCAAAAAATTGTATTTTTTATATACTAGTCCTCAAAGTCCATCTTAGGGTAATTTTATCCAATCAGAGTTTTTCAAAATCATGATATAAAGGTTTGTACTAAACATCCTCTGATACCAACTGTAACATCATGATCCTTGTTATCTATAGTTGACACATTATTACATAACATTGGCATGATCACAAGGGATAAAATCATGAAACACATATCAGTTTTGTAGCCTTTGATGTACAAGATAAATACATATGTTTTACATTACCTTATGAAATGAATAATCAACATTGTGTATCCATGGAAAACAGTCATATTCTTCAGTATATCACTATAGGTCAGTCATAATATAAATTTTCGTATCCTAGAAAAAATAAAACATAAGTAGGGGAGAGTTGAGATTCTCAGTAAGGATAACAATATAACAGAAGCTATCATAAATAATCATAAACAATTAAGGAAATGTATAAGACTAAAACAAAAGCCATTTAAAATTAAACATAATCATAATATTTCAAAGATAAATCAAGTAATTCAATTTACTTATTCACATCTATACTCTATTATTCAAATAACAACATGTAATATCTATTGATAATCAAAAAATGATGGAATGCATAATTTCAGACATTATAACCACAAAGACAAGGCCTCGTGCCCAGACTATAAATAAAAATGTCGTCAAGGCCTTGCACCAAGACACTAGTTTGTCTCATGAGAACTACCGATGAATCTAAGGGCTATAGGGGGCCATGCCCATCTCTTAATATGTTCGATGTATTCCTTAAATGAAAATGGTGAAACATGTCATAAATATTCATATTAAATTAGCATAGGAAGTGTTAATACTTTAACCATAAACCATAGATGACATAAAAATAGCACAACCATAGTAAAACATATAATAAAACTATCAATACAATATGGAGTATTTTATCATAAATAATCAACTTATATTTAGCATAAAATCCAACAATGTATGTTAATATAGAATAAATCAATCCAAAAAACTATTTGAGAGAAATAACGTTTTCTACATTGAAATAATTTAAAAGTAACATAATTATAAAATAAAAAAACTATTTTTAATTTTTTTTTAAGATTTTAAGAGATGAAATGAAGGTCATATAATAGTGGAAAATAGCCACACCCGCCGTATAAGTTAAAAAACAACGTATCCTTAAGTTTTTCAAAAATGTCATAAAAGACCATGTTTGGAAGACATCAGAATGATTCCTTTCAAAAAAAATTATAAAAAATCAAAAATAGTATAAATTACATTAACCCATAGTCTTCGAAATAGTTAATATGTTATGAAATACATTTTTAATAAACATGGATGGGGATGATAATGAGGTCTATGTAGATACCTACGTATAAACAACCTTAGATAATAATGAGGTTGAAAAATTAACCATTAATGTGTAATTTTCCTTAGTCAAGGGAACATTAATATGCTAAATAATGGATAAATAATTTTATTAAATTATAAAAGAACCACATATATAAATATGGTATCTTATATGATCCTTTAATATTTCTTTGTTATTAATATTTCAGTAGTAACATTATTTCGATTGTTAACATATTAGTTTTCCTTTATATGTTTTGTTATTTAAGTCTTGTTTTTTTGGGATAGGATGTATTTGATTCATATCTATAATTATATTATGTTCTTAAACATTAATTTTTAATCATCAAATTAACAATATTCTAGAATGGTTAATATGCGGAATAAAATCTCCACGTTTTGTGGAGACGATAAGTTGTACGAACACACGAGCGACAATATAATTCTATTGATGGTGAAACTAAATGTAATTGGATGGTATCATATATATAAATTATCATTAAAATTATATATATATATATATATATATATTATTTACATCAATTATACTCACAATTATACCCATCCAAATAATGAAGTGCTGAATAATAAACTACTCCATTACGTGGAGATGATAAGCCATACGTATGCTCGTATGGTGACATTTCCATCATAAGAGGGATGGAATAATTAATATGGTTGAACCATATTTATTAAATACAATAGGTTTTTATAATGTACTATATTTTTTATTTTAGTATGGAAATAATAAAGAAATATTATCTGGAAGAAGAAAATAACTTTGAAAGAGGTGATTTAATAATTACCTCTTATTCGAGTACTTCCTTTTGATTTGAACAAATGAGATCCTTAGGTTGTCATTAGGATCATTGTAAAGCATCTAGGTTAATTTGAGGGTAGTTGAGAGGATATTTAATCAAGGGTTTGGGCGAGCCAAAAGGCATTGGAGGTGTGAATTTTAGAAAAGGGAAGTACCCTTTTATATGAGAAGTGGGGGAATGTTATGAAGAGAATGCAATAATAAATTTTTATAAAATACTTTTAGTTTTTCAATATATCGAAAAGTATTTATTTAGGGGATAATGTGTTTATGGGTCTAAATAATCTTACCCAATCGGTTTTTGACATGATTATGTGACCATATTAACCTTATATTTAGGATTTAACTCTTAGTTAAATAGTTTAACATTTACCATGACTTCATGTATTTTTATATTACTTGGTTTATAAATATGCAATAAAATATTAAGAGAAACTCTAGTGACTCATTAGTGACATATCTAACCTTATATATTTCCTTTTTAATGAATATTTTATTTATTAGGAATATTGTATCATTTAATAAAATGGTATTTTTTTAATACTCATTTATGTTAATTTTGACACTATTTAATATATTGTCTTTTGTGAAAGTCATAACAACCTGATTACTTTGAAAAAAATACATTGAATCATCCATAACATGTCCTATTAAACTATTCAATTAGTGGATGGCATCGAATGATTAAATATTAATTTATTTTAATATTTATAATATCAATTATATTAATCCATCATTAATAAGGTAATTAATGCATCATCATTGTCTCATAAATAAATTTAATTATATAATTTCTAAAAAATATAAATAAAATACCATGATATAGAATATATTTTTTTCTTTCAAATTAAAATTTATTGTCGAATTTATCTTATGTATTACCCCCATATTAAAGATGGTTAATTATCAAAATTTTAATTTAACACTTTTAAGTCTTTTTTAAATAAAATATAATAAATTTCTTCATCTAATCGAAATGGATAAAAAAGGATCATATTTAGTGATACGGTATATTATGGTAGAAATAAACTTTCGTAATAGAATTAGGACTTGTGTTGGGGTAAATTATACTATTATTTTTACCATTAATTACGATATTTACTTTTAATATGGTAAATAAAATTCAAAACTTACAATTCAACAATAATTATTTTCATCCTATTGAACAAAATTGTACCTAATGATGACAACCTTCTTTTTATTATTATTGGAATTCAATTCACAGAAGCGGTAAAACTACATTGTATGCAAATTTTCAAATGTGCATAAAAGGTGGGTAGAAGACGTTAAAAAGTTAAATAAAATTTTAGATATAAAATCATATTATAAAATTAATATAATGAATTAAATTGGAATAATATAGGTATTATGTATCTATATTGACATTAAAATAAACGTAAATTAAAAGATTAATTATTATAATAAAAATTTGGTTTTAGAAAATAATGTAGTGTTTTCTACTAATCATCAAAAATGTAATGCTTTTAGAAAAATTCAAAAAATTCTCACTAAGATAATTTTGATATTTCGAATCCATAAATGAAGTCCATTTTGAAAAATAAAATTTATTCCATTTCAAAATGTTTGTATTAATATTAATAACTACTTTTTAAATGGTTAGTTTTATTGGTTATGGTGTGCTGGACCTGGAGCTGCGTACATCGCAATCTATTATATTAATCAAAGATAAGTGTAATGTGGAAGGCTGGGGTGTTACAACATGTTTTATAATAATAGTAATCATCATAAAATAATCATAGCATCTAAATAATTATCCTTATATGATATAATATGTAATTTCATGGATTTTGGAAATGCCTAAAAATGAACCATCATGTCATAGTTGTCAAATAACACACATAATTGTGAAAAAAGGTAACATCATGTTCACACATGACATATGTGTGTAATAATAACATCAGAATTTTGAACAAATATTTTGTCATTTTCATGAAACATTATTATTATCTAATGAAATATATAATATTCCCCAATTTATAAAAATTCTATAAAATTCTGGGCACATTCATTATATCATAACATTTACATAATCATTAATTCCCAATAGAATGTATATCAATGTTACACATAAAATAACTCACTTAATGCAAATGGGATTATTGAGAATTTCATAAAGTATATAATCATGAATAAATATTTTGGTTACCAAAATAAAATTGTAATAATAGACTTAGTATAAGATTCATTAATCTAGAGTGAAGAAGAAACATTCTCAAGAGAAGTTAAAGGGTCCATTTTTTTAACATAAGAGTTCTTCTGGGAAAATAATTTCATTTTTCATAAAATAAGATTGGAAGTATTATATTACTGAAAATAAATGGAAATTAAATTTGGATAAAATAATTTGAACATTAATAACTTAGTATATAAAATAAGAAAAATAACTGAATTGTGTTTGGGAATCCCATTACCTTATGCATGAATTCTTTATTCACATTAATATAATGGGTATTAAAATTAAATTAGTTAATTAATAAATACAAAATAACTTATACATGTATTTAATTTTATTAAATATTATTAAATTAGTTTATTTCTATTATTATTAGTTTTATATTTTATTTCGGTTTTCCTGAGAATGTTCGTTTCTTGGTTTCAAAGATGGTTTCTCTATTATACATGTATGAGAGATCATGTAAAATGTGGATAATTCCCAAAAAATGAAATTTTATTTTATTAATGATAGTACATAATTTTAATTTTTATTATATATATAAATATTACTGATATGAGAGTAATTCATTTTACTATATTTTAATCATAATCGTTTAAATTAATTTGAGTTTTTTATCAATCCAAATGAACTCGTTTTGTTTTTTATTTAATATTATGAATGTATGATATATATATAGAATGTTATATATGTTATAAAATATATTTTTGAAACATTTTCCACAAATATAATGGGTTTTTGAACATCCCTAAAGGTGGTAAAGTTAAATTAATACTTTGTTTCCTCAAAGATAAAAATTCGATACGTCATGGATGATGTTTTCAATATTAAATTAAAAGGGATTGTATTAGAAGTTTGATGACGGATTATACCATTAAATAAAATAAATAATTTTTTATAAAATATACTAGAATTATAAATCCACTTCGATTAGGTGTGGTGAGGAGAGAATAATAAAATAAAAGAAACTGAAAAGAAATTAAAAGAAAAAGAATGAGGATTGACCTCTTAGATTCTTCTCATTGAGAACCTCCTTATCAAAATTGGTTTTGGTCTCATATTGAGTCTAAAGGCTCCTGGACATGATTTAGGGTATTTGGAAGTTAATTGGTTAGAAATTATGAAATCTTCACTATTCTATAGGTGCGAGGAGATGGGTTGGTGAGTGGCGGTATTTATAGTGGGACGGGAGGATGGGGTTTGATTATTTTATTCAGTAGGTAATTATTTTGTTTCCAGACTATGTATAGTTTTATTAAGATGTCTAAATATATTAATGGGATATGTACTATTCTATATTATGGATATTAGTAATTTAAACATCATGTATGACTCAATAATACATGTATCTTATAAATACCATAAATTTTTATATTTCAACATTCACCAAAAATTCATCTATATTAGAAAAATACCAAAAATTAACCACAACATTTTTTCAATGTTTATAATTAAAAATTGTGGTCCAATTTATACAATTAATTTCCTATGTTTTAGAAATTTTAATTTTAATTAATGTCATTATTTATTTGTAAAATTAAAATTTTAAAATTATAACATATTTTATGAAAATTTGACAAATTAATTGATGTATCATAATATTATATTGAATTTATAATATTAGAAAATTTTAATTTATGAATCTATATTATTAAAATAAATACCATTTTAAATAATTATATTAATTATAAAATTATGAATAAATAATTATGTTTTATAAATGGAAAAACACTTAATTTATCATTTTTACAACATTTATTTAATTATACAATGACATAATTACATCATAATTTTGTTTATAAGATAGATAAATTTTCTATTTACATACATGTATGAGGTTAAAATTATATGGGTCTGATTACTATTCCTAATAGTTATGTTACTCTTACTTGGTCCACGTTACAATTCCACTAGGATAGGTTCTTTAATTTCATTAAATATTACTTATTTAATTATTAATTAAAGACAATTAGGTTTTTATTGGGATATATATACTATATATGTGTTTTATAATATATCATATTTATAATAATGGAAAAAATTACATTGATAAAAATTTGGGTCCTTATAACCTCTACACCCCCATTGTCACCCATTATATATATAGTTTAGAATTGTTACTCACTTATAGAGGATTATCATTTCCCCTATCATTTCATTTTTTGGTTCATTTTTAATGAATGAATCACTTATTACTCCAATTTTTCAATATTCTTCTAAAGACACATTTACTATACATTAACACCAAAATAACCATTTATCCAAGATGGTGTACAACAAATCCAAATAACCATAATATTAATTAAAAGCACTCCAGGGGTTAATTAATCTTTATGAGGGTCATTCACTACCCACATAATGAATTCCTTATATAATTGAATTAAAAACCACAGATAATGAAAAATATCATTTTAGAAAAAACTACAAATTTATTAAAATATATTTTATTCATCTTCAAAAATCTACTATACAATAAAAGAATTCATTAAAAACCTTTAAATTTTTATTACCCAAAAAATTATATTTACATTTACCATAAATTTAAATATATTCTTCAACATTTGTCAAAAATATTACATGAAAATGAATGAAGGATATGGTAACAACTATAATAAATAAATAAAATAATTTTTTTATCATATTGTTTTATAAATATGAATTATAAAATTATAGTTGGTTTCATACTCTACATTCATGGTCAGTAGCATGTATAGATTAACTAATCACATCTATAAATCTCTCATAATATCAACTATAGTAATAAATTTTAGTAAAAATAAAGGTATAAAAAAGAAAAATTTCAAATGGAAATTTGGCATCTGAGAGATCCCTTTGAAACTCATGTTCATCAATATTTTTTTTGTCTAGAAAGTGTGTCAAAAATATAAAACATCAGTAAATAGAACATATTTATTACTTACAATAATAAAAATAATTATATGAAAATAAATAATATGGTATAATATTTTCATGAAAAAAATAGGCTACTCTATCCTTATAACAGAACATGTCCTTAACAGAACTAGAATTGAATTTTAAATCATAGGGAATATAATATAGTATTAAGAATTTATCCCTCATCAATGTAAAAAATTTAAATCAATCTTTATTGGAATAGGAAATTATGTATTTCCATTGGAAATCCAGTGTGACCATTATTCGGGTTACAAATTCCAACTAAATCTAATATAGTGTTTTGATATTATATTAAAAAAATGAGTCCCAATATTTTTATCCAATATTGATAATCATAAACAAAAGAAAATATTATAACTAAAAATATGCAAAATTGAATTAAAACATTTTAATAAAATGATAACATTAAATCCCAAAGAGTAGAAAAATGATTGATGTTTTAGATGGAATGATATACTAAATGAAAAAATTAATCATAAAAAGATATCCCCTTTTTCTATATCCTTATAAAAAATGTACATGTCTCGCTTTTATACACCCCAACACCAATAAAATAGTTATCTATAAAAATAATTAAACTAGAAACAATTTAACAAATTTTTATATTTATTAGAGTCTCAATCTATATTGTTTAGCAGGTATCCTTCAAACAAACCATGCATTATATAAAAATAAAAATTCATGTAATTGAAATATGAAGATAATTATATTAATTTATTATTTTGATATATAATTAACCACAGAACATGAATTCCAGTTTCATCATTTTCTATTAACATTTATATGATATGCTTTATCAATTAATGAAAAATTTCATAATGATTTACCTTGAAGGAAAATAATTTTTCATTATATGAATTTAAAGATAAATTTCATTCAATATGTAAGCAATATTATTTCTTGTTTAATAAAAAATATACAATCAAAAATCATTCATTTGTTTTCATTTATGGTTTTATTTTTCTTATATGGATTCCCCCAATTCACAATTTATATAAATTTTATGTTGAATATGTGATCCTATTAGTGAGAGTCATCTCTATAACACAATTATTGATTCAAGAAAATAATTTATATGTTATCTTATTCCCCCGTATAATCATATAGTATTAGGTTCAGAACATCATATGTTTAAAGACCTAATATTTTAATAATGCAGTTTCACTTCTTCTAATTAGCTCATAAAATGCATTACTCTTACAGTGAAAGCAAAAAAAACATTATTATTATAAATTAATAATGATATATTATTCTAAAATAAACAAATAATAAATTAAAATATTATTGTTGGCCAATAAATAAAATATAAAACAACAAGAATCATAAAATCTTGAACGTCATGATCCACTAGAATGGCCAGAGTCTTGGAACAATATATAGATGTAAAACAGAATGTTAATAAAAAATAATAATTTATAATAATATTTTATAATAATAATTTATAATATATATATATATATAACATTTTTTAAAATTTAAGTGAATAAAGTTAATTAAATTTATAAGAATTATGATGCCTATATGATCTTTATAATTCAAAAAATTTGAATAATAATATGATCATTATAAATAGTAAGCTGGTCATTAGAATAGTATCATCACGTATGAAAGTTTAAAATAACTTTTCTGTATTTCATAAATAAACATATGATATAATTATATCATGGTACAAGTAGACATATTTTCGAAGAATTAAAAATTATGTGTCGATATTGTTTTTCAAAATTTAAATGTTTATGTACAACATTAAATTTATTATAATGATATAATGAAATAATTTTTTTCATTAAAAAGATTCATCAGACAATATGATGTTTATTATAGTTATAATAAAATTTAATAAAAGAATAATTTTATCTTCATGGAGATTTCAAATTTTTATTTATATAAAAATCTGTATTTTTGGAAGAAATCATTTTTTATTTAAATTTTAATCTCTAAAATATAAATTTTTCTGAATAAAATGTATTCCATTATCAACACATCCAAAATCGTTTGGTTGAATTTTTTTGGATTTTTCCAAAATAGTTTATTTTTTTAAAAAAATATTATATAGTAATTAAAATTATTTAACATTAAAATCTATATAAAATAATTATTAGGTCATGGTTGATGTAACTACCCATTAGTTAGATCACTCCTAAAACATTTACTGTGTCTAGTCATATTAATAAACATTATTGGTTCACTAGAACTAAAATTATAAACTAATGAATATAATAAAAAGACATAGTCATATACAATAGCAACCCTAGCCTTTTAGGAATTTTATTTCATTATATTGTGTATAAATATCATTTAAATAAAAACAAATGATCAAAAATTATAGTGCATTTGGAATATAGGGTATGTAATTAGTAAATATGCAACCATACTATAACATCTTTTCCATAATGAGATCCTAAATATATTCAAGATCCTAAAACTGCATTGGATAATATGGGGAATGCATTGACATAAGGGAAGATATGAAAAGTATAATAAGGGAATAAACAAATTAATAAAGTATAACTCAGAAATTATAAGGAATCACATGATTACATAAAATGTAATGTGACATAAATAAAAATATGGAATAATAATATATATCACATAGGATCATGTGTTCATGGATATATTGGAAATTTGGATCAACCTATAACATGAATAAAAACACTAGTCAATGATAGCTGTCATGACTATATCACATGGTGGATGGAGTCCCATAATGGATTGAGTTTACTCCCAAATCACACAGTTAAGATCTCATTACAATAAAAAGTACCCAATTCATTTTATATCCATCTAGGTGCACCCATAATAACAAGTCTATGCATATTTGTTTTCCATATAATGAATATAGGAATATACATAACGTTTACCCATAGAAAGAATTGGGTGTTATAAGGAGTACATAATGTATAACCTGTGGGAATATAACAATGGTTTCATAAATGAATATATTTCAATCATAAATGGTCACTAATAAATGGAAATTGGTATAAATCCTTACAATTGATGTCAAAATAAAAAGAAAACATGAAAAAAGTTTGTATAAGAAACATGATAAATGAGTTACATTAGTGTTGTTTAATGGAAAATATGAAAAAATATTTAAATTTTAAAAATGAAAATTATTTAGTATAAAATAATAAATAGACACAAATAGTTTTTAATTACAAAATAATTTTATTAATAAAAATTTTGGTTGGTTAAATTAATTTATAGAGTATACTTGAAAATGTGTATGAAATTGGGAAGTTCCCTTTAAATCAGGCTTCCTTATCAAAAAAAATTGATTAGGGTTCCTTTTTAAACATGAATTTCCCTATTAAAGGTGGATTCATGGACATGTATAATTTTTTTTGAATATATAGAGATTTTGAGAGTAATTATTTATGAATAATTACGAAATACATTGATGTAAAGAGAAATAAACCATAACCTAATAGAAATTTGGAGGTTTGGAGATATCCCTTACTTTTTTTGGAATATGATCTATAAAAGAAATTAATATATAATAAAATGAAATTAGTTTCATTAATATATTAATTTAGAACCTCTTTATAATATATTTTACTTCTTATAACGTTAATATGATAATTTATGTCCATTTTTATTACTTATAATTTTTAATTTCATTTCTCTTCAATAGTTCGTTTCATGGTATTATTGTTGGTTCCCTTAAGTATAATTACGGGAGTTCTTATAAAATGGGAGAGAGAAACTAGAAGTATAATTAAATGGTATTAAAAAATTTACATAATTTTAAATGGTCTAATATAATTTATGTTTTCACATATGAATCTGATTCTTTTTATAAAATGGCAATGTTAGACGTTTTTATTAGTTTAGCAGTTTTTCCATAATCACAAATATTTTTGGATTTATTATTCAGTATAATGAATGTATATTAGTTATATAACATGAATAATGTAATAATGAAAATTTTAAAATATTTTTTAATTATTATAATTGTTTTATTTCTAGCCTTAAATTTTGTAGGGAAAATGAGAAATCATTGTCCACAAAGGTGGTCAATCAACATGTGCTAGATGATGTTTTAGCTTTTAAGATAAAAAAGAGAGGATATGAGAATTAATGAGGGAAATTTCATTAAAAAATAATTTTCATATATATATATTAAAATATATATTTCTTTTCACTTTTGATAGTGAATGAAATGATGAGATTGAAGAAAGTTCAAATTTAATATTAAAATAAAAATGATTTTTCCTCTTTAATGTCATCTCTTTGAGAACATCCTAAATGAACCTAGGTTTAGTATTTTGTTGAGGACAATTTTAGGATGGATATTGGGAGACATCTTAGAATGGGTAATAGTCATAATTTTTTAATGAAACAATTCATAGTATTTTTTAGGATTAAGGGTGGTGAGTGGTGTTATTTATTCTATAAATAATGTGTTTTTTTATTATTTTATTCATTTTATTTTTACATTTACTAAACGCTACCTATATTGTTGATTAATATGACTAAATATAGTAAATAGAGGTTGAATGTTTGAGATAATTGGTACTTATATCATCAATGACTCTATAATGTCTCAAAATTTTATTTATTTATTAATAAAGTTAAATACAATAAATTATTGTATTTCACAATTAAAAAAATTCAAATATTTTAGAAAAATAAAAAAAATATAGAATCCATTAATATAAATTAAGATTATAATAATGAAAATAAAATATTAAAATCATTTTATAAATTATACAATTATAATTTTTTATTGAAAATCATCATTTGTCAAAAAATAGGAATTTTTTAGTATAACCCATATTATGACACATTTAAAAATTAAATTGGGTATCATGAAAGTATATTATATTTATATTAAATATATTTATTAATTTACGAATCTATTTTATTAAAAAAAATATTTTATATCATTATATTATTTATTTAATTTTAAATAATCATTTACACCTTCGAAAAATACAAATAATGTAATTATCATCTTAAAAAAGGTATTTACTTATTTAAGGACATAAAAATATCATATTTTCATTTATAAGATTCCTAAATCATATTTATTCTTTTATATGTGTTGATACATTTATGATGGATAGATTACTATTCATAAAAGTTATATTACCATTCCAATGGTCATGTTAGAATTCTAACGGCCATATTTTCAGGGGTAAATAGTGGTTACAACTTATAATAAAATCATATTATTCAATTCATTAGCTAGTTCTATTTTTTCTCAGGTTTATACTAAATTTTTTTTATTAAATTATTATTTTATTATTAATATTATTTTTTATTTTGAAATCTTTGTTCATGAGTGTGGCCTTTTTAGTGGATCTAGATGAACAAAATTTTCTATTCTTACTATCTTGTTGTAAATTTATTATCCTATTGTAATATTTGAAATATATATTTATTTCATTGTTTAATCAAGTATTAGTATTCGTTCATGAGAATAATGTTTTCATTTGGTCCACTCTATTAGTTATGTGATTTATATGAAATAATTATAAGAAAATTAATATTATTGATCAAAATACGGGTTGTTACAATCTTCCCCCCTTATGACCCTCAAAATTTATTTTTACAATTTAAGGTTTAAAATGATATATGGACTTCTCTGTCATTTAATGTTATAGTTCCCATGTCACCTCTTCGTATTATTTGTTCCACCACAGTAATACAACAACCTGATCTTTCTGGTTCTGCATAACTTTTTCTATATGGTATAAGACCTTCAATGTCTACTCCCCATAAGAGAGATCATTTTCCTATTGTACCACCAATGAATTTAGTTCATGTAAGGGATCTGGTATTCACACCTGTAAGATAGATATGTGGAATACATCATATACTTGATAAATTTTTTGTGGATGTTATAGTGGATATAACATAGATCCGATGCAATTAAGAATCTCAAATGGGATGATTTTCCCGGGAGTTTACAATTCATTTTCCCTAAATCACACTAATGTATTCCATGGATACATGTGGTGAAATAACTTTTCATCAAAATAAAACTCTATGTTTCCTGAAATATTTTCTTTAATTCTCTTCTATCGACTATCATCTTCCATAATGTTCTGCGGAATTGTCTTCCCTTTTTTTTACCATTATAGGTCCCAATAGCATATATTAATTGTCTTTATCCAAGTATTTTTGGTGTTCTTCATCTTTTTTCATAAAGGGATTCATATTGGGGCATTTGGATCCTTGAGTTGAATCGTTTACTATCTGACCAGTGGAAGATGTTGATCCCATACTTTTTTGAAGTCTATTGAGCATGTTCAAAACATCTCTTCTAGTCTTTAAATAGTTCTCTTAGATTAGACCTCAGTTTCATGATGATTAGAAATAATTATGTTGAACTTATTGTCTAGTGGCTATTGGATAAATTTATATAACATAGAGGTAAATATCATATCTTGATTAGATTAAATTGATAATGGTACTCTAGGTATCCTTGCCACTTCTTAGGAATATATCATAGCAATAAAGTCAAGATATAAGTACACTTGTATTGATATAATGTTATATGCATTTATAATATTATCTAAATCATACCATATAGATTATTTCCAATGGATGAATTTAGATGTCTTGTTTCATTGTCTATCATGATGTTTTCACATTATCTTGTTGGTATGGGTAATGTTTTCACCATCCCATAATAACTTTGTCTTTCAGCCATAACTTTTTAGCATACCTATAAAATCTTTTTATATTGAGTTATATGCATTTTTATATTGTCTCACCAATAGTACTCATGGGGATCCTGATAATTCATTGTACTCACTAGGTAAACATAGAAAGCCAAGCTATATCCAACATTCAGAATATCTTTCTATATCTATATATTGGATGGTAACCATGATCATTACATAATTCGTATGAATCCTTCCACATTAATCTTTAACTCTCAATATTTCCCCTTTCTGATTTTTTCTACCATATTCTAGATTTCCACTTCAACTATATGAGAATGAATTATATTCATTAATTGAAATTTTTAATAAATAATATGAGAAATGATAGATTATTCACTTTCCATAATGATTCCTATTTCAATTTTCTATGTACAAGATTATTCAACCGTTTTCTGTTGTGATAATTGATAATTTTGCAAAATCATTTTTCATTAGAGAATCATGTAAATTATTTACATTACTAGCATGTTATTCGATTAAATATTCATAATCCTTGATGAGATCTTAAAATATTCACTATCCTATGTTAAATTCATTATATATGAATATATATTTGAGGATATTTTGATCTGTATATATCTCAAAAATCCCCCCATAGAGATAATGCAACCATATTTTCTACACAAAGATAACAGTTGTCAAATCCATATTAAACAATAGATAGTTTTTCTTAGGAACATTCAACTTCCATGAATCATATGATATCAAATTATCATTTTCCATATGTACATAGTCAAAAATCTTATTTTAAGAATAATTTTTTACGAAAAAGATTTACCACTTGTCAGTAGTATAAGTACTAGAGTTTAGATAAGCCTATTTTTTAACTATTTTTTGAAATCTTCACATTCCAAGGTCCATAAAAACATCACTACCATATGTGTTAACTTTTTTGGTGGGTGTGATAATCATGATAACCTCATCAAAAAACATCAGTAATACTCAGATACACCAATGAATATACTAATCTCTATTACAAATGTTGTTCTAGTCCACTCCTCAATTTCCTTTAGTTTAGAAGGGGATATAGATCATCCTTTTCTGGTGATAACATTCACCCATTTCAATACATCATCCTTCTAAAAACATCATTTATTTTAATTTTAATTTAGTTTTTTTCACTATTGAGTCTTTATCTCATTATTAAAATGAACCTCATGTTCTTCCTTACATGAAGAGTATATATGAATATCATTGATAATGACTACAATAATATTTTTTAGGAAATATCTTAGTATTATGTTCATTAATTTCATGAATATTTCATGATTGTATCAAATTAAAAATTTAATCACCAGGAATTTGTAGTTTATATACCTTGTTTGAATGTATGTCTTGGGAATATCTTATTTCATCACCAATAATTAGTTAAATACTAACCAAATATCCACCTTAGAGAAATTCTTGGTCCTAAAAAGATGATAAAATAAGTCATTAATCGATTTTTAAGGAAAATTTATCTTTATTCTTATTTTGTTAAGGTCATAATAATAAATTTAGTGTTGTATTTGTCAATCCTTATTTAAGAATAAATGGACTCACACACCCCATGTTGAAGCACTCAGGCATATAAACCATTTTCAAAATTATCTTGCAATTTCATCTTCTGTTCATCCAACTCAATGGTTTCAATCATGTAAGGAGTATTTGACATATGAAAATATCTCAATATAATATCAATTTATTACAAAAAGTCTCATATAGGATGATGAATAATAAATTCATTGGGGAACACATTATTATAGTCACTCATATAGAGAATGTATTTGAGAAAGATCCTCTCCATTTTCTAAATCATATAGACTATATATGCTTGCTTATAAATAAATAATATCCATCATTGAGATGAATATTATTACGTATATTCATCCACTTCCTTATACTGGGAACCTAATTTCTCCACAATAATCCACAAATCATATTAGTTTTTATGCTTATAGAACCATTAGTTTTTTAATATTTAAATTACAATATGTCAATTTCATAAAAATAATATCTGTTGAATTATTTATTCTTGAATTATATTCAAGACAATGAATTTCCAAATATATTTTTTAAATATTCAAAATGTTTTTTAAATTTATTCTCAAAACGTTGTTCACACCAAATATGTGGAAGCATAACATTTGGAATTTACTGTACATTACGAACTACACGTATGGATCAAAGACCCTAAGAAATAAGGAATGTATAATTAACTCTATGTTGATACAGAACCATATGTTTTAGGAAACAATCTTATGGTACATCAATCATAATTTTGTAGTCAACCATATGATCCCAACTATATGTATTGTTTTTATATTCATATGAAGATACCCTATGTTTGACTATTCATGCGACTCTATTTTAAATCTGTGATATTATCCAGTATTTTTGAAACGACTAAAAAAGATATATGGATCATGATAGAGATCATATATAGAAGATTAAATGGATAAATATGATGGTTTGGAATAATTGTCTTTAATTTAATTAATAATCAACATTTCTGTGTTATTTTACTACTCTTTTTGAATCAAAATAAATATGCATAATTATTATCATTCATGTGATATTCTTCAATCTTGCGAACTAGATACAAGATCTATGTTCTATATATATGACCAAAGTATTTTCTTTATTTATATATGATATATAGGACTAAGAATTTTTTAATTTGTTTTGGATACAATAACTACTTCAATGAGTGAGTGACTATATTATTCTCTAAAGAGGATAAATTTTGATGATATACATATTCATCCTTATACTATTGTGTAACTAATGATATTTTTTCCATATTATAACATGAAGATCACATGAAATCAGAATCATTATAAATATATTCTTACAAGAATATATTAATCATTGAAAATGAATACCTATATTCTATCATTTTCTATTGCATGTGTGATCCATAAACACTCAATTAAATCAAATCAAACTCATTTATTTATTGGAGTTCATGCTACTCAATCTCAGACATGGAAGAGTATCAAATTATCAACTTTGATATGAAGATACTAATTCCCCATGAATTGACCAAAAACATCTATTTATCCTTTTTTTGAAGGATTCAACTTCCTACAATTAGTTTTCCAGGTCTTGTGATAAAAGGACCATACTTGTGTAACTAACTAATATCCCACAGAGGGAGTTGGTGGGGTGAACTAGGGGATCGTTGTGCTGAGAACTACTATGAAAATTATTGTTTTCTAATTTAATTTTTATCTTACTCTCGAATAATTTTCAAAAGATAATGTTTAATATATACGTAAATCACAATGAATTGAATATACAAATTCATTAATGAGTATCTGAAAGACACAATTCACCCCCTCTTGTGTTTATTTGAATGATTATGACCATAAAATTTGTACTAAAAGAATATTTGTAGAAAAATATGATAAAATTATAGCATGATAAAAATTATTATGGATATACAATGAAATAGGTCAATGGATGATCAAATAGAAGGTATTTCAATGTTACGTTTCCAATTCATCAATGGTGATAACTATGGATGTTAGATATCATGTATGGTCATCTATCTATAAGATCAAGGATAAAACATTTATATTATGATCATCACTCATGAAATTTATAAGAAACCTAAATCATGGGATGTTTATAAAGAGTTTGAGTGTGACATTAACACAAAAGTAATGAATTCTATCATCTATGGACCTGGTTCCAAAAAAATAAATCATCTGTCTCAATGTCCCACCCTTAGTAAATATTTCAAAAAATTGATGTTGTAAATGAAGGAACAAAAAATGAAATAAATCTATGGTTTACTACTATAAAATTATAGTTTAAAAGGTTTAATAAGTAGAATGGTGATTGAATAATGAAAATAATTGACATATTAATTGAAATAGTCAATATTGTTTCTACTTTCAGAGACCTTGATACTCAATCTGATCATGTGCTAAATGTATTTACAGTTCTACCTTCAAGAAGGAATGGAATATCTATAATAATTTATAAATCATTACTAGTTAGAAAGCTTACTAGGATATAATTGTTTGGAACATTGATTATATATGCAGCAGAGATGCAAGATGATGATGTCAATCATTATATTGGGAATAGTAAAAACACTACAATTATTGTTACATAGTATACGTAAGAAAAGAAATTAGAGATTATGTAAAAAAACATAAATTATTTGGACTTCATTGATTATGAAATGTAATTGGAAATATTTTCTAGGAAATTCATATAATTTCATATTTAGAGAAAGGCTTCAAATAAGACTTCTTGAAATATGATAATGTTTCCAATGAAGTATGATTTTATGAATGTAAGAAAATCAGTCACATCAGACCTAATACCCCCAATCTAATGGAATATATAAAATTGATTGAAAATAAAATTTATTAGAAAAGTTACTATAGGGATAAATTAAAATATCTATGAAGGCCACATTGAGTGTGTTTAAAGAATCCAAATACTCAATGAAATATGATTCTAAAAAATTAGCACAAATTTAAAAAGACCCAATGTTCTTTATGGATAAGGAATAATATGAGGTACAATCCTATTATTATTAGTCTTCTTATTTTAATTGTTTCTCAAGTAGAAAATTAACCTCTTATTTCTCATTTTTTGAAGAAAAACATTATTCTATAGTACAAAACCCTAAGTAATTTTAATAAAATTCATAATATTGTTGTATGTGAATGAGATGAAATGCTAAAACAACATACCAAAATTATTTTAACACATAATAAATCTACATCAAATATTTATATTCAAAAAAATAACGTAAAATAATTATAGGATGAGGTAGAATAATTCAAAAATGATTCTAGTAAATTATCAGGAGGAGAAAAATACTAAATTAGATTCTTGGAAAAATTGTTATTAAAATAGAAAAATATAAAATATGGAGAAATGGAGAAAAATAATAATATTTTAAAAAAAGTTTTCTTTTAAGTAAAATAATGATACATATTTCTATTGTGGAGTAATAGAAAAATATTATATATACTATTATTTAAGAAATCCTAAAATATGAAAAATTAAATAGTCTATTATTACTTAATCCATTTCTCTAAGAAGTAATATACACTTTAGGAAAATAAGTCAAATCTTGATTCCCATACCATTTCATGATAAAAAATCTAGACCAATGAATATATGTATAGTAAAATATTATTTTTTTAATGCATTTTAATCAAAAATTACAAAAGAAGGGAAATGAAATATGGTATTGGGACACTAGCTTAATAAAACCTATGAGTGGAGGTCAAACATTATTGAACCTATATTAATGGATAATGGACTATTCACCATTAGGGACACTGTAAAATGAATGATATGTGTAGTTTTATTAGTGGGAGATCAAAAATGAATATAAATAAAAAATTTCATGTATGTGCAATGGATAAAGCCAAACTTGATAAGTATTATTCAACTTTATGATGATGGATTTTACGTTGATTTCACTAAAAAAAATTCAGAGTATTCAATGATAAAGTACTAAAATTTAGGGAACCTATAATTGTAATTATTTATACCTTGGATATTGATTCATCATATAAATGAACTATGAATTATTTTACTACTAAAACAATAAAGTTGTGGATATTGAAAAGAATCCATGGTCTTTGTCACATATTTTTTATATAAATTTTCTAAAAGATGATTATTTTCCTATTTCATTACTCTTAGATATTAAAATGAATGAATTATTAAATATGTTTGAAAAAGAAAAACAATCCAAATCTGTATTAAAATCAATTAAAAAGGATTATATATCTAAACGTGGAAAATATATCCACATGGATTTGTTTGGACCATCATGCTTATCCTGATTGGAAATAAAATTAAATGTTTACTTATTAATTGATGTATTTTCAATATTCTATTGGGTTTATTTTCTATGAATAGTATTGAATGTTTTTTTATTTTTTTGTTCAATTATTCAATATGAAAATGAAATTATCATAATTTCATTATTAAGTGATCATTGGGGAGAATATGGGATTCCAAAATTTATTTCATGTTTAGCAGTCTAAGGTATTAAAAAACTTTCTATCCACCATGAAAACCTCAAAAAAATGAAATTTATACATGAATAAATAGAATAATTCAATAGATGGCAAGAAATATGTTGAATTAATACAAACATCCATCATATTTATGGGTGGAAGCTGTAGACATAGCTTTCTATACAATGGCCATAATTTAGATGAAACCCCTCATTAAAAAAACCAATGAACTATGGAAAAAACCGAATTTAAAGTACATTAATGTATTTGGATGAAAAAGTATATCTTTAATATTCATAAAAACCAGGGATATTTTTTTCTCCAAAATTTGATGAAGGAATATATCAAAGACATTCTATAATTGCTAAAGCTAATATAGCATATAATAAAAAGTCAAGGGTTTTTAAGGAATCTGTTCATGTGAGGTTTAATGAATCTGTACCACTAAATAAAAATAATGATATAAAATATGAAATAGTTGACTCTTTTGACATCATGATGCTTGAAACAAAAAGACCAATTTTGACAATAAAATAAATTAAATTCCTTCATTTCAAAAAGAACAATTGACAAAGGGCCCAGAATGTGTCTTACATAGAATATATAAAAACATAAAGGATAAACTTTTATAAAATGTCATATGAAACCTTGACATAGGAATTATAACTAGAAGAAATGTAGGAATCATAGGTTAATGTTTAATGTTTCTATCAAAAATTGAAACTATGTCTTTTGAATAGTCTATAAATAATGAAAATTGGTTTTTGGATATGAAAGAATTAATAAATCATTTTAGTATAAATATATAATCAGAATTAGAGGATTTTGAAACCAATAATCTAGTAATAGGAATGAAATGGGTTTTTAGGAAATACACAGGATGGTCAAGGGTTCATTTCTAACAATAATGATATATTATTTGCAAAATTTCATAACCCAATAGAACGGGTAGATTATGAGGCAACCATTTGACATGTTTCTATATTAGAGTCAATAAGAATTCAACTACATTATTCATCTCATATAAATATTAATTTATATTGAATTGATGAAATAAATTTATTTTTAAATTAATATTTAATGGGGTAAGATTATATTGAACAACCATTAGGTTTTGAAAACCCTCATCTACCATATTTAGTTTTTAATCTTACCATTAAATTTTATCCCTTAAACATGAACATAGGTATTTCTATGAATGATTACACTAATTATTTAAGAAAAGTTAGTTTCTATAGAATTGAGAGTTATTTAAATTATTCGGAATACCGTTTTATCTAATATATTAATAGTGACATTTGTATTCATGATGTTATTTTCGTATCAAAAAATAAAAATATGTTTAATGATCTTTCAATATTTTTCATTAAATATTTAGAAATGGGTATTATGGGTGAGTTTTATTTTTTAGGTATTCAAACGTGTAAAAAATATTATATAATGAATTAAATAAAATAATGTACATTTTTTGATTAATTAAATAAATATAAGTAAATAGTATGACATATTAAACTCTTATGTGTAATAATTTAATGCTTATTTTTTATCAAACTGGAGAATGAGTTGAAAACATGTTAAATATAGATATGATTGTTAATTTATCATATCTTACACCTTGTAGTCTAGTAATATTTTTTTCTCTATGATTATGTGATATATTTTAGTGAAACCCAATATAATCCCATCTTATTGCAATTAATTTTTTTATTAGTAATATACTATTTGCCTATCTATACTCCCCCCCCAAATATTATATTAATAAAATTGAATATTCAAATGTTAATTTTATTGAATTTATATTATATAGTAAAAGAACATTAATAGACATATAGTTTTTTAGAAAATCAATTGTGTCATAGTTCCATAAAAACAACATTTAGTAGATTTATCAATAGCCAATGAATAATGCATATCTAATGGTAGTTGTTGTAGACATGTTATGTGGATTTAAAAAAAATTAATATACCTCAGATATATTTTAATAGTATTCTTATTTTTTCTAATAACACTTGTGAATATAATATTTCAAAAAATAAAATAAATCATTCAAGAACCAATAATATTGATATAAGGAATCATTTTTAAGAGACTTTATTCTCAAAAAGGATAAATATTTATAATTTTTCAAAACTGAAGGTCAACCTAATGAAATTTTTACTAAACCACTTCCCAAATCAAGTTTTTATTTTTTTAAGGTGAAGATATGAACTTTTAATTTCAAATTAATGTCTACTAATTTATTTTTATAATTTATCAGTTAATCACTAACATTTAATCTCTTATTATTCATTTACATATTGTTCAAATAGGTACAATAATATACTATTATTTTTTAAAAAGTGTGTCTTTTCAAAATAATGAATTCATGATTATACAGTGTAATCCACTCAATGGACAAGACCATCTCACCAAAACATTAAAAAATTATTCCATTATCTATTCTCTTACTTACCCACAGACCCCTAGATTTAAAACCCATCGGAATTACTGAGATCATGTTTCTATTTCCAAACCGTAGAATATGAGACCTCTAAAAAAATATTTTTAGAAATGATGATAATAGAAACAAGAGAAGAAGAAGGATAAAGAAACACATTACCTATAGATAAATCCTTCACAGAAGACAATATACTTCATTTAGCAAAATTAGAATGACATTTTCTGGAGAATTATACATATTTTCAGGGTCTATAATCTATTGTTTTTATGGAATCATTGATTTAATTTTTGATATAGAAGTAAAAGAGTTATTAAAAATTTATTAGTATATTTTTTGTGAAAGAAAGGATTTCAAAAAAATTATGATATAACATAGTGAATTTTCAATCTATTGAATGGAAATAGACCATGATTTTATGTGCCCCCATGAAGGAGTTTTTCATTTTGATCTTAGGTAAATATGAAATAATGAACATAAATTAGTTGATATTATGTCATTTATCTTCGGCTTTAATCAGATAATAAAAATGCATGTTAAGGTTTTTGACAATGTCAAAAAGGTGATGGTCATGTTTATTCAGTCGACTATAATTCCATGAACTCTAGAGTTTGAGAACATTCTTTATCAAAACATGTAAATAATATTTTAGATGATGAGTGATGTATTTTTTTATTTATAAAGGTACTTGTTAAGGTACATGCACCACTATTTCTAAGAGGCAGAAAGATATATGTTAAAACTTATGAAAGGATAATTTTAATAATTCTATACAAAAAAGTAATTATTGGAGATGTAACATCAAACTCGAAATGTAAAAAAAAACTCTATATGCTAACACTCTTAGGATGATATGGTACTTATACAGTATAGACAAAGGATAAATGTTTTCCATCAGGGTAGAATACAAACATGTTTGTAGTCTAATTTTTCAAGGGGAGAAAGTTATTTTCTGGTGCAGCTATAGCACTAAAAATTCCAGGAAGGGAACATAAAAAATCAAGAATAGATGATGATGTTAGGAAAAATACACAAAAAATTAGATATGCTATATCTGACCCAAAATTTGCAAGATATATTCCCCAATATATTGAAGAAAATTTAGAAGAAACAATTGATGAGACACTTGTAATACATACTAGAAATATGGATGAGCCTCTAGTTTCAAAAATTTAAATTTAATCACATGAATTATAGATATTTTTCTCCAAGTAAGGACTCTCTAATAGAAAGACAACCAATCAAGAAATTATAGAAAGAGGCATTGAAATAAGTTGAGGTTATTTGATAACACTACAAGGATAGTCTAGAATAAATAAATATCTTATATTATTTATTCTACACACAATGAATCCTTAAAATCTACAGAGATCCCATAGGTTATTGAGGTTGAATTTTTTCCTATAGAGAGAATGATACTGTGAAATCATTATCCATTGTTGATGTAGGAAAACCATCTCACATACATGATTCATTAAATTATTATTAATTTAAAATTCTAAATGAATGATCTTTTTTCAGTTTATCCAACTAATTGATGAAATTTCATGTTTTCACAGTGAGCTAGAGTCTAAAAATAATAGCAATTGTTGATTTATGAAGTAAATGGGTTTCCATCGATGAATTTGAACATAATTAAACAAAACGTACAAATATTGGAGACTATTGTACATCAAGAAGAATGTTTTTTTCTTTTCATAGAGACACGACTGATCAATTTTCTTAGTTAAATGCAATGTCTCTTTGAAAAAAATGGTGATCTAAAAAGATATCTAGGATGTCATTTTAACTCTATAAGAAGAAATTCCAAAAAAAAATAATCTTCTACTTGATTACCTTAAACTTCTCTGTATATTTTCATACAATTTGATGCTATTATAATGGTAACATCTTATTTTAGTGACATACATCATACTATTCACTATAACAGTGTACCGCTTAATGTTTTTGGAAGAGCAACGAGATCACACTAATAAGATAACATCCGAAAAACCTAAAATGAAGTAACTTCTCAATAATTTTTGTATAATTCTCTCTCATTTTTTTCATTCAAAGGAAAAATTTCATAAAATGTGAATGATAATTTAGTTTAATGTGAGAAGATCAGTAAAGATTCAAATATTTCGATGAGGATGTTAGCTGAGAATACTATTGAATTCTTAATTGAACATATTTCATAATAAAACGAAGTTGTTTAGTATGTTCAGGATACCCAAGAAACCACCACCTCTTTTAAAACAACCCTCTCACCTTCATCCAAGTATTCTATTTAAACATTTCACAAGAAAAATTATTCTTCTAATCATGAAAATTTATTTATAAAATTATTCTGTTAATTATATTTGTGTTTATTATTATTTGTGTTTAATAAAACTACAAGAATTTTTTTTATCTTTTTCCCTGAAAAATAAGAAAAAATTAATTAATTGTCCTATGCTATATTTAATTAGTTTTAATGCATTTTTGAATGATTTTGTTTTTTATAAAGGAAAAGTGGGAGAAATTTTGGAAAATAGTACATTATTAACTCAACTAGATGTTTCTGCCTTCAGTCCAGTGAAATAAAACAATAGATAAATACATTTTCAGTAAACAATTAATAAATGTATCATATTTATATTTTATTTTATTAGTTTTTAAAATTAGAATATTTTCTATAAAAAAATTTAAGAGTTTTGTGATCATCAAAATGGGGGTGATTGATGGGCCTGTATTGAATCATCAATACACTATGAATCTTATTGATTTCAATACTGAAAAAAAACATTGTTTTTTACTAATAAAATTTCATTAATTAATGTTCCAGAATTTTATAATCAATCAAATATTTGTTTTCGAAGTATATCCAAGACATTAATATGTGTTTAATATTTGTTAGAATTTCTAATCTTATCTTAAATATATTCTTAAAATACGATTCATACCATATGTTTGTAAGTTTAATATAATGATTCAACCATATGTTTGGAACATAATTTATGGATCGTATACCCTACAATTTCAAGAAAACATTGTTAATGAAAACTACATTGGTATGGATCCCTTTATTTGAGGAAATTTATGTATATAAAATCAACCCTACTTTTTTAATCGACCATATGTTTTCTACCATTTTTTGGGTGTTTTTTCATATTAAGGAACCCTATGTTTGACTATGAAAATGATAGTGATTTAAATCATTCATATTATATGTGATTTTGGTAATGGAATTTGTTGACATACATATCTATTCAATGAACATTTATGATGGATTTTGAGGCCCATTATGACTGTTTTAAAATACCATCTTTAATTGAATAAATAATATGTATTTCAATGGTTGTTAATATTCTCTTTAATGATTTATATCTAAATGATTTAAAACTATCATGCAATTTTCTTGGATCACGTCAAATGAATGAATTTTGTGTGTTATATCTATAACTAATGTTTTTTTTCATTTTACGTATGATACTTAGGACTTCATTGTTGTGAATATATGTAGAACCCCAGAACAAAATCAATGATTGAGTAAATTTATTATTATTTGTAGATGCTACATTTTAATGGAAGGTAGTGGAAATTTCCCTATCTTCAGTCAGTGGGCTATAATCCCTGGATACCATGAGACTGTGATTGCATCTTGGGGTAGATGGTGTAAGGAGTCTCTTGGCATTTCCCATATAAAAAAATCAAAATTCTAAAATATGATCTATATCCTATACTCGAAATCAACCTACCCATATCATGGAAATAATGATCACAAAAAAGGAAATTGAACTACATGAAATCAGTCTTGAGAGGTGGTGGGATGATCAGGTGTTTAGTGAACTTTCTTGGAAAAGATACATTATTGTGGATATTCTATTATGATTGGAGCAGTTATCATGTGAATAGTCGATAATTATATTGTTCACGATGGAGGAAAAGATACATTTTTCATCTAGGAATTTATCAAAGCGAATTAGTGGGCCATCAAACCTATTATATTGCTAGATAATGGAACCTATAATGACGATGAAGATATGGCTGACAGTATGGATGTATCCAATTTACAAGAAATGGTTGAAGGCCCCAATCTGAGCAGCAAATTTGGTTACCCACAAGGATCATATGAAATTCGGGATGTGGTCCCTCTCTTCATTACTTCCAAATATAATATTTCCATATAGGAATTACATAATGATGAGGAGTATTATGAGGACATGAAAGCACTCATACCCTAAATTGCAATAGACCCTGATGGATTACTAGTAAAATTCTACAGAGCGTCATGGGATAAGATCAAAGAGGCTTCAATGAATGATTTTTAGGATTTATTCAAAGGGGGATGTATTCCTCGAGTTTCTTTCTCCACCACACTTGTGTTTATACCCAAGATAAAGAACCCATCTCTTGTGCCACACCAGAAGGTAAGATTCTGAAATTTTCCCTAAAAAGTACTTGTAGGGTTGATTAATAGACAGCTCTCATCTCTCCTCCTTCATTGGATATAAGAGGAACAACATGATTTCATTAAGGTGATGATTATCCATGGAGGAATTTATTTTTCCCAATAAGTGGTTAGTTATACCCATTATAGGGTGCTCAGATCAAACATGTCATTAAAGATTGATTTAGATAAATCATGAAAATAATTTGAGTGGGATTTTCCCATCAATGTGGCTAACAATATGGGATTCTCTCCTTGGGTCAAAGATTTAATGTTAAGGAGCTTCATCTCCTCATGGATCTTGATTTCATGCATGGGGAAATTTTGGCAACTTCAAGGAAATTTGTGGTCTAATTCAATGAGACCATACTTCACCTACCTTATTTGTTTCTATATAATCGATTCTGAGTTGGCACATCAATAGGTAAGTCTTAAGGGGTGAGGTGAAACCTTACCGATGTAGGATCTGTACATATTATATATCCCATCTATTTTTTTATGAGGAAACCATAAATTTTTTTAACTCCCATAGGAAATTGGTTCAGGTATTAAATATTGATCTAAATTGTTATCATTAGAGTAACACCCAGATTATGATACGATAAAAAATAAACCATTATCTATCTTAGACATGCTCATAAAGAAGGCCTTCATCTCTCATTAATGATCTTGAAATAAAAATGAATAGTTTACCCAAGAATTACCAGGGTGGATACATCTAATTTCCTAGACCCCAAATTTACTAATTTTATAATATTGTAGAGAAGATAACGGGGAGGATTCTCAAAAATAAGAACATTTACCTCTCATTTAGTGGCATAATTCCCCTTGTAAGCATGGTTCTTTGTTCTATTCCAATCTATGATCTATAGGATGGAAATTTTCCCAAATAATATATATCCTACACTGATATGTTTCTGGATTCATTCTTATAGGATGCTCCTTCAAATGTAAAAAATCACAAGGCCTCATGGGGATGAATGGACATGCTTGTTTGGGTGGAAGTTATCAATGTTATGAATATTTCAAACAATATTCACTACATGCTTGGAATGTTGTCTTGGGAGGTCATGGACAACCGATCCATTTGGGGCATGTTCATGGATAGGATGTCCAATGATGACTTTACCATGCCAAGCGGTGGCTCTTTCTCTCTATAGTCAATCATTAATCCCCATATCACTCTCCTATGAAATCATACCGGCTGGATTTTAGTTATAAAGGATATTTAATAATAGCATCATAATTGGGCTAGATCAAATCTCAGTTTTCTAGGTTCTTCAGTCTCGACATATCATTTAGATGTGATTTCATAAATCTACTTTTCAATAATGTCATCATGGATAAGTAGTAATGAAAATCATTTGATCTCATCGAGTTGATTACTGATAACGATAGGTGCATTTTTTATCAATCTTCATCATGTAGTTTCATGATGATGGATTAAAAAATTCTATCTCAGCCTCCTAGGGTATATGATAGATGGATAGATACATTTTTCTAATGTGGCCCCAGGAAAATTAAACATTATTATATAAATAATCCTGAATTAGGATTTAAAAATATATGATAACATAAAGAGGCTTAGAATACCAAAAATCCCCAAATGAATATAATTTTTTAACAGAATAGATGTGGACACTGACCACCTATTTTGTGAATGGGGGTGGACACGCCCAGTCTGGTCAGAGTTAAGGGACATCCCAGGAATTTCTGGTCTGCATGACCCAGGGTCTAATTATGTAGATAAATTTTATTTTGGGAACTTTTTGTGGTATTGGAAAATAAATCATGATCTGTGATCCTTTTTGTGGCATGTTGGGGCATCTGGAATTCACATAATACCTCTTCAACTGAATTAGTTCAATTCATGTCAAGGAATTTAATCATTAGGACCATGCTGATGCCGGTCGACCTGACCTCTCTCATAAAAAACAGGGCTCTTTACCAATTTCTCAACCCTATTATCAGAGGTAGGTATCACATTTACCCCTAATTGTTTAGTAAGCAGTAGTGGTTGATTTATTGGAAACCTTTGATCTGTTTCTTTAAACTCAACACCGAAGGGTCATCCAGTTCAGGCCTCATGAGGGGATGTGGGGTGCTATAGAATCATCAGGGTGTTATATCCCTAGGGTTAACATTGACTTTGGGAAAAGGGGACTTACTCCAGGAAGAGTATTTGACATTGATCACAGGACTTCACTTCATCAGAAAATGTAATATAAATTTGGCAGAGGTTGTAACTGATTTCATCACACTACATAATTATCTTCACAGATAAGGTATAATCCCTTGGGCGATCTCATATATTATTCATATAATCATTGGTATTGTGTGTAATCGCATTAATGTTCTTAACACATTGAGGTAGGGAAACATGGTTTCTGATTTAATGGCCTCCATGGCATGGGATCGTGATAGAATTTTTTCCCCAGTACAAGCACTCTTACAGTGGAGGGGTGATTCTTGCGGTGGTAGACACACATGGCCTTCATTACTTTCGGCATCCCTCAATCTCGATTGTATCTTCACATGTGGTGTTTGATTATCATTTTGACCATTTTAGTAAAATAAAATATGACGTTAGTATTAGTTCAAATGAAATGGAAGGTTATGATTATCTTTTTAGTAATTGTTTCAACTTCATACACATTTTTTTAAAGGTATTGTGATAATTGAACTGTACTTTTGAAAATCAACATTCTCCAATATAGAGAGATGGTGGAGAGTTCTAGGGGGTCTTGATAAGCCAAACCACTATAAAATTTGTTTTTTTCTTCTTTTGTACTTATCTACCACTGAAATCATTTTCAGAATATAAAGTATCTGGTCTGCTTAAATTGCAACAACTGTTAAAAGACATCATATTTAAAGATTTTTCAAAAGGAAAAATTTAACCCCCACCCATCATGTGTTTATTTGTAATATTTTGACCAAACACCATTCAGTTACATAATATTGAAGGATTCGTTATGATGTGATGATTTAAATCCCTTTCTTGAGGGTTGATGTTGGAATTGTATTAAGATAACCAATCCCTTCCCAGTATAACATCAATCACCAACACATGAATTATGATGACATATTATAATTTTTTGAGTCCACAATCATTAACCTAGGAGTAGTTATATACTTTAAATATAATAATATCATCTTTCTATGTTTTCATGCATAATTGAACCTTCAAATTTTTTGGATTTGTTGGAATATTTATACTAAATATGAATTTTATAAAGGAATGACTTGAAATATATTCAAATAATACTTTCACTCTTCGTGAATGAATAACAAACATACCAATAAAAAATCATTAACAGCCTATACCATTGAAGTAATGAGAACATATTTCATTATGTGTTTCCATGGAGGTTTCATCGTCAGATTTTCCACAACAACCACTGTCTTATGATAATCGAAATAATATTTCCAATTTTTGTTAGAGTTAATGAACTGCAAAATAGATATATTGTTTATCAAAAATGTATTTTCCAATTCCTAATTAGTGGGTTTCATTATTTCAAAATGATGTTGAATTTATTGGTTCCCCTTTCTTCTATAGTTGAGGCACATTCTGGTACCCCTTAGGCAGTTTACAAAATTTTCCATACAATAGTTTTGAAAAGTTAGATGCTAGGTTTTCTTTCATCCCAATTATTTTTTTGTTTTGGACCTCTTGAGGTGAATGAAACCCTATGTTTCAAATCTCCATTCCCCTGAGACCACTATGAATGACCCTTCTACACATCATCATTAAGTTAACAATGACAAATCTCTTTATAACTACCAAAGTCATGAGTTTATAAGTCTTGTTGTATACATGACTTCAACCAATAAAGAATGGATTCACCATAATTTTAGTTATTATGGTTAAGATGTATGAATAAAATCATATCCCTATGTTGTTTTCCTCATATTATCTGATATTCTTATCATCATTTGGCATCAGAATGAGGAACTCCCTATATATAATGAGATAGAGCATTTATGGAAAATAAATATTGAAAAATATTTCTTTTAATACATCTCATTAAATGGAATACATATCCTCTTTATAATTTGAGTCATTTATGAGTGTCCACCACTGATGGGGTTCTCCCTCAATAATACATGATTCAAGTACAACATTACCATCTTATAATCACTGATGGAATGATAATATATCTATAATTGTGTTAATCCATCATTCTATGATTAGTGTATTGAAATATCCGAAAAATATAGGAGGCCTTTATCATATAAATTATTTGACGACAACAACCTCTTTATTTGGAGAATGAGACATTTCCATAGGATTAATGATATTATTCATAATCTAAGCAGGGTTTTCTAGTATATCCATAATTTATTGATATCCTTTTCTAAACATATTATTAACTTCATTAGGGTATTCATCAAATTTCCTATTAAATTTAGTTTTGGCATGGGCTCCTTGACATTAAATAATTAACTAAGAAAAAAGGTACAATTATGGTGGGGGATGAATACTTATCTAAAAAGAATATAAAACATAAACATTAATCAAAGAAGGATAAACAAGTAAATTAAATGTATATCCTAACATTTGATTCCCTAATATAAAATCTAGGTTATAAATGGTGTTATTATTATCCCTATGGTCCTAATAATTTTTTTTATTCTTAATATTAAAAAAATAGACCATACTCGGCCATAAACTAGAAGGACCTTATAATTTTACACACATCATTACATATTTTGTAGAATAAATATCCTTATAATAAAAACTAGCGGTTGAAATGTATAGTGTCCTCGGAGAACATGGTATATAATTTCAAAACATGAAACGTATATATATAACCTTTTACATAATCAACTCATAACTCTAATCGAGGGTCGAAAACATCATAACATAAGATGGTGAGTATGAAGACAAAATGAAAGATGTAAAATAGTCTAGTATGGGAATACACAGAGGGATAAAGCCTATACCATGAATTATAATTCATAACATCATGAAATAAAAATTTCTAGAAAAATAATAAACATATAATCATAAAATATAGAACTGGGATCATGTGATCATGGAATCATAGGAATGAGGATGTAACATATAAATTGACTTAAACTTGAGTCGAGGCTATCTTCAAGGATATATCACATTGTTGAACACGACACCTAATTGATTAATTTTACACTATAATCTCATATAACAATTATCATGAGACTAAATATTATAAAATTTAGTGTATTTCTACAAGGGTTTACCAATCATATCGTGTTCATTCCAACATGTGGAAAATAAATAATTAGGGAATGCACATAAGGGTTACCCGTGGAATTAAATTGATTTCATAATAATTTCATAAGGCATACAAAATAGAATATCATAATTGTTTCGATAAAAGAATATATTTCAATTCGAATTTTTCATTAATAGGGATTTTTGGAAGAGATCATGATAAATGTTTTTGAAATTAAGTGAAATAATGTAATAGGAGTGTTTATGAAACATTAAGAATGATCCAATTTATTGAGGTATAAGGGAAAAATATTATTGTGTATTAAAAAGTGGAAAATAAAATACCTTTTTGAATGAATGTAAAATTGTAAGTTTTACAAATATTCATTATAATATTTTTCATTTTCTAAAATCATTGGTGTATTAAAATAGTCTATGGTGTTCACTTGAAAATGGGTTATAAATAGGGAAGATCCCTTTAAAATAAGGTTTCTTATGGGGATGAATTGAAATGGGATCATTATCTAACAATTATTTCTATATAATATAAAGTACGACTGATATGGATACATATGTATGGAACATATAATAAATATAGAATAGTTGTTTAATAAAAATTGAGAAATACAGCCACTTAAAGAGATAGAAAGAGTAACCCGAAGGTAATTTGGTGGTCTAGAGGGATCCCTTCAAATATTTTTTAATGTTTTCTGCACTTGTACATAATTTCATAGTTTATAAAAATAGATTCACTAATCAATTAATTCATATCCTCTTCAGAAAATAATTTTTCTATTAATTTTACAATGTTCATATATTTCAATTTCTATAAGTTAGAAGGTTTAATTTCATTGTTTCTGGATAGTTTGTTTTATGGTGTTATAATCTGTTCCCTTGTGTTTAATTATGGGAGTTATTGTCAAATGGAAGAAATGTTCCATAAGTGGAATGAAATGGTATAAAGTTTCTTCCAAGGGTTTTAATTTTCACATATATCACTTTTTTCTAATACGAGGATGATTCATTTGATAAATTTTTAATGATAAACGTTTTGTATATTTTAATGTTTTTTCTATCATCACAAAATACATTAAATTTATTATTTAATATTTTGATTATGTATTAGTTACAGGATATTGATCAAGTTATAATATATATTTTAAAATCATTTTTAACCATCATAATAGTTTTATGATAATCGTTGAAGTTGATAATGTAAAACCGTAAATCATCATCCCCAAAGGCGGTGAGTCGACATATCACATACAGTGTTTTTGTTTATTGTGTAAACAAAAAATAGAATGTATGAGATTTGATGAAGGATATTTCATAAAAAATATTATTCTAGTATGTTGATTACACAATAGTTATCATGTCGGATTGGATTATTTGGGAAGGTATGTGGTACAAGAAATAAAGAATTTAAAAGTAAAAGAAGAAGGAGACAACCTATTAAATGTAATCTCCTTGAGTACATCATTATAGAACATTGGTTTGGTATTTGGTCGAAATCATAACCTCAATGATGTGGTAAATAGGATTGTAAATGTACTTGTGAATATTTTTTAAAAACATCAATTATTAAGAGTGAGTAAAGAGGGTGGGTAGGGGTAGAATTTATAGGGGGAGGTGGGGGTGTTCTTGATTATTTTATTCATTTTATTATTATTTAAGATAAATAATATATACATTGTGGATTCTAATGAATAAATATAGTAACCATATCATGTGATTTCGAGATATTTTGTATTTACATCATCCATGACTCAATCATGACTAAATATCATTAAATTGATTATAAAGCTAAATTACATAAATTACTACATTTCATTATTAACAAAAAAATAAACTCAATTATTAAAATACACAAAAATCTCCCAATTTATATTGACTTTTATAACAAAAAAATAAAACCACTTTTTATAAAAATAAATATTAAATTATGTGAAATTTATTTTTAGTCTCAAAAAATAATTTATCCGAAATATTACGATTTAAATATTATAATTGATTTTATGATAATTTTTAAAATTCGATAAGGTATTATAAATAATCATATAATTTTATTTAATAATTCTATTCATTCATGAATACATATTTTTTAATATAAATTTTGTTTTAAATCATTATATTAATTATGAAATTTTAAATAAAAATTTACATCTCAAAAAAATACAAGCACACAATATATCATTTTAAAACATTTATTAACACATTCCATGATAAAATTATATCATATCTTCATTTATAGGATACATAAATTTTATTAATATTTTCATTTTTGAGGATACAATTCTAATGAATGTCTTTCTATTCCTAATGGTATCATTACCATTCCAATGGTTAGGATACTATTCAAATAGTCATATTTCTATCTGTCCTAATGGTTTACTACATCCTATAAATACCACTTATTCTACTCATTAGTCCCTTATTGTTTCGCCCATGGATATATAAACATTATTAATTGAAATTGTTATATTATTAGTAACATTATTTTTTATTTCTAAAGATTTTTTTTAATGAGGGTGATCATTCTAGTGGATAAAGGATATCCAAATTCTCATCTTCCTAATATCATATTTTGAATTTATTGTCATGAAATGTTGATTGGAAATTGATTTGGTCTATTTATTTTATAAATATATCATTATACATTTATGATAATAATTTTTTCATTGGGTTATGAATCTGATAAAAATTGTCTATATGAAATAATTATAAGAAGGGAAACATCATTGATAAAACTTGGGGTCGCTAATATCCACCCACTAAAAATAAAAACTCTCACCAAGTCTTATCATCAAACCTTCACATCCATTTAGAAAGTAAATATTACACCCAATTACCTTCCCACTCTTTTTCCCCATGTTAAAGAGTTTTCAGGCTAAAAAAACCTATTCCAAGATTCTTAATGGTTTCTTCATGCATGTGATATTCTAGTGGTAACCTTCTTCAACCATCTCTTTTATTTTCATTTATTTTTCTACCATCTCGAAAACTCATTCCACCCGAAAATAATAACAAATATATTATCATATATATAGTATAATATTATATTTCTAATAAAAAAACTTCTTTCCACATCTTTTCATATATGCTATAACTAAAAAAAATTATCATTATCCAAATTATGGCAGTTAACAGTGACTATGGAAAATTAATTTTCTCTTTACATTTTTACATTCAAGGATTACCATTAATTCATAATGATGGATAATAATATTTGAAAATTTATATTATAATATTTTTCATGTTCTCAAACTAATATATGGTTATAATATTATATAAAACAAATCTTGTTCAGTATGATTAAAAAGCCAACAAAATAAACTAATCAATTATATTTAACTTTTCAAAAAATAAATCATCCAAATAATATATAAATATCATATGGGACTGTTTAAAGTTTTTTAAGTTCATTAATACTATATAAATTCATTTATTTAGAATTATTTCTATTTTTAAAGAGCATCCATAATTTTACCCATGTTAACCGGCAATGAAACCATGAAAAAATTCCCCCATAATGACAAAATTGAACCTCATAACTAATTGGAAGGGTATAAAATGAACCTAATAATATTATAATAAGGAAAATAAATATATTATATGTTATCAATTACATAATTAATGAAACTAATTCTATTCCCCTAGATATTAATTATATGTGTGTAACACTTTCTTATAACAGTTATTGGATCTCATATTACATCTGGATTTCTTTTGGGTTCAACTTTCAATGACATACCCTCAATATATAAATTTATTATTGTTATATAAATATAATATATTATAATTATATGTACCACATAGATTTACATATCAAAAATCATATTTTTATGGGTAATTTCAGGTTTTAATTGGTTCACTTCTCAATTCCTCACAATAAGAAAACATGATTATTGGGAACATCATTATTTCTTACTAACATTAATGTACATTTCATATAATATATTAATCATCCAATATATTTAATAAATTACTCAACTTATAATTAATATCTTTACTAATTTATTTTATTTTTTTACCAAATAAATTATTCTTTTATCCTATTTATGTACTCTTTATTCTCTTCCTTAAATTTGGGCTTCGGAGGAACATTTATAATGATACCTAACAACTCCTTTTCGTGTATTAAATTATTTTTGACATTATTATACATGATATATTCTTATTTTTAAAATATTAATTCCCATTATTTGTTTACATTAAATATATCATGTAATCCTATGTAATATTCACTTTGGTTAAGACTTTGACATGATTATGACACTCACTTATTTCCCTAGGCTAATCTTATTTTTATGAATTTTGTTTTATTTCTTCTTGTGGGAAAATACTAATAAAAATTTTATTATTGTTGAACCATGATTGAATGCCAATTCACTGGGTAATTATTTTCCTCCCAACACGTTATGTATGGTACTAGGGAGTAAACTTATTCCACTATGGGACTCTATCCACCTTCTGATAGCAAATTGGTAGTTATCCCAGAAACAAGTTTATACCATTATATATGTTTTTCAACATTAAAAAATTTCAATGAAAATATTATTCCATTTCTCATATGTTATTATTAAAATTTTTATCTCATGATCTATTCCATTTATGTTGTCGTGTCATGCCTTGTGACTCGTGGGTTATTCTTTATTGCGATGTTATTTTCTTACATAGATTTTTATCACATCCCTTTTGTCTATGAAATCACCATGATATCCCTGGTAGTTATAAGAACTCAAAGGGTGTTAGTATATTAGTATAGAGAATCAAAAAATTTATTTTGAACCAGGTATAATGTTTTATTATTATGTTAAAACTCTTCAGGAAACCCTATAATCATCATTCCTTAATTTTTATTTCAATGATGATTATGCATAAAATCATGTAATATGACTTTTAAAAGGATAGTGTTTCTATAGTTGGTACCAAAGAATGGTCTTGTTTTTTTTTGGACATGGGAATAGAATAATTTAGTAAGAGCACTTGAAATAATCCAATAACCATTGTTAAATTATATTGAAAAATTGGGAATCATAAGTAAGGATACCATTTTATTTATATTTTATTTCATATATGATCAATTTTTTTATATAATCATTATTTAATAATTCTATCACCCTAATTATATTTTCTTATTTTTCATTGTTATTGGAAGGAAATTGAAGAACCCATTCCAAAAATAATTGTGATAGGAAATGTGGCATTTATTATAGTGGTATTCCAATCCTTATTATAATGGGAGGGCAGAACATCATGATAGTGCCGGATAAACAGGATTATATTATTAATTAAAACATGAATCATGTGGAATGAACTTCTTCTCATAAGAAATAGAATGTTGGGGTTAAATAATTTATGTGAAAAAAATCCTTGTTTTGTTAGCGGGTATTCTTATATCCTCAACATTGAAAAATGAATTACATCAACTGAAAAGATATTCTCTATTCTCCATTGGTAAAAGGGAGATAATTCCATGCTGAAAATCTATTTTTGGATGTGGAATTTGATCAATGGGTGAAACTGATTAATAAAAAATCATAATTGATAATATATTCCATGTATAAGGATGGATTCATGAAAATATTACTCAATAATATTTTCCCAAAATTTTCCATTTTAAGATGGAGATGGAGTTCCTTAGACTGATTGAAATTTAATATGAATTTAACATGTCATACAAGGAAAATAACACAACCATTTCATGATAATCCATCATCTTTTTTATAAACACATAAATTAAAGTGAATAACTTCTTTAGTAGAATAACGAAGAATCTATTAAAATGATTTGCGATTTTATTCTTTGACAAAAATGAAAAGATTTTTTATCTTCCCTAATGGATGATATGGGTATTTGTGACTCTCAGTTGTCTTGTGGGATAAAGGTAAGAACACGAAAAAAGAGTGTAATATGGGATGATCAATAGATAAATCCCATGATTGAATGAAAACCCACCATCCCATGAATTACATTATGTGGGAAGAATCGTTAAGAGAATTGTCTAAGGGTAACCAAGAGACACTACAAAATTGGATGAGAGGTGAATAATGTTATTTATTTTGAAAGGTATATGATGAATCCCAAAAATTATTATGATTATAAGAAGGATTAGTTCAACACTAATCCATTACTATAGTGCTATAACTACAATGAACATGGGGATTTTGTGATCCAATTCCCAAGTCTAAGTGTTATTGGAGAAAACCATCATTAAGACCCTAAAAACATCAAATAAGGCAATGTTCTTTCACTACAACTGAGGTGGATCATGACAATGATGTGGTGAATTGTAAGCTAGTTATTCACTCAAGAATATAGGATGTAATATTTGATTATTTTTCTACATATTTTTTCTTGTCATGAATGTTTAGTATAAATATTCAAACACCATCTCAAAATATAGTGGTTAACTTATTCATGAGAATAAAATAGTAAATGTATTGAATCCAATGTATATAACTCCTTCCTAGTAAATTTTAGGAACTCGACACTCCAAAAAATCACATCATACATCCTTTGGAGGAGTTTTTTGTTATATTGGTCATGGGTTAGTAATAATTATACCAATACAATACGGAATGTTAGGAAAGGATGATCAATCTTCACATCTCGGGGCATCCACTAATTTTGTAATAGTGTAACAAGGATGACGAATAAACTTAAGAATCATTATATCAATTTTGGAAATTATTTCCTTATGATAATTCATACCTTTCAATAATTATTGAGAAAAAAAGAGGATCTGGCTCAATGAAAACCCCATTTTGAGAGACCATGTTTATGTGTTCCCTAAAAAATTTCCTTGGCTTCCTTCTAAAAGTGAGTTTGAGTTGTCAATTGATTTTATACCTAATTATCTACCCATATTAATGAATCCTTATAATATGGACATCATTATGTTGTTGGAACTAATGAAGAAGCTATAATCTAATATAAAAAGGGTTTTATATTACTGGGAGATAAAACGTGGGGTTCTCCAATTGTATTTGTTAGGAAGAATGATCAATCAATGTATTTAATAATTTTCTTATCATGAGATCAAAAAACATGATAAAGAACTTGTATCCCCTACCAAGGATTGATGTCTTTTTTGATCAACAATGTCTGGCCAAGCATTCCTATAATGTAGAGCTTTGGTCTAGATATCTCCAATTAATGGTGAGGAAGAAATATATTCACAAGACTCCCATTTTAATGATATATCAACACTATAATGTCGTATTTATTCCCTTATGACTTGCTAATTCCCCAAAAATAGAATTGGACCTAATTAATAGTGTCTTTAGATATTCCCATGAAAATATTTTTTATGTTACAATATATGATATTCTAATATACTCCCTCTGAAAGGATAAAAATTATGAGAATTTAAAATATACGGTAAATACATTAAAAAGAGGGAATCTATTTGTAATATACCAAAATTGTGAGTTCTAGATGGATGAATTGTCATTAATGGGTTATGTTATCCCCAAATATATATATATATATATACCATTCTAAAATTAATGAAATCTAGGAGATTTCAATACTATCATATTTGATAGATATCAGTAGCATCCATGACCTATGTACTTATTATTATTGATTTGTGAAGTGATTATAGAGATTGTGAAACCTGATAACCATGACGAATCAGAAGGAAGTACAGTTTTTTTGAATTGTGAATGTAAATATAGCTTCAAAGAGTTGAAAAAGAGGCTTATCACCATACCCATACATACCCTACTAACAATTCATGGTCTCATTGTAGTATACAATGATGAATAAAATAAGTGATTTGGTTGTATAATGATACGAAGTGAGAATGTCTTAGCCTATGCCTCATTTAATATTAAGGATAATGAGAAAAACTATCCCCCGCAAGATATGGATTTTGTACCTATGATATTCACATGGAAAATATGAATGTATTAACATTATCTGGAGAAGTGTGATATATATTATAGGAATCTAGTTTTTCAGTTAGGATTGTATCCTTTATATTTTATTCTTATTATTTATTTCGGCCCTAACATGGACGTGTAATGGGTTATTTAAGGTCCCAATACTGTCTGGGGCTCGTTTCAAGCATGGTACCCATATTTTGGGAATCATTTCCACGTCACATTATTGGAGAATAGTAGGGGCATGGTTTTCCTTACTATTTTGATGGACTATTTTTTTCAAAACAATATCACATAACTGCATCACCATCGTACAACCCAACATTTCAAGTACCCTTTTATTCCCAGTGTAATGACCCGGAAATTTCAAGGAAAATTTTTTCTTAATTTTCTTTGAAATTTTACAAGAACGCAGTTTCTAATGGCACCTGATTTCGAGGCCCGGTGTGCCCGTAATCAATTTCAGATTCTTGGCTCAGGTACGTTCAGTGAACGAACGAGCGGGTTTTTCTAACTTTTGAACCGGTGCCCGGAATCGAATTCCGGGGGAACTAATGAACTCGCAACGCCGATATTCGCTTAAGGAGACCTTCTCCGAGGTTGCGTTTCATGCGGGTTGAGAGTTAGTTTTGGGGAAAATTTGAAGAAGTTAAATAAATTGTGAACACAATTTATTTTTTTTAACCATGTTGGTTATATCCTCCCAAAGGGAGTTAGAGGTGGGACCCACATACACTTAACCTCCCTTGAGAGGATTAAGTGTGGTGACGCCCACAAAAACCCTAACTCCTCAACTCCCCTTTAAACTCCCAATAACTCCACTCAATTTAAATTTGACAACTTGAGTTTTAATTGAGATGAGTTATTGAATTTCAAACTTTCAAAATTCAAAGTGGTTTAGTTGTGTAAATAAAATAAGCCTTAGGCTTATTTTATTTTGGTTAGTTTTCTCTTGTCGCCTTGAGAGGATTTGGGGAAGCTTTCTTCTTCTTCTTCAACCACGACGAACAACACGAAGAACACTTAATCTCCGATGAAGAACGCAGTCACCATAAGAAGATAAAGACATGTCGTCTCTTCTCTTCTTCGCAGCCGGTGTGTTTCCAAAGAACGACGATGCCGCTTCTATCAATCTTCTTCCCGTGTCAACGAAAGGAGACGCCGCTTCCTCCTCAGGCTTTCTCCAATAGCTTACGAAGTTTCTCCGGTGACGACCGACCTCCGCGACGCTCGTCTTCCGCAGGTGGTTGAGGAACACCGCTCTTGAAGCTGAGGTAGGGGATTATTGTTATTTTGTTTAATTATTTCCTTTCTTGATTCTGGCATGTCGAATTTCGTGGTTTTCGACTAATTGATATCGACTAATGCGAGGGGGCCGGTCCGCACAAACACGGCCGACCCCCTCCTTATTTCATTAATGTTTTCTTTGTGGTTGGTATGAGGAAGCGTGGTGCCGTCACAGCACATGGTTTCATGCGGAATATATGCACGGCGTCGTCGCGTCGCGCCGTGGAAAGGAATTCATGGTCGTGACGCCATCGCGCCGCGTCGAAGGAAACTGAGGACGCCGCGGCCGGAACGGGGCCGCGACAGAGGGGCACGGTGCCATCACACCGCGCCGGACGGCAAAGGCCACAGCCAGTTCCGTGCCGCGGCGGAACGAGGTGACCGGCGGCCAGCCGGGCCGCCGGTGTCGGAAGCCGGAAAGGGGACCGGCCACCGCCGGTCCCGTTGAGAGGGAGCTGGCCGGCTAGGTCAGGCCGGCCGGAGTGGAGAAACCCAGGGGAATTAAATTCCCCTGGCCAAATTAAGGGCCCCCCATTATGAGGGGGGGCCGCGGTTACAAAGGGGGGGAGCCCCCCCCCCCCCCCCCGTTTTTTTTTAATCAGCTCGGTTGAAGCCGATCTGGCAGCGCGCCCAGTGCGCTGCGCTGAGCCGGACCGTCGCCGGGTCGGGCCGCGCCGGGCGGACCCTGTCAGGGGCGGGTCGACCCGGTTCGGGCCAGCCGGGGGGTCTCGGGCCGGGTCGGCCCGGGCCCGAAACCCCCGATACCGAACTATTTAGGTTCAAATGCCCATTACTCGGGCTACGGACCTCCAAACGACTCTCCGTCAGCGGCGATGTGATCCTTGGATCGAGACGGTCGTTTCGGTATATCGTACTGAAGGTTTCGGAATACTTTGAGTTCGGCCGGGTTGGTTCGTACACGAAACCAACCGGGCCCTCGGAGCGGAAACACTCATATCTTGAGCTACGGACGTCTGATTGATGTTTCGTCATCTTTGTTGAGTTCCTATTAGTGAGACGGATCATTTGGCATACTCCGCCCGTGGTTTGGATGCATGTGGAGTACAGTCGGGTTGGTTTTGCCTTAAAAACCAACCGGACCCATGGGACGAAAAAGCCAATAACTCTCGGACCGGGCGTTCGATCGACGCGCCGTCTGTGACGTTGAGTTCTTTTTGACGATACAGAACTTTTGGATACATCAAATCTAGAAATTGTGACAGTTGATGTATCATCCTCTCGGCTCGTGGAGCAGACCCTCCAAACGAGATTGCTGTGTGCGGGAACCCTAGAACTGGTTGCGACTGCTAGTGCTGGCTGCGACTACGACGACGACGTTTGTGCAAGGATCCTTAGTGGACTGCGACGATGAAGACAGCTGGTCTTGTATCCTATGTGGTTTCTAGTTGTGCTGGTCTTGTATCCTATGTGGGTCCCTGCTTAGATGATTCAATAATGGTCTTGTATCCTATGTGGGTCCTAGTATAGATGAATCAATGAAGACAGCTGGTCTTGTATCCTATGTGGGTCCTAGCTGTGCTGGTCTTGTATCCTATGTGGGTCCCAGCTTAGATGATTCAATACTGGTCTGGTATTCTATGTGGGTCCCAGTATAGATGAATCAATGAAGACAGATGGTCTTGTATCCTATGTGGGTCCCAGCTTAGATGATTCAATACTGGTCTTGTATCCTATGTGGGTCCCAGTATAAATGAATCAATGAAGACAGCTGGTCTTTTATCCTATGTGGGTCCTAGCTGTGCTGGTCTTGTATCCTATATGGGTCTCAGCTTTGATGGTTCAGTACTGGTCTTGTATCCTATGTGGGTCCCAACATAATTGAAACAATGAAGATAACTGGTCTTATATCCTATGTGGGTCCCAGCTTAGGTGATTCAGTATCTACTTCTGATCATCCCTTTCACCTTTTCGACGATGTATACCTGTGTGAGCTGAAATCATGTTTACACTCCTTTGTGGATTGTGTTGTGCTATCCTGTGTGGATTACGTTTTGCTTTCCTGTGTGGAATATGTATACTTTCCTGTGTGGACTGAGTTGTACTTGTGCTCGGAGGTTGGAGCGTATTGGAATTGATGACTTAGGTATATGTATGGGCATATACCTAAGCAGTGTTGGTTTTTACTTCATGATTGTATCTTTCATTTGTGGTTTATCCTTTGTGGATTTTGGGAGACCATCGGGGGTCTCAGGGTCCCTACTGAGTAGCTTATACTCACCCCTGCACGGGCTATGCCCGCACTACGTTGTGTTGGTTTCAGACGACAGATAGCGTTGATCGTGGTTGAGGCTTGCAGAGCAGGACGGTACCTGGAGGTGGACCACTGGGCGGGACATGCTCAGAGCGGACGGCGGGATCCGAGGAGCATAGGAGCTATCTGTACCTACCCTTCAGGTGGGAATTCCAGTGGACAGCTCGGTGTAGCGACTTTACATTACTGTTGTTGTTTTCCCTTTCGGGTTGTACTTTACAGTTGGGCTTGTATTTTCAGCCCCTTTTACTTTCCGTACTTACTGTTGTACTCAGTTTTTACTTAGTGTTTACTTTTTCCGCTTGTACTATGTGGTGCTTGTTTACATTAAAAAGGCAATGCATTCCCTTTTTACCGGGATTTACGCCTTGGTGCTAGTCGCCGGCCCCTGGCCTATGGAAGGTGGGCTTGGGGTAGTCACGGCACGGGCCCCGAGGACGGGTCGTGACAAATTGGTATCAGAGGAGTTTGGTTCTATAGTGAACTCTGATCTTTTATATGTGAAGTAATAGTGTTTAGCGTATTGAGTGTGGTTATCAGTCCAGGGAGTCTAGTGTTGGTGCGTCAGCCGACGTATCCGTACACCAGGACCCTGACTTCTGATTTCCGACTTAATGCACGAAAACATTGATTGCATGTGTGTTTCATGTTTTATTTGTGATTACTTTATGTCAGCTCACCAGGTATACTGTTCTGACTGTGGTGCACATGATTCCTTTTCAGGATGGCCCCACGATGGCAGCCAGCTAGGGTTCCGAGAGTCGAGCGTGACGACAGCCCACCGAGCGACGAGGCCTCAGTGCATGGCTCTTTCTCAGCAGTGGCATCTGCGGTAGCACTACCCGTCGAGCCATCGATACTTCCAGAACCATCCGCTGACGATGAACGTCGCCTCAGCGCACTGCATGAGTTTTAGTGCCAGCGACCTCCCAGGTTTCGTGGGGAGATGGACCCCCAGGCAGCCGAGGACTAGCTGGAGGCAGTCGTACGAGATTTCAGGCTAGTGAGGACACCAGCAGACCTCATGGTGATCCTCGCTGTGAGCCTACTGCACGCAGCAGTGGGCCGATGGTGGAGATTGATGCTCCCGGTGCATGATGAGGCATCTCTACTTTGGACGGACTTTGAGAGCCTCTTCCGCTCGGAGTTCGTCCCAACGACCCTCCGTGCGGTGCGTATTCAGAAGCTTCTTCAGCTGCGGCAGGGCAGCTTGACAGTAGCCAAGTACTCTGCGAGATTTACTGATCTCTCGCACTACTCCACAGATATGGTACGGGACCCGTTCTTCCGGGCCTAGACCTTCGAGAAGGGACTGAGGCATGAGATCAGGGCTTCGATGATCTCCCTCAACATTCCTACGCAGGCAGAGGTGTTGGAGAGAGCCCTTCTAATAGAGAGTTTTCTCACCGAGCAGGCTCCAGTGACAGGGCCCTCCGCAGGATGGCCAGTAGCAGGGTATTCTATAGCTGGCAGTAGACAGGTGACGCAGAGGTCCAAGCGGGCCAGACCATCAGATGGGCAGACTCAGGATGAAGATTCAGTTGTGCGGGGCACACGAAGGAGAGCCAGCTACACGAGGGGCATGCATTGCTACACATGCGGCGGGCAAGGTCACATGGCTTGAGACTGCCCAACTTGTCTTACAGATGAGCAGCAAGTGGTAGAGGGACCTCCCAAATAGAGGTTCGGCCACGGTGGTCCGCAGGGTGCAGGCGGATGAGGCAGAGGAGCTGGCCGAGTAGCCGATGGTGGGAGACACTTCGAGGTGTTTCCACCACCACCAACAGGAGTTCCACCCCGACCGCAGGGAGTTGGTGGACATGGGAGAGCTCAACATCAGGCAGCTGAGTTCTTCGATCATGGAGCTCTGGGAGAAAATGGACAGGAGCAGAAATAGTGTATATGTCCTTTGTACTTCTAGTTCCTTGTTGCTATTGTGTATCGTCTTTGTATTATGAGCTTCAATAATAAAAGACGCATACCTTTGTGATGTTTTCATTCCTGTCCTCTTTTGTGTTGTTACTATGAAGTTCCAGTTTTGACTGTTGACTTGACCCTCACTTGTGAGATAGCTACTGGAGGAGACCCAGTTACCACACACTGATGCCGACAGTGTGACTCAACCCTTGGAGGCGAGAGTAACGGTTGGATCTCTTGGTAGTAGCGTCGAAGCCTTACGACGTCATCCTTGGTATGGATTAGTATCATCCATGTCGGTATTGACTGTATTAGGCAAAGAAAGTGGTTCATCCAGGGGATGAGACTAGATTTCTCTTATCGGCAAAGAAGAAATCACAGCAGCTCTTGTAGGACTAGAGAAGGTCCAGGTCATCCAGGAGCGGATGAGGATAGCTCAGAGCCGGCAGAAATCTTTTGCTGACAGGAGGCGGAGACCACTTGAGTTCTAGGATGGTGATCACGTCTTCTTCTGTGTCTCACCTCGACGTGGATTACGGAGATTTGTCCAAGGTGGAAAGTTGTCTCCATGCTTCATCGGACCCTTCCAGGTCCTCAGCTGGATTGGCGAGGTGGCTTACCGCCTAGCTCTACCGCCTTTGTATCCCTAGTTTGTGTTGAAGCTTTACGGGGACGTAAAGCCCTGTGGTAGTAGTAATGTAAAGACCCGGAAATTTCAAGGAAAATTTTTTCTTAATTTTTTTTGGAATTTTACAAGAACGTAGTTTCTGACGGCACATGATTCCGAGGCCCGGTGTACCCGGAATCAATTTCCGAAGTTTGGCTTGGGTACGTTCAGTGAACGAACGAGCGGGTTTTTCTAACTTTTGAACCGGTGCCCGGAATCGAATTCTGAGGGCACCGATGAACTCGCAACGCTGATATTCGCTTAAGGAGACCTTTTCCGAGTTTGCATTTCATGCGGGTTGAGAGTTAGTTTTGGGGAAAATTTGAAGAAGTTAAATAAATTGTGAACATAATTTATTTTTTTTAACCATGTTGGTTATATCCTCCCAAAGGGAGTTAGAGGTAGGACCCACATCCACTTAACCTCCCATGAGAGGATTAAGTGTGGTGGGGCCCACACGAACCCTAAATCCTCAACTCCCCTTTAAACTCCCAATAACTCCACTCAATATAATTTTGACAACTTGAGTTTTAATTGAGATGAGTTATTGAATTTCAAACTTTCGAAATTCAAAGTGGTTTAGTTGTGTAAATAAAATAAGCCTTAGGCTTATTTTATTTTGGTTTGTTTTCTCTTGTCACCTTGAGAGGATTTGGGGAAGCTTTCTTCTTCTTCTTCAACCACAACGAAGAACACGAAGAACACTTAAGCTCCGACGAAGAACGTTGTCACCATAAGAAGAGAAAGACGTGTCGTCTCTTATCTTCTTCGCAGCCGGTGTGTTTCCGAAGAATGACGACGTCGCTTCTATCGATCTTCTTCCCGTGTCAACGAAAGGAGATACCGCTTCCTCCTCGGGCTTTCTCCAATAGCTTACGAAGTTTCTCCAGCGACGCCCGACCTCCGCGACGCTCATCTTCCACGGGTCGTTGATGAACACCTCTCTTGAATCCGAGGTAGGGGATTATTGTTATTTTATTTAATTATTTCCGTTGTTGATTCTGGCATGTCGAATTTCGTGGTTTTCGACTAATTGATATCGACTAATGCGAGGGGGCCGGTCCGCACAAACATGGCCGACCCCCTCCTTATTTCATAAATGTTTTCTTTGTGGTTGGTACGAGGAAGCGTGGTGTTGTCGCACCACGTGGTTTCATGCGGAATATATGCACGGCGCCGTCGCGCTGTGCCGTAGAAAGGAATTCAAGGTCGCGAAGCCGTCGCACTGCGTCGAAGGAAACCGAGGACGCCACGGCCGGAATGGGGCCACGACAGAGGGGCGTGGTGCCGTCGCACCACGCCAGACGGCAAAGGCCGCGGCCGGTTTCGGGCCGCGGCGGAACGAGGTGACTGGCGGCCAGCCAGGCCGCTGGTGTCGGAAGCCGGAAAGGGGACCGACCACCGCCGGTCCCGTTGAGAGGGAGCCGGCCGGCCAGGTCGGGCCGACCGGAGTGGAGAAACCCTGGGGAATTAAATTCCCCCGGCCAAATGAAGGGCCCCCCATTATAAGGGGGGGGGGCGTGGTTACAAAGGGGGGGAGGCGCCCCCCCCCCCCCGTTTTTTTTTCAATCAGCACGGCCGAAGTCGAGCTGCCGGCGCGCCCAGCGCGCTGCGCTGGGCCGGACCGGCGCCTGGCCGGTCTGCCAGGCCGGGCCGGGCCGACCCTGTCCGGGGCGGGTCAACCCGGTTCTGGCCAGCCGGGGGGTATCGGGCTGGGTCGGCCCGGGCCCGAAACCCCAGTTACCGAACTATTTAGGTTCAAATACCCATAACTCGAGCTATGTACCTCCAAACGACGAGCTGTCAGTGGCGATACAATCCTTGGATCGAGGCGGTCGTTTCGGTATATCGCACTCAAGGTTTCGGAATACTTTGAGTTTGGCCAGGTTGGTTCGTACACGAAACCAACCGGGCCCTCGGAGCGGAAACGCTCATATCTTGAGCTACGAACGTCCGATTGACGTGCCGTCAGCTTTGTTGAGTTCCTCTTAGTGAGACGGATCTTTTGGCATACTCCGTCTGAGGTTTGGAAGCAGGTGGAGTACGGTTGGGTTGGTTTTTCCTTAAAAACTAACCGGGCCCCTGGAACGAAAAAGCCATTAACTCTCAGACCGAGCGTCCGATCGACGCGCCGTCTGCGACGTTGAGTTCCTGTTGACGATACGGAACATTTGGATACATCAACTCTAGACATTGTGACAGTTGATGAATCATCCTCTCGGCTCGTGGAGTGGACCCTACAAATGAGCTTGCTGTGTGCGGGAACCCTAGAACTGGTTGCGACTGCTAGTGCTGGCTGCGACTACGACGACGACGTTTGTGGAGAGATCATCAGTGGACTGCGACGATGAAGACAGCCGGTCTTGTATCCTATGTGGGTCCTACCTATGCTGGTCTTGTATCCTATGTGGGTCCCATCTTAGATGATTCAATACTGGTCTTGTATCCTATGTGGGTCCCAGTATAGATGAATCAATGAAGACAGCTGGTCTTGTATCCTATGTGGGTCCTAGCTGTGCTGGTCTTCTATCCTATGTGGGTCCCAGCTTAGATGATTCAATACCGGTCTTGTATCCTATGTGGGTCCCAGTATAGATGAATCAATGAAGACAGCTGGTCTTGTATCCTATGTGGGTCCCAACTTAGATGATTCAATACTGGTCTTGTATCCTATGTGGGTCCCAATATAGATGAATCAATGAAGACAGCTGGTCATGTATCCTATGTGGGTCCTAGCAGTGCTGGTCTTGTATCCTATGTGGGTCCCGTCTTAGGTGATTCAGTATCTATTTCTGATCATCCCTTTCACCTTTTCGACGATGTATACCTGTGTGAGATGAAATCATGTTTACTCTCCTTTGTGGATTGTGTTGTGCTATCCTGTGTGGATTACGTTTTGCTTTCCTGTGTGGAATACGTATACTTTCCTGTGTGGACTGAGTTGTACATAGACTCGGAGGTTTGAGCGTATTGGAATTGATGACTTAGGTATATGTATGGGCATATACCTAAGCAGTGTCGGTTGTTACTTCGTGATTGTATCTTTCCTTTGTGGTTTATCCTTTGTGGATTTTGGGAGACCTTCGGGGGTCTCGGGGTCCCTACTGAGTAGCTTATACTCACCCCTGCACGGGCTATGCCCGCACTATGCTGTGTTGGTTGCAGATGACAGACAGCGTTGATCGTGGTTTAGGCTTGCAGAGCAGGACGGTACCTGGAGGTGGACCACTGGGCGGGACGTTCTCGGAGCGGACGGCGGGACCCGAGGAGCAGAGGAGCTATCTGTACCTACCCATTAGGTGGGAATTCTAGTGGACAGCTCGGTGTAGTGGCTTTACTTTACTGTTGTTGTTTTCCCTTTCGATTTGTACTTTACAGTTGGGCTTGTATTTCCGTCTCCTTTTACTTTCCGTACTTACTGTTGTACTCAGTTTTTACTTAGTGTTTACTTCTTCCTCTTGTACTATGTGATGCTTGTTTACTTTACAAAGGCAATGCCTTCCCTTATTACCAGGATTTACGCCTTGGTGCTAGTCACCAGCCCCTGGCCTATGGAAGGCGGACTTGGGGTTGTCACGGCACGGGCCCCGAGGACGGGTCGTGACACCCATGTTCCTATGCAAGGGTTGCACACTATTTGGAAAATCATCTGGCCAAAATGTGCACTTGATAATTTTAGTGTATTTTTCTAGTGGTCCCTTAATTATCCAATTAACCCTTATCCTTCCTCTTCATCCAATTTTATGTGGGATTGATGTATTATCTCTTTTATTTTGAGATCATTTAAGGAATAAGATAAGGATTGAGTGAAATCCATCATCTCGGATCCGATCGAGCTTATGTTTGTCACATTGGATGTGCAATAGAATGTACTCATTTCCTTTTTAGTTGTTTGTCTCCCTCTAGCTCGTGACCTACTTATCAACGTTTGATTGTTTTCCCCTAATCTCCTATATAATTTGTTCTATGTCAAATTATATGTCTATATTAGAGGAGAAGGATTGTACAACACTAAGGCGGTTGGTCTATAACTCATCTCTCAAGTTCGTTGACATTGAATTATTTTGTGGGGCCCACTGATTTCATCAGGTTCCATTTTTTTATTTTATATTCCATGATTGTAATAATTAAAACCTTGTGGTTATGATATTTTTATATATTTGATTCATTTTTGTGGTGATGCCCACTACTTCATCTACACCATGAAGGATGATATCGCAGAATTTATTTTTTACTATTTTGACACTTCTAACCCATTGTTTGAATGTGCTCGAGTGCGACCATACTAATGGAATGCCTCTATATCATAAATTCTTATTGTATCAATTAATTGTGAATAGAATATAACATGTCAATCCCACTTCAACAACCTATGTCAAGCGCATCAAAATGATAATTAAATGTGAAATAAAAATTGGAAAGTATAATAAGTATATAACTTCATTACATAAAATTTGAATGATTAATAGGTTTATTTTTCGTAACACCCCTTACAACATTAATGGAAGGTAGAGGAATGTGCCTTAGTTATTTAATATGAATTAAATGAAATTAATTACAATTGAATTTTTCATGGATTTATCAAACTGATGGATGGAAAGACTTGAACTAATTGACTTATTGATTAATTATGACTTGTTTAAAATGATGGATTCTACTTGACCTTATCACACAAATTAATGGAAATTATTGAACCAAATAATTTATTACAAGATTCATAATTAAACAAGAGTGGTACGACTACAGCTCACCTTGGATTCATATCGGGGAATGCCTTGAGCACTAGAGAACCACATTCTAATTCAAGGAAACAAATTTCATAGGTTCAGACCCACCTAGATTGAAATCCTTGTTTTTTTGGATTCTAGGTATGAAAACATAGGATTCCTCCCATAGTATTAAAGGATACCATGTATACACTCCTAGGATCCAGCATTGATAAGTTGGAACCATAGTTACATGACATATATACTTGTATCTGTATTGCCCTGTTTTACCTTGGATAATCACCTTTGATTTGGTAGGAATCTTATTATTGAATTACATCGAATATTCTACAAGGATTACACTCTTACTCTTATCCTAGCTATAGACACAACTGATTAATTGGCCCTAGATATATTTTTATTCCTTGGTTATTAAGATGGAACTTCATTATTAATTTACTTTTAGGATTTCGTTAAATAACAGGGAACCTTTAATTTTGTTAACATGTGAATTAGTTATAAAATATCAATAATAAATTAATATAATTGTTACATTCTAACACCATCTGAGGGATGATGCTGGTATTTGGTCAGTTAGGTACATTATGTTTCTTTTATTTATATATGCTAGCTTTTCTTGTGGTAAATTTCCATTACACGGTCAGAATGTTATAGACACCACTGGTGGCACCCATAGAGATTTATCACACACCCTCTTTGGGTAATGTTTGGTCCCCGGGGTTGATTACATGTATGTAGGTGTTGAGAAACGAAAGCATACAACATCAAACACTGGATTGATTATTGATTAGGATGGAGCTTGATTGCTGATGACCGAGTCGTAGATATGAATATTTGGGTTAGTCTCCTATTTCCATTTTACTTTTGTGGAAAAAGTTATGACTACTGTTTAATATTCAGGTTTTTTAGTTTTCATGATACTTTATATATCATCACCATTTTTTTATATTTTGTTCTAGCTTGTTATGTAATTGTTACAATTGTCCATATTTTCCATTGTTCATTCTATTTACTTGTATTTAGTCTTTTATTTACCTCTTATAATGTTTAAATGATACACTAAACTATGGTATTGAGGAAATAATCTCCCTGTGGACACAACCTATGCCCTCACTGGTAGTTTGAAACCTCTGGGATTTGGGGAGATGTGTTTGAGTTTGGGTGGCCTAAAAGGTTCGAGGCACCCATTTAGTGGCATCTGGGTATGAGATATCACCACATGGTTTCAATGGTAGGTTACATTCTTGACATACTATTTGGATACAATAGATTATATATTATGAATGCATGAAACATTGTCATAATATGTGCATGGGTGTCACTAACCCATGTACAATGAAAAATCCAAGTTTCCTAATTTATAATTTTCATTCATTTTTTCCTATTATAGTGGACATTATTTCCACAATGGTTGATGCACATGCAGTGTGGTTTTGTTGAATATTATTATAAGTGAGTTTCTATGTTATATTTGGCCTGATGAGATTACAGCATGGGTCATTATTACATGAATCATATTGGCACATACAATTCACATGTCATATATATTTATATGATATATAGGTGCATTTCACTACTTTTAATCACAAGATTATCTTGTGATAGTTTATGGATGTCTGGATAGTTATAATATGATTTTATTGTTGTGGGTTGATATTGAGTGATTGAAGATCTCAATTCATGAGGTGTTTGGCCCCTCATGGGTTGGGATGAGTAATTTACCAAGTTGAGACATTATTCAATAAATAAATGTGTGTCATTTATAGGGATAATGTGTATGGGAACTAAATCACTACAAATGGATATCCATTATAAAGTGAAACATTAAATCTAAAATGATATGGTTTCACATCCTTATACAACCCGGTCAAATTTATTAAAGGTAAATGTGTGAATCATGTAAATAAATAAAGTAAAATTGAACTTATACTTGATCATGTACTATTACCCGGACATCTATATGGGTAATTGGGATAATATGAATTATGTAGTTAGTTTTTTACATTTAGGATCCATTATTAATGATATATTTCTTCCTAATCCATTTTTGAAGAATTTTCATGGAATTTTTAGAACAATTCCCCCATGATGTCCTCGTAATGTATGTCAGGATAGTGGCGGTGACCATGATCCAAACGTGGTTTTCCCTGATCCACCACTCATACCTCATATAGTTCCACTTAGGGAACCACCTTCTATACTAGATATCGGAACCGATTCTCAAGTTCATGATAGTTTTATTAGTCTAATTCATTCTATGCGTTAGGGTCCACTGCTTGCACCTATGATGGAGTATATGACACATGTCTTCCAGCAGATGCATCCTCTTACATTCTCAGGGGATGGCAGTATAATGAACCTAGACTTAAACATTACATTATCTTGAATGAAGTGAATAATTAATATTGAGTATTTTATCATGTTTAGATCATTAGAAAATTAGGCCATAACTATTAAATATAAAAAATTACCAACTAGACACTTCTTCTCAGTTTCAATTTTCTTCATAAAATAAAAAATCTTAAAAAAAGAAACTTGTCTAGTTCTATGTTTTACACAGAATGACATTTCTTTGATCCCGTACATGACCCTATTAATCATTAAGTCATGTGAAAAACATTTAAATAGTATGGATGAGCATAAAAATCTCAGTAAGTGTTATAAAATATATAGAGAAAACATTATCCCATCAATAAATGCAACTTAGTGAAACCTTACTTTTCAATCATAACATACCTCATAAAATCATAAGATTTATGAATAACACACAGATATAATAAATCATAAAGCTAAATTATCGCATACATAACATACATATATTGTAGCTATTACATCTATATAGGGAGTTATATTGGAATACCCATCACAATATATTCCATAAATATCTTAGGAGATACATTAACGTTTATCTCATTCAATATACTCAATGCATTCGCTAACATTCTCAGGCTCACCCACCCAAGGTTTATCACGGAACCACCCATATACGTATACAATGACCAATAATTATAACATATTAATAACACATAAATCAATCTTAAAATAAATATATCATTTCCACATCGTAATCAGAATATATCATTTCATGATATTGACATAATCAATGCTTTATCAATCCATTTTCAAAACCACTTAAAAACATTTAATAAACCGATTATCAATTCAAAGTGTCCCATACCACTTTGAAACCTTTAAAAGGAATTATAATTTGAATCATCCATATCCATATAAGTAAATCCTTAAAACTAGTTTTAAATTATGGATATTAAGGAGAATGATTTAGAAGAATAAATCCTTAAAACACTACTTTAGTTAAGGAGTTCTTAACCAAATGAGAGATGCATGAATACAAATAATTGTCTAATAACATTAATCAAAGCATATAATATCATGAGAATAAGTATATTCATGATATAATATTTCAAGGGGTAGTATATACACCATCGGAAATATAATTATTGTATAACAACAAATAAGCCTCAAGGGAATGTAAATTGAGACAATGTCCCTTACGAAGATCATATTCTTAGACTAAGGAAATGTCAATGACATAATTATGTGTGAGAAAAAAGAATACACCAAATATAAGTGGAAGTTAATTTTAAAACAATCCAAGGTCATTCACACATATTCATAGCACGGCATAATCAATAGGTATAAGTTTATCCCAATGAAATGAAATTGGGTTAAGATGTTCTCCTATAAAAATTTGACAGCCTAACGACATCACTTTTAAATTCAGAAAGACGAGTTGATGAGATAGAAAAGGATACATAATTACATGAACATAAAATTTACAGATATAAGTTATATTAGAACATATCCCAACATAAGATAATGTAAATTAAAATAATTAACAAAGAAAAAGTCTTTTACTAAAAGAGAATGGTGAACGGTTCCCTTACTGATTTGGTAACTTACGAAACATCCACCCCATGAAGGAAGGATTATATAATGAAGATGTTAATAACCACAAATTATATTATATTACCCAATGATTACAATAATTGGTTTTACATACACCACATAAAAGGAAATAGTGGCAAATATAGCTTGAATCTCACAGGAATAAAATGTGAGATAAAAACAACTTACCATACTGTAATCAATCGTGTTGTATGACCAGAAATTATTAACCACCAAATGAATCCCTGAATTTCATGAATGTATGTATAATAATGATAATTTATAGATAATTTCAGCACAAAATAGACAACATGGAATATTTAAGTGGCAAACAATGGAAATATCACAGAATTAAAAGTTAGATAAGAAACCCCTTAACTCGTGTCTGACTTTAGCCGTTCGTACTTTAATCTCCATAATAGTAAAAAAAGCTAATTTATAATTTATTAATAACCTTATCATGTTTATTTATCAATTTATATAACTTAATACCATGTTATTATCATTATTTGATCATTTAAGTTAATAATGGTCATTTTGTTGATATTGGGTACTTTAGTCAAAAATGAACTTCTTATAATTACAAGTTGTTTGTGTGGTAAATGTACACTATCTCAAAAATTATATTAATTATTTAGATATAATATATAACATACATATCCAGTATATGTCTTTTTTTATAATATGACATTACATTTCAAGATAAGAAATGAAATGCACCGTTCATGGTGACGTTAAGTTGTACGTATGCATGAACGCTACTTTCATTTCAATTTAATACTTAATGGAAGTAAAACATAATTATAAATAGGTATATTATAATTAAATTATAATATCATTTATAATATCATTAAATCCATACTTTATATGTTTTATATATGGCATGAACGATCCATATCTCTTTGAGTGGGATGTAGTACACACTTCCTCCAATTGAATTATCACATTTAACCATTATGGAAACCATAATGTTATCCTATAAATTAAAAATAACAATGTATATAACCAATATAGATATAATATATATAACATATAAATAGAGATACATCATAATTTCCACCATATGAGGTGGTAGTATAAGATTGAACAATCATTGTTTCATGAGGCAGTATTTCGTCATCCACTAAAACAGTTTGTTAATTACCAATTAGATGGAGGTGTGTGCAAGTGTAGTTCAAATTCCTATCATTATAAAAACCTAGTATATTTATGATACTGGTGTTTTTATAAAAAAATAAATAAAAATATGTTTGGGGGTTGAGGAAGTAAAAAAATATTTTAAGAGAAGTTGTAACCTTTAAATCAGGAAACTCCCATTGATTTGAACCAAAATGATTTCTTGAATTGTCTTCTTCCTATGGTAAGGAATCTAGGTGGAATAGATGGATCTAGAGAGCTGATTTGGGAAGAGGTTGGATGAGCCATGAGGCTTTAGAGGTGTGATTAATGGGTTACAGGTGAGGGCTTTTTATAAGGGGAAGAGGGGCTCTTTAGGAATGTTTGAAAATATTATTTTATTATGTAATGATTTTCAGTTTATAAAGGTCCAAAAAAATTTAAAGACAAAGATAATATGATAATTGTTAGAAATAAAATTATCCAATAAGAATTGAATTGGTTTTGGATATTTATTAAACATTAATAATCATATTTATTTAAATCATTCATTAATGAGGTAAAAACTACATCATTATTGTGTCATATATAATTTTATTTATTTGATGTATAAAAATTATAAATAATATACGATGATTTAGGAAAAAAAATTTATACTTATAATGAATATTTATAGTCAAATATATCAATTATATAACCCCATGATAAAATTGTATTATAAAAACAATACATGTGTATGATATTTTTATTTTTACTTTGTATAAAAAGTTATTAATTTCATTATCTTACCCAAATGGCTTTCAAAAGCCAAAAGTTGTACCCAAGGATTTTCTGGGTCAGAAATTACATATCCAATATAGTTAGTATAGGTGTTAAAGTGATTTTAAATTATTGAAATATTATTCTTACCTTAAATTACACTAATTACCTTTAACCCCGGTAAATAAAAGTCAAAAAATATTATTCAGCAACAATTATTTTCATCTTATTGAACCAAATTTTACTTACAAATAACAACCATTTTTGTCTAATTTTTTTAATTCAATTCCCAGAAGTGGTAAAATTTTATTTAGATGAAAAAGTCGGGTTTTTAACTACTACATAGTGTTTTCACTATTCATAAAAAATTAATTGTTTCATACAAATACCAAAAATTGACCCCACACTATATTTGATATTCCTAATTCAAAAATGATGTCAATTTTAAACAATTAAAAATATAGAAGATGCATTAATTAATTTAAAATTAATTCCTTTTGCCAAAACAAAAAGCGTGTTTTTATGAAATAATACCTATCAAAAGATTGACATTTGTTTATGTCCAATTTCAAAGAAAAATTACTTCCAACGACCAATATTGGATTAAATTGTAGAAATATAATCTAATTACACTTTAAATACATTTTAAAGGATAATATATCATTAGAAATAAATTATATTAAAAGGAAGTTTTGAATTAAAAAGCAATATTTTTCACTATTCATTATAAAAATTAACTTTATAAGAAAAATAAAAAAAATTACCCAAAGAAAATTTTGATTTCTCGATTCTGAAGAAGAATTTGATTTTGTAAATTAGATGATATACTAGTGGCCAAAACTATATTTAATGAGGGTTTTCCATCAAAGGGAAGTAAATCATCCTTTTAAAAAATATTAGAGTATTTATGATTAAAATTTGATTCATTCATATTTTACGCCTCTAAATTTCATTGGAAAAATGTAAAAACATTTTAAAAAAATGTATAATTATATTATACTTATTTTTTTCATTACAACATTTACTATGAATTGGAGTTAACTACCATTTAAAATAATAATGTAATATTAATTTTCAGGGTGACACGACATTGTGTGAAACATATGACTTCAGAAAACCCTAATGTTCCATGTTTGTTATGCCATTGAATATATCATCCCAATTAAAATTAAATTAATATTTAATTAGAAAATATTAATAAATATGAAAATTTAATTTTCTATATTTTCATGGGAAGTAACATCTTTCCACCTATTGGAAATCGCATACATTCAATTTTAAAATTGGGCTTGGAAACATCATTGAAAGACCCAAATCGGAAAATGAGTAAATTAAACTATCTTTTTAAACGAAATAAATATAATATAAAAGGTCACATGAGATAACCCATACATGGATTCCATGAAAATTTGGATATTGAGGAGAAACTATGTGTCATGTTCACATGTAGATTGAATGAAAACATGATTAGGATAAAGTTAACAACAAGAAAACCGTAAATTTTTCATGGGTTAAACGGTTATTGGATTCCCCATAGGAAAAGTAAACGAACACTATTTTTTAATTTATGTTCCTTTTTATAATGTTTGAGAGTTTATTTAGGAAATTATATAATAACATAAGGAAATTTACTTACATGACAAGTAGACATTCATCATTTACAATATTTCAACCACAAAATCATCTTTTCTCGAAACGATGAGTATTCAGGATGACTTGGTCACATAAAAAGTGCAAGAATCAACTTCTACAGAATAATATAGTCCAAAACATGTTAACCTTATACATCCCCTATAATTAAAAATTAACCAAAACCAAAATTGGTTAGTACGAGATCAGAAAATCCCCAAAAGGGTAATCTATTATAAAAATAAATAATAGTCTAAATCTCCAAAATTCAACAAAATTGCACAATGTTCAAGAAATACTATTCTATATCAAATTGTAATTATCAATATTTATCTCCAAAAACACTGACTACTCTTAACGTCTCATGCTGAAGTGTAATTAACATAATCACATATTTTCTATGATAGGTTTATAATTTCCAAAATAACCCTAATCACCTTATGTCCACAATAAAAATACATATTCTTCCAAAATATTATTTCAACCATTACTCCACAAATTAAATCCCATAGTATTCTATTTTCCTTAAGCATATAGTGTTCCCAAAAGAGATAATGTTTTCCAAAATAACATTTATCACTTAATCACAAAATCATTTTCTTATACTAAGGATATCAATTTGATAAAACATAATATCCCAAATAATAATATTATTGATCCAAAAAATCATTTAGCTAAATAAAATTAGTCATAAAAACTAGGTACATGACATAGTCCAGTGGTTGGTGATAAATCCCAATCGCACTTTGGATGTGGGTTCAATTCCTACAACATTGTCCAACGCGACAGATTTCAACATGGTCTCTGTGTTGTCCTCTTTCAAAAACTCTAAAATTTCATAACATTCCAAAAAAATGAGACAAATTCATCAAAAATTAAAATAAAATATTTTAGCCTCAATGGTTATATATTACCTTTCATATTTCACCTCAAAATGTAATAACCATTTATCACTTCTAAAATAACTGTGACTCTTTCTAATATTCTATGCATTATGGTTATGTCACATATGCTTAAATAACAACCTAACCTCTAAAGTAATCTAAACCTACTACCGATACCAACTATAAGGACCAAGCCTTAAATATTACATAATATTTACTTTTGTGAATAATTCACATTGAGGATATTTTCAGGTTTAGAGCATTACAAAATTAGGTCGAAACTATGACATCTCAAAAATGACAAAGTAGACACTTCTACTCAGTTTCCATTTTTTAAAAAATAAAATCTCTTAAAAAAACTTGTGTAATCCATGATTTAGATTGCATGGATTTTCCTTGATACCATCCTTGACCCTATTTATCTTTATGTACTGTGAAAAACATTTCAAAACTAGGGATGAGCATAAAAATATCAAAAAGGTTTATAAAATAAGGAATGAAAACATTTTCCCATAAATAAATTAAAATCAATGAAATTGTACTTTTAATTTAAAACATAACTTATGAAATCAGTAGATTTACTATTAATACACAGAAATCATATATAATGAAGGTAACTTGTTCCATACATTAAATACTTATATTTTATCTATCACAGATCCATAGGGAGTTACGTTGGAATACTCATCACAGTATATTCCATAAATCTCTTAGGATAAACATTAACGATTACCTCTATCATATTACCCAATGCATTGGATAGATCTCTCGGGCTCACCCTCCCAATGTTTATCATCGACCACCAATATTCATAACCAATTACCAATAACCATAACATATTCATAACACATAAAACAAGAATAATGGAAAGATAACAATTCCACATCCCATTCCGAATATATCATTTCATGATATTGGAATAGTCAATGATTCATAATTCATTTTTAAAACCATTTAAAACATTTAATAAATAGAATTTTGAATCAATGTTTCCCATATCACATTGAAACTATTAAAATTAATTTTAATTTCAAACATTAATATCCAATAAATACTTAAAACCATTTTTAAAAAATTTATATTAATGAGAATGATTTAGAATAATAAATATTTTAAACAATACATTAGATAAGGAGTTATTGACTAAATGAGAGGTGCTAGAATACAAATAATGGAGGAGTAACATTAATCAAAGGTTATAATATCATGAGAATAAGAAGATTCATGATATAATATGTCAAGGGGTAGTATATACCCCATATAAATATGAATTGGTGTACAACAACAAATAAATCTCTATTTAATGTAAATTGAGACAACGTCCCTTGCGAAGATCATATCCTTTGACTAAATACAAATAAATTACATAATTATGTGTGTCAAATAGGAATACACCCAATATATGTGGATATTAAGTGTAAAAAATTCCAAGGTCATTCACACATATTTATATCACGAAATATTCAAGAAGTATATGTTTAACCCAATGAATTGAAATTGGGTAAAGATGTTCTCTTATATAAATTTGACTACCTAATGGAATCTCATTAAAATTCATAAATTTTTTTGATGAGATTGAAAAGGTAATCTCATCACACTGACACAAAATTTAATGTTATAAGGATATATAAGAACATATCCCTACATAAGATAATGTAAATTAAAAGGATTAATAATGATGATTCCTTTGATTAAATACTACGGTGAAAGGTTCCCCTACCAATTTAGTAACTTAAGAAACATACACCCCATGAAGGAAGGATCATAATATGAAGATGTAAATACCCATAAAATAAATTATATTATACAAAGAATACAATCATTGACAGTACATACACCACCCTAAAGGAAATAGTAGCAAATATAACATGAACCTCACGAGAATAAAAGTGAGATAAAAACCCCTTACCACGTTGTAATTACTCAAGTCATATGACCAAAAGTTAATAAACACAAAATTAATCATATAATATAATTAATTTAATGATAATCATGATAAAATATATCAAATTTCAGTATACAATACACTACATGTAGTAAATAAGTGGCGAACAATGGAAATATCACGAAATTAAAAGTAAGATAAGAAACCCCTTACCTGGTGTCCGACTTGACCAGTTCATTCTTTAATCTCCTGAATAATGAACTAATACTAATTTATACCTTCTTAAGAACATTTTAAAATTTTATTTTTCTTTTTATATAACTTATTACCATGTTATAAACATTATTCAATGATTTATGTGAATAATGGTCATTTTGTCGATATTTGGTACTTGAGTCAAAAATGAACATCTTTTAATTTCAAGTTTGTCATTTGGTAAAAAAAATTTCCCAATAATTATATTCATGATTTAGATATCATATATATCAAATATATATATAGTATATGTAAGTATTTATAATATTACAGAACATTTTGGGATATGAAATGAAATGCACCGTTCATAGAGACGGTTAGCCGTATGTATACATGAATGCTACTTTCATATCTATTTCATATTTAATGGAATGAAAAAATAATGAAAAAATGGGTATATTATAATTATATTATAATATCATTTATAATTTCATTAAATTCATCCTTTATACGTTTCACATAAGGCATGAATGAGTCATATCACTTTGAGGGGGAGGTAGTTTGCTCTTCCCCGAATGAAATTATCGCGTTTACCAATTTTGTAAACCATTAAGGTAGGTTATAAATAGAATCTATATAAGTAAATAGAAAATATAAATATATATATATATATCACATATAAATATATTTCCATCATAATGGCTACCATAAGAGGTGGTAAGAGAAGATTGAACAATCATCATTTCGTGAGGTAGTACTTCATCGTCCACAGAAACAATATTTTATTTACCCATTAGACGGAGGTGTGTGTAAGTGTAGTTAGAATACATATAATAACAACAACCTAGTATATTAAAGATACTGTTTTTTTAAAATAAAAAAATAAAAAAATTGAAGGGGTTGGGGAAGTAAAAAAATGAAAAAAAACATAATAGAAGACGTTAACATTGAATCAGGTAACTCCCATTGGATTGAACCAAAATTATTTCTTGAAGTTCCATATGCCTAATATAAGGCTTATAGGTGGAATATAGTGATATTGAGAGCTTATTTGGAAGTATTTTGATGATCCAAGGGGCTTGAGAGGTGAGATTAATGGGTTAGAGGTGAGTGATTTTTATAAGGGGGAGGATGGGCTCTTTAGGAATGTTTTAAAATATTATTTTGTTATATAATTATATTCAAATTATAAATGTAAAAAACTTAATAAAGATGAAGATAAGATGTCTCTTTATCTATATAAAATCATCCAATAATAATTGGATAGTTTTTGGATATTTTTTTAATTTTAATATTCTTATTTATTTAAATCATTCAATAATGAGGTAAACACTGCATCATTATTGTGTCATAAATAATTTTATTTATTGGATGTATAAATATTATAAATAAAATAACATGATGTAGGAAATATTTTTATCTTTATAATAAATATTTATATTCAAATATATCAATTATATAACCCCACATTAATATTGTTTTAGCAAAACATTAAATGTTTATGATATTTTTATTTTTACATTAAATGAAAAGGTAATAATTTAATTATGTTAACTAAATGTATTTAAAAGGCCAAAATACTTACTAGTGTATTTTCTTGGTCATCCATTAATCATAAAATAAGGTTAGTACAAGTGTTGAGGTAATTTTATATTATTATAATATTATTTTTACCTTGAATTACCCTATTTATCTTTAAACATGGAAAATAAAAGTCAAAAGTTGTTGTTCACCAAAAATTATATTTATCTTATTGAACCACATTTTATGTACTGATAAAAACCATGTATGTTATATTTTCTAATTCAATTCACAAAAGTAGTAAATTTTCATTTAAATGAAAAATTAGGGTTTTTAACTACTACTGAGTGTTTTCAATATTCATCAAAATTTGAATGATTTCAGATAAATAACAAAACCCCAGCCTAAGAAATATAAGAAATTTTTAATTGAAATTTTATTTCTATTTTAACAAATTTCAAACATATATTTTGCATTAATTAATTTAAAATAATTTCCTTTTGTAAAAAAAACATGTGTTTTTACGAAATAATAAATATCAAAATATTGATAATTGTTTATGTCCAATTTCAAAGTGAAATTACATCCAATGAAACAAAAATTGCATTAAATTGTAAAAATATAATATAATTACACATTAAATCCATTTTAAAAGATAATATAACCATATATATAAATTGGATTAAAGGGAAGTTTGGAATTAAAATGCATTATTTTTTACAATTCATTAAAAATAGAACATTAGTAGAAAAATAAAAAAAAATTACCCAAACTAAATTATGATGTCCCGATTCTGAAGAATAATTTAATTTTTTTCCAATATAACATGTAAAAGTTACCAAAATAAGATTAAATGAGGTTTCTTCATCAAAAGGTGGTAAATCGGCCTTTTAAAAAATATTACTGTATTTATTATTAACCCTAGATTCATTAACTTTTTATGCCTCCAAATATTATTGGATAAATATAAAAACATTTAACAAACATGTATATACATATTATAGTTATTTTTGTTCATTCCCTTCATTACAACGACTATGAGTTAACTAACATTTAATATAATAATATATTACTAATTTTTATTATGACTCAGCATTGTGTGAAATATAATACTTTACAGAAACCCATTATTTCATGTCATGTACTCCATTCAATATGGATTCCCCTTTAAAAATTTAATATTTATTTCCAAAATATTAATAAATAAGAAAATGTCATATTTATTATTTTCCTAGGTTATTACAGGCAGTCCATAGGCTGTAAAGTCTTGGATATATGAAACCCTTTATATCTTCAACTATCTGGAGATGCCTGCCGAGTGGATGGTCATTCATTCCATATACAAGATTCGATATTCCGCCAACTATACGGGGGATGTGATTTCCCAAGATAGTTATTATCTGTGAATGTTATGGGTTGATTTCCCAACTACATTCTATAATCATTTCATTCCTCATATTCTCAGATTTGATAGAGCCAGAGTGTATGTTCATCATGTGTAGGATTTTATTACCAACACGAATTTTTCAAAACATTTCATAGATTTGTTTCAAATTGCACAACTTCTAGATGGGGATAATTTTCCAAGTTCTATATGTTTCAAAGATGGGCTCGAGTATGCCATCCATACGTAGGTGAATGACTTTATCTTGCATACCTTTTCTTTAATAGTCATCCAAGCTCATATCACTGATCATAACCTAAGGGAATGAAGTAGTACTAGGAAAAGAGGATTAGTACCACATCATGCCATGAGTTCTTTTGGTGTCTTGAAGAGTTCTCTCGAAGTTACTCGTCTGGGTAGTGACAACCAAAATGCCCATTCCTATATCACCAAAGTCTTTCATCAGTGTATAAAATGGGGAAAATAAATCCTCTCTATTATAGAGACTCAATGGAGTATTAGACTTGCATACATGTGGGGAATCATCAGAGGTTGTTCAGGACCATTCCACCTACTTTCTGTAGAAAAGTATCCAAGCTTGATCCAGCATCTGGAGTGGGTTGTTTTATGCCACATCAGATGAGGAGTTATAATAGAAATAGTAGGACTTGTTGAGGATGTGGTCATGGCCATGGAAGTAAGACCCCTAACCACCAGCAAAGAAAACAGAGAAGTTATGATCTAGTTATTCCATCAGCTGCATAGGGTTGCTGATCAGGTCTGTTGCGTGCACTATAGCCAATACCCAAGGATAAGGCTATGAGACCATCTATACTACAAGGTACTATTCTTATGGAATATACTGTATTATCTAATTTATTTGATATAGGTGCTTCAATAACATTTATATTTTTATCTGTCATATAATGTCTTGGACTGATGATACATTATTACTATAGTTGAATGCCCCTAGATATGTTGTTAGGGGTACGAACAGAGGACAGTTTCCATTGTAGGTACTGTCCCATTGTGGTAGGTAGTTACCCCTTCTTATGGGACATCTATGTTATCAATAATACATGATTTTATGTCATTAATGGGATGAATTGGATGGTTATGTATCATGATTTTATGGACTTCTATCAACACATTGTATTTTTTACATTCCCAGAGGGTATAATTTATCTACATATGTGTGAGTGGGATGTACAATATGGTATAACTAGAATAGAGCATCTAGGGAATGGTAAAGATACCGCCCAGATTGAAATTTTCTATATATAGGATCAGTCTTTACAATAATCAGATTACACTAATGTAGTGGACCATTTCAAGCATGTCTTTCCTAACAATTTTCAGGTTTACCTCCTTAGAGTGATGTAGTGTTTACAATCAAGATTATTTTTGGAGATTCTCATTGAGAAATTTCTTTATACAAGATTCAACCTATAGAGTTTCGAGAGCTCAAGAGATAGTTATAGGATTTAGAGTCCAATGCTTTCATATAGACCAACCCATCCTCATGGATTTTAACCATGCTTTTGGCCAAGAGAGAAGATGGAGCCTTACATCTATGCATGGATTACAGAATGTTTGACCATCTTATAGTGATGAAATAGTATAAACTACCTATAATTGATGATCCCTTTGAAATGCTTTGATGAGATGGGGTCTTCTCTAAGATCCACATGAGATATGGTTATCGTGAGTGAGATTCATACCATCAGACAAACCTGTACAACGTTCCATAGTAGGGAGGATATGTATGAGTACCCAGTTATGTCGATAGGTATTTCAAATGAACCCTCCATTTTCATGGATCAAATGAATAGGGGTTTTTATGGCACTATCGACTCTTATTTCATTGTTTTATTGAAAAAATAAAAGCTTATTCTGATACTCTTAGTGACCATGCCAATCATCTTGAGATCATTCAATGTACACTGAGAGAGCATGAGATTTTTTCAATGATTTCTATGTCCAACATCTCTATTGACAAAGTTAACATATTTGGTCATATTATCTCAAAATATGGAATATCTATTTACCTAGAAAAGATTAGAGTTGTAGATTCCTAGGAATATCCCAATATCTCCTTTGATATATGATGTTTCTTAGGGGTGGATTAATATTAAATGTGTTTCATTAATGAATTATCACATCTCACATCACCTTCACTGGGAGTACAATGAAGGGTTTGAAGTTTAAATCGTTAGAAGTGTATGGGAATTACATTTAGGAGCTGAATGGGATGCCTGTATCAACACCTATTCTAAATCATCCCAATCCAAGTATAGGTTATACTGTCTACTATGATGAATCATGAATGATCCTAGAAGATGTACTGATGTAAGAAGATAGAGTTTTTCTATATGGATCTCAGAATTTAGGGCCTCATGAAAAAGATTACCTGACACCCAACCTTGAGATATCAATAGTTGTCTATGCCTTACAATTCTGGTGATAGTATCTTTCAGGTTAGTTCATTTTGTTGAACACAGACCACAATGGCATCAAATATATAACATTACTCATGTAAATTGAACCACCGACAATGGAGATGGGTTGACTATATACAATCCCATGATTTATAATTTTCTTATATGAATGGGAATAAAAATGTTCATGTAGATTCACTATATAGGAAAACTCTGACACAAGTAGTATGAGATGCTAGTGAAGAATATATGGTAATGATAAACTTCTCTGAGTTGCACCTACAGTTTCTAGATACTAATGAACAGTCTTATCTCTCATCTTTCGAAGATACCTATTCCCTCCATGAGATGGTTATGTGTAGTAAATTCTCATATCCTGAAGGCTTGGAACACCACGATAGTATATCATGATCGTAACCACATCTAGATTGGACTATAGAGAGGTACACGTCATCTTATGTATCCATGGACATGTCTGGGTGTGTAAATATGTGAGAGAGACGTTGATGAAACAGTCCCAAAACCTCAATTTTTCAATTCAACTAGGAATTTAGACGATTTATTACGACAAGAAACACATGTATTGGTGTCCTGGAAGGAAACTTATGATAGGAGGCTTCATCACTAGGTATTCCTCCTATCAGGAGGAGAAGGTGGATAACCATAGACATACATTCTTGTTAAAGCCCCTTCCAGCATGAGAATGGATATGGGATGATGTTACTATAGATTTTTTGTTTTTTTATGAAGGTATCCTAGAGTTAGTGACACTATATGGGTTTTCATTGAATGAATGATGGATGTACCTAACTTCATTTCTATTAGGGAAACATTCTGAGTTGATAAGATAACAAAAATGAATGTCCATGAAATCATATGACTCCACGGGGTCCTTAGTAATATCATTCCAGAAAGGGAATCATGTTTCCCATCATGGTTCACTATGGGATTGTAGAACACTATGGGAAGATAGGTGCTTCAATGTACAAATTTTCACCCTCAGATTGATTGACAATCATTGTAGACAATAAGCGTTCCAGAGTATATTATTATAGTATGTGTCCGCAATTTTGGTTTTTCTTTGGAAAAAATAATCCCCTCATATTTTTTTCCTATAATAATAAATTTTAGGAGACAATTAATAAGTTTCCATGTGAGTCCCTATAGGATAGGTCCTGCCGTTCCCCCCTGTTGTTATGAGAGGTAGGTGATGCATCCCTATTAGGTCGTCATATTTTTCATGAGATTAGAGTAGGTTTAGTTGATCATAAAGAGTATGACTAATGCCCAGTCTCGAAAAAAACCTTATATATATCACCATCGACATCCTCTAGAGTTCATGGTCGGGGGATCGTGTTTTCCTTCATGTATCAAACAGGCTTGGGAATAGATGGTTATAGAATAAATGTGAGTTATCGCCTCTTTACATAGGGACGTTTGAGTTCCTATAAAGAGATGGGTCAGTAGCCTATCAACTGCAACTCCCTCATAGGTATCGTTCCATGTGTGTTGGCTTCTATGTTTCACAAATTTTATAGTATCATGTCGACAAGTCTGATACCATTGATCTCGATTATTTTTAGTTACATGATGATGCTACATTTGAGGAGTATAGAGAACGCATCGTCGACCATAGAATAAAGGTTTTATGTTCTAATTCATTATTTAGGGGATAATATCGATCCCTAGTGCATTAGTGATAGTCCCACGGGTGTATGGGGCTTGTTCGAATCCTAGAACCCATCTTCTGGGGAAAACTATCCATGTTTCACGACTGGAACATGGTTGGATCAGGTAATTCACAACCTTTTGCATGCTATATTTTTGGGAAGAACCATATCATATAGTTGGTGCCCCACCATACCGCCTAAACATGAAAGTTCTTTTTCATTACTATGTACACGTGCATGGTTGGTGCATGGTTGGGAAAACTGTACGGCCCAATCGTGCATTGGATAATTTGAGAGTAATTTTTATATTTTTACATTAATGATATAATTAAGCCCCATCCATCCTCTTAAGATGAGTTTATGAGATATTATCCTATTTTTATTATCTTTTGGAGATCATTGATGGCCTAACCTAGGGATTGAATGATCTGCTTCAAACTGGAGTTGGCCATGCTTTTATTCAACTTGTTGGTTTTCCAATAGTATGTACTGAAGTCCTATTTAGATGTTCACACCCTCTCTTACTCTCGACCTAGTTATCAATTGGTGAGAAAATTTCCTTTTTCTCAGATATACTCCATTCTAAATAAAGTTAGAGGCAAATATTAGAGGATATGGATCATAAAACCTTATAATGGGTGTCCTATAACCTATCCCTGAGGTTTGATGATTTTTGGATTGGCATGTGGTGCCCACTGATTTAATCACTTGTCGTTTATTAAATTTATCTAAAATTTTAATAATCATCTGAACTATATGGTTATTATATTTAAAAATATGTGATTCATTGTTTGTGGTTACACACACAACACCATCCATACCATGAAGGATGATATTCCACAATTGATTTTTTATTATTTTAATACTTTTGAACCATTGTAAAGATATGATCGAGATTTACCATACTAATAGAAGGCCTCTGTATCATAAATGATTTTGGTATAATGTAAAGGTGAATGGAGAGTACCATGTCATATCCACTTGACATGTCTATCGTATGTTCTTAAAAATGAAAATTAAATGTGAAAAGTAAATTCACATGTATACTATGTATATGACTTGAAAAAATTAAATTTGAATGATTAATATTTTTTATGTCTATAGAACTTGTTTCCAAAATAAGGAAAGTTAGAGGAATGTAACTTAATTATTGAAATATTCACATTCCAAGGTCCATAAAAACATTACTAGCATATGTATTAACTTGTTTGGTGGTTGTGATAATCATGATAATTTCCCCAAAAAACATCAGTAATAACCAGATACACAAATTAATGTGTTAATATATATTACAGATGTTGTTCTATGCCACTCTTGAATTTCCTTTAGTTTATAAGGGGATATAGAAAATCCTTTTCTGGTGATAACATTCACCAATAATGATACATCGTCCTTCCAAAAAAATCATTTATTTTCGTTTTCATTTAGTTTTCTTCTCTGTTGATTCTTTATCTCATTATTAAAATGAACCTCATGTTCCTCCTTACATGAAGAGTATATATGAATTTCATTGATAATGAGTACAACAATTGTTTTGAGGAAATATCTTATTATTATGTTCATTAATTTCATGAATATTTCAAGGTAGTATAAAATTCCAAATTTAATCACCAGGAATTTGCAGTTTATATACCTTGTTTGAAAATATGTCTTGGTAATATCGTATTTCATCACCAATAATTTGTGAAATACTAACCAATGATCCAACTCAGAGAAATTCTTGGTCCCAAAAAGATGACAAAGTAATTCATTAATAAATTATAGGGGAAAATTTATCTTTATCCTTATTTAGTTAAGGTCGTAATAATAAATTTAGTGGTGGATTTATCAATCCTTTTTTTTGAATAATATGACTCACACACCCCATATTGAAGCACTCGGGAATATAAAACCCTTTTCCAAATAATATTGCAATTTCTTCTTCTGTTCATCCAACTCAATTGTGTCCATCATGTAAGGAGTATTTGACATATGAAAATATCTCAGTATAATATCAATTGATTACAAAAAGTCTCATCTAGGATGATGAATTGTAAATTGCAAAAACTGTTCAAAGACATCATATGTAAATATTTATCAAAAGGAAAAAATTTAAACCCCACCCATCAAGTGTTTCTTTGTATTATTTTGACCAAACACCATACAGTTGCATAGTATTTGATGATTTGTTATGATGTGATGATTTATATCCCTTTCTCGAATGTTGATGTTGAAATTTTATTAAGATAACCTATCCATTCCCAATATAAAATCAAATACCAATGCATGAATTATGAAGACATATTATAAGTGTTTGAGTCCACAATCATTAACCTAGGAGGAGTTATATACTTTTAATATAATAATATCCCAAATCTTTTTTTCACGCATAACTGAACCTTCAAATTTTGTGGTGTTGTTGGAATATTTCTACTAAATATGAATGTTATAAAGGAATGCCTTGGAATATAATAAAATAGTACTTTCACTCTTCGTGAATGAATAACCAACATACCAGTAAAAAATCATTAACAACCTATACCATTAAAGTAATGAGAACATATTCCATTCTGTGTTTCCATGGAGGTTTCATCATTTGATTTTCCACAACAACCATTGTCTTTTGATAATGGAAATTATATTTCCAATGTTCATTAGAGGTAATGAACTGCAAAATAGCTATATTGTTCATCAAAAATGTATTTTCCAATTTCTAATTAGTGGGATTCATTATTTCATAATGATGTTGAATTTATTGGTTCCCCTCTCTTCTACAATTGAGGCACATTCTGGGACCCCTTAGGTAGTTTCCAAAATGTTCCATCCAATAGTTTTGAAATGTTGGATGTTGGTTTGTTTTGGTCCCAATTTTTTTTTTGTTTTGGACCTCTTGAGGTGAATGAAATCCTATGTTTCATATTTTCATTCCCATGAGACCACTATAAATCACCATTCTATACATCATCATTAAGTGAACAATGAACAATCTCTTTATAACTATCAAATTCATGAGTTTATAAGGCTTGTTGTATACATGTTTTCAACCAATATTGAATGGCTTCACCATACTTTTAGTGATTATGGCTGATATGGATGAATAAAATTGAATCCTTGTGATGTTTTCATCATATTAACTGATATTCTTGTCATCGATTTTCATCAGAATGAGTAACTCCCTATATATAATGAGATAGAGCGTTTAGGGAAAATACATATTGAAAAATATTTTTTTAATGAATCCCATTCAATGGAATACATATCCTCTTTATAATTTGTTTCATTTATGAGTGTCTAACACTGATTGTATTACCATTCAATAATACATGATTCAAGTACAAAAATACCATCTTCGAATCACTGATGGAATGAGAATATATATTTAATTGTGTTAATCCATAATTCTATGATGACTATATTGAAATATCCAAAATAGATAGGAGGCCTTTATCATATAATGGATTTGATGAAAACTACCTCTTTCTTTGGAGAAGGAGAGATTTCCATAGGATTAATGATATTATAAATAACCTAATTATTTTTTTCTAGTACATCCATAATTTATTGATATCCTCTTCCAATCATATTTTTATCTTCATTAGGGTAATCATCAAATTGCCTATCAAATTGATTTTTTCCTTGTTTTCTCCGACAGTAAATAATTAACTAAGAAAAAAAGGAACAATTATTGTGGGGGATGGATACTTATCTAAATATAATATAAAACATAAACATTAATCACAGAAGGATAAACATAAAAATTAAATGTATATCCTAAAATTTGATTCCCTAATATTCAATCTAGGTTATCCATGGTGATATTATTATCCCTATGGTTCTTATAATTTTTTTATATTCATAATATTAAAAAAATATACCATGCGCTTCCATAAAATTGAAGGACCTTATAATTTTACACACATCATTACATATTTTTTAGAATAAATATCCTTTTAATAACAACTAGAGGTTGAAATGTATAGTGTATTTGGATCACATGGTATATAATTATAAAACATGAACGATATATATAAAACCTTTTACATAATCAACTCATAACTCCAATTGAGTTCTGAAAACATCATAACATAAGCTGGTGAGTATGAAGACAAAATGAAAGATGTAAAAAGTCCAGTAAGGGAATACACATAGAGATAAAGCCTATAACATGAATTATAAATCATAACATCATGAAATAAAAATTTCTAGAACAATTATAAACATATAATCATAAAATATAGAACTTGGATAATGTGATCATGGAAACATAGGAATGAGGATGTAACATATAAAATGCCTTAAACATGACTCGAGGCTATCTTCCAAGGCTATATAACATTGTTGAACAAGACACCTAATTGATTAGGTTTAAACTATAATCCCATATAATAATTATCATGAGACTAAATATTATGAAATGTAGTAGAGTGCTACATGGTTTTACCAATCATATCGTGTTCATTCCAACGTCTGGAAAATAAATAATTAGGGAATGCACATAAGGGTTACCCGTGGAAGGAAATTGATTTCATAATCATTTCATAAGGCATAATAAATGGAATATTATAATTGTTTCGATAAAAGAATACATTTCAATTCGAATTTTTCATTAATAGGGATATTTGGAAGAGATCATGATAAATTATTTCGAAATTAAGTGAAATAATGTAATTGGAGTGTTTATGAATATTTATGAATGATCCAATTTAGTGAGGTTTAAGGGAAAAATATTTTAGAATATTCAAAAGTGGAAAATAAAATACCTTTTTGAATGAAAGCAGAATTGTAAATTTTACAAATATTTCTTATAATATTTTTCATTTTCTAAAATCAGTGTTGTATTAAAATAGTCTAAGGTGTTCACTTGAAAATGGGTTATAAATTGGGAAGTTCCCTTTAAAATAGGGTTTCTTATGGGGATGAATTGAAATGGGGTCATTATTAAACAAGTAGTTCTATATAAAATAAGTTATCACTAATATGGATACATATGTATGGAACATAAAATAAATATAGAATAATTATTTAATAAAAATAGAGAAATGCAGTCACTTAAAGAGAGAGAAAGTGTAACCCGAAGGTAATTTGGAGGTCTAGAGGGATCCCTTCTAATATTTAATAATGTAATCTTCACTTGTACATAATTGCATTATATATAAAAATAGATTCATTAATCAATTAATTCATATCCTCTTCATAAAATAATTTTTTTAATAATTTTACGAGGTTCATTTATTTCAATTATATAAGTTAGAAATTTTAATTTCGTTGTTTCTGGATAGTTTTTTATGCTGCTATGGTCAGTTCCATTGTGATTAATTATGAGAGTTATTTTCAAATGGAAGAAATGATCCATATGTGGAATGAAATGGTGTTAATTTACTTCCAAGTTTTTTAATTTTCACATATATCACTTTTTCCAAATACGAGGATGATTCATTTGATAAAATTTTAATGATAAATGTTTTGTATATTTTAATTTTTTTTCGATCATCACAAAATACATTAAATTTATTATTTAATATATTGCTTATGTATTAGTTACAAGACATTAAAAAAGTTATAATACACGTTTTACAATCATTTTCAACCATCATAATAGTTTTATGATAATCGTTGAAGGTGATAATGTAAAACAGTAAATCATCATCCACAAAGGCAGTGAGTCGATATATCACATATGGGGTTTTGGTTTATTATAAAACAAATAAGAGAATATATGAGATTTGATGAAGGATATTTCATAAAAAATAATATTCTATTATATTGACTACACAATAGTTATCATGTCAGATTGGATTATTTGGGAAGGTATGTGGTACAAGAAATAAATGATGTAAAAGTAAAAGAAGGAGGTGAATACCAATTAAATGTAATCTCCTTGAGTACATCCTTAAGGAACATTGGTTTGGTATTTTGTGGAAATTGTAACCTCAATAATGTGGGAAATAGGATTGGGAATGTACTTGTGAAAATTTTATAAAAACATCAATTACTAAGAGTGAGTAAAAGATGTGGGTAAGGGTGGTATTTATAGGGGGAGGTGGGGGTCTTCTTGATTATTTTATTCAGTTCATTATTATTTCAGCTGAATAATATATACATTGTGGATTATAATGAGTAAATATAGTAACTATGTCATGTTATTTCGTGGTATTGGGTATTTACATCATCCATGACTCAATCATGACTAAATATCATTAAATTACTTATAATGATAAATTACATAAATTACTACATTTTATTATTAACAAAAAAAAACTCTATTAATAAAATCTATAAAAATCACCCAATTTATTTTGACTTGTATAACAAAAAAAATAAATCCCCTTTTAATGAGAATAATTATTAAATTGTGTGAAATTTATTTTTTTCTCCAAAAATAATTTATCTAGAATATTACGATTTTAATATTATAACTGATTTTATGATAATTTGGAAAATTAAATAAGGTATTATAAAATAATCATATAATTTTATTTAATCAAACTATTCCTTCATGAATACATATTTTTTAACATAATTTTTTTTAAATCATTATATTAGTTATGAAATTTTAAATAAACATTTAAGTCTCAAAAAATACAAACACACAATTTATCATTTTAAAACATTTATTTACACAGACCATGATAAAAGTGTATTATATTTTAATTTATAGGATACATAAAATTTATTTATCTTTTCATGTGTGAGGATACAATTCTAATGAATGTATTACTATTCCAAACGGTCTCATTACCAATCCAATGGTTAGGTTATTATTCCAATAGTAATATTTTTTATAGTCATAATGGTTTACTAAATCCTATAAATATCACTTATTCTACCCATTAGTCCCTTATTTTTTCTCCCATGGTTATATAAACATTATTAATTGAAATGGTTATATTATTAGTAACATTTTTAATATGTAATGATTTTTTTTATGAGAGTGATCATTCTAGTGGATCAAGGATATTCAAATTCTCAGCATCCTATTATCATATTTTAAATTTATTGTATTGAAATAATTTTTGGAAATTGATTTGGTCTATTTATTTTCTAAATATATCATTATTCATTTATGATAATAATTTTTTCATTGGGTTATGAATCTGATATAAATTGTTTATATGAAATAATTATAAGAAGGGAAACATCATTAATAAAATTTGCGGTTGTTAATCTCCACCCACTAAAAATAACAACTCTCACCAAGTATTATCATCACACATTCTCATTCCTTTAAAAAGTCAATATTTTTCCCAATTACATTCCCACTCCGGTTCCCCATGTAAAAGAGTTATTAAGCGAAAAAAACCAATTCCAAGATTCTTAATGGGTTATTCATGCATGTGATATTCTAGTGGTAACCTTCTTCAACCATCTCTTTTAATTTCCTTTATTTTTCTACCTTCTCCAAAACTCATTCCACCATTAAATAATAACAAATATATTATCATATATACAGTAGAATATTATATTTCTAATAAAACAACATCTTTCCATATCTTTTAATCTATGCTATAACTGAATAAAATTTATCATTGTCCAAATTATGGCAGTTAACAGAGACTATGGAAAATAAATTTTCATTTTCCATTACCACATTCAAGGATTACCATTAATACATAATTATAGATAATAATATTTGAAGATTTATATTATAAAATTTTTCAGGTTCTCAAAATAATATATGGTTATAATATTATATAAAACAAATCTTGTTCAGTATGATTAAAATGTCACAAAAATAAACTAATCAATTATACTTAACTTTTCAGAAAATAAATAATCCAAATAATAAATAAAAATATCATATGGGATATTTTAAATTTTATTAATTTCATTAATAGTATTTAAATTAATTTATTGAGAATTATTTCTATTTTTAAAGAGCATCCATAATTTTACCAATGCTAACCGATAAAGAAAACATGAAAAAATATCCCCATAATGACAAAGTTGAACCTCATAACTAATTGAAATAGTATTAAATGAACCTAATAATATTAAAATAAATAAAATAAATATATTATATGTTATCTATTACATAATTAATGAAACTAATTTTATTACCCTTTTTATTAATTATATGTGTGTAACACTTTCTTACAATAGTTAATGGATCTCTTATTACATCAAGATTTCTTTTGGGTTGATCTTTCAATGTCATAACCTAAATATATCCATTTATTATTGTTATAAAAGTATAATATATTATAATTATATGTACCACATAGATGTAAATAACAAAATTCATTTTTTTATGGGTAATTTCAGGTTTTAATTGGTTCACTTCTCAATTCCTCACAATAAGAAAACACAATTATTGGGATCATCATTAGTTCTTACTAACATTAATGTATATTTCATAACAATTTTTATGCATCCAATAGATTTAAGAAATTACTCAATTTATAATTAATATCGTTTTAATTTATTTTATAGTTTTACCAAATAAATTATTCCTTTATCCTCTTTGTGTTCCCTTTATTCTCTTCCCTAAATTTTAGCTTTGGAGGAACATTTATAATGAAACCTTACAACTCCTATTCTGGTATTAAATTATTTTTGACATTATTATACATGATATATTATTATTTTAAAAATATTAATTCCCATTATTGGTTTATATTCACTCTCTCATGTAATCCTCTGTTATATTCACTTTGGTTATGACTTATGAAATGATTACGATACTCATTTATTTTCCTAGGCTACTCTTATTTTTATTCATTTTGTTTTATTTCTTCTTGTGGGAAAATACTAATGAGAAATTTATTATTGTTGAACTATTATTTAACTCTAATTCACTGGTTAATTATTTTTCTCCAAAAACATTATGTATGGTACTAGGGAGTAAACTTATTCAAATATGGGACTCTATCCACCTTCTGATACCAAATTGGTAGTTATCCTAGAAACAAGTTTATATCAATATATATGTTTTTCAATATCAAAAAATATCAATGACCATATTATTCCACGTCTCATATGTTATTATTAAATTTTTTATCTTATGATATATTCCATTTATGTTTTAATATCATGCCTTCTGACTTCTGTGTTATGATTTATGGAAATGTTATTTTCTTACATAGATTTTTATCACATCCCTTTTGTCTATGTATTCACCATGATATCTCTGGTAGTTATAAGAACTACAAGATTGTTAGGATATTAGTATAAATATTCAATCAATTTATTTTTTACCATGTATAATGTTTTATTATTATGTTAAAACTCTTTAGATGACCCTATAATAATCATTCCTTCATTTATATTTCAATGATCATTACGCATAAAATAATGTAATATGACTTTTAAAAGGATAGTGCTTCTATTGTTGGAACCAAATAATGGTCTTGTTATTTTTGGACCTAGGAATAGAATAATTTAGTATGAGCACTTGAAATAATCCAATAACCATAGATTCATTATATTGAAATATTTGGAATCATAAATAAGGATATCATTTTTTTTTATTTTTTTTCGTATCTGATCAATGTTTTTTATATAATCAGTATGTAATCATTCTATCACCATACATTTTTTTCATTGTTATTGGAAGGAAATCGAAGAACACATTCCAAAAATAATTTTGATAGTAAATGTGACATTCTTTATAGTGGTATTCAAATCCTTATTATAATGGGAGGCCATAACATCATGATAGTGCTGGATAAATTGGATTATGTTATGAATTATAACAGGAATCGTGTGGAATGAACTTATTCTCATAAGAAATAGCATGTTGGGGTTGAATAATTTATGTGAAAAAAATCCTTATTTCATTAGCATTTATTCTTATATCCTCAACATTGAAAAATGGATTATATCAATTGAAAATATATTCTCTGTTCTCCATTGGTAAAAGGGAGAGAAATCCATGCTGAAAATCTATTTTTTGTATGTGAAATTTGATAAGTGGCAGAAACTTATCAATAAAAAATTATAATTGATAATAGATTCCATGCATATAGATGTATTCATTAAAATATTACTCAATAATAATTCCCTAATATATTCCATTTTAAGATGGAGATAGAGTTCCTTAGACTGATGGAAATTTAAGATGAATTTAACATGTCGTATGAGGAAAATAACACAACCATTTCATGATACACCCTCATCTTTTTTGTAAACACTGAAACTATTGTGCTTCAAAAATTTAGTAGATTAATGAAGAGTCTATTAAAATGATTTGTGATTTGATTCTTTGACAAAAATGAAAATATTTTTTTATATTCCCTAATGGATGATATGGGTATTTGTGACTATCAATTGTCTTGTGGGATGAAGGTTAGAACACTAAAATGGAGTTTAATAAGGGATGATCAACAGATAAATCCCAAGATTTAATGAAAACCCACCATCCAAATAATTACATTATGTGGGAAGAATCATCATTAGAACTGTCTAAGGGGAACCAAGAGACACTTTAAAATTGGATGAGAGGTTAATGAAGTTATTTATTTTGAAAGGGATATGATGAATCCTAGTAATGATTTTGATTAAAAGAAGGATTAGATAAACACTAATCCATTACTGTAGTGTTGTAACTACAATGAAAATGGGGATTTTGTGATCCAATTCCCAAGTCTAAGTGTTGTTGGAGAAAACCATCATTAAGATGATAAAAACATCAAGGAAGGCAGTGCGATTTCACTAAAACTGAGGTGGAGCATGACAATGATGTGGTGAATGGTACGCTAGTTATTCACTCAAGAATAGAGGATGTAATATTTGATTATTTTTCTACATATTTTTTCTTATCTTGAATGTTGAGTATAACTATTCAAAAACCATCTCAAAATATAGTGTTTGACTTATTCGTGAGAATAAAATAGAAAATGTATTCAATCCAATGTATATAAATCATTCATATTGATTTTTAGGAACTATACGCTCCACGAAAATCACATCATACATCATTTTGAAGTGTTTGTTGTTATATTTGTCATGGGTTAGTAATTATTATACTAATACAACAGGGAATGTTAGGAAATGATGATCAATCTTTACATCTCGGGGCTTCCCCTAATTTTGGAATAGTGTAAAGAGGATGATGATCTCTTTAAGAATCATTATATCAATTTTGGAAATTATTTCCATATGATAATTCATACCTTTCAATAATTATTGAGAAAAAAAGAGGATCTGGCTCAATGACAAGCCCATTTTGAGAGACCACATCGATGTGTTCCCCACAAAATTTCCTATGCTTCCTCTTAAATGTGATTTTGAGTTATCAGATTTTATACCTAATTCTATATCCATATTAATGAATCCTTAGAATATGGACACCATTATGTTGTTCAAACTAAAGAAGAAGATATAATCTAAAATAAAAAGGGTTTTATATTACTGGGAGATTTAATGTGGGCTGATCCAACTATATTTGTTTGGAATAATGATAAATCAATGCATGTATTAATTTTTTATCATCTGATCAAAAAACATGATAAAGAACATGTATCCCCTACCAAGGATTGATGTCTTTTTTTATCAATAATGTCTTTCCAGGAATTCCTATAATGTAGACCTTTGTTCTAGATATCATCAATTAATGGTGAGGAAGAAATATATTCCCAAGAGTCCCATTTTAATTATGTTAGAACATTAAAATGTCGTATTGATTCCCTTATGACTCGCTAATTCCCAAAAAATAGAATTGGAACTAATTAATAGAGTCTTTATATATTCCCTTGAAAATATTTTTTATGTTTTAATATAAAATATTCTAATATACTCTGTGTACAAGGATAAACATTATGAGAATTTAAAAGATATGTTAAATACATTAAAAAAGGGAATCTATTTGTAATATACCAAAACTGTGAGTTCTAAATGGATGAATTGTCATTAATGGGTTATGTTATCACCAGAATATATATATACCATTATAAAATAAATGAAATCTAGGATATTTCAATACCATCATATTTAATAGATATCAGTATCTTCCATGAGCTATATACTTATTATTATTGTTTTGTGAGGTGATTATAGAGATTGTGAAACCTGATAACCATGAAGAATCAGAAGGAAGTACAGTTTGTTTTGAATTGTGAATGTGAATATAGCTTCAGAGATTTGAAAAAAGGCTTATCACCACACCCATACATACCCTACTAAGAAGTCACGAACTCATTTTAATATATAACGATTAATAAAAAAATTGATTATGTTTTGTAATGATACAAAGTGAGAAATTCTTACCCTATGCCTCATGTAATTTTAATGTTAATGGGAATAACTATCCCTCACATGATGTGTATTTGGTAGCAATGATATTCACATTGAAAATATGAATAAATTAACATTATTCGGAGAAGTTTGATATATATTATAGGAATCTAGTTTTTTAGTTATGAATGTGTCTTTTATATTTCATTCTAATTGTTTATTTCGGCCCTAATAGGGATTTGTTATGGGTTAGTGAAGGTCCCAAGACTGTCTGGGGCTAGTTTTGAGCATGGAACCCATATTTTGGGAAACCATTCCATGTCTCATGGTTGGCGCACAGTAGGGGCATGGTTTGCCTTACTATGCTGATGGTCTATTTTTTTCAAAACAATATCTCATAGCTGTAGCACCGTCGTACAACCCAACATTTCAAGTACCCATTCATTCCCAGGTACATGTGCAAGGTTTTCATGCAATTTGGAAAATGATCTGTCCAAACTGTGCACGTGCTAATTTTAGGGTATTTTTTTATTGGTCCCTTAATTATATAATTAACCTTAATCCTTCCTCATCATCAAATATTATGTGGGATTGATGTATTTTCTCCTTTATTTTGGGATAATTTAAGGAATAAACTAAGGATTTAATGATATACATCATCTCAGATCCAATCGAGCTTATGTTTTTCACATTGGATACGCAACGGAATGTACTCATTTCCTTTTTAGTTTTTTGACTCCCTCTAGCTCATGAACTACTTATCAATGTGTGATGGTTTTCCCCTTTTCTCTTATATAATTTGTTCTATGTCAAATTAGAGGGTGATATTAGAGGATATGGATTGTACAACACTAAAGTGGTTGGTCTTTAACTCATCGCTCAAGTTCGTTGACATTGAATTTTTTTGTGGGTCCCACTGATTTCATTGGGTTCAATTTTTTGATTTTATATTCCATGATTTTATTCATTAAAATCTTGTGGTAATGATATATTTATATATTTGATTCATTTTTCGTGGTTATTCCCACTACCTCATCTACACCATGAAGGATGATATGGAAGAATTTATTTTTTACTATTTTGACACTTTTGACCCATTGATTGAATGCGCTCGAGATTGACCATACTAATGGAAGGCCTCTATATCATAAATTCTTGCTATTTCAATTAATGGTGAATGGAATGTAACATGTCAATCCCACTTCACCCACCAATGTTAAGGGCATCAAAATGATAATTAAATGTGAAATGAAAATTGGATAGTATAATAAGTATATGACTTGATTCCATTAAATTTGAATGATTAATAGGTTTCCTTTCTGTAACACCCCTTAAAAAATTAATGGATGGTAGAGGAATGTCCCTTAATTATTTAATATGAATTAAATGAAATTAATAACAATTGCATTCTTCGTGGATTTATCAAACTGATGGAAGGAAACTCATGACCCAATTGACTTATTGATTAATTATGACTTGTTTAAAAGGATGGATTCTACATGACCTCATCGCAGAAATTATTGGAAATTATTGAACCAAATGAAGTACTACAAGATTTCATTATTAAAAAAGTGTGGTACGACTGGAGATCACCCTGGATTCATATCGGGGAATTCCTTGAGCACTCGAGAACCCCATTCAAATTCAAGGATACAAATTTCATAGGTTCAGACCCACCTAGATCGCAATCTTTGATTTTTTTTTTGGGATTCTTGCTATGACAATGTTGGATCCCTCCCATAGTATTAATGGATCCCTTGTATATACTACTAGGATCTAGCATTGATAAATTGGAACCACAGTTACATGCCATATAAACCTGCATTTGTATAGCCCTATTTTACCATGTATAATCACATTGGATTTGGTAGGAATCTTATTATGGAATTACATCGAATATTCTACAAGAATTACACTCTTACTCTTATCATAGCTATAGATACAACCAATTAATAGGACCTAGACATCTCTGTTTCCATGGTTATTACATTGGAACTTCATTATTAATTATAATTTTAGGATTCCTTTTCATAACAGGGAACCTTCAATTTTATTAACATGTGAATTAGTTATAAACTATCAATAATAATTTAATATAATTGTTACATTCAAACACCATCTGAGGAATGATGCTGGTATTTGTGTATTTAGGTACATTGGGTTTCATTAATTTATATATTCTAGCTTTCACAGTGGTAAATTTTCATTACATGGGCAGAATGTTATAGACACCACTGGTTGCGCCCATATAGATTTATCCCACACCCTCTTTGGGTGCAGTTTGGTCCTCGGGGTTTATTACATGTATGTAGGTGTTAACAAATGAAAGCATACAACGTCAAAAAATGGATTTATTGTTGATTAGGATGGATCTTGATTGCTAATGACTGAGCCGTAAATATGGATATTTGGGTTAGTCTCCTATTTCCATTATACTTTTTTGGAACAAGTTATGCCTACTATTTAAAATTCATGTATTTTAGTTTTCATGATACATGATATATCATCACCATTTTTTTATATTTTGTTGTATCTTGTTATGTAATTGTTACAATTGTCCCTATTTTCCATTGTTCATTCTCTTTACTTGTATTTCTTCCTCCATTTACCACCTATCATGTTTAACCGATACACTACACTTTGTTAATGAGGAAATAGTCTCCTCGTGGACAAAACATATGCCCTCACTACTAGAAGGAAACCTATGGCATTTGGGGAGATGTGCTTGAGGTCGTGCGGCCTAAATGGTTTGAGGCACCCATTTAGTGGCATTTGGGTCTGAGATGTCACAACATGGTATCAATGGTAGGTTCCATTCTTGACATGCTATTTGTTGACAATAGATTATAGATTTGGAATCCATGAAACATTGTCATAATACGTGCATGCGTGTCGCGAACCCATGTCCAAGGTAAAATCCAAGTTTCCTAATTTATAATTTTCATTCATTTTTTTTATTATAGTTGACATTATTTCACAAATGGTTGACGCACATGGATTGTGGTTTTGTTGAATATTATTATACGTGATTTTCTATGTTATCCTTGGCCTAATGAGATTATGGAATGAATCATTGTTACATGCATCATATTGGCACCTATAATTCACATTTCATATATATTCCTATGCTATATAGGTGCATTTCAATGCATTTTATTGCATGATTTTCTTGTGATTGTTATTGGATGTTTGGATAGTTATAATATTATTTTATTGTCGTGGGATGAGATTGAGTGATTGACTATCTCAATTCATGAGGTGTTTGGCCCCTCATGGGTTGGGATGAGTAATTTACCGAGTCGAGTTTTTATGCAATAAATAAATGGGTGTCATTTATAGGGATAATGCGTATGGGAACTCAATCACTATAAATGGCTATCTATTATTAAGTGAAACATTAATTCTAAAATGATATGGTTTCACATCCTTATACAACCTGATCAAATTTATTAAAGGTAAAGGTGTGAAACATGTAATTAAATTAAATAAAATTGAGCTTATATTTGATCATGTACTATTACATGGCCATCTATGTGGGTAAATGGGATAGTATGACTTATATAGTTATTTTTTTACATTCAATATCCATTATTAATGATATATTTCCGCTTAATCCATTTTTGTGGAATTTTCATGGCATTTTTAGAACAATGCTACCATGATGTCCTCGTAATGTGTGTCAATATGGTGGCAGTCACCTTGATCCAAACGTGTTTGTCCCTAATCCACCACTTATACCTCAAAGAGTTCCACTTAGGGAACTACCTTCTATACCAGATATGGGAACTGATTCTCATGTTCATCATAGTTTTATCATTCTAATGCATTCTATGCATTAGGGTCCACTGCTTGCACCCATGATGGAGGATATGACATGTGTCTTCCAGCAGATGTATCCTTTTACATTATCAGGGGATGGAAGTATAAAGAACCTAGCCTAAAACATTACATTATCTTGAATGAAGTGAATAATTAAAATTTTTTATTTTATCTGGTTTAGATCATTATAAAATTATGCCATAACTATTACATATCAAAAATTACAAAGTAGACACTTCTTCTCAGTTTGAATTTTTTTCATAAAATAAAAAATCTTAAAAAAAGAAACATGTCTAGTTCTATGTTTTACACAGCATGACCTTTCCTTGATCCCATACATGACCCTATTCATCATTATGTCATGAAAAAAACATTTCAATTCTAGGGATGAGCATAAAAATCTCATTAAGTGTTATAAAATATGTAAAGAAAACATTATCCAATCATTAAATGCAACTCAGTGAAACCATAATTTTTAATCATAACATACCTCATGAAATCATATGATTTATGAATAACACACTGAAATAATAAATCATAAAGCTAAATTATCACATACATAACATACATACATTGTAGTTATCACTGCTATATAGGGAGTTATGTTGGAATACCCATCACAATATATTCTATAAATATCATAGTAGAAACATTAACGTTTACCTCGTTCAAGATACCCAATGCATTGGCGAGCATTCTCTGGCTCACCCACCCATGGCTTATCACGGAACCACCCATATACGTATACAATTCCCAATATCCATAACATATTCATAACACATAAAACAATCATAAAGTAAATATATCATTTCCACATCGTAATTAGAATATACCATTTCATGATATTTACATAATCAATGCTATATCAATCCATTTTAAAAACCACTTAAAAACATTTAATAAACATATTTTCAATTCAAAGTGTCCCATACCACTTTAAAACCTTTAAAAGGAATTATAATTTCAAGCATTAAGATCCATATAAATAAATCCTTAAAACCATTATCAAAATATAGATATTAATGAGAATGATTTATAAGAATAAATCATTAAAACAATACTTTAATAAAGGAGTTCTTAACCAAATTAGAGACGCATGAATACAAATAATTGTCAAATAACATTAATTAAAGCATATAATATCATGAAAATAAGGAGATTCATGATATAATATGTCAAGGTGTAGTATATACACCATATAAAATATAATTGGTGTATAGCAACAAAAACGTCTCAGGGGAATGTAAATTGAGACAAAGTCACAAAAAAGATCATATCATTAGACTAAGGAAATGTCAATGACATAATTATGTTTGAAAAATAAGAATACAACCAATATAAGTGGATGTAAATTTGAAAAAAAATCTGAGGCCATTCACATATATTCATAGCATGACATAATCAAGAGGTATAAGTTTAACCCAATGAATTGAAATTGGGTTAAGAAGTTCTCCTACAAAAATTCAACAGCCTAACGAAATCACTTTTAAATTCAGAAAGAATAGTTGATGATAGAGAAAAGGATATATCATTACATAGACATAAAATTTATAGATATAAGTTATATAATAACATAACCCAACTTAAGATAATGTAAATTAAAATAATTAACATAGAATAAGTTTTTTACTAAAAGAGAGTGGTGAATGGTTCCCTTACCGATTTGGTAACTTACGAAACATCCACCCCATGAAGGAAGGATTATACAATGAAGATGTAAATTCCCTAAAATTATATTATATTACAAAATGATTACATTAATTGGTAGTACATACACCACATAAAAGGAAATAGTGTCAAATATAGCTTAAATCTCACGGGAATAAAATATGAGATAAAAACTACTTACCATGTTGTAATCAATCGAGTCGTATGAAAAAAAATTATAAACCACCAAATGAATCCCAGAATACCATGAATGTATTTATAATAATGATAATTTATAGAAAATTTCAGCACAAAATACATTACATGGAATATGTAAGTGGAAAACAATGGAAATATCACAAAATTAAATGTGAGATAAGAAACCCCTTACCTCGTGTCTGAATTTAGTCGTTCGTACATTAATATCCTGAATAATAAACAAATGTTAATTTATAATTTCTTAAGAACCTTTTTCAAGTTTATTTATCCATTTATATAACCTATTACCATGTTATTAACATTATGCAATCATTTAAGTTAATAATGGTCATTTTGTCGATATTGGGTACTTTAGTCAAAAATGAACTTATTATAATTACAAGTTGTTCATGTGGTAAAAGTACACTATATCCATAATGATAATAATTATTTAGATATCATATATATCATACATATCCACTATATGTCTTTATTGATAATATTACATTACATTTGAATATAAGAAATGATATGCACTATTCATAGTGATGGTAAGCCGTACGTACGCATGAACGCTACTTTCATTTCAACTTCATACTTAATTAAATTAAAACATAATTAAAAATAGGTATATTATAATTCAATTATAATTTCATATATAATTTCATTAAATCCATACTTTATATGTACCATGTATGGCCTGAAAGAGCCATATCTCTTTGAGTGGGATGTAGTATGCACTTCCTCCAATGGAATTATCGCATTTAACCATTATGGAAACCATAATGTTATCCTATAAATTAAAAATAACAAAGTATATATATAATATAGATATAATATATATAACATATCAATAGTGATCCATCATATTTTCAACCATATGTGGTGGTAGTATAAGATTGAACAATCATTGTTTCATGAGGCAGTACTTCGTCGTCCACTAAAACTGTATGTTCACTACCCATTAGACAGAGGTGTACGTAAGTGTAGTTAAAATGCCTATAATTACAACAACCTAGTATATTTAGGATACTGGTGTTGTTATAAAAATATAAATAAAATTATTTTTGGGGGTTGAGAAAGTAAAAAAATATTTTAAGAGAAGTTGTAACCTTTAAATCAGGAACTCCCTTTCGTTTGAACCAAAATGATTTCTTGAATTGTCTTTTTCCTATGGTAAGACATCTAGGTTAAATAGAGGGATCCTGAGAGATTATTTGGGCAGATGTTGGATGAGTCATGGGGCTTTAGAGGTGTGAGTAATGGGTAATAGGTGAGGGCTTTTAATAAGGGGGAAGGGGGGATCTTTAGGAATGTTTGAAAATATTATTTTATTATATAATGATTTTCAGTTTATAAAGGTCAAAAACATTTTAAAGAAAAATATAATATGACGATTATTTGAAATAAAATTATCCAATAAGAATTGGATAGGTTTTGGATATTGATTAAACTTTTATAATCATATTTATTTAAATCATTCATTAATTAGGTAAACACTGCATCATTATTGTGTCATATATAATTTTATTTATTTCATGTATAAAAATTATAAATAAAATAACATGATTTAAGAAAAATTTATATATTTATAATGAATATTTATAGTCAAATATATCAATTATATTACCCCACATTAAAATTTTATTATAAAAACAATACATGTTTATGATATTTTTATATTTACTTTGAATAAAAAGTAATTAATGTAATTATCTTACCCAAATGGATTTAAAAATCAAAAAGTTGTACCCAAGAATTTTATGGGTCATAAATTACATATCCAATATATTTAGGGCAGGTTTTATGTTAATTTCAAATTATTATAATATTATTTTTACCTTGAATTACCCTAATTACCTTTAACCTTGGTAAATAAAAGTGAAAATATATTATTCACCAACAATTATTTTCATCTTATTGAACCACATTTTACTTATTTATAACAACCATGTATGTCGGATTATTGAAATTCAATTTACAGAAGCGATAAAATTTTATTTAAATGAAAATTTGGGTTTTTAACTACTATATAGTGATTTCACAATTCATAAAAAATTAATTGTTTCATAAAAACCCTAAAATTAAGCCCATGCAATATTTGATATTCCAAATTCAAAACTGATTTCAAATTTAAACCATTAAAATCATAGAAGATTCATTAATTAATTTTAAATTAATTCTTTTTTCAAAACAAAAAGTGTGTTTTTAAGAAATAATAACTATCAAAAGATTGACATTAGTTTATATCCAATTTCCAAGAGAGATTACTTCCAACGACCAATATTGGATTAAATTGTAGAAATATAATATAATTACACTTTAAAACCATTTTAATGGACAATCCATCCATATAAATAAATTAGATTAAAGGGCAGTTTTGAATTAAAATGCAGTATTTTTCACTATTCATTAAAAAAATGAACTTTATAAGAAAAATAACTAAAATTTACCCAAAGTAAATTTTGATTTCCCGATTCTAAAGAATAATTCTATTTAGTAAAATAGAAGATATAAAAGAGACCAAAAACTAGATTTAAAGAGGGTTCTCCATCAAAAGGCACTAAATTAACCTTTTAATAGATATTAGAGTATTTATGATTAAAATTGGATTCATTCATCTTTTAAGCCTCTAAATTTCATTGGAAAAATGTAAAAACATTTTAAAAACATGTATAATCATATTTTAGTTATTTTTTTCATTACTACCTTTACAATGACTTGGAGTTAACTGAAATTTAAAATAACAGTATGGTATTAATTTTCAGTGTGACTCAGCATTGTGTGCAACATAAGACTTCAGAAAACCCCAATGTTCCATGTTAGGTATTCCATTGAATATATCATCCCAATTAAAATAAAATTGATATTTAATTCAAAAATATTAGTAAATATGAAAATATAATTTTCTTTATTTTCATGCAAAGTAACATCATTCCCACTTTAGGAAATAACATACTTTCAATTTTAAAATTGTGCTTGGAAACATCATTGAAAGACCCAAATCGGAAAAAGAGTAAATTAAACTATCTTTTTAAAATAAATAAATATATTTTCAAAGGTCACATGAGATAACCCATACATGGATTCCATGAAAATATGGATATTGAGGATAAACAATGTGTCATGTTTGGATGCAGAGTGAAAGAAAACATTATTAGGAGAAAGTTAAAAACAAGAAACCCCCAAATTGTTTATGGGTTAAACGGTTATTGGATTCCCCATAGTAAAAGTAAAAGAACACTGATTTTTCATTTATGTTCCTTTTTATAATGTTTGAGAGTTTATTTAGGATATTATATAATGACATAAGGAAATTTACTTACTTGACCAGTAGACATTCATCATTTACAAAATTTCTACCACAAACTCATCTTTTCTCGAAACGATGAGTATTTAGGATAACTTGGTCACATAAAAAGTAAAAGAATCAACTTTTAGAGAATAATATGGTCAAAATAATGTTAACCATATATTTCCCCTATCATTAAAAAGTAACCAAAACCAAAATTGGTCAGTACGAGATCAAAAAATCCTCAAAAGGATAATCTGTTATAAAAAGAAATACTAGTCTAAATCTCATAAATTCAACAAAAGTACACAACGTTCAAGAAATAATATTCAATATAAAATTTTAATTCCCAACATTTATCTCCAAAAACATCTAATACTCTTAACGACTCATGCTAAAGTGTAATTAACATAATCACATATTTTCTATGATAGGTTAATAATTTCCATAAATAACCCTAATCACCTTATGTCCACAATAAAAATATATATTCTTCCAAATTAATATTTCAACCATTACTCCAAAAATTAAATCCCATAGTATTCTATTTTCCTTAAGCATATAATCTTCCCGTAAGAGATAATGTTTTCCAAAATAATATGTATCACTTAATCACCAAATCATATTCCTATACTAAGGATGTCAATTTGATAAAACATAATAACCCAAATAAAACTATTCTTGATCCATAAAATCATTTAGCTAATTAAAATTAGTCATAAAAACCAAGGACATGACATAGTCCAGTGGTAGGAGATAAATCCCAATCACACTTTGGTTGTGGGTTCAATTCCTATAGATTTTTTCAATGCGATAGATTGCCACATGGTCTACGTGTTGTCCTTTTTCTAAAACAGTAATATTTCATAACATTCCAAAAAAAATGAGACAAATTCATAAAAAATTAAAATAACATATTTTAGCCTCAATGGTTATCTAGTACCTTTAATTTTTCACCCCAAATGTAATATCCATTTATCACCTCTAAAATAACTTTGACTCTTTCTAATATTCTAAGCATTATGGTTGTGTCACTTATGCTTAAATAACAACCTAACCTATAAAGTAATCTAAACTGACTACTGATACCAACAATAATTACCAATCCTTAAACATTAAATAATATTTATTTAAGTGAATAATTCACATTCAGGATATTTTCAGGTTTAGAGCATTATAGAATGAGGGCAAAACTATTACATCTCAAATATTACAAAGTATACACTTCTAATAAGTTTCCATTTTTTTAAAAAATAAAAACTCTTAAAAAAAGAAACTTGTTTAGTACATAACTTAGATAGCATGAATTTTCCTTAATACCATCCTTGAACCTATTTTTCTTTATGTCCTATAAAAAAATTAAAAACTAGGGATGAGCATAAAAATCTCAGTAAGGTTTATAAAAGAAGGAAAGGAAACATTACCCCATCAAAGAATGAAAATCAATGAAACCATACTTTTAAATCAAAACATCACTTATGAAATTAGTAGATTTACTAATAATACACAGATATCATAAATAATAATGGTAACTTGTTCCATACATAACATAATTATATAATAGTTATCACAGATACATAGGGAGTTACGTTGGAATACTCATCATTTTATATTCCCTAAATCTCTTAGGTTAAACATTAACAGATACCTCTATCACATTACCCAATGCATGGGATATCTATCTCGGGTTCACCCTCCCAAGGTTTGTCATCGACCACCAACATACATAAACAATTACCAATAACCATAACATATTCCTAACACATAAAACTAGAATAATGCAAAGATAGCAATTCCACATCCCAGCTAGAATATATCATTTCCTGATATTTAATTAGTCAGTGCTTCATAAACCATTTTTAAAACCATTTAAATCATTTAATAAATAGAATTTTGAATCAATGATTCCCTATACCACTTTGAAACTTTTAAAAGTAATATTAATTTCAAAAATTAATATCCAAAAAATAAACACTTAAGTCATTTTTTAGAACATGTATATTAATGAGAATGATTTAGAAGAATAATTATTTTAAACAATACTTTAGTTAATGAGTTCATAACCAAATGAGTGATTCTAAAATACAAATAATTGAGGAATAACATTTATTCAAGTTTATAATATCATGAGAATAATAAGATTAATGATATAATATATCAAAGGGAAGTATATACAACATATAAATATGAATTTGTGTATAACAAAAAATAACTCTCTATGGAATATAAATTGAGACAATGTCCCTTGCAAAGATCATATCATTTGAATAAAGACAAATGAATGACATTATTATGTGTGTCAAATAGGAATACACCCAATATAATTGGATATTAAGTGTAAAAAATTCCAAGGTCATTCACACATATTCATAGCATGGCGTAATCAAGAAGTATATGTTTAACCCAATGAATTGAAATTGGGTAAGGATGTTCTCTTATAGAAATTTGACTGCCTAACGAAATCACATTAAAATTCATAAAAAAAGTTGATGAGAGTGAAAAGGATATCTCATCACACTGACATAAAATTTACAGTTATAAGGATATATAAGGACATATCCCTATGTAAGATAATGTAAATTACAAGACTTAACAATGATGATTCCTTTGACAAAAAGAGTACGGTGAATGGTTCCCTTACCAATTTGGTAATTTACTAAACATGCACCCCATGAAGGAAAGATCATACTATAAAGATTTAAATACCCATAAAATAAAGTATATTACACAAATAATACAATCATTTGAAATACATACACCACCCTAAAGGAAATATTGGCAAATATAACATGAACCTCACGGGAATAAAAGTGAGATAAAAACCCCTTACCACGTTGTAATCACTCAAGTCATATGAACAAAAGTTAATAACCACAAAATTAATCATAGAATACAATTAATTTAATGATAATCATGATAAAATATATCAAATTTCAGTATACAATACACTACATGTAGTAAATAAGTTGGGAACAATGGAAATCTCACCAAATTAAATGTGAGATAAGAAACCCCTTACCCGGTGTCCGACTTGACCCGTTCGTTCTTTAATCTCCTGAATAATGAACTAATGTTAATTTCTACTTTCTTAAGAACCTTTTTAAATTTTATTTTTCTTTTTATATAACTTATTACCATGTTATAAACATTACTCAATGATTTATGTGAATAATGGTCATTTTGTCGATATTTGGTACTTGAGTCAAAAATGAACATCTTATAATTTCAAGTTGGTCATTTGGTAAAAATAAAATTTTCCCCACGAACTATATTCATGATTTAGATATCATATATATCATATGTATACATTATATGTAAGTATTTATAATATTAAATAACATTTAGAGATAAGAAATGAAATGCACCGTTCATGGAGATGGTTAGTCGTATGTATGCTTCAATGCTACTTTCATATCTATTTCATATTTAATGGAATGAAAAAATAATGAAAAAATGGGTATATTATTATTCTATTATAATATCATATATAATTTCATTAAATCTATCCTTTATACATTTCACATAAGGCATGAATGTGTCATATCACTTTGAGGGGGAGGTAGTCTACTCTTCCTCGAATGAAATTATCACATTTACCCATTTTGTAAACAATTAAGGTATTTTATAAATGAAAAGTATATAAATAAATAGAAAATATAAATATAATATATATATATATATCACATATAAATATAATTCCATCATAATGGCCACCTTATGAGGTGGTAAGAGAAGATTGAACAATCATCATTTTGTGAGGCAGTAGTTCGTCATCCAGAGAAACAATATGTTATTTACCCATTAAACGGAGGTGTGTGTAAGTGTAGTTAAAATAAATATCATAACAAAAATATAGTATATTAAATATATTTTTGTTGTTTTATAATAAATAAATAAAACTATTTAAGTGGTTGGGGAAGTAAAAAAAATGTAAAGAACTAAATAGAAGATGTTAACATTGAATTGGGTAACTCCCATTGGATTGAACCAAAAGGATTTCTTGAAGTGCCATATGCCTATGATAAGGATTATAGGTGGAATATAGCGATCTTTAGAGCTTATTTGGAATTAGTTAGATGATCCAAGGGGCTTGAGAGGAGAGGGTAATGGGTTAGAGGTGATTGATTTTTATAAGGGGGAGGAGGGGATCTTTAGGAATGTTTGAAAATATTATTTTATTATATAATTATTTTCACTTTATAAAAGTCAAAAACTTAATAAATTAGAAGATAAGATGGATATTTTTCTATATAAAATCATCCAATAATAATTGGATAGATTTTTTGATATTTGTTTAATTTTAATATTCTTATTTATTTAAATCATTCAATAATAAGGTAAACATTGCATCATTATTGTTTCATAAATAATTTTATTTATTTGACGTATAAAAATTATAAATAAAATACCATGATGTAGGAAATATTTTTATCATTAAAATAAATATTTATAGTCGAATATATCAATTATATAACCCCACATTAAAATAGTTTTAGCAAAATATTACATGTTTATGATATTTTTATTTTTACTTTAAATAAAAAGGTATTAATTTCATTATGATACAAAAATGGATTTAAAATGAAAAAAGTCTTACCAAAGGATTTTCTTGGTTGACCATTAATCATCCAAAATGTTTTTTACAAGCATTAATGTAATTTTAGTTTATTATAATATTAATTATCCCTTGAATTACCATATTTATCTTTAAACATGTAAAATAAAAGTCAAAAGTTATTGTTCACCAAAAATTATATTCATCTTATTAAACAACATTTATTGTACTGATAACAACCATGTCTGTTATATTTTCGAAATTCAATTCTCAGAAGTAGTAAAATTCCATTTAAATGAAAAAATCATGTTTTCAACAACTATAGAGTGTTTTCAGTATTCATCAAAAATTGAAGGATTTCAAAAAAATACAAAAAATTCATCATAAGAAATAATTGAAATTGTGAATTAAAAATTTATTTCTATTTTACCAAATTCCAAATGTAGATGTTGCATTAATTAATTTATAATTAATTCCTTTTTTAAAACAAAACATTTTTTATGAAATAATAAATTTCAAAAGATTGACACTTGATTATGTCCAATTTCAATGTGAAATTACATACAATGAAAAAAATTGAATTAAATTGTAAAAATATAATCTAATTACACATTAAATCCTTTTTTTAAGATAATATAATGATATATATAAATTGTATTAAAGCGAAGTTTTGAATTAAAATGCAGTATTTTTCACAATTTATTAAAAATTGAACTTTATCAGAGAAATACAAAAAATTAACCAAAAAAATTTTTGATGTCCCAATTCTAAAGAATAATTTTATTTTCTCAAATAGAACATGTATAAGCTACACAAATAGTATTTAATGAGGTTTTTCAATAAAAATGTGGTAAATTGACCTTTTAAAAAATATTAGTGTATTTATTCTTAACACTAGATTCATCAACATTTTATGCCTCCAACTATTATTGGATAAATGTAAAAACATTTAACCAACATGTATATACATATTATAGTTAGTTCTCTTCATTCCCTATATTACAACGTCTAGGAGTTAACTACCATTTAATATAATGATATATTATTAATTTTTAGTATCACTCAGCTTTGTGTGCAATATAATACTTTGCAGAAACCCATTATTACATGTCATGTACTCCATTCAATATGGAATCCCCTTTAAAAAATTAATATTTATTACCAAAATATTAATAAATAAAAAAAATTCATATTCATTATTTTCTTATGATGTTACAGGCAGTCTATAGGCTGCTGAGTTTTGGATATAGGAAACCCTTTATATCTTTAACTATCTAGAGATGCATGCCGAGTGGATGGTCATTCATTCCACATAAAAGCATTGATATTCCGCCAACTACAGGGGGGTGTGATTTCCCAAGATAGTTATTATTTGTGAATGTTATGGATTGATTTCACAACTACCTTATATAATCATTTCATTCCTCATATTCTTAGATCTGGTAGAGCCAGAGTGTATGTTCCTCCTGTGTAAGATTCTATTACTAACATGAGTTATTCAAAACATTTCACAGAGTTTTAGAAAACTGCACCGCTTCTAGATGGGGATGATTTTCCATGTTCTAGATGTTTTGAAGATGGGCTCGAGTATGCCATCCATACGTAGGTTAATGACTTTCTCTTGCATACCTTTTCTCTAATAGTAATTCATTCTCTTATCACAGAGCATAACCTAAGGGAAAGAAATAGTACTCGGAAAAGAGGATTAGTACCACATCACGGCATCAGTTTTTTTGGTGGCTAGAAGAGTTCTATGGATATTACATGTCAGGGTAGGGACAACCAAAATGCCCATTTGTATATCACCAAAGTCTTACATATGTGTACAAAATGGGGGAAAATAAATCCTCACTATTATAGAGACTCAATGGAGTATCAGCCTTGTGGACATGTGGGGAATCATCAGAGGTTCTTCCGGACCATTCCACCTACTCTGAGTAGAAAAGGATTCAAGATAGTTCCAGCATCAGGAGTGGGTTGTTTTATGCCACATCAGATGAGGAGTTGGAATAGCACCATTAGGACTAGCTGAGGACGATTTAACGGCCATGGAAGAAAGACCCCTAAGCACCAGCAAATAAAACATAGAATTAATGATGTAGTTAGTCCATCAGTTGTATAGGGTTGTTGATCAGGTTAGTTTCATGCACTACAGCCAATACCCAAGGACTATGCTATGAGACCTTCTATATTACAAGGTACAATTCTTGTGGAATGTACCGAATTATCTAATTAATTTGATATAGGTGCTTCAATACCATTTATTTTTGTATCTATCATAGAATGTGTTGGACTAATGATACATTATTACTACAGTTGAATGCCCCAAGATATGTTGTTAGGGGTATGAACTGGGGACATTTTCCATTGAAGGTATTGTCCCATTGTGGTAGGTAGTTACCCCTTCTTATGGAACATCTATGTTATCAAGAAGACATGATTTTATGTCATTGATGGGATGGATTGGATGGTTATGTATCATGATTTTTTGGACTTCTATCGATGCATTGTATTTTTTACATTCCTAGATGGTAGAATTTATCTACATATGTGTGAGTGGGATGTACAATATGGTAGACCTAGAACAGAGCAACCTGGGAATGGTAGAGTTACCTCCAAGATTGAAATTTTCTATATATAGGAACAGTCATTACAACAAGCTGATTACACTCATGTAGTGGGCCATTTCAGGGATGTCTTTCCTAACGATTTTTCTGGTTTACCTCCTGAGAGAGAGGTAGTGTTTACAATTGAGATTATTTTGGGAGAATCTCATTGAGAGATTTCTTCATACAGGATTCAACCTAAAGATTTTCGAGAGCTCAAGAGATAGTTATAGGATTTAGATTCCAATGGTTCTATATAGACCATCCCATCCTCATGGATTTTACCCATTCTTTTCTCCATGAAAGAAGATGGAGCCTTACATATAAGTATGGATTATAGAATGTTTGACCATCTTATAGTGATGAAATAGTATAAATTACCTATAATTGGTGATACCTTTCACATGATTTGAGGAGACAGGGTCTTCTCTAAGATCCACCTGAGATATGGTTATTCTGAGTGAGATTCATACCATCAGACAAACTTTTACAACTTTCCATAGTAGGGATGATATGTTTGATTACCTAGTTATGTCGATAGGTCTTTAAAATGCACCATCCATTTTCATGGATCTAATTAATAGGGGTTTTCATCGCACTATCGACTCTTATTTCATTGTTTTATTGAAAAAACAGAGATTATTTTGATACTCTTAGCGACCATACCAGTCATCTTGAGATCGTTCAATGTACACTAAGAGAGCATGAGTTTTTTCCATGATTGGTATGTACAACATCTGGATTGAAAAAGTTAACATATTTGGTCATATTATCTCAGAACTAGGTGTATCTATTGACCTATAAAAGGTTATATTTTTAGTTTCCTAGGAGCATCCCAATATCACAATTGATATATGATGTTTCTTAGGTATGGATGAATATTAAATGTGTTTCATTCAATATTTATCACATCTAACATCACCTTCACTCTGTGTAAAATTAAGGGTTTGATGATAAATTCGTTAGAAGTGTATGGGAATTAAATTTAGGATCTGAATGAGAGACTTGTATAAACACCTATTCTAAATCATCCCAAACCATGTATAGGTTATACAATATACTATGATGAATCGTGCATCATCCATGAAGTTGTACTGATGAAGGAAGATAGAGTGTTTCCATATGGATCTCAGAATTTATGGCCTCCCATGAAAAATTACCTAACACCCGACCTTGAGATATCAGTAGTTGTCTATGCCTTACAATTCTGGTGATATTATCTTTTAGGTTAGTTCTTTTTTGTGAACACAGACCACTATGGCATCAAAAATATAACATTACTTGTTTGAATTGTACCATAGACAATGGAGATGGGTATACTATATATAATCCTTTGATTTAGAATTTTCATATATGCATGGGAATAGAAATTTTCATGAAGATTCACCATATAGTACAACTCAGGAAAAAGTATTATGAGAAGCTAGTGAAGAATATATGTTAATGATCAACTTCTCTGAGCTGCACCTAGAGTTTCTAGATACTAATGACCAGTCTTATCTCTCATCATTCAAAGATACATATTCCCTCCATGAGATGTTTTTGTGTAGTCAATTCTCATATCCTAAAGTCTTGGTACACTGTCATAGTATATCATGATCTTAACCACATCCAGATTGGATAGTAGAGAGGGAAACGTCATCTTCTATATCCATGGACATGTCTGCGTGTGTACTGATGTGAGAGAGACGTTGATGAAATATTCCCAAAACCTTAATTTTTCAATTCAACTAGGAATTTAGATGATGTATTAAGACATAAAACACGTGTATTGGTTTCCTGGAAGGAATCTTCTGATAGGAGGCTTCATCACTAGGTAATTATCTATTCAGCAGGTGAAGGTAGAGAACCATATACATACATGCTTTTTAAAGCCCCTTCTAGCATGAGAATGGATATGGGATGTTGTTACTATCGATTTTGTGTCCGGTTTATGAAGGTATCCTAGAGTTAGTGACACTATATGGGTTGTCATTGAAAGACTCGTGGATGTACGTAACTTCATTTCTATTTAAGAAAAATTATTAGTTTATAACATAATAAATCTGAATGTCCATGAAATCATATGACTCCACGGTGTCCTTAGTAGTATCATTCCAGAAAGGGAATCATGTTTCCCACCTCAGTTCTCCATGGGATTGTAGAAAACTATGGGAAGACAGGTGCTTCAATATACAAATTTTCACCCTCACATCGATGGACAATAATAGTAGACAATAAAAGTTCCAAAGGATATTCTTATTGTATGTGTCTGCAATTTTGGATATTTTTAGGGAAAAAATAATCCCCTCTTTTTGTTTTACTATAATAATAAATTTCAGGAGGCAATTAATATGTCTCCATGTGAGTCCCTATATGATAGGTCTTTCCGTTCACACCTGTTCTTGCGAAAGGTAGGTGAGGCATTCATATTAGGTCCTCATATTGTTCATGATATTAGAGTAGGTTTAGCTAATCATAAAGAGTATGACTAATGCCTAGTCTTGAAAAAACCTTATATTTATCACCATCGACATCCTCTACAGTTCATGGTAGGGGATCGTGTTTTGCTTCCGGTATCGAACAGGCTAAGGAATACATGGTCATAGAAGAAATGTAAGATGTCACCTCTTTACATAGGGATGCTTGTGTTCCTATAATGATATGGTTCGGTAGCCTATCAGTTGTTACTCCCTCATAGGTAACATTCCATGTATGTTGGCTTCTATGTTTCACATATTTTCCAGTATCACGTTGACAAGTCTGATACCATATATCTCGATTATTTTTAGTTACATGATGATGCTACCTTTGAGGAGTATAGAGAACACATCGTCGACCAGAGAATGATGGTTCTATGTGGTTAGTTTCCCCTCTAGTATGGATGATATAGCTACATGGACATGTGAATTATGAGGCTATGAAGAGAAAGGCTGATATAAATTCTTAGTGGCATGAATTTTTCAAAGATAGCATTTCCACACCATTTGATGATAATCATTATGGTGTGTTCTTTTAAGCGGGAAGACTATTGGAACCTGGTTTTCCACATAGGTATAAATCATTTAAATTTCAGTCTAATTCTTTATTTAGGTGATAATATCGATCGCTAGTGCATTACTGATGGTCCCACAGGTGTATGGGGCTGGTTCGAAGCCTATAACCCATCTTTTTGGGAAAACTGACCATGTTTCATGATTGGAACATGGTTCGATCAGGTTATTCACATCCTTGTGGATGCTATATTTTTGTGAATAACCATATCAAATAGTTGGTGTAACACCCCAAGATTTCATAGTGTCTTATTTCTTCAAAAATAATTCAATAACTTGAACGACACGCAAAACCGAGTTCAAGTGCACCATGACATACCAAACAAGCCGTTCAAAAGAGGTTATGAATAGTATTAACTAAATTTTAAACATTATATAATTCTTATAATTTTATAATCCATATTATGAGTTTCTTAGAAATAATGTAAGAACAAATTCATTTTTAGTATTGCACTTTTACCAACTTTTAATAGTGAACCCTTTTTAAATCCAATATTTTAAACTTTTATATATTCAATTTGACTAAATAAATTTACTCTTTTGAATGGGGACATCAAAAATTTACAATGAAACATACCAATATTCCATAGTATGCTTTCCTTTGAATAATACAGTAGCGTGTGTTATACGCAACTTCGAGTTCTAACACACACCACAACCAATCAAACTAGCCATTATGAACAGTAATACCTAATTTTTAAAATTATAGAAACTTTATCTCTCAAAATGGACTACATTTTTGGATTTGGAGTATCGAATTTAGCCTAAGGTGATATTTTTGTACTTTTTGGATAACATTAATATTTTGATGAATAATGAATATTACTAAATTTTAATTAAAAACAACTTTTTTAATCAAAATAATTAATAGTAATAAATTATGAATTTGAGTGGTTTTAAAGTATATTTATAATATATTTTTACCATTTAATACAATGTTGGTCATTGGACATAATATCACAATTAAACCGAACATAAACAAGTATCAATCTTTTGATAGTTATTATATCTTAAAAACACGCTTTTTGTTTTGACAGAGGGAATTAAATTTAATTTAATTTCTGCCACTTCTGTGTTTTGAATTTTGAAAATGGATTCCATATTTGGAATCAGGATGTTCAAATTTTGCAAATAGGTAACTTTAATTTTTAGATATTTTGAATAATTACTTCGGTAAATATTTTATTTACCATGGTTAAAGAGTAAATCCGGTAAATAAGGGTTAAACAATAATATTATAATAATAATAAATTACCCTAAAACATGTCCTAACCTTATTGGTTGATACATTTCCAACCATGGGCGTCTTTGGATCGATTTTGGGACCCCATGGTGCCACTTGTAAGTGATAGGGACACTTAATTTTAATTAAGTTTAAATGAATACAAAAATGACACAAGCATTTATCTTTTAGAAACACAATTTTTACATAGGGTTATATATGTTATATTTTCAACTATAAATATTCATTAGAAATATATGAAAAGTTCCTACATAATGATATTTTATTTATAATTTTTAGACATTAGATAATATAATTTATTTATGACACAATGGTGATGCATTAATTACCACAATAGTGAAAATTTAAAATGATTGATATTGTAGATACCCAAATAAATATAAATTGAGACTTTTTATGAATTACACTAATTTTATAGGTTAATATGACATATTTGAAATTACGTAATTAACAATTTTCTAAGTTATCATTCTATTATGATTTTTTAAAAAATCAATTATTTAATAGTGACAAAATTGACATAAAAGAGTTTTTTTTAAAAAAATATTATATTATTAATTGATATTAAATTACTAAAAATCTAAGGTTCGGCCAAGAGACGTATATATAGATATTTGTATCATTAATGAACCACTTGGGGGTCACTTGGATGTATATAGTATATTTATTAACCATATAATATTAAAATACAAAGAGACATTGTAAAAGTGAAAGTAATTAACTAAGAGTTAATACTTAATGATAAGGTTAATATAGTAACCCAAACCTGTCTAAATTCTATTGGATGAGTGGTTCTCCACCCATCCCCACCTTATACTTTAAATAATCCACTTTTGAGCCATTATAAACCGAATATGAATTTATTATAAAATAATATTTCTAGATTTTCCAAGGGTGCCCCTCACCCCTCTTATAAAAGGGCACTCCCCCTTCCCATTAATTCACACCTATAAAGCCATTTGGCTTAGCCAAACTCTACCCAAATACTCTCTATACTTCCCTCACTTCATCCCAGTGGCCTTCCTTTAGTCATAAATTCATTCTAAGAGCCCTTTTGATCAAATCAAAAGGAAGAACCTGAAGAAGATGTAATGATTTCACCACCCTTTTCCAAGTTCCTTTCTTCTTCCACTTCTTCCTTCTTTGTTATTACCATTATAAAATAATAACCCCAGTATCTTATATATACTATGATTTTATTATAAATATGTTACAACCATATTCAGTATTCTATCCATCCTTTGAATAACATGTCACCATACGTGCGTACGTACGGCTTACCGTCTCCACGTCGTGGTGTAATTGTTATTCAAAAAATTATTATTTGGATGGGTATAATAATGATGTGTAACTCATGTAAATAATAAATATAACATGATAATGATTTTTTATATATGATATACCATCCAATTATATATTATTTTAATATCAAAAGAATGATATTGTCACTCGTGCGTACGTACGGACTACCGTCTCCATGACCGCGATGAGATTCATTCTCCATCGTATCCATTCAAGCACAATTCTCATTTGATGATTAATAATAGTATATAAGGACTTGATATCATTCTGGATATGATTAAGATACAACCTATCCATGACAAATAGAGCTTACGTAACAAAACATATAAAAGAAAATGAGTAAGTTAACACCCGAAACAACGATAATACTAACATATTATTAACAAATCAGATATAAAAAATAATATATGATATCATACTAATTTATATGATTCTTGTATAATTTAATAACAATTATTTCACCATTATACAAGAGTTTAACCTACCCCAACCAAGGAAAAGTTTAAGTTAAGGGATTTTCATCTCACTCCTTATTCCCGTGAGATTCATGCCATATAGTCACCATTACCTTTTGTGTAGTGTATGTACTGCCCATAATTATATTATTTGTGTAATAAACATTAATTTATGTGTATTTACATATTCATTGTATGATAACACTTTCATGGGTTGTATGTTTCGTAATTTACCAAATTGTTAAGGGTTTATTTCACAATCTCTTCATTATCTGAGGTTGATTATACGTAATTATCTTCTGGGACCTCTTTATCATCCACATCCATGTTTCTTAAAAATGTCTTTCAAGACATTTTTAATATTTAATATAAAATGGTATAAAGTAATTTATACCCTTATTTGACTTTATATGTTTTTAAAGGAATCGTTTCAACGTTTTTGAAACAAGTTACTTTTTAACATTTTTCACAAAATTAAAGTAAGAATGTAATTTTTTAACTTATACGACGGGTGCGGTTATTCTCCACCATTATTACACCTTTGAAGCTTCCTTCACAAACTTATAAAGATATTTTCAAAATAATGGTTTTCTCTATAATTATGCAACTTTTAAATAATTTCAAACAAAGAGATATTTCTCTCAAATAGTATTTATTTCATCTATGTCAACATCCTTTGATAAATTTTAAACTTGTTTAAAGGTGATTTATTATGATAAAAATCATCCATATTGTATTTATGGTGTTCTGATATTTTTGACTATGGATGAGTTATTTTTATGCCATTAATGGTTTATGATTAATGTTTTTACATTTTGTATGTTAGTTTTAATATGAATGTTTTTGTTATATTTCACCCCCTTTTTAATAGGAAAGTGTTGGACTAGTATGTTCCGGGTTGGGGACCGGTAAAAGTAAGCCCTTCGGGTTGGTGTCTGGTTACATTAGACCCTCCGGGTTGGTGTCCAGTTATTAGAAGCACTCCGGGTTGGTGTCCAGTTATTAGAGGCACTCCAGGTTGGCATCTGGTTATTAGAGGCACTCCGGGTTGGTGTCCGGTTATTAGAGGCACTTCGGGTTGGAGTCAGGTTACAGAGGTTCTCTGGGCTGGGTTCTGGATACAGTTATCCCTTAGGTCGGCATGAGGCCTTGACATAGAAATTAATGTTCGGCATCACGCATTACATAATTATGGAAGTGGTTATTGATATTGCATTAGATTATTCGATTAGTAGAATATCCATGTGAATATGTAAATGGCATTATTTCATTTTTGACATACTATGATGAAGTTCAAGTTTAAAAGGCTTTTGTTTTGGTTATACATTGCCTTAAATGTTTATTCTTATTTATGAAATTTTATGCTATATTGTTATCCTTACTGGGCGTTTGAGCTCACCCCATTCAATGTTTTATTTTTCCCAGGATGTGAAGAAGTAATTTATGAATGACCTGTAGGGATAGTATGTGGGGATATGAGTGTGGACTATGAAGAAAAGATGTTGTTGAAGTTTTCATTTTTATGATTTAATGTAAGACTTATGAATATATCTATTGTTTCCAAGGCTACTAAACTAATCAGTATTTCTAGATTTGATCTTTTATAGTGATCATGCCATATTTATGTAATAATGCACCGACTCTGGGTAACTGGGGTCAGGGCGTTACAGTTGGTATCAGAGGAAGTTTAGTACAAACCTTGGAAGTTAGATTTAGATAAACTCTGATTAGAGCACATAGATTTAAGATGGACTTTGAGGATTAGTATAGAAGAACTTCCTAATATTTTGGTATTGTAGAGATTTTGTGAGTTTTCCGAGAAATACATCCCTTTCTGGATACGAGTAGGTAGAGGCGGCTCTGGCACAGATGTACCTAGGGGTAAAACCCAAAAACACCGCATTGAGCTAGACTCGAACGAGAACTGGTGCACGACAACGGGCCTTGCTGCACTCTTGGTTACAACACTCCCGGGGGATATGCTTAGGATAATTATCATTTTCTTTACAAACAATTATGAAGGGTTTATGAGTATATACATCCTCAAATGAGACATTTTTATGATTATAGATTATATCCATAATCTATTAGATTTATGTTATGTGTTTTACAAGTTTGGGATTAGGTATTGTTATTCAAAAACTAATCTAGTGTATGCCATTATTTAGAAATGGCGCCCAGTAGATGGAATGAGAACTCCAGCATTGCACATGATCTAATGAGAAAGAAGGATCATATCTTTCATGGTCTTAAGCCAGAATTTATAAGAGAAATAGTCTCCCATGTATTATCATCATGTGAAGAAATAATATCATGTGTTGAAAAGATAAGTAAAGAGTTTACTGAGTGTTATGGCTTTAAAGGGAAGCAAGATAATAAAAGGATGGAAGAGAGAAAGATGGATAAAGGGAATTGGGAAAAGAAGAATTTTCCCATATGTGATAACTGTGGGAAGAAACACCCTGGAACTTGCCTGAAAGGAATGGGAGTTTGTTATAAGTGTGGAGGAAAAGGGAACAAAGTACGTGACTGCAAGGGTAATAAAATGGTTTCAAATGTACAATGATTCATTTTCAAGGAGTTTAGACACTATGCAAACCTATGTACCAGTCATCAGACTATGCCGCAAATGATTCTATTAGATAATAACCAAGTTATGATACTACCACAGATGAAGATTAATGATTAGAGTTCTTATGTTGATTATGTCATTTGAGTTTTGTATCAAAAATGTACTTGTTATAATATTTATGGAGTATATTAGGATTTTACTGCAGTATTATTTCATTAAGTACATGAGATTGTGTGGAACAAAGAAAAGTGACTCAATAGCAGGTTAAATTTTTGGAAAAAATATGGTTGAGAGAATGATAAACCATAATATGGTTCTGATACCGTGGTAGTGATTTTAGAATAATACAAGATTGATTTGGATAAATTATATTGGATATTCTTGACTAACTTGAAACTGATTAATGATTTGTATATTTCATCATTGTTGGGGTTTACAACATTTTTGGATTGAAGGAGTATATCTATTATTCTTTAAGGAATATTGGATCATGAATGTAATCAATAAGGTTTTATGGTAATTCATGATGTTGCAGTGTTTTAAAATAATACATGATGAAGGTGATCACATGTTATTACGCGGAAAAAAGGATCTTCATTGTGTTTACCTTCCTTATAAATTTTGGACTGAAGTATTTTGGATATTTCTAGTTTGGATTATTTTGTATTGCCATAAAAGGACAACCCGGAGGTCGAGCGGCAACTCGTCACATCTGGCAAGGCCGCGAGACTTGAACCCACAACCAAAGGGCGACAATGGTGTATCACCTACCACTGACCCACATGATGTCCTGGATTGAATAATGTCATTTTTTAATGGTTCTTCAATATAAATTATAAATTCATTTTTTTAACCGTATACGAATAGGATAAATAGAATATTATTTTTAAGTTCTATTATATTTTGTAGTGAATGTTGAGTTTGTGGTAAAACATAGTTAAAGGATGAGAATCTACTTGTCAAGTATATATTTTTCTTCTTCTCTTATTCAATGAAGAAATTAATTCCTATACTTTAGTAAAGGGATCTTAAAACAAAAAAAATGTGGTATCCTAATACCATATTTTTTGCTGAACTGATGGTATTTTAAATCATCATAGATTGATGAATTTAAGGCCCTCGATTTTACACTTGTTTGTGATTGATGACCTCAATCACTACCTATAAATATTTACATTTTCCTCCGATTATATGTCTCTAATTTCCACCAATGTTCTCCGAATAGATATCATAATTTGGTGGTGACCCTCTCATTTCTCTTTTCCTCTTATTAAGACAACATTTTCTTAACCCCATTTCCGATGTGGGTTTTCCCACAAAGATATTTTCTATATTCAACCTTTTATTTTCAAAGAACAATTTAATATTACGAGGACGCGATTTATTTAATGAGGGGATACTGTAACACCCCAATATTTCATAGTGTGTTATTTCTTCAAAATAATTCAATAACTTGCACTACACGCAACACCGAGTTCAAGCGCACCATGACTTACCAAACAAGCCATTAAAAAGTTGTTATGAATAGTATTAACTAAATTATCAACTTTATATAATCCTTATAATTTTAGAATCCATATTATGAGTTTCTTAGACATAATTTAAGAACAAATTCATTTTCAGTATTTCACTTTTACAAACTTTTAGTAGTGAACCCTTTTTAAATCCAAAATTTTAATCTATTATATATTAAATTTGACTAATTAAATTTACTTTTTAGAATGGGTAAAAAAAAAATTTACAATTAAACATCCCAAGCTTCCACAGTACGCTTTCCTTTGAATAATACAGTAGCGTGTGTTGTACGCAACTTCGAGTTCTAACACACACCACAACCAATCAAACTAACCGTTATGAATAGTAATACCTAATTTTTAAAATTATAGAAACTTTATCTCTAAAAATGGACTTCATTTTGGATTATGAGTATCTAATTTATCCTAAGATGAAATTTTGGTACTTTTTGGATAACTTTAATATTTTGATGAATAGTGAAAATTACTAAATTTTAATTAAAAACAACTTTTTTAATCAAAATAAATAATAGTGATAAATTATGAATTTGAGTGGGTTTAAAGTATATTTAAAATATGTTTTTACCATTTAATACAATATTGGTCATTGGAAATAATTTCACAATTAAACCGAACATAAACAAGTATTAATCTTTTGATTATTATTATATCTTAAAAACAAGCTTTTTGTTTTGACAGAGGGAATTAATTTTCAATTAATTTCTGCCACTTCTGTGTTTTGAATTTGGAAAAATGGATTCCATATTTGTAATCAGGATGTTCAAATTTTGTAAATAGGTAACTTTTATTTTTAGGCATTTTGAATAATTACTTCGGTAAATATTTTATTTACCATGGTTAAAGGGTAAATCCGGTAAATAAGGGTTAAAAATTAATATTATAATAAAAAAATACAATAAAACGTATACTACCCTTATTGGTTGATACATGTCCGACCATGGTCATCTTTGTGTCGATTTCAGGACCCCATGGTGCCACTTGTAAGTGATTGGGACACTTTATTTTAATTAAGTTAAAATGAATAAAAAAATGACACAAGCATATATCTTTTCGAAAAACAATTTTTTACATAGGGTTATATATGTTGGATTTTAGACTATAAATATTCATTAGAAAGATAAAAAGATTTACTACATTATTTTATTTTATTTATAATTTTTAGACATTAGATATGTTAATTTATTTATGACATAATGGTGATGCAGTAATTACCATAATAGTGAAAAATTAAAATAATTGATATTGTAGATGCCCAAATAAATATAATTTGAGACTTTTTATGAATTACACTAATTTTATAGGTTAATATGACATGTTTTAAATTACTTAATTAAAGGTTTTCTAAGTTTTCATTCTGTTATGAGTTTTAAAAAAATCAATTTTTGAATAGTGTCAAAATTGACATAAAAGAGTTTTTAAAACAAATATTATATTATTAATTGATATTAAATTCCTAAAAATCTAAGGCTCGGCCAATAGACTTATATAATGATATTTGTATCATTAATGGATCACTTTGGGGTCTCTTGGATGTATATAGTACGTTTATTAACAATATAATATAAAAATACAACGAGACATTGTAAAAGTGAAACTAATTAACTAAGGGTTAATACTTAAGGATAAGGTTGATATAGTAACCCAAACCTGTCGAAATTATATTCAATGAGTAGTTTTCGACCCATCCCAACCTTAAATTTTAAATAATCCACATTGGAGCCATTATAAACTGAATATGAATTTATTATAAAATAATATTTCTAGCTTTTCCAAGGGTTCCCCTCACCCCTCTTATAAAAGGGCACTCCCCCTTCTCATTAATTCACACCTTCAATGTATTTTGGATCGGCCAAACTCTGCCCAAATACACTCTAAACATCCCTCACTTCATCGTAGAGGCCTTCCTTTAGTCATAAATCCATCCTAGGATCCCTTTTTATCAAATCAAAAGTAAGAACCAGAAGAAGTGGTAATGGTTTCACCACCCTTTTCCAAGTTCCTTTCTTCTTCCACTTCTTCCTTCTTTGTTATTACCATTCTAAAATAATAACTCAAGTATCTTATATATACTATGATGTTATTATAAATATTGTACAACCATATTCAGTATTCTATCCATCCTTTGAATAACATGTCACCATATGTGTGTACGTACGGCTTACCGTCTCCACGTCGTGGTGTAATTGTTATTCAATAAATTATTATTTGGATGGGTATAATAATGATGTGTAACTCATTTAAATAATAAATGTAACATGATAATGATTCTGTATATATGATATACCATCCAATTAATATTATTTTAATATCAAAAGAATGATATTGTCGCTCGTGCGTACGTACGGACTACCGTCTCCACAAACGCGATGAGATTCATTCTCCATCGTATCCATTCAAGTATAATTCTCATTTGATGATTAATAATAGAATCTAAGGACTCGATATCATTCTGGATATGATTAGGATACAACCTGTCCATGAGAAACACATCTTACGTAACAAAACATATAAAATAAAATGAGTAAGTTAACACCCGAAACAACGATAATACTAAGATATTATTAACAAATCAATGTTAAAAGATCATATATGATATCATATTAATGTATATAATTCTTGTATAATTTAATAACAATTATTTCACCATTATACAGGAGTTTAACCTACCCCAACCAAGTAAAAGTACAAGGTAAGGGGTTTTTATCTCACTCCTTATTCCCGTGAGATTCATGCCATATTCCCACCATTAACTTTTGTGTGGTGTATGCACTGCCCATAATTATATTATTTGTCTAATACACTTTAATTTATGTTTATTTACATATTCATTGTATTATAACTCTTTCATGGGTTGTATGTTTCATACGTTACCAAATTGGTAAGGGTTTATTTCACAATCTCTTCATTATCCGATGTTGTTTATACGTAATTATCTTCTGGGCCTCTTTATCATCCAGATCCATGTTTCTTAAAAATGTCTTTCAAAACATATTTACTATTTAATAAAAAATGGGTAAAGTCATTTATACCCTTATTTTACTTTATATGTTTTTAAAGGAATCTTTCCAACATTTTTGAAACAAGTAACTTTTTAACCTTTTCAAAAAAATTAAGGTATGAATGTCTTTTTTTAACTTATACGACGGGTGCAGTTATTCTCCACCGTTATTACACCTTTGAAGCTTCCTTCACAAGCTTATAAAGACATTTTCAAAATAAAGGTTTTATCTATAATTATGCGACATTTAAATGATTTCAAAAAAAGAGATATTTCTCTCAAATAGTATTGATTTCATTTATGTCAACATCCTTTGAAAAATTTTAAACTTGTTTCAAGTTGATTTATTATGATACAAATCATCCATATTGTATTTACGGTGTTGTGATATTTTTGACTATGGATGAGTTATTTTTATGCCATTAATGGTTTATGATTAATGTTTTGACATTTTTTATATTAGTTTTAATACGAATGTTTATGTTATATGTAATCCTCTTCTTAAGATTAATGTGTTGGATGAGTATGTTCCGGGTTAGGGACCGGTAAAAGTAAGCCCTCTGAGTTGGGGACTGGTAACAGCAGACCCTCCGGGTTGGTGTCCAGTTATTAGAGGCACTCCGGGTTGGTGTCCGGTTATTAGAGGCACTCTGGGTTGGTTTCTGGTTATTAAAGGCACTCTGGGTTGGTGTCGAGTTATTAGAGGCACTCCGGGTTGGAGTCCGGTTACAGAGGCTCTTCGGGTTGGGTTCTGGTTACAGTTATCCCTTAGGTCTTGGCACGAGGCCTTGACATAGAAATTAAAGTTCGGCATCATGCATTCCGTCATTACGAAAGTGGTTATTGATATTGCATGTGATTATTTGAATAGTAGAATATCCATGTAAATAAGTAAATGGAATTATTTCATTTTTTCCATACTATGTTGAAGTTCACGTTTAAAAGGCTTTTGTTTTAGTTATACATTGACTTAAATGTTTATTCTTATTTATGAAAGTTTTTGCTATATTGTTATCCTTACTGGTCCTTTGAGCTCACCCCTTTCAATGTTTTATTTTTTCCAGGATTTGATGAAGTAATTTATGAATGACCTGCAGGGATAGTATGTGGGTATATGAGTGTGGACTATGAAGAAAATATGTTGTTGTAGCTTTCATTTTTATGATGTAATGTAAGACTTATGAATATATCTAGTGTTTACAAAGCTACTAAACTAATCAGTCTTTCAAGATTTGATCTCTCTTGTGATCATGCCAACGTTATGTAATAAAGCACCCACTCTGGGTAATAGGGGTCGGGGCATTACAGTTGGTGCCCCACCATACCGCCTAAACATGAACGTTTTCTTTCTTTCCTATGTACACATGCATGGTTGTTGCATGGTTGGGAAAATTGTATGGCCAAATCGTGCATTGGATAATTAGAGAGTAATTTTTATATTTTTACATTAATGATATAATTAAGCCTCATCCTTCCTCTTAAGATGTGTTTATGAGAGATTGACCTATTTTTATTATCTTTTGGAGATCTTTGATGGCCTAACCTAGGGATTGAATGATCTGCTTCAAACTGGATCTAGCCAAGCTTTTATTCGTCTTGTTACTTTCCCAACAGTAAGTACTGAAGTCCTTTTTAGATGTTCTCACCCTCTCTTACTCTCGAACTAGTTATCAATGGGTGAGAAAATTTCCTTTTTCTCGGATATACTCCATTATAAATAAAATTATAGGAAAATATCATAGGAGATAGATTGTACAACCCTACAATGGGTGGCCTATAACCCATCCCTAATGTTCGGTGATTTTGGGATTGGAATGTGGTGCCCACCGATTTAATCAGTTGTCGTTTATTAAATTTATATGAAATTTTAATAATCATATGAACTATATGGTTATTCTATTTCAAAATATGTGATTCATTTTTTGTGGTTACGCACACAACCCCATCCATACCATAAAGGGTGATATTCCACGATTGAGCTTTTATTATTTTAATAATTTTGAACCATTGTACAGATATGATCGAGATTGACCATACTAATATAAGGCCTCTTTATCATAAATTATTTTGGTATAATGTAATGGTGAATAGAGAGTACCATGTCACATGCACCTAACCTATCTATGGTATGTTCTTAAAAATGAAAATTAAATGTGAAAGGGAAATTCGCATGTATACTATGTATATGACTGGACAAAATTAAATTTGAATGATTAATAGTTTTTTTGTCTAGAGAACTTATTAAAAAATTAATGAAAGTTAGAGGAATGTAACATAATTATGGAAATCTTTACATTCCAAGGTCCATAAAATCATTACTAACATATGTGTTAACTTGTCTGTTGGGTGTGATAATCATGATAAGCTCCTCAAAAAACATCATTAATACACAGATACACCAATGAATGTATTAATCTCTATTATATATGTTGTTCTAGGCCACTCCTCAATTTCCTTTAGTTTGGAATAGGATATAGATAATCCTTTCCTGGTGATAACATTCACCAATAATGATACATCGTCCTTCCAGAATCATCATTTATTTTCATTTTCATTTAGATTTTTTCTCTATTGATTCTTTTTCTCATTATTAAAATGAACCTCATGTTCCTCCTTACATGCAGAGTATATATGAATATCATTGATAATGACTACAACAATTCTTTTGAGGAAATATCCTAGTATTATGTTCATTAATTTCATGAATATTTCAAGATAGTATCAAATTCCAAATTTAATCACCAGGAATTTGTAGTTTTCATATCTTGTTTGAAAGTATGTCTTAGGAATATCATACTTCATCACCAATAATTTGTGAAATATTAACCAAAGATCAACTTAGAGAAATTCTTGGTCCCAAAATGATGATCAAATAACTCATTAATCAATTGTAGGGAAACATTATATTTATCCTTATTTTGTTAAGTTCATAATAATAAATTTAGTGGTGGATTTATCAATCATTATTTATGAATAATAGGACACACACACCATGTTGAAGCACATGGGCATATAAAACCATTTTCCAAATTATCTTGCAATTTCTTCTTCTGTTCATCCAACTCAATGGTGTCCATCATGTAAGGAGTATTTGACATATGAAAATATCTTAGTATAATATCAATTTATTACAAAAAGTATCATCTTGGATGATGAATCATAAATTCATTGGGGAACACATTAGTGTAGTTACTCATTTTGGGAATTTCAATGAGAAAGATCATCTCCATTGTCTAAATCATTTGTACTATATATGGTTGTATATAAATAAATAATATCCATAGTTGAGATGGTTATTCTTACATATATTCATCCTCCTATTTCTACTAGGAACCTAATTTCTCCATAATAATCCACAAATCATATTAGTTTTTATTCTTATAGAGCCATTATTTTTTTAATATTGAAATTACCATATGTAAATTCCATACTAATTAAATATGTGGAAATATTTATTCTTGAATTATATTCAAGACAATGATTTTCCAGAAATATTTTTTAAATATTCAAAATGTTTTTTAAATTTTTTCTGGAAACATTTTTCACACCAAATATGTGGAAGAATAACATTTGGAATTAACCATACATTATGAACTACACATATGGATCATAGACCCTAAGTAATAAGGAATGTATAATTAACTCTATGTTGATAAAGAACCATATGTTTTAGGAAACAAACTTATGGTACATCAATCATAATTTTTTAGTCAACCATATGTTCCCACCCAAATGTATTGTTTTTATATTCATATGGAGAGACCCTATGTTTCACTATTCACACGATTCTATTTTAAATCTGTGATATTATCCATGATTTTTTAAACGTCTATAAAAGATACATGGATCAATATAGAGATCCTTTATGGAAGATTCAAAGGATAAATACGCTGGTTTGGAATTATTGTATTTAATATAATTAAACATAAACATTTCTATGTTATTTTACGACTCTTTTTGAAACAAAATAAATATGAATAATTATTATCATTCAGGTTATATTCTTCAATCTTCCCAACTGAATACAAGATCTATGTTCTATATATATGGCGACAGAATTTTTTTATTTATATATGATATATTCGACTGCAAAATTTTTAATTTGTTTTGGATACAAGAACTAGTTAAATGAGTGAGTGACACTATTATTCACTAAAGAGGATAAATTTTGATGATATACATATTCATCCTTATACTATTGTGTAACTAATTCTATTTTTTTCATATTCTAACATGAAGATCACTTGAAATCAGAATCATTTTATATATATTCTTACAAGAATATATTAATCATTGAAAATTTATACCTACATTCTATCATTTTCTATTGCAATTGTGATCCATAAAAACTCAATTAAATCAAATCAAACTCATTTATTTATTGGAGTTTACGCTACTCAATCTCAGACATGTAAGAGTATCAAATTCTCAAACTTTGATGTGAAGAAACTAATTCCACCTAATTGACCAAAAACATCTATTTATCCTTATTTTGAAGGATTCAACTTCCAACAATCAGTTTTCACGGTCTAATGATAATAGGACCATACTTTTGTAACTAACCAATATCCCACAGAGAGAGTTGGTGTGGTGGACTAGGGGATTGTCGTACCGAGAACTATAATAAAAAATACTGTTTTCTTATTTAATTTTTATCTTACTCTCAAATCATTTTCAAAAGAGAATGTTGTATATATACATAAATCACAATGAATTGAATATCCAACTTCATTAATGAGTATCGAAAAGACACAATTCACCCCCTCTTGTGTATATTTTAAGAATTATGACCATAAAATTTTTCCTCAAGGAGTATATGTAGAAATATATGATAAAACTCTAGCACAATAAAAATTATAATTCATATACAATGAAATAGGTCAATGGATGATCGGATAGAAGGTGTTTAAATGTTAGGTTTTCAATTCATCAATGGTGATAACAATGGACTTTAGAGATCATGTATGGTCATCTATCTATAAGATCATGGATAAAACATTTATATTATGATCATCACTCATGAAATTTATGAGAAACCTAAATCATGGGGTGTTGATAATGATTTTGAGTGTGAAATTAACACAAAAGTAATGAATTCTATAATCTATAGACATGGTTCTAAAAAAATAAATCATCTGTCTTAGTGTACCACCATTATTAAATATTGCAGAAAATTGATGTTGTACATGAAAGAACAAAAAATGTAATAAATCTACAGTGTACTACTATAAAATTATTGTTTTAAAGCTTTAGTAAGTATAATGGTGATTGAATAACGAAAATAATAGAGATATTAATTTATATAGTTAGTAGGTTTTCTTATTTCAGAGACATTGTTACTCAATCTGATGAAGCACTAAATGTAATTATAGTACTACCTTCAAAATGGAATGGAATATCTACAATAACTCATAAATAATTACTAGTTAGAAAGTTTACTATGATATAATTGTTTCGAACATTGATGATATATGCAGTAGAGATGCAAGATGATGATGTTGATCATTATATTGGAAACAGTGAAAAAACTACAGTTATTATTACAAAGTAAAAGTAAGAATAGAAATTAGAGATGATTTAAAAATACATAAATGATTTGGACTTCATTGATTATGAAATGGAATTGGAAATATTTTCTAGGAAATTCATATATTTTCATATGTAGAGAAAGGCTTCAAATAAGCCTTCATTAAATATGATAATGTTTCCAATGAAGTAAGATTATATGAATGTAAGAAAATCATTCACATCAGACCTAATATCCCCTATCTAAAAAAATAAATCAGAATGATTGAAAAATATATATAGAAGAAAATTTACAATGGGAATAAAAAATATCTATGAATGCCACATTGATGGTGTTTAAAGAATCCAAATACTCAATGAAATATGATTCTAAAAAATTAGAACAAAATCATAAAGACCCCAAGTTCTTTATGGATAAGGAATAAAATGAGGTATAATCCTATTATTATTAGTCTTCTTATTTTAATTTTTTCTCATATAATAAATTAACCTCTTATTTCTCAATTTTTGAAGAAAAACATTATTATATAGTACAAAACCATCAGTAATTTTAATAAAATTCATAATATTGTTGTTTGTGAATGAGATGAAATGCTAAACCAACATCCCAAAATTATTTGAGCACAAAATAAATCTACATTAAATTTTTATATTCATGAAAAGAACGTAAAATAATTATAGGATGAGGTATAATAATTCAAAAATGATTCTAGTAAATTAATAGGAGGAGAAAAATACTAAATTAGATTCTAGGAAAAATTGTTATTAAAAGAGAAAAATATGGAATAGGGCGAAATGGAGAAAAATAATAATATTTTAAACAATTTTTTCTTCTAATTAAAAAAATGATGCATATTTCTATTGTAGAGTAATAGAATAATATTATATCTACCATTATTTAATAAATCCTAAAATAAGAAAAATTAAATAGTCTATTATTACATAATTCATTTCTCTAAGAAGTAATATACACTTTTGGAAAATATGTCAAATCTTGATTCCCATACCATTTCATGATGAAAAATCTAGACCCGCGAATATATGCGTAGTAAACCATTCTTTTTTAATGAATTTAAATTAAAAATTACACAATAAGGAAAATGAAATATGGTATTGGGACACTAGCTTAATAACACCTATGAGTGGAGTTCAAACATACTTGAACTTATATTAATGGATAGTGGACTATTCACCATTACAGATAATGTGAAATGAATGATATGTGTAGTTTTATTAGTGGGAGATCCAAAATGAATATGAATAAGAAAATTCATGTATGTGCAATGGATAAAGGAAAACCTGATAAGTATTATTCAACTTTTTGATGATGGATTTTACATTGATTTCACTAAAACATTTCTCAGTATTCGATGATAAAGTACTAAAATTTAGAGAACCTATTGATGAAAATTTTTATACCTTGGATATTGATTCATCATATAAATTAAATGAGAATTATTTTACTACTGAAACAACAGAGTTGTCGACATTGAAAAGAATCAACGGTCTCTATAACATATTTTTTATATAAATTTTCTAACAGATGCTTATTTTCCTATTTCATTAGTCTTAAATTTTAAAATGACTGAATTTTTAAATGTGTTTCAAATAGAAAAACAACCCAAATCATCTTTCAAATAAATTAAAAATGATTATATATCTAATAGTGGAAAATATATCCACATGGATTTTATTGGACCATCAATATTATCCTGATTGGAAGTAAAATTATATGTTGTCTTATTATTTGATGTATTTTCAATATTTTATTGGGTTTATTTTCTAAGAATAGTATTCAATGTTTTTGAATGATTTTTTAAATTATTCAATATTAAAATGAAATTATCATAATTTCATTATTAAGTGATCATTGGGGAGAATTTGGGATTCCAAAATTTATTTCATGTTTATCAATCTGAGGTATCAAAAAAACCTTCTCTCCACCGAGAAAACCTCAAAATAATGAAATTTATACATTAATAAATCGAATAATTCAATAGATGACAAGAACTACGTTGAATTAATACAAACATACATCATATTTATGGGTAGAAGCTATAGACAAAGATTTCTATAGAATTACCATAATTTAGATGAAACCCCTCATTAAAAAAACCAATGAACTATGGAAGAAAAAAACCTAATGTAATGTACATTAATTTATTTGGATGAAAAAAGTATATATTTAATATTAATACAAACCTTCGATATTTTTTATCTAGAATTAGATGAAGGAATATATCTGAGACATTCTACAATTACTAAAGCCAATATATCATATAATAAAAAGTAAAGGGTTTTTATGGAATCTGTTCATGTGATGTTTAATGAATCTGTACCTTTCAATAAAAATAATGATATAAAATATGAAATAGTTGACTCTTTTGACATAATGATGCTTGAAAAAAAAACCCAATTTTGATAAAAATAATTAAATGAAATTCCTTCCTTTCAAAAAGAACAATTGACAAAGGGCCCAGAAAGTGTCTTGCCAAGAATATATAAAAACATAAAGGATAATCCTTTATAAAATTTCATATGAAACCATGACATATGAATTATAACTAGAAGAAATGTTGGAATCATAGGTTAATTTTTAATGTTTCTATCAAAAATTGAAACTATGTCTTTTGAAGAGTCTATAAATAATGAAAATTGGTTTTTGGATATGCAAGATTTAATAAATAATTTCATTTTTTATATATAATCAGAATTAGAGGATTGGGAAATCAATTATCTAGTAATAGAAATGAAATGGGTTTTTTGGAAATACACAGGATGGTCAAGGGTTCATTTCTAACAATAATGATAAATTATATTCAAAATGTCACAACCCAATAGAAGGGGTAGATTATAAGGAAACCATTTGACATGTTTCTATATTAGAGTCAATTAGAATTCAACTACATTATGAATCTCATATAAATATTAATTTATATTAAATTGATGAAATAAATTCGTTTTTTAATTAATATTTAATGGAGGAAGATTATATTTCACAACCATTAGGTTTGGAAAACCCTCATCTACCACATTCAGCTTTTAATCTTACCAAATAATGTTTTTCACTTAAACAGGAACATAAGGCTTGGTATGAATGATTACACTCATTATATTTAGAAAATATACTTTCTATATAATTGTAAGTTAATTATATTATTAAGAAGACCATTTGATCTAATATATTATTAGTAAAATTTATATTGATGATGTTATTTTCGAATCAAAAAATAAAAATATATGTAATGATTTTTCAATATTTTTCATTTAATATTTTGAAATGTTTATTATGGGTGAGTTATATTTTTTAGGTATTTAAACCTTCAAAAAATATTATGAAAAAGAATTAAATCAAATAATGTATATTTTTAATTAATTAAATAAATATATGTAAATAGTATGACATATTAAACTCTTATGTTCAATAATTTAATACTTATTTATGATGAAACATTAGAACGAGTTGAAAAATAGTTTTATAGAAATATGATCGTTAATTTATCATATCTTACACTGAGCAGTCTAGTCATATTTTTTTCTCTATGATTATGTGCTATATATTAGTGAAGCCCAATATAATCCCATCTTATTACTATTAATTTTTTTCTATTAGTAATGTACTATTTGTCTATCTATAATCCCCCCCAAAAATATTATATTAATTAAATTCAATATTCAAATGTTAATTTTAGAGAATTTAGATTACATAGTAAAAAACATTAATAAAATGAACACTTCTTAGTTAAATGCAATGTCTCTTTGAAAAAAAATGGTGATCTAAAAAGATATCAAGGGAGTCATTTTAACTCTACAAGTAGTAATTCCAAAAAAAATATAATATTCTACTTGATTACCTTAAACTTCACTATACATGGTCATACAATTTGATGCTATTATAATGGTAACATCTTATTTTAGTGACAGACATCATATTATTCACTGTAACAGTGCACCGCTTAATGTTTTTGGAAGAGCAACGAGATCACACTGAGAAGATAACATCCGAAGAACCTAGAATGAAGACACTTCTTAATCATTTTTGTATATTTCTCTCCCATTTTGTTCATTCAGAGGAAACATTTCATGAAATCTGAATGATAATTTTGTTTACTGTGAGAAGATCTATTAAGATTCAAATTTTTCAATGCGGATATTGGCTGATAATACTATTGAATTCTTAATAGAACATATTTCATAATAAAAATAAGTTGTTCAGTATGTTCATGATACCCAAGAAACCACCAACTCTTTTAAAACAACCCTTTCACCTTTAACCAGATCTTTAATTTAAACATTTCACAAGAAACATTATTCATGTAATCATGAAAATGTATTTATAAAATTATTCTGTTAATTATATTTGTGTTTATTATTATTTCTGTTCATTAAAACAACAAGAAAAATTTTATTATGTTTCCCTGAAAAATAATAAATCATTCATTTATTGTATTATTCTATATTTAATTAGTTTTAATACATTTTCGAATAATGTAGTTTTTTATAAAGGAAATGGGGGAGGAAATTTGAAAAATAGTACATTTTTAACTCAAATAGAAGTTTCTACCTTCAGTCTAGTGAAATCAAACAATTGATAAATACATTTTCAATAAAAAAATTAATAAATGTATCATATTTATATTTTATTTCATTAGTTTATAAAATTCCAAAATTTTCTATATTATATTTTAGGGGTTGTGTGATCATAAAAATGGGTGTGATTGATGGACCTGTATTGAAACAACAATACACTATGAATCTTATTGATTTCAATACTGAAAAAAACATTGTTTTTTAATGATAAAATTTCGTTAATTAATTTTCTAGAATTTTATAATCATTCAAATATTTGTTTTGGAAGTATATTCAATACATTAATATGTGTTTAATATTTTTTATGATATCTAATTTTATCTTAAATATATTCTTCAAATACCATTCATACTATATTTTTGTAGGTGTAATATAATGATTCAACCATATGGTTACAACATAATGTATGGATCACATACCCTATAATTTCAAGAAAGCATGGTTAATTAAAATTACATTGGTATGGAACCCTTGATTTGAGTAAATTTATGTATATAAAATCAACCAAACTTTTGAAATTGACCATAAGTTTTAAACATTATTTTGGGTGTTTTTTTCGTATTAAGGAACCCTGTGTTTGACTATGAAAATGATAGTTATTTAAATTGTTGATATTATATGTCATTTTGGAAATGGACTGTGTAGACATACATATCTATTCAATGAACATTTATGATGGATTATAAGGATCATTATAACTATTTTAAAATACCATCTCCAATTGAATAAATAATATGTATTTCAATGGGTTGTTAAGATTCTCTTTAACGATTTACATTTGAATGATTTCAAAATATCATGTGATTTTCATGGATCATGTCAGCTGAATGAATGTTGTGTGTTATAGCTTTTACTAATGTTTTTTTCATTTTACATATGATACGTAGGACTTCATTGTTGTGAATATATGTATAACCCCAGAAAAAAATCAACGATTGAGTGAATTTATTATTATTTTTAGATGCTACATTTTAATGGAAGGCAGTGTCCATTTCCCTTTCTCCAATCACTGCAATACAATCCATGGATACCATGAGACTGTGATTGCATCTTTGGGTAGAAGTTGCAAGGAGTACCTTTCCATTTCCCATATAAAAAACTAAAAATTATAAAATATGATCTACATCTTATACTCGAAATCAACCTCCCCATATCATGGACATAGTGATCACCATAATGTAAATTGAACAACTTGAAGTCAGTCTTGAGAGCTGGTGGGATGATCAGGTGTTTAGTGAGATTTATGGTAAAAGAGACATTATTGTGGATATTCTATTATGATTAGAGCAGTTAGCATTTGAAAAGTCGATAGTTATATGGATTCACGATGGAGAAAAAGATACATTTTTCATCTATGAATTTATAAAAGAGAAGTGGTGGGCCATCAACACTAATATATTTCAAGAGGATGGAACCTATAATGACGATGAAGATATGGCTGACAGTATCGATATATTCAATTTATGAGCAATGGTTGAAGGCCCCAATCTGAGCAGGCAAGTTGGTTACCCACAAGGATCATATGAAATTGAGGATGTGGTCCCTCTCTTTGTTACATCCAAATATAATATTTTCATAGAGGAATTACATAATGATGAGGAGGATTATGAGGCCCTGAAAGGGCTCATCCAAGAAAATACACTAGAGCCTGTTGGATTCCTAGTAAAATTCTATAGACGCTCATGGGAGAATATCAAAGAGGATGCAGTGTCAGATTTCTAGGATTTCTTCATAGGGGGATGTATTCCTTGGGTTTCTTTCTCCACCACACTTGTGTTTATCCCCAAGATAAAGAACCCATCTCTCGTGCCACACTAGAAGGTAAGAATTTGTAATTTTCAATATAATGTTCTTGTAGGGGTGATTAAAAGACAAGTCTCATCTCTACTCCTCCATTGGATATTATTGGAACTACATAATTTCATTAAATGTATGATTATCCATGGAGGAATTTATATTTCCCAAGAAGTGGTTAGTTATACCCATAATAGGGTGCTCAGATCAAACATGTCATTAAAGATTGATTTAGATAAATCATGCAAATAATTTGAGTGGAATTTTCCCATAAATGTGGCTAACAATATGGGATTCTCTCTTTATGCCACTGATTTAATCTTAAGGTGCTTCATCTCCTCATGGATCTTGATTTCATGCATGGGGGGGAAATTGTCTACTTCAAAAAAATTTGGGTCTAATTCAAGGAGACCATCCTTTGCGTACCTTATTTGTTACTATAAAATAGATTCTTAGTTGGCTCATCAATAGGTAATCCTTAAGGGGAGAGGTACAAAATTACCGATGTATGATCTGTACATATTATATCTCCCATCTATTGTTTTTTGATGACAATATTAATTTTTTTAATTCCCATATAAAATTGGTTCGGGTATTCAATAATGATCTAAATGATTATCATAAGAGGAACACCCAGATTATGATACAATAAAAAATAAACCATTATCTATCCAAGAGATTCTCAGAAATAAGGCCTTCATCTCTCATTAATTATCATGACATACAAATGAAGAGTTTACCCAGGGATTACCAGGGTGAATCCATCTAATTTACTAGACCCCAAATTCAATAATTTGATAAAATTGTAGTGAAGATCACATGGAGGATTCTCAACAATAAAAACATGTACCTATCATTTAGTGGCATAATTCCCCTTGTAAACAGTGTTATTTCTTCTATTCAAATATCTGATCTATAGGATGGAAATTTTCCAAAATAAGATATATCCTACACTGATATGGTTCTGAATTCATTATTATAGAATGCTTCTTCAAATGTAAAAACCCAAAATGCCTCATGGGGAAGAATGGACATGCATGTTTGGGTGGAAGGTATCAATGTTATGAATATCTCGGACAACTGAACCATTTGGGGCATGTTCATGGAAAGGAAGTCCAATGATGACTTTACCATGCCATGAAGTGGCTCATTATCTCTATAGTCAATCATTAATCCCGATATCACTCTCCTCTAAAATCATACCGGCTGAATTTTAGTTAAAAAGGATAATTAAAAATAACATCCTAATTGGGTTGAATCAAATCTCATTTTTCTAGGTTGTTCGGTCCCGACATATCATTAAATGTGATTCAATGAATCCACTTTTCGACAATGCCATCATGGTTATGCAGTAATGAATTTTATTTGATCTCATATAGTTTATTACTAATACTGATAGGTGATTTTTTTTCTGAATCTTCATCTTGTAGTTTCATATCGATGGATTACAAAATTCTATTACTGCCTCCTAGGGTATCAGATAGATGTAGAGATACGTTTTTTTAATGTGGCCCCAGCAAAATTAAACATTCTTCCATAAAGAATTCTGAATTAGGATTTAACAACATATGATAACATAAAGAGGCTTCGAATACCAAAAATACCCAAATGAATATAAATTTTGAACAGAATAGAGGAGGACACTGACCACCTATTTTGTGAATGGGGGTGGGCACACACAGTCTGGTCAGAGTTCAGGGAAATCCTAGGAATTGCTGGTCCACATGACCTAGGTTCTAATAATGTAGATAACTTTTAATTTGGGAACTTTTTGTGGTATTGGAAAGGAAATCAGGATCCGTGATCCTTTTTGTGGTATGTTGGAGCATCTGGAATTCACATAATACTTATTCAACTGAAGTAGTTCAATTCATGGAAATGACTTTAATCTTTAGGGCCATGCTAATGCAGGTCGACCCGACCTCTCTCATAAAAAACGGGGCAATTTATCAATTTCTCAAGCCTCTTCTCATATGTTGGTATCACGTTTCCCGGTAATTTTTTCATAAGCAGTAGTGGTGGTTTTATTGGAAACCATTGATATGTCTATTTAAACTCATCATCGAAGGGTCCTTCAGTTTATGCCTCAGGAGGGGATGTGGGGTGCTACAGAATCATCGGGGTGTTATATCCCTAGAGTTAACACTGACTTTGGGAAGAGGGGACTCACTCCGGGAAGAGGATTTGGCATATATCATAGGACTTCACTTCATCAGACAGTGTAATATAAATTTGGAAGAGGTTGTAAATGATTTCATCACACTACATAATTATCTTCAAAGATAAGTTACAATCCCTTGGGAGATCTTATATATTATTAATATAATCATTGGTATTTTGTGTAATCACATTAATGTTCTTCCCACATTGAGGTAGGGAAACATGGTTTCTGATTTAATGGCCTCCATGGCATGGGATCGTAATATAAATTTTTCCCCTATATAAGCATTCTTATAGTGGAGGGGGTGATTCTTGTGGTGGTAGACACACATGGCCTTCATTACTTTCAGCATCCCTCAATATCGATTGTATCTTCGCATGTGGTGTTTTTTAGCATGTTGACCATTTTAGTAAAATAAAATATGATGTAAGTAGTAGTTAAAATGAAAGAGAAGGATATGATTATCTTTTTTGTAATGGTTTCAACTCCATACACATAGTTTTAAATATATAGTGATAATAGAACCGTAATTGTGAAAGTAAACATTCTCACATATAAAGAGATGGTGGAGTGTACTAGGGGGTCTTTACACCCCAAAACACTATAAAATTTGTTTTTTCTTCTTTTCTAAATATATAACACTCAAATAATTTTCAGAATATAATGTTTCATGTCTGTATAAATTGAAAAAACTATTAAAATACATCATATGTAAATATTTATCAAAAGGAAAAATTTAACCCCCACCCATCATGTGTTTCATTTTATTATTTTGACCAAACACCATACAGTTGCATAATATTGGAGGATTCGTTTTGATGTGATGATTCATATCCCTTCCTCAAATTTTGATGTTGGAATTGTATAAATATAACCAATCCATGCCCAATATAACATCAATCACCAACACATGAATTATGATGACATATTATTAGTGTTTTAGTCCACAATCAGAAACCTAAGAGGAGTTATATAGTTTAAATATAATAATATCCCCATTCTATGTTTTCACGCATAACTAAACCTTAAATTTTTGTGGTTTTTTTGGAATATTTATACTAAATATGAATTTTATAAAAGAATGACAAGAAACATAATCAAATAGTACTTTCACACTTCATAAATGAATAACAAACATACCAATAAAAAAATCGCTAATAGCATATACCATTGAACTAATGAGAACATATTCCATAATTTGTTTCCATGGAGGTTTCATCGTTAGATTTTCCCCAACAACCATTTTCTTATGTTAATGGAAATAATATTTCTAATGTTCATTAGAGTTAATGAACTGAAAAAATAGATATATTTTTCATCAAAAATGTATTTTCCAATTCTTTATTATTGGGTTTCATTATTTCAAAATGACGTCAAATTTATTGGTTCCCCTCTCTTCTATAGTTGAGGCACATTCTGGTACCCCTTAAGTAGTTTCCAAAATGTTCCATCCAATAGTTTTGAAAAGTTGGATGTCGGGTTTTCTTTCATCCCAAATATTTTTTTTGTTTTGGACCTATTGAGGTGAATGAAATCCTATGTTTCATATCTCTCTTCCCATGAGACCACTATGAATCACCATTATACACATCATCATAAAGTGAAAAATGAACAATCTCTTTATAACTATCAAAATCATGAGTTTATAAGGCTTGTTATATTCATGTTTTCAACCAATAAAGAGATTATTCACCATAATTTTAGCAATTATGGCTTAGATGGATGAATAAAATTAAATCCCTGTGATTTTTGCCTCATATTATCTGATATTGTTGTCATCGTTTTTCATCAAAATGAGGAACTCCCAATATATAATGAGATAAAGCATTTAGGGAGAATACCTATTGTAAAATATTTCTTTTAACGCATCCCATTCAAAGGAATACATATCCTCTTTATAATTTGTGTCATTTATGAGTGTCCACCACTGATTAGCTTACCCCTCAATAATACATGATTCAAGTACAACAATACCACCTTATAATCACTGATGGAATGAGAATATATCTTTAATTTAGTTAATCCATCATTCTATGATGATTATAATGAAATATCCTAAAATGATAGGAGGCCTTTGTCAGATAAAGGATTTGACAAAAACTACCTCTTTCTTTGGAGAAGGAGATATTTCCATAGGATTAATGATATTATTCCTATCATAAGAAAGTTTTTCTAGTACATCCATAATTTATTGATATCCTCTTGTAATCATATTTCTAACTTCGTTAGGTTAATCATCAAATTGCCTATCAAATTGAGTTTTGTCATGGGTTCTCTGACATTAACTAATTAACTAAGAAAAAAAGGTACAATTATAGTGGGGGAGGAATACTTATCTAAAAAGAATATAAAACATAAACATTAATCACAGAAGGATAAATATTTCAATTAAATTTATATCCTAACATTTGATTCCCTAATATTCAATCTAGGTTATCCATGGTGATATTATTTTCCCTATGGATCTTATAATTTTTTTATATTCATAATTTTTTTAAAAAAATAGACCATACTCGGCCATAAACTATAAGGACCCTATAATTTTACACACATCATTACATATTTCGTAGAATCAATATCCTTTTAATAAAAACTAGCAGTTAAAATGTATAGTGACTTTGGATTACATGGTATAAAATTATAAAACATGAAACATATATATAAAAACTTTTACATAATCTACTCATAACTCCAATCGAGGGCTGAAAACATCATAACATAAGCTACTGAGTATGAAGAAAAAATGTAAGATGTAAAAAGTCCAGTAAGGGAATACACATAGAGATAAATCCCATAACATGAATTAGAAATCATAACATTATGAAAAAAAATTCAAAAACAATAATAAACATTTAATCATAAAATATAGAACTGGGATCATGTGATCATGGAAACATAGGAATGAGGATGTAACATATAAAATGACTTAAACCTGAGTCTAGGCTATCTTCCAAGGCTATATCACATTGTTGAACAAGACAACTATTCGATTAGGTTTACAATATAATCCCATATACGAATTATCATGAGACTAAATATTATTCAATTTAGTGGTGTGCTACATGGTTTTACCAATCATATCATGTTCATTCCAACGTGTGGAAAATAAATAATTAGGGAATGCACATAAGGGTTACCCGTGGAAGGAAATTGTTTTCATAATCATTTAATAAGGAATAAAAAATGGAATATCATCATTGTTTCGATAAAAGAATACATTTCAATTCGAAGTTTTCATTAATAGGGGTTTTTGGAAGATATGATGATAAATTATTTCGAAATTAAGTAAAATAATGTAATAGCAGTGTTTGTGAAACCTTAAGAATGATTCAATTTAGTGAGGTTTAAGGGAAAAATTTTATAGCATATTCAAAAGTGGATAATAAAATACCTTTTTCAATGAAAGTATAATAGTATATTTTACGAATATTCATTATAATATTTTTCATTATCTAAAATAATTGGTGTATTAAAATAGTCTAGGTTGTTCACTAGAAAATTGGTTATAAATTGGGAAGTTCCCTTTAAAATAGGGTTTCTTATGGGGATAAATTGAAATGGGGTAATTATTAAACAAGTATTTCTATATAAAATAAAGTATAACTGTTATGGATACATATGTGTGGAACATATAATAAATATAGAATAATTATTTAATAATAATTGAGAAAGACAATCACTTAAAGAGAGAGAAAGAGTAACCTTAAGGTAATTTGGTTGTCCAGAGGGACCCCTTCCAATATTTTTTAATATGTTATGCACTTGTACAAAATTTTATAGTTTATAAAAATCGATTCATTAATCAAATAATTCATATCCTCTTCACAAAATAATTTTTTATAAATTTTACAGGGTTCATTTATTTCAATTTCTATAAGTTAGAAGGTAAAATTTCGTTGTTTTTTGATATTTTGTTGTATGGTTTTATGGTCGGTTCCCCTGTGTTTAATTATGAGAGTTTTTGTGAAATGGAAGAAATGTTCCATAAGTGCAATGAAATGGTATAAATTTTCTTCTAAGAATTTTATTTTTCACATATATCTCTTTTTTCGAATATGAGGACAATTCATTTGATAAAATTTTAATGATTAACGTTTTATATAGTTTAATGTTTTTTTGATCATCATAAAATTCATAAAATTTATTATTTAATATATTGCTTATGTATTAGTTACATGACATTAAACAAGTTATAATATATGATTTACAATCATTTTTATCCATCCTAATAGTTTTATGATAATCGTTGAAGGTGATAATGTAAAACAGTAAATCATCATCCACAAAGGCGGTGAGTCGACATATCACATTTTGTGTTTTGGTTTATTGTATAAACATAGAATCGAATATATGAGATTTGATGAAGGATATTTCATAAAAAATACTATTCTACTATATTTACTACACAATATTTTCATGTTAGATTGGATTATTTGGGAAGGTGTGTGGTACAAGAAATAAAGGATTTAAAAGTAAAAGAAGGAGGATACTACCTATTAAATGTAATATCCTTGAGTGCATCCTTAAGGAACATTGGTTTGGTATTTGGTGGAAATAATAACCTCAATGATGTGGTAAATAGGATTGGGAATGTACTTGTGAATATTTTATAAAAACATCAATTATTAAGAGTGAGTAAAATGGGTGGGTTGGGGTGGGTAGGAGTGGGTAGGGGTGGGTAGTGGTGGGTAGGGGTGGTATTTATAGGGGGTGGGGTGTTCTTTATTATTTTATTCAGTTGATTATTATTTCATCTGAATAATATATAAATTGTGTATTCTAATGGATAAATATAGTAACTATATCATGTGATTTCGAGATATTGGGTATTTACATCATCCATGACTCAATCATGACTAAATATCATTAAATTGCTTATAATGAAAAATTACATTAATTACAACATTTCATTATTAACAAAACAAATAAACTCTATTATTAAAATCTACAAAAATAACCCAATTTATTTTGACTTGTATAAAAAAAATAAAACCCCTTTTTATGAGAATAATTATTAAATTATGTGAAATTTATTTTTTGTCTCAAAAAATAATTTATCCAGAATATTACGATTTTAATATTATAAATGATTTTATGATATTTTTTAAAATTCAATAAGGTATTATAAAATAATCATATAATTTAATTTAGTAAATATAATCATTCATGAATATATTTTTTTTAATATGAATTTTGTTTTAAATCATTATATTAATTATGAAATTTTAAACAACCATTTACATCTCAAAAAAATACAGACACACAATTTATCATTTAAAAAAATTTATTTACACATTCCATGATAAAAGTATATCATATTTTCATTTATAGGATACATAAGTCTTATTTATATTTTCATGTGTGAGGATACAATTCTAATGAATGTATTACTATTCATAACGGTCTCATTACCATTCCAATGGTTAGGTTACTATTCCAATACTCCTATTTCTAACAGTCATAATGGTTTACTACATCATATAAATACAACTTATTCTACTCATTAGTCCCTTATTTTTTCTCCCATGGTTATATAAAAATTATTAATTTAAATTGTTATATTATAAGTAACATTATATTTTATTTCTAAAGATTTTTTATGAGAGTGATCTTTCTATTGGATCAAGGATATCCAAATTATCATCTTCCTATTATCATATTTTGAATTTACTGTCTTGAAATAATGTTTGGAAATTGATTTGTTCTATTTATTTTCTAAATATATCATTACTAATTTATGATTATAATTTTTTCATTGGGTTATGAATCTCATATAGATTGTTTCTATGAAATAATTAGAAGAAGGGAAACATCATTGATAAATCATGGGGTCATTAATCTGCACCCACTAAAAATAACAACCCTCACCAAGTCTTATCATCACACCTTCTCATCCTTTTAGCAAGTCAGTATTATTCCCAATTACCTTCCAACTACTGTTCCCCATGTAAAAGTGTTTTTGGGCTAAAAAACAATTCCAATATTCATAATGTATTCTTCATGCCTGTGATATTCTAGTGGTAACCTTCTTCAACCATCTCTTTTAATTTTATTTATTTTTCTAACATCTCCAAAAATAATTCCCCCATAAAATAATATCAAAAATATTATCATATATACTTTAGAATATTATATTTCTAATAAAACAACTTCGTTCCACATCTTTTCATATATGCTATAATTGAAAAAAAATTATCATTGTCCAAATTATGGTAGTTAATAGTGACTATGGAAAATGAATTTTCTTTTTCCATTACCACATTAAAATATTACCATTAATCCATAATTATGGATAATAATATTTGAAAAATTATATTATAATATTTTTCATGTTCTCAAACTAATATATATGGTTATAATATTATATAAAACAAATCTAGTTCAGTATGATTAAAATGCCACCAAAATAAACTAATAAATTATATTTAACTTTTCAGAAAATAAATCATCCAAATAATAGATAAAAATATCATATGGGATAGTTTAAATTATATTAAGTTCATTAATACTATATAAATTCATTTATTGAGAATTATTTCTATTTTTAAAGGGAATCCATAATTTTAACCATGTTAACCGATAAAGAAGCCATGAAAAAATGCCCCCATAATGACAAAATTGAACCTCATTACTAATTGAAATGTTATTAAATGAACCTAATAATATTATAATTAATAAATTAAATATATTATATTTTATAAATAATATAACTAATGAAACTAATTTTATTACCCTAGATATTAATTATTTTTGTGTAACACTTTCTTACAACAGTCAATGGATCTCCTATTACAACTAGATTTCTTTTGGGTTGATCTTTCAATGTCATACCCTCAATATTTCCATTTATTATTGTTATATAAATATTATATTTTATAATTATATGTACCACATAGATGTACATATAAAAATTCATATCTTTATGGGTAATTTCATGTTTTAATTGGTTCACTTCCCAATTCCTCACAATAAGAAAACACGATTATCGGGAACATCATTATTTCTTACTAACATTAATGTACATTTCATAAAAAATTTCAGGCATACAATATATTTAATAAATTACTCAATTTATAATTAATATCATTTTAATTTATTTTATAGTTTTAACAAAGAAATTATTCCTTTATCCTCTTTGTGTACTCGTTATTCTCTTCCCTAAATTTGGGCTTGGGAGGAAAATTTATAATGATACCTAACAACTCCTTCTCATGTATAAAATTATTTTTGACATTATTATACATGATATATTCTTATTTTTAAAATATTAATTCCCATTATTGGTTTACATTCACTTTCTCATGTAATCCTCTATTATATTCACATTGGTTATGACTTATGACATGATTATAATACTCATTTATTTCCCTAGGATACTCTTATTTTTATGAATTTTGTTTTATTTCTTCTTGTGGGAAAATACTAATGAAAAAATTATTATTGTTGAACCATGATTGAACTCCAATTCACAGGGTAATTATTTTTCTCCTAACATGTCATGTATGGTACTAGGGAGTAAACTTATTCCACTATAGGAATCTATCCACCTTCTGATACCAAATTGGTAGTTATCCTAGAAACAAGTTTATACCATTATATATTTTTTTCAACATTAAAAAATTTCAATGAACATATTATTCCATGTATCATGTGTTATTATTAATTTTGTTTTTCTCATGATCTATTCCATTTATGTTGTCATGTCATGCCTTGTGACTTGTGTGTTATGCTTTATTGCCATGTTATTTTCTTACATAGATTTTTATCACATCCCTTTTGTCTATGTATTCACCATAATATCCCTGGTAGTTATAAGAACTCAAAGGTTGTTAGGATATTAGTATAGAGATTCAAAACATTTAGTTTTTACCAGGTATAATATTTTATTATTATGTTCAAACTCTTCAGACGACCCTATAATCATCATTCCTTCATTTTTATTTCAACGATGATTACACATAAAATTATGTAATATGAATTTTAAAAGGATAGTGTTTCTATAGTTGGTACCAAAGAATGTTCTTGTTATTTTTGGACCTGGGAATAGTATAATTTAGTAAGAGAAAATGAAATAATCTAATAACCATTGTTAAATTATATTTAAACTTTGGGAATCATATGTAAGGATATCATTTAATTTTTATTTTATTTCTTATATGATCAATGTTTTTTATATAATCATTATGTAATCATTATATCACACTAATTATATTTTCTTATTTTTCGCTGTAATTGGAAGGAAATCAAAGAACCCATTCCAAAAATAATTGTGATAGGAAATGTGGCATTCTTTATAGTGGTATTCCAATCCATATTGTAATGGTAGGCCATAACATCATTATAGTGCTGGATAAACTAGATTATGTTATGAATTATAACATGAATCATGTGGAATGAACTTCTTCTCATAAGAAATAGCATGTTGGGGTTGAATCATTTATGTGAAAAAATCCTTGTTTCATTAGCGGGTATTCTTATATCCTCAACATTGAACAATGGATTATAACAATTGAAAAGATATTCTCTATTCTCCATCGGTAAAAGGGAGAGAAATCCATGCTAAAAATCTATTTTTGGATGTGTAATTTGATCAGTGGAGAAAACTGATCACTAAAAAATTATAATTGATAATAGATTCCATATATATGGATGGATTCGTGAAAATATTACTCAATAATATTTCCCCAAAATTCTCTATTTTAAGATGGATATGGAGTTCCTTAGACTGATATAAATTTAAGATGAATTTAACATGTCATACGAGGAAAATAACACAAGCATTTCATGATACACCATCATCTTTTTTATAAACACTGAAACTAAAGTTCATGAATTCTTTAGTAGATTAATGAAGATTCTATTAAAATAAATTTTCATTTCATTAATTGACAACAATTAAAAGACTTTTTTATGTTCCCTAATGGATTATATGGGTGTTTGTGACTCTCGGTTGTCTTGTGGGATGAAGGTAAGAACACAAAATGGAGTTTAATATGGTATGATCAACAAATAAATACCATGATTAAATGAAAACCCACCATCCCAATAATTACATTATGTGGGAATAATCATCAAGAGAACTATCTAAGTGGAACCAAGAGACACTTCAATATTTGATGAGAGGTGAATGCAGATATTTATTTTGAAAGAGATATGATGAATCCCAGTAATGATTATGATTATAAGAAGGATTAGATCAACACTAATCCATTACTGTAGTGTTGTAACTTCAATGAACATTGGGATTTTGTGATCCAATTCCCATGTCTAAGTGTTGTTGGAGAAAACCATCAATAAGAACCTAAAAACATCAAGGAAGTCAATGTGATTTCACTACAACTAAGGTGGAGCATGACAATGATGTGGTAAATGGTACACTAGTTATTCACTCAAGAATAGAGGATGTAATATTTGATTATTTTTCTACACATTTTTTATTATCTTGAATGTTGAGTATAACTATTAGAACACCATATCAAAATATAGTGGTTGTCTTACTCATGAGAATAAAATAGGAAATATATTGAATCCAATGTATATAACTCCATCCTAGTGAATTTTAGGAACTAGACACCCCATAAAATCAGGTCATACATCCTTTGGAGGAGTTTGTTGTTATATTGGTCATGGGTTAGTAATAATTATACCAATACAACAGGAAATGTTAGGAAAGGAGAATAAATCTTCACATCCTAGGGCATCCCCTGATTTTTTTAATAGTGTAAAAAGGATGATGAATATCCTTAAGAATCATTATATCAATTTTGGAAATTATTTCCATATGATAATTCACACCATTAAATAATTATTGAGGAAAAAAAGAGGATCTGGATCAATGACAAGCCCATTTTGAGAGACCACACTAATGTGTTCCCAAAAAAAATTCCTAGGCATCCTCCTAAATGTGATTTTGATCTATCAATTGATTTTATACCTAATTATCTACCCATATTAATGAATCCTTAGAATATGGACACCATTATGTTGTTGGAACTAAAGAAGAAGGTATAATCTTATATAAAAGGGTTTTATATTACTGGGAGACTAAACGCGGGGTGCTACAATTATATTTGTTAGGAAGAATGATCAATCAATGCATGTATTAATTTTTTTCCCTGAGATCAAAAAACATGATAAAGAACATGTATCCCCAACCAAGTATTGATGTCTTTTTTGATCAAAAATATCTGGCCAAGCATTCCTATATTATAGACCTTTGGTCTAGATATCTTCAATTAATGTTGAGGAAGAAATATATTCCCAAGACTCCCACTTTAATGATGTATGAACACTGTAATGTCGTATTGATTCCCTAATGACTCACTAATTCCCCAAAACATAGCATTGGACATAAATAATAGATTCTTTAGATATTCCCTTGAAAATATTTTTTATGTTTTAATATATGATATTTTAATATACTCCGTGTGCAAGGAGAAACATTATGAGAATTTAAAAGATATGGTAAATTCATTAAAAAGATGGAATCTATTTGTAATGTACCAAAATTGTGAGTTCTAGTGGGATGAATTGTCATTAATGGGTTATGTTATCACTAGATAATATATATATATATATACCATTCTAAAATAAATTAAATCTATGAGATTTCAAGACCATCATATTTAATATATATCAGTAGCTTCCATGACCTATCTACTTATTACTATTGATTTGTGAGGTGATTATAGAGATTGTGAAACCTTATAACCATGAAGAATCAGAAGGAAGTATAGTTTTTTTGATTTGGGAATGTGAATATAGCTTCACAGAGTTGAAAAAGAGCCTTATCACCACACCCATACATACCCCACTAACAAGTCATGATGTCATTATAGTATATAATAATGAATAAAAGAACTGATTTGGTTGTGTAATGATATAAAGTGAGAAAGTATTAGCCTATGCCTCATTTAATTTTAATGTTAATGAGAAAAACTATCCCTCACAACTTGTGGATTTGGTAGCTATTATATTCACATTGAAAATATGAATGAATTAACATTATTGGGAGAAGTGTGATACATATTATAGAAATCCAGTTTTTCAGTTAGGAATGTATCCTTTATATTTTATTCTAATTATTTATTTTTGCCCTAATATGGACGTGTAATGGGTTAGTGAAGGTCCCAAGACTGTCTGGGGCTAGTTTTGAGCATGGAACCCATATTTTGGGAAACCTTTCTATGTCCCATGGTTGGTGCACAATTGGGGCATGGTTTTCCTTACTATGCTGATGGTCTATTTTTTGCAAAACAATATCCCATAAATATAGCACCTTCGTACAACCCAACATTTAAAGTACCCTTTCATTCCAATGTACCTATGCAAGGTTTGAACACTATTTGGAAAATCATGTAGCCAAACTGTGCATATGCTAATTTTATGGTATTTTTCTATTAGTCCCTTAATTATCTAATTAACCCTTATCCTTCCTCATCATCCAATTTTATGTGGGATTGATGTATTTTCTCTTTTATTTTAACATAATTTAAGGTATAATATAAGGATTGAATGAATTCCATTGTCTCAGATCCGATCAAGCTTATGTTTGTCACATTGGATGCGCAACAGAATGTACTCATTTCCTTTTTAGTTGTTTGTCTCCCTCTAGCACGTGACCTACTAATCAACATGTGTTGGTTTTCCCCTTTTCTCTAATATAATTTTTTCTATGTCAAATTAGAGGCTGATATAAGCGGAGAAGGATTGTACAACACTATGGTGGTTGGTTTATAACTCATCGCTCAAGTTTGTTAACATTAAATGTTTTTTGTGGGGCCCACTGATTTCATCTGGTTCCATTTTTTTATTTTATATTCCATGATTTTTATCCTTAAAACATTGTTATTATGATATTTTGATATATTTGATTCATTTTTTGTGGTTACGACCAATAAATTATCTACACCATGAAGGATGATATAGCAGAATTTATTTTTTTACTATTTTGACAGTTTTGACCCATTGCTCGAATGTGCTCGAGCTTGACCATACTAATGGAAGGCATATATATCATAAATTCTTATTGTATCAATTAATAGTTAATGTAATGTAACATGTCAATCCCACTTCACCCACCTATGTTAAGAACATAAAATAATAATTAAATGTGAAATGGAAATTGGAAAGTATACTATGTATATGACTTGATTGCATTAAAATTGAATGATTAATAGGTATCTTTTCTATTACACCCATTACAACATTAATGGAAGGTAGAGGAATGTGTATTAATTATTTAATATGAATTAAATGAAATTAATAACAATGGAACTCTTCATGGATTTATCAAACTGATAGAAGGAAAGTCTTGACCTAATTGACTTATTGATTAATTATGACTTGTTTAAAAAGATGGATTCTACTGGACCATACCACCCAAATTAATGGAAATTATTGAACCAAATGAAGTATTATAATATTTCATGATTAAACAAGAGTGGTACGACTAGAGATCGCCTTGGATTCCTATTGGGGAATGCCTTTAGCGCTCATGAACCCCATTCTAATTCATGGATACAAATTTCATAGTTTCAGACCCACCTAGTTCGCAATCTTTGATGTTTTTTGGATAATTGGTATGACAACATAGGATCCCTCCCATATTATTAATGGATCCCTTATATATACTCCTAGGATCCAGCATTGATAATTTGGAAACATAGTTACATGCCATATAGACCTGTATCTGTATAGCCATTTTTTACCTTGGGTAATCACCTTGGATTTGGTAGGAATATTATTATGGAATGACATCGAATATGCTACAAGGATTACACTCTTACTCTTATCCTAGCTATAGATACAACCAATTAATATGCCCTAGACATCTCTGTTTCCTTGGTTATTACATTGTAACTTCAATATTAATTATAATTTTAGGATTCATTTTCATAACAGGGAACCTTCAATTTACATAACATGTAAATTTGTTATAAAATATCAATAATAAATTAATATAAGTGTTACATTCAAACAGCATCTGAGGGATGATGCTGGTATTTGGGTATTTAGGTATATTTTGTTGCTTTAATTTATATATTCTAGCTTTCTCAGTGGTAAATTTCCATTATGCGGGCAGAATGTTATAGGCACCATTAGTGGCGCCCATATGGATTTATCCCACACCCTCCTTGGGTGCATTTTGGACCTCAGGGTTGATTACATGTATGTAGGTGTTGACAAATGAAAGCATACAACATCAAACACTGGATTGATTATTGATTAGGATAGAGAATGATTGCTGATGACTGAGCCATAGATATTGATATTTTCGTTAGTCTCCTATATCCATTATAATTTTGTGGAACAAGTTATGACTACTGATTAATATTCATGTTTTTTAGTTTTCATGATACTTGATATATCAGCACCATTTTTTATATTTTGTTCTAGCTTGTTATGAAATTGTTACAATTGTCCCTTTTTTCCATTGTTCGTTCTATTTACTTGTATTTCTTCCTCCATTTACCTATTATCATGTATCACCGATACACTAAACATTGGTAATGAGGAAATAGTCTTTCTGAGGACATAACCTATGCCCTCACTACTAGTTAGAAACCTCTGGCATTTGTGGAGATGTGCATGAGGTCGTGTGGACTAAAAGGTTCAATGAACCCATTTAGTGGCATCTGGGTCTGAGATGTCACAACGTCGTATCAATGGTAGGTTCCATTGTTGACATACTATTTGGAGACAATAGATTATAGATTTGGAATGCATGAAACATTGTCATTATATGTGACTGAGTGTCGCGAACCCATGTCCTAGTTAAAATCCAAGTTTCCTAATTTATAATTTTCATTAATTTTTTCTTATTATAGTTGACATTATTTCACTAATGGTTGACGCACATGCATTGTGGTTTTGTTGAATATTATTATAAGTGAGTTTCTATGTTATCCTTATCCTAATGAGATTAAGACATGGATCATTGTCACATGCATCATATTGGCACCTGTAATTATGATTTCATATATATTTCTATGATATATAGGTTCATTTCACTGATTTTCATCGCAAGATTTTCTTGTGATAGTTAATGGATGTTTGTATATTTATAATATGACTGAATTATTGTTGGTTGAGATTGAGTGATTGACTATCTCAATTCATGAGGTGTTCAGCCCCTCATGGGTTGGGATGAGTAATTTACCGAGTCGATACATTATATAATAAATAAATGGGTGTCATTTATAGGGATAATGTGTATGGGAACTAAATCACTATAAATGGATATTGATTATAAAGTGAAACATTAATTCTAAAATGATATGGTTTCACATCCTTATACAACCCGGTCAAATTTATTAAAGGTAAATGTGTGAAACATGTAATTAAATTAAATAAAATTGAACTTATACTTGATCATGTACTATTACCTGGCCATCTATGTCGATAATTGGGATGGTATGACTTATGTAGTTAGTTTTTTACATTCAGGATCCATTATTAATGATATATTTCGGCTTAATCCATTTTTGAGGAATCTTCATGGCATTTGTATAACAATGCCACCATGATTTCCTAGTAATGTCTGTCAGGATGGTGGCAGCGACCATGATCCAAACTTGATTGTCCTTGATCCATCACTCATACCTCAAAGATTTACACTCAGGGAACCACCTTCTATACCATATACGGGAACCGATTATCATCTTCATTATAGTTTTATCAGTCTAATGCATTCTTTGCATTAGGGTCCACTTCTTACCCCATTGATAGAGGATATGACACGTGTCTTCCAGTATATGCATCCTCTTACATTCTCAGGGGATGGAAGTATAAAGAACAAAGCCTTAATCATTACATTATCTTGAATGAAGCGAATAATTCAAATTTATTATTTTGTCAGGTTTAGATCATTAGAAAATTAGTCCATAACTATTACATATCTAAAATTACAAATTAGACACTTCTTCTCAGTTTCAATTTTTTCATAAAATAAAAACTCTTAAAAAAAGAAACCCGTCCAGTACTATGTTTTACACAGCATGACCTTTCCTTGATCCCAGACATTACCCTATTAATCATTAAGTCATGTGAAAAACATTTAAATACTAGGTATGAGCATAAAATTCTCATTTAGTGTTATAAAATATGAAAAGAATACATTATCCCATCAATAAATGCAACTCATTGAAACCATACTTTTCAATCATAACATACCTCATGAAATCATAAGATTTATGAATAACACACTGAAATAATAAATCATAAAGCTATATTATTGCATACATAACATACATACATTGTAGCTATCACATCCATATAGAGAGTTATGTTGGAATACACATCACAATATATTCCATAAATCTTTTAGGAGAAACATTAACGTTTACCTCGTTCAAGATACCCAATGCATTGGCGAGCATTCTCGGGCTCACCCACCCAAGGTTTATCACAGAACCAACCATATACATATACAATTCCAAATAAACATAACATATTCATTACACATAAAACAAGAATAATGTAAATATATCATTTCCACATCGTAATCATAATATATCATTTAATGATATTGACATAGTCAAAGCTTTATCAATCCAATTTCAAAACCACATAAAAACATTTAATAAACAGATTTTCAAATCAAAGTGTCCCATACCACTTTGAAACCTTTAAAATGAATTATAATTTGAAGCATTATTATCCATATAAATAAATCCATAAAACCATTTTTAAAATATGGATATTAATGAGAATGATTTAGAAGAATAAATTTTTAAAACAATACTTTAGTTAAGGAGTTCTTAACCAAATGAGAGACACATGAATACAAATAATTGTCAAATAACATTAAATCAAAGCATATAATATCACGAGAATAAGGAGACTCATGATATAATATGTCAAATGGTAGTATATACACCATATGAAATATAATTGGTGTATAACAACAAATAAGTCTCAAGGGAATGTAAATTAAGACAAAGTCCCTTATAAAGACCATTTCCTTAGTCTAAGGAAATGTCAATGACATAATTATGTGTGAAAAATAATAATACACCCAATATAAGTGGATGTTAATTTTAAAACAATCTGAGGTCATTCACACATATTTATATAACGACATGATCAAAAGGTATAAGTTTAACCCAATGAATTTAAATTGGGTTAACAAGTTCTCCTACAAATATTTGACAGCCTAACGACATCACTTTTAAATTCAGAAAGAAGAGTTGATGAGAGAGAAAAGGATATATCATTACATAGACCTATAATTTACATATATAAGTTATATAAGAACACATCCCAATATAAGATAATGTAAATTAAAATAATTAACAAGGATGAAGTCTTTTACTAAAAGGGAATGGTGAAAGGTTCCCTTACCGATTTGGTAACTTTCGAAACATCCACCCCATGAAGGAAGGATTATACAATGAAGATGTAAATACCCAAAAATTATATTATATTACATAATTATTTCAATAATTGGTAGTACATACACCACATAAAAGGAAATATTAGAAAATATAGCTTGAATATCATGGGAATAAAATGTGAGAGAAAAACCACTTACCATGTTGTAATCAATCGATTCGTATGACCACAAATTATTAACCACTAAATGAATCCCAGAATAACATGAATGTATGTATACTAATGATAATTTGTAGAATATTTCCTCACAAAATACACTAAATGGAATATGTAAGTGGTGAACAATAGAAATATCACAGAATTGAAAGTGAGATAAGAAACCCCTTACCTCGTGTCTGACTTTAGACGTTCGTACTTTAATCTCCAGAATAATAATAAAATGTTAATTTATTATTTATTATGAACCTTTTTAAATTTTATTTATCCATTTATATAACTTATTACCATGTTATTAACATTATGCAATCATTTAAGTTAACAATGGGCATTTTGTCGATATTGGGTACTTTAGTCAAAAATGAACTTCTTATAATTACAAGTTTTTCATCTGGTAAAAGTACACTATCTCCAGAATGATATTCATTATTTAGATATCATATATATTATAAATATCCCATATATGTATTTATTGATAATATTACATTACATTTGATGATAATAAATGAAATGCACCATTCATGGTGACGGTAAGCCGTACGTACGCATGAACGCTACTTTCATTTCAATTTCATACTTAATGGAATTAAAACATAATTATAAATAGGTATATTATAATTCAATTATAATATCATATATAATTTCATTAAATAAATACTTTATATGTTCCATGTATGGAATGAACGAGCCATATCTCTTTGAGTGGGATGTTATACGCACTTCCTCTAATAGAATTATCGCATTTAACCATTATGAAAACCATAATGTTATCCTATAAATTAAAAATAACAAACTATATATACAATATATATATAATATATATAACATATAAATATAGATCCATCATAATTTCCACTATATGAGGTGGTAGTATAAGATTGAACAATCATTGTTTCATGAGGCAGTAGTTTGTCGTCCTCTAAAACAGTATGTTCATTACCGATTAGACGGATGTGTGTGTAAGTGTAGTTAAAATTCCTATCATTAAAACAACATAGTATATTTAGGACACTGGATTTGTTTTAAAAAAAGACATAAAAATATTTTTGGTGGGTGAGGATGTAAAAAAATATTTTAAGAGAAGTTGTAACCTTTAAATCGGGCAACTCACTTTGGTTTGAACCAAAATTATTTCTTGAATTGTCTTCATCTTATGGTAAGGAATCTAGGTGGAATAGAGGGATCTTGAGAGCTTATTTGGGCAGTGGTTGGATAGGACATGGGGCTTTAGAGTTTTGAGTAATTGGTTATAGGGGACGGCTTTTTATAAGGGGGGAGAGGGGCTCTTTTGGAATGTTTGAAAATATTATTTTATTATATAATGATTTTCAATTTATAAAGGTCAAAAATGTTATAATGACAAAGATAATATGACTATTGATAAAAATAAGATTATACAATAAGAATTGGATAGGTTTTGGATATTAATTAAACTTTTATAATAATATTTATTTAAATCAATCATTAATGAGGTAAAGAGTGCATCGTTATTGTGTCATATATGATTTTATTTATTTGAAGTATAAAAATAATAATAATAATACCATGATTTATGAAAACTTTTTATATTTATAATGAATATTTATATTCAAATATATCAATTATATAACCCCACATTAAAATTGTATTATAAAAACAATACATATTAATGATATTTTTTTTTACTTTGAATAAAAAGTTATTAATGTCATCATCTTACCCAAATGGATTTAAAAATCCAAAAGTTTTACCCAAGGATTTTCTGGGTCATAAATTACATATCCAATGTAGATAGGATAGGTGTTAAGGTAATTTTAACTTTTTGTAAAATTATTTTTACCTTGAATTACCCTAATTACCTTTAACCCCGATAAATAAAAGTCAAAAGATATTATTCACCAACAATTATTTTCATCTTATTGAACCAAATTTTACTTAATAATAACAACCATGTATGTCAGATTTTACAAATTTAATTCATAGAAGTGGTAAAATTTTATTTAAATGAAAAATTCAGGTTTTTAACTACTACATAGTGTTTTCACTATTCATAAAAAATTAATTACTTCATAAAAATACAAAAAATTAAGCCTACGCTATATTTGATATTCCTAATTCAAAAATGATGTCAATTTTAATAAATTAAAGACATTGAAGATTCATTAATTAATTTAAAATTAATTCCTTTTTCCAAAACAAAAAAGCATGTTTTTAAGATGTAATAACTATCAAAAGATTGTCATTTGTTTATGTCCAATTTCAAGGAGAAATTACATCCAAAGACAAATATTGGATTAAATTGTAGAAATATAATATAATTTCATTTTAAAACCATTTTAATGGATAATATATCCATTTAAATAAATTATATTAAAAGGTAGTTTCGAATTAAAATGCACTATTTTTCACTGTTCATTAAAAAATAACTTTATAAGAAGAATAACAAAAATTTACCCAAAGTAAATTTTTATGTCTGGAATCTAAAGAATAATTTTATTTTGTAAAATAGAATATATACATGTGACCAAAACTAGATTTAAATGGGGTTCACCATCAAAATGTGGTAAATTGACCTTTTCAAAAATATTAGAGAATTTATGATTAAAACTAGATTCATTCATATTTTAAGCCTCTAAATTTCTTTGGAAAAATGTAAAAACATTTTAAAAACATGTATAATCATATTATAGTTAGTTTTTTTCATCAATACCTATACAATGACTTGGTGTTAACTACCATTTAAAATAATATAATAATATCAACTTTCAGTGTGACTTAGCATTGTGTGAAACATAAGACTTCAGAAAACCCCCATGTTCCATGTTAGGTATTCCATTGAATATATCGTCCCAATTAAAATAAAATTAATATTTAATTCAAAAATATTTATAAATAAGAAAATTTAATTTTCATTATTTTCATGGGAAGTAACATATTTCCCCCTATTGGAAATTTTATAATTTCAATTTTAAAATTGGGCATGGAAACATCATTGAAAGACCCAAATTGGAGAAAGAGTAAATTAAACTATCTTTTTAAAAGAAATAAATATAAGTTAGAAGGTCACATGAGATAACACAGACATGGATTCCATGAAAATATGGATATTGAGGAGAAACTGTGTGTCATGTTCGGATGCAGTGTGAAAGAAAACATGATTAGGAGAAAGTTAACAACAAGAAAACCCAAAACTTTTTATGGGTTAAACGGTTATCGGATTCCCCATAGGAAACGTAAACAAAAACTGATTTTTAATTTATGTTCCTTTTTATAATGTTTGAGAGTTTATTTAGGTAATTATATAATAACATAAGTAAATTTACTTATTTGACCACTAGACATTCATCATTTACAAAATTTCTACCACAAACTCATCTTTTCTCGAAATGATGAGTATTCAGGATCACTTTGTCACATAAAAAGTGCAAGAATAAAATTTTAGAGAATAATATGGTCCAAAACATTTTAACCTTATATTTCCCCTATCATTAAAAATAATCCAAAACCAAAATTGGTTAGTACGAGATTATAAAATCCACAAAAGGATAATCTGTTATAAAAAGAAATACTAGTCTAAATCACAAAAATTCAACAAAAGTACACAACGTTCAAGAAAGACTATTAAATATAAAATTGTAATTCTCAACATTTATCTCCAAAAACATTTACTACTCTTAGCATCTCATGCTGAAGTGTAATTAACTTAATCACATATTTTCTATGATAGGTTAATAATTTCCATAAATAACCCTAATCACCTTATGTCCACAATAAAAATACATATTCTTCAAAAATAATATTTCAACCATTACTCCACAAATTAAATCCTATAGTAATCTATTTTTCGTAAGCATATAGTGTTCCCAAAAGATATAATATTTTCCAAAATAACATTTATAACTTAATCACCAAATCATTTTCCTATACTACGGATAACAATTTGATAAAACATAATATCCCAAATAAGCAGATTCTTGATCCATAAAATCGTTTAGCTAAATAAAATTAGTCATAGAAACTAGGTACATGACATATTCTAGTGGTAGGCAATAAATCTCAATCGTACTTTGGTTGTGGGTTCAATTCCTACAACTTTATCCCATGCGACGGATTGCCACATGGTCTACGTGTTGTCCATTTTAAAAAACTATAAAATATCCTAACATTCCAAAAAAATTGAGACAAATTCATCAAAAATTAAAATAAATTATTTTATCCTCAATGGTTATCTAGTACCTTTAATTTTTCACCCAAAAATTTAATAACCTTTTATCACCTCTAAAATAACTATGACTCTTTCGAATATTCTAAGCATTGTGGTTATGTCACTTATGCTTAAATAACAGCCTAACCTCTAAAGTAATCTAAAATGACTACTGATGCCAACTATAAAAACCAAGCCATAAACATTACATAATATTTATTTAAGTGAATAATTCAGATTGAGGATATTTTCAGGTTTTGAGAATTACAGAATTAGGTCGAAACTATTACATCTCAAATATCACAAAGTAGAAACTTCTACTCAGTTTCCATTTTAAAAAAAATAAAAACTCTTAAAAACGATACTTTTATAGTCCATGATTTAGATAGCATGAATTTTCCTTGATACCATCCTTGGACTTATTTATCTTTATGTCCTGTGAAAAAAATTTCAAAACTAGGGATGAGCATAAAAATCACATTAATGTTTAATAAATAAGGAAAGAAAAAATTATCCCATCAATAAACGAAAATCAATGAAACCGTACTTTTAAATCAAAACATAACTTATGAAATCAGTAAATTTACTAATAATACACAAAAATCATAAATATTATAGGTAACTCATTCCATAAACAACATACTTATATTGTATCTATAACAGATACATAGGGAGTTACGTTGGAACACTCATCACATTATATTCCCTAAATCTCTTAGGATAAACATTTACGATTACATCTATCACATTACCCAATGCATTGGATAGCTATCTCGGGCTCACCCTCCCAAGGTTTATCATCGACCACCAATATACATAAACAATGCCCAATAACCATAACATATTAATAACACATAAAACAAGAATAATGGAAAGATAACAATCCCACATCCCAATCTGAATATATCATTTCATGATATTGAATTAGTCAATGCTTCATAAACCATTTTTTAAACCATTCAAAACATTTAATAAATTGAATTTTGAATAAAAGTTTCCCATAAAACTTTGAATCTTTTAAAAGGAATTTTAATTTCAAATATTATTATCCAATAAATAAATACTTAAAACATTTTTTAAAACATGGATATTAATGAGAATGATTTAGAAGAATAAATATTTTAAACAATACTTTAGTTAAGGAGTTCTTAACCAAATGAGAGATGCTAGAATTCAAATAATTGAGTATTAACATTAATAAAAGGTTATAATATCATGATAATAAGAAGATTCATTATATAATATGTCATAGGTCTGTATATAAACCATATAAATATGAATTGGTGTACAATAACAAATAAATCTATATGGAATGTAAATTGAGACAACACCCCTTGCAATGATCATATCCTTTTAGTAAAGACAAATAAATGACATAATTATGTGTTTCAAATAGGAATACACCCAATATAAGTGGATATTATGTGTAAAACATTCTGATGTCATTCACACATGTCCATAGCACAGTATAATCAAGAAGTATATGTTTAACCCAGTGGATTGAAATTGGGTAAGGCTGTTCTCTAATAGAAATTTGATTGCTTAAGGAAATCAAATTAAAATTTATAAAAACTAGTTAATGAGAGTGAAAAGAATATATCATCACACTGACATAAAATTTTCAGTTATTAGGATATATAAAAACATATCCCTACATAGGATAATGTAAATTAAAAGACTTAACAATGATGATTCCTTTGACTAAAAGAGTACGGTGAAAGGTTCACTTACCAATTTGGTAACTTACGAAACATACTCCCCATAAAGGAAGGATCATACTATGAAGATGTAAATACCCATAAAATAAAGTATATTACACAAAGAATACAATCATTGGTGGTACATACAGAACCCAAAAGGAAATAGTGGCAAATATAACATGAACCTCACGGGAATAAAAGTGAGATAAAAAGCCCTTACCACGTTGTAATCACTCGATTCGTATGACCAAAAGTTAATAAACGCCAAATTAATCATATAATACCAAAAATATAAAGATAATAATGATCAAATATATCAAATTTCAGTACACAATACACTACATGCAGTAAATAAGTGATGAATAATGGAAATCTCATGAAATTAGAAGTGAGATAAGAAACCCATTACCACGTGTCTGACTTGACCCGTTTGTTCTTTAATCTCATGAATAATAAACTAATGTTAATTTCAACTTTATTAATAAAAATTTTCAATTTTATTTTTCTTTTTATATAACTTATTACCATGTTATAAACATTATTCAATTATTTATGTTAATAATTGTCATTTTATCGATATTTGGTACTTGATTCAAAAATAAACATCTTATAATTTCAAGTTGTTCATTTGGTAAAAAGAACATTTTCCTGAGAACTATATTCATGATTTAGATATAATATATATCATATATATACAGTATATGTAAGTATTTGTAATATTACATAATATTTTGAGATATGAAATGAAATGAACAGTTCATGGAGACAGTTAGCCGTATGTATGCATGAATGCTACTTTCATATCTATTTCATATTTAATGGAATGAAAAAAATGAAAAAATGGGTATATTATAATTCTATTATAATATCAAATATAATTTCATTAAATCCATCCTTTATACATTTCACATAAGGCATGAATGAGTCATATCACTTTGAGGGGGAGGTGGTATGCTCTTCCTCGAATGAAATTATCACGTTTACCCGTTTTGTAAACCATTAAGGTATGTTATAAATTAAAAGTATATAAGTAAATAGAAAATATAAATAAAATATATTTATATATCACATATAAATATAGTTCGATCATAATATCCACCATAAGAGGTGGTAGGAGATGATTCAACAATCATCATTTCGTGAGGCACTAGTCCGTCATCCAGAGAAACAATATTTTATTTACCCATTAGACGGAGGTGTGTATAAGTGTAGTTAGAATAAATATCATATCAAAAACCATTTATATTAACGATACTATTGGTTATTTTAAAATAAAAAAATAAAAATATTTAATGCGTTGGGGAAGTAAAAAAATGAAATGAACTTAATAGAAGACGTTAACTTTAAATCGGGTAACTCACATTGGATTGAACCAAAAGGATTTCTTAAAGTGCATTATACATAAGATATGTCTTATAGGTGGAAGATAGTGATCTTGAGAGCTTATTTGGAAGTATTTTGATGATCCAAGGGGCTTGAGAGGTGAGAGTAATGGGTTATATGTGAGTGATATTTATAAGGGTGGCGAGGGGATTTTTATGAATGTTTGAAAATATTATTTTATTATATAATTATATTCACATTCTAAAGGTCCAAAACATAATAATGTTGAAGATAAGATGGATTTTTTCTATATAAAATCATCCAATAATAATTTTATAGTTTTTGATATTGTTTTAATTTTAATATTCTTATTTATTAAAATCATTCAATAATGAGGTAAACACTGCATCATTATTGTGTCATAAGTAATTTTATTTATTTGACGTATAAAAATTATAAATAAAATACCATTATGTAGGAAATATTTGTATTTTTATAATAAATATTTATAGTCAAATATATCAATTATATAACCCCACATTAAATTTTTTTAGCAAAAAATTACATGTTTATGATATTTTTCTACATTAAATTAAAAGGTATTAATTTCATTGTGTTACCCAAATAGAATTAAAAAGGCCAAAAGACTTACCAAAGGATTGTATTGGTTGTCCATTAATCATCTAATAAGTTTAGTAAAAATTTTAAGGTAATTTTAGGTTATTATAATATTATTTTTACCATGAATTACCCTATTTGTCTTTAAACACAGAAAATAAAAGTCAAATGGTATTGTTCACCAAAAATTATAATTTTCTTATTAAACTAGATTTTATGTACTGATAACAACCATGTATGTTATATTTTCGAAATTAAATTCACATAAGTAGTAAAATTTCATTTAAATGAAAAATTCGGGTTTTTAACTACTACCGAGTGTTTTCACTATTCATCAAAAATTTAAGGATTTCAGAAAAATATCAAAAATTCAGCCTAAGAAATATTTGAAATTGTGAATTCAAAAATTATTTCTATTTTACCAAATTCCAAACATAGATGTTTAATTAATTAATTTAAAATTTATTCCTTTTGTAAAACAAAACACATGTTTTTAAAAAATAATAAATATCAAAATATTGACATTTGTTTATGTCCAATTTCAAAGTTAAATTACATCCAATGAAAAAAAAATGGATTAAATTGTAAAAATATAATATAATTACACATTTAATCCATTTTAAAAGATAATATAACCATATATATAAATTGGATTATAGGGTAATTTTGAATTAAAATGCAGTATTTTTCACAATTCATTAAAAATTGAACTTTATCAGAAAAATAAAAAAAATAACCAAAATAAATTTTGATGTCCCGATTCTAAAGAATAATTTTATTTTTTTCAAATATAACATTTAAAAGTTAACAAAATAGGATTTAATGAGGTTTTTTCCATCAAAAGGTGGTAAATTGACATTTTAAAAAATATTAATGTATTTATTCATAACACTAGATTCATTAACATTTTATGCCACCAACTATTATTGGATAAATGTAAAAACATTTAACAAACATGTATATACATATTATAGTTAGTTATGTTCATTCCCTCCATTACAATGACTATGAGTTATCTACCGTTTAATATAATAATATATTATTAATTTTTAGTATGACTCAACATTGTGTGCAGTATAAGACTTTGCAGAAACCCATTGTTGCATGTCATGTACTCCATTAAATATGGAATCCCCTTTAAGAAAATTCATATTTCTTTCCAAAATATTAATAAATAAGAAAATGTCATATTAATTATTTTCCTAGGATGTTACAGGCAGTCCATAGGCTTCTGAGCCTTGGATATATGCAACCCTTTATATCATTAAATATCTGGAGATGCCTTCCGAGTGTATGGTCATTCATTCCACATACAAGCTTCGATATTCTGCCAACTGCAGGGGGGATGTTATTTCCCAAGACAGTTATTATATGTGATTGTTATGGGTTGATTTCCCAACTACCTTCTATAATCATTTCATTCATCATATTCTCAGATATGATAGAGCCCGAGTGTAGGTTCATCATGTGTAGATTTCTATTACCAATATGAATTATTCAAAATATTTCACAGAGTTGTAGAAAATTTCACCTCTTCTAGATGAGGATGATATTCCATGTTCAAGATTTTTTGAAGATGGGCTTGAGTATGCCATCCATACGTAAGTTAATGACTTTCTCTTTCATACCTTTTCCCTAATAGTCAATAATGATCTTATCACTGAGGATAACCTAAGGGGAGGAAATAGTACTTGGAAAAGAGGATTAGTACCACAATATACCATCAGTTCTTTTGGTGGCTTGAAGAGTTCTCTTGAGGTTACTCGTCAGGGTAGTGAAAACCAAAATTCCTATTTCTATATCACCAAAGTCATTCATCAGTGTAAAAAATGGGGGAAAATAAATCCTCTCTATTATATATACTCAATGGAGTATCAGCCTTGTGGTTGTGTGGGGAATCATCTGAGGATCATCAGGACCATTCCACATAATTTCAGTAGAAAATGATCCAAGCTAGCTCTAGAATCAAGAGTGGGTTCTTTTATGCCACATCAGATGAGGAGTTGGAATATCACTAGTAGGACTAGCTGGGGAGGTGGTCATGGCCATGGAATCAAGACCCCTAACCACCAGCAAAGAAAACAGAGAAGTTATCATCTAGTTATTCCATCAGTTGCATAAGGTTGTTGATTAGGTTAGTTTCATGCACTACAGCCAATACCCAAGGATTAGGCCATGAGACCATCTATATTACAAGGTACTATTCTTATGGAATGTACCGTATTATCTACTTTATTTGATATAGGTTCTTCAATAACATTTATTTTTTTATAAATCGTAGAATGTCTTGGACTGATGATACATTATAACAACATTTGAATGCCCCTATATATGTTATAGGGGTACAAACTAAAGACATTTTTCATTTTAGGTAATGTCCCGTTATGGTAGGTAGTTACCCCTTCTTATAGAACATATATGTTATCGAGAAGTCGTGATTTTATGTCATTGATGGGATGGATTGGATGGTTATGTATCCTAATTTTATGGACTTCTATCGACACATTGTATTTTTTACATTCCTAGAGGGTAGAAGTTATCTACATGTGTGTGAGTGGGATGTACAATATGGTGGACCTGGAACAGAGCATCCTGGGAATGGAAGAGTTACCGCCCAAATTGAAATTTTCTATATATAGGATTAGTCTTTACAATAAGTTGATTACACTCATGTAGTGGACCATTTCATGGATATCTTTCCTAACAATTTTTCTGGTTTACCTCTTGAGGGAGAGTTAGTGTTTACAATCGAGATTATTTTTGGAGAAGCTCAATGACCAATTTCATCATATAGGATTCAAACTACAGAGTTTCGGGAGCTCAAGAGATAGTTATAGGATTTAGAGTCCAATGGTTTCATATAGACCAACCCATCCTCATGGATTTTACCCATGCTTTTGGCCAAGAAAGAAGACGAAGCCTTACATCTATGCATGGATTATAGAATGTTTGGCCATATTATTATGATGAACCAGTATAAAATACCTATAATTGATGATCCCTTTGACATGCTTTGAGGAGATATGGTCTTCTCTAAGATCCACATGAGATATGGTTATCGTGAGTGAGATTCATACCATCAGACAAACCTGTACAACTTTCCATAGTAGGGATGATCTGTATGTGTATCGAGTTATGTCGATAGGTCTTTCAAATGCACCCTACATTTTCATGGATCTAATTGATAGAGGTTTTCATCAAACTATCGACTCTTATTTCATTGTTTTATTGAAAAAATAAGATCATATTCCGATACTCTTAGTGACCATGCCAATCATCTTGAGATCGTTCAATGTACAATGAGAGAGCATGATATTTTTTTCATGATTGCTATGTCCAACATCTGGATTGAAAAAGTTAACATCTTTGGTCATATTATCTCAAAATTAGGTGTATCTATTGATCTAGAAAAAGTTATATTTTTAGTTTCCTAGGAGCAACCCATTATCACCTTTGATATATGAAGTTTCTTAGGGATGGATGAATATTACATGTGTTTCATTCAGTATTTATCACATCTCACTTCACCTTCACTGGGTGTACAATGAAGGGTAGGAAGTTCAATTTGTTAGAAGTGTATGGAAATTAAATTTAGGAGCTGAATGGGAGGCTTGTATCAACACCTATTCTAAATCATCCCAATCCAAGTGTAGGTTATACTTTCTACTATGATGAATCATGCATCATTCAAGAATAAGTAATGATGCAGGAAGATAGAGTGATTCCATATGGATCTCTGAATTTATGGCCTCATGAGAAAAATTACCTAACACCCAACCTTGAAATATCAGCAGTTGTCTATGCCTTACAATTCTAGTTATGGTATCATTTAGGTTAGTTCTTTTTAGTGAACACATACCACAATGGCATCAAAAATATAACATTACTTGTGTGAATTGAACCACTAACAATAAATATGGGTTGACTATATAGAATCCTTTGATTTAAAATTTTCCTATAAGCATGGGAATAGAAATGTTCCTATAGATTCACTATGTATGAAAACTCAGGCACAAGTAGTATGAGAAGCTAGTGAAGAATATATGTTAATGATCAACTTCTCTGAGCTACACCTTGAGTTTCTAGATACTAATGAATGGTCTTATCCCTCATCATTAGAAGTTACCTATTCCCTCCATGAGATGGTTATGTGTAGTAAATTTGGATATCCTGAAGGCTTGGTACACTATGATAGTATATCATGATCTTAACCACATCCATATTGGACAGTAGAGAGGGAAACGGCATCTTTTGTATCCATGGACATGTATAGGTGTGTACAGATGTGAGAGAGACGTTGATGAAACAGTCCCAAAACATTAATTTTTCAATTCAACTATGAATTTAGATGATTTATTAAGACATGAAACACATGTATTGGTGTCCTGGAAGGAAACCTCTGACATGAGGCTTCATCACTAGGTATTTCTCCTATCAGTAGGTGAAGGTGGAGAACCATAGACATACATGCTTGTTAAATCCTCTTCCATCATGAGAATGGATATGGGATGATGTTACTATAGATTTTGTGTTTGGTTTACAAAGGTATCCTATAGTTAGTGAAACTATATGGGTTGTCATTGAAAGACTGGTGGATGTACCTAACTTCATTTCTATTCAGGAAAAATTCTCATTTGATAAGATAGGAAAACTGAATGTCCATGAAATCATATGACTCCACAGGGTCCTCAGTACTATCATTCCAGAAAGGGAATCATGTTTCCCATCACGGTTCTCTATGGGATTGTAGAAAACTATGGAATGACAGGTGCTTCAATGTACAAATTTTCACCCTCAAATCGATGGACAATCATAGTAGACAATAAAAGTTCCATACGATATTCTTATAGTATGTGTCCACAATTTTGGTTGTTCTTAGGAAAAAAATAATCCCCTCATTTTGTTTTCCTATAATAATAAATTTTAGGAGACAATTAATATGCCTCCATGTGAGTCCCTATTGGATAGGCCTTGTCGTTCACCCCTGTTCTTATGAGAGGCAGGCGAGGCATCCCTATTTGGTCCTCATATCGTTCATGAGATTATAGTAGGTTTTTCTGATCATAATGAGTATGGATAATACCCAGTCTCGAAAAAACCTTATATTTATCACCATCTACATCCTCTAGATTTCATGTTCAGTGATCGTGTTTTCCTTACAGTATCGAATAGTCCAGGTAATAGATGGTTATAGAAGAAATGTAAGATGTAGCCTCTTTATATAGGGTCGTTTTAGTTCCTATAAAGAGAAGGGTCAGTAGCCTATCATCTCCTACTCCGTCATAGGTATCGTTCCATGTATGTTGGATTCCAAGTTTCATAGATTTTCTAGTATCATGTCGACATGTCTGAAAAAATTGATCTCGATTATTTTTAGTTGCACGATGATGCTACCTTTTAGGAGTATAGAGAACGCATCGTCGACCAGATAATTAAGGTTCTATGTGGATAGTTTCCCTTCTAGTATGGATGATATGGCTGGATGGACACATGAATTATGAGGCTATGAAGAGAGAGGCTGATATAAATTCTTAGTGGCATGAATTATTCAAATATAGTGTTTCCACACAATTTTATGATAATCTTTAGGGTGTGTTCTTTTAAGGGGGAAGACTATTGGAACCTAGTTTTCCACATAGGTATAAATCTTTTAAATTTTGGCCTAATTCTTTATTTGGGGGATAATATCGATCCCCAGTGCATTAGTGATGGTCACACGGGTGTATGGGGCTTGTTCGATGCCTAGAACCCATCTTTTTGGGAAAACTGGCCATGTTTCACGACTGGCGCATGGTTGGACCAGGTTATTCACAAACTTGTGGATGCTATATTTTGGGGAAGAATCATATCAAATAGTTGGTGCCCCACCATACCATCTAAACATGAAAGTTCCCTTTCTTTCCTATGTACACGTGCATGGTTGGGATAACTGTATGGCCCAATCGTGCATTGGATAATTTGAGAGTAATTTTTATATTTTTACATTAATTAAATAATTAAGCCTCATCCATCCTCTTATGATGAGTTTATGAGACATTGACATATTTTTATTAACTTTTTTAGATCTTTTAATGGCCTAACCTAGGGATTGAATATTTTGATTCAAACTAGATCTGGCCAACCTTTTATTCAACTTGTTGGACTCCCAACAGTAAGTACTGAAGTCCTTTTTAGATGTTTTCACCCTCTCTTTCTCTCTCCCTAGTTATCAATGGGTGAGAAAATTTTGTTTTTCTCAGATATACTCCATTCTAAATAAAATTAGGGGAAAATATCAGATTAGATGGATCGTAAAAACCTATAATGGGTGGCCTATAACCCTTCCCTAAAGTTCGATGATTTTGGGATTCGCATGAGGGGCCTACCGATTTAATCAAATATCGTTTATTAAGATTATCTGAAATTTTAATAATCTTCTGAACTATATGGTAATTCTATTTCAAAATATGTGATTCATTGTTGGTGGTTACACACACAACCCCATCGATACCATGAATGATTATATTCCACAATTGAGTTTGTATTGTTTTAATACTTTTGAACCATTGTAAAGATATGATCAAGATTGACCATACTAAAAGAAGGCCTCTTTATCATAAATTATTTTGGTATGATGTAATGGTGAATGGAGAGTACCATGTCACATCCACTTTACCTTTCTATGGTATGTTCTTAAAAATGAAAGTTAAATGTGAAAGGGAAATTCGCATGTATACTATGTATATGACTGGACAAAATTAAATTTGAATGATTAATAGTTTTATGTTCATAGTACTTGTTACCAAATTAATTAAAGTTAGAGTATTTTAACATAATTATTGAATATGTGCTAAATGGAATTAATAATGGATTCATGCTACTTGGCCTTGTATCACTATTGAAAATCAATGCTTGAACCCAATGGACTTATTGATTAATTATGTCATGACTAAAATGTTTCATGCATCTTGAACTTATAACAGTAATGAAATGAAATCATTGCACCAATTGATGTGTTATTAACTTCATAATTTAATAGTTGTGGACTTAATGAAGCTAGCCTTGGATTCCTATCGGGGAATGCCTTGAGAACACTAGAATCCCATTCCCATTCATGGATACAACATGCATAGGTTGATACCCACATAGTACCCAATCCTTATATATTCTTGGATTCCCAGTGTTACAGTGTTGGATCCCTTATATAGTTCTAAATGTGTCCTTGGTTACACATCTTTGATCTAGTTTTGATAAGTAGGTGTTGTGGTTAAAACTCATGGGGCCCTATCTCTGTTTAGAACCCTTTTATGATAGATAATCCACTTGGATTCAGTAAGCATCTTATTATGGAATTTCATGGAATAGGATCCATGTATTACACTATTTCCCTTAGTCAAGCTACAATTACTACTATATTAGAAACCCATATGGTCTATATTACCTTGGTTATTACATTGAAAATTCTTATTAAATGTCATTGTAGGTTTCCTTAGCATAACATGGAACAATCACTATTCTTAACGTGTGACTTATTTATAAACTGGTAATAACCAATTAATGTGATGATTATATTTAGTCCCAAGCCAAGAGTTGAAGCATGTAATTGGGTATTTAGTTACATTGTTCTGCTTTAATTTATATATGCATGCTTTTACATTGTTAGATTTCCATTACACTTGCTAGATGTTATAGACATCATTGGTGGTGGACAATTAATATTTATCTCACACCCTCTAGAGGAACCAGTTAGTACTTGAGGAAGATTACATGTATGATGGTGTTGAAAAATAGAATAATACAAATTCTAAAACTTGATTTCCAACTTTATTGGTTTTATCTTGATTGCGGATTACTGACATGGAGCTCAAGAATCTTGTGATAGTCATTAATTTCCATTATACTTTTGTAGAACATGTTATGCATGTTGTCATGTATCCTTGTTTTCCAGTTTTCAATATTCATGACATATCACCATTAGTTGTTGTATTTTATTCTAGTTATTTCAATTATTGGCACTATTGTCCCAATTCTCAATTGTGCCTTCAATTTAATTGAATTTCATATGATATTTACCTATATTCATATTTATCTACTGTGCTACAATTTTTTAATGAGGGAATCATGTCCCCATAGACACAACCTAGGCCCTCTCTACAATTTAGTTGCCTCTAACCTTTGAGAAGATATTGTTGAGGCCATGTGACCCACCTGGCATTAGGTATGCATTATACGACATCTTGGTCTAAGTCGTAACATATATTTTGATAACAAGTCCCAAAAATATATATTCACTAAGAAGGATGTCATTATGCACCAATTAAGTGGTTAGAACTCATCAATGATTTTCACATCTCAATCCACTACCATAATGGTAAATAAAATAATTTGAAAATTCTATTTGTACAAATGATCATGTAACATTATAAATGATCAGAATTGAGAAGAATAAAATAATTATAGAACTGAAAATGATGGACATGAGAATAATAAATGACGGTAAAATATCATTCCATTCACAAATGTTTTCTCAACCATCAATTATAGGAATGTTAAAGGATCCTTAAAGAGATTATGTCAAAATTCATAATAAGGCGGAAGCTATAGGAATGGGGAAATCCACAATGCTAAAAATTTATGATAAATGATTTTTAAGATTTGGGCCATTACTATGCATACCATACTATATTGAGGAAAAGAAAGAGATTCTGAATGACTTGTAAATTTCAACCTTCTCTATCGACCCAATGAGCATAACGATGTATCTTTATCTCTTATATAACTACTGGTGGGAATATATAGTGAAGTAGATCATTAAATATAATTAAAGGTTTTTGGAATATAATGAAATGAAGTATGAAAGAAAAATTTATAATTTATTGATGCAACCATTACCCTCACAAACATGGAAATGGGAAAAATCACCACAAACATTCTAACTAGATAATCAAAGACATGTAGAGGAGATATTTTTATATGGGTAATTTTGGAACTTCATAAAAACAATAATCAAATTATGCAAATTCTAGAAGACTTCTAAATTGGACTAAATTCACATATATACATTAAAGAATTTGAGAGGGTACATGGTGTGCCGTTATTTCTTAATCAGATCATTATTTTAGATTTACCTACATGTTCTAGAAATTTCTCCATCATGCTCTATATACCATGATGAAATTCATTATGTCTTATCACCCATATATAGATTTCCACAATGATAAGAATATTTAGACACTAGAAGAATTGTTTATATCACAGTCAATATACAACAAAAGAGGATGAGGTAAGCATATTTCAATATTCTATTTATCATACAAAATTGTTTTCCGAACATGAATCCAATTGGATCCATATGAATCCCTTTATGTGAAATTATGTAGAACACTTTGATATTGGGGTGATGTTGGTGAACATAAATAGCACAGACCTGAATTGAATGAGAAAATTGTGGAAAATATGAAGACAATCCCACATTATACCCATTATACTGAAAGACAAAACATGTTCTATGTATATAATCATTGACATGCCATAGCGTTTAAGTATGGTGTAATATTTTTCAACTATATATCACCCTAGAAGAAGATCATGATATTTAGGAATATAGGAAATATATCTCCCACGTGTATCAACCCCGTCGAGATTCTTGACCATTTCAGAGATGTGTCCTATCGAATAAAACATACACCAACCATGGATCAAGTACAATATGTATTCCACCTATCCCCCTAAGTAAGTATATAAAATATCCCTAAAATTTATAGAATTAATAATTTGTATTATTGGAAAATTATCTCTGTTATTAAGAGTAGTTGGTGATGATTTTGAACCATAGGGAAAGGGTTCTGCACAATAAGACCACTCTCCAAGTCATGGTACTATGGAGAATCTTTTTGTATGAAAAGGAATCAGGTGACCTCGATAAAATAATTAAGGATAAATACTATACCATATTTTCAGCTCATTCTATAATGTAAAATTTTAGGGGTGAAATTTCCATAGGGGGATAAATGCATTCACATGTAATTTTATCAGTGGTATATGAATTATTATAATTTTTTTAAAAGAATGAACATCACATAAAGAATACAATAATAACATTATTCTCATTAATGAATAATGATTTAATTATAAACAAATAAACCAAAAATTATGGGAAATGTTACAGTAATACAATAAATTGAAAATAATATAATTGAAATGTCTAAATTTTAATCCTCTTGATCAACTAGAATGAAAGATTTCATAAACAAATATATAGAAAAATAACATAATTTTAGGATGATAAAATTCATTTTGAATCTGAATTTATATATACGTTTAAGAATAAATAGAAGTGAATGAAATAAGTGGTATTTATAGTATTTTAAGAACATAAATGCTTGGTATATATCTCTACAGTGGAATATTAATATGACTCTTTTAAATATTAATCTAGAAATTAGAATTGTAGGAATACCTTTGAATGTATAAAATAAAATTTAGATATCATATAAATAAAAATATGTTATATATATATTTTGTTAATAGTAAATAAATGATTTCTTTCAGGACCCATCCTAGGGGCTTGTCTCATAACAACCCCAAGCCCTCCTCCCATAGGCCAAGGGCTGGTGATTAGTACCAGAAAGGCAAATCCCTAAAACCAGGAAGGCATTGCCTTTAAACCTATAAACTCACAAAAAACATGCACACAACATTATAAAATAACAATGTAAACTATATAATAAATAGGGTGTGAATGGTAAGTAAAGGGGCAGGAATACAAGGCCAACTGGAAAGTACAAGTAAATCTAAAAACAGCTCCTATGAACACCCACTAAGGATCCTACCTGAAGTGTAGGTACAACCCTCGCATGGTCACCTCTGCGGATCTTCTCATCTAATTTACACCATTGAGCAACCTCTTGTCTTGGTACCCTCACCCTCGGTCAATGTTGTATGTCGTTTTCACATGACACAAGAAAGTGCGGGCGTAGCCCGTGCATGGGTGAGTATAATAAAACTCAAAAGGGATCCCGAGACCCATGAAGGTCTCTCAAAATCCACAATGGATAAACCAAAAATCACAAAAACTGCAATCAACCCTACTTAGTTATATTCCCCTACATATACCTAAGTTATCAATTATACCCATCTCATTTAAGAGGAAACACATGGCCCAACACATTTGCCAAAAGCTCAACTGTTCCACGAAGTAATGAATACAGTGAAGGTAACACCACATAGGTATGTACCAAAAAGGTTACACCACATAGAAGAATACCATAAAGGTATCACCAATATGGTAAGTACCACATTGTTATGACACATAGTAGAATACAACTTAGGTATCACCATAAAGGTACGTACCAAAAAGTTATACAACATAGTAGAATACCACTAAGGTATCACCACGAAGGTAAGGACTGATCCCACAACATGTATAACTTATGTACATAAGTATAGATGATTAGTTCTATTTCTAGATCATATTACTTAGTCAAGAAGCTATGATATTGACCAACACAGAATCATAGATGACCCACACAGGATCTGAAGATGACCCACACAAGATCTAGAGATAACCCACACTGGATTGGTATGCACTGACCCGCACATGATCGTTGAGTGCTAACCCACACAGGATTTGAAGATGACCCACACAGGATCTGAATACTCCTCAGATATAGTCAATCATAGGGTTCCCGCACAAATCATGCTTGATTTCGGTAGGTTCCACTCCTCAATATATCAGTCGATACTTAACATACCATGACGTCTCACAAATATGTATCCAAAAGGACTGTCATGTAAAAAGGGACCCTACGCGACAGAAGACGCATCAATCGAATGCATGTTCTATAAGTTATTTAAATTTCTATTCATAGGAACCTATTGGATTCGTGTTCAATCCAACCTGACCATACTCCAACATAATCTAATACTCTAGTGGAGTATACCAATATAAACACCTTGATCCAAGGATTCTGGTTCCATAGAGGGTTCGTCAAACAGATGCATGGATCTCATGATATGGCCAAATGGATGCATGCCACTAGTCCACCGCAACTGACCTGATGCTGGCCACCCTCTGACCTCCATCGCGGCCAAGCAGTCGCGGTCTCTAGCTCTGGGGGCACGGACGTGCTCCGACACTCTGCCATGCAGCCATCCAGATTCCAACCACCCTCTTTCTCCACTACGGCCGATGGTCATTGGCCTCCGGCTCAACCGGCAGCACAAACGCGCGCCTCCCTTCCTCCATGCGGTCGGCCAGCGTATCTGCCGCCATTCTCCTCCACCGCGGCCGACGGGCCATGGCCTCCTTCGGCGGCGCAATTGCACTTCTTCCACTATCGCGATCGGCCAAAGTGTCGGCCTCCACCATGTTCCCTACTGGCGTTGGTCACCATCCTCTACAAACAGTGAAGAACGTGTCAACAATGAAGACGCGGAGGGATCAGTCCATGTTCAATTGTCCCATACCCTCTACGTTAGACCTGTAGCATGTGACCTTAGGAGAAGGATTCAATGTAAAACCACAACGAAAAAACATAAACACACCGCTACCTAGTTTTTTCATTGAATATGGCATGAGGAAGGTGATAAAAATGTTAAACATATCAACTTCCATTGTTCCTGCAACACACTCCCAATCTGAGCTCAAGTATCATCCTTTTCGGTGGTTTGTCCTTTGTTGGAGAAGTTCTTCATTTCAGAGGATACTTCTCCAAGGCTTTCCATTGCCAACAATTTTTCTCATACCTAAATAAAGGTGAGGGTCCAAATTAATAAATAATGTTATTAATTAAGAAACTATTGTTGGCTCATTAAATTAAAGGATAAACAAGAGTTTCCTCAAATTAAAAGAGGGTTTGGGTGGTCCCCACCACCATGAATTCAAATTGTAGGTTTGAAAATAAATTAATAAAAGTTAAATATTTTATTTTGTTATTTTTTTAACCCTCCCTTGAAAATCCGAAAAACTAAATTCTACCCTTGACCTACTACTGTCGAGGTGAAGGTCTCCTTAAGCAAATATCGGCGATGCGAGTTCAATGGTGTCCTCATATTTCAACTCCAAGCACAGGTTCAAATGTTAAAAAATGTTGCTCATGTGTTTACTGAACGTACCAAAAAAGGTTTGGAAATTCATTCTGAGAACTCCGGGCATTGGAATCTTGTGCCGTCAATATCCGTGGACTCGTAATATTTCCAAATACTTAAAAAAATTACATATAAAATTTCAAGTCATTACATTCTCCCCACCTTAGGGCATTGCACCCTCAAAAGCCACAACACAAACTAAGGATACAAGTGGGGGTTCGGAGGATGAATCTGATCCTCTCAGTCCCATGTACTCTCCTAGAGTTTCCCATGTTAACATTCAACACACAACAGAGGTATCGACCACCCACGAGGGGCCCCATCTTTTCTATTTTCAATCTTCACTGGAACCTCTAAAAACATCACCCCATCATTGATGTCCATATCTCCCAGTCAATGATGTGCAAAGGATCATGTACATATCTCCTCGGCTAGGATACATGGAAAACATCGTGCACTCTGTGCAAATGAAGTGGAAGAGCTAGGTGGTTTGCCACCTCGCCACCCCTGCTGTGGAATTGAAATGGTCAAGTGAACCTTGGAGAAAACATTCTTCCTCAGTGAAATTTCCACAAACCCCGTCGAGTTGAGACCTGTATAAATACATGATCTCCATCCTCAAACTCGATAGGTCTCTATCTCCAGCCAGCATATGACTTCAACCTACTCAGTACAGTCATCATCTACTCTTGGATGATCTGCACCATCTTTGTGATATCTCGTACCATCTTTGGTCACATGCGTGCTGACTCTGCTGGGTCAGTCCATCACATAGGTGATCTGCAAGGTTTCCCGTACAATGCCTCTAATGGTTCCATACCGATGTTGGAGTGATAGTTGTTGTTGTATGAAATCTACACATAGGGAAAGTGATCCTCCCAACTACAGCCGAAAGCAAGGACTCAAGCAAGCAGTATATCCTCGAGAGTTGGAATGGTCATCTCTGTCTGACCATCCATATGGGGATGAAAAGTAGTTCTCAACCAATGTTGTGTCCTGAACACCTCCGGAAACCCCTTCCATATCCACGAAAAAAATGCGGATTAAGATCGGAGACAATCGTACATGGCATTCCATGAAGCCACACAATCTCCTTCACATACATGCATCCCATTCCATCTACTAGTTCCTTCTCTCTGATATGAAGTATGTGGGCCGGCATGGTGAGTTCGTCAATGTTCACCCATATGGAATCACACTCTTTGGACATGCATGGATGTCCTGTCATGATGTGTATGGAAATTATATCCCACATCCACCTTGTTACCTCTAGTGGATGAACAAAGCCTGCTAGAACCTGATGCTCTGCCATCACGTGCTGATAAGTGTGGTACCATGAGACAAACTCTGCCACTACTTTCATCATTCCCTACCACCAGTGCTAACAACGAAGGTCCTGGTACATCTCTTCCACTCCTGAATGTACTACCTGAGGGGAAGTATGATACTCCCTCAACACATCCTCTCGTAGCACTGTCGGTACCATAGAACGCCCTCTAAAAAGGATGACGTGCTCCCCGCATTCAAAAAATCCATCAGGTCCATGTCCTGTGGATATTTGATCACATTGAGCCTCGCGGTTAGTGTCCCGAAGCTGTGCCTCCCTGACTCACCGAAGGAGTGGGGGAGTGACTATCATATACTAAATATAATATGCTCCCTCTCAATCCTTGTAGTATGTCCAAAAAGTGGCTAGCTGATCTGTATCCTCACTCAGCAACTATATACCAGATCTCTGGTGGAGTGCATCTGCTAATATATTTACCTTCCTAGGAGAATAGACTATATCAATGTCAATGTCCTAGAGGAACTAAAGCCAATGTTGTTGTCTCATGTTCAGGTCCTTCTGTGGGAAGACATACCTAAGACACTTGTGATCAAAGTAGACTGTAAAATGTTTTACAACCATGTAACGTCGCCAAATATTTAAAGAAAATACCATTACTGCTAACTCTATTTCATGGGTATCATAGTTCTCATAATTCTATCTCATCTATCGAGAACCATATGTGGTCACTTCTCACTCATGAATTAGGAAACATCCAAGCCCAGACCCTGATCCTTCAATGTATACTACGTACCCAACACCCTCCTCTATTAACTTCAAGATGGGGGTACTCGTCATTCTTTGCCTCAGCTCTTGGAAACTCTTCTGGAATCACTATGACCACACAAAGGGTTTCCCCATCTTCGTCAACGCTGATAAGGGTGCCACAACTCTGGAAAAGTCAGGCACAAGCCTCCGATAGTATGCAGCCCATCCTAGGAAACTCTGCACTTCTGTCACACACTTGGGTAGCTCCCAAGTAATCACAACCCCAATCTACGCTGGATCCACCATAACTCCAGCCTCGATATTACATGTCCCAGAATGTAAGCCTCTCAGATCCAGAATTGGCACTTCGAGAGCATACCATAAAGATTATGCTCTCGGAGTGTGTGTCTAGAACTATATACAGATGATAGGAATGATCACCATCCATCGCTGAGTATATCTAGATATCGTTGATAAATACTAACACAAAGCAATCAAGGTATGGCTGGAAGATCCTGTTCATGACTCCCATGAACATTGTTGGGGATTTAGTCATGCCGAATGGAATAACAATGAACTCATATTGGCCATACCTACTTATGAAAGCTGCCTTCTGTGCATCCTCATCTTGTAGCTTGAGATGGTGATATCCTGATATTAGGTCTATCTTTGAAAACCACCATTCTACCTTACGCTGGTCAAAGAGATCATCATTCCCCGGGAGTGGGTACATGTTCTTCACGGTCACCTGGTTCAGGTGTCGATAGTCTACAAAGAATCTCAAACTCCCATCCTCCTTGGAAATCAAAATTTGGGCTACCTAAGGAGAAACACTGGGACTATTGAACACCTTGCTCATCATGTCCTCTAGCTATACTCGTATCTCTCGTAGCTCCGCAGGAGCCATCTGATATGTTGGTGTATATATCGGTGTCATCCTGGGGTACAAGATGATATAATAGTCCACCTCTCTACGAGGAGTTAGACCCATAGCATCATCAGGGAAAACATCTATGAATAGGTCCACCACTATTGGATAGCTCAGACACTCAACATCAACTGTTATGAGGGTAAGACTAGCCAACTGATGTGTGATCAGTTGCACCCTCCTCCAGGTAAGTCCATCCTGTGCTGCAAAGGTTCCCTTCTCGCCGGTGAAGGAAAACAAAGTCCCATTCTTGCGGACACCGATAACATTTCTCCTAATACAGTCGATCTAAGAATGGACTATAGAAAACCAATCCTTACCCAAGACGACGCTGTCAGGCCTCGACGCTGCTACTAGAAGATCCCAGCTGATGCTCTCACCTCCAAGATAAATCTCACACTACCGACACCAATGTGTAATCATCTAATCTTATCTTGTAAGAGTTTCTAGCCATATGAATCGATCCAACAGATCCACTTGAATCTCTAAGATCCAAATGAGGGCTGTAGAAATAAAAGCGTGACTAGAACCTGTGTCTATAAGTGCTGCAGCTAAGGTGGAGTAGACAAATATCATACCTTGCATCATCTCCGGAGCACTGTGGTTGTAGGTATCAGCTTCCTGGGGGTGAGATTATCCTTGTCCACCTAATCCCTATGGTCCGAGTGGACATCCTGGAGGTTGTGGTGGTAGAGCCTTGTATTACCTCCCACCACCTACTACCCAGCCAACTCCTCTACAACATACACCTCCTACCTATAGACCTCCTAAATAAAATCTTCTCCTCTACCTAGGTGGTCCATTGACCATATAATGGACATCCATACCAAGGGTCGGGAAGTTGTGTTCCATGAGAGGCTGCCCGCCGCACGACTAACACTACCACCTCCTCGACTGCGCTTCTCTATCTTGAGAGTCCCACATGACTGACCCTGTATCCTACGGTTTTCCACCTATAGTTCTGGTCCTCTTGGACCTCTACATCATATGTCTGCTTTCAGTTGTAGATGACTCATCTACGTGATGTCCGGTTGGGGGGTCTCACAACCGGTGACTGCTCAATAAGGAAACTCTCCACTAAGAGTGCACACTCTAACACCCCCACCTGCATCGGGATGCTGAGGGAAATCATTGAATCTCTAATCTCCCCTCAGATCCCCTGCTCGATGGTCTAGGCCCTGAAGAAAGGATCTCGCACCATGTTAGTGGTGTAGCACAAAATGTCGGTGAACCTCACTGAATACTAAACCACGATCATGCTGCCCTTTTGAAAGTGGAGAAGCTCATGTATACGCACTGCGCGTATTGTCACTGGGACGAACTCTTCCCTGAAACGGCTCTCAATGTCCACCTAGATGAGAGTCTCCTCATTGTGAATGTGAAGTATCAAGCTCTACCATCTTTGCGTAGCTTCCTGAAGAAGACTGGCGGCAAGGATTACAATTAGATCAGCTGGTGTCCCTACCCGTCGAAAAACTCTAACCACGGCCTCCAGCCAGTCCTCAGCCGCCTGTGCATCGGTCTCTCCCAAGAACCATAGTGGCTTCTGGCACTGAATCTAATACAACGTGGTCATGCGGCATGCACCCTCTACTTCAGGGGCTAGTGGCATCGGATTCCCAACAGGTAGTGGTGCTACTGGTACACCACCCAGTGGTACAACTTCCATAAGTGGCCATGCACCGAAGCATCGCCGCTTGGTGGGATGTCATCGCGTAGTCGACCTAGAACCCTAGATAGTTGTCTGTGTGGAGGCATCCAAAAATAAATAGGTGTGCCACAGTCAATAAGTAATACCTAGTGAGGTGTATCAAGAGTTAACAATGAAAACTTTTCAAAAACACATATGCACTCAATGTTTTCGTGTACTGAGTAATAAATCAGATGTCTGGGTCCTGGTGTTTGGATATGCCGGTCACTGCACCAACACTAGGTTCCCCAAAATGAAAACCATACTCATCAAACATAAAAATATTCCTACACAGATAAAATAAGATCCCTATATCTTCGGTAGAAACAAATTCCTCTGATTCTAATTTGTCACGACCCGTCAACCAAGGCACGTGCCATGACTACCCCATGTCTGCCAACCATAGGCCAGGGGCTGGAGACTATCACCGGAAAGGCATATCCTGAAAACTAGGAAGGCATTGCCTTTAAACAAGTAAACTTATTCAAATCAAGCATAAAACAAGATACCAGAACAAAGTATAATATATAGTAAACATGGTGTGTAAAGTAAGTAAAGGTGCCAGAATACAAGCCCAACTAGAAAGTACAAGTAATACTGAAGACAGTTCATGTGAACACCCTATAATGTTACTACCTAATGGGTAGGTACAGATCTCACACAGTCACCTCTATGGATAATCTCATCTAATGTCCACCTCCGAGCGGCCTCCAGTCCTGGCAGCCTCAGCCTCGATCAATGTTTTCTATTCTCTGCACATGACACAACATGGTGCGGGTGTAGCCTATGTAGGGGTGAGTATAACAATACTCAATAGGGACCCCGAGACCCATGAAGGTCTCTCTGAATCCAAAAAGGATAAACCACAAAGCATGAAAACAACTTTCAAACCTACTTAGGTATATTCCCATACATATACCAATGTTATCGTGTATACCAATCTCATTCAAGAAGAAACACAAGTCCCAACTCTTTAGCCAAAAGCTTAACTATTCCACGAAGGAACAAATACCACGAAGGTAATACCACATAGGTATGTAACACAAAGGTAACACCCCACAGAATAATACCACAAAGGTATTTCTACGAAGGAATGTACCACAAAGGTAGGCCACACAGTAGAATACCACTAAGGTATCACCATGAAGGTAAGTACCAAAAAGGTACGCCACCATGTAGAATACCACTAAGGTGTCACCATGAAGGTAAGTACTCAACTCACACTAGGTATAACTTATTTACAGAAGTATATATGATTTTATATATTTCTACATCATCATACTTCATCGAGAATCACTACTATTGACCCACACATGATTGAAGATGATGTGCACAAGATCTGAAGATAACCCCCATAGGATCTGGAGATGACCCACACATGATCGATATGCACAGACCCACACATGAATGGTGAGCGCTGACCCACACAGGATCTGAAGATAACCCACATATAATTTAATGACTCGACAAATACAGCCAGCCGTAAGGTTCCCGCACAACACATGCTTGATTCCGGGAGGTTCTGATACTCAAGCTATCGGTAATACTTCAACTTCCATGAAGTCTCATGAAGAAGTATCCCATTGATCTGTCACATAAAAAGGGACCCAACATGAAAGATGGATTGTCAATCGGATGTTCGGTCTGTATGTTATTAGAGTTTTCGTTCTGTGGGCCCGGTTGGATTCGGGTTCGATCCGACCTGAACATACGCCAGTATTATCCAAAACTCAAGTGGAGTAAACCAAAAGGTCTGTCTCGATCAAAGGATTCGGGTGCCATAGATGGTTCATCAAATGTATTCCCAGATCTCAAGATATGTCTCAAAAGGTGTATTCGGGACTACATGGGTCCGAGCCCAGTCAAACCTGGCCGGCCTGACTCGACCTAGGCCGACCCGATGTGGTTCAGTTTGACCGGACCTACTCAGGGTTCGGCACGAAGGGGTTGGGCTGCAGTGGGCCCGTGAAGGGGGCGGCCCATCCAGCCAGGCATGGCCCACTGCTAGGAGGCCTGCCGCGTGCGGCCCACTGTGGCGGTGCTCGCACAGCTAGATGCGATCTGCCGTGGACGGGTCCACGCCATCCACAACCCAAGGGGAGAGGCCCCCCAGTATTCCGAATGTCCCAAGGTTTGTTTTATCGCCTTGCTAGCACATGGGACCATAGGAGTGGTCCCTCCCGGCGTGACACAACCGACCCTTCTTCCATCAATGTGGATGCACCCCAACTCCACAATGGCTGGAGGGATGCCAGCTGCCCTTGAAACTCTGCCACAACCATAGTCTCTAGCTCCGGTGAGGTGGACATGCGTCGCCACTCCGCCAAGAGTTCGGCCGGATGTCGGCTGCCCCCAGCTCCGCCGCAACCAATGGGTCACGGCCTCCTACTCAACCGGCAGAGAGGACACGCACCGCCCTACCTCCACGCGGACGACCTATGTGCTGGCCGTCATTCTTCTCTGCCTCGAATGATGGGTCGTGGCCTCCTCCGGTGGCATAGTTGTGTTGCTTCCGCTATCCTAACCATTCGATGTGTCAGCCACCACCTTGTGCCTTTCCAGTGTCGTTCGTCGTCCTCCTCCACCCCGAAGAACGTGCCAACAATGAAGATGTGGAGGGATCAGGATGTGTTCTTTTTCCCATACCATTCATGTTAGACCGGTAGAACATGGCTCGAGGAGAAGGATTCAACCTAAAACCATGAAAAACAAACATTAACACACTCTACCTTGTTTGTTCATTGGAGACAGTGCGAGGAAGGAGATGAAAACATTAAAGATGTCGACGCTCCTTGTTCCCGCAACACTCTCTCGATCCACGATCGAGCATCCCCCTCATCAGAGGATCATCCTTCATGAGAGAGGTTCTTCATTTGGATGATACTTCTCCATGGATTTCCCTTTCCATAAATTTTCCACCAACCTCGTAAAAGGTGAGGATCAATATTAATAAATTATGTTATTAATTAAAAAATTAATGTTGGCTCATAAATTTGGAGGATAACCAAGAGTTTCCTCCCATTAAAAGAGGTTTCAGGTGTTCCCCACCACTAAGAATTCAAATGGGAGGTTTCCAAATAAATTAATAAAAGTTAAGTATATTATTTTATTATTTGTTTAACCCTCCCTTGAAAATCCGAAAAAACTAAATTCTACCCTCAACTTACTGTTGTTGAGGTGAAGGTCTCCATAAGAGAATATCTGTGTTGTGAGTTCAATAGTTTCCTCATATTTCAATTCCGAGCACCAGGTCAAAAGTTACAAAATGCCGCTAACGTGTTTACTGTACGTACCAAAACAATGTTCAGAAATTTATTATGGGAACCCCGGGCCTCCGAATCACGCGCCATCTATTTTCATGGACTTTTAATATTTTCATATAATTAAAAAAATTATATGGCAAATTCCAGGTCATTACAATTTCAAAAATAAAAAAAAATGTGTGGGTATTTTTCTAAAACATAAATATCTATATACAACATTATGAAAATTATAATTCTTTATAAATTTAATTATATATATATTTAGTTTTAAAATAGTTATATGACAATTATAATATAGCTTAATTAATTTTTGAAAGGGTTATAAAAATTATTATAATATTTAAATCGAAAATTTTCAAATAATTGAAGATTTTATTTAGAAATTATATTTTCCACATTTAGAAACACATTTCAATAAAAAAGATTAAATATTTTATTTGAAAATTTCAAAAAATGGTTTGGGTTATTTTTTCTAAATTTTTATTTAAAATAGGTGATTTATTTTGAGTAGTCAAATATGATAATATACAGTATTTAACATTGTATGATAATTATATGAATTTCTAATTCATGGCTGATGTAAGAACCCATTTTTTTAAACTCTATGGTGCCATTTACTATATTTTTTCATAGTTGTCCACACTAGTCATTGAATTGGTTCAAAAATAATAAATTATTTCAAATAATAATAAAAACCACTGCTCTTATTCCACGATAATTACCAACCCATAGAACCTCTTCTCCACACACCTTCTATGAATTGTATATTGTAAATATTTTACCTAATTCCCTTCCCAATCCTCTTAAACATGTCAATGATTTGTTTTTTTTAATGAAATTAAAATTCTATGTTCCTTTAGGGGTTCATCAAGGAGGTGAAGATCAAGAGGTAACATTCTCAAATTTTTCATTTAATTTAATTTCTTCTTCTACATTATCCTCACATCCATCATCCATTAAATCATGACAAATATATTTTAATTTATATAGTATAATTTTATTTTTCTAATGTAATATTTACCATCCACAAAATTTATCATCACTTATAATTAAATGAAACAAAAATGGTTTCTAGTTTTTAGCGGTTTACCATCACCATGGGTAATGATTTTTCTTTTTTCCATTACCACCTTCAGGGCTGGCCTCAAAATTATAATTATTGTTTAATAAATTTCATATATATATTATTACTTTTCTTCATGTTATAGATATATTATATAGACATAATATTTAAAAAATAAAAATTAGTGTGTGATGGTAATCAAACAATAAAAATAAACTAATAATTTATTATTAACATTTAATCAAATTAATTCTATTAATATAAGAAAAGGTGACATATGAAACTATTTAATAATTTATAATATCCATAATACTATAAGATTTCACCTTTAGATAATTTATTTCATTTTACTTGAAATTCCATTATTTTATACAAGTGAAATGACCATGAAACCATTATATGAATGCACCTAGAATGATGAAGTTATACTTTTTAACTACTTAAAATTGTCATACATGAAATTAATAATACTATAATAAATTATATATATATATATATAATAAGTTTATAATTAAGTAATTAATGAATCTAATATTATTATATATGACATTATGTTCATGGGTCAAATGATTTTTGACATTATGTAAGGGATCTTACCGAACCACCGTATTTTATATTGGTTACACTTTCTCTCCCATTACCTCAATATATCTCTTAATTATTCATATAAATATATCTAATATTATTTATATATGTACCCCACATATTTAAGTATCTCAATTAATATTTATTTTATGTGAATTTTAATTTTTTAAAAGGTTCCCTTCTCTATACCACATGCTAAGCAAACAAAACAATCACTCATCCACATGAAAATATTTATTGGTATAGATCACTACTCAATCAAATTAGACACATCCTTATTATGGTTTGGAAACCATATAATAACACACAATCCACTAGAAATAAATAATTTTGTGTGGTGAAATAATATTTGATATACCCATATACTTGTGTTGCACTATGATAAATATAACAGTGAATGTTCTTCTTTGAGGTAAAATGATGTAATAAATGTTTCAAAGAAATATTTATATAATTTAACTTTTTATCTTAATAAATTTACATGCGGTTCTTTTTCAAAAATAATTTATATAAACATAAAAAAAATTATTCACATTCTTTCCCAGCAGTAGGTAAGAACTTCTCTAGACTTCGTAATGTTACTAAACGCGATGTCGCAGTCTGAGTACTAAGCTCGATTTCTCCATCTAGATTTATGTTTGAAAGAAAATTAATAAAACAATTATGAACTGCTTCTACATCATTCCAGATAATATTTGTTCAATTTTTTAGTCTAATGACTGACTATAATATAATAATCAATGAAAATGATCTTCCTTATTCTTTTTTTATCTGAACAAAATCCTCATGAATGATTTATTCAATTATATATTCTCATTAAAACCTTGTAACTTCTCCCACTTCATTCTTATTAGAATTGTTTTCAAACCTATCTGAAATTAAAATTACTCTCTTTCTTTTATAATTTCAACTAAATGGTTTTATTCAAAAATATATATAATTTTTACCACCTAGCCAAATTTCCCCAAAAATGAATTTATGATTCATTTCAAATACAACATTGAATTAATTATTTCATAATCACATTTCAAGATTCTACCCAAAACATATAGAATATTAAAACATCATTAATATTATTCTTAAAATTTAACCATTCTTTAGTTTGATTTTGGTTATGATTCTAATTTCTGCATTATAATGAACCCATATGGTTAGTCAAATTTTCTTGATCCACTTAAAAAAATAATACTAATGGCCTCTAATTATGATTCCCAATATCAACTAAAAACAAATCTATCTTCCTAAATCTCTAAACCAAATGTAACATGTAAAACATTGAAACCATTATTCCATAAACATAGTCGGATTGTCTAATGACACATATGCTTGTAAGCATCAATTATACATCGAAAAAACTCCATTGCAAATTTGCTTTAAAAAAATTAAAAAAATCGTCATGAATCCCAATGAAACACTATTGAAATAGCTCTAAAACTCTTTATCTATTATTATATTTCTTCAAACAAGAAATCTTGTGTTCGATGATGTTTTTGGTGGTATACCATGTCTGATGGATTAGTCACTATATCACTATGATGATTTGGTGTCACCTTTATTCCAATGAGTTTACAACACATGTTGTTTTGTTTACTCTTCACCCAATTGATGAAAACCAACATATGTATTATGGAAATGGTTGATGATATTTTTTTATCTTCCTTGGTTGATCATTTTTTTGATTATCTAACATGAATTAGTCCCACAAAACTCCACTCTATCATTAGTCCCGAAAATGCCCAATTATATATCTATATCAAAAAAAATTTCTTTCCAAGGTTTCATTTCTAACAATTACCATGTCTCGTGGATCAGTGTTATGTTTATTATGAATTATTGGTGGAACCCCTTGTTTGTTGGACTGGTATTAGAAATGACTTCATTCCTTTCCTAATTATTTTTGAGAAATGCTTACAAAATTAAAAAACATCATTATTTGATGATTTATATATTTGGTAATATTTTTATGACTAAAAACCAGATTCTTCATCTTCTCACACTTTAGAAAAACCATCATAGCCCTTAAATAGTTCTACGTCCAATGATCTCAAAACAATAAATAGAGACTAGAATACATTTACCTTGATTTTTTATAAATTCATTCTTGTAATAATAACATCATCATGAACATGAGAAAAATTAATACTAGAATAGAATAATCTTACTTACGTTAGATAATTTTATAACATCCCAGCATTCTTGAATCTTCTTTTATTCCAACCAAACCTAAAACCTAGTTAGATAACATATTATACTACTTTCATTCATAAAGATTGCATCACATGTTTTTCTAATAAGATATGTCATTTATGAATTAAAAAAAATAATCATAAAAATTAATTTGTATCCAACCACACTACAACAAAATTACACATTTAGATCGAAACCTTCATTATAGACCAAAGCTTAGCCAAGTGATCCTTTTCACCCAGGTACATATTCACAATGCCAGAAAATTTGTAGTACCCCAGGTTTCTGGTATGTAACCCTTTCTAGATGATTTTAGTGGTTTTAATTTTAAGGGTGATGAATGGGAGAGTTAGGAGAACTTTAAATGTTGTTTGGAGGTAAAGGGGAAGTCGCACAAGCAGCACACAGATTGTCTAAACCATGTAGCCAAACCATGCGTAGTTGGTCTTGGAGGCAGCAGCTTCTGCACGGTTGGTGCATGGTCTGTCTAACCATGCGGCCAAATTGTGCGTGGAGTGTCTATAGAGGTAGTGTCTAATGCACAGTTAGTGCACGGTTTGTCTAACCATGCAGGAAAACCATGCAGCTACTTAAATGAGATCGTATAAAAGTGTGTCTCACTCATTTTTGCATCTAAGTGCCTCTTTTAAGCTCCTAAGCATCCATAACTCAGGATTTCACTTCTCCTATGGATAGAGAAGGGTCTCCCATCATTCCAGAGGTGATCTAAAGGCTTCTCTTGGTGAATCGAAGTCGGATTCTTGAGGTATGTGATCATTCTTCATCATTCCTAATGGCGTTCTTAGATCTACTTAGATTTAAATCCCCACATATCTCGGTTTCATATATCTATATATTTTATGGGTAGATATAAGTGTGTGGATGCCAAATATTATGAGATTTTGTCTTGATATTTCTAGGAGAAGAGATCTAAGGCTGGTTTTTGGAGAATCAACCTGGGTTTTTTGAGCGTTCATCGACCATTTTGGTATTCGTCAAATCCTTTGTGTTAGGAGGCTTCACTCTCGACTCCTCTTACTAGAATTGATTGGATTAGATTAAAATTGGTTTATTTGAATTGATTTGATTGTTAAAATCATATAATAAATCTTCTTTAGTGATGACTTATGGTTTTGAGGAGATTGTGAAATCTTGGTGAATTGTTGTGCAAAGTGATCTGTCTTGTTGAATTTAAAATGTTGATTTTAAATTATGGATTGGCTGAAACTGTAGATGGTTTGATAAAAAATGGGGTTTCAATAAAAATGGTGTTTTATTTAAATTGTTTGATATTGAAATGACTTTGATGTAATAGGTTTTCAATTAAAGAGGAGGTTTATTAAAATGGTTTGGAATTGAAATGGTTTGGAATTCAAATGGTTTCGAATTGAAATGGTTTTGATGAAAATGGTTTTCAATAAATAGGATTTTTTGTTGAAAGGGTGTTTTGGAATGATTGATGGGAATATGCGGTGTGTGTTCATATTTCATGTATGGGGCGTTGTTGAAATAGGACCTTGTGCTCGGCACCAAACGTTCAATGGAGCATGATAATTATATGTATGAGGCTTGGTTTAAATATGACCTTCTACTCGGTGCCAAACATGTAATTGAACATGGGAAACAATAACCTTGTGATGACTTGGTAGATCAATAAGAAACCGCTCATGGGTATGGAACTGTCATAAAGAATCATGCATGGTTGGTTGCACGGGTTGGGAAATGGTTGGATATGCCAAAATGTGATGTTTGTAAAATGTTTCTAAAGCTTTTTTAGTTATTTATCTGGAAAAATAACTTATTGGAAAATTGGTTTATTTTGTATTTGAATGATTTTGGTTAAAATTAGTTTTGGGAAACATGTTTATATTTTGTTATAATATACTTTGAGAAAATGATTTATATAAAATGTTTTTATTTAAATGTTGTTAACTCTTCTATCCTTGTGGTGTGAGTAGGGATGTCATTGGGGGAAACCTACTGAGTTTTATACTCACCCCTTCTTTGGCACGTTGGAGCTTTTGCAGATGCCATTTTCCAGGACAGGGGAAAAGGTAACGCTTCCCAAGTTTTTAGTACTACCTCGTGATGATTGTGGTTGTTCGTTGATTGTAGAGCTTGGAGCTTGTGGAGCATGGAATTTTGGTGTCTTTTGAGAGTCCTGAGTTTTTCTTCTACTGTGTACTTTGATGTTTGGTTTGGTCATCTACTATTGTGTACTTGATGTGGTTTGACATAAATGAAGTTGTTTACTTGTCATTCATTTCTTCATGCATCATATAGTAAATGTTTGGTTATTCTTGGTTGGTTGATGGGATATTTCATAAAGGGTAGATCATCCCCCAACTTGTATTTGAAACCCTTCGGCATTTTTTGCAAGCCTATGGCATCTTGGGGATGCTTCTTAAGGCATATTAATGACTCATTGTACTCTCAATCCAATGAGAATTGGCGGGTCATTACAAAAAGAATCTTCTTGTTCGGTCCTTGACTAACAATTGGTCACGAGTGTTCTTGGCCTTGAAGTTGAAATTCATTCTTGTCTATTCCTTGGGTTGAAATATTAGATAAGATTAGGATTGTTGTATCATGAAATGAATGGAATAAAAGGACGTAGCTAACCCATTTATGCAAAACTTCTAGTTACCAGGGTGTTGGGTACATAAGTTTTTTGGATAAACTTCTAGAATACTGGAAATCTCATTATTAAGGGTTTAGCCAATGAGAGGTTCATGACATGAATTATAGAGGAATGACTTCCCACTAGGATTGCATATCTCATTGTGAGGAATGAGTAAGGATTTCTTGCAAGGTGCAAATTTTTTAAAAATGCATAAATTGTTTTCAAGTGAAATATTTTGAAAATAGGGAATTTGCTTTATTTTGAAAATGGGTTGATTTTTAAAAATCATGTTGAATGATTTCAAAAATGGTTGAACATCGAAAAATGTTTTTTTTTTGAAAAAAAATTTGTGATAGATGATGTGATAGAATTTGAAATGCTAATCCTCAATTTATAGAGAGTGAGATTGACTGAGTGTATTGTTGGTTTAAAAAATGGCACCCTGTAGGTGTCGTCAGAACCAACCCAAAGAGGTTGTAGATAATGTGGTTTCACCAGAACCACATGTGAACCAAGATCTGGTTTAGAGAATTGACCAGGCTTTTCATACTATGGATATGGGGAACCATAGGAATGAGCCACGACATGTGGATCATACCATCCAACTCATGAAGCAAAATCCATCGAACTTTTAGGGTGACGCTGAACCCGAGATGACGGAGGTGTGGATATGTAGGATGAATCATATCATTGATTTCATCGGCACACCATCAGAGCTCAAGGTCAAGTTGGTGATGTATATTCTTCAGAATCTTGCATGTCAGTGGTGGGATTTTGCGGTGCAGGCTAAGATGGATGAAGGCCTTACATTAGAGGATTTTGAATAATTTTTCAACAAAAAATTATATCCTCACACGTTCAAGATCCAGAAAATGACGGACTTATTCAACATGAAACAAGAGATCCTCTTTGTAACAGAGTGTGAAGCTATGTTCATGAATTTAGTTTGTTTTTCACCAGAGTATGTGGCAAGTGCATCTTTAAATTCACACATCTTCAAATCGGGGCTAAGGCAGGAGATTCGATAAAAAAATTACGGTGCTCTGTATTACAGACTATACAGAGATGGTGAACTGAGCCACTGTGGCTGCACTTGATATATCCGGATCGATAGGAGGAGGAATGATGATACCTATGGGAAATGGTTAGAACTCATCCATTGGGAACAAGAGGAAAAGGGACATCTATTTCTATTGTGCAAGTGGAAATCAGAACCAGACGTCGATATCAATGAACCTTCCTCCTCAACCCTAGAAAAAAGTAGGATTCTTTCAATGTGGTTCAATTGACCACATAATGTGAGAGTGTACGGTGCAACCTAGAGCATGTCATAATTACAACATGATGATACATCTTCAGTGCTATTGTCGTAGTGCTCCTAGGTTGGGTACTCAGGACACTTCTCAGCCGTCGCATGCATCGTATGATTTGATAGGAGGAGGACTGCAGAGTTAGTCTCTTCAGCATTAAAAATCTAGCCATGGTGATTCTTGAAATACCATGACTCCTCAACGAAGGTAATTTCAAAAAAGGAAACAAGGAGAGAAGTGCAGCGAAGAAGCAGTTTTATGGAGCTGAGAAAATGATGGTCGATGATTAGGTTGTACCATCTATGATGAGAGGTATAATTCATCTGAATTATACCCTTGTACAAGTTCTCTTCGATACTGTTACATCACATTCCTTCATTGCTTCTCGGGTTATTGACATGCTATTTTTAAAACTGGAAATCATGCCTTCTATTTTGAAACTGAAATCTCTTCTTGGTGAAAGATAATGTCAAGAATTTGTGTGTAGATCATGTGTTATAACTGTTATGGAGCCAAGTTAAAATGGGACTTCCCGATGATGGACATAGATGTCTATGACGTAATCCTGGGTATGGATTGGATGACAATGTTAAAGGCTCACATCAGCTGTTATAGTAGAACAGTTAGTTTCACGACGGAGGATGATATCGACTATCTCTTTAGAGGAGAGAAAATGGTAATGAAAGGTGCAAAAAGCTTGTTGGAACCAATGGTGGGTATGATCTTTTACCAAATGGCAGTGTTGACTTTGGAATCATTGAAAGATATTGTGGAAAATAGTTTTCAAGTGGTTGTGGATCAATTTTCAGATGTCTTTCCCAACAAATTCTCAGGGTTACCACCTATAAGGGAAGTAGAGTTTATGATTTATCTCATTCCAGAGACCAGTCCTATTTCCTTTACATCTTATAGAATGGCACAAACAGAGTAACAAGAATTGAAAGTGCAGTTAATGGAGCTGGAATGTAGGGGATCATGTTGTTGGTAATGGTTCAAGGCAGTTGAGGGTGCATCAAAACAATTACCCAACACAAGATTTGGAGTTAGCTGTAGTCATCCAAGCTTTGAAGACATGGAGACATTATCTCATTAGTGAGGAAGTTACTGTGTTTATGGATCACAAAATCATGAAACACATTTTCTCATAGCGAGATTTGAATCTGAGGAAATTGATATGGATGGAGTATCTCAAGATTTTTGACTTTGACTTGATGTACACACCAGGAAAAGGGAATTCAATGGTTGATGCATTGAGTAAAAATTCATCTGATCAGTTGGGGAAAGAAACTTCATATGAATGGAAGTTGATGTTGGTGTTAGTTGACATTCATGTGGAATGTGAAGACCGAGGTAATGTTTTGATTATCTTTATTGATACACTTATTCCTAATTTAGTAATGATGATCAATGAAGCACAAACATCTGATGCAGAATGTCTTGTTGTAAGTCCAAATCTCAATGGTGGGGAGACCATTGATGGCTGGAAACCTGATGGGGGTTCAGTTCTTTCTTTCAATGATCATATGATTAGACAAGTAGTTTTTCAGGAACAACTCCTTCATGATTACCACCATTCAAGATGGGTTTTACATCTAGGTACACAAATGACGTATAAGACATTGAAGGCATAGTTTTGGTGGATCGACACGAAAAGGAAGGTGGCCGAGTTCGTCTCGTGGTGCTTAACTTGTCAGTAGTTTAAACCAAAGCATCATAGACCAGATGGTATGATACAAACATTACCTATCCCAATGTGGAAATGGGATCAGATAACAATGAATTTTGTCACAGGTCTTCCAATAACGGTTCGGAAACATGATGTCATTTGGGTGATATTGGATCGTCTAACCAAGTCAGCCCATTTAATCCATATTCGTGAAACTCATATGGTGGAATATCCTTCAGAAATATATATCTAAGAAGTGTTAAAGAGGCATGGTGTACACGTGTCTATAGTCTCAGATAGAGATCTGAGGTTCACATCTCGTTTTTGGAAATCATTACAGCAATCCCTTGGAACTCAATTGACTATGAGCACAGCGTATCATCCTCAGACAGATGGGAAATCTAAGAGGATGATACAAACATTGGATGATATGTTGCAGGCTTGTGTAATGTATTTTGGTAACTCATAGGAAGAGCATATACCCTTATTGTAGTTCTCATACAATAACAGCTATCATGCTTCAATGCATATGGCTCCATTTGAAGCATTGTATGGGCATCCTTGTCGTTCTCCACTATGCTGGGTGGAAACTAGTGAAACATCACTAGTTGGTCCAGGCCTCATCCAAGAAACAACAGAGAAGATCCAGTTTATTAGAAAGAGGATTCAGATAGCTCAGGGTCATCAGAAATCTTATGCACATCACCGTCGAGGACAGTTATCATTTGTTTTGGGTGACCATGTCTTCTTGAAGATATCTCCAAGGATTGGACATCGTCATTTCAGGAAGCAGGGAAAGTTATCTCCTATATACATTGGACCTATTGAGATAATGTAACGGGTTGGAGAGGTGGAATATCAGATAGCATTACCACCATGGTTCAGTTTGGTGCATAATGTCTTCCATGTATCTAGGTTGAAAAAGTATCAGCCTAAACCTGACCATGTGATCAGATGGGATCACATTTACCTAGAGCCAGATGGTTCATTGATACATACCCCAGTATGGATTTTGGATAGGAAAGAGAAAGTTCTGTGTGAAAAAAGAATCTATCTAGTGCGGGATTTATGGTAGCATGGTCAGATTTAGGAAGAGACTTGGGAACGTGAGAAGGAAATGAAAGAGTAATGGCTGGAACTCTTTCAATTGGGTGAAGGTTTTCTACTTTCTATGTACGGAAAGACCAATGGTGGGGAGAATTTAGTACCCCCGGTTTCTCGTATTTTACCCTCTCTTGATTATTTTAGTTTTTTTACAGTTAAGGGTGTCAAATGGGAGAGTCGGGAGATCATTAAATGTTGTTTTGTGGCAAAGGGGAAGTCACACGGGCGGGGCACATATTGTCAAAATCGTGCATCCAAATCGTGCGTATTTGGTCTTGGAGGTAGTATCTTCGGTACAGGTGGTGAACGGTTTATCTAACTATGCTACCAAACCATGTGTGGAGTGTCTACCGAGGCAGTGGCTAACGAATGGTTATCACACAATTTGTCTAACCGTGCGGGAAAACCTTGCGGCTACTTAAATGAGATCCTATAAAAGTGGATCTCACACGTTTTTGCCTCTAAGTGCCTTGTTTAAAATCCTAAGAGGCCATAACTCAGGATTTCTCTTCACCTAATGTTAGAGAAGGTTCTCCCATCATTCCAAATCAGATCCAAAGGCTTCTCTTAGTGAATCATAGACATGTTCTCAAGGTATGTGATCGTTCTTCATCGTTCTTGATCGGCTTCTTACATTTACATAGGTCTACATCTGCTCTTCTATTTTTTTCTTAGATCTATATATGGTATGGGTAGAGATATGTGTGTGGATACCAAATATGATGATATTTGGCCATGATCTTTCTAGGAGAAGAGATCTAAGGCGGGTTTTTGGAGATTCGACCTGGGTTTCATGAGCCTTCTTCTACAGTTGTGGTTTTTGTCAAAACCATTGAAGTAGGAGGCTTCACGCTCGACTCCAATTGCTATGATTTATGGTATTATATTAAAATTGATTTATTTGAATGGATGTGTTTTTGAAAAGCATAGAATAAATCTTCTTTAGGGATGATTTATGGTTTCGATGAGATTGTGAAATCATGGTGAATAGTTGTGAAAAGTTAATTGGCTTGTTAATTTAAAAAGTTTATTTTAAATTATGGATTTGCTAAAACTATAGATGGTTTGATGAAAAATGTGTTTTCAATAAAAAGGGTTTTTTATTGAAATGGTTTGAGATTGAAATTTCATTGATGGAATTGGTTTTCAATAAAAGGGGAGGATTATGGAAATGGTTTGGAATTGAAATGGTTTGCAATTGAAATGGTTTGGAATTGAAATGGTTTGGCATTGAAATGGTTTTTATGGAAATGGTTTTCAATAAAAATGAGTTTTTATTGAATGGGTGTTTTGGCATGATTGATGGAAATATGTGGTGTGTATTCATATTTCATATACGGGGCTTGGTTGAAATAGGACCTTGTGCTTGGTGTCAAACGTTTAATGTCACATGGTAACTATATGTATGAGGCTTGGTTGAAAAATGACCATGAGATTAGTGCCAAATTTGTAATGTAACACAGTAAAAAATTACCTTATGACGACATAGTAGATCGACGAGAAACCGCTCATGAGTATAGAACTGTCATAACGAAGCATGCATGGTTGGTTACACGGGTTGGGAAATGGTTGGATATTCCAAAATGGGATGTTTTTAAAATGGTTCTAAAGCTTGTTTATTTATTTTTTTAGAAAAATAACTGACTAGAATTTTGGTATCATTTCTATTTGAATTCTTTTGGTTATAAGTAGTTTTGGGAAACTTTTTTATATTTAGTTTTAAACTGATTTGAGAAAATGTTTTGTATGGACTGTTTTTATATAAATATTGCTAAATATTCTATCCTAGTGGTGTGAGTAGGGTATTAATTGGGGAATCCTACTGAGTTTTATACTCACCCCTGCTCAGGCACTTTGGTGCTTTTCCAGATTCCATTTTCCAGGACATGGGAAAAGGTAACGCTTCCCATGTTATTAGTAATACCTCATGATAATGGGGACTGGTAGGTGATTGTGGAGCTTGGAGCTTGTAGATCTTGGAGTTTTGGTGTCTTTTGAGAGTATTGAGTTGTTCATCTGCAGTTTACTTTGATGTTTGTTTTGGTCTTCTATTGTTGTGTACTTGATGTGGTTTGACATAAATGAAGGTGTTTAGATTTCATTCATTTGTTCATAAATCATATAGAAAATTCTTATTTATGATTGGTTGGTTGATAGGTTATTTCATAAAGTGTAAATCCTCCCCCAACATGTATCTGAAACCCTTCATCATTTATTTCCTACCTTTGTCATGTTGGGGATGTCGCTCAAGGCCTAGTAATGACTCACTGTACTCTCAAACCAATGAGAATTGGTGGGTTATTACAGAATTTCTTAACCAATTTGCACCAAATATTATTATTACGCTAAAACCATTCATCACATTCATCCATTCATCATAAAATACAATTTAATTGGATATCTTTTATTTTATAATAAAAAAATACATTATGCACAATTTTCATCCAATATTCACAAAACATCTTCTTGAAAACATGGTTTTAACACCCCCCCCCCCAAGAACATTATTATTATACATGGAACATAAATAAATAAATTAAATAACTTTAATATATAAATTAATTATAAAAATATTCTAATCCTACTTGTCCTAAATCAATATACAAAGCAATAATCATTGATAGAAAAAACATGCTATCAAAAAGTATTCACTAATGAAACATATTCATCTTTCTAATGTTCATTCAAATTTTTCATCGCATCTTATTTACTTCTTCCACATAACCATAAACAAAATCTTCCTACAACCACTCCAAAAAACTAATAGAATATTTTAGTCACATACATGATTACTTCACAACTTACCCACAACTCCCCTATTGACATGCTTCCTTAAAAGGGATAGTAGGTATCGATGGATAGATAATTGATAAAATTATCTCCCATGAAAACAGTATCCAAAGAGAGGATGACAGAGGGTAATGAAAAAAATACCTAAAACATAATTATAATGTCATCGGACACCCATGTTTGACCTCAATTGAAAAAAAATATATTCAATGGGACATGGTTTTGTGAAAATGTCAGCAACTTGTTCCATTTTATGGATATACTCAATATTTAATTCATTATTCTCCATATAGTCTATGATAATGTGTTATTTGATGTAAATTTGTTATTAATGTGAATTTTTACAATGATTGTGGTACTAATAATATTACATTCCTTATCATAAATTGATTTAAAGGAAAACTTTACTTCAACAGGTGAGTCATCCGACTGGGTCATTATCCATATAAGATTTGTATCATGTCGAGTGGCTCCCACATACCCATATTTAACCATGTTACGGGTTTATAAATTTTCATTATTTATTTTCAAAAAAATATAACATATTCATTGAAATTTAATTCAATCATATTCTAATGTTCTATCATTATCATTTCATACAACATCCCTTTCTGATTACCCAATCATGTTAATAATTTCTTAGTTATCATAGCTGATTAAAAAATATATCGTGCCTCTAATATATTCAAGATTTATTTTTTCCATTCCAATACATGTGATTATAATACAGCACTCATAAATATTTCAAATAATATAACACCATAAACAATTTTTGTTATTAAGTAAGTCAAATAAAACAAACTTCCAACCAATTTTAGAAACTCTTTAGAGTCAACTTTGAGGCCTTGTCCATCATTAATCTACTTGGTTCCCACTAAAATATGTAATCAAACTGCATTCAAATTTCTCATTCCAAATTTCATATTAAGATCCATAACATACTTTTCTTCTGAATGAAATATTTGTTTGTTATTTTTTGGTATTTGATTCCCAATAAATTATTTAATTTTACCCCTTACTGACATCTTGATAAACATTTTCATCTCTTCAGAAAATAGTTCACAATTTCACTCATTATTCCCTAAAATGATAATGTCATCTACATAAACAATTAAAATAAGGGAAAATTCATGAAATTATTTGATCTGTAGATTAAAATAATATCTTCCTTTATTAAAACTCAAAATTTTACGAAAAGTATCCAATTTGGAATACCATGTTCTTGGTGATTGTTTAATTCAATACAAGGTTTTATTCAACATGATAACATAACATTCATATAACCCAAAAATAACACCACATGGTTCTTGAATATAATCATCCTCATCAAGACAACCTTTTAAAATTTATGAATTCACCTCCAATTTAATTCTTTCTTAATATAATTGTACATGAATAGAATGGAATATTATGACTGTTTCTATCCATTCCGCTAGGGAAAAAGTGTCTTCAAAATAAATTGATTCAGTGTGTGAGTAACCATTTCACTGTAACCATTATTATTTTTCAAATCACATCAACATATACATTCATCTATAATAAGGACACCAAAATTGTATGAATTTTTTTCATTTATATTAGGTATGAGTTCCAAAGTATCCTAATTCTCGATTTGATCAAACTTTTCATTCATATCATAAACCCATTACATGTGATTAAAATATCAATTCAAATATTTCCTCCAATATTATGAATATAAATAAGCATTTGTAATAATTTTTTATGCATGTTTTTCAATGTTTTGATTCGGATCAAAAATTATGAATTCATCTTCCATATTCTTCCTCATACTAAGATTATAATTTTGATAATATTCCTCATAAGTACAAAAATATAATCTTAATTTTTATTCCTGAGTATGATTACAATATTTTCCATCCATACAAGAAATAATTACAAAAATTTATTCATAATGTTCACCATTATTATCTTCATGACTTTGTTTTGAATATTCCTAATCATTTTAAAAAACTTTTACCCTAATAGTGTCAACGAATCATTTAATATATTTGTTGAAATAACTATATCATCTTCTTTCTATAGCATAGCTGCGAAAAATTCAAGCATCCCATATCTTCCCAATATTTCCTTAGCTTTCACCATTATTTATTATGATGCATGGACTCTAGAAAAAAATTATGTATTTAAATCCTAGAGTTTTTCCTAAAATATTTTATATGGACTCATATTAGATATTGTCCTAAACGAACATCAGTTTTGAATATAAACCAAAGTTCTCATGGATTGCCTCCAACTATAATTATGGATATCATGTTCAAGTAATATAGTTCATCAAATTTCAACTAGGGTTCTATTATTTATTATAAAAACATGAATTTTTTTTGTGTATGGTGTATTAATCTCATGTTGAATTCCCTGATTCACAAGAATACATTCAATCTCTTTATTTTTGTATTCAAAAAAACATTTTTTCTCAAATTTTTCAATATATACTCAAATTTCTTCTATGCTTTTCTCCCAAAAAATTTAAATATTATTGAGAATCTACCATATTATTCATATATGTAACACAATTAATATGAGTGAAGTCATAAATGAATGTAATGATGTACATATCTCTGTTATTTTATTATTTACTCATTGTCGCATAGATAATTGAGTGAAAAGGTTTTCGGGGTCGTTTTGAAAAAATGTTAACATTATCATACACATATAAAGTAATAATTACTATATTAATGTTTTTGAAATAGTTATATATCATTCATCAAATATCATGAATTTCATGGACATTTTATCTCATAAAAATGTTTCTCATATTTCATTGAAAAAATTGACTTTGCCTTTTATTCCCATCATATTCTCTTCTATCATACTTAAGTAACAAGAGTTTTGAACCTCACCAAATTAGTACATGTTTACATTTTTATATTTTCATCGTGTAGCTAATATTAAATATTCCCATAATTTTACAATAAAACCATATGTTACGAAAAAACTATGTTTCCTACATTACAATGTTGTGAAACACTTAGAATGTAGTGATTCATCCCATCAATAAACAATGATCTCTTGGAATTAGAATCATTCCCCAATAATAGTGGATCCAACACCTTTGATTATGTATAATCAATCATTTCGAAAATTAAGATTCCATTTTTCATGTCTTTTACATTCATCAAATGTTTTAAAACTCCTTCTATATGAGATGAAAAACCAGTATCCATTATAAATGGGTATTGTAATAACAAAACACTATTATCAATGAAATTATCCTTCTTATAATTATATCATATAGTATAAACAATTAAAATCACTTTTAGAACACAATTAAAACAATATAAATGAATAATGAATGATATAATATGTATTTCTAGATGTAATGGAACATATACTGAGGAAATAGTAAATTGACCTTTTTAATATTAATATGACCCATATAAATAGTAAGCATCCAATTGAATAGTAACATCGCCAACAAAAGTATAAATAAAATTTAGGAAACATATAACTGACAATATTATATAATTATTTCATAGTATACAATAATAAATATTTTAATAATTATTTACTCAGTGGGGTAATTTTTATAAGTCAAAACTAATTAATTATAATTTTATGATAAATTTAATAATAAAAAAGAAAATATAATTTCATAAAAGATACTCAAAAATTATATTTTATATCTAATGATTATATGATAATTTTGTGAGACCTTATATAATTTTTAAATGTCCTATAAAATCAGTGAAAATTTTAAATTTAGAATTTTCCAAGTAACTCGTGATTTTATTTTAAAATTAAATATCACATATTTAGAATAAAAAAATGATAATATAGAATTCATTTTTTAATTATATGAATATAGAAATTTAATGGTTGAATATTTTTGGTTTTTTCATAAAAACATGATTTCGTGGAAAATAGTGGAATATCATAATTTACTATATATATATATATATTAATTTCAATACAATTACATTATTAATTGATGATGTGAGAACCATAAAATAGAACATAACTATATTATTTTTTATATTTGTTTATAATTCTCATTTGATTCATATTATTTATCGAAAATAATAATCTAATGAATAAAATAACAAGAAAACAACCAGGTGCTCCATGATAAAAACTATCCCTCACAACCTCTTCTCATCACACCATAAAAAAATTTATAATTTATAAATAATTCCAAATACTATTACGACACAATTCCTCTATGTATCTGAGCACTTGGTTTCATTAAAATATCAAAACTTTTCTCTATGGTGGTTTTCAACACAGAGAAACCCAATATGTAAATTCCTTTTTCATTTTCATTTAATTTTTTTTCGAGTTATTTTTTTCGTCTATCCTAACCTCCTCTCATAAAAATGATATGATAAGTCCAGTAACTCACTTGTAATATAATTTTATTATGCTAATGGAATAATAAATAATTAAACCCCAATTAAATCCATTTTATTCTATATATTTAAAAATAGTTTAAGAGATGTTAATTTATCACCTTCAAGGATGATATATTTTCATTTACCATTAATTCAATAAAGGATAGTCATAAAAACATTTTTATGGTTAAAAATATATAATATATTTATTACTGCCTATTTAATTTTCTAGAATCATTATATACACATGGTTTTAAATAATAAAAGAAAACATGTTTTTTGTGAGCGAAAACAGCCAAAAATAATATAAACCATTATCACTAATATCTTATCTAACGATTCAACCTCACCCAAAATGACCTAATGAATTATACGATAATTTAACCTTATGGATGTTCATTATTAACAAATTAATTCAATTTTTTATTTCTATTTTTATTTGATATGATCTTCCATAATCTTATACAAGTGATGTGATTATTAAATCTAAGAAAGTGAGCACACTCGAATGATGAAATTCAAAACTATGACTATTCAAAAATGAATTAAATGTACATAATAAAATTATAATAAATAAATTACATATATAAGAGTTTAATAATTAATTAATTAAATTAATTAATTTTATTATCTAAAATTCTATGATCATCTATAGAACTATTTCTAACATAAGGAAAGGGAGTCTACTTGAGCACCATTTTTTAAGGCTTACGCTTTTTCTCTCTTTACCAAAATGTAATGCATTATTATTTTTATATATTTATTTAAAATTATGTATACATGATCAAAAATAAAATACCTAGATCATATTATCCATTTTTTGGGGAAATATATTTATTAAAAAGGTTCCCTTATCAATTTTTCCTCACAAGAAAGCCTAATTCAAGGGAACTTCTTGATTTCTTACCCGCTTCCAACTGCTCTCCATAAAAAAATTTTAAGAGAAATATGTTTTTATAAAATAATAAATTTTATCATGAAAAACTACAATGGTTCATTAATGGCCTTATGAAAACAAATTTTCTTTTTTAGATTTATGTTATCATAAATATTTTCCTTTAACCATTGTAAAATGATTCCATTATATTGTTTCTTAAGTACTCTTTTTACGTGTTTCCAATTCATTCAGACAACACATATCATAATCTAAGACTTTTTTCCATTTTAAATGTACATGTTTGTTATTAATACCTTATTTCAAGGAGACAATTATGATATGCTCATTTTTTTGCCTTTTGACATGATTTTGGATACATGTGTCTTTCCATGTGTAACCCTTTTGTTTATTATTCATGTGGAACACATATCCATAAACATGTTATGATGGGTGATCCTATATAGTGATCCAATGAATTGATTAATTTTTAGTCTCATGAGATTTCATGTAGGGATATTAGTGAACCTGAATCCTTTGTGGGACATTTTCCATCAAGTGATTTAATATTTGAGGTTATACCTGACTCATGTTTATGTCATGTTATATGTAGTTTCCACATTATCAGGATTCCAGGATTATATGATCCAATTTTATAAAATATTATTATTCCTTATGTTTAATCATGTTCCATGCATTTATTTCATCATATTATGACTACTTACCAATGTTCAATGTTTTATTAATATGGTTACTTCCTTAGTGGGATTTTTAGTTAATCCATTTTGTTAATGTATTCCCTGGATATCCAATATAGATATAGGGGTGCATGGGAAGTTAAGGGATCATTATATATATTAAATAAAAAATTATAATGTTTTATAATTATATTTATAATATTCCAATTACATTATAGTTTAGGATCCTCATCTTTTAATCAGATCATTAATTGTGCATAAAATAATATAATAATATGTTTTAAAGGATTGGGTCACTATAATTGTTATTAAAGGAACTATCTAGTTATTTTTGGATTAGGACTAGAAAACTCTAGTGAAATACATAGGTAATAATATAATTATATGATAACAATAATAAATTTTTATTAGTATATAGTATGTGGTTTATTATTAATATACAACCATGTCTCAAAACTACAAGACTATGTGGTTCTAGAAGAGATATACCTTAGAGAAGCAACATTGAAATGTGTTCCTAGATAGAAATTAGGTAACCGAGTACATGTTAGTTTAATGTATTGTGCACCTGATTTGATTCTCCTGGGGTATATTCTTTGGTAAATTCAAAATCATTTTTGGAAACATTTTTTACGGAACAGAAAAACATCTATAAGAATATATGAAATTAGTTAGATCATGGATAACCTAGACTGAATCCTATGGAATCATAAGTTTGGATATACTTTTAAATTAAATGTATATCCATCAATGTTAAATTATTTCTTTTTATATGCTTATTATAAATATATTAAATTTCCCAAATTGTCCATTCTTTTTAACAGTTAATGGGTTTAAATAAAAGAAGTCATGCCTACAATCAATGTGATTTTAAATGTGATGATTTCTCTAATGATATGCTAACAATGATGGAAATTTTATATAAAAATATTATTAATGTACATATTGGATAAATTATGTTAGGAATAATAACTTGAATCTTGAGGAATGTCCTCCATTTCTAACTAAATAACATGTTGTTTTCGAATCATTCATATGGAAAAAGACCCCCATGTTTAGTAGATATTCTAATCCCCACTCATAGAAAAATTGATTAACTGTATTTAGAAGAATATATATGTCCTACTATGAAATTATGAAGAGAAATTTGTGATTTTAGTTTACCTTTTAAATGGTGTAGATAATAGGTGGTGGAAATTGATAAAGAACAAAAATTCCTTGGAGGAAATTGATTCTATATAGGGGAATATTTGAAAAAAATAATTTTTCATTAAATTTATTCACCAAACCCATTATGTCACTATTTAAAGGGAATTGATTAGACTAATAAAATTGGGAGATGTGTTTATTCTGGATTATGAAGAAAATATCACAAGGATTGAAAGATACACATAAGGATTTGTCAAGAACACCGAAAGCATGGTGGATCACATATTTAGTAGAGTAAAGTTGTGTTTATAAAACGTTTTTAGGATCCAAAAAATTAAAAGCTCTGAAGATATTTTACGTTGTGACATTAATGCAGAAATAGATATTTGAGACTCTTAGTGGTTTTGTGGTCCTATGAGAAAAATTAGAAAATGTAGATTAAAATGTGTGATATATCCCCTGATTGAAAGATGACAAAAAATCTCACATTTAAAATGTGTGGGAATTGGAATCCTAGAAACATCATAATGTGTACCAAGAAATTCTTAAAATGTAGAAGATAATGTCATATGGCTAATAGCTTTATAATGGATGTAGAGAACCCATCTGTTACAGAAGAATAAAGGAAGGTGAATATCATCACTCAGCCTATAGTAAAGTGTTTAAACAATAAGGAAAATTGGAATAATGCAAACCATTTCCCTTCACCATGTTTTCTTGGATGAAATCAACAACAAAAAACACCAAGGAAGTTGAGAATGGAATATTATTTCCCTACTATGGAGTTAAAGCCCAAAAATTATTTGGTGATAATTTCACTGGTTATTCATTTATGAATTTTGAACATACTATTTGATTCAGGTTGTATTCATTCCTTCATACCATGAATTTTTACTAGAACAAGTCAACCACCGCCTCAAAAGTTAGAGATTGAGTTATCTATGGGAACAAAAATTGGTTAAAATATTACTTCCAACATTTATAACTCCACCTCAAGTTATGTTTGTGGACTGAACCTCTCATAAAGACATTTCATGTTTCTTTGGGTATAGTTTGATGATATATTTTTCATAAAATGGGTTTCTTTATATAAACCCAATATCCACTATTAGGTAAGGGATTTTTCTATTCACATCCCCAAGAATCCTCATATTCTGTACAATGTTATGTTTGAAGATAAATGTATTTCAGAATCATTATCTCAAATGTGGATAATGTTTCCTTATAAGAAAGAATATCAGACTCAAATGATTGAGAAAAAGTATAAAATAATTCTCAAGGAGATTCTAATTGTGTGGAATCACACTAACGTGATCCCTGCTGATATTTCTAGTCTTATACTTTTTGATAGGTTGAGTTTTCAATTGAACATATTCCTAAATCTCTTCCCATATCAAATACATATTATAGAATGGATACTGTTTAGCTCATATTACTAAAGAAGCAGTTATATGAGAATCTAGAAATGTATTTTATATGCCCCATTGATTCACTATGGGGTGAAAATTCCACATCCTGATGAATATGGATGGATCAATGTGTTTCTTCATTGATTATCAAGATCTCAAACAAGTCATGATAAATAAAAAGTATACCCATACACAAATATATGACTTGTTTTACTAGCTACGTAGGGCTAGTTATTTTTAAATGGTGGACCTTCAGTTGGGATATCACCAATTAATGGTTGGGAAGGAATATAGTCCCAATACTACATTTCAAACATGTAATGGAAACTATGATTTCAGAGTGATTCATTTTGGACCCACTAATTCTCTAGAAATATCCATGGATTTAATTAATAGAGTATATTGTGATTATCGAATAAAATGTTGTTGTCTTTCTTGATGATATTATTATATACTCAATGATCATGGAGGAACAAGTTGATAAATTTAATATGATTCTAAAGAATTCGTAAAGGGATAAAAGTTAATAAATTTTTAGTAAATGTGTGTTCTAGATGGAAGAATTATCATTATTGGGGCATTCAATCTCCATAAATGGATTACATGTGGACCCTTCCAAGAAAATGAAAATCAAAGAGTGGCCTAATAATACTTATTTGATGGAGATCCATGGCTTCCTTTTCCTATAAAGGTATTACCAGTGTATTTTTAATAACAAATCATTAATATCCAGCCCAGTATCCAAAATGGCTTGGAGGGGATAAAAGTTTTTTTTGACTAGTGAATGTGAATAATTCTATAAGGAGGTGAAAATGTGGATATCACTACACCAATGCTGACACAACCAATATGTGGGGGACTCTTTGTGATGTACATCAATTCTTCAAAAAATCACTTCTAGTGTTTGATAATAAAAATTGATAGTGTGATAGCTTATTCCGAAAAGAAATTCAAAATCAATTTGCAAAACAATCACAAGCATGATATGGATTTAGAAGTAGTGATCTTTATATTCAAAATATGAATTCATTGTCAATATTTTGAGAACTGCGATATGTATATTAATCTAAATAGTCTAAAATATATATCCACATAGAAGGAGCTCAATATGTCATAGAGAAGCTAGTTAGAGCTCATCAATTATTATCACTAATCATTTAAGAACCATTATGGTAATGAAAATAACGTAGGTGATTCTCTATATAGAGTGGATATTTCATCATTAAAAATGATGACAATTGAAAAGGATCGCATCTTCATAGACCTACAATGGGGAAATAATAGAATCGTTAATGAAAGATTATCATCAATAAGTTCTCAATTTATTTCTAAACTATCCCTTAGGGAGAAAATTGAAGTTGATCAATAAACTTATGTGAAAATTTAGATGAATGTTCAAGCCATGAGAAAAGGGAAATACAGAGAGTTCATATTGGACGAGAAATGAGTTGTGAGATTTGGATAACAATTAAGTGTAAAATCTGATCCAACTATTCTATTGTATCATCTAAATTGTGCGCATAACTCAACATTTGGTATTCAACATGATATCACAAATATGTGTCGTTATCTGCAAGAGAACTATAAGTGAGAAAATATGGAAAATATTATAGATGAGTATACATAAATGTTCCTTGTTTTTCCAATAGTGAAGTTTGAATGGCCAATATAAAATGGGATTCTGCAACCTTTACCCATACCAACATGGAAATTTGAAACAATCACCAAATACAAGGTCACATGACTTCCAAATACATCTAATAGAAATAATTCAATATGGGTTGTTGTGGATTTATTTTAATGACAACTCACTGGATAACCATTAGAGAGTATTTCTCATTGGATCAACATGAACAAAAATATATATCAGATAATTAGTAACGCTACATACCAATATTGATTGTATCCGATTGAGATTTGATATTCACAATGAAAATCCCAAAAATTCTACAACATGAACTAATAACTGAGATGAAATTCACTATGGCATATCATCATCAAACAGATGGCTAATATGAGAGGATAATTCTGGATCTGGTAGAAATGTTGAAATCATGTTCTATGGAATTCAAAGGAACATGGGGAAAACATCTTCCTTTATCCTATTTCTCTTTCTACTATTGTTTCCACTCGATCATTCAGAAGACTCCATACGAAGGACTTTATGGAAAAATAAGTATAACATCAGCATGTCGGTATGAGGTTGGTGAATGTAAGATGCTGGGATGTGAAATGATTCAAGATATATTGGATTTGGTAAAAATCATTCAGAATCACAACAAAGCTTCCCAATATCATCAATAGTGTTATATAGACATTTATTGATGAGACCATTAAAATAGGGTTAGATACATTGTATTCTACCACATATCCCCATGATGGTGGACCATGAGATTTTTGAAGAATGGAAATCTATGTCATATGCACATCAACCCCTTTAAATTGTTGATTATGTCATAGCATTGGCCCGTGTAACAGCCCATTCAGCTACCATGTCTCAAGTACATGATGTATTACACATATTCATCTTGAGGAGGTATATACAAAACCCATCACATGTACTAAATTCAAGAGATGATCAATTAGATAATGATATCTCTTATAATGAGTAGCCATTGACGATCTTGGATCATAGATATAATGTTATACACAATAATACCACTCACTTAGTTAAAGTATTATCAAAGAACGATATGTACCAGGAAGAAAAATGGGAAATCGAGGATGAAATTATTAAGATGTACCCTCACATTTTTCTAGATATTATGTAAAATGAAATTTCGAGAGAGAAATATCAAGAAGAGGGAAAATGTAATGGCACAAAATTTTATCAATGAAATTTCCGTTCTTATAATTATTTTATACACTATAATGATATAAAACTACTATAAAAATATATTTTATATTTTATATATGAACAATAAATTGTATGAGAAGTATTTTTACATGTTAACGAACTTATACCATTGAAATAATAACTTGATTGTTGAAATAGTAATATAACCCTTTTGAATTGTAATATTGGAAATTGAATAGTACCCTCAGAAATTAATGTATAAATAAAATGTAGGAATATTATAAGTGAAACTATGATATATTTATATCATAGTATAAGTAAGTAAGTTCTTTAAAAATTATGAATTTAGCGTGTGTTTTTTATAAGCCATAAATAATTAATTTCAATTTTATAAAAAAATAAAGAATATAAAATTAAATTTATATTAATTAAATGTATTCATAAATGAATATTTTCAAATCATATGATTATAGGATAATTTTTTTAAATTGAAATTATTTTTTCAATGATTTATAAAATAAGCTATAGTTTTAAAATTGGTATTTTCCATGTAAATAACAATTTTAATTATAAATAAAATTTCTCATATGTATAAAATTATTTTTATAAAATGGCGTTAATTTTTTTATTATATAAATTGATAAATGATTTTTTTTTTGAATTTTTGGAAATTTTCTAGAATACTTTCATTTTGGGTGAGTAGTGAAATATTGTAATTTACGGTATATATTCATTATAAATTAATTGCAATATTCCGTGAGACATCACAAATCTATGCACCATAATCAAGAAAATATCATTTTTATTTTTTTATATTTATTCATAATTATAAATCAATTCAAAGTATTGATCCAAAATAATTAACTAAATAATAAAATAATTAGTAAACAAACATCTCCTCCAATATAAATACCACACTCACAACCTATTCTACTCACAACATAAATGCATTGAGCCTCTTCCAAATTTCAAAAAATACTCTTTCCAAAACCCACCTCCATGTAGATGGGATCTTGGTCTCATCTAAAACCCACAACCATTTCCCTATAAGGTTTATCCCGGAGGAGAAACTCAATAGGTAAATTCCTCTTTTGTTTTATTTTAATTTCATATCAAGTTATTTTATTCTTATCTCCCCACCCACCTCAAAAAAGTTATGAAATCACGAGTAAATCAGTTATACAATAATATTGTTATGAAGATGGAATAAACTATCATTAAACCCCCATCCTACCCCTTTTATTCTAAAAATGAAAACTTCATTCACGAGGTGATAATTTTTCTCCTTCAGAGATAATAAATTTTCATTTTCCATTAATGCTGACAACAATGATCATAAAACCATTATTATTGTTAAAATAAATTATAATATATCTATTGTAGTCTATGTATCATTTTCTAATAATAATATTAACATGATATTTAATATAAAAAAAATTTTCTGGTCAAAAATCACCCAATATAATACAAACCATTATCACTAACATCTTACCTAATGATTCATGCCCATCCCAAATAACTGAATTATTTATTTTATCTTTTATCATTCAGGCTACCAATTAGTAACTTATAAATTCAATTTTTTTATTTCTATTTCAATTTTACATGAACATTCATACCCAGATAAAAGAAAACCTATTATGAAAACTAAGAAAATGAGCAGAACCAAACAATGGAATTAGACACTATAACTTATAAGAAAATCCATAAATAAATTTATTAAAATAATACAAACTCAATTGAATTTATAAATGGTTCTACGTTAATTAATTATGGAATTATTTTTATTATATAGTAATTTAAAATGTAGTGCAGAGCCATTTCAGACATCAGGTAAGGGATTCCACCCGAACATCGATTTTTTAGTAGGGTTACTATTTTTCCATATTTACCCAAATAAATGCTTTATTATTTATATATAGCTCTTTTAATTTTTTTAATATCTTCCAAAATTATATATCCAAATCATATAATCCACCTTTGTTGGTGATATACATGTTTTAGAAAGGTTCCCATCAAAATTATTCTTGATTTCTTGCCCACATACAAGTGCACTCCATAATAAGTTTGAAGCAACTGTTATATTTATAAAATCACACTTTTTATCATGAAAAAATATCTATGAACCTTTCTGGTTTTTTGAAAAAAAAATTTCATTTCATCTTTATAATACCATTAATTTTTTCATTAAACCACGGTAAATGTTTTCTTTTTGAATGTTTCTTAAACACTCATTTTATAATTTTTCACATCAATTGGACAATAGTTATCACTTTCACACTTATTTATCCTCATAAATTTCAATTTATTATTTAAATCTATTTTTCATGGATAAATGTATGGTAATATCATTTTATATGCCTTGTGAAATGATTATGGTACTAGTTTCATTCCATGGGACCCCGTATATTTTTTCTTAATGTTGAACATATATTCAAAAATATGTTATGATGGGTGTTTCCATCTATAACTCTAATGAATTGCCTAATGTCTAGTCTAATGAGACATCATGTGGGGATATGGAGTGAATTTGATTCAATTATGGGACATTTGCAAACATGTGATATATTCTTAGTGGTTATTATTGACTCATGTTTATGTCATGTAATATGTAAATTCCATATTCATATGGGGCCATTATTGTATGTTCTCATGTCATACATTCTATTATTACTCATGTGTATTCATGGTCTCTGCCTTTGTTTCATACAGTTATTCCTTCTAAACAATTTTCTATGTTTTATTCCTATGATTACTCCCTTACTCATATTTTTTTCTCACCCCTTTTGTTCATGTATTACCCAGTGTGTCTAATATGTATATAAGATCTTAAAGGAAGTTATAAGCTCATAAAGAGATTAAATAAATCATGTTTTCATTATGTTTAATTTAGTTCCTAATCATCTTAATACACTAGAACATATCCTCTTGTATTGTAATTTTTATTTTTAATTATCCTTGAAATCATTTAATAATATTTATAAAGGATATGGTCACTATATTTTTTCTACTTCTTTACCATTGAGAGGGGTTTTTACAATAAGTTATATTTTTATCCCTTTAACTTTCATCGCATTCCGCTTCTGAGAGTAGATAAAAACTATTTGTTGAATCGGTAACAAAACAAGACAACATTTTCTTAGATGTATTGGTTGTTCACATATTTCATAAATAGTTTCCAAATGTTGGAATCTAATTTAAAAATTCACAAAAACCATCTTAGGTTTCATCAAATTATCATTTTTAGAATTAATACTTTGAGGGGATTTTCACAACCTAAAAAGCCTCCTTCTAGAATTTGTGAAATATTTGTAATGTTGATTATTAAACCAACAAATATTTTTTCTATTCCGAAGCCACCAAAATAATAGTTGTATCTATATAAAGAATATTTTTCTCTATAACATCCATACTACTTATATTTGTGGAAATTTTTCTCAGAAAAAATCTTTTCATTAACATTCAAACATTGTTTTACAATGAAAATTTAGTTCCCAACTGGGACCTCCTTCTCCAGCATTGTTTTCATTTCATTAATTTTTGAATGAGAAGTTGTAGGATGTTTTCCAGAATCATAATTTTTAGAAACATATAAATACTACTCTTTATTGATTATTTCACATATATAATGTCCCAATAATTATTTTTCTCAGAAAAAAAATTCAACATTCTTCTTATCCTTTGAAGGTTACTTTGCATCATTCTCAGGTTCACCCCTTCTGGAACATTCACTAACATCAGATATCGAGTTCATAGAACAAATAAACATATATTATTCTTTAGATTATCTTTTTGAAAATTATCCAATTCAATTCCAATTTTTTCAATATAACTTATCGAGGTTCATTCTAATTCTATTTTTTCCAAATATATTTTTTCAAGCCATCAATATGTTCTATAAATATAAAATTCTCATCATGAAAACATTATTTAATGTAAATAGTGGAAAATTAAATTTCCAATTTCCATGTTTCCTTCTCAACCCTTCTAGTCTTTCTGAGATATAATTTCAATTATACTTTTAGATGAAATTGTAAATGAGTTTATTCTTATTCATAATTGGTTATCCAAATAATCATTCATTTTTATCTACTAAAATGAACGTATTATATCTAGAATTTTTACTATCCCTTTAGAATTCATCTTCACATTCATCATCATCGTCAAATATAGAAAAAAAGATTCATTTTAGTTTTCGTTATTTTTTTTATTTTTCCATTTTGAATAATATTTAACCTTACCACACTATTTATTTAACAATCATATCGATATTCAATCATCTTCATCACTACGGCCGTCATTATTTGTTGGGGATAATTTTTAACAAAAATTCCTAATATATCTAGATTCAACATATTATAAGGGATGTTTCCCATTATAAAATTTGTTACCTATTATCACATTTTTAGATATCGTGGAAAATAACTCATCATGATTTTCACAAACCTCCAAATGAAAAATGAACTTCAAGGTTCTTATTCTTCAAGAATTGTTTTATAATTTTTTTCTTGGAATCCCTGAAGGATATCATTTTATCAACTATTTATTCATATCTTTATTACTTATAATTTAATTTGTGATGAGTGTAATATAGATGTTATATACAGATTGTGTTTCTTTATTTCGATATTCCAATGTGGAAACTATGGAATAAAATTTATTATAAATAATTTTCAAAATATTTTCAAAAATAGTATAACCATCTCTATTTACAACCACACATATAATAGTTATAAATATTTCATTGACCCCAATAAAAATAACTAAATGACTCATTCTCACCCATATTGATATCATCATACATAAATCTCTATATTATTATCTTTTCCTTTTTCACTATTATATTTCCTTCAAAAAAATTCATCAAATTATCTTTAATTTCATTTGTAGTGGAACAACCCTTCACTCATAAAAACAAATTTTTGAGAGTAGTGATAATAAATAATTCCTAGATCTTCAATCATTTTAAATGTTCTTATTTTTTAAAATTTTAAGAGGTAATTTTTGATCAATATGTGAAATAAATATATTCAAACATGATAAAACGCATACCCAAGATGCATATCATAATGAAATATTCTACGATTCTAGATATGATAGTTCATACAACCAATAACAAAAATCATCTATGTGTTCACACAATTCATATTATCTATCTCACCTTCTATTTTCAAAACATCATAAAATAATAAACTAATAAAATATTCACATTGACACCAATACATATTTAACATCTAGGATCAATGATTCTATGATAGGGGGAGTGGTTGAAGTAATGATATTATTTTATTTCATGACTCATTTCTTTTGAAACAAACTTTGTCACGACCCGTCCTCGGGGCCCGTGTCGTGACTACCCCAAGCCCGCCTTCCATAGGCCAGGGGCTGGCGACTAGCACCAAGGCGTAAATCCTGGTAAAAAGGGAAGGCATTGCCTTTTTAAAGTAAACAAGCACTACAGAGTAAGCAAGCGGAAAAGTAAACACTAATTAAAAGCCGGTACAACAGTAAGTGTGGAAAAGTAAAGGGGGCCGGAAATACAAGCCCAACTGAAAGTAAAGTACAACTCGAAAGGGAAAACAGCAACTGAAAGGTAAAGCCGCAATGACGAGTTGTCCACGGGGAATTACACCTGAAGGGTGGGTACATAAAGCCTCCACTGCTCCTCGGTCCAGCCTACCGCTCCGAGTACGTCCCGCCCAGTGGTCTACCTCTAGGTACCGTCCTGCTCCTCAAGCCTCCACCACGATCAGCGATGTCCATCGTCTGCAACCAACACAACGTAGTGCGGGCATAGTCTGTGCAGGGGTGAGTATAAGCTAATCAGTAAGGACCCCGAGACCCCCGAAGATCTCCCAAAATCCACAAAAGATAAACCACAAAGGAAAGATACAATCACGAAGTAACAACCGACACTGCTTAGGTATATGCCCATACATATACCTAAGTCATCAATTCCAATACGCTCCAACCTCCGAGCCCAAGTACAACCCAGTCCACACAGGAAAGCAAACATATTCCACACAGGAAACAAAACGTAATCCACACAGGAAAGAACAACTCAATCCACATAGGAAAGCAAAACGTAAATCCACACAGGATATCACAACACAGTCCACACAGGAAAGTAAAACAGGATTCAGCTCACACAGGTATAATTCTTCGAAAGATGATAGAGATGATCACTGATCCATCTAAGTCGTCGGACCCACAATGGATCGATAGGTACTAACCCCCGCAATGACCCACACAGGATCGGACCCACACAGGATCTGTAGGCGCTGGCTCACACAGAACCGCTGAGCGCTGACCCACACAGGATCGGACACACACAGGATCAGTAGCACTAATCAACACAGGATCGCTGAGTGCTGTATTCGTCATCGTCGAATCCACTGAGGATCTCTGCACAGTCGTCGTCGCAGTCACAATAGCAGTCGCAGCCAGCACTAGGGTTCCCGCACACAGCAAGCTCGTTCGGGAGGGTCCGCTCCACGATCCGAGAGACTGATACATCAACTGACACATAGTCCAGAGTTGATGTATCCAAAAGTTCCGTATCATCAACAGGAACTCAACGTCGCAGACGGCGCGTCAATCGGACGCCCGGTCTGAGAGTTATTGGCTTTTTCGTCCTAGGGGCCCGGTTGGGTATTAAGGAAAAACCAACCCGAACGTACTCCACCTGCATGAAAACCTCGGGCGGAGTAAGCCAAAAGATCTGTCTCACTAAGAGGAAACCAACAAAGTCGACGGCTCGCCATTCGGACATCCGGAGCTTAAGATATGAGTGTTTCCGCTCCGAGGGCCCGGTTGGTTTCGTGTACGAACCAACCCGGCCGAACAGAAAGTATTCTGAAACATTGAGTGCGATATACCGAAACGACCGTCTCAATTCAAGGATCGCATCGCAACTGACGGTGCCTCAATCGGAGGTCAGTAGCCCATGTTATGGGAAAAAGACCGAAGATGGTCCGAAAACGGGGGTTTCGGGCCCGAGACCGACCCGGCCCGAGACCCACCGGTCGGCCCGAACCAGGTCGACCCGCCCCGGTTCCGGGTTGGCCCGGCCTGGCACGCCCCGGCCCGACTCGGCCTGGGTGCAGCCCGGCCTGGGCACAGCGCGCCCAGTGCGCTAGCCAGCTCGGCCTTTGGCCGAGACATTGGCAAAGGGGGGGGGGGGGGGGCGCCTTCCCCCTGGTTTAACCGCGCCCCCCCCCCCATTTAAGGGGGCCGTTTTTGTAGGCCAGCTAGAGGAATCAATTCCCCCGGCTCCCCTTTGTCTGGCCGGCCCGCACCGGCCAGCCGGTTCTGCCGACAAGGACCGGCGACGGCCGGTCATTCCTCCATCGCCGACACCGGCGGCCCGGAACCGGCCGTCGGTCACCCTGCTCCGCCACGGCCCGGAACCGGCCACGGCATGATTCATCCAGCGCGGTGCGACGACACCGTGACCTTCCGCCGTGGCCCCGCTCCAGCCGCAGCGTCTTTGGTTTTCTTTGACGCGGCGCGACGGCATCAAGTCCTTGTTCAACTTCACGGTGCGGCGCGACGGCGCCGCGAATTACTTGTTGTGCGATTCCCGCATGGTGTGATGGCACTACGCCATTCCATCCATACCACAAAGTATCAAACAAGGATAAATAGGAGGTTCGGCCGTGTTTGTGTGGTCTGGCCCCCTCTCGTTAAACTATAACATTTAGTCGTATATCCACGAATAACGACAAACTAGAATCATGAACGAATAATAATTAAATAAAATAAATCCCCTACCTTGATAAAAGATATGACGAATGTCGGCGTCGCGAAGTGAGGATTCGAAGACGTTGACGGAGATTTCATCACAGAAAACCGTCACGGAAGAGACATCGCGGAAGAAGAACGTCATGGAAGAAGGCGTCGCGTCGCGAGTCGGTGTCGCGGAAGACGGTCGCCGAGGGCTCGGTGTTCCACGTCGGAGATCGTTCGTTCTTCGTGTTCTTCGTCAAGAAGAAGATGTTCTTCCCAAAATCTCTCAATGAAAAAACTCTAACAACAAAATAAAATAAGCTCCTTTCTTATTTTATTAACACAACAAGCCTTGTGAAATTCAAGAGTTTGAATTTCAAAAACATACATTTACTTCACCACATTAACTCCATAAGTTATTAAACTTATGTTAACAAAATTTAAAAGGGAGTTGAGGGGGTTTAGAGGATATGAAGAGGTGGGGTTCGTGTGGGCCCCACCACCCTCATAACTTCCCAAGGGAGGTTGGGTAGTTACCCAACTTCCATTCCAAGTATTATACACTTTGAGTAAAAATAATAATTGTAGAATAATTATAAAATGAACTTCCACAATTTTTATCATCAACTCTCGTGAAAACGCACCTTCAGAACAGGTGTTACTAAGCAATTACCAGCGCTGCGGTTCAATAGGTGCCCTCGGAATTCGATTCCGAGAACCGGTTCAAAAGATAGGAATTCCCGCTTGTTCGTTCACTGAACGTACCCGAGCTAAACTTCAGATTGAAATTCCGGGCACACCGGGCCTTGGAATAAAGTGCCATCTGAAACTGAGTTCTTGTAAAATCCCAAAGAAAATTAAGAAAAAACTTCCCTTTAATTTTACGAGTCTTTACATTACTCCCAACTCAGGGATTTACGTCCCCGTAAAGATACATCGAAAACTAGGGAAACAAATGAGGGTACTGAGCACGCATCTGAGCCTCCCGCTCCTAAGGGCTCTCCTGGAGGTTCCCATGCTGCCATATGATGCGCACTAGAGGAATGGACCATCCACGTAGGACCTGCTCCTGTCGATCCTTAATCTCCACTAGGACCTTCGCAAAAGTCACCCCATCATCAATGTCTAGCTCCCCATGGTCAATGATGTGCGTCGGGTCGTGCACGTATCTCCTCAGCTGAGATAAGTGGAAGACATCGTGCACCCGGTGCAACTGAGGTGGTAGAGCCAGATGATAAGCCACCATTCCAATCTTGCTGAGGACCTGGAAGGGTCCGATGAAGCGTGGAGACAACTTGCCGCCTCGGCCAAATCTCTGTAATCCACATTGAGGTGAGACACGCAAGAAGACGTGGTCGCCATCCTCGAACTCTAGTGGCCTCCACCTCCTGTCAGCATATGACTTCTTCCGGCTCTGAGTGGTCCTCATCCGCTCCTGGATGACCTGGACCTTCTTTGTCGTGGCCTAGACTATCTCTGGTCCCACAAGTGCTGACTCCCCAGGGTCTGTCCAGCATAAAGGAGATCTACAAGGTCGGCCGTACAACGCCTCGTATGGTGCCATCCCGATGGTGGAGTGGTAGGTGTTGTTGTACGCGAACTCCACCAAGGGTAGGTGGTCCTCCCAGCTGTGAACAAAGTAGAGGAAACATGCGCGGATCATGTCCTCAAGAGTCTGAATGGTCCTCTCCATCTGACCATCCGTCTGAGGGTGAAAGGCTGTGCTCAGACATAGCTGTGTCCCGAACGCCTCCTGCAACCCCTTCCAAAGCGGGGAAGTAAAGCGAGCATCTCGATCGGATACGATAGATGATGGCACACCGTGAAGCCGTACAATCTCTTGAACGTAAAGTCATCCCAAGCTCTCCACTGAGCCCTGCTCTCTGATGGGTAAGAAGTGAGCTGACTTCGTGAGTCGGTCGACAATCACCCAGATGGAGTCGTGACCTCTGGAAGTGCATGGAAGTCCAGTCACGAAGTCCATAGATATCCCATCTCACTTCCACTCTGGGACCTCTAAGGGCTGTACCAAGCCTACTGGTACCTGGTGCTCAGCCTTCACCTGCTAGCAGGTGAGGTATCGAGAAACGAACTCCGCCACAGCCTTCTTCATGCCCTGCCACCAGTGCTGTCGTCTGAGATCCTGGTACATCTTCGCCACTCTAGGATGTACCGCCAAAGGAGAAGTGTGAAACTCTCTCAGCACCTCCTCCCGTAAATCAACTGGTACCAAGGTACGTCCTCTGAAAAGTATTTCATACTCTGATCCAAAGGAGAAACCATCAGGTGCCTGTCCTGAGGATATCTGTGCACGCCGCGTCTCACAGTCAGTGTCCCCACGCTGTGCCTCTCTGACCCGCTGCAGTAGTGGAGGAGTGGCTGTGAGAGACTGAAGGAAGGCTTCTCCATCTCTATCCACGAAGGATATCTGCAAAGAGGCTAGCTGCTCTATCGCCTCCTCAAGTATCTGAATGCTCATCCTCCTACTAAGATCATCAGCTACCACGTTCCCCTTCCCAAGAGTATAGACTATCTCAAAGCCATAGTCTTGTCATAACTCGATCCATCGCCGCTGTCTTAGATTCAGGTCCTTCTGAGAGAAGAGGTACCTGAGACTCTGATGGTCAGAAAAGACTGTAAAGCGCTCGCCCATCAGGTAGTGTCGCCATGTCTTCAGAGTGAAGACCACTACTGCTAACTCCAGGTCTTGGGTAGCGTAGTTCTGCTCATGTGGCCTCAACTGACGTGATCCATAGGCGATCACGGCCCACTCCTGCATCAGGACACATCTGAGTCCGGTCCCTGATGCATCGCAGTAGACTACGTACCCTAATCACTCCTCTGGAAACCTCAAGATAGGGGCACTGGTCAATCTATGTCTCAGCTCCTGGAAGCTCTGCTGACATCTGTCTGACCACACGAAGGGTTTCCCCTTCCTCCTTAACGTTCTGCAAAGCAGCAAAGTTTTCTCCTTTTCCGAAAAGGGAAATCCGGTCTCATCCCCTGGATGAACCACGTTCCTTGCCTAATACAGTCAATCCCGTCATTATTTGTTAATTCATGGCATGGATGACGTCGTAAGGCCTCAACGCTGCTACCAAGAGATCTAACTGTTACTCTCGCCTCCAAGGGTTGTGTCACATTGTCGGCATCATTGTGTGGTCACTGGGTCTCCTCCAGTAAGAATCTCGCAAATGAGGTTCAAGTCAACAGTTTTTAACCGGCACCTCTTAGTATTAACAACAAAAGACAAGAAAGAAAACGTCACTATTGCAAGCGTCTTTTATTACATCAACTCAAAGTACAAGGACACAAGGAAACACAAAAAACGAAGCTAGAGGCCTTATGGGCAAAGGCCTCTATGCCTGGAGCTAGTCCCGTACTAGTCCCCCCGCTTCCGGAGCTCCATGATCGTAAGCTTCAGCTGCCTGAAGTTGTGCTCTCCCCTGAGGTCAGGTTGGACCTCCTGGTGGTGGTGGTGGTAGAGCCTCAAAGCGTCGCCCACCACCTGCTGCTCGGCCTGCTCCTCTGCCTCGTCCGCCTGCTCCCTGCGGACCGCCACGGTCGAACCACTGCCTCTGCCTAGGTGGTTCCTCAATCGTCTTCTGCTCCTCTGCATAGCGGGTCGGGCAGTCACGAGCCATGTGGCCCTGCCCGCCGCATGCATAGCACTGTCTTCCACCCGTAAGACTGGTTCTGCTGCGTGTGCCCCACACCTCCGAGCCAGTATCCTGTGGTCGTCCACCCGTTGGTCTGGCCCGCTTGGACCTCTGCGACATCTGTCTACTGCTGGCTGCTGAAGACTCCACCACGTGTTGCCCTGCGGTGGGTCTCGGCACTGGTGTAGACTCAGCAAGAAAGCTCTCGATCAAAAGGGCTCGCTCCAGTACTCCTGTCTGAGTCGGAATGCTGAGGGAGATCAGCGATACCTGGATCTCATGTCTCAATCCCTGTTCAAAGGTTCGGGCCCGGAATAATGGGTCATGTACCATGTCGGTCGAGTAGCGTGAGAGATCGGTAAATCTTGTCGAGTACTGGGCGACTGTCAAGCTGCCCTGCCGCAGCTGAAAAATCTCTTGGATGTGCACCGAACGGAGGGTGGCGGGGACGAACTCTGAGCGGAAGAGTCCCTCAAAGTCTGTCCAGAGGAGAGATGCCTCATCGTGCACCTGGAGCATCAAGCTCCACCATCTTCCTGCTGCTGCGTGCAGTAGGCTCACTGCGAGGATCACCATGAGGTCTGCCGGTGCGCTCACTAACCTGAAAACTCTCACCACTGCCTCCAGCCAGTCCTCGGCTGCCTGGGGGTCCGTCTTCCCGTGGAACCTGGGCGGTCGTTGCAGCTGGAACTCATGCAGTGCACTAAGGCGACGTGCATCGTCAGCGGCTGGTGCTGGAAGCATCGGTGGCTCGGCGGGTAGAGCTACCGCTGGTGCCACTGCTGACAAAGGGCCCTGCACCGAGGCCTCGTCACTCGGTGGGCTATCGTCACGCTCGACTCTCGGAACCCTAGCTGGCTGCCGTCGTGGAGCCATCCTAAAAAGGAAACAGGTGTGCCACGGTCAGAACAGTATACCTGGTGAGCTGATACAAAGTAATCACAAGGAAAACATGAAACACACATGCAATCAATGTTTTCGTGCATTAAGTCGGAAATCAGATGTCAGGGTCATGGTGTACGGATACGTCAGTCGCCGCACCAACACTGGACTCCCTGGACTGATAACCACACCCAATACGCTAAACACTATTGTTTCACATAGAAAAGATCAGAGTTCGCTGTACAACCGAACTCCTCTGATACCAATTTGTCACGACCCGTCCTCGGGGCCCGTGCCGTGACTACCCCAAGCCCGCCTTCCATAGGCCAGGGGCTGGCGACTAGCACCAAGGAGTAAATCCCGGTAAAAACGGAAGGCATTGCCTTTGTAAAGTACACAAGCACCACAGAGTAAGCAAGAAGAAAAGTAAACACTAAGTAAAAGTTGGTACAACAGTAAGTGCGGAAAAGTAAAGGGGGCCGGAAATACAAGCCCAACTGAAAGTAAAGTACAACTCGAAAGGGAAAACAGCAACTGAAAGGTAAAGCCGCAACAACGAGCTGTCCACTGGGAATCCCACCTGAAGGGTGGGTACAGAAATCCTCCACTGCTCCTCGGTCCAGCCTACCGCTCTGAGTACGCCCTGCCTAGTGGTCCACCACCAGGTATCGTCCTGCTCCGCAGGCCTCCACCACGATCAGCGCTGTCTGTCGTCTACAACCAACACAACATAGTGCAGGCACAACCCGTGCAGGGGTGAGTATAAGCTACTAAGTAAGGACCCTGAGACCCCCGAAGATCACCCAAAATCCACAAAGGATAAACCACAATGGAAAGATACAATCACGAAGTAACAACCGACACTGCTTAGGTGTATTCCCATACATATACCTAAGTCATCAATTACAATACGCTCCAACCTCCAAGCCCAAGTACAACCCAGTCCACACAGGAAAGCAAACGTATTCCACACAGGAAGCAAAACGTAATCCACACAAGAAAGAACAAATCAATCCACATAGGAAAGCAAAACTTAAATCCACACCGGATAACACAACACAGTCCACACAGGAATGTAAAATAGGATTAATCTCACACAGTTATACTTCTTCGAAAGACGATAGAGATGATCACGGATTCATCTAAGTCGTCAGACCCACAAAGGATCGATAGGTACTAACCCCCGCAATGACCCACACAGGATCGGACCCACACAGGATCTTTAGGCGCTGGCTCACACAGAACCGCTGAGCGCTGACCCACACAGGATCGATAGCACTGATCCACACAAGATCGCTGAGTGATTTAGTCGTCGTCGTCGAATCCACTGAGGATCTCTGCACAGTCGTCGTCGCAGTCACAGTAGCAGTCGCAGCCAGCACTAGGGTTCCCGCACACAGCAAGCTCAATCGGGAGGGTCCGCTCCACGAGCCGAGAGAATGATACATCAACTGACACATAGTCCAGAGTTGATGTATCCAAAAGTTCCGTATCGTCAACAGGAACTCAACGTCGCAGACGGCGCGTCAATCAGACACATGGTCTGAGAGTTATTGGCTTTTTCGTCCCAGGGGCCCGGTTGGTTTTTAAGGCAAAACCAACCCGAACGTACTCCACCTGCATCCAAACCTCGGGCGGAGTAAGCCAAAAGATCTATCTCACTAAGAGGAAACCAACAAAGTCGATGACACGTCATTCGGACATCCAGAGCTTAAGATATGAGCGTTTCCGCTCCGAGGGCCTGGTTGGTTTCGTGTACGAATCAACCCGGCCGAACTCAAAGTATTCTGAAACTTTGAGTGCGATATACCGAAATGACCGTCTCAATTCAAGGATCGCATCGCAACTGACGGTGCATCAATCGGAGGTCCGTAGCCCATGTTATGGGCAAAAGACCGAAGACAGTCCGAAAACGGGGGTTTCGGGCCCGCACCGACCCGGCCCGAGACCCCCCAGTCGGCCCGAACCGGGTCGACCCGCCCTGGGTCCGGGTCGGCCCAGCCCGACCCGGTACGGCCCGGCCCGACTTGGCCTGGGTGTGGCCCGGCCTGGCGGACCGGCCAGGCTGCCGGCCCGGCCTGGTCACAGCGCGCCCAGCGCGCTGGCCAGCTCGGCCTTTGGCCGAGCCGTTGGCAGGGGGGGGGGGGGGGCTGCCCCCTGGTGTAACCCCCCCCCCAATTAAGGGGGCTTTTTTTGTAGGCCGTCCGGGGGAATTAATTCCCCCGGCTCCCCTTTGTCCGACCGGCCCGCACCGGCCGGCCGGTTCTGCCGACAAGGACCGGCGACGGCTGGTCCTTCCTCGATCGCCGACACCAGCGGCCCGGAACCGGCCGCCGGTCACCCTGCTCTGCCGCGGCCCAGAACCGGCCACGACTTGATTCATCCGGCGCGGTGCGACGGCACCGCTCCATTCCGCCGCGGCCCCCCTCTGTCTGCGGCGTCTTCGGTTTTCTTCGACGCGGCGCGACGACGTCACGTCCTTGTTCAACTTCACGGCGCGGCACGACGGCGCCGCGAATTACTTGTCGTGCGATTCCCGCGTGGTGCTACGACACCACGCCATTCCATCCAAACCACAAAGTATCAAACAAGGATAAAGATGAGGGTTGGCCGTGTTTGTGCGGTCCGGCCCCCTCTCGTTAAACGATAACATTTAGTCGTATATGCACGAAGAACGACAAACTAGAATCATGAACGGAAAATAATTAAATAAAATAAATCCCATACCTTGATAAAAGAGATGACGAACGTCCGCGTCGCGAAGCGAGGATTCGAAGATGTTGACGGAGATTCTGTCGTAGAAAACCGTCGCGGAAGAGACGTCGCAGAAGAAGAATGTCGTGGAAGAAGACGTCGCGTCGCGAGTCGGTGTCACGGAAGACGGTCGCTGAGGGCTCGACGTTCCACATCGGAGATCGTTCGTTCTTCCTGTTCTTCATCAAGAAGAAGATGTTCTTCCCAAAATCTCTCAACGAAAAAACTCTAACAACAAAATAAAATAAGCTCCTTTCTTATTTTATTAACACAACAAGCCTTTTGAAATTAAAGAGTTTGAATTTCAAAAACTTTTATTTAATTCACCACATTAACTCCATAAGTTATTAAACTTAAGCTAACAAAATTTAAAAGGGAGTTTAGGGGGTTTAGAGGATATGAAGGGGTGGGGTTCGTGTGGGCCCCACCACCCTCATAACCTCCTAAGGGAGGTTGGGTAGTTACCCAACTTCCATTCCAAGGATTATACACATAGAGTAAAAATAAAAATTGTAGAATAATTATAAAATGAACTTCCACAATTTTTATCATCAACTCTCGTGAAAACGCAACTCCGGAACACATGTTCCTAAGCAATTACCGGTTTTGCGGTTCCATCGGTGCCCTCGGAATTCGATTCCGAGCACCGGTTCAAAAGATAGTAATTCCCGCTCATTCGTTCACTGAACGTACCCGAGCTAAACTTCGGATACAAATTCCGGGCACACCGGGCCTCGAAATCAAGTGCCGTCTGAAACTGCGTTCTTGTAAAATCCCAAAGAAAATTAAGAAAAAAATTACCTTGAATTTTACGAGTCTTTATAACCTTCACCTCCTATTAAATATTTATCAATTTCTAAAAACATAATCACATATCTAGAGGAATAAAAGTTTATAAAAGTTTCACTACTCAATAAGAGTGTCTTCCACCTTGGAATTATTTAAGAAAAAATATAATACCGCATAATCAACTAGAAAAATATCATTTTATGTGTATTCAAATAACAAGGATATACCCTTACACTTGTTTAGTACTATGATCCATAAAGAAGATAGTACTTCTTCAAAAACAAATGATGTAATAAATGTTTGGTTAACAATTTATGAATGATTCACCAATTTGTTTCAATCATGTTACTATACTAAATTAAAAGCATTAAATTATAAAACCATAAAAACGATTCTCCACAGTCCAACCTAGTAGAAGGTAATAACATCTATGGTATTCATAATGATACTTAGTCCAATGTCCCTATTTTATAAATCATTCTAAATACTCAGTCTGATTACTCAGTATGATTAATCTATTTGATTACTCAATTTGAAAATATATGTCATCCAGAATATGATTAAAGCAATTCAGATATTCATCTTCCATAGTTAGGAAATTCAAATCCAATTTCCCTATTTGAGGACCGAGCCAGATCTGATTATCCCTAAATATGATATTCCTTCATCCTACTCTATATGAAAAATTCCCATAGGATTGATCTATAAGAAAACAAATTCACACTAAAAATATTTGACTTCTAAATCTTTATCTATAGATAAATTGTGTTCAAATATAAAAATAAGTACAATGTACTATCATCCTTTTATAGGTAAACCACATGTTGTTTAGGTTGGAATCTGAAATGTTTTTATGTCATAAATATATTTCATGAAACATTAATTAACATTCATTTTTTGTATGATATTTTACTTCTTCATCACTTCTCAACACTTCTCAATTCTTCGTGACCATTTTCAATCTTCAAACAACATCAACTCACTCCAACCATTGTAAAAATTATTATGTTTTATTTCAATTTAAATTCTAGTATCCTCATTATGATGAATGCATTTGTTAGCTCTAATTTTCCTTAATAACATGAAAGTACATCAGAACTGAAGACATTTAATTATGATGCTTAATATCTACAGGAAACAAAATGACCATTTTGACGCTCCAAACCAACTGTTAGATATAAAACATTGAAACCATTCTTCCATAAATTTAACTTCAATATTAAAATATAATTTAGTTTCTTGGAAATGAATCAAAAACATAAAAACTCTCTTGGAACCCAAATATCCCCCTTAATAACAAATGTGCAACTACTTCCCAAAAATAATATTTTCATATTTTTCTTCAAAATAGTAATCTTTGGTCTGATAATGTTGCCAGCACGAAAGTGCATCTGATGGATTGGTATCCAAAAAACATAGATGAATTGGTGTCACCTTATGTTCAATGAGTTGACACGACATATTATTATAATGAATCTTTACCTAATTGAATAAATGAAACATATGTTTTCATAAAATAGTAGACTTTATTTTTTATCATTATTTTTATATGCATTATCTTAAATTCTAACATGAAATCGTCCCATAAAAATACACATTATCATCGGTCCCAACAATATCAAAATGATGATAATATTCAATTTAAATTGTGCCTTTGATTCCCTTTTTTAACCATTACTAATTCAGATCAATTAGTGTAATGTTTACATAAAATAATTGTAGTAACACTATGTATGATGGACCATTATTCTTAGAGACTTATTCCATTTACATATTACGTTAAAAAATAACATAAGGAATTTAAAAAATTATTATACTAATATATAAATCTTTTGGAATATTGGTATAACTAAAAACTAACATCATTTTCTTCTCACATTTCAATGAAAACAGCCTAACCTTTAAACAGTTCATTAACTACTGAACCCATGATGATAAATTGGACCATAAAACTATGAATTTATTATTTAATATACTCCTTAAAATAATTATGAAATCATTAGGGATATGTTAAAATTAATCATCTACATTTAATATTGTAATATAATTTAATGTTTTCTCACATCCCAACATACTGTTATTTTCATTCATTCTAATGAAATGTTAAACTTATTTGTATCAATTAATGTTCTGCTTCCCTAAATAAGGATTGTTTCATATGTTTTTCACATAAATTATGATATATGAGAATTAAAAATAATATATGCATCAGAAAATTTACATTATATCCATCAATACTCTAATACATTTTCACATTCTGATTCAAAAAATTCTTTTGGTCCCATGGTATGTCTGATAAAACCATTCTCTTCAAAAACATCCTCACAAATAATGAAATATATTCTAAAATATATGTATTATTTTTTGATTATAATGTAATCATTCATTATTATCTGATCATCAAAACATAAAGGCTAAATTGATATTTTTTCGGTTACTATCTATTTCATGAATTTCAAAAATGTCATAAAGATCACAAGATCCTCCATAAAAGGTATATTCATTTTAATTTTTTTTACTTTGTTCCAAAAAACTATCTTTATTCATGTCTTTAATTATATCCAATATTACTTTAGGAAGTGTCATTAATAGATTAAACTATGGTTGTTGTGCTACCTCGTCATCTTTAGATAAATTTCCATTTTTACTTTTGCTTCCACTACACTTTCATTCAATCAATAATTTGTATAAAATATATAACAAATAATTTTGTTCTATTACTAATTAATAAGGATTAATTCAATAAAATCATTACATTGCTGTTTTATAGGGAATCCTAGTAGAGTTCCTCATGGTCTCCAGCTAGGATGCTCCAAAATTTTCCCAACATTATTTTCCAAATTCCTTAATGATAACTTTTTCATTGATAAATGTTATTTTATTTCCATAACTATATCCTCAGATTTTTCATGACCGGTTTCAATGTCTATTACATTGAATGGACCTGAATCATCAGTGTGGGTCCTTTAGGTTCTTGATGTTGGTACACTTGTGGTCTTTTTTGGAGTCCTTGTCCTTAGTCTTATTTTGGTCTCTATCCCTGAAATTTATTACCTTGATGGTAATATACATATTTTTTATTCCCTATATTCTTACCATATGGTTTTTCTACTGCCCATCATGATGTATAACTTCGTATTTAATGATTCAAACTATGATTAAATCAATTAATTATTATTTATTTCATAAAATCCTTTTCTTTACATCCATTCTCTTTTCCACTAGAAACTATTTCTCTCTATTTAATCCATTATATTGTATCTTTCTTTATGTGATTTCTTCCTTAAGTATCCTCTATCTACAGTTATAATAATAACAAAATTTATATTTGAAAATCCATTATAGAATGTTTAGAAATGAATCCATAAATATATCCATGATGGGAGATATTTCAAGTCATATCATTAAAATGTTCCCATGTAAAATAAAAAGACTCAACATCATATTGACCATTTTTTATAATATTTACCCATATGGTTATTGATATAAATTAATTAAAGAATAATGTGATGAATTTTAGTTCCATCTCATTGTATGTAGTGATAGAATGTGCAGGAAAGCATTTAATCCAATCTCAATCCAACTCGCATAATAAATATTAGAAAATAAAAAATGTTACCACATGACTCCAGACATTCTGGAATTGAAAGTATCACAGATCTCAAGGATATCTCCCTAGTGGCTGATGTTATCTTCATGTATATGTCTAGTGAATTTCATACTATTCATGTTCAATTAAATTATTGCTGGGTTCCTCTCAAAGTGATTTGTAGTGACTGGGGTTGGGTATGTAAGGTTACATGGTTTCAGTCCCATTTTTGATGGCCAACCATAGTCTTTGATAATTTTCAGTCCTTGATCTCTTTGATGAACTCTGGAATGTTGATTTTTAGTAGCATCCTACATGGTTGAAGTGATGATATACTCTATAATTGGTTATTATAGAGTGTTGAATCGATGATGTCTATGTTATTTGACAGAGATATTTAGTTGTGTATTAAAAATTAAAAAATATAGAACTCACTGATTGTGCACACCCACTATAATCAATTAAATTTAAATGAAACAATAAGATACATATAAAAAATTGAAATCCAAAAATCTAAAAGGAAATCGTCACTAGAAACATCGTCGTTAGACAGTACAAGTGGGCGTCGTTAATTCCCAACAGGTCTATGGAAAAAAATTATAATACACAAAATATAATACTTAATTAATTAAAATGAAGTTTTATAAATATTCAATGTGGATCCATGGAGATGATGATTTTTGATTGATTACGTTTCCAAAATATTTAATTTTATAAAATTTAGGAAATATATCAGAAAATATGGTTCTTATTTTATATTTAAAAAGTAAATAGAAATATCTAATGTTGATTAATTGGTTTGGGGCCAGATTCAAAAAGCACAACATGATTTTTGTAATATATGGGTTTAGGTGCCGTTGGATTTTCAAAAAATAGATTGATTCAATATTAGTGTTAGAGTCGAGTAAAATAATATCCAATGGTTATGGTATCCCCTCCGCAAAATGGCACTACACCATTTCCTTTTATATAGTAGTTTAGTTTTTCAACAAATCATGTTGGTCTTAATATCATGTTTGGTTCTGATTTCTCATAAATTTTACATTGATCATTACATATTTTTTGGTTTTCTTCTGAAAAAAATTGATGTTTCTTTTTTATTCAAATACCAATGTACATGATAAATAAAAATAATCTTATTTTAAATAAATTAATGAAATTACAAAAATATATATATAACAAAAAAACATATCATGCACATATTTCTTCTTAAATTACATCACTCAAAAGGAAGTAGGGTTTACCCCATCATCTTAGTGATGAGATAATAAGAGGGAAGGATAAAATAAAATGAAGCGTAATGAAATGATAAATGAACTCGGAAAGGAACCTGTGAAATCTTTGTCCACACCTTTTCCCCCATGTCTCAATACCTCTAACAGAAGTATACTAGAACTCATTTAAGTGGCTTTATATGGGAAATGAGTTAATTAATTCTATAAAGGAATGCTCCAACAGTGGTCCTGGGTTGTTTCCATGTCAATGATTGGGTGAAAAAAAATTATTATTTGGGGTATCATGGAGAAAAAATCTCATTTGGGAATTTACACCCCATGTAATAGAGTTATACCATATTTCAATTTCTATGATGATTTTAATTTCTTTATTCCATGTCCATTATTTCACCAAATGCACTGGTACACATCATGTAATTATTACATGTTCTTTAATTTCATTTTTGTGCTCTAGAAGCCTTGGTTTGCCTCAGTTCATCACTTATATGCACTAGAAGTCCCCCGTGAGAATCCTTTAGAATTCAATGTCTACCTGCATTTCATCAATCGAATTTTAATGCATATTTTATCCCCAATATCTTCCTCTTTTTGTTATTTTTTTAATATACAGTATATCCTTCCACTAAACACTAAACAGGTCAATTTTGTTCAAATATTGGTATGATTAATCATTTAAATACTCAAATTAATACATTTAGTCAACCTAAAATTTATGTATTAGACAATATTATCAAATTTATCTATGGATTCATTCGTACTTGTCCTCATGGATTTAATCTCAACATACTAAAATTGATGTTCACCTTACCATGATTCAAATTCAATTTCATCAAAAATAATTAATCAAATGGAAAATTAAATATTTGATCATCACGGGAAGAAAATTTATCAACTCCTCAGTTTTCAAAGAATACAAGTTAACCATGTATTTTACGTTCCCTATTTTGAAATAGAAAAAACATTTAAATAATCCATTTTCATTTTTAATTCATTATTAAAGTTCATTCTGATTGAAATTTACCTCATAGTAATTATTCTTTTCATCTTCAATGTATGAATGGATTGAATGATACAAATACATTGAGAACAAGTAACTTACTATTTTATTGAAAATAATATAACAACTCCATCGCATACATGTAAAATCCCAATTAATCTAGAGGGATTTATCATTTGGTGTCAAATGACTCTAATGATTATGTTATTTTAGTAAATGATGTAATTTGTGTGAGGAAAAAATATTATTTTGTACACTAATATACAATTATGGATTAAAAAATAAGCATATTAATGGTCTCCTCTACCCCTAGTACCATAGATCATGGTCATAATAAGATGAAATAAAATTATTGAAACACAATATTTTATTATTATTTTAAATTTATACTATTTTTTATGGTTATTTTGGGGACAATTCCAACATCAACCACCGAACACCTAATGATATCCCTGTGGAAATACTTTAATTAGTTACAACAAGATCACTGATCAAGTAAATGGGGATTTATTAATTTCTCTTTACACAAACATTTATTTTTCATCTTCTATTATTTTAAGATGATTTCAATAAATATTTGGAATGTGCCTTCAAGAAATAGTAAAATCTACCCAAACAAATATTAATTAAAAAATGTACATCCCTTCCACAAATCACTATCTTCCACATTCTTTTATTTTATAATAATTAAAAATATTTAATGGAATAAAAAAATATATATTATGACAATAGAACATAGATAATTTTATAATTTGGATATTCATGGTTTCTATGGTCTTAAAAAATCTATGTAATGTGGGTCTCAGGAAAAGGGCTAGGAAAAAATTATTCCCCGATCATTATAAAAGAGAATCTGTTTAATCATTGCTTTTATAATATGCAATGAATTTTCTATAAGAATTAATGATCGAGATTATTAAGAAATATAAAATTTAAAGAGTAGAAAATATTGTCTTAGTGGATGTGTTATGAATCTGATGAATTTTTTCAAAAATTATTAATGGTAATGCATAATAATAATTAAATCAATGAATCTAAAAATACAAAATTAAAAACACGACCTAATCTAATAAATAAAATCATATTCAATGATCAAAATTCTCTCCAAAATAATGATGATTAAAATATAAATATACATTTTATCTCTACTAATTCATTTTCATATTTTTATTATTCAAATTTTTTCAATATAAAATTTTCATTCAAGGAATGATATTTATTCTTGGTAGAATCTTTTCTCATAGTTCAGTTGATAAATGAATGAATCAAATGATGTACATGTAATTGTAATTTTAAGAACAATAATAAAATTATGGGAAACCATTAAAAAAATTATTAATCCTAAAATATTATTCCCCGTGAATCTTTTTCATAAAACATGGATTTGTAGGTTTGAGATACTCTATATTCAGGACATGTATAAGCCCTTCACTATGTGTAGTTTTTCTATAGCCTTTTATTTTGATTCCTGCTACATGTTCATGTCTAGGGTCATGATGGAATCAAAAATTAAAGGTAAATAAGTAAAATTCTATTCCATTAAAATTGAATTTTATAAAATTTGATGCAAGGGATTAAATGCCTTTGAAAAAAATCTAGATGCCCCCAGAAGTGCATTTGTTCACCATCATTGGATCAACCTTGCCTACATTATCTTCGGCCCATGTAATGGAAGATTTAATATTTTTTACCTCTTAATGGTCTTTGAATGGTCTCAATTGAGTAATATCCATGTTGGTTGTACCATGTCCTTGTTCTCTAAACAACATAATTCTTCTAGATGATAGTACTTGCTTGATCTTTATTGGACTGACCCACTATTATTCCCCAATCCTGATGAAATTAATTGACGTTCATGTATCATCCATACTTTTTTCCATTATCAAATTTAGTGAATTTAACAACTACATTGGTTTTAGTAATCTCATTCTTCATATTCTCTTTATTCTGTAGTTGGGCATCCTCTAGAATAACACCACCTAACTCATGTACCTCATCAATTTTAGCATCATCCTCAGCATTGTGTATATTTTCATATCTAATCTCATTGTCTAATAGCGCATTTTAGGTCATCATTACCCAGAGGATGATGAATCATAGATGATCACTGAAAAATATTTGAGATAGTTCTCCACATAAAACATCTATCAGTGCACCCCTTATGGCTAAAAATGGTCTTTCTAGAATGAGATTATTTTTGTCTTCTTCCATGTCCATCACAAAGTTGTCAAATGGGAAGTAGAAATTTTTATCTCTAATAACCATGTCCTTTATAATTCATGTTGGGTATTTCACTGTTGAATCGACTAACTGATGAAGTACTCTTGTTGGATTCAGTCCACCCAATCACAAACTATTAACAATTGTTTATGAAATGATATTGACACACAAACCAATGTCACACAATTCATTCACACATCTGTCATCGTGGATAAATATTTGAATTGAAAATCTCTTTGCATCACATTTATTCTTATGTAGGTCTTTAGATACCACCACCGAAAAATCTCTTTTGAGAGTAATGGTGAAGATATATTTGGGAACATTTTTGTCAGTTAAAACTCTATTATGAATTTCACATATTACATCATGTTAATGAGAGACTCTATAAAATGTATATTGATATTAAATTATTTAAAATTCTCTAAAAACATACCTTTCTACTGGTTTTTCTTTCCATGAACTATTAGTTCATGAAATTGAATTCATGGCTTGTACAATGGTGGTTCTTCGTCATATTTAGATAATTGTTCCTTATTACTTTTAGATTCATTATCAAGGTCTTCCACTGTTTGTTTCAAGGAAATTCTATAGCACTTATTTTTTTTCTTATATCTTATAAGTCATATAACATTAAAATCTTCACATGGGATTTATTTATGGAATGCTAGAATTTTTCTTCTAGGTATCTCTCTATAAGTATCCACAATTGGACCAAAAATTTTTCTCTAACATCCCAACATTCTGTTATTTTCATTCATTCCAATGATACATCAAACTTATTTGTATCAATTGATTTCCCACTTCCCTCAATAAAGATTTTTTTATAGGTTTTTCACATAAATTATGATATATGAGAATTAAAAATAATATATTCATCAGAAAATTTACATTATATCCATCAATACTCTTATTCATTTTCCCATTCTAATTCAAAAAAAATTGGTCCCATGGTGTGTGTGATAAAACTGTTCTCTTCAAAAACATCATCACAACTAATGAAATATCTTCTAAAATTAATGTATTACCTTCTTATTATAATGTAATCATTCATTCTTATCTGATCCTCAAAACATACAGACCAATTTGATATCTTTTCACATACAGTAAAATAAAATACATCCCACACAAATGTCTTCTAGTTTCTCAGCCATGTTCTTACCAAATTGGTCCCAGAAACATTACCTCAATATATATCTTAATTATTCTTATACACTTCTCAAATATATTTTTTTATCTAACACACATATTTATGATTCCCAATTAATATACCGTTGATATAAAATTACATATTTTAAAAGGTCCCCTACTCAATAACCCATGCTAAGAAAACCTGATGAAAGTGAAATTTTCTAATTCTTACCCTTTTTCAAGTAAACTACATAAATTACTTTAAGTTTACAATATTTTCCAAATATAAATCAATTTATCCTAAAAAATTATTCAAATACTTTTATAGTTTTATGAATATAATTAATTCATTATTCTATTCAATGATTCTTTTTCCATTACCTTAACATCTCACTACAATGGTGCATTTCAAAAGATACATAACCACTCATTTTCATGTTTTCTATTTTTTAGATATCATTATTCAGGATAAATTATTATTATTTCCTATTTGAATTTACATGAATGATTTATATCCCTTCATTCAAAGATACTGTCATTATATGTCCTTTGGTTATTCCATATTACATGATTACAATACCCATTTATTTCCATGGGAATATCTTATGTTTATTCTTTATGTTATATTTCTCATTGTGGAAAACATATTCATGAATATGATATAATGGGATCTCCTAGAAAGTACCCCAATTAATTGGGTAATTTCTACTCTCATGATACATTATATATGGGATTTATGAGTAAACCTTCTTCACTATGTGATTTTTCCACTATGTGATATTATCATGGAATATTGAATTTACACATGATTATGAAATGTTATATGTTTATTCAAAATTATGATATTTCTATTGGATAGTTTCAATGTGTCTAATGAAATCCCTCTGGGTATATGAAAAAACTAAATATATAAAACTCAAATTATGATACATAATTAATTAAAACATATGTTTTTTGTATGATCAAGGATAATCCATAGTTATGGTGAAATTAGTTTTTTTATTTGAAAATATTCAACTTTATTAATTTAAAAAAATGGGTGACGAAATTTTGTTTGGAATCATTTTTTAAAACAAAAAAGTTGAATGAAATGATGATTGATTGTGTTTTAGTCCTTTTTGGAAAGTTCCCTACGGTTTTTGTAATATCAGGGTTTAGGTACAATTGGAATTTTCAAAAATATATATTGAATTGTTATTGGTGATAGATTCCGAGCATAGAAGATCCAATGATTTGGGTATCCCCTCCTCTATATGGTAATAAAATGTTTCCCTTAGTCCAGTAGTTTAGGATTTCACCGAATCAAGTTTGTATCAATACCATGGTTAATCATGAATCCCATTAATATTTAAAATGTTCATTACTTCATTAACATTTTCATTTTCAAAATTTTAATATACCTTTTTGACTCAAATATTAATGGTTATGATAAAAGAAAAATAAGGGGATTGGAAATTTATTGAAGAAATAATGCAAATAAAATACATGAATGATGTAAATGGATATATATCCCCCACAAATTCCCCAATAAATAAAATCACCATCACATAAGTATGATTTATACCCACATCATATTGGTGAGAGAATAACATGGGAGGAGAAAATAATATGAAATCATAATGAAAAGATTTATAATTAGAAAGGGTTATGCAACATTTCTCTCTTCACGTTGGTCTCCTGATCTCAATACCTCCAATAGCATCATATTATACCTCTATTTATAGGATTCATACATGAAATAGAATTAATAAATTTCATAAATAAATGGTCTAACTCTAGTATGTGGTGGGATAAATGTCAATGATATGGGCCAAAATGAATATTTGGTGAATCTGGACGAAACATTCCAATCATGGAATTTACACCTTGTGTAAATTTCCAAGATTATTTTAATATATTCACATTGTGTCCTTCTCACCACATGCACCAGTACATGATGTATAATGATTAAACTATGTTTCATTCCATTTTTATTATATAAAATCTTTATTTTACATTAATTCTGTGATTTTACCCCATGAAGATCTTCATGATCATCCTTAACAATCTAGTGTCGTACAAAATTGAATCAATCATGGAAGGATGTGAATATTATCACTAATGTAATCTTCTTTCATTACTTTTTCAAAAATTAATTTTATCCTTCCTTAAGACATAAAAAAATTACAACTGTTCCAAAATTGGAAATATTAATCATTTAAATAGCTAAATAAATGCATCAAAACACCCTAAAATGTATGAATGAAATAATCCTATATAATTCTCTGAAAAATGAATTCATACATTTCATCATCGATGGAATATCAATATACTATAAATGACTTTCACCTTACCATTATTAAAAATAATTTTCTATAAAAACAATTAATTAAATGGAGAATATAATTTTCAGTCATAACCGGTATAAATTTTATCATTGTTTCATGTTTTAAAGAATAGAAATAACCTATGTATTTTACATTTAATCATTTGAAATATCCGATCCTTTCTAATAATCCATTTTCATTTTTCAATGTATTATTAATATTTATTCTAGTTTCATTTTACCTCACATTAAATATTATTCTCATCATGATGGTATGAATGAATACAGGGATGCATATACCTCAAGTATAATTAATGTACCATAGGATTTCAAGTCTTCTATCATCTCAACATTATAAAGACAAAATAACAATTACCCTTGGGGGATTAACCATTTAGGACCAAATTACACTAAGGATATGGGTAGTATTATAACTAATGAAAATAAATTAAGGAACAACAAGGAAGTTCCACACTAAATTACTCTACATGATAAAAGAATATTCTCAATTATAGTGTCATCATTCCTAGTATCTTTGAGTTTTCTCATAATGAGAAGAAATAAAATAAATAAAATACCCTGTTTTCAAATTATTTTTCATTATTTTTGTTTTTATATAGTTTTTTTGGGGAGAATTATCACATCCTCCTCCCAACCCCTAATTACCTTCTCATTAAACTACATGTAATTGTTATAAAAACTTGACTAGTCAATGAAATTCTGAATTTTCAATTTCTCTAGACCCATCCAATATTTTCATCATTTATTAAAATGTCGTGTAATAAATAAAATCAATATGACTTCCAAAAATCTATGAAATCTACTATATAATTATTCAATAAAAATATTGTATCCCTTCCACTGATCACTATTTCTCATACTCATATATTTTATAATAATGAAAAAACTTTAGAGTAAAGTATGATATGATAAAATGGGTTTTTAACATGGCTCATTTCCTAACTAGGATATTCAATTGTTATAAATGCTTATAAATGAATTATTTAAGGTGTTTCTTATGATAGGGGATAATAAAATGAATGGATCAATGATTTTAAAAGTGATTCTATTCATTCATTGATTCTTTAAGATGCAAAAAACTTTTTAGAAGAAAACATTAATAAGTTTCTCAAGAAATATACTATAGAATGAATGGGAAATATTTTATTAGTGAATGTCTTGGGAATGAGATGAATATATGGGAAAATAATTCATTGAAATTTATTTTTATAATTAAAAAATTAATGTCAATATCATAATTTCAAAACATGTATAAATATCATAAAAATAACATATATAGTGATCAATATGCTCTCTTAAATCATTATTTGTAAAATCATATTCCACACCATTTTCTTGAGTAATTATTTTCCCATTTTCATCATTCAAAATCTGTTGACAAGGCAATTTAAATTCAAGGCATCTTTTTTGTTAAAATCTATTTCATTTATTTCACAAATGTCATAAATTTCACAAGATCCTCCACAAAATGTATATTCATTTTAAATTTTATAATTTGTTCCAAAAAACTATCTTTATTCATGTCTTTAATTATATCCACCATTTCTATAGGAATAGTCATTAATAGATTAATCAATGGTTGTTATGCTTCTTCATCATCTTCAGATACTTTTCCCTTTTTACTTTTTCTTCCACTTCACTTTCATTCACCCATTATTTTATAGAAAATCAATAAAAAATAATTTTTTTTCTTCCCACTTAATAAATATTACTTCATAAAAATCATTACATGGGTGTTTTATAGGGAATCCTGGTAGCGTTTCCCATGGTCTTTTGCCAAGATGCTCTAAAATTTTCCCAACATGATTCTCCAAAGTTCTTTAATGATAACCTTTTCGTGGATGATTCTTATTTTATTTCCATAAGTACATCCTCAGAAGAATCATGACTGGTTTCAATGTCTATTCCAAGGAATGGACCTGACTCATTAGTCTGGGTCCTTTAGGTTCTTGATGTTGGTACACATGTTGTCTTTTTTGAATTCATTGTCCTTATTCTTATTTTGGTCTCTATCCCTGATATTGGTTACCATGATGGTAATATGTGTAATTTTCATTCTCTATATCTTTATCATAGGGTTTTTCTACATCCCATCATGATGTATATCTTCTTTATTAATGATTCAAACTATGATTTCATCAATTCATTTTTATTTATTACATAAAATCCTTTTCTTTTAATTGATTCCCTTTTCCACTAGAAACTATTTCTCTCTATTTAATCCATTATTCTATATCTCTATTTATGTGACTTCTTTATTAAGTATCCTCAAGCTACAGTTCTAATAATTGAAAATTTTATATGTGAAACCCCATAATAGAATGTTTGTAAAATCATCTATAACTATATCCATGATGGGGGATATTTCAATTCATATCATTAAAATGTTCCCTTGTAAAATAAAAATACTCAACATCTTATTGACCAATTTTTATAATATTTCCCCATATGGTTATTGATATAAAATTATTAAAGGAGCTTGTGATGAATTTTAGTTCCATATCATTTTATGTGGTGATGGAATGTGCTAAAAAGCATTGAATACAATCTCAATCCAACTCATATAATAAAAATTAGAAATGAAGAAATGTTACCACATCACTCGAGACATTCTGGAATTGAAATGTATCATAGAGATCAAGGATGTTTCCATGGTGGCTGATGTTATCTTCATGTATGTGTCTAGTGAATTTTAAATTGTTCATGTTCAATTAAATTATTATAGGATTCCCCTCCATGTGATTTGTAGTGACTGGGGTTGGGTGTACTAGGTTACATGGTTTTGGTCCAATATTTGATGGCTAGTCGTAGTCTTTGATCATTTTCAGTCCTTGATCTCTTTGAGGAACTCTAGAATGTTGATTTTTATTAGCATCCTACATGGTTGAAGCGATGATATACTCCATAAATGGTTATTATAGAGTGTTGAATCGATGATGTCTATGTTATTTGACAGAGAGTTTTAGTTGTGTATTAAAAATTTAAAAATATAGAACTCACTGATTGTGCTCACCTAGCATAATCAATGAAATTTAAATGAAACAATAGAATATATATAAAAAATTTAACTCCAAACATCTAAGAGGAAACTGTCACTAGAAACATCGTCGTCATACAATACCAATGGGCGTCGTTAATTCCCTATAGGTCTATAGAAAAAAATTATAATACAAAAAAATATAATACCTAATTAATTCAAATGAAATTTAAGAAATATTCAATGTGGATCCATAAATATGGTTATTTTTGATTGATTTGGTTTCCAAAATATTAAATTTTATATATTTTAAGAAATATATGAGAAAATATGGTTCTTATTTGATTTTTAAAAAGTAAAAAAGAAAAATCCAATGTTGATTGATTTGTTTGGGGCTAGATTCTAAAAGCACAGCATGATTTTTGTAATATCTGGGTTTAGGTGCCATTAGATTTTCCAAAAATAGGTTGATTCAATATTGGTGTTGGAGTCGAGGAAAATAAGATCCAATGGTTATGGTATCCCCTCCTCAAAATGTCACTACACCATTTTTTTTATCTAGTAATTTAGTATTTCACCAAATCATGTTGGTCTCAATATCATGTTTGAAATTGATTTCCCCTAAAGTTGACACTGTTCGTTACATCATTTTAGGTTTTCTAATGAAAAACATTGATGTTTCTTTTTTTGATTCAAATATCAATGGACATGATAAATAAAAAAAGGTATTGTAAATAAATTAATGAAATTATGAAAAAATATATATATCAAAAAAATATATCATAAACATATTTCCCCTTAAATTATATCTCCCAAAAAGAAGTAGGGTTTATCCCATCATCATAGTGATTAGATAATAAGAGGGATGGATAAAATAAAATGAAGCGTAATGAAATGATAAGTGAACTCAGAAAGGAACCTGTGGAATCTTTCTCCACACCTTTTCCTCCATGTATTAATACCTCTAATAAATTTATACTAGAACTCAAATAAGAGGCTTCATATGGGAATGGAGTTAATTAATTCAATAAAGTAATTGTCCAACAGCGGTCCCGGGTGGTTTCCATGTCAATGATTGGGTGAAAACTTATTATTTGGTGAATCGGGGAGAAAGAAATCTCATTTGGGAATATACACCCCAAGTAATAGAGTTATACCACATTTCAATTTCAATGATGATTTTAATTTCTTTATTCCATGTCCTTGATTTCACCACATGCAGCGGTACACATCATGTAATGATTACATGTTCTTTAATTCCATTATTTGGGCTCTATAATCCTTGGTTTGCCTCAGTTCATCAGTTATATGCTCTAGAAGTCCTCAATGAGCATCCTTCAGAATTCATTGTCTAATTTCATTTCATCAATCGCATTTTAATGCATCTTTTATCCCCAATATCTTCCTGTTTTCGTTAATTTTTTTAATATATAGTATATCCATCCACTAAACACTAAACAAGTCAATTTGTTCAAATATTGGTATGATTAATCATTTAAATACTCAAATTAATACATTTAATCACCCTAAAATATATCTATCAAACACAGTTATCAAATTTCCCCATGGATTAATTTGTACTTGTACTCATGGATTTAGTCTCAACATACTAAAATTGATGTTCACCTTACCATGAAGAAAATTCAATTTCATCAAAAATAATTAATCAAATAGAAAATTAAATATTTGAGCATCATGGGTAAAAAAATTTCAACTCCTCAATTTTCAAAGAATACAAGTCAACCATGTATTTTATGTTCCCTGTTTTCAAATAGCCAAAACTTTTCAATAATCCATTTTCATTTTCAGTTCACTATTAAAGTTCATTCTGATTGAAATTTACCTCATAGTAATTATTCTTTTCATCATAAATGTATAAATGGATAGAATGATTCAAATACATTGAGAATAAGTAACATACCATTGGATTGTAAATAATCAAAAAACTCTACTGCATACATGTAAAATCCCTATTAATCTAAAGGGATTTAGCATTTAGTGTCAAATGACTCTAAGGATTATGGTATTTTGGTAAATGATGTAATTTTTGTGAGGCAGAAAAATTATTTTGTACACTAATATACAATTATGGATTAAAAAATAAGCTTAATAATGGTCTCCTCTTCCCCCAATACCATAGAGCATGGTTATAATAAGATGAAATAAAATATTTGAAACAAAGTAGTTTACTATTATTTTAAATTTATATTATTTTTTGATGGGTTTTTTGGGACAATTCCCACATCAACCACCTAACCCCTAATGATCTCCCCCTGTTAATATTTTAATTAGTTACAACAAGATCACAGATCAAGTAAATGGTGATTTCTTAATTTCTCTAAACACAAACATTTATTTTTCATCTTCTATTCTATTAATATGATTTCAATAAATTTATGGAATGTGCCTTCCAAAAAATAGTAAAATCTTCCCCACAAATATTAATTAAAAATGTATATTCCTTCCACCAATCACTAACTTCCACAATATTTTATTTGATAATCAATAAAAATATTTAAAGGAATAATAAAATATATATAATGGTCATAGAACATAGATCATTTCATAATATGGTTATTCATGGATTCTATGGTCTTAAAAAATATATGTAATGTGGGTCTCCGAATAAGGGCTAGGAAAAAGTATTCAACGATCATTATAAAAGTGATTCTGTTTAATCAATGCTTTTATAATTTGCAATGAATTTCCTAGAAGAATTAATGCTTGAGATTATCAAGAAATTCATAACTGAATGAGTGTAAAATATTATCTTAGTGGATGTGTCATGAATTTGATGAATGTTTTCAAACATTATTAATGGTAAAGCATAATAATAATTAAATCAATGAATCTAAATATAAAACATTAAAAAGAAGACCTAATATCATAAAGAAATCATTTTCAATGATAAACATGCTCTCCAAAATCATGATTAGTAAAATATAAATCTACATTTCATCTCTACTAATTCTTTTTCAAATTTGAATTATTTAAATTTGTTGAATAAAAAATTTCATTCAAGGAATGGTATTTATTATTGGTAGACACTTTTCTTAGAGTTTAGTGGATTAATGAATGAATCAAATGATGTACATGTAATTAGAATTTTAAGAATAATTATAAAATGATGGGAAACTGTTAGATAAATTATTAATCCTAAAATATTATTCCCCATGAAATTGTTTCATAAAACATGGATTTCTAAGTTTGAGATACTCAATATTCAGGAAATGTATAAGCCCTTCATAGTGTGTAGAATTTCTATAGCCTTTTATTTTGATTCTTGATACTTGTTTATGTCTAGGTTCATGATGGTATTGAAAATTAAAAGTAAATAAGTAAAACTATATTCCATTATAATTTAATTTTTTAATATTTGGATCAAGGGATTGAATGCCTTGGAAAAAATATCTAGATGCCCCCCAGAAGCGCATTTGATCACCGTCATTAGATTGACCTTACCAACTTTATCTTCATCCCATGTAATGGATGATTTAATATTTTGTACCTCTTCAGGGTCCATGAATGGTATCAATTGAGTCATATCCATGTAGGTTGTACCATGTCCTTGTTCTCTGAACAATATAATTCTTTATGATGATAGTACTTGCTTGATCATCATTGGACTGACCCACTATTATTCCCCAATCCTGATGAAATAAATTGATGTTCATGTATCATCCATGCATTTTTCCATTCTTAAATTTAGTGAATTAAACCACTACATTGTTTTTAGTCATCTCGTTCTTCAAATTCTCTTTATTATGTAGTTTAGCATCCTTTAGAATAACACCACCCAACTCATGTACCTCATCAATTTTAGCATCATCCTCAGCATTGTGTGTAATTTAAAATCTAATCTCATTGTCTAATAGCACATTTTAGTTCATCAATTCCCTGAGGATGATTAATCATAGATGATCATTGACAAATATTTGAGATATTTCTCCACATTGAACATCTACCAACACACCCCATGTGGATAAAAATGGTCTTTCTAGAATGAGAGTATTTTTTTCTTCTACCATGTCCATCACAAAGTATTCAAGGGGAATTAGAAATTATTATCTCTAATAACCATGTCTTTAATAATTCCTCTTTGGTATTTCACTGTTGATTCAACTAACTGATGAAGTACTCTTGTTGTATTCAGTCCACCCAATCACAAACTATTGAAAATTGTTTATTAAATGATATTGAAACTCAAACCAATGTCACACAATTCATTCACACATTTGTCATCTTGGATAGATATGTGAATTTAAAATCACTTTGTATCACATTTCTTCTTAGGTAGGTCTTTAGATACCACCACCAAACAATCTCATTTGAGAGGAATGGTGACAATATCTTCGAGAATATTTTTGTTAGTTACAACTCTATCATGAATTTCACATATTCCATCATGTTAATGAGAGACTCTATAAAATGTATTTTAATATTAAATTTTATAAAATTCTCCAAAAACATACCTTTCTACTGGTTTTTCTTTTCACGAACTATTTGTTCTTGAAATTGAATCCATGGCTTGTACAATGGTGGTTCTTCTTCATCATATTTAGGTACTTGTTCCTTATTACTTTTTTATTCATCATCAATGTCTTCCATTGTTTGTTTCCTGGAAATTCTATAAAACTTAATTTTTTTCTTATATCTTATATGTCATATAACATTCAAATCATCACATGGGATTTCTTTATGGAATACTGGCAGTGTTCTTCTAGGTATCTCTCTATAAGGATCCACAACTAGACCAAATGTTTTTCTCCAAATTAATTAATGTGGACTTTGGTTTGATGATTCTTTTGTATTTCCTTTATTATATCCCCACAATAATTACTTAATGTAGTGAGAGTATCTTCCAATTTAATTGAAAATATCATCTGTGTGGTCCAATGAGGTTCATTTTGTCACCATTGTGGCCATTGTTGAATTATTTTTCATTGTTTCTGTAGTGGCATCAAACCATAAATATTATTTCCAACATTGTAATCAGCATAATTTTCAACTTCTAATTGCATACCATGGATTTTTTTCTACTGTACCATCTTGATTCCCATATTATTTGTTAAGGATTCCAAAAATCCTACTATATATTCATTATTTTTATTACATGAACTCCGTTTTTTCATACTGTCTCCTTTCCACTAGAATTTATTGCTCATTATTTCATCCAGTATGTTTTTTTTTTCTTCCTGTTACTTATTCATTAATGATCCTCCAGTTTCAGTAACATGAATTTACATGTTTGCCTATAAAACACCTTATATAAATTTAGATTTGAAGCCATGGAACTAAACCATGATTGTGAATTTTTGGGTCATGTCCTTAAAACATTCCCTGGAAGAATAAAACTATTCATTATCAAATTAATAAATGATTAGAATATTTACCCATATGTCCATTATCATTTTTATTTAAAATAAGAGGTTCAGGTATTTTCATTTCAACTGATATAATGCATTTATGGGATTCACTAGAAATATTTTATTCCAATCTTGAGATTAGTCACGTAATGAAATTCGGAAAATGTTGAGTCATAATGCATCACAATAGACATTATGGAATTGAAATGTTTCAAATAGACAGAGGAATTTTCCCCGATGGTTATTGAGTTGTTTTGTAGATGTCCGCTGAATATCATATTGTTCAGGATCATTGAACTTATTATAACAGTTATCACTAAATAATTTGTAGTGATAGATGATGTTAGGATACTCATTAGCAATATTTTATTGATGTCCACCCATATTCATTGACTGTTCTCTGTCCTTTATTTCATTCAAGAACACTATCATGTTGATTTTTATCAGTTCGCTACATGGTTATAGTAGTTTTATGTTTTGTACTTGGTTCATTATGGTGAGTTGAATCCATGATGCCATTTATAATTTACCATGTGTTGTAATTGTGCAATAAATTTTTTAATAACTCAAAATCATAACATGTGAACACCCTATGTAAAATGAGAAATTGAAATAATCCAATGAAATAAAATAAAATAAAGATTCAATTACTAAAAAAATCAATTTTCCACTAAACTATACAGGTTTGAAAGGACCCGAGGGAGTCATTAATTCCCATATGGGTCAATGAGAAAACAAAATATCTAAGACTAAAACAATGATACATAATTAATCAAAACATTATATTAGTAATTCTCGAGGTTGAAGTTTAGAGGAAGTGTAATTAGTTTGATTAGAGTTTAAAAATATTTAATATTATTCATTTTATGAAATTTGTGAGAAAACAAGGGATTCATTTTATTTGGAAAAATAAAAATATGGACGAAAAATGACAGTATATTTTGTTAAATTATTTGGATAGCATTCCATAGTTTTTTTAATATTGGAGTTTATACGCAATTTAATTTTTATAAAAAAAATTATTCATGATTGTATTTGGATTCCGAGTGCGGAGTATCCAATGGTCATGGTATCCCCTCATCCAAATGATAATACCTTATTTCCATAGGTTTGGTAGATTATGATTTCACTGAATCATTTTTTTCTTGAAACAATGCTTAATAATTATTACCCTTAAAGATGAAAATGGTAATCCATATTTGGGGTTTCCCTTTCTAAATTTAATGTTCGTTTTTATGAAAAAATCATTGTTCATGTAAAAATAATATTAAATATATTGGATGTCAGTTATTGAAATTATGAAAACACAATACATGAAAAAATTAAATGGAAATATACTTAATACACATTAAAACATAAGCTACATAATCCTAGAACAAGATTTGAATACCCCCTCATGATGTAAATGAGATAATAATAGGTATAGAGAAAATAAAATAAAATCATAATGAAAAGATAGAAGAAACCAGAAAGTGCCTGAGAACTTCTTCCTCCACAATTTAGACATTGTATCTCAAAGCCTATAAAATAAGCAGAATAACCCTTGATTTATAGGCTTCAGATATGATATGGTATTAATGAATTCCATAATTTAATGGCCCAACAGTTGTTGAGGGTGGGTATGATGCCATATATTTGGTGAAAAAATGATGATTTGGTGAAACTTGGTGAAGAATTTCCATCTATTAATTTTCATCAAATGTAATTGAGTTACACGATGTGTATATTTCTAATATGATTTTAATTTATTTACACATTTAATATATTTTATCAATATTCACTATTACATGTTGTTTTATGATTACACGATGTGTAATAACTATTTTCTACTTTATAAGCCTTTGTTTTACTTAGTTATTCAGTTTTATTCCCAAAAGGTGCACCACATTTATCCATAGAGATCAGGTGTCACATATAATTAATCTTTTCATAGTGAAATGTTTCATATAGAAAAAATATATACCACTTTTCATTACATTTTAAATTATTAATTTTATCCTATGATAAATCAAAAAACAATTCAATCCATTCAAAAATTAGCATGATTTATCTTTTAAATATAAAAATTAATACCTTAAAAACACTGAGATGTGTGATTGTACTAAATATATCATCCTATTCATATGATTCCATGTCTATTATTTATTGTTCAATATGTTTCCTCATGAAACATTCATATTATTTTATTATGCATTGCCTTCTTAGTCAGGTGTAATTCTTTATTACCATGTGTATTCCCTTACTAGTCATTTTAGCTCATCCCTTGTCCAATGTATTTCCTAGATGATCCTATTTAGTTATAAGATCTCAAATGTAGTAAGGAACTGATATTGGAGATTTAAAAGATTATATTTCATTAAATATTCATGTTTTCAATTAATTTACATATTCTTCCAAATAAATAAGAATTTTTGATCCATGGTTTTTCATTTACTTACGATTATGCTTAAAATAATGTAATGTAATGTGTAAAAGGATTTAATCACTACAATAGGGTTATTTCATTTCATAATTAGGTGTTTCAAGTGATTTAATTTCATTATTATTCATATTATTAATATTATATAATTTTATATGATATGATCTTACATTCTCGGATAATATAATTCCATTGTAATATACTGCTGATTTTATGGATGTTTATAAAATTTTTTAGCATGTCAATTGGATAAATAATAAATAAGACACCTCAAATTGAGAAATTAAAATATAATATATTAGATATTGAACATTAAAAATTATTCCATATATATGCAACACTATAATATCATAATAAATTTCTTACATTGTGTTATGATTTTATTCCCATTGATGTTCTTATAATTTCAACAAGTTTCCTTGTTGGATGGTCATTTCACAATAATTTTTCAAACTAATTTCAACATTATAAAAGTTTTTATATGAATTTATAATTTTGTATGTAGAGACCCAAAGAATGACGTACATTGAAATTATAATACTTTCACGGAATACATAATACATAACAAAAACAGACACTAAAGGACCGTAATAGTTTAGTCTCATTGGAAACTCGGAATATAATCTTCTAATCTTGGTGAAAGATCTTCAAAATATCCCATAGAGATCTTCATTTTTTACCTAAAACCATTATTTATAACCTGGGGAAAAAATCATATAAAGGGTGATCTCAAATTCTCAGTAAGGATAAACATAGAGAACATAAAACAATCCATAAACATTTGAATGAAAAAGCTTGAACATAAAATATAAACATCAAAATCCTGAGAAAAGGCATAAATCATGGGAGTACGTAAGGAATATATCATAAAGGAACATAAATCATGATAAAATATCATGGGAATAAAACATGTGATTGTGGCAACCATTAATCACATGATATGATTTCCATAGTAGCCAAGGCATTGCTCCCAAGACCATCTTAGTGGACAAAGTCCCTTTCTGAATCGAGTTCACTCCTCGTTCCAGTCCTGTATTACTAAACCGGATTAACTTACCATTCCAGCCATGTATATCTCATTTGATATAAATATTTACCCAATGCATTGGAGGGAGATATAGGTCCCACCTATCTCACAATGAAATCATTCTTACTTGTTCCACAAAATAAACTTAAAACATTCTTCATAACCCAATGAATAAAATGGGTTTCATAAACATCATCCCATTATCACATAATCCATATAAAAAAATGGATATTTCATCACATGAAAATTGAAACCATGTAAATCATAGAGACATTATACTTTAAACATACACATATGAAATAATGTCATCTTAGATGTAAAATGGTTTTGATAAAACACATGAAATGAATTCTTGAGAAAAATATCCTTTCTTCTTCAAAATAATTTTATTTTCAAAAAATTCCATCCAATTTTAAAAGAAAATTATTTTGTTGAAAATAGTCATAAAATCTTGTAGAGTAAGCTTCATGAAAATGAGGCTTTAAGATACTTTAAAAATTCGATCACGCCGTATAAGTTAAAAATAACATTCTTCTCATACTTTTGTCGGAAAAGTCAAAACGTTCCTCGTGTGGTAAACAAAAGTAAGATTTCCTTCATAACATGTGGTAAATTTCTAAAATGGGTAAAAAGGACTTTAAAAATACATGAAAACATTTTTAGAAAACATGGGCATGGATGATAACAATAACCCCAGTAAATACTTATGAATAAAAATCTCAGATAAGAACGAGATTGGAATAGTTATCCCTTACAAAGATCGTTTTGTAAAAAAAATAGATCACATATGTGTATTCATTATATGTTCACATAAATAAAGTTTAAATAAATGATAAGATATTCATTTCTCACATAATCAAATAATGACATAAACAAGAAAGAGAAGATCAACCAAAAGAACAGAAATTGGTTTAAGAAGTTCCCTTACCTTGTGTCTGACTTGACAGAATCGTTCATTAATTTCCTGAATAATAAATCAAAGCTCATTTCTACCTAATTAATAACATTTTTCAAGTTTATTATTCCTTTCATATCACTTATTACCATGTTATAGACATTATATAACCATTTAGGTTAATAAAGTTTGTTTTGTCTATATTTGGTACTTGAGTCAAAAATGGACATCTTATAATTACATGTTGTTCATGTGGTCAAAGCTTCATTATATCCAGAATGATATTCATGATTTATATATCTTATATATCATATATGTCCATAATATACATGTATTTATAATAGTACATAACATATGGAGGTAAGAAATGAAATGCAATGTTCATGGAGATGGTAAGCCGTACGTACGCATCAACGCTACTTTCATTTCTATTTCTTATTTTAATGAAATTAAAACATAATTATACATAGGTATATTTTAATTCTAATATAATATCATATATAATATCATTAACTCTATCCTTTATGCATCCCACATAAGGCATTAATGAATCACATCACTTTGAGGGGGTGGTAGTCTGCACTTCCTAAAATTAGATTATCGTGTTTACCCACTATGGAAACCATAAAGGCTTGATATAATTGGGAAATAAAGAAGAATAAGGAAATAATAAAAATAATATATATCATATGTAAATACAGTGCCATCATAATGGACACCATGAGAGGTGGTAGGAGAAAATAGAACAATCATCGTTTCGTGAGGCGTTAGTTTTCCATCCACAGAAACATTAAGTTCTTCATCCATTAGATGGAGGTCTGTGTAAGTGTAGTTCGAATCCCTATCATAAAAATATCGTATTATATTGAGGATACTGGTTTTGCAACAAAATGAAGAATTAAAAATAGTTTATGGGTTGGAGAAGTAGAATAAAAGAAAACAATTTAAGAGAAACTGTTACCTTTAATTTGGGTAACTTCCTTTGGTTTGAAACAAAAGGACTTATTGGGGTGCCTTATTCCTAAGGTAAGGCTTCTAGGGGGAGGAGAGTGATGTAGGGACCATAATTTGGAAGATTTTGGACGAGCCAAATGGCTTGATATGTGTGAGGAATTGGATAGAAATTGTCTCCTTTTATAAAGGGGAGTAGGGGCTCTTTTGGAATGTGTGAAAATATTATTTTATTATAAACTTATCTTCAGTTTTAAAAGGACCAAAAATCATTTAGGATGAAGATAAGATGACTCATGGTCTAAATAAATTCATCCAATCACAATTGTACATGTTTTGGATAATATTTTAATCATTATAATCTTATTTATTTAAATCATTTATTAATGAGGTAAATACTGCATCATTATTGTGTCACGAATAATTTAATATATTTGATGTATAAAAATTATAAACAAAATACCACCATCTAGGAAATATTTTTATATTTCCAATTAATATTTATAGTTTAAAATATAATTTATATAATCCTGTATAAAAATTAATTACTAAAATATTTTTGTTAATGTCATTTTTGTCTTTACATTAAATTAATTAATCCAAATTGTCATTATCACTACCAAGTGGCTCAATGGGGTCCCAAAATCGACCCAAGTATTCCCATTCTCGGCCACTACTCATCCAATTAGGTTATGAGACGTGTTAAAGTAATTTGTAATTATTATAATTTTATTTTAACCATGAATTACGCTATTTACATTTAACCGCAGTAAATAAAAGTCCAAAGTTACTATTCACCAAAAATTATTTTCATCTTATTGAACCACATTTTACTTCTTGATAACAACCATGTATTTCGGATTTTCTAAATTCAATTCATAGAAGTGGTAAAATTTCATTTAAATGAAAGAGTCAGTTTTTTAACTACCACTAAGTGGTTTCACTATTCATCAAAAATTGAATTTTTTGACAAAAATACCAAAAATTCAGCCTAAGCTATATTTGATATTCCAAATTCAAAAATGATGTCTATTTTTCCAAATTCAAAACATAGAAGTGTCATTAATTAATTTTAAAATTAATTCCCATTATCAAAACAAATAGTGTGTTTTTAAGAAACAATAACTATCAAAAGAACGACACATGTTTATGCCCAATTTCAAAGTGAAATTAATTCCAATGACAAACATTGGATTAAATGGTAAAAATATATTCTAATTATACTTTAAAACCAATTTAAAATATAATCTAACCATATAAATTATTATGATGAAAAAATTTGTTTTTAATTAAAATATAGTGTGTTTTTACTTTTCATTAAATTATGAAAGTTATCAGAATAATATGAAACATTTATCCAAAGTAAAATTTTATATCCTAATTCCAAAAGAAGAATTTTATTTTGTCAAATTGAACTTATAGACATGTCAAAAACAATATTTAAAGTGGGTGCACCATCAAAAGGAGGGAAAACTACAATTTTTTAAAAATACATATTTTACACGAAAAAATTAATTTTTTTCTCATACCATAATCTAGAAATTGTGTAAGATGAATAATAATGTTATTAAATTAAAAATTTAGTTAATACTATTCATAACGGCTAGTCCATAATAATATTATAACAATATATCGTTGTTTACTAAAACCCGGTATTGCGTACTACATACGCTATCAAGGAAGGTCGTGATTGCGTGTAATGCAAGCCAAGTCAGGGATGCATGTTGTGCAAGACTCCTTCGTTGTTTCGCATAATATAATCCAACCATATTTCATTTATAGAAACACACACACACATATATATATATACTCAATATGAGTAGAATAACTATTATCAAACGAACTTAAAATTGTGTGTAACATGATCCAAGAATAATATTGCGTATACTCCAAGCTAATGCGGTGTTGTGTATAGTGCAAGGTAATCTTGGTGTAGCGTACAACAAAAGTTATTAAAAATAATAATATATCTCATAAAATCATAGGGTGTTACATTCTACCCCCCATAAAATGAATTTATCCCTTGAAATTCGTCGAGGTTATAAATCATTTACTATTCATAGAAACCCACATTGTGAAAAGGAATAATAAAACATAATTCTAAAACCTAATGTATGAAACGTAATGATTACCCAAAGTAACTCATCATTGGGTTTCCATATAGGAGAACATAGGTGAAAATATGGATATGGAATAAAAATCAAACCATCAAGTCTTGATAGAGAGTGGTAGAGAACATAGATATGAAAAATCCAACAATCATGATGCCATAAATTTGTGATGTTCTAAGGTACCATCTGATTCATCAGATATGAGGGCACTAGGAAAACATTATTGGTTTTCAAGATCATTTCCCTAATTTTTAAGAATTTTCGAATCAAAACAAATACTTACTTGATTTTGGTACAATCTCACCATTTTTCGTGCCTTGAACAATTTCCACTTCATCTCTTAATAAAATGAATTTGAATTTGTCCTTCGTGAAGTGTTAGCAGATCATGTGAAAGAATGATAAGTCATTCCATCTCTTTCAAACAAAAGGTTAGAAAAATTTATCAAATTTACATAAGTCCATCTATAATGAGATTAATCATATATGGTTCCTAAAATGGACTTACTCATTATATATCATACTTATTAATATAATAAAACTAGTTTCTACTGTCTAGGGACTTCCTGTAGGCTAGTGGTAGGCAACAAATGCCTGTCGCACTTGGGTTGTGGGTTCGATTCCCACATCCTTGTCTGAAGCAACGGGTTGTCGCCCGTCCTCCAGGTTTTCCTTTTTCTAAAACTACATTATTATATCATCCCATTAATAATATGAAGAAAAAAGTTTTATCCTTAAACAATACTAACTTATTTCCAACTTAATCCATTCCAATCTTTAGGATTATCTAAAATACTTCTGTCCAAACTCATAGTATAAAGAGAACGATTACAAAAAAGGTCCCATAACAAGCACATGAATACCATCATTTATCCCTCATATATCAAAAGATATATCTTGTTAATCTCATTCCAAAAATGTGAATACCTTAATCATGTATTCTCTTGAAAAATGATTACCCATTGAATCTTATGGAAAATCTAAATGTTGTCAAAAGTTAACTCTTTTCACATACCAAAATCCAAAAATCCTATATACTCAAACCATGATATTAATTTTTCCTTATATCAGTCCTGAGCTCATGAATACTGTCAATCATTTCATTTTCTCCTTATCCCTTCATTATGTGCATATCTTCTTCTTTCCAAAAATATCTCAATCACTTTCCATGGTTACTGGTACCATAAAATTATTGAAAACCACATTATACAAATACATAAATATTCCAATATTCCACGATACTATATACAACATTATTTTATAATCCCATTACATAAACACTTAATCATTCCACCACATCGTTGTCATATTCAATATCACCAATAGTGATTGCATGTGACTTCCCATTGTCCTTTTCCTTAAGTGTTTTCACATGTCGATCATCATTAACCCTTGTATTAGGGCATTGATCAGAATAATGCCCCATTTCATCGCATTAAATCATTGAAGTGTTGGTGGTGCATTATCTGCAGTCATTTCTTTATTCACATCATTAGCAACCCTTTTTCCATTACTTCGACACTCAGCTGCTCGATGACCTACTTTTCTACACTTAAAGCATTTTCTAGTCCCTTTAAGACAATCTCCACCATGCTTCTTTCCACACATTGAGCATAAAGAAACATTTATCTTCTTTTCACCATTATTATGAGATTTCTCCTTGAACTCCATATTTCGTTTCTTATCAAAACCATGAGATGGATATATAACAATAGCTTCCCTTTCTACCTTGATAGAACAGCGCATAATTTCTTCATAGCTACTGAAGTCTCTTATAGCTAATACACTTCGAAGACTTGGTTTTAATCCACTGAATAATCGATCAACATTAATTTCAGGTTGGATGATAAATCCAGATGCATACCTTGAAAGCCTTCTAAAATTCACTTTGTATATACCAACAGATTCATCATCCTTTGGCTTAGGCTCAAGGAAATCCTTTTCCATATTTGTTCAAAGAATACGAGGGAAGTAAATATTGAAAAATAAGTTCTTGAACTCATTCCATTCCATGGATTCAATTTCATATCGAGGCATTATATTCTTAATTAGATCCCACCACTAGTCTGCTTCACCTTCTAAATGGTAAACAGGCCAAATGACTTTTTCATGCTCTGAACAGCGAAGTATGGAAAATATCTTATCAATGGTAATGATCCATTGTTCAGCAACAAGTGTATTAGAAGACCCGTTGAAAGAAGGTGGATGTTTCCTCATGAAGGACTCAATAGAATCTTGGTCCCTTATCTGCTCATTTGGAAGTCCAGAATGATTCATAGCTTGTGTAAGTATAGCAATAAGATTATGTACTCCATCTCCCATCACATTTGGTTGTTCATGAGGACAATCATTGCAATGTCCATTACATTGATCAACACGGTTCCTTCGGGATCAAGCCATCTTCTAAAACCCAAAAAGAAAAGAATGAGAGGAAAAAATCATGCTAGGGAAAAAACATAATAAAGGGGGAGTACCTTCAATATCTAACATATTAGGTATATTTCTATGATCATTACCGTAATTCTAGGACTATAACCTATGCTTATAATTAACCTTAGGGAGATCCCAAGACATACCTTAGAAATATCTTTAGGGATCTCACTAAAGTTTTCGCATCCTAGTTTCCAAAGTTTAACTAAACCATTCCTGTGATACCAACTCTAGAGACCCGAATCTTGACGTACATGGACATTACAATACCTTCGCGGAATACTTAATACATAACAAAAACAGACATCAAAGGACCATAATAGTTTAGTGTCTTTCGAAACTCAGAATATAATCTTCTAATATTGGTGAAAGATCCTCAACATCTCCCATAGATATCATCTTTTTTTTTACCAAAAACCATTATTTATAAACTGGTGAAAAGAAATCATATAAAGGGTGAGCTCAAATGCTCAGTAAGGGTAATCATAGAGAACATATAACAATCCATAAACATTTGAATGCAAAAGCTTGAACATAAAATCTAAACATCAAAATCCTGAGAAAAGACATAAATCTTGGAAGTATGTAAGGCATATATCATAAAGGAACATCAATCATTATAAAATAGAATGGGAATAAAACATGTGACTGTGGGAACCATTAAGCACATGATATGATTTCCATAGTATCCAATGCATTGCTTCTAAGACCATCTTAGTGGACAAAGTCCCTTTCGGAATCGAGTTCACTCCTCGCTCCAGTCTAGTATTATTGAACCAGATTAACTTAACGTTCCATCCATGTCTATCTCATAAGATATAAATCTTTACCCAATTAATTGGAGGGAAATATAGGTCCCACCCATCTCATAATGAAATAATTCTTACTTGTTCCAGAAAATAAACTTAAAACATTAATAATAAACCAATGAATAAAATGGGTTTCATAACCATCATCCCATCATCACATAATCTATATAAAACAAATGGATATTTCATCATAAGAAAATTGAAACCATGTAAATCATTTATACATTATACTTGAAATATACACATATGAAATAAAGTCATCTTAGATGGAAAATGGTTTTGATAAAACACTTGAAATTAATTCTTATGGAAAATATCCATTCTTCTTTAAAATCATTTTCTTTTCAAAACATTACATTCAATTTTAAAATAAAAGTATTTTGTTGAAAATATCCATAAAATCTTGTAGAGTAAGCTTCATGAAACTGAGGTGTTATGAAACCGTAAAAATCCGTTCACACCGTATAAGTTAAAAATAACATTCTTCACGTACTTTTCTCAGAAAAGTCGAAAAGATCACCATGTGGTAAACAAAAGTAAGATTTCTTTCATAACATGTGGTAAATTTCAAAAATGGGTAAAAAGGACTTTAAAAATACATGAAATCATTTTTTTAAAACATGGTCATGGATGATAATAATAACCCTAGTAAATACTTACGAATAACAATCTCGGATAAGAACGAAATTGGAATAGGTATCCCTTACAAAGATCTTTTTGTAAAAAAAAATAGATCACTTATGTGTATTCACAATAAGGGCATATAAATAGATTATAAATACATGTTAAGATATTCATTTCTCACATAATCAAACAACAACATAAACAAGAAATAGAAGATCAACCCAAAGAACAGGTGTTGGGTTAAGAAGTTCCCTTACCTTGTGTCCGACTTGACACGATCGTTCTTTAATCTCCTGAATAATAAACCAAATTTAATTTATACTTACATAAGAACTTTTTTCAAGTTTATTATTCCTTTTATATCACTTATAACCATGTTATAAACATTATGTACCCATTTAAGTTAATGAAGTTCGTTTTTTCGATATTTGGTACTTGAGTCAAAAATGGACTTCTTATAATTACATGTTGTTCATGTGGTCAAAGGTTCATTATATCCAGAATGATATTCATGATTTATATATCATATATATCATATATATCCAGCATATACATGTATTTATAATAGTACATAGCATATAGAGATAAGAAATGAAATGCACCGTTCATGGAGACGGTAAGTCGTACGTACGCATGAACGCTACTTTTATTTCTATTTCTTATTTTAATGGAATTAAAACATAATGATAAATAGGTATATTATAATTCAAGTATAATATAATATCTAATATCATTAAATATATCCTTTATACATCCCACATAGGGCATTAACAAATCACATCACTTTGAGGGGGCGGTAGTCCGCACTTCCTTAAATGAGATTATCGTATTTACCCACTATAGAAACCATAAAGGATTGATATAATTGGGAAGTAAATAAGAATAATGAAATCATAAAAATAACATATATCATATGTAAATACAGTTCCATTATAATGGTTACCATGAGAGGCGGTAGGAGAAAATCGAACAATCATCGTTTCGTGAGGCGTTAGTTTTCCATCCACAGAAACATTATGTTCTTCATACATTAGATGGAGGTATGTGTATGTGTAGTTCTAATATTTCTCATTAAAACATCCTAGTATATTGAGGAAACTGTTTCTGTTACAAAAGAGTGTATTAAAAATATTTTAGGGGTTTGAGAAGTAGAATAAAAGAAAACATTTTGAGAGAAACGGTTACCTTTAATTTGGGTAACTTCCTTTAGTTTAAACCAAAAGGACTTCTTGGAGTGCCTTCTACCAAAGGTAAGTCTTCTAGGGGGAGTAGATGGATGTAGGGAGCTTAATTGGTCAGAGTTTGGATGAGCCAAATAGTATGAGAGGTGTGGATAATTGGATAGAAATGGTCTCCTTTTATAAGGGGAGGAGGGGCTCTTTTGGAAAGTGAGAAAATATTATTTTATTATAAACTTATCCTTGGTTTTAAAAGGTCACAAAATCATTAAAGATTAAGATAAGATGACTAATGGTCGAAATAAAATCATCCAATCAGAATTGGACATGTTTTGGATAATATTTTAATCATTATAATCTTATTTATTTAAATCATTTATTAATGAGGTAAAAACTGCATCATTATTGTGTCATGAATAATTTAATTTATTTCATTTCTAAAAATAATAAACAAAATACAACCATGTAGAAAATATTTTTAGATTTCCAATGAATATTTATAGTCAAAATTATATTTTATTTAACCCCTTATAAATATTAATTACTAAAAGATTTTTGTTACTGTCAATTTTGTCTTTACATTAAAGTAATTAATCAAAATTGTCATTATCACTACCAAGTGGCACAATGGGGTCCCAAAATATACCCAAGGATGATCATGGTCGTCCAATACTAATTCAATAAGTTTAGGACAAGTGTTAAGTTAATTTATAATTATTATAATATTCTTTTATCCTTGAATTACCCTATTTACCTTTAACCGCGGTAAGTAAAAGTCAAAAGTTAATATTTACCAAAAATTATTTTTTTATTATTGAACCCCATTTTACTTCTTGATAACAACTATATATGTCGTATTTTTTAAATTCAATTCATAGAAGTGTTAAAATTTCATTTAAATTAAAGAGTCAGTTTTTTAACTACCACTAAGTGGTTTCACTATTCATCAAAAATTTAAGTTTTTCAGAAAAATACCAAAAATTAAGCCAAAGCTATATTTGATATTCTGAATTCAAAAATGATGTCTATTTATCCAAATTAAAAACATATAAGTTCCGTTAATTAATTTTAAAATTAAATCCCGTTATCAAAAAAATAGCGTGTTTTTAAGAAACAATAACTATCAAAAGATCAACACTTGTTTATGTCCAATTTCAAAGTGAAATTAATTCCAATGACCAAATTGGATTAAATGGTAAAAATATATTCTAATTATACTTAAAACCCAATTTAAAATATAATCTAACCATATAAATTATTGCGATGAAAAAAGTTGGTTTTAATTAAAATATTGCATGTTTTACTATTCATTAAAATATGAAACTTATCAGAATAATATAAAAATTTTATCCAAAGTAAATTTTTATATCTTGATTCCAAAAAAAGAATTTTATTTTTTCAAATTTAACTTATAGACAAGTCAAAAACAAGATTTAAAGTCGGTGCGCCATCAAAAGGCGGGAAAACTGCAATTTTTAAAAAATAGATATTTTTCATGAAAAAATTTATTTTGTTCTCATACCATATTCTAGAAAATGTGTAAGATGAATAACAATGTTATAAAATTAAAAATTTAGTAAATACTGTTCATAAATTCTAGTCCATAATAATATTATAGCAATATTTCATTGTTTAGTGAAACCCGGTATTGCGTAATACACATGCTATCGAAGAAGGTCACGATTACGTGTAATGCAAGCCAAGTCACGGTTCCGTGTTGTGCAAGATTCCTTCATTGTTTCGCATAATAGAATCCAACCATATTTAATATATAGACACACACACGCAGATATATATATATATATACTCAATGTTGCGTAGAATAACTACTATCGAACGAACTTGAAATTGTGTGTAACAAGATCCAAGATTAGTGTTGCGTATTATGACAACCCTGCTTTTTATTACAACATAAGCATGATTTATTACATAAAACTTCAATTGATACAACAAAGAAGATCGAGAGGTTTAGTGTCTTTGGGTCTTAGGATCATTACATAAAAAATCTAAACTTAAAATACAACATCTTTATTGAAAACTTCCTTTACATGACCACTATATTCCTTCGTACTTAGCATTGCATGGGATAACCTGAGGACATGCATAAGAAAATGGTGAGCTATAAAGCCCTGTAAGGGAGTAAACAATGAATAACATGAGGATTACAATACATGTTAGGCAATAGGAACATCAATAGATCATTAGAGTAACATGAAAATAAAGGCATGATAAAGCATGATAACCATAACATGGAAATGTGGCAACAACACTTAACATTGAATTAGCATGAGCCAAGGCTCATTGCACATGGAGCATGAGTAAACCCTCATTGAACTTGAAGCATGAGTAAACCCTCATTTCACTTGAATTATCATGAGTCAACACTCATTTCACATGACGTATCATGATACTATACTTTACCCAATGCATTGGAGCGCTATAAAGGGCGCACCCTTCTTAAACATTTCATTTCATGCATAAGTGTGCCACATGGATCATAAAACATGGATTCATAAAACATAATCATTTATTCCATGATAAAGGGATGTGGAATTCATACATTAAACTTTATAATCAATAAGTAAATGTTCATAAAGGTGAATACCCTTGATGGAGAAATGGGCATGGTATTCACTACACAATGATATTGGCTTAGAAAATCGGTGTGATTTCGGCAGCGTAACGGCATGACATAAGAATTCATAAAAAAGGTTGATGAGAGAGAAAGGGGTTCCTCATCATATTTACATGTAATGGACAGTAAGGAGGTCATATAGATACATGTCCCAACAATTGAAAAGGAATTTAGATTCATGATACAAAAGTATTGCTTGAATATAAAAGAGGAGAAAAAGGTTTCTTTCAGAATTTCGGCATAGTAACGGGTGTACATGGGAGGCATTTAATGAGTGATAAAGGGGTCTCCCATCATTAAAACAATAATAGGGCAGTATGGGAGAGGTGTGAAACCATACCCCAACATTCATAATTTAAATTAAAAGGGCAATACAACTTAAAGAAAATTGACAAAAATGAGAAAGGAAGAAAACCCCTTACTTGGAAGTGTGCTTCCAAAGGCTAGAGAGAGGCTTGTGAGAGGCTTCTTGGGAGCTTGGGGAACCTTGTGAGGATTCAAGAGAGAGTAGGGTAGAGGTTGGACGAACTCCAAGGTATTTTAGTGAGGAGGAAGTGGGAGCTTGGGTGGGTTTATATAGGAAAGGTGAGAGAATTCTTTATTATTTAGGTTTGGGACCCCTTATATTAAAATAATCCAAACCACAAACCATACCGTGGTATTTGCCCATGGTTTCTGGAATAGGAAATAGAAAAAAATATTTTACAAGGCCAAGGTCCGAACTTATTAAAAAAAATTAGGGTTTCTTATGTGGAGGTAAGTCACACTCCCATGGAAATTAATTTAAAAAGGCAAAGTGTTGAATAAGTTTTGAGGGATCCATTAATGCTTTGAAAAGTAAGTCAAACAAACCCAAAACCTCATTATTTTAATGATAAAACACATATTGGCCTAACATAAGGATTATGTAATTTTATTACATCACCATTGGGTCATTATGATGTCATAAAACACATTATATATTTAAATGGTATTTAATTTTTACCCAAAAAATTTGACTGTCTCAGAAAATTATGAAAAATTCACCGTTGGATAATTTCGATGTCCTGATTCCAAAAATAATATTTATTTTATCTGAATAATTTTCTAAATATGTGAATTTTCACTTTTAAAATAAAAACCGACATTTATAAAAAAATTCACGGGTTTTGACAGAAATGGATTTCAAACCTTAATAAAAATTTTAATTTCATTCATAAAATTATAAGATCATTTATACTTAATAAAAAAATTAATTTAATATTAATAATAATATTTTATTAAAATATTATTTAATTCAAAAATCCTTTAATTTAATAAAATATAATTCTTAATTAAATAATAACAAAAAACACCATTTGTACTTTAAAAACTAATTACAATGTATGAAAAATGACTAGAAATTATATTCATTATTATATAAAAAAATAATGTATATGAACATGGTGCTACTTATTTATTACATAACCCCTTAAAATAGCCGCATAATACCTAAGGGTAAGGTTTGCGATGGTGACAGACTCTTGGGGTGGCTCGGATAACATCGCTCGAGTGGTAATCTCTATCAACTTCCACTTTTCCCGTAGATGGTCTCGTTCAAGATTGACATAATGAAGCTCAGCTTGGGCTTGGTCAAGGGCGAAGCCCAAAGACTCCACCTCTTTTCTGAGATCCGACAAATGGGCTTCGTATGGGGCAATTCTACTGGATGAGGCCATCACTTCCTTTGTCTGAGTAGAAATGGGTTCGTTAAAGCCTTATATTTATACTACTCAGATGATCACTGTTCAACGGCTATAAAAGTAACAGTCACAAATCATAACGTAAAACTAAAGAAGTTGACATCTTATAAAAACATTTTTCATAAAGAAACATTTAACTGGATCAAGAGGTATTTTCTATTAATGAAACTTTGCGTCGTTATAATATTCCCCCCTTAAGAAATTTCGCCCTCGAATTTTCCTTTTCCCACAATAAAACAAATGTGGGTAACTTAGCTTCATCATATCCTCCAACTCCCAAGTTTCTTGTTCAAACTTGTGGTTTCTCCACAACACCTTGACGAGGGGTATTGTCTTATTTCGTAGAACTTTTCTCTACGATCTAAGATCTTCACTGGTTGCTCCTCATAAGAAAGATCGTCTTCTAATTGTACCACCTCGGAAGAGAGTACATGTGAAGTGTCTGTTATGTACTTCCTTAAGAGGGATACATGGATGACATCATGCACCTTGGCCATAGTAGGTGGAAGTGCTAGTCGATAGGCCACATCCCCAACACGATCAAGAATCTAGAAGGTGCCGATGTACCTTGAACTTAAATTCCCTTTCTTTCCAAACCTCATGACCATCTTCCATGGAGATATGCGTAAAAACACCATGTCTCCGACTTTAAACTCAAGGTCTCATTGACGATTATCTGCATAACTCTTCTATCGACTTTGGGCTGCCTTGATATGCTTCTGAATGGTTTTCACCTTCTCCACCATTTCTTCGACCATTTCTGGTCCAAGCAGCTTACGTTCACCGACCTCATCCCAACATGCTGGTGTTATACACCTTTTCCCATACAGGGCTTCAAATGGTGCCATTTGGATGCTCGAGTGGAAGCTATTATTATAAGAGAACTTAACTAGAGTAAGATGTTGATCCCATCCTCCTTTAATGTCCATTTAGCACACTCTCAACATATCCTCAAGTGTTTGGATATTCCGCTCGGATTGGCCATCAGTTTGAGGATGATAAGACGTACTGAAGTTCAGTTCAGTATTCAAAGCATGTTGAAGACTCTTCCAAAACTTAGAGGTAAATATTGGATCTCAATCAGACACAATAGATAGTGGTACTCCATGCAACCGTACCACTTCCCTGATATATATCGGTGCCAGTTGATCCAAAGGGAAATCATCTCGAATAGCAATGAAGTGTGTAGTCTTTGTAAGACAATCCACAACAACCCAGATTGCATTGTTGCCTTTGGATGTCCTTGGAAGTCCGGTGACAAAGTCCATGGTGATGTTCTCCCATTTCCATTCTGGTATGGGAAATGGTTGCATCATCCCCTTAGACTTCTTCCTCTCTTCCTTCACTTTCTGACACACCAGGCACTTTGATGTATATTCTGCGATCTCCTTCTTCATATTATCCCACCAAAAGTTTTCTCGCAGATCTCGATACATCTTTGTGCTCCCTGGGTGAATAGAGAAATTTGAACTATGTGCATCATCCAAAAGTTCCTTCTTCAGCTCCGAACTTGATTGAACATAGTCTTTTACCAAACCGCACAATTCCTTCTTCATTAACATTAAACTCTGAGGATTTTTCCTTTTTCATAGCTTCCACTTTTTCTTGGATTCCCACATCATCCTGTTGAGCATCCTTTAAACTTTCTAAAAGAGATGGTTGAGAAATAATTTTTGAAAGGATTGATGATGTTCCCTTCTTTATGATTCCCACATCCATCTTCATTAAGTCTAAGAAGATTGGATCCTTCTCAATTCTCATCATTGATAGAATCGTTGGATCCTTTCTACTTAGGGCATCTGCCACCTTGTTCGCTTTCCTAGGGTGGTAATGTATTGAACAGACATAATCCTAGATGAGCTCTACCCATTTCTTTGGCACATATTAAGCTCTTTCTGTGTGAATATATATTTAAGACTCTTGTGGTCAGTATATATCTCACATTTCTCTCCATAGAGATAATGCCGCAATATTTTCAAGGCAAAGATCACCGCCGCCAACTCCAGATCATGCATTGGATAGTTTCTCTCATGGATTTTCAACTGCCTTGAGGCATAGGATATCACTTTGTCATTCTGCATCATCACACATCCTAAGCCCTTCTTCAAAGAATCACTGAATACCACAAAAATCTCCCCACTTGTGGGTAAAGTGAGCACGGGTGCAGTGATAAGCCTCCTTTTCAACTCCTTGAAGCCTTCTTCGCATTCATCACTCCAAGAAAACTTTACTCCCTTTCGAGTTAGCTTGGTAAGAGGGTTGGACAATCGTGAGAAATTTCTCACAAATCATCGATAATATCTAGCTAACCCCAAGAAGCTACGGATATCAGTTACCGATGTTAGCCTCAGCCATCCCTCAATTGCATCTGTTTTGGAGGGGTCCATAGATATCCCATTGATTGTGATGATATGTCCCAAGAATGAGACTTCCTTCAACCAAAACTCACACTTTTTGTACTTTTCATAGAGATTCTCCTTGCGAAAAGTCTCTAGTACAGTTTTTAAATGCTCCTCGTGGTCCTCCTTGGTTTTGAAGTATATTAGAATATCATCTATAAAGACTAACACTAATTTGTCAATGTAATCTCTAAAGACTCTATTCATCAAGTCCATGAATATTGCTGGAGCATTGGTGAGTCCAAAAGGCATTACTATGAATTCATAGTGCCCGTACCTTGTACGAAAAGCAGTCTTGGGGGTATCTTCCTTCTTCACCATTACTTGATAATATCCCAACCGCAAGTCCACCTTGGAGAAGTATTGTGCTCCACGCAGCTGATCATACAAGTCATCGATTCTTGGGAGAGGATACTTTTTCTTTATCGTTATTTTGTTAAGTTCACGATAATCGATGCAAATCTTCATTGACCCATCATTCTTCTTGACGAAGAGGACTGGTGCACCCCATGGTGATGCACTTGGGCGTATAAACCCTTTATCCAGATTCTCCTGTAGTTGTTTCTTTAGCTCTTCAAGCTCAACAAAAGCCATTCTATATAGAGTCTTGGATATTGGTAGTGCCACAGGTATAAGTTCAATTGAGAACTCAACATCTATTCTTGGAGGAAGACCAGGAAGTTCCCCGGGAAATACTTCAGCGAATTCCCTCACAATATGAATTTCTTCAAGGGTGGTTTCTTCCTTGGACTCAATCATCTGAGCCAGATATGCATGCTCATAAGGTAGTAATATCCATGCTTGAGATGATGGAGCTAAAGAAGATTCATCTTCCTCCTGACACTTGTAAAGAATCGGGGGTCGATTCTCCATATGGAGTGTGATTTCCCTCTCCCGAAAATTTTTGTTGGATCTATATAAGGAAAGCCAATCCATGCCAAGAATTGCATCAAATTCCACAAAAGGGAGTATGAAGAGGTTCGCTGAGAAATTCAATCCACAGATTATAATAGGGGAGGACTTATATTCATGGGATGCAATGATTTCCCCATTTTCCATACTCACCGACATCTTTACTTCCAGGATTTGTGGTGGTGCTGGGATTGTTCTACTAAACATTCGAGATATAAAAGAATGCGTAGATCCTGAATCAAAAAGTATGTTCACTATTCTTGAATGAATAACTAGCGTACCTGTCACCACTTCGTTGTCGGGGTTCACTTCGGCAGAAGTGATGGCAAAAGCTCTTCCTTGCTGTCTTGGAGGTTGTTGGTTGCCTCTGATAACCCTTGGATTAGGGCACTGATTCGCAAAATGACCCGGTTCTTTGCATTTGTAGCATTGAACAACGCGTTGAGGTTCGAACGGAGTGTTCCTCTCCTCTGTCTCAGTCGCGGGTCCTTCTTGACGATAGTTAATAGCTTAGTGCCCTTCTCTTCCACACCCAAAGCATTTTCTCGTCCTCCTAAGGCAATTTCCAGGGTGCTTCTTTCCGCACTTTTGGCAAGTGGGGTGCTGTAACTTCTTAGCACCGTTGGATTTATCCATCGGACCACCAGCATTGAAGTCCACCTTACACTTCTTGTCCCCATGATACCCCTGTGATTCTCCGATCTCCATTTCAACCTTGGGGGACATCAGACAAGTTCCTCATAGCTGTCAAAGTCACGGATCGCTAATGCTTTCCGCAAGCTAGGCTTCAGCCCACCAAAGAAGCGGTCAACCTTGCATTCGGTGGTAACGACAAAGCCGGAAGCGTATCGTGCAAGCCTTGTGAAGTTTTCCTCGTACGCTTCCACAGATTCTTCACCTTTCTACTTGAGGGAAAGGAAGTCCTTTCCCATCTTATGACGGAGGGTGCGCGGAAAATATTTATCGAAAAACATCTTCCGGAATTGCTTCCATTCCAAAGCCTCGATCTCCTCCTCAGGCTTCGTATTTTTTATCAATGTCCACCATTGATCAGCTTCACCCTCCATATGATAAGCCTCCAGGAGAACATTCTCTTGTTCAGAACATTGAATGATAGAGAAGATCTTTTCAATGGAGTTGATCCATTGCTCAGTGATCGTGGGATCAGATGATCCACTAAATATAGGAGGCCTTTGTCTCATGAAGCTCTCGATAGCGACTTGTTCTTTCTTAGGGGGGGTTGAACGTTCCACTTGACCCGTGTTTCTATTCAAAACTTGAGTTATCTGAGAGAGAATCATGACAAAGTTCGCGATTCCCGCTCCCATTGGATTGGGCATCTCATTAGTACAATCATCACACTGATCTTCACAACAGTTATTAGTCCGAGTTCTCCTATTACCGGCCATTGGCTGGAATAAAAGGAAAGTTAGGGGTAACACATAAAGGTTAATCCAAAGACAAACGTTGATGACTTATAAATAAACTTTAATCTCTTTAACTCATGATTCTATAGGATTCAATCCAGGATTTTCATGATCTTCCTTCTAACAAATATTCTTAGGGGCATTTTTCCCTTAATAAGGGTTCATACTAAGATTGTGAATTTATCAAAACATATCCCCCGGGAGTGTCATAACCAAGAGTGCATCAAGGCCCGTTGTCGTGCACCAATTCCCGTTCGAGTCTAGCTCAAAGCGGTGTTTTCGGGTTTTACCCCTAGGATACATCTATGCCAGAGCCGCCTCTACCTACTCGTATACAGAAAGGGATGTATTTGTCTGATAAACCACTTACTTAGTATTTACTAAAACTTAGGGATGTTTTTATTATGCTTAGTCTTGTATCTAAGGCTTTACTAGGGTTTCCTAATCCCAAAAATAACTAAACCTATCCTCTGATACCAACTATGACAACCCTGCTTTTTATTACAACTTAAGAATGCTTTATTACATAAAACATCACTTGATACAACAAAGAAGATCGAGGGGTTTAGTGTCTTTGGGGCTTAGGATCATTACATAAAAATTCTAAACTTGAAATACAACATCTTTATTGAAAACTTCCTTTACATGACCACTACATTCCTTCCTACTGAGCATTGCATGGGATAACCTGAGGACATGCATAAGAAAATGGTGAGCTATAAAGCCCAGTAAGGGAGTACAAAATGATTAACATGAGGAGTAAAATACATGTTAGGTAATAGGAACATAAATAGAGCATTAGAGTAACATGAACATAAAGGCATGATAACCATAACATGGAAATTTTGGCAACAACACTTAACATTGAATTTGCATGAGCCAAGGCTCATTGCACATGGAGCATGAGTAAACCCTCATTGCACTTGAAGCACGAGTAAACCCTCGTTGCACATGAATTAGCATGAGTCAACACTCATTGCACATGACGTATCATGATAATATACCTTACCCAATGCATTGGAGCGCTATAAAGGGTGCACCCTTCTTAAACATTTCATTTCATGCATAAGTGTGCCACATAGATCATAAAACATGGATTCATAAAACATAATCATTTATTCCATGATAAAGGGATGTGGAATTCATACATGAAACTTTATAATCAATAAGTAAATGTGCATAAAGGTGAATACCCTTGATGGAGAAATGGGCATGGTATTCACTACACAATGATATTGGCTTAGAAAATCAGTGTGATTCCGGCAGCGTAACAGCGTGACATAAGAATTCATAAAAAAGGTTGATGAGATAGAAAGGGGTTCCTCATAATATTTACATGTAATGGATAGTAAGGAGGTCATATAGAAATATGTCCCAACAATTGAAAAGGAATTTAGATTCATGATACAAAAGTATTGCTTGAATATAAAAGAGGGGAAAAAGGTTTCTTTCGGAATTTCGGCATAGTAACGGGTGTACATGGGAGGCATTTAATGAGAGAGAAAGGGGTCTCCCATAATTCAAAAAATAAGAGGGTAGTATGGGAGAGGTGAGAAACCATACCCCAACATTCATAATTGAAATTAAAAGGGAAATACAACTTAGAGAAAATTGACAAAAATGAGAAAGGAAGAAAACACCTTACTTGGAAGTGTGCTTCCAAAGGCTAGAGAGAGGCTTGTGAGAGGCTTCTTGGGAGCTTGGGGCACCTTGGGAGGATTCTAGAGAGAGTAGGGCAGAGGTTGGACGAACTCCAAGGGATTGTAGTGAGGAGGAAGTGGGAGCTTGGGTGGGTTTATATAGGAAAGGTGAGAGAATTCTTTATTATTTAGGTTTGGGACCCGTTATATTAAAATAATCCAAACCACAATCCATCCCATGGTATTTGACCATGGTTTCTGGAAAAGGAAAGAGGGAAAAAATATTTTACAAGGCCAAGGTCCGAACTTATTAAAAAAAATTAGGGTTGCTTATGTGGAGGTGAGTCACACTCCCATTGAAATTAATTTAAAAATGCAAAGTGTTGAATAAGTCTTGAGGGCTCCATTAATGCTTTGAAAAGTAAGTCAAAAAAACCCAAAACCTCATTATTTTAATGATAAAACACATATTGGCCGAACATAAGGATTATGTTATTTTATTACATCACCATTGGGTCATTATGATGTCATAAAACACATTATACATTTAAATGGTATTTAATTTTTACCCAAAAATTTGACTGTCTCAAAAAATTATAAAAAATTCACCGTTGGAGAATTTCGACGTCCTGATTCCAAAAATAATATTTATTTTATCTAAATAATTTTATAAATATGTGAATTTTCACTTTTAAAATAAAAACCGACATTTATAAAAAAATCACGGGTTTTGACAGAAATGGCTTTCAAACCTTAATAAAAAATTTAATTGCATTCATAAAATTATAAGATCATTTATTATTAATAAAAAAATTCATTTAATATTAATAATAATATTTTATTAAAATATTTTTTAATTAAAAATCCTTTAATTTAATAAAATATAATTCTTAATTAAATAAATACTAGAAACACCATTTGTACTTTAAAAACTAATTACAATGTATTAAAAATGACTAGAAATTATATTTATTATTATATACAAAAATAATGTACATGAACATGGTGCTACTTATTTGTTACATAACCCCTTAAAATATCCGCATAAGAACTAAGGGTAAGGTGTGCGATGGTGACAGACTCTTGGGGTGGCTCGGATAACATCGCTCGAGTGGTAATCTCTATCAACATACACTTTTCCCGTAGACGGTCTCGTTCAAGCTTGACATAATGAAGCTCACCTTGGCCTTGGTCAAGGGCGAAGCCCAAAGACGCCACCTCTTTTCCGAGATCTGACAAATGGGCTTCGTAAGGGGCAATTCTACTGGATGAGGTCATCGCTTCCTTTGTCTGAGTAGAAATGGGTTCGTTAAAGCCTTATATTTATACTACTCAGATGATCACTGTTCAACGGCAATAAAAGTAATGGTCACAAATCATAACGTAAAACTAAAGAAGTTGACATCTTATAAAAACATTTTTCATAAAGAAACATTTAACTGGATCAAGAGGGATTTTCTATTAATGAAACTTTGGGTCGTTACACGTATAATGCAAGCCAATACGGTGTTGTGAATAGCGTAAGGTAATCTTGGTGTAGCATACAACAGAAGTTAGGAAGAAAAAAAATATATCTCATAAAATCTCAGGGTGGTACATTGTAACTATATGTTTTGTATTTATTATTACTACATTGTTAAAATTTATGTAAGAAGGGGTTGAAATGTGTTTCAAAAATGAGTTTTCTAGGGTTCACAACATAAATGTTTCTACCCATGTCAACAAGGGGAACATTTATTTTTTTTATCATAATTGTATAGAATATAACATTAGTAACAAAAAATATGTGGTTCATTAATTATATTAGCATAAGAAACAAGCGACTACATCCCAATGGAAAAAATAGATTACTAATCTTAGTAAACTAGATACAGAATTGAATCTCACATTACAAATGAAAATATAAATTAGAACACAACGAAGGAAAATATCTAACATCCTTGAACTCAGTTAAATATCCTTTATACATATCCCAGGTAAAGGGAAAAAATAAAGGATAGCTCAAGTAATTAGTAAATGAGAAGTTCAATGGAATCTATCATGAAAAAATAAGGAATATTCAATATTTTAAGGTAAATAAATTAGGACACATTATATTTTATAAATAAATTCAACATGAAATAAAACCATTCATAATATCAAAATAATTATCACATATATAATCAGAAATTATTTTTTAGTGAAGGGAATTCATAATAATAGACTTATGATTTAGAAAATCCTGATATCTATACATTCAATGCCTTATTTTAGTATAGTCAATTCAAAGGTTAAGTATACACTAGGAACCCATTTAATATGATCATCTAATTAGTATCATTAGACCTAACTATGCATTAAGTGGATATCCATAACTAAGACTCACTCGTCATTACATTTTTGATGACTTCAAGATATATTAAATGGTAATTTCTTCTCATAAGTAGTATTACTTAATAATTGATATCCATTTTGAGAAAATAATTAGGAATATAAATATTTCATCTTTCAAAAAAATAAAATCAGTTTTAAAATCATATGTACAAATGGTATATGGTTTAGTAAATTATTATATAAATTATTCCAAAACTATGTAAATTTAAGTGAAATTAAATTTCCAATTATCAAAATAATTTAACTGTTTCAAGTAAAAGTAAACGATCAAAAAAATATGATAGATAATATATTTTTTGATAATACCAAGATTTTTTTATAGGAGAAAATAATAGATTTTTTAAAAAAAATATCATAAAGATATCGCCATGTAAAACCATTAGAAACTTATATATGGTGCTAAATATTGTAAAATTGTAATAGAAGAGAGGGATTATATGTACATTGTATATGTTAAAAAAACTACATTTAGTTTTCTATAAAGAATGTGGAATTTGAGATTTTTAAAACTATTAGAAAAATTCTATTAAAACCATAAAAATGTAATGTATAAATTAAATTACCCTTAAAAATTATTTTAGTTCTAAAAATATCTTTTCAAAATAAATATTGAAAATATGGAATTTTGTGGAAAATATAGCCAATTAAAAGGGAAAAGGGTTTCTTTTAATATTACTATTTTTTATGATTAATGTTCCAGTGAGAGTTAATATTTGATGAAAATAAGGAACACCATAAAAATATAAAGGATATTAATATCGTTGGATCTTATAGAGGATTAATTATAATATTTCTATAGTAAATATATAAGAATTCACAAAAGATTGTGAGGTTATAACTGAAATTATAACATTATTGGTAACTATTATATTGCAACCCCATGAGATAATAAAATTGAATTGAAACATTAATCATTGTTAAGAAATAGTTATACATATTTATTATATCAAAAGGGTAATATATACCCCATGAAAAAATTAGTAGGTTCATAATTACAAATATATCTCATTGAAGTATAAATTAAAATGAAATCCCTTAAAATATAATATCGTTGAAGAGATAATAAAACAGTTTATTGATTATGATTATAATATATAATCCAAATAAAATTAGTGAAATTAAATATAAATTAATAAAATATTGTTACTCACATAATCACATAGGATCAATGACAATGATGAAATAATGTAACCCAATGAATAGAATACGAGTTATAGAACACATTAAACTTGGTAAAAATCATGTAAAATACCCTAATATCATATAATATGAAATTAAACATAAAAATAATTAATAAAGAATTATTCATGATTTATCATATAAATGCTATAATATATACACAGTATAAAATAAATTAGGTTCATAATGTTAAAACATTACAAATGTTTGTAAATTGAGAAGAAATATCTTACTAAGAACCTATGATTGAATTGATAATCAATAAATGAAGTAATTTTGAGGAAAACATGTCAATTTAAAGAAGAAAATAAATATTGAAATATATAATAAATGCATCATAGTTCCTTGCATTCATAATAACTAAATAATATAGTCATTATTGACGAGATTTATCTCAATAAATGGTTAGTGAGGTAAGAAACATGTACCTCAAGACTATCTCATGATGTTCGTTATTTAGTTCATGAATAATGAAAATATGATAATTATTTTTCCTATTATGATCCTTTTCTGTTGTAATTATCCCTTATGTTTTATCAAATACCTTATTATATACAATTTCATGATCAATTAATTTTAGGTTGTACGATTGATGATATTTTACTCATAGGTATAAAATGAAAACATTATGTAAATATTGTGAAAATTTACATTCAAACATCATCTATATTTTAATAATAATGTAATAATTATCATTTTTATACATTAATTAATTATTTTAACCTAACCAGGAAATATGGTTATGAAAATTGAACAACATTGAAATCATATAGGAAATAGGCTGTATATATGGATGAGTAACATTTTCATTTTTCAAATACATTGATCAAAATAGTTATGAATTAATTTTTCATTAAATAATGATAATTAAAACATAAATATCATATTATACATACATATATATAATTCATGTGATTTGGTTCTAAAAAATGTTTTGCATGACATCATGGTGGTGGCGATCATGACGTACTCACGAATGACACTATCATTTAAAAATAAATCAATGGGTAAGAAATTATGTTAACTATTATATTTATTGAATTAAAAATATTTATAGAATATAATATAATTATATATATATATAATCACATTAACAAAATTTCTGATTAGTAGTGAAGGTAAATGAATTACATTCTTTTGTGTGGACGTAGTCCATCGTATACAAGAATTAAAATTCCATTTCCCATTTCATGGAAAATGCTTTCAATATATGTTATTCTTTGAAAATATAAACAAATCATTATATGGAATACTATTATGTTTTTATATAAATAGGGTTTAATATTGTTTAATATATTTTGATGGAGATATTAAAAAATATTTATCCACAATGAGCCAATTTCATCATATAACTAATATAGGTTTACATCAAATGAAATCCTCACATGATTTTATAATCAAACCATGGATTTTAGAACATGGAAATAGTTATAAGGAAATTATGTTTATAGTAATTAGATGGAATAAAATGAATTTTTATGTGTGAATAAAAGATCAGAAGATGTTCCCATTAATATGTGTTGATAGGGGCACTTTTGAAATTTCATAAAATAATACATTAATTTAAACTAATTGACATTGTAAAAATAATATAAAGTGATATAATTATAGAATTGGATGAGGATGTGCCTAAATTAGTCATTACAGTAATATATGGGTGAATTTATCTTATCTATCTACCCATAAATCATTTTATAACTGGCATCATTCCTTTTTTACAATTATCCTGATAACTTATTTAATACACTTTAAAGTTTATGATATATAATCTTAAAGTAAAATTACCCATTAAATAATACATTAATGAAATTTTGTACCATATCGCAATAACATGTATAATAATATTGATAGTAGTTATTTTTTACCTTGTATTCAAATATTATTTATTGTAAAATATAATTACTGTCATTTTTGAAACATTCAATTACTTTGATATTGAATACAAAAAGAAAACATTATATTTAAAATATATTAATTCAAAAAATAAATAAAATGTTTTATTACTCTAAAAACAATTAAAATGTAATAATTATTCATTTTTTTATTAATTTTAATATTTATCTAATCTTTTATTTTTTATTAATTGAATAAATAATTTCACAAATTATCATGAGAATTTTAGGTAACTATTTTACTATTGAAAATTTGAAATAAATTATAATAATAAAAATCTAATTTTTAATTCAATGAGATAATTATGACATAAAATAAGTTATATTATATTTGTCGCTAAATTTTGTACTTATTAAAAGTAAGAATGGGATATTTCATACGTTATCATTTATTTAATTATTTAAACGGTCAAAATTAGAAAAATTTCACACCATGTGTACATATAGTCAACGATGGGATGCATATGTCATTGATACAATCATAGATTTTGTTAATGTATCTTTTAACTACATCTTATAGTCCACATCATATTATGTAAAACCATAAGAACCTAATTTTTACATTTACATTGGTGATAAATGTTTTCGTTTTTTATATTAATTACAATAAATTATAAATAAATATTATTAAAAATTACTAAATTTTGTGATTAAAAAAATTTAATCTTTTTTACGAAATTCGATATCTATAATTAAAAAAATATTTTATAATTAATGCACAATGTGTGATTAAAAAAAATAAATTTTATACACACAAAATCCATGTAATGTCTAAAAGTTTTGTTTTTATAAAATAATGTATAATGATTATTTATATGATATTAATTATTATATTAATAAATAAAGTATTATTATATAAATTTACTATCAATATGAAATTATATTACATATTTTTTACTGAAAAAATATTAGTATTTGAAAAAAAATACTAGTCAATAAAAAATAATCTTTCTAGAAAAGACCAATATTTATGAAAAAAATTATATTTAAATGGTGATTTAAAAAAATATAATATTAATATATATTGAATTTTCTAAATATTCCCCAAATAATTCAAAAACAATTCATAAAAATTTGAAAAATAAAATTTTGAAGAATACATATTTAAGAGAATGAAATCAAATTAACAAATATGCAGGGATTATTTAAAATTAATTTATCACTATTTAATATTTAGAAGGACATATGTAAATATATATTTCGCAAATTATTTAATCATATTCATACTATCCTATTCCATTAGTATGTTATAATAATCATAATTAAATAATATAAATCACATGTCATTTTTATAGTTTTTTTTCTATGTCAGGAACGCTACCAAATGTAATTTTGTTATTTTAAAATATCACGATGTTAAATTCCACCCAAATTAAATAAATTTATACCTATTAATTCTTGCATGATCTCAAGAAATAGGTTTTTATCATTTAAATTTTTTGAAGGAAAATCCAATTCATAAAATGATTAAAAAAACTATTAAGATGTAGCGAATCAAAATATGAAGGTTACATACAATAACAGTATAAAATTTTTCGAAATAGTATATATTTTTATGAATTGATAATATAGACAGGGGTGAAAAACAAAAACAAAAAGACAAATATTGTGTGAATGTGAACATTTCCAACCAAACAACCACAATGAAATAACGACATATTGGTTGAAAAGGTCACTGATTCCTTAGAAATGAAGACAAATGTGTATAGTTTTTATTTCATAATCCCTTAACAATTGTTGAGGGATTAATTACATATGATTATGGATTATAGTATAAAACATTGTTACATTATATTAATTTATTTAATAAGAAATATTCCATCCTTTGGTTGTGATTCAGTTAATTTTGACATCATTTTTCACTCCATGAAATGAATATCTAGGATGCTTTTTTATTCCTGGTGGAATTAAATTAAAATTAACATGATCATGTTATCCATAAAATGGATATATCTTATTCAACATGATTCTAAATATTTATGAAAAATAATTTCCATAATTTATCAAATATAGTACATTAAGATCTAAAACCTCAATAGTAACACGCAATATTCATATTAATATTTTTCATAACTATTTATTTGTAAATCCATTCAAAAAAATTTATAACCAAACTAAAAATTAATAAATTTAGAAAGAATATTTCTAAATTTACGAAATCAAAATTATATTAGTCTTTATGATATCATATAGTAACTCTTCATGTCTGATACAATATTTTAGAATACCATGATTAACATACAACCTCAATGAAAAGATAAATGAATCTGTAAATTTACTACATCCTTATAACATTAATAAAAACATATATAACCCAATATATTCAACAAATTATAAGATCACGAAGAATCCACCATCCATTACTTTTTTACCAATTCACTATGCATTTTCGATGATAGAAATTCAATCTAATTTACTTTATCAAGGTAATCCATATAATTATCCAAAAAAATGTTATCACTTAATTATCCAGAAAATATCTAGGGTTATATCACCACAATTAAATTTCATAGTAATTAGTTTCATTTAACATATTTTTGAAATTACATAATGAAAAACTATTACATTATAATATTTCAGGATTTTTTTTTCTTATAATAAAACAATCAATGATAAAATATATATATGTAAAAATTATCAAATCCCAATATATAATCACATGAATCATACAACTAAAATGATTATAAATTTGTACGTATTTCCATGGTCTTTTAGTTAAACCATTTTTCTAGGGATTTTGTTATATAATAACCATGTTTGATACACATAATACATTGAAGATCATTTATATTCCTTTATATATGTCCTTTATTTCCACATAGAAAACTACATACCGAAACCTAGAGAAATTCCCTAGGGTGTCCCTTTATACATTTTAGACATAAAGGAAACTGACCTTTTATTCCTCCATGATCTCCACTACTCGATCTCCCATTTAATTCAATCATTCTATTCATCAGTGAGTTCTATATTAACTTAAGGTTTAATTTTTTTATTATAATTCAAGAAAAATGATTATAACTAATCATTAATTTTTTACCCTTGTATCGTCCCAATTGGTCCCCCAAAAAAACCACATTGGTCATAACATTATATGTTATCAATGTTTATTTGTGTTCCTTCTATTGACATAAAACATAAATCATTGAATGATAACCAATAATATGAGTGGGAAGAAATATAATAATCAAAAAAATAATATGTCATTAAAATAATGAAAACTTATTTTTGAAATATGAAACAATGTTTTTAAAATATTTCAATCTAGGATACCATCTATTAAAATTCATTATAATTATTCCTAATAAAAAATTTATTAACTTTATCAAATCCCCTGAGTATGAAAATAGGTGTGTAGGAATGGAAAAATCACCATCAACTAGAATGAAATCTAACATATAATCTACCGAATCCTATCGAGGTTTCTTACCCCTAGATGAATTTGTGTCAAAACAGTGCCCACATATACTCTCTATATAGATACATTTTTATAGTAAAACTATATTAAATCTACATTAAAAAACAATTCGCATGTTATCTTAATAAATAAAATATCATTAAAGTAAGTCATAGCATTATCATCCGTAATCTATGTTTCCCATAACCTAGTTCCAATGGTTTATACTAAACATGCTCTGAACGTAAATTTGAATAACAAATACCTATTGGTTAATAATTGATGGTTACATTATTTTTTTGAAAAAGATACAAGAGATCACATCCAAATATAATTAATATTCTAGTAGCCTATTTAAGCTAGATACCTACTTGAATCTTATATGACATATGGGGAAAAAATAAACCTACTAAAAGAAAATATTCTCCTAAAGGAACTATTTTAAAGATTCCTTCTTCATATCCAATGTCATAGTAGAATATTTTACCTTAGATACCAAATGATGGTTTTGTATAGTTTTATCAATCATGATTGTATATAGTTAGATCAATATGGGAAGTTAATGAACTGAAAACACATGGAATTTAATTTATAAAGTCAGTACAAAATATCTCTTTGTCTAATATCAATGTTATAATCTCATGTATAATAATACCAAAATTCTCCATGTCGGGAACAAAAAAATGATTGTGTAAGGATCTCATACATCATGATATCTATATAGAGAAATTGTTTTTCCATGACTGTTTAATTGATTGGTTTGTACTCTATAACTTGACATTTAAATGGGAAAATATATTAGTCTTATGAGCCATGTTGATGAATCGAGGGAACATATATAACCAGGACACACCAATTAATGGTCCAATATGGAATATTAATATTTACCCAGTCAAATCAATTAACATTAATAGTATGAATTATGTGTAGAAATTATATACAGTTTAGGAAATAATAACATCAAAGATATAAATAATATGGATATTTTAGAAAATTTTAACGTGAATGTATTATTGAAAAGTGAATGATTCATGAGAAATTGAACGAAAAAAAATTATGGGATAAAATATTTTTTTTGTGATAGATTCATGTCTTTTAGAGGAAAAACACTACTACCAAGCCTCTGTTTAACAGTACTATAATTTATCATCATTAGAAAAAAAAAATGTTGATAAATAGTATATCTATTGGCACTAAAGAAAGCCCTAAATAGTTTAACGTTTTAATTTTTTTATGTGTTGATAAATGGAACCTTTATCAGCACATTATTTTTATTGCTGATAAAGGGTATCCTTTTTGGTGCTTTATTTTCAGCACTAATAAAGTAACCCTTTATCAACAAAATTAATACTAAAAAATATTTCTTTCACCATCACTTCTTTAACGCTGATAAAGGTCTGAATAAAAAAATTTAAATATTTTGATAAATTAAAAATAAAAAAAATAAATTTTATAAAAACAAAAAAAAATAAAGTTAATTAAATAATTTTCGGTAAAAATGAATAAATTCATTATACATTATTAAATAATGAACATTTCATTAATTTGATAATTATGATAATAAATGTAATTAAATTTTAAATTTTAAATATATAGATATATATTATTGTTTATTAATATGATTTATATATTATAAAATATTTATGGCTATATATTAAATAATCATATATTTACTGAAATAATTGGGTAAAATAAAAAATTAATCAGACTTGAAAATACTGACTAATTGCATAGTTCTCAACATATAATCAAATGTTATTTTTTATTACAATTTAATATAGATAAAAAAAAATTTATATTGATTTCATATATATTTATTTAAGGCATTTTTATATACAATGTACACACTTAAAACTTATCCATTTTTTCAATATTGTTAAAGTGTACTTATTCTGAATTTATTCAATTCCACTCATGTTTATCATAGATCCATACTAAAAAAAATAAATATTCACTAATAATTTTAATGATATATTTGTAAAAAAAATTAAAAATAAAAATATTTATAAATGAAATCTTACTATATTTATAAAATTATATATTATTAATTTAAATAAATATTTTTTTTAAAGGTATTTATATAATTTTAAAAATATATATATTAATAATGTTTATATTTATGATAAATTTACTTAAATATTGAATCTATTTACTATATTTATATATATTTATCAAATATATATATATATATATATGTATAAGTATATGAATATATATAATGATATATATATTTTAAAATATTTATAACTATAAATAAATAATTGCAACATATTAAATTTATTTAAAATGGAATATATTTAATATATTTATATATAATATATATATATATATATATTATCATTAATTTTTATTTATAATTAGATAATGTTTATGATCACTTAAGTAATAAGTGGTGATAAAAACTTATTTTCAGTAATTTTTCACACTTATAATGTTGAGGCATTCTCAAAGCTATAATTATATCACAGATAAATATTGATTTCATCAGTTTTTATTTAGTGATGATAAATACCTAACTTTATCAAAGATTAAAAAAGAGTTGATAAAAGAGTCTCGATGTAATTAAGAACCAATAACCATTTGTGAACCCGGTGTGATATCTTAAGCATTCTACAAAAGCCACCTGTTTTCGGTGCTCCTCCTTAGTGAATCAAACAAATATTCACACCATTGAATTCCCTCTCAATCATCTCATCAGAAATCTGATTTTTAATTGATGATAGGGTTTATGGAGAGGTTTTTAGATATTATTCAACCTATTAAGGTAGGCCTTATAATTTTCTTTTTATATTTTGGGATTTCTATTGATTTCTTCTTTGACGATGTCGTTATTTGTGGTCCACTGATTTCCTTCCAGCGAGGTAGACCTCCACATTATCAATGTTTCCAATTTTTACACAAATATTGGTCGAACATGGGGGTATGTTGTTTCTTAACTCAATGATAACAAATGGAGTTGCATGGATATTTGATGGTTTTTTTATTTTCATTACATTAATAAATTTATCTCCCAAAGTTATCATTATTTTTTTCATTGTTTATTTTCTGAATTTTATTCCTTACATGTGATATTTTAGAAATAAAAACTAAAAACTTTTTTTGTGATGGGGTTTAAGGTAGGTTATGGAATTTATTTTATATTATATTGATTCGTATCTTCTTTTTTTACATATTTAGGTTGGTGTGGGAATCTAATGTATGGAATAATAGTGTTCGTTTTAATTTATATTTTATTTTTAATAGTTGTATTTGTTTTTTGGGTCATATACTTCCCGTTATGTTGTTTCTCATGCCCTACTAATTATTCCCAGCCCAAGGGGGATCGAGAATGTCCATTGGGAACTATCTTGGGCTATCTTGGGTGTTTTATATATGGTTGTATTGAGTTTGATTTAGAAACAATATATATTGTTAATTTTCTTTACATTTTTTCAATAATCCATAATCTGATTTCAAAACAGTTTTATAAAAAAATATTTTATTTTTCTCGCTCTTTATAAAAACCAAACATTATTTATAAATCATTTTAATAATAATATATGAATTATTATACCTTAACGATATGTAGTTTTTTTCAACTAAATTATAATATTTAATAATCATATTACACCCCCTCTCTAAAAAATTCATCCAAATACAATATCCTTTTGAGAATACCCCTATATAGATATACAAATTTTTTGACACCTATATTCTACAATAAGACATCAAAATTTCTTAATTGAAAATGCATATTTTTCTAAATTTCACCACATTTTTTAGTATTTTTTGACAAATAAGAGGTGGAATTCCATGGAATCACATTGATACCTAGCAATATAAAATGTTCAATAATATTATTTCAAGCATTTTTATTATAAAAAATTTGACAAATAATGATTATCCCACATCGCATGATATATATTGACATTCCATCCAAATCATTTGAAACTGTTATTCTATTTTCAACAAGATTAAACCTCAATTTAAAATTTTCTTTTATAAATCAATAAAAAACATCCCTCACATACATGTATTAAGAAATAAATATTCCATAAATACAATGAGTCACCTATAAACATTGTAAAATGTCAACTCACTAATCCTGAACATTTAAACATAGGTCATTTTTAATAAAGAAATATATTATCCTCATTCATCTCTTTGACCTATAAATGTTATTTCATCCACATTGATACGAACATTCAATCTATCCTTAAATATTATTTTTATCTAAAGATTATGATCAATTTCTCATTTTTTTAATTAAATATTCTTTAATAATTCATCTAACCAAAAATACCAAGATCTTAGTTATTTTTATAATTTATAAACCGCCTTTTCCAATTTATAAACATTATTGTCATATTAATGAATGTGAAAAATATCTATTTGTTTGATGTAAACTTTTTATTCATGTAATTCATTATTAAATACTATTTTTACATATAGTTGGTGTAACATGAATTACTAAGGTAAGGGTCGGTGTGGTGATATGAAATCCAAATACTCCGGAGATGTTTTTAAATTTTTATCTACCATTAATTTTAAATTTTATAATTCTATATGCTACTAAATATATTTTTAACATACATTTTTATTTCATTCTATGGATTTAAGGATAGTTTATTATTTTTTTACTATATTTTAGTTTATTATTAATTCTGAATTTCATATATTTTTCTTTCATTTCATTAGGGGATTTAAGAATTATTTTATGTGGTTTAATTTTTTTATTAAATTAAATTACTCATATTATTCAACTATTTTAATTCATTGAAATAATAAAATGTTGAGACTAATTTATTATAATTCTCTATAAAATTCACATTTGAAAATGAGTATATTATATTTCATTATTTATATATTTCATAAAATTAATCTTCTATGAACAGAAAAGGATGGGTACGAACTGAAAATATATACATGATAATCATTTGAGAAATTAATATTAAGATTGAGTCAACGAGTTCATCAAGGTTGTGAGAGATCATGTAGACGACACTTCTAAAATTGTATATCCATGCTTATATTGTTTATATACATGAAAAATTAGTTTGTAAGTGTTAAAAACATTATATATGTTATAGAGTAGGTGGAATATATAAATATTGGACTACTCATAGTAAAAAGAAGAAGGTGGACATGGATTGGAATGATACTATGGTTTATGAATCATTTGTTATGAATGCCCTTATAAAAGATGATAGAGATTTCATGGAATAAATGAAAATGGAAATTGATGATGAAAATCATGATTGACCAAATTTCTTTGAAGAGTTAAGTTGTTATCACAATAAATCATTGTTTATTGATTGTACTAAAAACACAACATTTTCAGCTATATTGATGATATAAAATTTGAAAGATAGATACAGATTGAGTGACACCGTCTTTACAAGGTCTTCTGAAAGTAATTCTACCAAAAGAAAATAAACAATCATGCTAGACATATGATTCTAAATGAATGTAAAATTCAATTGGAATGATATCTAAAAAATAAATGCTTGTTTAGCTGATTACATATTCATTCACAAGGACCATGAATCGATCATAAAAATCCCTATGTGTGGTGAATATCAATATAAGAGAAATGTATGAAGTCATTATAAACATGTAGGGAACTTTCAAATCATTCCATAGTTTAGAATACTATATGAATGTCATGAAACTGCGAGGCAATTATCATGTTATGTATATAAAAAAACTAAATATGGGAACATATGTCATCCAGAAGATTCTCCTCACTATATTAAATTTGATTATTACTTTTCAGAATATGGTGATTAGCTAAGAAACATTTTTCTTTATTTATTTATTTATAGAATAAATCCTATTGGTATATAGATTGGTACTCGTAGTACATGGTCAATCATTATAGAAAATTATAACATGCCACCATGATTATTCATTAAGCACAAATACATTATGTTACCTCTAATTATATATAGACCAAAGGAACTCAGTAATGATATTGATGTCTATTTGTATCCATGGATCGATGATCTAGAATTGATGTGTGATATAGGTGTTATAGTGTATGTAGCTCATAAATGAGAATAATTTTCATTCCAGGCCATATTGTATGGAATGATAAATGGCATCAATGCTTATAGAAATTTATCATGCTATAACATTACAAGAATATTGTGGTTTCCCATTTGTGGAAAATGCACATACTTAGTTTAGTTGAATCACTCCTCAAAGAATTTGTTTTTGGAACATCCATTATTTTAACCATTATTACATAAATACCAATTCTTGAAGATGACATTTGATGGAAATATCGAATAAGGAACAACACCATCTCTTGCAATGGGCAATCAATTTTTTAAAAAATTAAAAAATTGTGAAACTTTTTTTCAGTAAACCATTTTCTAAAAAAAATAAAAAATCAGGTTGTATGAAGATATAAATTTTCTTTGAAATACCATATTGGAATTCTTGTATTCCATAAATTTTCATGATTTCATGTGTGTAGTAAAAAATTTATTTGACATTGATATTATTATATTTCCAAATGTTCCATGAAAAACAAATAATGGAATAAAGGCTTTGTCAAAACTTATTGAAATGGGGATTAGGGATGTGTTGGTACCGGTGAAGGGTAAAATGCATACTTTTCATCCACTAGTAGATGACACTCCATCTGGATAAGAAAATTTTAAAATTTTACTTTTCCATACTAGTGTAAAAGATCTACTTGTGTATTAATAAAATATCAAGAATTTTGTGTCAATGAATAATATGAAGCTACACGGTATAAAATTACACAGCCTTCATGTTTTTATGAAATATTTAATTCCAATTTCTTTCCATTGAATTCTACCAAAAATTGTATGACATACATTAACCAGACTCATCTTTTTATTCATATTTATATGTAGTAAAGTTGTAGACCAGACGATGTTTACAATCATAAATATGGAGAATGGTTTAATATTATAGGAACTATATATTTTTCACACTATAATTATTTCACATAATGGTCCACCTAATGGTTCACTTGGTTAGAGAGGTTCAACTCTGTGCTCTGGTCTATTACAGATGGATTTACCCCATTGAATAGTGTGTTATTTTTTAAAAGATAATGTTAAGAATCAATTTCAGCAAGAAGGTTGAATTGATGAATGATACATTTTTGAAGAATATATTGAATTCAATACCTATTAACTATCAGATATTGAATGATTCAGACTCGCATTGTCTGTTCATAATGAAGGCCTTCTGGCTGAATTTATTTATGGTAGATAAGTTATTACGATTACCTTGATATAGATGGAGAAATAAAATTTTAGTTATTACATAATAGTGAAGATGTTTATCCATACATTTAAGTTTGCAAATAAATTCTTATAGATTTGAATCCATAATGGGATCAAGGATGGATATCAAATACACATAATAAATAGTTTATATGATGGTGTAGAGATGAAATTTATAAAGAGATATATGAAATTCCAAATTCTGTTGACAAACAATTTCAATGGCTAGCTAGTGGACCAAAAGAAAATGTTATATCTTGCACATGTTTGTTAATAAATGGTTATACATTCTATATAAAAGAACATAATTAATTCAGTATGATAAAAAATAATGGTTTTATAGCTATGGATGAATTCATTCACACATCTAGATAAAAGGATAGAATTCTAATTTATAAAAATAAGTTTTATTTTTTCATTATCGAACAAATATACCAGTTGGATTATACAACATTTCTTGATCCTCCTATCTATTGAGATTTAAATGAAAATATTAATGGAGTTAATTTTGATGTAATGGGATCTTTGAAGATGAGATTCAGTGTGGAAGGGGGAAAAGATGTGTCTTTCATAATGGAATCACAAGAAGTGAATGTATTTTATGTCATTGATCCACGAAACATGAATTGGTTGATTTTATTGATAGCGACATAAAATAATATTGAATAGTATGAAAATTCACTTGAGGATGACCCTTTCAATGGGTAATCACAATGGGTTCTTGTATTCTCCAATGTAGACAATTTATAGTATATTTGAGTGGACCACAAAGAGGTAATTTTAATTCTAGATAGAGGAACAAAATCCTTGATTTTTTTTAAAAAGAAAGAGGGTTTATTTAGAATGTAACAGATAGTTTTATGTATTAGGTTCTTCCTCATAAAATTATATGTTCTCTACTCCATTAATATAATCATAATTAAATTTTTCACTACTCTTATAGACAATGTATTTTTCATATTAAAGAAGAACAAAATATAATGAATTAAACCTAATGGAATGATTTAAAGGTAATGTTATCATATTATATCTCCAGTTTACTAAAAAGTTATATAATGAAACATAGAATTAGTTTTCATTATTCCATGCAGAATTTTTTTATTTTATAAGATTTATATCCATGTTTCATTCCATTTCATAACGATAAATGATCTTTTATGTGCTCAGTCAAAGAGGAAATCTTGATTTTTTCACAATAAAATAATTATTAATAGAATTAATGATTTTTTTTCCATGTGTGATTAATTTAATTTTTTTCCGTTTTCAGCTCATTATAATTTTTTTATACAAGTGGATTCTTTTTTTATATTTTGGGTTCTCTATCCAACTAACATGATTCATCTCCCTTAAAACATTTTCACCCCTACAGTGTTAAATTTATTACTTTTTTTATTTCCACTCTATTTTATTTAGAGGAAGAGAATAAAAGATGCCTCTACCCAGTTATAGAGTTAATCTTGATGTCTTCATAATAAAATCATTTTCCATAGAAATAATGTATTCTTTTATATTTATGAATAATTTATTTTTTTTAGTATTACTCAAATAATATCTTTTTTCTTATAAATATTGTTTTTTCTTGAGATGGGGCTCTCTATCCAACATTAATTATTCTTCTCCCTCAAAACCATTTCACAACTATAGTCTTCATTTATCACATTATTTTATTTTTTCTATACTGTCTATATAAGAAGAGAAATAACACTTCCTCTTCTCAATTACATAAGGAATATTTATATTTTCATAGTAAAATCATTTTCTATGAAATTAATTTATTATATCATATCTATGTTAAATTTATTTATTTTTAGAATAACACACCTAATCATTGGTTTCCTATCTAGGTGGATTATTTTGTTCGAGTTGGGGTGTTATATCCAAAAATCATGCTTATTCCCCATCAAATCCATTCCAGATATGTAGTGTTCAATTTATCCCTTTCTTTGAATTTTTCCCCCTACATTTTTAAGAAGAGAAATGAAGCATCCTCTACCAAATTACAAATGATATAATGATGTTATCATAGAAAAATTATTATCCCTATAATTAATTTATTGTTTCATATTTATGTATAATAAATTTCTTTTCTCTATTACTCACATAGTAATTATTTTCCAATATAGTTGGATTTTGTTTTTGGAGTTGGGGTGATCAATCAAAAATTAATTCTACTTCCCTCTCAAAACACATTCACACCTGCAATGGTGTATTTATCGTATTCCTTCATGTTCTCCTCACTACCTTTTCTAGGAAGAGCAAGGACACATACAATTCTCATTTAAACAGGTAATGTTTCAATTTTCATAGTAATATCGTTCTCCATAGAATTAATGTATTTTTTATATATATGAATAATTAATTTCATTTTTTTATTTCTGGCATAATAATAGTTTTCTTATACTGATGGATTCATTAGTTCGAGTTGGGGAGCTCTATACACCGTTCATCCATTTCTTCCACAAAACATCGACAGAATTCTTCTCCCTTAAAAACATTCACCCATGTTGGGTAAACATCTATTACTTTAATTAAATTTCCCTCCATTCCTCAATCGCTGAGGTAATATTAATATTTTCATAGAAAATTTATTTACCCTATAATTAATTTATTATTTCGTATGTATGTTTAATTTTTATCCTTTTTGTATTACTCGTAATAATTTTTTTCATATACAAGTGGATTCTATTTTTTTGGTTTGTTCGATGCGTCTCATTAAGTGTTGGAAGATTAACAATTAATTTTATTGGAAATCATGGTATCATTGAAATTTATGATTTTTTTGATAATTTAGGACATATGGTAATAATTTTCACTTTAATACAAAAGATGATGTATCCTATATGACTCATGTACATCATTCTATTTATTGTAGATATTAATTTTTATAAAAAAGGCAACTAGCTTTATGTGTATGTTATCAGTTTATAATCAAAAAATTGAAATTAAAAAATTTCAGTAACATAAAACTGTGAAAACACACTCAGAATTTCTAGATAATATAGTTAATCGGTTCCAAAATCATTATTATTGTGTAGAAATTGTTCTCATGTAAAACCAATAAATGATGTGATCTGTATGAGAAAATGAGTGTGTTACTGTTTCAAAATTATGTTTTATAAAAAACACATGTGATGTACTCCAAACAAGTAAAACACATCTATATTAGTTTGATAAATTATGAAAATAATCTATAAGTGATTAAAATGTCTGGGAATTAGCCATACCCCAATCTGATGCATGGTTTTACCAGTATTATTCTAAGTGAATCATTATTTAAAATTTACATCAATTTTAGGGAAAAAACAAAATGACATACTCAAAACCAAACAAGAATATTCAGATTGTTTTGATACTTTTTGAAAACATTCTGTTTTTTATTTTTTATGTGTATGAATTTTCATCTCCTTAATCTTATTCATAGTGTTACCGATATGACTCCAAGTGCATATTTTTATTTAAAACTAAATTTTTTGAAAAATTAACACTTTCTGTTAATTTATTTCTTTATATTATTATTAAGATAAGAATTGTTTTCTTATTCAATAGCTTTATTTTGCTAAAGGAGGGGTGGTTTGTTTTTAAATGGCATGAGTTGGGTTAGGATTAAAATGTAAAGGTACATTGATGTTTTTTTATGAATGTAATAATTTGTATTTATGTAATTGTATGGACCGATGTTTGAAATGCCTATATAATAATGTTTTTATGGTGTTTGTACTATAAATTTAATTTCTCTTAAACCTATTATGCGTACATGTTTTTGTGGATATTTTGGGTATTTTTTATGTTTTAGTGTGATGTTACAGTACAAGACAGTATATCTCATTATTAGTGCTTTTAAAACCAATTATAAAGGCCACATTTTAATCATTTATAAAAAGTGATGATAAATGGTTCCTTTATAAATACTAAATTATATAAATGATAAATGGTACTCTTATTATAAATTTTTAAATGATGATAATATACTAGGGAATTTTACCTCACTCATGTAGTTAGTGCTTTTGCGGTGTTGATAAATTCCATTTCTAGTGCAGTTAAAAGCCTATTTTGTAGTATTCAAATAAATAAGGATAAGAAAAATATAATAATATTTTGGAAAATATTTTTTTATCAATCCTTTGCAAACATGTATAATAAGATAATTTTTTTAAAAATTATTATGTTGGTGGATATGTACCTTAACATCATCTGTGCTAGAACCATTCCTTCTGGCAGTTTGTAAAGAAAGATGAAAATTACCCTTTTAGAAGGAAATAAAATGGTTCCATAAAATCCATATAAAATGATAATGATATAAAAAAATTTACTACATCAATTATTTGGGTAATATAAAATAAATTTCTATATAAATTTTGAAAAATATTTAAATTTGAGAAAAAAATACCCTATAAAATGAAAAATTTGTGAGATTTTAATTTAAACATTTTTTATGGGATTTAACTTAAAATGAGAGGAAATTATGTAATAAAATATAAAATCTCCTTAAATATCTAAATGAAAATTTATTAATTATATTTTAGGATATAATAATTTTTGAGTTCCTTCTACAAAAATATAATCAATTAAAAAAGAATGTGACATTGTAAAATAAGTTATTATCACTTTGGAACATTTTATATTTCAAACCATTGAGAGAATAAAATTTAATTGAACTATTATTGATCATGTATAGACTGGAATTAAAGTTATATATATCATTAGGTCATGATATAAACCATATAAAAGTGAATAAGTTTTCAACCACAAATATGTGTCAATGTAGTATAAATTGTGATTAAATATCATACAAAGATCATACTGTTTAATTGATAATTAATCAACGAATGGATTATGTGTATCAAATATGAACCTAATATAAATAACTAGAAATAAAAAATAAAATATTCAATATTCAATATGAAAAAATTATTATAATATAGAATATAATACATATATATGATTACTTAATGAATATAAATGGAGTTCTGAAACACATAACCACTATAACAATCTTGTAAAATACACTTGATGAAATAATTTTAATTAAAACATAAAATTAATTGATTTATGAATAATTCAAGAAATAACATCTAACCGGGGAATCATATACACCATGTACCATAAATTATGTGCATAACATAAATATATGCCCCAATGATGGTAAATCAAGAAGAAATCACATAAATGATCTACTAATTAAATTTATAATTAATTAATGTAGGGATAATGTGTGTGAATTCAAATATGTAAAAATACCAGTGGAAAAATATATATAAATCAATCATTTTTCATTTCACATATAGTCATACCCTAATAGACTTAATTAAAATGTTATTTAACCTAATGAAAGGATATTGAGTTAATAAACACTTAACCTCGAATTTCACTAATCATGTACAATATTCAAATAATGGATAATATAATTATAAATTTAGACAATACTTTTTCAATTTCATTATTTATATTATTTTATTTAGTTCAATGTTATATACATTTAATTAATCAATTCTGCTAACATTACACTTTTGAAGACTTTTGGATCATAAGTACAAAATGACATTGGTAAGATTAATATTGGCAATGATGACATTACTCCATCATCTCCAAAACAATTATAATTAATTAATTGTAATTTTTATGCATTAATTAATTTTTTAAAATAATCTATCAAATATGGTTAAGAAAAAGTTAATATGTTTCAATCAAGAAGAGGTTAGATCATATGTAAAAATGAGTAGTGTTTCTATTTTTTAATTATCATGATGGAATGAATGTAAGTTTCATTTAATTATAAAATAATGATAAATCTTACATAAATATAAATTAATATATTTTTATATACTAACCAAGTGATGTGATTATTTAAAATTAATCACAATTCTTTATGGAGGACTAATTCCATAGGTACACACCAAGGACAATTTGTTTTTTTTTAATAAATTATAATATTAAAAATAAAATGATATATTATAGTAATATAATGATAAATATTCCCTTTCTATAATATATATATAATCCATCATTAAAAATAGTTATCATTAGTGGTGATTATAAATGAATTAAACTGATTCATGAAGAGGTATTCTGATGCACACACAAATGACAGATTCAATTACAATTTCATTAAATTAGAGATTGATATATGGTACATCATTAAAATAACGAAATATAATTGTATCAGAGATACAAATATAATTATATTAGTATCTTTTAATAATATATTAATTAGGTGGAATAATAAATTAAACCAAAATAAATGGTTATATATAACCATCTTCATCAGAGAACATCATTAGATTTACACAAAATTAATTTCTCAGAGTGTTTTATAATAAAAAGCCATATATTTCATAGGAAGATAATTAGGGAATGTATTATAGAAATTAGTGTATGACGAAAAATTCCTTATGTTTAATGAAAACAATAAAAGAGGTACCTTTTTACTAGAGTGGGGGTAAAACATTTGGAATATCATAAAATATTAAATTAAAATAAATTTAATTTCCTCAAAAAAAATTTTCTAAACAGGAATTATTAGAATTTATGATGATTAATGGTTGAAAGTAAATCAGTAAAAAAGGATATGTTTTTTTAACAATATCCCTTAATTTTGATATGTTTTATCCCATGTGACAATTATAGTGACAACAACGTATTTTCTTTTTAGGGATTGAGAGAATTACAATAAAATGAAAATGGATAATTAAGGTAGAACAATTGATATTTTAAACATTTTACCAGCCACTTGGAATATGAGAAAATTTTAATTATTTTTAAACCCTTCAAAAAATTATATAAAATATCATTAATTTAATTTTTATCAGTATTAATTTTTATACATATTTTAAAAATTCATGATGAAATCACATTTCAAATATAATCTATTAGCATATAAATAGTATTTTAAATGTGTATAAACAAATTATGGATCACAATAACTGGTTTAATTTTTATTACATTTAATATTTATGTAATCTATAATTTTAGTTTTCTGTAAATTGATTAAATAAAATGTCAAAGATGCAAAAATATATAGTCTAATTATTTATTTTAATTTTTTTAAATTAATTACAATGAAAAAATAATTTACCCCTAAAATTAGCAATTATAACAAAACATATGTTTTTTATGCCTTTCATAAAATAATATAGTTATTACAAGCTATATATTTACATTTTATGAATATTATTTCCTTATATATTATAACAGTCAAAATATGATTAATATAGAACCATATGGGTATATATTACATAATTTCATTGAAAGAGATAATATTAATTTATCACATATTATATTGGAATGTTTTTGGGTCGATTTTAACTCATTATCATTTTATTTTTATGCTTAATTACCAGTTTTACCCTTTATTGAGGTGATAACTTTTTACTATTTTTAATATTCATTATGATCAAAAGTTACATTGACAGTAATTAATTTTGTTCGATATGATGATTTCAAATTTTTGTTCCATGTTACAAAATTCAATATCTAATATTGGAAAAATTTTATTATATAATTATCCAATAATGTATGATTCAGAAGAACAATTTTTCAAAAAACTGAATTTTATGTGTATATGTATTTTAATAGTAAGATAATGTATACTTATGAATAATATTTAATTTCTAATATTATTTATAACTGAATTGGTTTGTATTAATTCATTTACAACTTCATTATATAATTATTATATTTCAATTCAATTGTCACGACCTGTCCCATGGGGCCCATGCTGAGACTACCCCAATCCCTTCTTCCATAGTCCCTAGGATGGAGAGTATCACCGCAAAGGAATATCTCTAAAATATTAAGTAAATGCCTTTAAACCTGTTCACACATATATTAGTTACATAATAAAATTAAACCACATATTATAACTACTGATGTTAAGAGTAAGTACTAATATTAATGTGGCCAGAATGTAAGACAAACTGAAAAAGAAATACAGCAAAAAGGCAAAAATTTGCTCCTTAGTTTGTCGACCAAAAATACTACCTAAAGGGTAGGTACATATCGTCGTCTACTATCACTACTGCTCACCACATCATTCCATTACCTTCTTCCACCATCTAGTCCTAGCTCATGAATCACAGTCACGCTACACGTTGTCTGCACAAGACACAACGAGGAGCGGAGAAGCCCATGCAGGGGTGAGTATGACAGTACTTAATAGGGAACCCAAGGCCCTCAAAGGTCTCATATAATTCCAAAAATGAAAACCTCAATGAATGATCTCAATCAGAATGTATAAAACAAAAGACTCAACTCAAACCAGGTATACAACATAAAGAACAAGAATAAATATGATTAGTCAAAAAGCTAAATCATATTATCCTGTCAAGAAGATTTTGTTTCTAGACATCACAAGGTCTCTAGGCACTGAACCACAGAGGGTCACTATGTTATGACACACATAGGATCTCTAGATGGTGACCCATAAATGATCGCTACATTCTACCCCATAGAGGATCGCTAGGTGTAGTCCCACAGATGATCGCAAGATGTTGACCCATAGTGGATCGCTATGTGTGGACCCTTGGCGGATCGCTAGGTGCAGACCCACAGAGGATCACTAGGTGGAGACCCATAGATTATTTCTAGGGGAAGTCCCACATAGAACCGCTAGGGGCAGACCCACATGGGGTCTCAATGAGCTGACCAATAGAGGGTCATAATTCTTTCTTCAGGTCACAACAAATGACTAGATTCACACACTTCGATTGCTTGATTCTGAGAGGTTCCTCTGTCAAGACATCAGTCGTACCTTAATTGATATGATGTCCCACAAATATGTAACCCAAATAACCTCCAAGACATAAGTGTTCCAATGCAATAGACAGTGCGTCAATCAGATGCCTAGTCTGTAAGTGATATGCGTTTTAGTGCTAGGGGTGATTGGATTCTTGTTCGATCCAACTTGATCGTACTACAAATTTCTCCAAAACCCATGTGGAGTATCTCAAAAAGACCTCCTTATCCTACAAATTCTTGTTCCACACTTGGTTCTTCAAAAAACCATCATGTTTATGTGATATAGCCATTTATGCAAAACTGGGTTGTACTGGGTCTGGGGAATATGTGTTTTTGAATGTGGTAGCATGTTTGGGTCATCATCGTTTGGGAAAACAAGGAAGCCTAATGCCTAGGTATATCAGAGCATTGGAAATAACTGTGTACATTTCCATGGTGTTATATAGGTTATCTTTTCCTTATCATATCACGATGTGTTCTATGTCTCCCAATTGAAAAAGTATAAACCAGACCCATATAATTTGTTGAATTTAAAAGAAATGAAGTTAGACCCGGATTTATCTGTTTATAAATGAATGGTGAAAATAATAGATTCCCCATAGAAATTTAGTGGTGGGAAGTTTGTTTTATTGGTCTTTATCCTTTGATATCATGATAAGGATATGTATGAGACTTGGGAGTGGATGTTGTGGGTTGACCAAGAGTATCAATTCTTGTTTTTGGATTAAGCTTCATGTTGACTTTCCAGGGATGGAATGTTTTCATTGTGGGGAGAAATAAAACATTTGTGGTTTTTTTAGGTATTTTTATTTCATTTTTGTTATAAATTTATTCACATATATTTCTTTTGGAATTTTAGGATTAAAATAGAATTTTTTTTACATGTATAGACCATGGCGCATGGTAAGAGCATAGTTAGTAGTAATTATACACCCTGCCCAGGTGATCGTGGGACCAAGTGGTTTTTTTACAGATGATTATCGAATGATTATATACTATTTTTAAACAATGTGTTCTAATGGTGCACCGTATTTGGGGTAAATAATGGAAACCACTTAGTCACCTCATGGGTAGAAAAATTTCATGAACTAACTATGTGGCTTTTCTAGGTCATTAAAAATAATGATTTTATGTTTTTCCCTTCTTGTATTAAACCCCAAATATGCCACTAATATTACCCACTCTAGTTTTTTAACTTTATAAGCCTCCATTCCTCTGTAATTCCTCCATGTAACTCTATTTTATAGGTGGATTTGGTAGTAACCCTTCACGATATCTCAACTGAGTTTCTCCCATGGTTTATCCCTCCGATATGGGGTTTCCTTTCATTTTTCTAGTGGTTCATCTTCTCCTATGGCTAGGGATACAATTTTTGGTTTTGAACATGTAATTTTATGTTTAATATTTATGTTCACTATTAAATTTGTTTTATGTTGTTCGATTGAGGTGTGGTTGAAGTTTCACGTTAGAAGTAGAGTGATTTTACATCCAAGGGTGCTGATTCCGTGATTAAATATTTTTTGATGAATTTATATTTCTTACATTGGTATTTTATCTCATTTAATGATTTATTATTATTGTGTGAATGTGTTTTTTGAATGTTTTTGGTATCTATTTATTATGAAAATAGTTTTATTATGTTAAATTGGGTGTATTACCTATTAATATCATTACTATGCTCTATGATAATGATTTATAAAGTGTGAATACTTGTTATTTAATTATTGTAATAATGGGAATCATGTTTTGAAATTTTATTGGTGTGAATTTCAATTAAAAATAGTGTTTGATATGTGAAAGAGATGGTTTATGAGTTGTATAGAGTTTTTTGATGTATGAAATGTAGATGTAGTGTAATGTGTGAAATGTGGGACTTTATTGAGCAAAAAGGGAATACTAGGTAAATACGTGGGTATGTTAGGACATGTATTTTAGACATACAAATTTTTCTTCGACCCGATTTCATATATTAGAATTCATTAAGACTACACTAACTATATATTCATGATGATTGGAGACCACTAGGCCATTGGAATATCCGCTCCTAGTGGACCATGCGTGAGAAAACTGTTATTTGTTGTTTCTATGCCATGTTTCACTAAGATCCCACATACCTAGTGTCATATTTCTTGTTATATATTAGAGGGGTGTCCCCATGATTAGTTATCCAGGGATATATCACACCTTTCATTGGCATATGATATGATTTCTGGGTTATTTCAAAAGAAATCATGTTCTCTTCAAAAGTTATGTTCCTTAATATTTGTTTCCCTAAATAGTATTTCTAGTAAATAATTATTAATAAATGCAATAAATTTCTCTTATAATGCTTATATCATGGAATATACTATTTTGAGAAATCCTACATGGAATTTACTGATACCCTAATTACACATTTGGTTGTAAGTAGACATTGTTATGTTTGAAATTGGTCTGGGAAATGTATTTGGAGAAGATAGTTTGAGTTACTTGAGGTTCTCATTTGTTTTGTGTTGTGGGGGTGGTGTGGGGATGAGAACCATCTTTCCATGTGGTTGTTTTTCTTTAAATAGTTTTTTGTTTCCTTTTAGTAGTATCCCTTTTTGGATTTGTACAATTTTAAAAAACTCAAATATGGAATTTTATAAGTATTTATTGGTTATAAAATATTCATTTTCATTTTATTTAATGGCTTTTTTGTTTTTATAATTCAAGATAATAATTCTCATGTTGTAACATTGACACTAGAGAACTATTTCCCAACCCATGGGCGTTGGGAACGCCCTTTGGGTAATGGCACATAAAATGTTGGGTGATGGTTTAGATGTTGAATTATCTTGATTTGTGAAAACATGGATGGTAATATGGCTGGATATGATGGATATATTTGATTTATAAGATAAAATAATTATTATAAAAAATATAATTACAATTTACCTTTCTTTTTATCCATCTGTCCAAAAATTAAAACAACATTCATGTGTAGGTATGCCAACTGTATCCATTGAAGGTGTACATATTTTATCAATATATAAATTTTATGGGGGAATATGAATATGTATACAATAAATAAAAAAGATAAAAATATCATGATTAAATTTTTTGAGACCTTATTACCATGATAAAATTACGATGAACTGAACTACTAAACCAAAATAGACAAGGAAAAAATGAATTTACAACCAGAAATTATGATTTGAATAAAAAATTTGTCAATAATATGGGGATAAAACTTTTTAAATAAATCACATAAGGTATGATATATATGATTAATATTCTATAATATATATATAATTAATATATTTTTATTATATTGGACTTTTATATATGTGAAAATGATGACTAACCTAAGTCAAGAGTATATTTCCCAATCACATCACTTTACAGGATTGTCTCTACTATGGGGGGATTTTCTTCCATTTCCATATTTTCTCTAAAAAATATGAATAATATTTAAAATATGAAATAATTTTGTATTATGCGTTTTTTCGATTCATTTCTCATTTAAAATAATTTTTTTAAAATTTTGTCTTCTAATTATTTTTTAAAATAGTTATTTCTGTGACTTTTACTGAATGTGTACACGAAATTTTTATAAAAAAAGTCATGAAAGGAATTTTTTACATTAAATAACACTCAATTAATTTAATCTTAAATTTTTTATGGTTATTCTGAAATAAAATCTATACTTTAATATCTGTGATGTTTTTAGATTAAAAAACTATTTTCTATGTGAAAATGGTATTTTGATCATGTAATAGTCTTGTAATCTCATTATAGTATATTCATATATATCGAAAAACATTTCATAATATGATTATAAGGATTTTATATAATAATATTATCCAAAATATTCTTCAATATTATATATAATCATATTGAATATAAATGAAACTAATACTATGGATGTTATTTCCACAAATAAGAACAAATATTGAATTTTATGGTATGTTAATTATATTTTATGGTTTATCCCTATATAAAAGTAATTGGATTATTTAGTGATGGGTAGGTACCAATATATCCCCTCTATTAATATTCCACCCTCATGGGATAAACTATATGGGATCTTTTTTGTGGCCTCAACCGTTTTATTCCAATATATTTGTTAAGGCCTTTGGGATAAGAATCAAATGTTTATTATCATGAGTTAACTCATTATGAAATAAGAAAACGATTTCCTTGTGTTTATTTGGTTTTTTAAGATGTCCATGGATAATTTAATTGTTCGTTTTATAATTTATAAGGCATTTGTTACCATTATTTATTCTATTCAAATTAATTATTTCTTATTTACTTCCATTGTATGTATATCTATAAGGAGAATTTGAGAAGACCCGATTTTTTTTCATTATCCTATAATATGATTAATTATATTACAAATAACATCAAGGTTGTAATAATTATTTATTATTTTTTTAGCTTTATAATTTAATGTTTGGATCATGTTTTTGTTTTGTGTTGGAGGATTAATAAACTATTGTTTACTTTCAGATATGATCTCTTGTATCATGTGCCAAAGTAATAATGTAACCAATAAATCTGGGATATTTGGGTCATGTTTTTCCAATAACCTACTATAAAAAATGTGCATAACTTTTCCTTACATGTTCTAATAGGTGTCACAAACCTATAATTTAATAACGACTTACTTTTTGCAATCGTATGGACAATATTTGTTATAGGATTCAAAAACATATTGTATATTTGATAAATAGTATTGAAAAAATATATTCAATATGTATATGGTCATATATATAACCATTAAAAATTAATTTGATGATGATATAATAATTTACACATCAAAATCCAGGCCTATGTCTTCCACGTAAAATTATCCCATCATCATATTTGATCGAACCCATAGAATGAAAATGGGTTCTAATTCATTTTTAAACGAGGACCCATTAGAAAATAAAATATTAAACTGAAGGATACATAAATTTAATTACCCAAAACATTAATTTAATGGATAGTTTTATTATATGATTCAAATTACAAAAATCAATAGCAATAATATTTTTAATTTAAAAAGTTGAGACAAATCCATGGGAATGATCTTTTCTTAAACTCCTCTTATCATCATCACAACAAAGTGAAATTATGAATCCCATTGCATTATATTATTAATAAATAAAACATAAAAATATTTTTAAAACAAAAATTTAACAAAAATACAAGAAATGAATACCTGAAAATGTCTTATAGATTTTCCAAAGTAAAAGTGGAGTGAATGATAATGATATAAACCTGGTGTTGAGTTCCATTTTAATATTTTGTTAATCTTATTACTGAAACCCAGAGGGTATAAATAATGAAAAAAACATTTAAAATAAGTGGAGATAATAATTAATATCACCCAAAAATAAAACATATATTTATTTCAAAATAATAATTATACAATACTGGTGAGGATATTGAATAGTGATAAGGGGGAAAATGAGGTCATTTAAATAGAATGTGGGTTATTTATATTGTCATCAAATATAATATTAATGTAATACATAAATATAATTATATAAAAATTATATAGGAAAGTAATTTTAATATCCTCATTGATGATAATAATATTATCCTCAAAAACAATTTCTATAAGGTTATAATTAATACTCATGAAAAACAAATTTGGTCAACAATAAGCATATATATTATTAGTAAAATTCTAGCAAAGTCACATTCGAAGGAAAATAATAAAATTTAAATTTAAAAAAAAATAAAAGATAGATAATGATATTTCATATATAATATTATTTATATATATAATTGAAATGAAAGTATGATTATAAAGTGAATCTATTCAAAAAAATGTAATTTGGACGAAACAACCCTACACTGCCATTATATATCAAATTAAAATACAATGAAAGTAGAAACATGATATGGATTTATAAATATTTAATATTTCATGAAAATTAATTATATTTTAAATCCATTTCAAAAAAATAACACCCAAAAAATAAATCACGTTAAAAATATTAGTCATTTATGTTTGAAACAAAATTGAAATTAAAAAACCCTTACATTGTATCCCTCATAGATGAACATGATGTAACCTAGAATAAAAAAATTAATATCTGAGTAACATTTGAAAAAGAAAATTCATAGATATAATCCTATAAAACAAAAATTTATATTTATTTATTAAAAATATATTAGTTATTTATATTTTATTTCCACCATCATATGTTATTGGTCCTAATTAGTAGTTTAGTATTAATTTCATAATATTAATGGAGATTATTGTTTATAGATTTAAATTAAATCATTATTAAATAATTATGATTATTATAATGAAATTTTCTTAAATGATTAAAATTGTAAAATTTATGTTTATAAGTGTTTTTTACGATTCATGATAATGAATTTGGTGGATTAATTATTTTAAATATTTGTAACAAATAAAATGGTTATCCAATAATAATAATTTATATGCTGATATATCCATTAAATAAAAATAAAAATGCTATATTATTATTTTTTTCAAGATATAAAAGTTTGTATGTTTCCATATTCATCTATTAAAGATATTTATATAATTATTTAGTTGTTATTAATACATAACCTCACAAGAACGATCTATAATATATGGGTGAGTATGTTTAAGAAAGAAATTATTTCATAATAGAATCATTATTAAAATTTAATAATTATATTATAAATATTATATATGGTGGTGATCCATTTTATAATATTGTTGGATCAATAAAAAAATTTATATGAAAAAATATTTTTCTCCATTGGGGAGATAATATACATGTACACAAACTAAACATGTTTGTTTTCCACAGAATGAGATCAAAACATGTAATAGATTATAATTTTAAAATCCTAATATGTATATAAATATAATATCAATCCATTAAAAACGTATTTTTACCTATCCATGCATGGATGTTAGGAAAAATAAAACACAACATTCATAGTGGTAGTAGTTCACACAAACACATATTGACATTAATTTTTATAGAAAATAGGAAGGGATGTTAATGGTTATTCCACCATATTAATAAAACTTTGTTATAATCATAATAATTATACCATAATAATATTTTCAATAAATTTGATATTATTTATGTGTAACAATAACGAAATGAATCGGGATGAAAATTTTAAAATTGGAGATTTTTATAATACCCATTTGAAAACTACTTCAAAAAAAGTATTAACCCATTGAAGAGTGCAAGTTTTATAATATTATAACAACATGGTTCTGTCTTGTAATTTTTTATAGATATATGGGTTTATTTTTATCAAATAAAAGTTTCATAAGTAAAAATTGAAAGGAATTTGGATGGATACTTCTATAAGGAAGAGGAATGAAATTTATGTATTAATATAAAATCAAAAGTCAATATTCATTGTTAAACATTATATATGAATATAAATTAATGTCTTCAATGGTGATATAATTTATAAAATCCCACAAACATCAATTTTCACCCATGTCATTAAATTTTATAAAATTTTTTCATGCTTTTATTTATTTCACATAAACCATTTTTCATTTTTATCGTTGTAAAAAATTATTTCATGAGTAATTTAAATTTAATGACAGATAATAAAAAGGTCATTATCAAATAATATTTCTAACTTATAAAAATTTCTTAAATGTTCTACCAAATAAAATATCAGAATGTACGAGTTATTTAATTATAAAATATGTTCATATAATGCTTAAAACACATCATTTACAGAAAGATTATTTTTTACATAAATGTTATGTTAATAAAACAATTTTCACTATTGTTAATATTATTTAAATTATTTGTATTATTATCATCCAATATATAATTATGTGACTTAAAAAATTCTAACCCAAATTTCTGCATGAAAATTATCAACTAAAACAGAATGGATAAATATAATTTTTATTGGAGAAATATTACATAATTTACTAATTGATCAACATGGTTTTTATTAATAGAATGATTTATTTTTAAATTAAAATATTTTGTTTTTAAAAATTATTTTTAATTAAATATTTTTTATGTTTTTTTATTTTACATCTCAACATTGTTATACATAATATGGTATTATGAGAAACTGATTTTTCAAAATTCAACTAAAAACAATTAATTCAAAACATCTAAAAAATTAATGATAATAATATAAAAATGGATATACATTTTTTAAAATATAGAATCCAAACATTTAGAATATGTATTTTAAATAAAATTAGAATATTATAGTAAATATTATTTTCATTGGAAGTAAAATTTTAAAAATATTATTTACTCTTATTCTAATATATAATCAATTAATAATTAAATTTTCATAAAATATTATTTATAGTAAAATTATATTATAAAATAATATATTGAGATTCTATAAACAATAATACATACTTCAATGAAATTAAATATTAATTGATTAAAAATTTATAGATATAAAATGATCTTATTCTTTATTTACAGACATTAAATGAGTTTTATATAAGAATTAAAATTAAAATTAAAATTTGAATTTTTATATAAATAAAGAATGTGTAATGTATAAAATAAATGTCATAGATTATTAATTTATTACATTAATAATTACATGATTATATCATCTAAATCACTACTTATATATCCCCACAATATCCCCATATAATATAAAATCATAATACATTATGTAGAGGTACTAGCATGTCGTGATTCTCCTAACATAGATCTCATTGAAATTTACATGTGTATAGACTTTTATTACACATGATTTCAATCATGCCATAATATTCCAAATTTTCAATAGGCTGGTCTATGGAAAAACCTTGTGACTCCAACACTTTTTTATTTTTGGATAGGTGCTTTACATTAAGAAGGATAATAATGAAAGATGTTATATCATGAATTTATAAAAAGTCTTCCTATCTTTTCTACAATAAAATATACCCACTAATTCACCAACTACATTATAAAAGGATGAAATTGGTAATATTATTATAAATTATCATGTTTCCAATTTAATCCATTGTGTCATGTAAAGAATGCATTCCATAAATTCATTCCAAAATCTTATGTGATCACATTATCCCTCCGAAATAAATTTCATAATTAGAAATATAATGATCACTCAATAATGATAAAAGTTAAGGATATCTAAAGGACATACACAACCAAAGATTTTACATTCAAATGGATACCCAAAATTAAAAACATATGAAACATATTGATTTCCATTAGAATGTTTAGTTATTAGTGTTGATTTTTAATATTTCAATTTATGCTACGAATCCCTTAGAATTACAGATCATAACTCCTATTTTGGAATTAGTTTTCCAACAGACGTCATAATAATCCTTGTGTTTATATATGTTCATATATTGTTCAAAAATATTATTTCTATATAGTGTTAGATAATATTAATTCTTGTTTGAATATATCCAATTTCCTAAAATATATAAAATTTATCAACTTTAAAAATTACAAATCAATATTACTCATATTCTATATACATTTTCATGGGATACCATAAAAATAGAAATCTTATTTTATCAAATAAAACTAATGGGTTGGTTATATAATTTTCAAAGATAACTTCATAAGTATAAAATATTCAATAGTTGAGAATACAATACGACCTTCATAAATATGAGGTAAATGATATGTCTACCTAGAACCACCTAATTATAACCATCAACATAAATAGTTCATGTTCCATAGGATTGAAATTATTCTCTTGGGTTTATGGGTTTATCTGTTCCATTATCATTTCTATCCCTTTGGTTTTGAATCAATTTGAAAAATTCCCAATTTCATAAACATTGAGGAATTGGTATTCCTCATTTAAAAACATTTTTCTTCTATTTAGAAATTCCAGGGTAGCCTCTTCTAGTATTTTTTACATGTAGGATTTAATATCATTATTAATTCAATTTATTTATCTGATTATATTTTATGAAACATAATTATTCTCTTATATATATTTTTGAAATGTTCTGAATGATATATTTTTTATTCTTATATTCAAATATTTTTTTGAAACTGACCTTATGATTCTCAAGAATATATATTATCCATTTTTTCAATCATTTGGATAAGTACAATATTTCCCATCACATCCTTAATTAATATTGTTCAGTCTACCTCCACAAGTTTTAATATAAACATGTGTTATTCATGAGTGATAAATAATTAAATCATATGGTCATTATCATAAATAATTACCTAAAGATTAATTTCTATATTTATAACATTATAAAACAACCATGTTATCCAATTATTAATTTAATTCAACATAGATCACTATTAGTTCAACAATGGTTTCCTTATTTTTGTATATATTCTATATTTTAAACTAATCCATTAATTTATTTGGGAAATAATTTTTTTATAATCATTTGTTAAGAGAATCTGAGTTCAAAAAATAATATACATTGGGTATGACTATCATGTTTTTCAGTACTTTTCTCCATCATGGGCCATAATATTAAGATTTACATGATACTAAAATGACATTTTCATTGTGATTACCCCTATGTGAATTAATTCCAAATCTTAATTAAAATTATATTATCATGATAATTATATAATTGATAAGTAATAAACATACTAAGAACATTTAGAAATTCAAGGATGTAACTATATACATAAATTTTCTCTTATGGTATACAATAATGTTATGTAATAATAATTCTAAAAACAAATAAATTTATGCTCAAATGTGACCAAACAAATCCACCAAAATAAATAAACATTGTCTTGAAACCTACTATATCTCCCCAGAACAACAATACTTGATCTGGTAAAAAAATTCTTATATTAAAAATATTTATTAATACCAAGTGGGGTGAAAAATGATAATTTTGTCTATATTTTACAACAATTCTATAAGATAATTAATTATACTCACAAATAATCACATTTTACAATGATCTAAAGCAGTAATTTCATTGTGAACTAGCTATATATGAAATTAATTTTACAAAACTTATGAAAATTTCTCTATAATTGATCTACACTAGAATCCCCTAAAGATATCTCATATGTTTTACCATTCTTCATATCCAAGGTAGTAGTAACATATCAGAGATTTATGAAAAACAATAAATTTCATGAAAATGAAAAATATCTTATTAGAATAAACATACATTACATTTTAATATAATAATATCCAAAATAAAATAGTTTTAGTCACTTTATAATGACGGATACATAAATAACCTGAACATAAATTATCTACATAATTTAATATGATGATCTTCATAGCTAGAACCCTTCATTGAAATAACATACTTAAAATTGTTACCCAGAACCAAGTGAAAGGAAACATATATATGTGTGAGCATAGATTATTTGTTAGGTTCATCATTAGAGATATTGAGAAATGATCATAAGTGATGATAGTATTAGAATAAGGGTATAATAACGTGATATTAATATTTTAAAATCATACCAATCAATTCAAATATCAAAATCTGGGAACAGGGTATGATGTTTTATTAATCAGAAATTATAATACATAATAGTGTGGAATAATCAATGATCAATTCAGAAGCCATTAAAAAATATAATGATCATATTAAATAAGAATATAAAATAATTTCTGTATTCATGTATCGCAATCAAGACTATCATACTGTATTGTTTTGACTCCACCTTCCATTATTCCCTTATCCAAGGTCCACTACAAAAAAATAAGTTAATTGGAAAAGTCCCCTAAGAAATCACGTTTACTCTCAATTGTGGTCCTTATTATCTCATGAGGAACACTTATTTACCATTTTATTTTAGGGATAAAAAAACTCACCCTTACATGGTTTATTATATAACTACTCAAGGTTCATTTATAGAGTCTCAACCTAGAAAATACTAATAAATATACATATGTGTTCTACAATATTATAAATCATTCATCATCATTAAAGGTGTAAAGATCTTTGAAATAGAATCACAATGAGGTTTTTAAACAGAATCCCAAGGATGCATTCTTTCAAACAGAATCACAAGGAGGATTTTAAATGGATACAAATATTATCATGCCTCATCATTTTGGGCCTCTATCATGCAGGAATATGTTTGAATTATGTAGGATACTAGATTTCTGGTTTGCAGGGACTCCACAATATATTGTTGGAACACAAAGTGGCTCACATATCCCCTTTGTGATTTAAATGTGACACCTGAAGTAGCCCCTTTATCTATTTCGGGTTTACTCTCACTTATGCACTCTTCTGTTTTTAGTGTTCCTATGCAGGTGGAGACTGAAATCAATAATTATGTCTTTATGAAGCATGAAACTTTGATCTGGATCCATAGTAGAATTGGGAAATTCAATTGCAGGGATTACTATATGAACTTATGTGGGGGTAAATCTCCTCCACCTTCTTTGATTATGGAATTCAGAGCTCGGTTTATTAGACCTTCCATATTCTCTCTAATCTGGAGGATCTGGAAAAATCTACTTCCCACAACTGATGTTCTTAAGAGGGTTGGTATTCAGATGGCCTCAATGTGATCCATATTTAAAACTAATGAGGATTCGGTTCAATAAATTTTTATGGGCCGTTGTGATGCCAAAGAATTGTGGGCATATATTGGTTCCTTGTTTAGTGTTGTTTTTAACACATGCGGGTCGATTCTGCAACAGCTGTCTGATTTTCCTCATGGCCATTTTAGTGAGAAGATTTCTAACAAATTTTTGGCTTCTATTACTGCTGCTATTGCAGCCATTTGGGAGTCCTGGAATACTATAGTGTTCACTGGTGTGCACTCCATGGTTCAGCAAGGAATGGTAGCAGTTCATAAATATGTTTATGATGTATCCCTTATGCAGGATGGTGCCATGTCTAACACAGTTTCTGATCTTCAAATTCTTCGAACTCTTGGCGTTTTGGTCAGTCATGCAAGCCTCGGATGCTAATGTATATTCGTTGGATCCCACCCATTGGGCCTTGTCACAAGTTAAATGTTGATGGGGCCGCATCGGGTGCACCAGGCTTGTCAGGTTGTGGGGGGAGTGTTCTGCACCTATGGTTGGTTTGTACAATGATGTTTCCACAATGCCATTAGAATTGGCACTGTCTTTGAAGCCGATCTTTGGGAAATGATATATGCCATTAGGTACGTTGTCCAGTTTAATTGGAAATATATATGGATTGACTCTAACTCTCACACCGCGGTTCATGCCTTGAGAACTAAGATGTGCTAGGTCCCTTGGTGTATGCTACCTTAGTGGGTTAGTTGCCTTAGGGATACTGGTCATATACGAGTGGACGTTTCACATGTCTACTGAGAGGCTAATTCGGTGGCGGATGCACTGGAAAAGCGGGTGCTCATTGATCCTAGAGAGATGTGTTCTTTCACTGCCCTGGACTACTGTGCCCCACTGGTGGAGGCAGATAGTTGTGGTGTGATGCACACTCATTTTTGTAATAACCCCTTGTATTCTTGACTCTTTTCCTTTTTTATTTAATTTTATTAGCAATGGATTCCATCGACTCCTGGATTTTCTGGTATTATAAATCATTCTTCATATCATCATTTTAAAACCCAAGAAGATACTTATAGTTCTATAATAATTTCTTAATATTAGATATAAAACATATATATAATGAATTGAGATATTAAAATTATATCTTAAAACTACTAAATCTTAATAAATATAAAAGGATATTGTTATTGGTGAAAATTCTATTACAATATCACTATAATATTTCATAGGGAAAATACACTTATCATTTTGAAATTACTTATTAAAAAATTAATTTTTATAGGTTTAAGGAATACAATTTCTTGAATGTTAACCCCAGAAATTTATTAGGGAAAAACTAAAATAAATTAAGTGTTATTGTTGAGATTAATTTAATTCAAGTTGTTAACATTAAAAAAAATTCCATTCACATATTCAGAAAAAATTCATATATACGACAAATAAGAAAATGTTAAAAATGTTCTATTGACACCATGTTATGGAAAGTATAATATTGTATAAAGGAAATAAAGTTATATATAGATTAAAATAAAAATTCATGAATTATTTTTCAGAAAATAATATGGATATAAAAGAAAAATTCCAAAAAAATGGGATAATCAAGATATATTTTACTTAAAAACAATACTTTGGTATATTGAGATCTTAATGAGGGGAAAATGAAATGAAAATAATAAAATCCAAATAAATAATAGTAGGATTATAAAATAAAATATTTTTGAGAGAAATAGATCAAACATCAATATCATCATAAAATATAATCATAGTCAACCCCATTTAATCTTTTATTGCAACCTAATATCTTTACCAATGTGGTAAAATTTTATTATTAAATTCCATGATAGAAATAAAAGCAAATGAAAACAATTAATAAACAGTACATATTTATATTCATGGTTCAACATAACAATAGAGTAATATACACACATTATGAATTAATATTTGTATGTAATATCAATTATGTCTTAATAAAAAAATATTGATGATAAAAACCTTTATAAAATTTATAACATATGAATGAAATTCATTGTAATATTGAAAATAATATTTCAATATAAATACCTTTAGGTTAATCATGTAGAATTTAAAAATATAGTCCCGGTAAGTATGTTCACCATAGAAATAATAAATTGGTGAATTACATTCAAAAAATAATCCATCAAGTGAAATTAAGTTAAACACTTTAACTCATGTCCTAATTACATCAAAATTGTTCAATCCTCATCTATAATTATTTTTTATTTTTTATACATATATACTAGAACATTAATTATACCTATACTAAAATAAATCGTTAAATTATAACATATTATAACTCAATAATATTCAATAATTCACTATAATCATAATTTTGGGTTTCTATGGATTTGTTTTCATTTATATTTTTGTTTTGAAGCTTTGGTATGTTTAGTTGGGTCCTGGATCAATCATATGAAGTTTATTAATAATGATATAATTATCATATATATTCATTAAAACATATTTTTATCGATTTATATAAATTGTTGATGAAAAAGGAATTATTTCACTAAATAGTTAGATTAGTCTCTATTTATTCATATGTGAAGTTTTTCACATTTCAATGAATGGAAGGAAAGAAAGAAAAATCAATATTCAATATTAAAAATAATTATAATATCATAAATAACATATATATAGATTAAATATATCATTACTTATAGAAATGTAAAAAATAAAAAATGTATCACATCGCATTGTAGAGGTGGTTATCCACATGTATACATGAGAAACATTATTCTTAGTGTAGGGGATTATCGAGGCATGGTTCTGGGGATCTGGAAGAAAAGGGAAGGAGGTTAAGGGTTGTGGTATAGTCTTTGTGACTATGTTTTGGATTCAATAAGAATATATAAATAAGGTAATATATTATAAAATGAATTACTAAATTTTTTCTGGTGTGGGTGAAGGTGTCAGTGGATGAGCTAGGGTGTTAATCAATGGAATAGTTCATTGTATAATTCTACGAAGATAACTTCTAGGGTACTTCATTAACATGGAAATCATCTTATCTAAAAAGAGCATGTTCATCAAATGGAAACCACCCAATATGGGTTTAAATTTGAATATAGATGGATCATTTCTTGTTGGATAGATGAGAGTGTCTGGTCTAGTGAGAGATTACACAACTCGATGATACTAGGAATAAACTCTATTTATCGTGTAGGGAATTCTTGTATAGGGTAGGTTATATCCTTGGGAACTCGTATTATTATGTGTAGATGCTTTAACAACCAAATAATGGATGTCGAATTCTATTCAACACTATCATTTTGGGTTTTTCAATAGTTGGATAATTTAACATTGGAGATTGCATATGTTTTTAGTAACTAATAAACATTTATCAATCGTTATATTCATATTTTTCACACATGGACTCAAATGAGTTGTGTAGCCGATGTGTTATCCAGAAAAGGGATAAAAGGATAGGCATTTATTTTAAATATTATTTCGATTTATTACCCAAAGATTATAATCTCATTTTTTTGGATCCACACAATGAGTCTTTAAAATATTCTCCAACCATGAATCTATGAGAACCTATATGGCTACTTGATTTATCCTCAATGAATAAATAATTTTTTTAGCATATCACTATGGAGATGGTAATCTACACATATGAATAAGTGATACTTCAGTTGGAATTTCCCTTCTAGATATCTAGTTTTTCATGTGATTCGATGTGGGGATGAGCTCGTAAGGGGCGCCACTGTGAGAGTTTTCTCCCTTCGTATCTTCCTCCCTCATGTCGCTTAGGCTACTTTCCCCTTGGTTTCGCTGTTCACGATGACGACCTCCTTGGCTCGTCCTTCTCGATGGTGTGCTTGATTTGCCGGCTTCTTGGCGCGACTCCACTCTTTGGATAGGGTTTCATGGCGGCACAGCTGTTCAGAGGCCGAGTCCTAGTTTCTGTGGGTTGAGGGAGCTGCTTCATCTATGGATTCATGCAATAGGTGGTGGAGTGTGTCTTCTATGGGGTTGATGGATGGCGGTGATGAGATCTGGATCTGGTTCTCTCCTTGGCTCTCGTCCAGTATTTTGGGCGAGTTCTTCTATTTTTTTGCTTTAATATTTTGAGTAGGGTGATGTGGGTTTGATGTTTGGGGTTTTTTTAATGTCTTTCCAATTTTGGACTGGTTGTTCACCATGGAGGGTTCGTGTTTTGGTTCTGGACCGTCGACGGTGGTGTTGACGGCTGAGGGTGATGCTCTCCCGCGCTCCGGTGGATGTGAAAGATTTTGTCTGCATGTCTGTTCTAGATAGGTCGTGGTTTGTGGGTCATTGTTTGTTTCTTCATTGGTCGAGATGTTGGTGGTGGTATGTGGGTGCTTCAGCTCCGACGACAGATGATGGTCCTGCTGTGAATGGTGTGTGGCTCCGATGACGGCTCCACCGTCTTCTCGCTGTGAATGGTGGTGCGTGGTGATCCGGCTTGTCTCGCCAGCAGTTGATTGGAGGTGATGTTGGATTTTGCGATGTCATGTTCCTCGAGGTTGTGAGGCTCGAGGTGGTCTTGTGGTATGGTCTATTTTTTGAATTTTGAATTTCTGATTTTGTTTAGCTTTTGGATGATGAGGTTTCGTTGGACCCATGGGTTTGAATGTTGCAGTTTGGTTGTGTGGTTAACAGTTATCCTAGACCGGCTTTATGAAAATCAAAAAAAATTAATTCGAGCAGAATATGTGATACTTCTATTAACTATTTGATAGAGAAGTGGTGCTAAATAATTATCCCATCAAGATAATAACATTTAAGAAATATTTTTGAAACGTTTTCATCCTATTTTTTTGAATTCAAAATAACTATAGAAATTCTATGAAAATAATATTTAATGATCTTCACCTGGATATATTCCTATTATTTGAGAGACCCTAATTAGTTTAAACCATAATCCTCGAAGTATTATTCTTAAGAGAACATAAGAATCTCTAGGAAGAAGGGAACAATTCTATTGAGGATTTTTAATACGTATGTACTGGTCTACATGGATCAAATGGGTTTTTAATAGAAGAGTAGAGGATCCCAATTATAAGTACGGGGAGGGACACATATGTAATTTATTAAATTAAATCATTTAAATAGCGTATCATTCATAGGAATGATGTTCAAATCTAAAAAATGCAATGATTTGATAATATAATTTGAAAATATTATTAAAGAAAAATAATTTTATTATTTTTTTCAAATACTTATATATTTGAAAATAAATATATGAGATATATCTTTCATATCATGTAACATTGTGTATTAAGAGAATTACCTTACACTATTAAGATATTTTTGTTTCATTATGACTATTATAACCATGTTTTTTAATTAGGGGGTAAAAATACAAATAAACACACTTTAAAAAATATTTATAATGGTATTATGTAACGCAATTTAGATGACAAAAGCTTAGGTAATAACCATTAATTTTTTTATATTGATTTCAAGTCTCAGATATTTTTTTCTTCAAAAATAGATTTTATTATTTAATATTATATTTAAAATATTGAAAATATAAAAATATTATTTGGTAAAAATAAAATAAATTTTTAAATGGATTGTTATCGAATAATATTAGGGTAATATTGTGGGATTTTTATGTCATTGATTTTACAGTGAAGAGGTAAAATTACCAATTATTATAAAAATATGATTTAATTTTCATGAGAATTCCCATTATTAATTTAATTTGATCATAAATTTACATATATATACATTAGTTAGATATTATATAATTAAATTAATATGAATCAACTTCACACTTTATATTTTTCATAGATTACTTCTTTCTCTAAAAATGTTTTTCCATTACACTATTTTTCAGTGTACAATGTCTTCCAATTTAAATTAATTAATATAATCCCCAGTGGGAAATAATTTAAATAAAATTAATATATTTTTTATCTATAAATATTAAATTTTATTAATATAATGTTTATTTCAAATTGTAATGTCAATGTAATATCATCTTATACCTGAATATTTCTTTTAAAAAACTAATTTTTCTTTCTTTTAACGATTTTAATTATAAATTAATGTCATCCAATTTATGGAATTTATTAATTTAATATGGATCCCATATTATTAATGAGAATAACAAATATAATTTAATATGGTCAACATAAATTTTTTCATCAATAATATTAACCATAAGAAGTATTGTTCCCCTTACTGAGGGTAAATCGGGTAAAACTGCGTTGAAAATATGTGGCAATGAATTAAAATATCCATAAATCATTCGATTAACCTATATAAGGACTATTTATGGAAATAATATATATTTATGGTTTTCAAAAAAACATTTGGAAACATGATTTCGAATTTCAGAACAATAGAATTACTTTTGAGAAGATAATTTATATATTCATCTAATTAAAAACATTTTTTGGTTCATTATATTTAATAGAATGATTGGTAAAATTCAATTTTTTTTTATTTTTGATAAATTTTGAAATAAGAATTTTTCAATATTTAACCAAAATAATATATTTCACCAACATTATTACTTGATTTCAATGTAAATATATTTCCAGTCATAAATTTGGTATTTTCATAAAAATTTATTTCTATGCGTTTTGGGTTGTTATTTTCAGAGAAACTATTCTACATTTAATATTTTACATGATAAAATGGGTGAAAAATATTGAATCATAATTTAGTAAATTATTATAATCATATTTTTATTTTTTATCATATAGTAATGTTATCATACTAAAAATTGATGTTATCACGGTTAATGTTAAAATGAGTTCAATGTGGATCATGATTATGAAAATGCTTAGAATGTATCCAAAACATTTATAAATCAAACTCGTTGAGTTTTTATCTTCTTTATCACTTATTATATTTTAATTTGGATCTTCGTTCATCCACCAAACCTAGTTTTAATATATATATATATATATATATAATTTTAGCATACATGTTATTCCATTTGTTTCATTTGTATCACTTATAAAATGACACATCGTATCTTCCCTTTCTTGCAAAATTTGATAACTGAAGAACTAAAAACCCAAAAAATGAATTCCAAAAATCCTTACACATGTTATTGATGTCATGACTTGTCCCTCGGTGCCCGTGCCATGACTACCACAAGCCCTCCTTCCATAGGCCAGGGGCTGGAAAATAGCACTGGAATGGAGTATTGCTAAAACACTAAGGCCTTTACATTTTAACATGTGTAGAAACATAGTCTAAGAACACGACAAGAAGCATCCACTATGTAAACTGTTGTAGTAAAAAGTGTGCTGAAATTAAACTAGATGGAATACAAGACCAACTGTAAAAGTAATTGTACAACTGAAAAAGAAAAAAACATCTCATGCTTCTTCCTCTAAGAATCCTACCTTAATTGTAGGTAATGATCACCTCTATAGAACTCCATGTCCGTCTGTCTCCTCCGTGAACCGCCTGGTCCCAGCTCCCTTAAATCTCAGCCCAACTGCTCCTCATCTGCAAAAGACACAATAAAGAGCAGGCGAATCCCATTTAAGGGTGATTATAACAATACCAAGTAGGGAACCTGAGACCCTCTAAGGTCTCTCAAAATTCCACAAAGTGAAAACACAATGTATGATCTCAATCACGAAGCACAAAGCAATTGAAACAGCTCAAAAAGTGTCTCAACTCAAACTAGGGTTTTAGTGAAGTATTGTAAAACATATGATTAGTCGTAAATCTGGATCATCATATTTTATCAAGAGAAAATGTTGCTGACAATACAATGTCTGACCCACAAAGGATCGACAGATAAATAACGCCTACAATGACCCTCACATGATCTGATCCACATAAGATCGATTAGAAACTAACTCGCGCAATGACCCACACTGGATCTGACCCACACATGATCGATATGCGCTGACCCACACAAGATCACTGAGTGATGACACACACAGGATTTGACCCACACAGGACCATTATGCACTAACCCACATAGTATCACTGAAAGATTACCCCCACACAGGATCTGACCCACACATGATCGGTGTTGAACCACATAGGATTTCTCTGTACAAACCTCTGTATGATTTACCTCCAACCCCCACCTCATTTCCTGCCACTAGATTCCTCACACCTGGTGCGCTCGAATTCTGTAGAATCTACCCTCAAGATATCATTTGTACCTATATCACCACTAAGTTCCAAAAATAAGTAACCCCAAGGACCTCCATTTCATATGGTTTCCAATGCGACAGACAATACTTCAATCAGATGTCGGTCTATGAGTTATAAGTGTTTCAGTTCCAAGGGGCCGATTTGATTCGAGTTAGATCCAAACCATACATACTTCAATTATCTCAAAAAATCATGAGATATATACCAAAAGGACCTTCTGGATTCAAGGATCCCAACACTTTAGACGGTTTGTCAAAAGGATGTACAGTTCTCAACATATGGAACATTAAGCGTTTTTGGGCCCGGTGTGGCCAGGGTCTGGTCCGACCGGGTTGGACCGACCTGGACCGAACCAGTCTGGGCTAGGTTGTGGTGGGCTCAACCTACTAGGTCGAGATCCAGCCCAAACTGCATGCGGCATCCTGTAAAGGCGGTCGGTATAGGCAGCTTGACCCGCAAATGTAGCACCGAAAAGGGGGCTCCACAACGGTGTCCCAACCTGCAAAGGGAGCAGCTCGGCCCGCGTAGGGCGGGGCTAGAAAAATGGTGACCCCGCTTTCCTAGGGCGTAGCATACAAGGAGTGTCCTCGCCCTCATAGGATGTGTCCCATAAGGGGGCGGCCTAGCCTGCGTAGGGCGTGGCCCGCAAGGGGCGGCCCGGCCATGTTCGCTCGAGCTGGCGAAGGTCGGCGGTTGTGACCCTTGGTCAACCGAACTCCCAGAAAGCCTAGAGGCCTTTCAGTTTGTGAAGTTGTAGTCCCACGTGGGCATCACCCGATCATCGTGGAACCAGCCAGACGCACGGGTTCTGCCTTTGCCATGACATTGACCACTGGTTCTTCTCACTGGTGGTGCGTTGGTCACACCACCTCTCCTTCTACTACCGAATGATGTGCCAACCGCCTCCTTCGATCCCCGTGGCTGATGAGTCACGACCCCTTGCTCACCGGCTGTATGCGACGGCAGTCTGGACCTCCTTCGCGGTTGGCCGGTGTTAGCCACTCCAATGACTAACATGGCTTTCTGTCATGGCCTCCTCTTGTCACGCGCATCGGGGAGCAACCCCCTTCATTTCTGGTTGATGCCTCTATTCCAATGGTCTTCGATGGAGGCACAAGGATAGCTAGATGGCGGAGGGTTCGAGTCGGGTTTGTTAGGCCCTCTCGCTCCGCATTAGCTTGTAAACAAGAGGGAGGATATGGGGAATCAATATAAGTTCACTTTAAATAAACAAGATTCAAAACCCCTACCTGAGGTTATTGTAGAGCCTCTATGCTTGTGGAAGGGGTAAATGATCTTTGTTTTCATCACATGCTTTAATGATGTCATTGGAACGTTGTCCTTCGGTTTGGGGATTGGTTTCGATCTTCACCGCTAGCCAGAATTGTCTCCATCCTCTAAGCGTTTGGCATCTCGGTACTCCTTCTACACTCCTTTTTAGGGTGTTGTTGTGTCGATACCCCTCTCCAATTTCCACATAAATTGGAGAGGGGAGGGTAACTAATGAAATGGGGAATTAATCGGGGGTCATTAATTAGGAAGCTACCTAATTTTCCCAATGTTGTTGTTTATTAGATTGAAGGCCCAAGCCATTTATTGGTTTGACACATCACAGATCCCACACTCTATTTTTTCCATAGAGAGAATAACAAAAAACAAAATTATTAAAATTATTTTATTTCATTTCATTAAGAAATTCCCAAAACATAAATTTTTTCCTAGACCTACTGTGGTTAAAGTAAATTCTCTCTTAAGAAAATCCTGATGCTCTGGATTCAACACTGCCCTTGGATTTTTTTCCGAGCACTGGTTCAAAAGTTACAAAATGTCGGTCACGCATTTATTGAATTTTCTATAAAAAACATTCCAGAATTCATTTTAGGAACTCTGGGCCTCAAAATCATATGTCGTCAATTTTTTCAAACTCGTAATAATTCCATATAATAAATGAATTACATGGAAAATATGAGTCTTTACATTCTCCACACCTTAATGATTTTCCTACCTGAAAGCCACAATATAGACTAAGGGAAAAAAATCAGGGCACTAAGAATGAATCTGAGCCTCCTGCTCTTATGTGCTCTCCCAAAGGGTCCTGGCCTTCCAGAAAATGCACACCAGAGGTATCAATCGCCCACGATGGACTCGCTCCTATCAATCCTCAATCTCTACTGGAACCTCTGAAAAGTTCACCCAATCATCAAAGTCTAGAATGTCATGGTTGATGACGTGAGATGGGTCATGAACTTATATCCTCAGTTGTGATATGTGGAAGATGTCTTGAACCCTTTCAAACTATGGTTGAAGTTCCAAGTGATATGCCCCCTCGCCAATCCTCTGACGTATCAGAAATGGTCTAATAAACCTCAATGATAACTTGACGCCTTGGTCAAATCCTGGTAGACACCATTGAGTAGAGACATGAAATAATACACGGTCCCCCTCCTAAAACTCCAAAGGTATTGGGCTCCTTTCAGCATAATAATTTGGACTCCTATGTGCAGTCTTCATCCTCTCCTGCATGACCTGCACCTTCTTAGTGGTAGTTTGTGCCAACACTGGACCCATATGTGCTGACTCCCTGGGGTCCATCCCACATAGGGGTGATCTTCATGGTCAACCGTATAGGGCCACGAATGGTACCATATCAACGGTAGAGTTATAACTCTGTATTTAAGCAAACTCCACCAAAGGAATGTGATCCTCCCAACTACGACCAAAATTGAGGATACCAACACAAAGCATATCCTCCAGTGTCTAAATGGTCTTCTCCTATAATAACTGAAACCTTATTTTCATGTATGTTTTCCTTTTCTGGTCATTTTTGAGAAAAAAGGAATGTTTGGAAATTTCTAAATTACACGTCGTGTACTTGGTTTCCACGGGTAGCCGTGTGCGGGCCGTGTAGTGGCCACACACACGGCTGTGTGGGGGTGACTTGGAGGCCACCTAAAGCGGAGTACAAAGACGAAAAATACATGATGTGTAATTCAAAATTAAATGCCATGTATTTTCTTTTTTTCATTAAACGAACCGGGGTCGCATCTAATCAACAGAAACCCCTTCTTCTTGGTCTTGTTCATCTGAGAGAACCCATATGGCCACGATCATTCTCTGAGCCCCTGAGCCTCCATTAGGTCTCCGATTCGACCACTATAGATTGAATTGTGATCACCTCTATATGCTCTTCCTTCTTCTACAGCATCGTTTCATGATTCCTTCTCTTAATCAAGATATCCTATTTGGAACATTTTCGACGTTTTTGTTGAAATTCGATGTTCTAAGGTGTTTCAAGCCCCGAGACTCAAGTATAGTGATCTACCAATGTTGAGGTATGTGGTTTTTTCCCTACCATTTAAGGTCTTTGATTAATATGTGTCATTTTTTCAATACACTTGAATGGGGTATTGCATATTTACCAATTAAACCTTGTTAATTTCATATCATGCTTGTATGCTTGCGTAGAGGTTAATTGAATATGAATAGGGTTGATTTATTATGTTGGATGTTTTTTCCCGTGCTTTATTTTGTGTATGACCATTGGTCCTGTTTAGCCTGTTAGGTCTCCTTGCCATGCTTTTCCATGCCTAGTTGTAGGATGATGCAATTATTATTATCTGACGTGATTGTTATTCTATAGACTATTCATCCACATAGTTCAAGAGGTTTACTTTGGCCATATTGCACTACTATACTTGTTTGACATACATAGGCCCGTGGGAACCTAGTGTACTAGACTATTAAGGGGATTGACTATGTAAGATTCCATAGAGAGTCTATGATTACATTAGACTATAAGGGGGATTGACCATGTGGGCTTCCTCAGAGAGTCATTTATCAATTTAGACTATAAGGGGAAATGATTGTGAGTGCTTCATCAGTGAGTATTTGTATATTTTTATAGTTGAACCACAGGGTATATGTTGTGTGTACTTTCTAGAGGGTTACCTGCTTTTATTAGCTTCTTATTTGGTATGTGAAATTGAGTTTTTGAAACTATGGAATTGTTTACTGCTCTATTACTTATTCCTACCATATTATTTACTGACTATAAGGCACAAATATTTCAGTGGTAGCCTACTACGATTTAGTCTCAAACCCTTTATGGGTCATGTTATTGGGCCCAAATAGATTATATTCTTTTCGGCATAGATAAGGTCAAGATCCCTTATACTTCAGGTTTTTGATTGATTGTGGAGCTGGAGAGCATGGGACCAAGCTATGGCTTGTGATGTTGAGGAGTTGTTTACTTGCTTTCTTTTGTACATGGTTCTGTATTGTTGTATTACAAAATTGTGATTTGTATGGCTTATTTCCTAGAAATATGTATCATTCATCATTCATATATATATACATGTGTGTGTGTGCTCATGTTTATTATTTTCAAGTCTTCCGTTGTTTTATTTTGTATGGATTATTACTGCTTTGGCTATTGCTATTACTTTTATTCCACTATATTACTCTGCCAATGAGGGCATAGTTTACCCCCTATCACAACCAAGGCCCTCGCTGCTAGTCGGCAGCCTCTGTTGTTCAGGTAATTGCGCTTGAGGCAATGTGGCAAACCGGGTATGGGGCGCCTTTGGGTGGTTTCCAGAAACGGGAGGTTACAAAGTGGTGTCAGAGGAATTATTTTATCTCGACATACTATTTGGAGCCTTTATCTAGAGATAGTATTGAATAGGTACTTTGTAATAAGTTGTTCCTGGGAGTAGTTAACTCGTGTATAGGGAAAAGCCAATCTACCTTGTTTAACGCAATTTTTGTGGTTTTTCAATTTTATAGTTTATTTGATTTTCACCAGTGTGTGACTCACCTATTTTTTTCTATTATTGTTGATGTTATTGAGGTTTTATTTCTATCGAAACCATATGATATGAGCGTATTCCATCTCATGCATCATATAGGAACTTCTATGAAATCACATGTCATGCATTCTTTCCATGCCATTTAGGGTGAATTAGCGATTGCATGAGGTTATCATGGGTGTTGTGTAGAAAATACATGATGTTGTGATAGTTGTTGTGATAGAATATGTGATTTTTGTTAGGGAATTGATTGTGTAGGGTTTTTATTGAATGAAATCCATTCATTAGTTCATGAGGTGTTATGGGACCTCATGGACTATAATTTGGTGTATCATTGAATTGTTATCCTTGTTTCTAGCATGTATAAGATTACATTCTTTGATTAGTGGGGAGTATGGGCCCTCATGGATCAGAATTTGGCACTTAAGGGAGTGTTTCTATATTTTTCTAGGCTCTAGAGTAGTTTTTGAGGGTTACTATATAGAAAAACCCAGATTAAATGTCATGTAGTTTTGACTACATTCAATGTGTTCTTGTGTTTGGGAAAAAATGTTTTTCTTAAGTACACACCACGTACCATATGTACACACTATGTAGTCTCTAACCGTGTCATAGGCCATGTGGGTGGGGACACGGGATAGGGAAATTCTTGTGGGAACATGCCGAGTACCAGATGTACATGCAGTGTGTCTAGAACATGTGTTCATCCGTGTGACTAACGACACAGAGGGATAAAATCATAGGTTTTAAATTCCCAGTTAGTATTTCACATGTCATGTAGTGTGATCCTTGTGTCCCGTCATGTAATTAACTAAACAGGTCTGTGAAATACTCAAAGAAAATGATGTGTCCTTCTAGAACATGTCGTGTAGTGTAATACGTGTAACCAGCCGTGTATCTAGAAACACGGGTTGGTGATGTTCATCTAGTACACATTGTATCTAGAATAAACATGTCTTGTAGTCTTTTTCTAGGAGAAACCGTGTGGTTTAGCTGTGTAAGGGAACTCGAGCAGGGAAAATAGATTCAGGTACACGCTGTGTAGTTGACATATACGCCGTGTATTGGTGTTTCATAAAACATGTAGCATTTCTTTCTCTTATTCCCCTCTTGTGATTCTAACATTTAGACCTTCATAATATTGTTCTATGGTGTGCACTTGACCTTTCAGAGTCATGCCACCGAGATGTCCTCTGGTTGTACGCCTATTTCAAGGCATTGATCAGACACCGGACATGGCTGATTAGGGACTTCTAGTGGATCCTCCAGTTGTGCCAGCCTTGGCACCAGCTATTGTACCTAACACTGGTGTTGATGCACAGTTTAGAGAGGGTTTCATGTAGATGATACAGAACATTCAGGGAGTGCTATCTCCTGCCCCATCGATGGAAGAATTGACATGGGTCTTTCAGTAGCAGCATCCTCCCACTTTCTCAAGGGATGGAGGACCCCAGGCTGCAGAGTCATGGCTAGAAGCCATGCTGAGGATATTCGAGCATCTGGAGATATCTCCATAGAGGAGGGTGAATCTGGATATGTACATGATATGAGACTCCTCCAAAAGGTGGTGGGATGTGGTCTCATAGGTAGGACACTAGCATAATATGGATTGGGATGAGTTTCACTGTGTCTTCTAAGAATACTTATATCCAGACTCCTTGAGGGTTGATTGAGCCCCAGAGTTCATGAGTCAGGAGCAGGGTACTATTTTTGTTATTGAGTGTTCTTCCAAATTCACCGAGCTGCAGTGCTTTTCACTCTTTCTAGGGGGAGTTAAGTTGTTCATGGGACTGAAGTTTGAGGATTCTCATAGGAAGGATGTCTGATCCCAGGTGAACATATTTAGTATAACTTCGATGTGCTCTATCATCAACCAGGAACTGATTACGGAGTGTAATTTGAGAGATTCTAGTACTGTGAGCTGGGGTAGTTTAGCATCCAGAGTTAGTATTCTTCCTCCTGATAGCAAGATGCACCGCCAAGAGACTGCACTTGGGGATCATAGTAGGCGGGATACATCTTCTAGTAGCCAAGTGGTGTGCTACCAGTTTGGAAAAAGCGGGAATACGGGGCCACATTGCCTGAAAGTCCAAGTGGAGTGTCGATCATGCAACTAGATGGGTCACCTTCAGCGTTTCTGTCAAACCTTCCCACCAGTAGCTGGTGACATGGCCTATTGGTGACTCCTCGTTCAGGAGTAGCACCACCAGTTTTTCTTCAGTCTGGGAACTAGAGTTCTTCCGTCCATTTAGGCTAAGGTGGAGGTCATGGTCGTGGTAGTCATTTCTATTCTTTCAGTGACAGTATGGTGGATCAGCTCAGATTGGTCATGTAGGGTAACGGGGTCGCGGTGTAGGCCGGACTTTTGCAGTGGAGTAGAACCCGCAAGATCAAGATCTTAGACCCTCTACAGTTCTAGGTATGATCTTTATAGCCTAAATTTTAGCATATTAAATTTTCGATAGAGGGGTTTCCCATAGCTTTATATTTGTTTCTAACGTGGAGGGACTTGGTCTCTGAATTTTTCCTTCTGATCATATCTTGATGCTAGACACTCTGTTGGGGACGAGGAAGGATAGTGTATGTCAGTTAAGGGAGTTCCCTCTAGAGGTCAGTGGATGTTACTTTTTATGGGACCACTGTGTCCTAGAGATGACCAGTTATTGTGTCATTCTCGGGTTGGACTGGTTTGTTCCCTTCCATGTAGTTATTGATTGTTATCTCTGTAGGTTGAGTTTCACATTGCTAGAGGGTAGATCATTTCTTCATAGGGGCGAGTGGTATGTCTAGGCGAGTAGAGCATGACCCGAACATCATGGGATGAGAAGAGTGATAGTCCAGAATGCTAGTCAATGCCTGGATGACCCGAGGACTTCATAGTTAGACTTTCCTCCAGTGGTGGATTGTTTCAAGGATGTATTCCCAGAAGAAATTTCAAGTTAGCCTCTACAGTGAGAGGTAGACTTTTCAATTGAGATTGTTCCAGGAGCTTCACTGGTATCCATTCCTCTTTATAGGATGCATACACCATAGTTGCAAGAGCTCAAGAAGTAGATGGAGGAGTTGTAGGCAATGGGTTTCATCTGACCCAGTACTTCTCCTTGGGGTTTTCTTGTCCTTTTTGTGAGGAAGGAAGAAGGTACACTCAGGATTTGTGTGTACTATAATAAGTTAAACCATTTTATGGTCAAGAACCGATATCCCTTGCCTATGATTGATGATCTATTTGATCAGCATTGAGGATACCAGGTGTTCTTGAAGATTGACCTGAGATCCAGTTACAATCAATTGTGAGTTAGACCATCTCATATACCTCTCACAACCTTCTGGAGAAGGTATGGTCTATACGATTATATGGTTATGGCGTTCGGTCTTACGAATACAACGGAATTTTTCATGGAACTGATGAACGGAGTGTTCCATCGGTACTTGGATTCTTTTTTGGTTGTCTTCATAGACGATATCTTGGTGTACTCTCACACTAGACACAACCATGCTACCCATATTAAGATTGTTTTTTAGTAAACATAGAGTGCATCAGATAATGATATGCTCTCAAAATGCCACTTCTGGATGGATCATATCAACTTCATGGGTCATGTTATCACAAAGACCGGTGTATCAGTAGAACCATATAAAGTGAGAGAAGTAGTTTCTTGGTAGCAGCCGAAGAACATATTTGAGGTTCAAGGATTCCTAGGGGTGGCTGGATACTACAAACTCTTCATACAAGTCTTTTCATGCATAACAACACCACTCATGTGTTTGACTAATAAGGGTGAAATGTTATTGTGGTCAGATTCTTGTGAGTAAACATTTCAAGAGATTAATTGGTGATTGAATTCAGCACAAATTCTAGACTTTCCATATCTGTGAAAGAGTTATACTGTTTACTATTATACATCCAGTATCGTGCTAGGAGTTTTGCTTATGCAGGGAGAAGGATTCGTTGCGTACGAGTCTCAGTAGTTAAGGCAACATGAAAGGAATTACCCGACATACGATCTTGAGTGGGAAGCATTTGTTCCTGCTTTATGTTGTTGGATACATTATCAATTAGGAGAGAATTTTGTGGTTTTCATCAACCAAAAATGTCTCATGTACATCTTCACTCAGTGTGACATGAATTTGAGACAGCGAAGGTTGGTTGAGTACCTTAATTATTTAGACATTGAACTTGCCTATACGCCGGGGAAGGGAAACGCATTGGCTGATGCACTGAACAGGAGGACCGAAATACATGCAGTTCAAGAGGAAAAAAGTGAGTGGAAGCTTATGGGTATGTTCTCTGAGATGCATTTTGAGGTTCACGATAGACGGGCGCATTCGTTTCTTTCTTCTATAGCTGTTACCTCTACTTTTCTTGATCGAGTTCGAATGAGGCAGCTATTAGATTCTGAAGGCCTAGTCTTATGGGAGAGCATGTCTGGACAGGACCCTATTCCTAGATGAACCATAGGTGAGGATGAGATCTTCCGTTTCTAGGGGAGCGATTGGGTGCCATCAGACATACACGAGGAGCTGATGCAGGACTATCATTACTCAGATTGGGTAGTTCATCCTGGTGTCACAAAGATGTATCGCGATTTACACTGTCAGTATTGGTGGCTAGGTATGAAGAGATATATTGCTGGTTTTGTCATGAGGTGTTCTACCGGTCCATACATGACAATAGAGCATCAGCATCCAGTAGGGCTTTTGTAGTATTTACCCATTCCTGAGTGGAATTGTAACGATGTCGTGATGGATTTCATGACAAGTTTACCAAGGTCACCTCAAGGAAATGATGTAGTTTGTGTTTTCATTGACAAACACCCGATGGTTTCTCACTTCTTGCAGATCAAGGAGTCCTTCAGTGTTGATGAGATGGGAAGGATGTACATCCAAGATATTCTATGTCTTCATGGAGTTCCACACTCAATTTTTTCAGACTAGGATTCTTGTTTTACTTCTCAGGACTGGCAAGGGCTTCATAAGGCTTTGGGTACACAGGTACTTTTGAGTACAACTTACCACCCCTAGAGAGATGGCCAGTCCAAGCATATGATATAGGTGCAGGAGTACATGCTCCCAGCATGCATCCTAGATTTTGAAGGTTCTTGGGAGAAGCACATTCTCTTATGTGATTTCCCTAAAATAATAGTTTTCATGCTACTATTTAGATGGAACCTAATGAGAATTTCTATGGTAGGCCATGCTGATCACCATTATGTTGGTCGAATGAAGGAGAGGTATCTTTTTTGGGACCTCATATTTTTCAGGAAACCACATAGCAGAGAGAGTTCATTCGGAAGAGGATTGCTATTGCACAGTCTCAACAGAAGTCATATGCTGATCAGCAGAGAAGACCTCTCGAGTTCGAGGTTGGGGATCAAGTTTTACTGCTTATCACACTATGGTTGGGGCAAAGAATAATTAGGATATAGGGTAAGCTTTCACCGAGGTACGTCGGGCCATTTGAAGTTGTGGAGAGAGTTGGGTTGGTTGCCTATCAGTTGTAATTGCCCTATAGGTACCAAGATATTCATGACGTTTTTCATGTTTCTCAGCTCCGACATTTCTTTTCAAACATGTCTCATGTCTTTCAACCCGAGGAGGATGAGCTCAATGTGGATGTCTTGTTTGAGGAGCATCCTGTTTGGGTTGTTGATCACTTCTCACTCCTACTTCAGAACACACCCATTCCTACCCCACGATGCATTACATTAGACTACATACCCAACATCCTCTTATGGAGGCCTCAAGATGGGGGCACTCATCAGTGTCGACCTCGGCTCCTGGAAACTCTTCTAGAATCTCTCCATCCATAAGAAGGGTTGTACCTTCATTTTCAATGCTAACAAGGGTGCCCCAACTCTGGAAACATCATTCAAGAACCTCTGAAAGTATCCTGCCAACCCCAGGAAACTCTGAACCTCATTCACACTCCTGGTTGGATCCCAAGCATTCACAACCTCTATCTTCGCTAGATCTACTACAACTCTAGCCTCCAAGATAACATATCCCAGAAAGTGGACCTAACATATCCAGAACAAAAACATCGAGAGAGTACCATAAATCTGGTGATCCATGAGTGTATTCAGATCTATCTGCATATGATAGGCATGTTCCTCCTCCATCGCTGAGTATATCAAGATTTCATCGATCAACACTAATACAAATTGATCTAGGTATTTCTGAAAGATCTTTTTCATGAGTCCCATGAACACTGTTGGGGCATTGGTCATCCCGAGTGGCATAACCAAGAACCCATAGTGGTCATACCAACATCAGAAGGCCATTTTCTACACATCCTCATCTCGTACCCTGAGATAATGATAGCGAGATTTGAGTTCTATCTTCGAAAACCAATGGTCTCCCTTTATATTATCAAAATGATCGTCAATCCCCATAAGATGATACATGTCCTTCATGGTCACCTGGTTCAGGCGCCGATAATCCACGCATGGAATCAAACTCCCATATGCCCTCTTGGTGAACAAAGTCGGTGCTGCCCATGGAGAAATGTTGGGTATTTTGAACTCCTTTTTCTACAAGTCCTCCAACTGTACATGTAACTCACGAAGATCCGTGGGAGCCATTCCATATGCTAGTGTAGATATCAGTGTACTCCCAGGGTACATGTCGATGTAAATGTCTACCTCACTGCATGGAAGTAGTAATGGAACATCATTAGGAAATACATCATCCTTCTTGTCCGCCACTACATGATAGTTTAGAGTCTCATCATATACTGCTCTGAGGGTAAGTCTAGCCCACTGATATGTGATTGGATGGACCCTCTTTCGGGTAAGTCCATCATGTGCTGTGAAGGTACCCATCTTGATAGTGAAAGAAATCCTTGTCCCATCTGTGTCGACACACCAAACATTTGGCCTAATATAGTCAATCTGAGCATAGAATGTGGATAACTAGTCCACACCCAAGATGGTGTCGTATGGCCTTGATGTCGTTACTAGGATATCCCTACCAAAGCACTCGCCTCCTCGAGTAAGATCACACTACCAACACCAGTGTGTAATCATCAAATATTCGCCCGTAATAGTCTCTTGCCATAAGGATCGAGCCAAAAGCTCTACCAGAATCCCCGAGTTCCGAACAGTGGTCATGGAAATAAAAGTGTGACTGGAACCTGTGTCTATAAGAATAGTATCTAGGATGGAGTTGACACGGATCATACCTCCAATCATCTCGGGAGCACTCTGGTCTTATCCCTCAGCTTCCTAGAGTAGAGCTCGTCCCTATCCACCAGCTCCAAGTGGTAGGTGTGGTCCACCTAGTGGTGGTGGTAATAGAACCAGAAATTTCCACCCATCAACTGATGCACGGCCAGATCCTCTTCCATGTCCTCCACCCTACGGACCACCACACTCTAACCTCTGCTCAACCTTTGCAGTCCCTAGACCATCTGTTGGTCATCCGTAAGGAAGATTGAGAAGTCACATGTCATGTGATAGTTCATGTCATACATGTAGTACTACCTTTACCTCATCTGACCTCCATTACCTAGTGAGCCCCACACCTCTAACTCTAGGTCTCGGGGCTATCCACCAGAAGGTCTGGTCTTCTTGGACCTCTATGACATCATCCAGCTACAATCCACATATGACTCTGCTATGTGTCTCCTGGTGGTGGGTCTCGCTGTTGGGGCCTACTCATCTTGGAAACTCTCCACCAAAAGTTCTCCCTCTAGCACCCCATCCTGCGTCGGTATGCTGAGCGATATCATCGATGCTATGATCTCCCTTTAGAGACATTGCTCAATGGACTAGGCCTTAAAGAAAGGGTCACGTACAATTTCAATGTCATAGCGGAAGATATCAGCGATCCTCTCCGAGTACTAGGACACAATCATGCAGCCCTACAGTAGGTGAAAAAACTCTTGTATAGGCATAGAGAGTAAGGTCACTGGGATGATATAAGCCCTAGAAAGGATCTCAAATTCTTCTTATATGAGGGTAACCACGTCATGTATCTAGAGAATAAAGCTCCACCATCTCCCTACTACTTCCTGGAAGAGACTGGCTGTTAAGATCACCATATGGTCAGCTAGTGTCCCATCCAAGCGGGAAACTATGACTACAGACTACAGCTAGTCCTCAACCACTTGTGGTTCCATCTCACCTTGGAACCTGGGAGGCCTCTATTGCTGAAACTCATGCAACATGACCAGTTGACATGAACCCTCTTCTAGTGGGACTGGTGGCAACGACTGCCCAATGGATAGTGGTGCTACTAGTACACCACTCGAAGGTGAAAATGTTGTATGAGGGCCCTGCACCGAAGCCTCATTGCTTGGTGGGCCTTCATCGTGTTCTCTCTCAGGAATCTTGATTTTCTATCTACATGGAGGCCTCCGAAAATAATACCGGTGTGACATGGCCAATAATTTAAACCTAGGTAACTACCTCATAAAATCACAAGAAAAAACATTCAAAAACACATGCAATCACTGCATCCATGTACTGAGTCAGAAATAAGAATTCAGGGTCCTGGTGTATTGATACGTTAGCGGTCTCAACAATAATAGATTCCCAAAACTGAAAATCACACTCATAACACTTAACACTATTGCCACAGAGAAAAGATCATTATCGTAGTTCTTTGGCAGAACTGACTCCTCTTATGCCACTTTGTCCCAACCCATCCCTCGGGCCACATATCATGACTACCCCAAACCTACCTTCCATAGGCCAGGGGCTGGCGACTATCACCAGAAATGTGTATCCCTAAAACAGGAAGGCATTTCCTTTTTAACTTGTACAGACACACATTCTATGAAAACAACACGAAGAAACCACTAAGTAAACAACTGTAGTAAAAAGAGCGTTCAATGTAAAGGGCCCGAATACAAGCTCAAATGTAAAAGTACAAGTACAACTGTAAAAGGAAAAAAAACAGTTGATGGGTTATCCTCTGTGGATCCTATCGTAGGGGTAGGTATAGATCTCCTCCACATCACTACACATCCAGCCATCTCCTCAGTGTACCACCTAGTCCCAGCTCCCTCAAATCTCAGCTCAGCTGCTCTTTATCTGCACAAGACACAACAAGGTTCCAGAGAAGCCCGTACTGGGGTGACTACAACAATACCCAGTAGGGTCCCCAAGACCCCCGGATATCTTTTATATTTCCATAATGGAAAATGTAAAAGTATGATCTCATTCATAATTCACATAGAAATAGACACAGCTCAAAAAAGTCTCATTTCAAGCTTGGTTTTCAGTGAACTATAGAAGTACAAATGATTAGTCACGAAGCTAAATCATCTTATTCTGTCAAGTGGCACTACTGCTAACCATAAAAATTCTGACACTCACATGATTGATATGTAACTAACCACTAGAATTACCCACACAAGATCTGACCCACACAGGATCGATAGATTATTGACCCCCACAATGACTCAGATAGGATTTGACCCACACAGGATCGATATGCACTGACCCACACAGGATCGCTGAGCACTGACCCACATAGGATCTAATATATAGAGGATCAGTATGCACTAAACCACAAAATATTATTGAGTCCTGAACCAAATAGGATCATATCCACATATTATCAGTGTTAACCCACATAGGAATGATCATTACTATCCTTCATGTGATCTATCTCAAATCATCACCTCACTACCAGCCACTGGATTCCTCGCACCAAGTGCACTCAAGTTCTATAAAATCTACCATTGAGATATCGGTAGTACATATTCCACCACTACGCTCCAAAAATAATTAACCCCAAGGATTGGATTGTTATAATGGTTTGAATGTGATAGACGGTGCGTCAATCGGAAGCCCGGTCTGTGAGTTATAAGAATTTTAGTTCTGAGGGCCTGGTTGGATTCATGTTTGATCCAACCCGGCCATATGCCAACTGTATCCAAAACTCAATATGAGTATACCAAAAGGAAAATTTCAATCCATGTATCCCAGTATTGTAGATGGTTTGTCAAATAGATGTTTGATTCTCAAGATATGGCCCTCTAACCATTGTTGGGCCCGTTGGGGCTAGGGTCTGGTCCGACCTGATCGGACTAACCTGGCGCACAAGGGCGGACCATCCTGCAATGGTGGGCATGCAAATAGATTACCACAAGGGTGTCCGGGCCCACAAAAGGCACTACCCGTAGAGGGGCGGCTCGACCAGTGTAGGGCACTGCCCGCATAGGGTGTGACCTGAAAAGGGGTGGACACATCCCCTGTAGTGTGTGGCCAGTAAGGGGGGAGCCCGACCGTGTCCTTGCGAGCAGGTAAGGGGTGGGGGTGTGACCCCAAGTCTCTCGAACTCCCATACAACTTGGATGCCATTCGGTTTGTGAAGTGGCAGTGCCTCGTGGGCACCACCCAGTCACCACGCAACCCGCTGGAGGCGCGGGTTCTTCCTTCACCGCAGCTTCGACTGTGGATTCTTCTAGCTGGCGGGAAACTGGTATTTCCACCTACATGCTTGCCAGTGGTTGTCTGGTTGTGCTGCATCTCTTTTCGTGGTGGGATGAAGAGACTAACACATCCTTCGATCTTCGCAGCTGACAAGTCGCGACCCCTTGTGCACTGGCGGTGCGCGACGGCGTGTCGTACCTCCTCTGCTTTTGGCCAATGTCGTCCACTCCGACAACCGCCATGTCTTTGTGATGCGACATCCATTCGTGGTGTGTTTTGGCGCACCACCTACTTCATAGCTAGTTGATTCCACTGCATTGACTGTCTTTCACAGAGGTGAAATTATAGCAAGATAGGAGAGGGTTTAGGCTAGGTTCGTTAGGCCCGCGCCCTCTGAATTTTCATATAAACAAGAGGGAGGATAGATGGGTTCCATAAAAATTCACTTCAAATAAATGATAATTGAAACCCCTACCTGAGGTTGTTGGAGATCTGATATGCTTGAGGAAGGGGATCGTTGATCTTTTTTTTCGCCACAGGCATCCAACAATGTTGCTTTCACGTCATCCTATGATTCTTGGTTTGGTGTCGCTCATCACCACTTTCTAGAACCAGCTCCATCCTACACGGGTTCGGCATCTCATTAAACCTTCAACACTTCGTTTTTTGGCGAATCTATGTTGATACCCCTCCCCAACCTCTATATAAATAGGAGATGTGGAGGGCAAGTAACGACGTGGGAAATTAATGGGGTCTCGTTAATTAGGATGCTTCCCAATTTCCCAAACATTGTTATTTCATTGATTGATGGTTCAAGCCATTCAATGTCTTGACACATCGTGGGTCCCGAAATCCATTTTTCCAATAGCTAAGAAGGAAAAATAAAATTATTAAAATTATTTAATTTCATTTCTTTTAAAAAGTCCCAAAACATAAATTTTTCTCCAGACTTACTGCAGTCAAAGTAAAGTCTCCGTTAATTGGATCACATCGATGTAGATTCAACGGTGCCCTCATATTTTTAATCCGAGCAATGGTTCAAAAGATACAAAACGCTGCTCACGCGTTTAATGAACGTAGCTTATGAAACGTTCTGGAAATCAATACGGGAACTCGGGGCCTCAAAATAATGCGTCGTCAATTTTTACAGACTCATAATAATTCCATATACATAAAATAATTACATAAAAAATACAGGTCTTTACGATAGAGGTATTTTTTTCAGAATACAAATCATATAGGGCATAAGATATAAATAAAAAGTGTTTTTCAGATGAATATGTATAGATTTAAAACAAAAAAGTTACGTATAACTCTTCCTCTACATCCATCCAAACTATTATAACCATAATGAAAAAAATAATTATACCCCATATAATTGAATTTTATTATATTTATAGATTGTCATATTTGAATATAATCTTCCATAAAGTGGGAAGTGAAACCATCATTCAAGTTTATAGTGTACAACCACCTTTTGAACCTATGTAATTAGGATTCCATCATCACCTATCATGGATGGTTATAATGATTGGTTCAATGTTTATATGTATTATATTAATATCATAATTTAATTTTTTAATGGATTAGATATAATTTTTTCTTACATATACATCAATTGAAAAATGATAATATCCTTTTTTTGTGGAATGAAAAATCCAGGAAGTGATGTGAATCATTTTTCATCAATTTATTACATGGATGATGTATATAAGATAATTTAAATATGTAATATAATATTTATGATATAATAAACATTATTTAAATATAATATATCACTTAAATTCATTAACACATGTTTGATGAAAAATAAAAACATTTCTCATGGTAGCATATGGCCTAACCACTCTATGATTTTAACTTAATTAATTTTTTATAACTATCATTCATGGTTTATTATGAAAATATAAAAATTTTATTAAAATTAAAATTATTAAATATATATTATTAGTTAAATGATAGAATAATTGCCTATTTTTCCATATTCAATATGGAAATGTCATTTGGAAATTATAATCTAAATGCCATAAAAATAAATAATGTGGGAATTATTAATTTTTGTAATTTAATTTTTAATAGAATTAATGAAATAAATGATTTAAATATATTGTATTAAAATTATAACAGGTTCATAGATATTTATAAATTAAAATATGTTTATTATTTCTGTGTCATACCCTGATCCAAAACACTCTTATGTTGCAAAATCAGTTTGTTTACTATACTTTAAGCTTGCATCCCCATATGTTAGAGCCTATTGACAAGTATTGGGTGTTTAAATAACATAGTGGGGATATTATATCCCTGTAATAGGGTTCAATTAAATGTGAAATAAAATAATATCATTATATTAAAAATATTTTCAATAGTACATCAAACTATTTGAAGATAGAGGGAAAACCTTGTAAACCAAATAATAATAAACCAGATAATATAAAGGAAAATGTTATTAAATGTCATGATGGATATCATGGAAATAAAATACCAATAATAAAAAATAACATCAATATATTCATTCAATACCCCAATATTTATTCTGACTTTAGTCACATCTCCACGCTCTGACACCAGCCAACAAGCTAAAATCAACAAGCGCATATTCTTTCATTATCAAAACATGCATATGTATAATATTCATTTATAAATAAATAATACCAAATAGGTTTGACTAAAACTCATAATGTAATCCCCAAAAATCATTATAAAAATTAGGCTGATTTTAATTTAATATAATAAAGTGATAAAACATAGTATCAATTAAATAATTATTACTTGACAAAAATCATTCTGCATTGGAATCATGCTTGATTATCTATGAGAATGATGTATCGTTAGGACAACCATAACCCAAATTCCTTGTATAATATCATAACTAGGTAAATCCATCTATATAATAATTTCAACATATGCATTCCAAAATCTATCTATAATACTTTCATCATAACCTAACCACACAATTAATATAATCATTTATGAATAATTAGGGAAAAACATATGTGCCTTATAGCATAACTCCATAAATTCATTTATATATTAATTTGATCATTACCAGACCAGTTAATCTATATAATCATTTTATCATAAATAATTTGAGACTTATTAGTATTAAATCATGTGATTCAATACAATTCGTAATCGAATTTAATAATATAACCTACATCATTAGCCACCAATATCAATTCAAAAAATTACCTTTTATATTAAAAATATCTTTAATTAATAAAGTAATTTCATAATAAATTAACATAATAGTGTACAAAACTATATAATAACAAATTATTTATAAACATCTCGATAATTAAATAATCTTTATTCTAAACATATCCTATCATTAAAATTAACTGATGTCTTATTTAATACTTATTCAAGATTTATGAAAATAACTTGTTCATTTTTTTTTAGGGTAGGCTCACCCTATGGGTTGTAGAAATATAGTTTTTTATACTTTTGGATCCAAATGGATCCAATGAGAAGTCCAAACACATGATTAATATCACCAAATAATCCATTATATAACACACATTTTGGGTGAGTGAAATCACATTAAATTTCACATACACAAACATATAGAAACAAACCAGAATTATCTATTCTAGAAAAACTAAATTTAACATATAATCAATGAATCACTATCAAATAGGAACAATAATAAATAATGAAGGAAAATGAGATCCTAATAAAAATCTGGATCATTAAAACACACAGATAAAACATTGATTCATCTATAGTCAATTGATCCTGCCACTAAAATAGAGAATATCATTAAAAAGAAGATACTCGCTGTGAGGTAACTAGCTAGAGATTAAATACTTTACCAAGACATCTGTATGGGGTGTAATCACTCCAAAATCACTTGGAGTCACCCTAGGGTTGAAGGGGTGATTTTATATGGAGGGAGAAATAAATTCATAATAATAACGTTGTTTAAAACCATTTGTCCCAAGATATTTGCATTGTGATACATATTAAAGGCCTTAATTTATAGATTTATCTGATATTCTGGAAAAATAAGTTTCCATTAGTCAAAATAACCCTCATCGACCTTTTTAGATAGTAATCTAGTTTCATTGAATAAGAATTTTTCATGATCTGAACTAGTACATGGCTTGTTCCTCGAAACAGATTCAAATCATCTAAACAATTCATGTCGTGAAACTGTCCAACATATAAAACCCATAAATAATTTATGCAAAAATATAAACTAAACCACCTCTATAAACTTCAAAACCCACAGTGAATCCTCCAAAAAATTACATATTTAAACTGAGACCACATTGATAAAAAAACATATATCCGACAATCTATGTAATTTTCCATGGGAAATGATATCCACCCATAATGAAAATGTTCAACCACCTTGGTTTATAGAATCAATGTAAAACCATTTAAAATTGGTTCAATTAAATATCTTGAGTGACATACGTATGAAAATAATGGATCATAAAACCTCCCCAACAAATAATTTCTCATCACTATAATACTATAAGAATGTTCATGGAGTTTTAGTAAATATGTATGTCCACATTTTTCACATCTCGTATTCCCTCTAAAAATTTTCCTCTTAAATATTCCCATGTACCACTACACTTGAACAATAGGTATGGTATTTCCCCAGAGATTCATCTCACTATGGTAAACAATCCTTATCATATTCTCCTAAGAGGAAACATTTACACCAATGATGACTTCATTAATTATACCATGTGACCTGGGTCAAAATAATGTAACCTATGGTGTCTTATTTGGTGAATATTTTCTATGTTACTATATCACAATGATAGGGACAATTATTATGCAACAAAACCATTCGTTTCCATTATCTCAAATGGTCTAAAAAACCTTGCTGATATCATTACCTATTTCCTGATATAACATTTCCCCAACCTAGGAAACACCCTATAGAAAACACAATGACCAAACATAAACTCTATATGACTTCTCCCATGGTAATTATAATATTTCTACCTAATGTTCGTGATAAACATTAGATTCATAAAAAATTGATGATTCACATACATCTCCAACATGAGACATGGCCCAACAAGAACTCACTCACCACCCTCTACCCTAGAAAGAGAAGATTGGGAATAAATTAAATAACAATTCAAAAACATTCCATCCATATGGTTGCGTGGAATATTTTTATATGTGAAAACAAAGGGTTCCATAGGATGATAGAAAATGACAATAAAATACAACACATATGAATGTAAAATTTCCTTATGAATCTAAATTTTCAGTTCAGATTTCAATTTAGTTTAAGAATTGTATTTCATACTCAGAAGAACCTTCAATCCTAGATCCATATAGAGACCCTATTGAAACAATGATCCTAAAAGAAGATAAATATTAAAAAATATATTCCATAGAACACAAAGGATTTTAACAATATTAAATACATATAGACTACCCATAATATCAATAGTGTAGGTTTTCCCAATGGGAATGAAGTCAGCTACCCATGACAGTCGATATATGATAACTCACACTACATCATTGATGTGAGGAGTCATGGGTAATCCTATTATAATGTCCATAGAGAACGCATCCCATTTCAATTCTTGAATGGATTGAGTATGAAATATCATTGAAGGCATCTTATGTTAAGCCTTAACCAACTAAGAGGTGAAATATCATACCATGAATCCCACTACATAAATCTTCATTACCTGAAACTATTACTATCTATGTAGATCATGATACATATTATCAGTAATAGATGTACTGACCATCTAGAAGCATGAATCCCACTTATCAGTTTCTCATACGAGAATGTAGGAATGCATACTCAGTCACAACAATTAAGAAAATTATTTCTACTATGAAACAACATAGAGGGTGTTCCCCACCATATAAGTTATCCCTAATTGAAAAGCTGGATAAATATGTAATCTTCCTGGGATTGAATCCAAAAAAATGAATGGGAATAATATATGTTTATATTATAGCTATTAGTGACTTTGACACCTGAACATCATGAGGCATATCTGCAAAGAGTGACAAAATAATCTTGTCATTAAAAGTCTCCCACACTTCATTTTTCTGCATGATTACACTAAAGGAATCAAAAAAAATATTTCATTTAACCGATTTATATTCTAACATGATGTATAATGAAGGAATATACTGGACCCAACTCTTAAATAGAAGTTTTAGATCCAAATTAGAAAATATATAGCTATGGATCTAGTTTTTCATGTTTATCACTAATTTATTTCACTGATGATAGTGTCTTTATTATCTCTAGCCATATACAACCTCTTCTAAATCTAGATCATTAGTATGATAACTCCTCTCATGTAGGTTTTTATTTCTAGATCTATATACATCCACTAACACATACTTCATTAGAACCACTCTCTGTCCAAATATAGTTTCATCATATACATTGTATGTTCTTTAACTAACATAGGTAAGGTGTGGATCGGTAATGAGGTTAGACTACCCATCAACTCCTGGATATCTCAATGACTAGAATCCAATAAAAAAATCAGCACTCTTTTCATTTTCAATAGTGTAATTGGTTTAATATGATGATAGTATTCCATGATAAATCATTTATAATATCCTTTTCATCTCATAATATGTAAATATCAATGATATTTTTATCTAACTGCCTATATAACACTCTCGAAACATTATCTGGGTCCACTAACACTCCATCCATTGATATGAAAATTACTATGATGTGCACTTTATCAATTAAGAAATCAAATTCCATTAACTTGGCTTAATGCTAGTTCCCTCTCAATATACTCAAGATGATGACTATATGTTATCCATGATCATTTATATATTGGTTTTTTAATATGATTTCATTGTCAAAAACCACCACAATCTAATCCATAAAGAATGAAATATATTATTTAACAAAGCCTTGAATACCTCTGATGAGTTCATTAGAAAGAAAAATATCACATCCAACTCATACAATCCAAGTCTATGTATAAAAGAATTAGGATATAATTATGATGATCTCTCCCACAACTAGTTGTATCCTAATATCAACTCGAATAGACGGAAATTATTGGCACCTATCATCTGATAGACATGATCATCAATGTTTTTTAGGGATTCCACTTCATGAATGTCGTCTTGTTAAATCTTTGAGAGTACACAAACTATATAACAGTCTAATCATCCATCATTGAAAAATATATAGGAGGAATCCATGGTGGCGTACAAGGCTATACAAAACCATAGTATTCTAGATATACTAACAAAACATTAAATTAATGAATCTCCCCTACTGTCATCTTGTGATGTTGGGTAAAAATTGGCCATTCTTCTAACTGTAACATGATCTCCCACACTAGTGCTAATCCACAGAACTAGCCGTGAAGGACATCAAGAAAACATTATAAAACTGGAGAAAAATTATCATTCTATATTCCACTATCATCTAGATTTTGACCAGTTGTCTGAGTCATAAGGAAATCTAATATGATGTTATTTATTTCAGTATGAAAATAATAAATATCCCCCTAATCCTAGTGAACACAGATGCATGCATGAATATATAGAAAATCAAATCTCATATGATAATAGTCTATGTTATATTTAAATTGTAATAACTAATCCATATATAGAATAAAATTTAAACTCATCATTTCAAGTACAAAAAATTCACAATATAATTGGAAACAAAAAATAAATAGATAAATTGTTGAGAAATGTCTGATATTCTATGAATTCACTCTGATAGGATTAAAAATGTTAAAGACACCATTTATTCTTTCAACAAAAAATTCCAAAAAAAATTAATACAAAAATATTTATCATAATTTGTTTCTCCTATATCAAAAAATGACAGGGGTATATGATAAAAGAATGATACCACTAATGATACACGTTCATACATCAAAACATGTTAGAGTAGACTTTTTACCATTATAAAAACACTCCCATCTACCCTAGGCTCTAGTATGTCTCCCATAGACTGATCTTTATGGATGGTACTTCTGCTCCAGCACTAGAGATCCTCGCCCATACCTCAACCTAAACACCTAATTGGAATCTAGAAACAAGTTTGTTAAGGGTAGTGGAGTCCTTCTTATAATTATGTACAATTCATGATCTCATCCAACTCATATACTATTTCATCCCACTAAAAAATCCCTAAAGTGGTGTAAGTCTACCAAAATAAATATATATATATCTAGGAACATGCATTGAGGTGTCTTATGACCAAACGTTCCACACAGATAACACAAAAATTGAACATGGTCATGGGATGGCTGCCAAAATCCCAAAATATTATCCATGTTGTTTACTAGTAAATATCTGTCATAACATTTATTCATGGTAATAGATGAAGATCCCCATGACTCCATTCTAGGACAACATCTCCCCTATTCGAATTATATCACAAATAAAATTCTCTGATGAGAGATTGATTTATCACATCAGAAAAATTACTCAAGAGAAAAAATATCACCTTTGACATGATCTCATTTTGAAGCCCATATTGGAAAAACGTTGGAATAAAAATGTCATAATCTACGATAGATGGTTCATTGTGATACAATTCATGGAACTATATTGAATGTTACATCTTTGACAAGTCATCTTGTTTCAGGTTCATTAACGAATGATCCTTATAAACCCTCAATGTTTCAGTATATATTTTTCTTTGTAAAATTCAACTAAATGTTATTAAATGATAAATTATTTTACTAGACTACATTTCTAGAAGTTCTATCCTATTCTTTGAAGTTCCATGAAGCATGTATGCCGCTAGATTCACCCTCTTATCTATATATGTATCTTTGTTTTTCAATGTTGTCTGGACTGAATTGATGAAGAAATCATCTACATGGGGACCAACCTCCACAATGGATGTAGGTGGATATTTTAGTCGAAAATCATTCATACGTTCATACATTTATGTGGTAGTGATAACATTGTCCATTTCCATGGATCGCATGATCCTCCTGAATAATTCACAAAGCATAACATCCTTCTGATCATCTGGGGATACAAGAAGTTCTGGTTGAGCTTTGTTTATATATTAATGATTTCCAATATCATAAAGCTCAATTCAAGGATGATAATGAAGAATATTATCTAGAAGGAAAACTCACTCCAAATATCACTACATAACATCAATTTAAACCTCAATAGGTGGAAAAAAATATCTAGTAGTTTATGGTCTCTCCAAACATGGATTATCATGTGAAATGGAATGAAAAAAATCGTTCTTTAATTTCATTTATTAGATATAAATGGTATCTCATTTAAAAATTATTAATTGAAAATATATTACATGAAAATAATAGGTAACTATCAGGTATTATTCATCTCAATATATATCATCGTTCTCTAATCATGATGCATGGATACTCATATCATGACATACTTGGTCACAAGTACCAATCACAATAAACAATAACATCACACAACATCTGTATCACCAGGGGTGAAATAATTTCAAGAGCCAAAATAAAGTATAGGGTCAAAAATATCATCCTTGGTTACTCAGATTTCATCCATAAGGGGATAACTATTCCAATAAACAATCTCATTACCACAACCCGGAACATCCTACTCTACATTCCACCATTCCAAAAATGATATGAAGATGAAATGAAAAATAGGGTCCTCTTATAAAACTCTATGACATCATCAAATATGTAACTCTCTTTTGTGTCCAAATCAGGAGGTTACTGGGCCTCAAACACACCTTCCATTATACTAGAGGATTCCAACTTGAAAAAGGGCATTACAGAACTGAGATATGAGACTATACCCTCAAGTAAAATGTTTCAATATAGAATATATTAATAATTATTAGATTAATAGGAATATGAGAAATAGAAAATCACATAACTATAGTATAAGTGAATAAACAGTTAATACAAAAAAATGAACCATGTATTTTCTAGGTGAAAGATTTATAAATATCATACTCTTGGACATGTAAATTGATGTATGATCTAACATAAATAATCTCTAATGGATACACCAATGTTCCCCTTACAAATTCTCATGTCAATAAATTTTCTAGGCTCCAAACCTAACAAGTTTTGAATAGTCAACAGCATAGTATTTTCCCTTTTCCAAAACTGTATCCATATAATCTTCACAGGTAAAAATGGCGGCCCATATTGGGTGTGATTATAACTAAATATATAAACACCACCATTTCTAAAAAAAATGAATAAAATTACCCTCATAAAATATGTAGAAAAATAGTATTATTAATTAATTAGTTTTTATAGTTCAAGAATATACCTTCTTCAGCACTATACCAGAATATCATTGAACATATTGAATTATCATGGATACTATAGTCTCATGTCCATGGAATAACCACCAAACCATCCTAATCAATTAATATATATATATATGAATTTTAGAATATCTAGGACCTAAACATTATATATGAATTTATGGGCAACAGGACCACATCATATATTTATGAATTTCATCATATCAAGGCCAAACCCTATAATAATTATAAGAGAACTATGAAAATACTTTCTTGTATGAATTTGTGCTCAATCTGAAAAAAGAATTCTATATAATCCTTTAATAATAATAGTGTTAATACTAATATGAATTTTTACATAAGATACACCACTTGTCACAATAGAATAAATTAGGAAAACATACATCGTGACCCACAATGATAAATTTAGTTAATTACCTTTTTTTCTTTCAATTCCCTTTCATTCATCAATTTATGTCTAAATGCATTCACATGATATCCCTCAAAACTATATCATAACAATGTATCTCTAGTCATTTCAATTTCCAAATAAACATTTCTAAAATGGGATCATTTCACACCAATCACCTATGGTTTCATGTCATGCTTACTCAGGTTGTAATACAATAGCTAGTTCACTATTGTTTAACACTAGGCTAAGCCTATATCTAGTTATTAGCTAGGTATCAATAATATTGGATCCAAAGGGATCTATGATGGGGTCCAAACACATGATTATTATTTAACATATTTTTATTAGTAATTATGCACATTATGTTGGTCTAATCACATAATATTTCATATTCAAAAAGATAGAGATTGACCATAGGGATTTTCCATTTATGACAAACCATTACCTAATGATCAAATAAATTCTTTCAACCATGAATTACAAAAATGAAATAGGGTGTAAGAGTTTATAAAGTGAATTTTTATCCTAAAAACATCAGGATAAAAACCCAATTCATCCTCATTCAAGATATCCCACCTCCAAAACAATGATATAATATGAAAGGGGAAATAAATAAATATGAAACTCAATAGATAATAATTTAATGAATGAGATGTTAGAAATAAATGTAATATCTCCGAATATTAATTTTTCTCCTTGGGGTCTGAGATAAGAGTCTACAAGATATCAAAAAAAATATACACATATAGAGGTTTTAAACTGCTAGTCAGGTGATATTTATGGAGTGAACCCATCTCATAAGTTGATCCATTTTCATTATGTGTAAATTCTTCGCCCTTTAAAAAATTTAATTATATGTTCTATGAAATAGGTTCATGTCATGTAAATAGTTTATGACTTGAACGTCTCCAATACAAACCACACATCCAATATTACTACAAAAAACACACACCACCTATGATTAGTTTCAAACCAATTGAGAGCATTCAAAGTCTATTGAAATCATTATACCCCAAATATATTTATTCAATTAAATGTGTCCTATGAAATTAGATTATTTTCCCTTGTGAATGACCTCCACACAAAAGAAAAAAAAATTCCGCAATGGATTAAAGAATAAAATAAAACCAAAATAGAAGCGGTTCAACAAAAAATCAATAGAAGAATCTTTAGGAAAATATTGGATTATAAATTATCATATTTATAGTATGCATATGGTGAGTAGAATTATATGTAATTAATTTTTCCTTAAAACCCTATTTTAAAAGTTTTAATTTTTACTTTTTATTTTTCCACCATATCCACGTTGTTTAAAATAATTAATCTTTGATTTTAATATAATAAAATTTATGTTAAATGTAATTTTAAATCATGTTTTACTTCTTCGTAATGTGTTTAAAATAATCCATTTAAATTCATCCTCAAATGGTTATTCTGATATCGTTACAAATAAAATAACAGAATGTTTTTCATAACATATATAGAATAAATGTATTTTCCAACATTCATTGTCGTTGTTATTCAATTAAAATTATATATATGTTTTATGGTTTTGTAATTATAATATCATATTTACCATAATTTTGGGAAATATTTTTTGAATAGACTTAATAAAATTTTATTAATATATATTATGACATGAGTCCGGAATGTTATTCATTATATGTGATAAAATGAATATTATAATATTTTTATTAAGGAAACAAAATATTAAATGGGTCAAATTATGTTATATTCTATGGAAAATTTTTAATATGGGATAATGTCTTTATATCACATAGATTCATTGGGAATAGATAATTTTTTCTATAGAATTATGTTGGAATTTACTACGTGGTTTATTCCCTATATACAATTTCATGTAAGAGTGACTATATGACTGAAATTTAGGATTATATTGAAAGGTAACAAAATTATTATTCTATTCTCAGAAATAATTTTTTCATTGAGCTTTTCTGTATTTCAGAAGGTAAATTAATTAGATTTTTTTAATGTAATATTTACTCACATATTAAGTGTAAAAAATATATATTTTCAAAAAAAATTAGAGTTTCCCCAAATATATATGAAACACCATATCAATAATTTAGACATTTTAAATAATTATGATAAGTTTTATCAAATCTTTTGGAAAATAAGATGATCACATAGCTATGATAGTGATTATTAATGTTAATTTTTTTAAGAGAAAGGAAATATCATTATATTATTATTCAATATTTTAAAAATAGACTAAATGGGTTATTTTTTCTTCCCATTCATATATTTTTATGGCCGTAAAATATTTTTTGAGGTTTTCCAAAGGGTTTAATTTTCATGATCCAAACTAGGTCTACCCTGAACCGACCAACCGAGTAGATCTGTAGAATAATTAGAAGGGCATTACCATTCCCCACATGATAGAAAATAGTGACGGGCATTAATAGAGTATAAAAAGGAACAATGTATCCCAACAATATCTAAATAAACAGAACAATAGAATAAAACCAAACATCGGAATATATAAACAATACCAAACTGATCATCTTATATATAGGGCTGAAAGGTACAAAAACTATTCAATAAAACCAACCAATCAAGGAGACTACTTGATCCCCATGTGACCCCTAGTTTATTTTCCAAATCAATGATCAACCATCACAAATTGAATTAAAACTAATGCTAAAACATTAACAAAATACTAAAAACCTGATGAAACAACATGAATGACTATTAAAACTAAGTAGGAAAGCCCGATAAAATTTATTCCTAAGTCACTTCCTTTAAAATTAAAGAAACATCAACATCATATTTGGAATAAAATATATAAATGTATTTTTTTATACACATGTTGCCTAAAAATAAACTACCCCCTTTAAGTATGTCATTTCAAAACCAGGTTTTTTTCCATTAGTGAGACATAAAAATTTACACGGGGGAAATCGATGCTTTCCTTTTCAAATGGACCAAGAGAATATAAAACACTTTTACTTTTAATACATTTTTTATAAAACATATGAATCCAACACATCACATTCCATAATTAAACCACATATGAGAGAACTATTATAATAATATAAGGATGGAAATAGAAAAGTGCATACAAAATTAACCAAGTATCTCAATCATTACTTCAAGCAGTTAAGTTCCAATAAACACGAGTTAACTTTAGAGATCATGAATAATATAAAATATACTATTACATTAGACCCATCCCTAGAAACATTCCTCACATGATGAAATAAAAATTATCCAAACACTCTAGAAACCCTAAATTAGGATAAAGTTAAGGGAGAATCACATAGCAATAATCCTAATATATCCACCTACAATGGGCTACAAGATAGTTAATAACCTAGCTAGTGCATCAGTAATCCTCAAAAAAATATCTCAATATGCTAGTTTCCCTTATGTCATTTATAAATGTGGTAGGGAAACATCTTACAACTGAGCATCAAATCACATGCATATATAATAATATTTTAACAACAGGTCTCACCCTAAGTCACTTTATAGATAGATTCACATGTTAGTGAAAGAATAATACCCAATGAATATTTACCAAGGTTCTCCAATTAGAAAGATAGATCACAAGTATTCAACATTGAGTACAAACAATAAATTAAACATAAACAATCAATGATAATAATCCAATTAATGTTTTCATTATAATTACATCCACCATTTTCACATAATTACAAAATGTGTCTTTAAGCATTTTCCACAAAACAGACATTTGTTGAAGATCCAAATCCACCATTATTAAGGGCTGTAAGAACACCATTTTCCACTTCAAAATCATTAAGCTAACTCCATTAACAAATTCAAATCACTCTCTAATTCCAAGTCCATTTTCATAAAAATCCCAAATGGGCTAGAACCCATCGTCACATATCAAACCCCTTTCAAATTCTGACACTCACTTCTTTTAAACTCAAAAACACATGAAAATAATTCATGGAAATAAAAAATTGTAATTTATGAAGACACGTGTTTATTATAAAATCCAAAACATGCTTTATATACTGTAATCTACTCACAAAAACTAACAGGACATTTCATCAAACACTTGGTGGGAAATATTTACCAAAACAATTAAATTTATAACATAACAAGGCATAGACCACCACTTTTCCCACCCAGTAAACATTTTAGTGGACCAAAATCAATATTTATAATATAAGGGAGCTGTTAAAGGCATATCATAAAATATTCTAAAAATAAAAAGGGTAGGTCCATCAGTAACCTACCTAATATCCATAGCACTTTAACAACGAACATCCATAATCACAAAATTACTATTTAAAAATCCATTATATATGAGGAGGAACCTAAACACACAAAATAGAAACCTAAATTGAGGGAATAGAAATAGATAAATCCACATGACCTAATAATAATATGTTTCCATGAAAAAAGGAAAGGAAAAGAAATATGGAGAAGAGAGGAGGAGAAATTCCTTGAGAAATCTAGCCCCAACATGAAGTATCCTTAAACATACACCATGGGATTAAGAGTGGAGTCTTGGAGAGAATAAGACCACCCCATTTGGGTTGTATGAACTAGTAGATGGGAGAAGGGTGTGTTTTGGGCTTAAAAATAGAAGGGGAATTGTGAAATTTAATTAGTATTTAGATCATGGAAACTCGCATGGTTTACCAAAATGTGCGCCAATAGTATGGAAACCACTTCCTAAGAGAAGATATACTACACAACCAACACACATGGGTTCAAGAAACATGAACAGACTGTGCAGATGGTTATACATGAAACCACCACCTGTCACAATGTAAACTAGGTTCTTTAGTATGATTTTCCAAACTGGGCGCAATCTGTGATGTAGGTTATGTCTAAAGCCAACACCTGCCACAAATTTACCTAGGATTGGTTTCATGGTTTCAAAAAATTTGCATCAACCATGAAAATTCCACTTCTAAGAAACAAATAACTATTTTTCTCCATTGACACCCAAATGAACTGAAGATCGTCAATGTGATAAAAAATAGTTAAAGAATCACTTCATTATTTAACCCCATCACTCCCAAAACTAGATATAATGATTGAAACTCTTGTTTAACAAGAATATAAGATAGATATAAAAAACATGATGTAATAATTCTCCCTTTAATTAACTCATTCCACCCCCCCCCCCACCCCCACCCCCGAAAATCCACAACACTTTCCAATAGATTGATCAATGACTAAATGTTTTTTAACCACGCCACATAACCTCTTGAACCAGGAAAATATCATCCGCTAATAAGGGATCATATTAGTATTTGATAAAATATAACTACATCAAGTAAAGGTTTTTAAAAAATTAATAGGAAGGACCAAGAAATATCCACCAAACGTACCAAAAATAAGATTTTTTCCCTATCCCATGAATCCCAATGCTCACCCAAGTCAAAGAGCTCACAAGAACCAAAAACCTCGAGGGAGACTGTAACGGACTCCCCCCAATTAGGAAAAAACAATCCCCCACCATTTTCTTTTGATAAATCTCAATGAGATCCACTATGGGTCTCCCAATGATTAGGAATTATCCTGCACTAATCAAATGAAAATTGTTCATGATCCAACACTTGGTATTCCCAAACAGGCCAGCCAAAACTCTTCCACATTTGCTTACCAACCATATCTAACAAAACACAATAAGGGAAATTAAACAACCCACTATCGAATTGAGGGGACTAGAATTGATCCATCACTCCCCAACCCCCCCCCCCCCTCAGTCTCCTAACTATACTCGTAATACACTATGAGGTCTAAGGATGTCGCTCGGATGTTTAAAGTAGCTATTTCAATGAATTCAATAATTGATAATAAAAACAAGAAAAATGCATTGACCCATTATGTATCACCCCATGTTTTTAAAAGAATAAATTTAAATTCATAAATCTTTTTTTAATGTAGATATTTATAACTGGTCTTTAAATAGAATTTTACATCTTATTTGTTTTGAATTTAAAAATATACTCATATACAATTGTGATCAGTATGTTATTTAGAGTCTAATGGAACATACTTGATATTTTGTGAATAGTAACATACCATTATAAATAGTAATTTGAATTGTATAATGATCCTATTGAATAGTATATTTTATAATTATTTTATTGTCTTATGTTTATAAGTTAATTATATGTTGATTAATATTTCTTGGTGTTAAAAACTGAGTTATAGATTTAAAATTATTATTTTTGAATAAATTTTGATTTCATTTAAAAATTAAATTAATATTATTTAGAAAATTATTTTCCAAAAATGTAGTACTTTTTTTAATTTTACCAGTCAAAAAACAGATAGGGTATGTTTTGGGGATTTTTTTGAAACAATTGAATATTCATTGAATAGTAAAATTATAGTTGTGTGTTATTGGTGTGTTTAATGACATAATTATTGATGTAGTAATGATATAATAATTCTAGTTGACTCTTGAGGAATAAAATATGTTATGAGGTGTCCCATGTGGCCAATACCATTGGAAATTACCTTGGGAAATCCCATGGTTTAGTAAATACAACTAATGAGATGTCCCTTGGAAATTAATAAAATATTCCCTCATCTTTTGGATAAAATATCAACCCATTACATCATTTAATTAATTAAAAATTCCTCCTAAATGAATATTTTATGTTCTTATCTCTATAGTATTCCACCCAAGGAATCCTCAAACCCCCAATGTCCCATCCTTCATGTCATAGGAGTCACTCTGCAATGTATGATAATTCCCAACTTCTTTTTTCCCATTAATGTTCTCTTTTATGTGGTATTAATTTCATGTTTTCATACCATGTTCTTATATCCATTTTTTAGTCTCTATACATTATTATGATTTATTTATGGATGTTTTACCCCTTTCCCATCTCTTTTTAATTTTTTCTAAAATCATGTTGCATAGTCGTTATGCGGCAGAATTCTCTCTCAAATTCTTTTTCTTTTTCAAGCACTCTTATTATGTTATTATCTTTTAATTTATGTTGTATTATGATGGGATATGTCATTCCATATCCCCCATAATTTCCATATTATGAAATAATGATTAGATACCCTTTTTCTATCATCAGGATATTTTTTTAGTTTTTACGTGACGTCGTTAGGATTCTAAATTTTCAAAATGGATTTCTCAACATTTCATTTATTTCAAGTTCCTTTATTTCATCATCTTCCCTCATCTACCCTTATCCAAGAGGCATTAATGATAAAATATCATACATATTCTTGATTTCATCATTTTTTTTGGATTAATCACCATTATAATTCTTCTCCGCTCCCACTTATTGATGTAATTAAAACACTGTACAAGATGTGTCGACTTACCGACATCGTGGACGAAGTGATTTCAATTTAATTTACATAATTCAAGACTAATAATTAAACCATTTTTATTGTGGATACATATTATAATTTATGTATTGAATCTTAAATAAGGTTCTACAACAATTTTTTACACTTTTGATTAATTTATAAAAACAAATTGAGTTAATTACGATCGAAGAATCGCCAAAATGACATAAACAAATATAAATAATGGTTTAACTTATGAATCATACTCATGTTATATTTCAAAATTATAAATGGTATAATTTATTGTTATGGAAATATTTAAATACCATTACATTCCTATTTTGTAGTTTCACATAAATTTTACAAGAATATGCATCACGAACTGATCATGGAAACCATGTAAAAATGCACCTAAAATGATGTAAATAAAAAAATATTACTAATAAAAGTTTCAAATAGTGATGTAAATGGTTATATAAGGTTTTATAAACATAAATATGTTTCATTGAGAGATTTATAACACTATTTTTACAATTATACATTAGGTTTAAAAAAATTAATTATGACGAACACAATGTAAGGGGATTATTAAAAAAATTTCCATTCATTGGTTTAACCTTATTCTTTATTCATTGTGTGGTATTAAGATTATTAGTGCGTTGATTTTTTGTTTATATTATGTTTCAATATGTGTATTTAAATTGTATACATAAATTCATTACATTCCATTAATTCTCAATCAAATTATATTTTATGATACTTTCCATTTAAAAACCTTTGAAAAGTCTCTGTAATAAATTTTTAAAGGATTTTTTTTATGGAATGAGTAGTTTCACCTAATTTCAAGATACTTTATTACCATGATATGTTACTTGGATATTATCATTATTGGGTTGATCCCAATATAGCTCATTGTATGTTTGGTTGATTCCATTATAGCTCAAGATATGACTGGTGATCCCCATTAAAGCTCTCCAATGCATTGGGTACTACAGAGGTGGAATTTGACCAAGTAGTTATACCATGTGTAAGGTGATTATATGCGTGTTATGGTAAATATGTCCCATGTAAATTAAACAATGTTTCTATGAATGTTAAAAAAATTGTGAAATGTGTTTTATTAGTTTGTATGTTTTCACTTGACTGATGAATTCATTCCTTGTATCCCTTATTGAGATTTTTCTGCCAATCACAAGTTTTAAAATGTTTTTCTGAGGTTATCAGGATGTGTAAGTGAAGGAAGGAAGACACACTAAATGTCATCAATGTTTTTAAAAGGAATTATATTTTATTTGAATATTTTTATATTTAAAAAGGGATATTTATTAATGGCATCCACATGTATGGTTATGAGATGTTATGTATGTTTTATGTCCTAATTACCCATAAATCAAAAACAAAAAATATCATTAATGTGTTAGAATGTGTGATCTTGTATTAAAATAAGTACTATGTAATGTTTTAAGGCTATGTCCTTATATTTGGTATCATAAGATAGTTTAAATAACATAAGGGGTTTTGATGATGTGAAAAGAATACCGTAAATGATTTTACACTCTGGTAATTAGAAATACTGTAACATTTATGTAATAATATGTTTCTTTATCCATGATATATTTTTTCAAAACAGTTTTTTGGAAGAAGAAACGGGGAAACTAAAGTTGGAAAACACAAACAGTCTCATGTCTGTTTGAATCTATAGCGCAAAATGGTGGGAATTAGAACCAATCTGTTTGTGACAGCAATGGATAAGTTGAGCCATGTAATAAATGGGGGTGGTATCCATTCTGGAGTCGAATATGATCTAACAAGAAGAAACATGTCTTCTATGGATATTTTTCTGAGGAAACTTCCCCCAACATTTAGTGTATCCAAATATCTAGTGATATTTGAAGGATGGGTCAATGATCTAGAAATGATAGTGGATTTCATCGGATGTTCTGAACATCAAATGGTAATACTATCCATTTATCATTTAGAAGGTAAAGTCGATCAATGGGGGTCTCTAGTTAATAATATGAGAGAAATAGATGTTCATGATAGTCTAGAAAGAGGTGTTTTAGGAGGATTTTTATGGAAAATATTTTCCCAAAACAGATCTACTATGAATGGACAAACAATTCATCGAACTGAATCAGAAAGATGATGATTTTGTGGCAGCATATGAATCCAACTTTATAATAATTTCTAGTTACGTACTTGTTTTTACTCATGATTTTGATAGTAAAATTAATAGATTTTATTATAGTTTGAATACATTTTTGAAAAGATCTTTGGATTCACAAGAGTTTAAAATCTATGAGAAACATGATCATTGTGTTGAAAAAGTGGATATAGTTTTTGATAACATGTATGTGCATCGTGATGATGATAATAATAAGCAGTCTAGTTGGCAGGCTTTGGGTAAGAAATTGTCAATGAAATGTTAAGGTAAAAATCAGTTTTCCTTCTTGTGAAATGTGTGGTAAAAGTAATCATTGTAACGTGTTTTAAATTCATGTAAATGCTAATAATGTGGAAGGTTTTGATACATATACTGTGTGTGCATGGAAAATGATTCGAAAATTAAAGAGAACTAATTGTGAGATTCTTTAACTGTATTGAATTAGGTCATTTTTCTAGTGATTGTCTGAAGCTAGTCAGTCAAAAAGGGAATCATTAGGATTTGAAGCAGAAGGGTTTGGTAAAATCATTTGCAAAGACTTCATTAGATTTTGATCCATTATATAAGGTGGTATAAAGTGTATTTCTTGTTTTTATTGATTTTGCAAATGCGTTATTTGATTTAGAGTGAACAAATTCCATTATTTCTGAGAAATTTTTAGAAATATTGGGAATTCAAAATAATTAAATGAAATTGTATCTCATGGTAAAACACCTACATGAAATGTTATGGAAAAAATAAATTATAATAATTAACCTATCCTTGTATGTGGAAATAGTTAACAGGAAAACTATGTTTTTCCTCTAGTATAGTATGATGTTATTCTTGGTGTGGAATGGAATTCTTTTTATCATTCTAGGATAAATTTGAGGGAAAAATATGTTGTTTTTCCTAAATAATTTATATTTTTTTACGATAATGAACCCATACCATTGATAACATATCTAAATTCTACAAAACTGATAAAATATGGAAATGAATGTTATCTAGGACATATTTTTGAAGATAAGGGAACTATGTAGATTAATTATGTAATTGTGGTAAATGAATACCTTGATGTTTTCCTAATGATTTTCTGGGTGTTATTCCTGATCAAGCGGTTATGTTTACTATTGAATTAGTTCATGATGCTTATAAAATTTCTAAACCACCTTATTGAATGGCCCAAATGCAATTTCTGGAATTAAAAAAGTAGTTGAATGAATTATTATATAAAGTCATCATCCAACCTAGCACTTCACCATGTGGTGTTGTCAACTTGTATGTTAAGAAGAAAGATGGTTTAATGGGACTTTGAATTGATTATAGATCTTTGAATAATATTACTATTAAAAAAGTATCCCTTGACTCAAATCGATGATTTAATTTATCCTTTCTTAGGAGCACATTATTTTTTAATTGATGACCTGAGGTAGGGGTACCATTAATTGAATGTAAATGATGACTACATCCCAAATAATACATTTCTTACTAGCTATGTTCATTATGAATTTGAAGTTATGCATTTTGGGATAACTAATTCAACTACTGTATTCATGGATCTTATAACTAGAATATCTCATGAGTTCTAGGATATGTTTGTGTTTGTGTTTATTGACTACATTATGGTATATTCTATAAGTATAGAGGAGTATGTAAAACATATAAGGGTTTTTTTTCTTACCTTAAAAGAAAATAAACTATATGAAAAATTAAGAAAGCATGATTTTTGGTTGCAAAATTTTTTTTTATAGGGAACATTGTAAATAAGGAGTGAATAACAGTTCATCCTTCTAAAGGAGAGTGGTTGATGAATGGTTGATACCTAAAAATGTTATATGGATTTGTATTTTTCTTGGATTAATAGGTTATTACAGATATGTTTCTTAATTCATTTTACTGTTATCAAGCTTACTAACTATGTTTATCACCAAAAGGAGCTAAATTTGTTTATAGAAATGAATGTGATGTTTGTTTTTAGGAACTGATGAACAGATTGGTAAATGTTATAGCATTGGACATGGCTTCTGGAAAGGCTGATTTTTGTCATCTAGAGTGATGCTTCATTAAAGGGAAATGGTTTTGTTCTAATGAATAATGATTAGTTAATTGGTTATGATTAAATATAACTAAAACCACATGAGTTAAATTATCCCACACATGATTTGGAGTTACCTGTTGTGGTTTTTATATTGAAAATTTTGAGGCAACATTTATATTGTTACAAATGTAAAATATATACTGACCATAAAATTCAGATGTATATAATAACACATAAGGAATTAAACATGAGGCAAAGAATATGGTTTGACCTGATAATGTATAATGATTTCATGATCAATTACCATCCAGGAAAATCAAACAAATTAGAATATTTATTGAGATGAAAACATCAGTAAACATTAACCATGTTATGTTCGGAAGATGATCCCTTGATTAATGATTTGATGAATTTTGTATCCAAAGTGGTTTGTGCAAGAAATACATCTGTTTTGTTTCAGGTTTCTGTGTAGTAATCATTATCAGGAATAATTAAGTAAGAGCAAAAGGAAGACCATAAGCAACAGAAAAAGTTATAATTGGATAAAATGGGTAAGATACCATAATTTAAACATCGTAAAGATTGTGTTTTAAGATTTGGAAACAGGTTGTGTGTTCCATGTGATTACTAGTTGAAGAATGATTTGTTATGTGAACTTCATAGTTCTCAATTTTCAATTCATCCAGGAAGTACATAGATGTACATCAAACCTCGTGAGTATTATTGGTGGGATGGAATGAAATGGGATATTGTAGAATTTACTATGAAATGTCTGGCATGTTAACAGGTTAAAGCATAGTGGTAGATACCTAAGAGGATGCTTCAATATTTGACTATACCAGAGTGGAAAAGTAATAATATATCAATCGACTTTGTGGTAGGACTAACTAAAACTTCTCGAGGTAACAATGTGACATGGGTTATTATTGATTGGCAGAAAAAATCAACACATTTCCGTTCTATTTTCAATACAATGTCACTGTATCATCTTTCTATACTCTACCTCATAGCGATTTTTAGGTTACATGGAGATCATCTTTCCTTTGTATCTGATCGGGATCCCAGGTTCACTTCTAATATTTTGAGGGGCCATTAAATGTTTATAGGCATAGGATTAAATTTCAATACATCATTTCATCCTCAAATAGATAGGCAATCAAAATGAATGATTCAAAATTTGGAGGATATGCTTCGAGATTGTTCAATGGCCTATGAGGGAAGTTGGGATCAAAATCATTCTTTAGTTGAGTTTTCTTAAAATATCATTTTCACTCCAGTATACAGATGGAACCATTAAAGGCATTGTATGAGAAGCAGTGTTGATCTCCAGCTTCATGGGATGAATTTTGGGAAAAGATGTTTATGGGAAGAGAATTAGTAGATGAAATGGCTAAGAAAGTGATGATGATCCAACATCACATGAGGACAGCTCAGAGTAGGCAGAAAAGTTATGTTGACAACTACAGGAAAGACTTTTCTTTTAAGGTAGGTGATCATATTTTTCTTATAATCTCACCATGGAAAAGTGTTATGCATTTTGGTAAGAAATTAAAGCCATGTAAATGGTTCATTGGACCTTATGACTTTCAAGAGAATTTTTGACTAGTGGCCTACCATGTAGATTTACCTCCAATTTTATCTTTGGTACACAGTGATTTTCGTGTTTCGATGTGTAGAAATTTGGTGAAAGATTCATCTCATGTCTTGATACCAGAAGTAGTTCAGATGGAAGAGAACCTTATTAATGTACAGAAACTAGTTTAGATTCTTGATCGGAGAGAATGAGTATTTCAGAATAAGGACATCCACTAGGTACAGGTTCTGTGGAGAAAACTCATGGTTGAAGAAGAAAAATGGAAATCTAAAAATTCTATGAGGGAAAGGTACCCTCACTTTTTTAACGAGTCAATAAATTTGGGAGGAAGAAATTTCCAAAAAGTGCGGATAATTTATCACCCCAAGGTTTTAAAAAAAGAAATATAAATGCATGAAATTGTGTTCTAATTAGATTTATATTACTATCCTTTAGACATAGTTTTTCAGCTTTTATGTTTTGAATTTCAAAAAATGATCAACTACAATTGGGATCAGAATGTTATTCGGAGTCTAATGGAACCAACATGATTTTAAGTGAATGGTAAACTACCCTTATGAATTTTAATATTACCTTAATGAATAGTATGTTTTATATTATTTTATTTTCGTAAGGTTATAAGATAATGAGATGTTGATTAAGTTTTCAAGGTGTCAAAAAATGAGTTAAAGATTTAAAATTGTTATTTTTGAATAAATTATTATTTTATTTAATAATTAAATTAATTATATTTTGAAAATTATTTTCAAAAAACAGAGATCATTTTTTAATACTAAAATTAAAAAAATTGTTATAGTAGATGATTGGGATATTTCAGAAATAGTTGGATATTCGGTGAATAGTAAAAATACAATTTTTAGTTTTTAGTAACTTTAATGGATTCATTAATGATGTAATAATGATTTATTACTTATGGTGGACTCCTGATGAATAATATATGTTATTAGGAGTACCAGGGGACTAATACCATGGTAATATACCCTGGTGAAGCCAAGGGTTTTTCAAAACCCCTAATGAGGTGTCCCTTGGAAATTAATAAAATATTCCCTCTCTTTGGCTATAAACACCAACTAATTCCTTCATTCCATTCATTAAAAATTCCATATAAAACATTATTGTCTTAAAATCTCCCATGTATCCCTCCCAAGGTTTCCACAAATCCCCAACGTCACTACCTTCACATCTTGCGGGGTACTCTACAAGGTAAGATAATTTTAATCTTCTTTTTTCCCATTGATGTTCTCTTTTATGCAGTATAACTTTCAATATTACAAAACATATTATTATTTACACATTATTATGTCTCATTACTATATTATGTTTCATTTATGGATGGTTTACCAATGTAACCTCTATTTTTAATTTTTTTTCTCTAACCATGTTGCATAGCCGTTATGTTGCAGAACATTCTCTCAAAATCTCTCTCTTTTTCAAGCCCTCATATTATGTTATTATATTTTAATTTTAATTTCATTAGGTTGGGATATTTCATTATATATCCATATAATTTTCCATATTATTTAATAAGTATTATAGACACTTTTTCTCATAGAAATTATTTTATTAATTTTACGTCACTTCATTTGGATACTGAATTTTCATAAGGGATATCTCATCGTTTCTTTAATTTTGAGTTCCTTTAATTTCTTTATATTTCTTCAGATACCCTTATCCAAAATGAATGAATGTTTCATTGAATTATATATTCTTTATTTTATCATGTTTATGGAAGATTCACCATTATAATACTTCTCCTCTCCCACTTATTCTAGAAACTAAAACACCGTCTAGAATGTATCGATTTACCCACATGGTGGATAATGTGATTTCAATTTCGTTTACATCAATTAGGAGTAGTCATGAAAGAAATTTTAATGATTAAACTGATTATAATTTAGATATTATATCTTATATAAGTACTTGGAATCATTTTTACACATGTGATTAATTGATAAAATAAAATGAGTTCGTTACGATCGATGAATCGCCAAAATGACCGAAAAAATATCAATTATGTTTTAACATCTAAAACATCCTCATGTAAGAATTAAAAATATTTTATGGTATAATTTATGGATCTAGAAATATGAAAATACCATTTTATTCCAATTTTTGTGTTTCACTACCAATGGAAAGAAATATTCATCATGAACTGATCATGGAAACAATGTAAATAATGCACCCAAAACAATGTGAATAACAAAATATTACTAATAAATGTTTCTCATGATGTTGTAAAATGATCAGAAAATTTGTTATAAACCAAATTATTTTTCATTAAGATATTATTAACACTATTCTAACCATTATACATGAGGTTTAATCACATTTTAATTAAGAAAAACCAAGGTAATTGAATTCTTAACCAAATTTCCATTCTTTGGGGTTAACCTTATTCTTTATTCATTATGTGTTATTAAGATTATTAGTGTAATGAATCTATGTTTATATTTTTTTAAACTTTTTTTATTTATAGGGTATAAATAGATCCATTACATTCTATTAATTCTCAACCCAATTACATTTTAAGGGACTTTAATTTTAAAATCCCTTTTAATCTCCATTTAATAATTTTGTAACGGATTATTTATTTATATGGAATGAGTTGTATCTATATATTTATTGAAACTTTATTACCATGAAATTGTCCTTGGACATTATTTATGTTGGGTCTATCCCATTATATCTCATGATATGTTGTGTTGATCACATTACAACACAAGATATGACAGGTGAGACCCATTATAGCTCTTTAATGCATTGGGTACTCCAGAGGTGGAATTTGACCAAATGGTTATTCCAAGTGTATGTGAGATTTTAAGAGTGATATGGTAAATATTTCCCAAGCAAACTAAAATATTTTTCCTTTCATTTTAACATGATTTTATGAAATGGGTTTTATTTGTTTTTATGTTATCACATGAATAACAAATTCATTCTTTATATCCCTTATAGAGCATTTCATGCTCATCCCATGTTTTTAAATTTTTTATAGGTTATGAGGATTTGTATGAGAAAGAAGGGAGATACTTTAAATTTTATGATTATTTTTCAAATATATTAGGTTTAATTTGAAAAGTTTTTTATTTTTAAATAATGGATATTTTTTTAATAGCATCCACATGTATGGTTATGATATGGTACGTATATTTAATGCCCTAGTTACCTAAAACATTGAACTTGAAAATATCCTCATATTACATGGGTGATTGTTCTTATCTAAAACTCAGCACAATGAATTGTTTTAAGGCCAGGTCCTTATAGTTGGTATCATATGATAGATTAGATAACATTATGTGTTATGATGATGTTAAAAGAATACCATAAATTATTTTCTATCTATAGTCATTTGAAATGTTATATAATTTATGTATTCCCATGTTTCATCATATTTTTTATGACTTTTTAGAATGGATTTTCTTAGAAGATACTAGGATGTTGAATTAGGAAAAAACAAAGAGGCTGATGTCTGTCTAAATATGCAGCCCGAAATGGTGGGAATTGGAACCGAGCTGTTTGTGACAGAAATTGCTCTGTTTAATCAAGAAATAAACATGGGTGGTACCTATTATATAGTGAAACATGTTCTATAATAATGAAACAAGTCTTTTGTGGAGCATTTTTTAAGTCAACATCCTCTAGCATTCTGTTGAACCACAGGTCAAATGATAGGTGAAGGATGGACCAATTCTCTAGAAAAGATAGTTGATGCCATGGGATATTTGGAACATCAAAAGGTAATACTAGAAATTTATCATTTATAAGGCGAAGATTATCAATGTTGGTCTCTGGTTAAGAATATGATATAATGTGATGATCTTAATAGTTGGTATTGGGATGATTGTAGAAGTATTTTTAGAAAAATATTTCCCCAAAACTGATCGACTTAAAATGGAGAAAAGATTTGTGGAACTAAAGAAGAAAAAAGATGATTCTATAGGAACTTAATAATCCAATATTACAATAATTTCATGGTGTGTGCCGGATTATACTAGGGATTTTGATAGTAAAATTAAAATATTTTACTCTGGTTTGAAACCATTTTTGAGAAGTGATTTTTCTTCAAGAGAGTATAAAAGCTATTAGAACTAGTTAGTTTAGCTGAAAAAGTGGAGATTGAGTTTGCTGACAAGTAGTTTCTTTGTTAGGACAATAATAATAAGAGGTCATGTTGGCAGGCTTTGGGTATGAATTTTTTTGTTAAATCTGGAGGTAAGAAAATCAGTTTCCCTTCTTGTGAAAACTTTGGTAAAAGGTATCCTGGTGAATGTTTATAAATTATGGGATATCATACAGATGTGGAATGTTTAGAAATGTATTTAAGTAGTACATGTAAAATGATACAAAAATTAATAATAAGTCGATGGTGATATTCTTTGACTATAATGAATTGGGTTATTTTGCTAATGTGTATACAAAGATAGTAACTCTAGAAAGGGATTTGTAGGATTGGAAGAATAAGGGTTTAGTAAAATCATTTGGAAACACTTCAGTAGATGTTGAGCCATCAAATGAGGTGGTATCAGGTACATTGATTGTTTTTTAATATTTTGAAAATGTTTTTTTTTTATTTTGGGTAGACACATTCATTCAATTCAGAGAAATTTTGAGAAACATATTTAATTCAACCTAATGCAATGAAACTAGATCTCATGGTAAAAAACCTAGAGGACATATTGCGGAAAAAATAAATTATAAGAATCATTCTATCCATGTCTGTGGAAAGAGTTTACCTACAATCCTGTTTGTTTTTCCTCTAGTAGAGTTTGATGTTATTATGGGTATGGACTAGCTTTATTTTTATCAAGATAAGATATATTGTAGAGAAAAAAAGATGTTTTTCACAAATAATTTCAGTTTTTGTACAATAATGAACCCATATCAAGAAGCTTTGAAATTGAAAAAATATGGAAACTAAAGTTATCTTACACATATTTTTGAAGATAAGGGAACAATCAAGATTAATGATGTACGAGTGGTAAATGAATACCTGGATGTTTTTATTGATGATTTTCCTGGTGTAATTCCTGATCGAGAGATTTAGTTTACTATAAACTTAGTTCTTGATTATAAGACAACTTCTAAACCCTTTATTGAAGGCCCAAATGGATCTTCGGGAATTTAAAAAGTAGTTGCATGAATTATTAAATAAAGGCTTCACCCAAACAAGGAATTCACCAAGGGGTGCTTCTATTTTGTTTTTGATAAGGAGAAAGATGGTTCAATGTTACATTCCATTGATTATAGAGCCTTGAATAACATTAATATCAAAAAATTTATCATTTTCCCATATCGATGATTTGATTGATCAAATCTAGTGAGCACAATATTTTTTGATTATTTACCTGAGGTTGGGGTACCATCAGTTGGATGTAAAAGATGGGGGCATCCCTAAGATTGTGTTCCATACTAGATATGGTAATTATGAATTTTTAGTTATTCCTTCTGGGTAATCTAATACACCATCCATATTCATGGATCTTATAAATAGAATATTTCCAGAGTTCTTGGATATGTTTGCAGTAGTTCTTATTAATGAAATTATGGTATAATCTAGAAGTAATGTGGAACATGAAAAACATATAAGGATAGTTTTTCAAAGGATAAAATAAAAGAATCTGTATGGAAAATTCCGAAAATGTAATTTTTGGTTGTAATAGATTTAATTTCATGGTAACATTGTTAATAAGGATAGAATTATAGTTGATCCTTCCAAAAAAAATATTGGTTGATGAATGGAAAAAACCTACAAATGATATAGATATTCATAGTTTTCTTGGATTAGTAGTTTATTAATGAAGACTTATTAAGAGAAATATAGAATTATCATTCCCTCTAACTATGTTAACACAGTGGGGGTTAAATTTGTTTGGATAGAATAATGTGATGTTTTGTTTTCAAGAACTGATGACGAGATTGGTGAATGATCTAGGTTTTTTCATGCATTCTCAAAATGGTGATTTTTTCATCTACGGTGATGCTTCATTGAAGGGACATTGTTTTCTTCTAATGCAGAATGATCAGGTAATTGTTTATGCTATAATACTACTAATACCCCTTGAGTTAAGTTATCCCATACTAGATTTGGAATTGGAAGCTGTGGTTTTTTCATTGAAAAGTTGGAAAGACGATTTTAATGTAGAAAAATGTCAACTATATACTCACCATAAATGTCTGAAGAATATATTCAATCATTATGAATAAAACATGAGGTAGAGAGGATGGAATGAACTGATAATGTATTTTGAATTCATGATGAATTACCATCCTAGAAAATCAAATAAAATATGGCGGATTCCTTGAGTTGAAATCATCATGAATCATTTATCATGTTATATTTGGAACATGAACCCTTGATTAATGATTTGATTAATTTAGGGACCGATGTTTTTGGGGAAAGAAATAATTTTCTTTTAGGTTTTAGTTAAGTCATCATTATCAAACAGAATGAATTAAGCATAGAAGGAAGAATGTGACATACATAAAAAGGTAAAACTATTTAAATTGGTAAGTAGCCAAAATTTAATGTTGATAAATATTTATTAGGATTTGGGAAAAGGTCATGTGTGCCTTTTAATTCTCATTTGAAGAATTATTTTTTGTGTGGAGTTCATAATTCTCCATTTTTAGTTCATCCTGTATGAACTAATATGTACCGTGACCTTTGAGAGTATTACTGGTTAAATGGAATGAAAAAGGATATTGTAGAATTTATTGTAAAATGATTGAATGTAAAATGGTTAAATCATAGAGGCTGTTACTGAAGGGGATGCTTCAGCCTTTGATAGTGCTAGAGTAAAAATGGAGGAATATATCCCGGTAATTCATGGTGGGACTTTCTAAGACTTCTCAATGTAAAAATGTGATTTGGGTTTTTGTTGGTCAACTGATAAAGTATGTACATTTTCATTGAATTTGAGATACAATGTTGTTGGATCATCTTTCTCGACTATACCTCAAAGATATTGTCTGGTTACTTGGAGTTCCTATTTCTATTGTATCTGATTGGGATCCAAGGTTCATTTAGAATTTTTTGTAAGGGCCTTCAGAAGTCATTGATCACATAATTAAATTTTATTCCAACATTTCATTTTCAATCAGATGGGAAGTTAGAACCATTTATTTATAATTTTGAGGATATTCTTCGAGCTTGTTCAATGGCCTGCTAGGGAAGTTGGGATCAACATATTACTTTTTTGAGTTTTCTTAGAAAAACAATTTTCAGTCTAGTATACAGATGAAACCTTTTGAGGCATTTTATGGGAAGTGGTTTTGGACTCCTGCTTCTTGGGATAAAGTTGGGTAAAGGCAATTTATGTTTCTGATGTTAGTAGAGGAAATGGCTAAGAGAGTAAAGATGATCCAACATCGCATGAGGACAACTTAGAGCAGGAAGAGGAAGAAAGATTATTCTTTTGATGTAGCAGATCATAATTTTCTATGAATCTCACCATGGAAAAGTTTTATGTGTTTTGTTAAGAAAGGAAATATAAGTCATTGGTTCATTGGACCCTATGAAATTCTAAATAAATTTACCCAAGTCTCCTACTGAGTAGATTTACCTCTATGTTTATCTCAGGATCATAATTTTTTTAATGTTTTGATATTGAGAAAGTTTGTGCCATGTTCATCCTATGTCATTAGCATAGAAGTAGTTTCATTGGAAGAGAACCTTTCCTGTGAAGAGAACCTAGTTCAGAATCTCGATCGAAGAGAATATATAACGCAGAATATGGTAATCCACTAGGTAATGGTTTTGCGGAGAGATTTCATGTTCGAAGAAGAAACATGGTAATCTGAAAATACTATGAGGGAATGGTAACCTTGCTTGTTTAATGGGAGAATAAAAATTGTGAAGACACAATTTCTAGAAGGTGGGAATAGTGTAACACCCCAAGGTTTTAAAAATATAAATATAAATTAATGAATGTTGGTTTTAAGTATATATTTATTACTAGACATTAAACATAATTTTGTAGAACCTATCTTCTCAATTTGAAAAAACAGTCATCTACAATTATGATAAGTATGTTATTTGCAGTATGATAGAACCAACATGATTTTTGGTGAATAAAAACATCCCCTTATAAATAGTATTATGAAATGTAACATGTGCCTAATGAATACTAAATTGAATTATTATTTTATTTTCTTATGGTTATAAGATAATGAGATGTTGATTAATTTTTCAACGTGTTAAAAAAAGATTTATAGATTTAAATTGGTTATTTTTTAATAAGATTTGATTTTATTTAAAAATTATAATATTAATATTTAGAAAACAGTTTTATAAAAAGTAGATTTATATTTTAATTTCTTAATGTTGATATATTTTTTGGGTGATTTTATGGGATTTTTCTAAAATAGCTGAATTTTTTGTGTATACTAAAAAATAGTATTGTGATTTCAGTTTATTTAATGACATTATTAATGATGTTATAATTATTAAATAATTTTGTTCAACTCTTTTATAGTCATTATGCTATGGAATTTTCTCTCAAAATCACATTTTTTTCAAGCACTCTTTTTATGTTATTATATTTTAATTTAAATTCGAATATATTGGCATATGTCACTTCATATACCCTTTAAAGACCATATTATTTATGAATTATGATATAACCTTTTTCAATCATCTAAATATTTTATGAATTGTTAAGTGACGTTGTTAGGCTGTTAAATTTTCGTAAGTGATTTCTCAACATTCATTATTTCTAGCTTTTTTATTTTCTTCTTCGTTCCTAACCTCCAATTATCAAAGTAGCATGAATGATCACGTATCATACTTATTCTAGATTAAATCATATTTATGGATGATTCACCATTATTATTCTTCTCCACTCCCACTTATTCAATAAATTAAATCATGGTCTGTGATGTGTTGATTTACCGACATCATAGACGATGTGATTTAAATTTCTTTTACTTCCATCAAGAATGGTCATGAAACCATTTTCACGGTTGGAAAAGAATATAATTTATGTATTATATATTATATAATGTTTTAGAATATTTTTTTACACATGTTATTAATTTTTAAAACCAAATGAGTTCATTACAATCGAAGAATTTCCAAAATGATCTAAATAAATATCAATAAAGTTTTAACATATGAATCATCCTCTTGTTATAATTGAAAACGATAAATGGTTTAATTTATGTTTCAAGATATTTTTAAATATCATTCCATTCCAATTAGAGATTTTACCTTCCAATATACAAGAATATGAATCCTAAACAGATCATGAAAACAACATAAATAAAACACCAAAAACAATTTAAATAACAAAATATTACAAATTAATGTGTCGAATAATGTTATAAATTGATCATATAGGGTGTTATAAATATTAATATGATTGATTGAAATATTAGTAACACTATTTTAACCATTATAAAGTAGGTTTAAACACATTTTATATGAGAATAACCCAATATAAGGGATTTCATTTCCCAATTTCTATTCTTTGGATTAACTTTATTCTTTATTCATTAAAGGGTATAAAGATTGTTGGTGTGATGAATTTTTGTTTACATTATGTTGCACTATGTTTATTTACAATGTATACACATATCCATTACATTCTATTAATTACCTCTCAAATTATATTCAAGGGACATTTCTTTTAAAATCCTTTTAAAACTCTCTTTAATAAATTTCTAAAGGATTTTTTTATATGGAATGTGTCGTTTTTCCTGATTTCAAGATACTTTATTACCATGATATGTTCCTTAGAAACTATTTAGGTTGGGTTGAGCCCATTATAGATCATGATATGTTGGGTTGATCCCACTATAGCTCAATATATGACATGTGAGCCCCATTATAGCTCTCCAATTCATTGGGTACTCCAGAGGTGGAATTTGAACAAATTGTTATATCATGGCTAAGGGTGATTGTGATAGTGATATGGTAAATATGAACCATGGAAACTACATGGTGTTTAAATGTATGTTAAAAAGATCTTATGAAGTGGGATTTATTGGTTTTTAGGTTATCAATTAACTAATGAATTCATTATATATATATACCTTTCTGATATTTTTGTGCTCATCCCATGTTTTTAAATTTTTTATATAGATTATAAGCATGTGTAAGAGAATGAAGGAAGACAGTTTTTAAGGTCCTGAATAATTGTCAGAGGAATTATTTTAAATAGAAATGTTTTATATTTTAAAGAAATGGATATGGTTTTAATAGCATTAGCATGTATGGTTTTGAGATGTTATATTTGTTTTATGTCCAAATTACAAAAAACTCTAAACATGAAAATATCCTCACAGTGTTAGAATGTATTTTATTGTCTAAAACACTATATTATGTAATTTTTTAAGGCCAGTTCTTTAAACATTAGGATAGAGAAAATACTGAATATAGGATTTAATTCAAAGGGTCACGAAATTCTTTTACTTTTTATCTTGAACACTGACACCATTGACTGTAGATTCGGATGAATCCCAAACATGAAACATTGTTCCTTAATTGAATCATTCAAAACCTAACCCATATGTTATGGAACTAGATCCAAAAATTGATGGATGTATTCTATCACTAATCCATCATCAAATTTTAAACAACACATTTTCATCTATTTTCTCACACGTTCATTTCACAAAAAAATGCTAATGGATACACAAATCCTTCAAGAACACCCATGTAATATCCTTACCAGGCTTGTTATGATACAAAAAATGTCACCAATTCCTTGGAGAGCCATCAATCATGAAAGTTAAAATCTCTACATTCAAAAACTCAGGTGAATCAATGAGGCTAATGTTTATTTCAATCTTTTTTGTCTACTCTTCTTCATCGAATGGATTCGTTTGACCATAATGAAGATGTGGATTTAGCTTTTGAAACTCGAGAACAAAATCCATAGGTTGATCATGTAGAAATTCTACATATGGGGAATCACCCATAATCACATCCCAGTCACCCAACGAAACATTATGGGAGTTACTATTCAAATAACATCCAACAACTAAATCAAGATAAAATCTTCATAAAAATCCTCAAGTACAAACACCATCAGTTGGAAGAAATCCTTTATTTTTTTGGGAAGTCCTTCCCCCTCTCTCGAAAATGTCACCTTATTGAAATCCTTGGCATCAAGGAAGGATCTTTTCCCTTCACTTATCTTGGAGTCCCCATCTTCTGGGGTAGGTCGAAGGCTATTTATTTCACTGATATTGTTGAGAAGGTGATTAACCAACTCTCTGCCTGGAAAGGGAAATCCTTATCCATGGCTGGTAGAATGTGCCTGGTGAAATCAACCATTTTCACCAAATTGGTTTTTTTCCCTCATAATCTAAAAATGGCCTCTGATTCTTCTCAAGAAAGTCAATAAGTAAATAAAAAATTTTTTCTGGACTGGCAGCATCATTGAGAGGAATCTTGTCACCATCACATGGTCGACCTGCTGCACCCCCCTTGAAAAGGGAGGCCTTGACATTAAAAAATCTCAATTTTTTCAATGAATCTCTCCAAGCGAGGATCACTTGGAGACTTATCCATAATACCTCTGACTCCCTTAATTTTCTTAGAAATTAATTTCTTGTGAGGTTAAAAAATGGAAATTTAAATTATGTTCAATCATCACTTTGGCCATCCTTAAAAACATTATTTGTCTGAATCCTGAATAACTCTAGATGGTTGGTTAGCATGGACTCCAACATTCTCTTTTGGCTAGATAACTGGACAGTCTCCCCACTTATTACTAAGCTTCCTCCTAATACTACCCCTGACAATATTAATTGCACTATTAAGGAAGTGATGCGAGATAGGGACTTGCAACTACCTGACTTTATCTTACAGGTGGTTGAAAGTTACCCTTTCTCTCATTATGAGGATCTCCTGGTTTGGGAACCCGCTCACAATGGTATTTTAAACTCAAAAAATTTCTACAATCATTCTTTTTTGAACTTCGAATCTGATTTTTCTTGGCTGAAATGTTTTAAGAAACCCTGGATTAAACATACTAGGATTTTTCTTATTTGGCGCTTGGCACATAATCGCATCCCTACTGAGATTTTTCTTCAATCCTTCTGCATACAACATTGTTCAAAATTCCCCCTCTATCATCAACACCGTGAGGATATCAACCATCTATTCTTATCTTGTGCTACTGCTTTTTTCATGTGGAATTTTGTTGCTGACACTTTTAACTGGAGGTGGACATCTTTGGACAATATTCATTCCCACATAAAGCATTGTGTGAAGCTTGAATTCTCACCACAAGTCAAAAATCTATTCTTATCTACAGTGGAGGAACATCTACACATTATCTGGTATGATAGAAATGCCATTATTCACAATAATCACTCGCCCAATCTCATCGCAGGACGTACGAGAATCCGGATTTCCATTAATGATGCTGCCTCGATCCAGAAAGCTCATTGCGATAACTCGATGAGTGACTATGTGATCCTATGATGGTTAAAGATTAGTGGAATTTTTTCTCCTCAAAAACGTTTTCTTGAAGTATTCTGGCAAGCCCCGCTTCTTGGATGGATCAAAATTAATATTGATGGAGCTTCAAAAGTAAATCCAGGTCCTGCGGGTTGTGGAGCAGTTTTCAGAGACTACAAAGGGAACTACCATGGATGTTTCTATTGAAGCTGTGGGAACTCCTCCTCCCATGAAGTAGAGATGTTTCCTCGCATCCATGCCATCCATTCTGTGAAGATAAATTGCTGGAACAACATCTAGATTGAAAGAGAATCCACCACCATTGTACATGCAATTTGGAATGGGGTTGTTCACCTCTCTTGGTCCCTTACTGCGAGCTGGAAGAACTGCCTGAACTCACTTCTTGATATCAGATATATTTCAACCCATGCCTACCGTGAAGCTAATATGGTGGAATATGTTCTTTCCAAAAAAAAGGATCAATTTGGAAATTACGTGGGCTGACTAGTTACCGGATGATATCCTCCCTCTCCTTGCTAAGGATTGTAATAAAATTCCCTCTTTCAGACTCATATAATTATCTTTCTTGTTCTTAATAAATTTTACCCTTTGTCAAAAAAAATTGTATCCCCTAGATTTTCTCTCACATACACATTTCCATGACATCTCAATAACCCATCATCCATGCCATTTGTGGAACCCATCAACATGTCCATATAAAACCAAGCATGTGAGCACCCATCAGAACACCAAATGTTAAAACGAAACATCTTAATTTTCAAAAAAGAATCACTCAACCAAATTAAAAATTTCATGAATCCATACACATGATTTCCAAATCAATTTCAAAACCCATGTTTAGATTCCATGTTTAATACATTCCTCCATGATCAAATACAAAATCCCATGAGTTTCCATCTAAGAATTCAATTTGTTTCATTCATAACATTTTACAATATCCCCACAAATCTCATTTCATCTAAAATAATTTGGATAAAATCATAGTCCATTTTAGTAAAAACAATACAAGAAACATCTTATTTTAAGAAACTATTTTTTGTAAACATTGAGTTTTGATTATAAAATCACAATTTTGTTAAATCATTTTAATTTTTACACATAGATGACATTTTATAAAAATTAATTTTTCAAAAAAAATTCATAGTGTTAATTCTAAAACCCCCTTTTTCCTTATTCATAAATCAAAATATTTCTACCAAAACCCATCTTTCATTGTTCCAACATATTGTTTTAAAAAAATAATTCAGAATTATGTAAATACTCAAAGAGTGTCACAATGGGGAAGCTAGTGTTGTTGGGTGACATGGCTATATGGTTGGGGGAATAATTCTAAACAAACCACTGTAATGTGGAGCCTTCTATGACAAACACCCCTTCTCCACAAGGATTTTTAGGCCCTATGATCTCATAGATACCCCTAGAACACACTACAAGAAAACCGTCGTTTAGCGGCGGTTTTTTCGCGGCGGTTTTTAAAACCGCCGCTAAACGCATTTCAGGCCGCCATTTCACGACGGTTTAAAAACCGAAGCGAAATGCCAAAAAAAAAAATTTATTTTTACTTTTTATTTTATTTTAATTTTTAATTTTATTCGAGGATTAGCGGTGGTTTTTTAAAAAACCACCGCAAAATAGCGGCTGTTTCGGTAAAACCGCCGCGAAATGAAATGAAAAAATAAAAAAACACGAGAAACCCCGAAATCACTAAAACAACCATAACTTTGGATCCGAGCGTCCGTTGAAGCACCCCAACCAGTAAAATATAAGCTCATGAAGAGATATAGAGGCACATATAATCAACATTGTGAGACGGTCTATGGTACGGAAGATATTAGATTTATTATACAGTTGAAAAAAAATTCTCCAACTTCAAACGGCCATAAATTTCGCTCCAGGTGTCTGTTTGGGCTCTACCACATATCAAATAGAAGCCAGCGAAGAGAGCTATGCACTAGTCTGAGACAAGCAATCTTTTGTAGTGTTTTTCGACCCCAAAAACCCCTCTTAAGGCCTCCAAACCCTGTTTCTGTCACCGGGGTCCCGTGGAACTTGTCTTCAAACGGACCAAACTTTCGATCTGCGTGTCAGTTCGGACACCTCCACCTGCCAAATCAAAGCTCGTTTCATGAGCTTCAGTTTGACTAGTCGCGGCACCCACATGCACTCTTGGATCATATGTTATGGCCTTTTTAGTGGGAATCGGGTTTGTTATGTTTTTCGATGCCTCGTTTCTTGCACCTGTTCCCTGTCATTTTTTTTAAATGGTCCTAACTTCCGATCCGCCTATCCATTCGGACTCTTTCACCTATCATGTCGAAGATCATTTCAAGATCTTTGATTTGACAGGTCTTGGATCTAAAATGGACTCTCGGATCATAAGTTATCTCCGTTAATGTGAGTCCAATGTTTTTGTCTCTTTATGGCCATTTTGACGGGTTTTAACGGTTGCTCTATTTATTACTGTTTATTTGGGTTTTCATGACTTGTTATCTTTATCAATGGTTTTTTTTGTGGGTTATTATGATGATTATGTTGAATTATTAAGGGGTTTTCCAGAGTTTTCATGGGTTTTCATGCGTTCTTATTCTTTTGAATGCCTTATTCTTCATATGCTTCTCCATCCGTTTTCATGCGTTTTCATGATTTTTCATCCCTTACCACATCATTTCATACTTTTTCATGTGTTACCTTTATTATTTATTATTTATTTATATTTACTTATTATTTATTATTTATTATTTATTTTTAATTATTTATTAGTACAAATAATAAAATATTATTATTAATAATAATATTTGTTACTGGTTATTTATTATTTATTATTTACTATTTACTATTTATTATTTATTACTTATTATTTATTATTAATTATTTATTAGTTATTATTTATTATTTATTATTTATTATTTTATATTTATTATTTATTATTTATTATTTATTATTTATTATTTATTATTTATTATTTATTATTTATTATTTATTATTTATTATTTATTATTTATTATTTATGAGTTATATTTATTTATTAATTAATATTTATTTTTTATTTATTTTTTATTTTTTATTTTTTATTTATTATATATATATATTTATTATTTATTATTTAAATTTATTTATTTTTTATTACCTATTATTTATTATTTCTTATTTATTATTTCTTATTTATTATTTATATTTATTAATTATTTATATTTATTATTTATTTATTATTTATTTATTATTTATTTATTATTTATTATTTATATTTATTATTTATTATTTACTATTTATTTTTTATTTTTTATTTTTTATTTTTTATTTTTTATTTTTATTTTTTATTTTTTATTTATTTATTATTTATTACTTATTATTTATTATTTATTTATTATTTATTATTTATTATTTATTATTTATTATTTATTATCTATTATTTATTATTTATTTTTTAATATTTATTTTTTATTTTTTATATTTATTTACTATTTATTATTTATATTTATTTATTATTTATTATTTATTATTTATTATTTATTACCTATTATTTATTAATTATTATTTATTATTTATCATTTATTATTTATATTTCTTAATTATTAATTAATTATTTTTATTAATTATTTATTTTTATTAATTATTTATTATTTATTAGTTATATTTATTATTTACTATTTATTATTTACTATTTATTTTTATTTTTATTTTTATTTTTATTTTTATTTTTTATTTTTTATTTTTTATTTACTATTTATTATTTATTATTTATTATTTATTATCTATTATTTATTATTTATTATTTATTATTTATTATTTATTATTTATTATTTATTATTTATATTTATTATTTATATTTATTTATTATTTATTATCTATTATCTATTATTTATTTGTTATTTTTTATTATAATTTATTATTTATTGTTTATTTATTATTTATTATTTATTATTTATTATTTATTATTTATTATTTATTATTTATTATTTACTATTTATTATTTATTATTTTTGAGTTTATATCTATTAATTATGTATTATTTATTTTTTTAATTAATATATATATGTATATTAAATTCTGTTTATTAACCACATGGCGAGCTTGCTGGAGTGGTAAAGTCTTTGGAAAATATGCAAGAAGTTAGGGGTTCAAATCTCACCAAACGTAGTATTTCTTTATATTGCATGTGCATGGGCATGTGCATGGGCATGTGCATGTGCATGGGATGTGCATGCATGGTTAAATAAAGTAAATAAAATAAATAAAATAAATAAAATAAATAAGAAAAGGAAAATAAATACGAAATAAATAAAATAAATTAATTAAAAAAATAATTAAAATAAAATAAATAAATTAAAAATAAATTAAAAATATTTAAAAATATTTAAAAATATTTAAAAATAATTAAAAATAATTAAAAATAATTAAAAATAATTAAAAATATTAAAAATATTTAAAAAATATTTAAAAAAATTAAAAAACTGTCGCTGAATCATTTAGAGGCGGTTTAAACCGCCGCTAAAAACCACCGCGAAACATTCTGTGATGGTTTTAAAAACCGCCGCGAATAGTTTCCCGACGCACGATTTCGCGGCGGTTTTTCAAAACCGCCGCCAATCTATTTGGCGGCGGTTTAAACCGCCGCGAAATGAAAAAAACATCGCCGCTAAATCGTGATTTTGCCGTAGTGACAACACAATTCTCATGTCCCTAACTCTAAACGATCCAAAAGGACTAAAGAAACATAAAAACTAGTATTGCCATGAAAAACCAAGGATCAGAATGTGTGAGGATGCATGATGTAATTCATGTTCATACCTATCATGTGACAAATACACTACTCAATATACATTGAAATCCCCAAGAAAAATCGGGATCTCCAAAAAGAAAGGTCATACAAGATCTGTCCTTCTCTGATACCATTTTTTCATGAACCGACCTAGGTCAACCTTGAACCAGTCACCCGAGATGATCTATGGCATGGTCTAATGGGCCTTCCAGATTCCAACAAGTTGTAAACTTGTTCCAGGTATCAAAATAGTACAAAAAGGTAATGATTTATCTCATGAATAAATAAGTAAACTGAATAGAAGATAGAAAAAATAGCCTAAAACATAAACAATACCAAAATAGACACCTTTTACATATGTCCTAAAGGTATACTAAATATAATATAAAACCAGCTGAATAAGATGAATACTAGATATCCATGTGACATTGTGGGTCATTCTCCAACCCAAGGATCAACCATTGCCCAGGGTGATCGAAATTGATCTAAAACCTAAACCTATTGATTAAAACGTGCAGAAACTATACGTATGATTATTTAAACTCACCATGTAAGCCCAAATAAATCTATTCCCAATAAAATACATTAAAAAAAAGAAACAAGTACATCAAATTTGAAATAAAATATATAAATTTTTTATTTTGTACACATTTTACATGAAAATAAATAATGGTTTATTATCCTAATTCATTTAAAAAATAGTTTCATTTCCTGAAGTGAGACATTAACATTTTCAAGTTGGAAAGGTAAGAATTAATTTTCCATTGGCACCTAGGGAACATAAAATACTTTTAGTTTAAAAAATTTATAATACATTGGAATCAAACCAATTACTTTACAATAATGTCACAAAACATTGGAGCACTATAATAATCATATAATGAGGGAACTTGAAATGAACATACAAAAGTAACCAATTATCTCAATAATTAATTCATGAAACTATGTTCCAATAAAAATTACTGAACCTAAGAGATCATGAATAATATAGATCAGACTAAACAATTAGAATCAACCCCGGAAGCATGAATCACATGATGACATAAAAAAATCATATCCCACCCAGCCACCCAAACATAGGACAGATCAAGAGGAAATTCCCACACCCATTAACCCAATATATCTACCTTCTTTGGGCCACCAACTACTGCATAACCAATCTAGTGCTACAATAGTTCTCATAAAATCATTTGACTATTACATGTTCGCATGTCTCATTTATGAAGGGCTTGAGAAAATATATTCCAACCAACCATCCAATCACATGCATATATAATAAATATTCAACAACATGCCTCACCCTGAGTAACCCCAAGGATTTATTCACATTCTACATAAAGAATAGAATTCATGGAGTCAATACTTAGAATATCTAATTAACATTATGGATCAAAATAATTTCACAGTTAATAAGTCACATCCATTAATTGTATACAATTCACAAGAATTACCCAATGGTGGTTATTATAATAAACACTTCAAACATTTTCATAATATATCCAATCATTTCTTTTGAGGTTTTCCAAAAAAAATCCATTTCATGAATATTGAAATCCACCATTAGTAAGTGGTGTAATAAAAACATTTTTGACATAAAAATAATTTTTAAAAAACTCTTAAAATATTTAGATCATACATTCATTATAAATTCATTTTTATGAAAATGCAAGACATGCCACAACCCATAGTCACATATCAAACACCTTTCAAAGCCAAATAGACCATTATTTTAAACATTAAACCACATGAAAATCATTCTAGAAGGAAAAAGTCATTATTTATCTGGGGAAATATTTTTTAACAAATACAAATCATGGTTCCAATATGATGAACTACTTAAAAAATACAACATGGCATTTAATAAAACAATTATTGTGCAATATATAGGGGAAAATTATTTACCACATTATAGGGAATAAAACACAACTTTTCACAAAAAACAATTTCAAGGCCACAAATCAATATTTACAAGATAATGGAGGTTTGAAAGAAATAAAATCATATATTCATAAATTAGAAAGGGAATGTGCATGGGAATATAATCAAAAAATATATGGTGATTTATCAACGCACTCCCAAAATCACTCCACGAAGGATCGAAATTCCAATATCTAAGAAGAGGAACCCGAAAAATAAATATACCTGAACATCATATGATATAAAATAAAATCATAGATGTACATGACCAGGGAATAATATTATTCAAAGAAAAAAAGAAGGATATTAAAAGTGGGATAAGGTAGGAGGAGAAATTTCATGAGAAATCTAAAATCAAGAAGATGAAGAAATAGATATACACCATGGGAGGATGAGTGGAGGTTTAGAGAGATCACGGAAACCTCCTTATTGTCAATCAAACTAGTAAAGGGTATGAGGTTTAATTTTGGGTTAATATCCTAAAAATAACTGAATTGTAATTTCCTAGATTTTTTTATTTGGGAAACTCACACGGATTGGCTGCACGGTTGATCCAACCATGTACAAACCGTGAAGTAGATTCTGAATAAGAGAAGATAAAATGAATACACAACCAGTAGGGTTTACAAATTGTGCACACACTGTGTAGTTGGTACTTCCTGAAACTAACATGTTATGTATGGTTACTCTTGTTTGGTTGAACGGTTTACCAAGTTGGGCACCCACCATGTGGTAGGTTCTATCTAAAGCCTACAACTACATCACGGTTACATGGGTTCAATCTCATGGTTTCCCAAACCAAGAACCAACTATACGTAGGAAACTACCCTAAAAAAATTAATCTTTCTCTAATGGCTCCCAGACGAACTGAGGATCATCTAAATGATAAAAACTATACAAAAAACACTTCAATATTTAATCCTTTTCAAACCAAAAATTCAAGGGAAACACCAAAATTCCCAATGAACATGAACAAAATATAGAGATGGAAAATTGGGTGTTATGTTTATGATCAGTAGTAACTATTTTAAATACATAATATAGAAAATTAAAATATAGGAATTATAGAAAAATGGGTGCATAAACACATGGGTATTCATATTTATGAATCATCCATAATTCGCTAAAATTCAAAATGATTGAAGGTGAATTTTTTGTCAATAATCAATTTATGGAATTTGTATGGTCATATATTTTTAGATTGTATAAGATAAATAGTTTTTGATAACTATTGGGAATATTATGCTTTCATGCAAGTTTAAATTACATTTGGATACTATAATGTGTTATTATATCTATTTTAGATCATAATATCGAAAGACTAAATAAACTGTTTCATGTTTTATGTAATGGAATTTTTTGGTTATTGATGATATTTTGGTGGAATTTTTATTGTGTTTTGTCATACTTAACCATTGTGAATAATTTCATCATTAATTCAAAACAATGTTATAACGTTTTTTATGAAGTAAGATGAATGTTGTAAGAAAATAATTGAGATTAAAAATGAATTTATTGTTTCAGTTTTTAGGTTATTTGGGATATAGGATTACATATTTATGGAATGATGGATGTTTTACTTTTATTGTTAATTTTAAATTTTAATACAATTGGGTTTTATTTTTTCATATGAAGGTCTATAAATTATTTATACTATCTTAACATATACTAAAATTTTATATTTTCCTAAATATATAAATATAAGATGAGTTTATAGTTATCCTTTATAATATTATATCTTTAAATAAATGTTTTATTTAGTGATTTAGGAATGATAATTTCTACTCGTGTACTCGTCATTTAGAGGAAATGAAAACCTTGTGGTGGAAATTGATTAATGGATGAAATTATACTAGTTAGGTGAGAAAAATTCCTCATTATATTACAATATAATAAATTTAAATTCCACAAAATGAGAAAAATAATCTTGAAACCATAATTTCATACTATTAAATTAATTTATTTTGTTTTGGCAGTCTTTTTCCCACCACATTGATTAATGATTTTGTGCTCATCAACACTATCACAATCATTCAATTTCTTTTAAACAATGTTCCATATCACTCATAATAACTAATTTGATATTTATTATTTGATTATCTTCTATATTTTCATATTCCACTATGTTTCTCAAATATGGAATCCTAGTTATGATTTATTCTAGCTGACCATTAAATTTTTATTCACTCTTGTGAGGACGATGTTTAATTAAACCATTTTACGATGTCAGTTTTCAAAAATGATACTTTCTATGGTAAATAATTTGATTTCAATGATTGAATTAAAATGTAAAATACTATATTAGTAAACATGAGGAGATTTTAACTCTCTAAAATTTTCAAAGAACACTATGATTGAGTTCATTTTTAACACATAACATTTTACATCAAATGTAATTTCAATACATAAAAAAATTATTATTATTCAAATGTGACCATTATATCATAAATATTGAATTGGTGGGGTATGAATATAAATATTAACATTATAATAAAAATTTCTAAAATTTATGTAGTGGAATTATATTGAAGAATTATTAACAAATAAAAATTCATTTATTATTAATGTCATTTTATGCATCAATAATATGTTTCCATCCAAATATTTTTGTCTGAGATAAAATTATCATTCATTAATGGGTACTTATTAAATATTAATTTTTTAAAAAATTATATTTTATAAATAATAATCTCAAGATTATATAAAATTTAATTTCTATTTTTTTCTAAAAAGATTAATTCTCCAATGACCTCTGAAAAAATGTTTTTTTAAACAATCATTGTGTTTTCATTGGAAGGTGTCATTATATGTTGAATTAAATATTAAATTAATTAAATTATATGTTAATTATATATAATTTAATTTAATATATTGAAAAAAAAACAATTTATTAATATTATATGTTTTATTAAAATATTATTCTCTACATGAAACTTTATAATTGGAGAATGATTTATCACTTAAACTAATTAATAAAAAAGATAATAATGAACTATTTAAACATAATAATATAGATTATATATCTCTATAGATTAATTTCAATTCATATAATAATTATTACCAGTCATGTTGTAATGTATGATCTCCTGTACATGTAAAATGCATTTTCTAATAACTTTTTTCGATCTCATTTTATAGGTTAATAATTATTTTTGATTTAAATTATTATTAAACATGAATCATGAAAAATGCATCTTATAATTTTATTAATTAAAATAAATATATTTTAATATGGTAAATTTTATTTTTTCTCATTATGGTTATTAATTATACTAAATATTTTCCACCTTAGTAAGGATAAATTACTTAAAACAGGGAAAATCTATTGGGTAAAAATTAAAATATCAATAAAAATATCAATCATAGTATAGTATGACTAGGATTTGACCAACTATATATATAATGAGTTAATTAAATCATTACAAAACATTATTTTGATATTTGGAACCAAAACATGGCTTTTGAAAAATAGTAAATATTTTGTTCAAAGTACAGAAGTAATCTTGTATTTTCATTTAATTGAATGAATAGAATTTTTTTGTGACTAGAAAGTAACAAAAATAATCATTATATTATAAAACCAGAAATAATATTGGAAAAAATTAGCAATTTACTTTTATGAAAAATGATATTTAACCTTAAATCATATATTATCCTAAAAACTATATTACATCTGTTTTGTGTTCATATAGTCAACATTATTTCATAATTTAGAATTTTTACCTATAAAAAGATTAATATTTTTTAAAAATAATTTAATAATTTCATTAAAGGGTCCCTTTTTCATATATTTATGTTATCATGGTAAAGATTTTATGTTTTCACAGTTATGTTTTAAATGAGTTTAATGTGGTTTATCATAGATGAATGGATTAAAATGTAACCAACCCATGTAAAAATGTTATTTGAAGATTTTATTAAAACCCTATCATAAATAATAATATATATATATTTAACATTTGTTAAACATTATGTTTTAATGATATATATATATATATATTATTTAATGTTTTAGGTAATTTCATTTGTGTCCTTTCCCTCAATTATAAAAGGGGACTAACTATCCCCTCTTACCCACACATTTTATAAACATTAGGGTAGATAATAACCACACAAATCCCATCCCAAAATACATATATATTTAATAGGTATCATAACTTATTAATAATTAAAAACATATAGGATTTTGGTTTAAAACAATTGTGGTTGTCATATTATGTGGTTTTTCTTTTAGATCAATGTATTATTATTTCGTTGACTACCTACATGAAATTTATTTTAACCGTTGTGATATAATAAAACTTGTTTCTACCATATGATATGATGTTATTATATATGAATACCCACACATCTCATATAATTATAAAAAATTTTAATATATATAAAATTCATCATATTAGATGAATATTCATTATATAACATAATGATCCATCCTACAATCATATTGGAATAGTATAATTGGAAACATGGACACAAATATCTAGTTCATAAGTGAACTACTAAATCTCATATTATTCTCTTAGTTACTTGTACCCTTCTTAATAATATCAAACTTAATACCATTATTAATATTTTTGATGGAAATAAAACATAAAAAGGGTTATTTAAGATTCTTATTAAAGGTAAACAAGGGAGATATAAAACTAAAATGCTCATAATGGTAAATAATATGAGAATAATGATTTCAAACGATATAGTTCATATTAGAGCCCATGCATATGATTCATGGCATAGGAAATTATTTTTAAAGAATACTCATAATAGTCAGTAATAATTTCTGTGGTATTCAAGTGCCGCTTCTAAAATTATCATATTGGAGAAGGTTCACTCATAAAACAATAAAAATATTCATAGATCAATATCATGAAAATAATGGTTTATTTTTTCAATCCACAAACAATTGTAGTGTTAATCGATCAATACTGAGATTATAATAGTTTATTTTTTAACACCACAAACCTTCATAGTTTTCAAGGATCACTCCCACAAAAATCCTAGTGGATAATGAAACTTATTGAAATTGGATCACTCCATATTCTAGGATAATTTCTATCATGAGTTATTAGTCATTTCCCATTAATTTTGATGGAGATACATGTCTCACCCGTCACATAACATTTTTTTATTCCACACGATCAAATAACAATCACCATATAATAACCCATGATAATTAGATGGTATTGATAAACCTTTTAGCATAGCATAAATTGTTTAAAAATAGGATTTATAATTATTTCATTATTTCATTACAGTTTTACTCGGTGAAAATAAATGTGTTTCATAAATATATTTTCGTCATAATTATAAACCACACATATGAAAATATCCACAATAAACTAGAAGCGACTAATTTTTTTTGTTCTCCATGAATGGATATTATATAAAATAATAACAAAAAATTTATTGAGAAAGATATCCATTCCATTTCAAAATAAGTTATTTAAAGTTAAAAAAACATAAATAATAATGAAATTATTTTACTTTAAATTAAATATTTTAAAATATTAATTAATTATTAAATTATTTTTTAGTCATTATGGTAGAAAAATATCAATCATTATATACATGTCAAAAAATATTCCTTTATAATTTTATGTAAAAATTCAAAATTAACTAATTCAGAAAATAACAATAAGTTCTATTTTAAACCATTATGGGGAAATAACCAATTATTAAAATTTACATTAATTTTTTTTATTATACAAAGTTTTGAAAACACTTTTAATGAAACATAGGGATGGATGAATATTTTGGACTGAAGAGAGAAATAAAGCAGATCTTTCATTAAAAATTTTCTTTTAGTATCATTAGATCATATTGAGATGAAAATTATATGAGAAATCTCATTGAGAAGAAATATATAAAGAATAATAAAACTCATGAGTTTCATGAGTGAATTTTTACAATATTTCGTCAAGAGACGCATAATCATAAATAATCTAGAAAAATAATAGTGGTGTGGAATAAAATCATTAACACTCCCAAAACATTTGAATCACATTACAAAAGAAAGAAATAAAATTATTTTGAAATTATTATCCACAAATATTTATTTATTAATACTAAAATATATTCATGGTTAGTATATAAAATAGAAAAATGATACATGTTGTGAATAAAGATTGTTCTCAATTGAATCAAACGTGTGATAAAAATCAATTAAATAAAATCGTAACATTCATCAAATACTTTCATAAATCCTATATAATAAATCTAGAAATATTTTATATATATAATATAAAAAAATTAAATTTATAAAATCATTTATGATCTTTTATAAACTCTTATTACACATTTATGAAATATTTTTTGATAAAATATTTTTTTTATTTCAAAACTGCTTTGTTTTTCATGTATTTTATTCTTTTTGGGTTTTGTTCCTTGTATTTTGATTATTGATTAATAATACTGATAATATGAATCATTATATAAATAAAAAATATAATAATTACTTAAATTTTATTGTCATCCATAAATGGTAGAGATGAGAAAATGAATTGCGCAATTCAGAGAGATGGAAGACCATACATACGCATAAACATTTTTTTAATTTAATCGACTAATGGAAAAGAAAATAAATGTAATTAACGTTTAATGAATAATTTTTATATCACATATATCATATTATATATATATAACCATATAATTAACAATGTCAATATAAAATGAATAATGTGTAACATCACTTTGCTTGGGTGATAGTTTGAACGTTTGCATGGGAATCATTATCGTTGTGAATGGATAATATTTTAAAAAGGTAGGTATGATATGACATTTACATAATTATAATTATTTTGAACCATTGTCCTCTTGAATATATGTTAATTATTGTTATATTAATATTCCATACATTACACAAACACACACTTGAGGATCGAAAACATGTGTTACCTTTGGAAACATAGAAACATCCAAAACCATAACTTATGTGAGAAAAATAATATAAAATTATGTTATTCAAAAATAGAATCGTTATTATAAAAATAATACACAATAAATTTATTCCTAAAATGGGGAAAAGAAACATAAGAACAAGTGAGCTGAGATTCCCAGTAAGGGTAAATAATGGAGTTTCATAATCTTAATAAGAACATGCAGGAATGATAACATGTAAAAACATGTGAAAACCATACATTTAATATCAAATATCATAATCCTGAGTCCTAGAATATATAATTGTAATTAACAAGAGAATAAAATTATTTTAATAAAATAAATTTACCATTAAGTATAAAATTATTATATGACATAGATTTGTTTCACAAACATAATTATATAAAATAATTTCCATAGTAGTCAAGGAATACTTCACATGTTATTAATGTTGAATGGGTTATCTCAAAATACCATAACAGAAGTCATGTTTCACTCCCTAGCAAATAATTGCAATAAACGACCCATAAAAAACCATGTTCACTCCCAATTCTAATCATGTTTATATTTTAGGAGATATAAATAATTAATTAATTAATTTGAGGTCATTATAGGTTCCACCCGCCACATTAGTACAATCATATGTACAAGTGACATAAGGTCATAAAAAATAATCCATTTATAATCCAACAAATTAAATGAGATTCATAAACATTTCATCATATTATAAACTTTTAAATCCATAGTTCTCATAATAATTTCAGTAATTTATCAAAGCATAACCCAGGAAAATAAGTTGTTTTCTTAATAATTTCCATATGTAATAACCCATTTATGATAATAAGATCTCAAAAATATCATTCCATCAAAAAATAAGATATTTATATAATGAATAGAAATATTATCCTTGGATAATATCCCCATAAACTCAAATGTAACCTAAATAGATATATTATTTCATGAAAATTTATTTTTAATATACAAATGGAACTCATTTCGAGTGAAATAATTTTTCGTTACAAACAGCACATTAAAACAAAAAATTCATAAATTTTTAAATTTTATTATTTTAATACAAAATCTAAAACATTTTATGTAATTTAAAAAAACCACTTAAAACATTTCTTGATAAAAATATGGTTTACTCTTGAAAAAACACTATTTAAAATTTAAATTATTTTCAAAATAGTTTTAATTAAAAATACCATTTAAAATTATAAATGAAGAATGAAAAATTATTAAAAACATTTATTGAGGATTATCTACCATTTAATAAAAAAAATAATTTTAAATGAATACACATTTTATAATAACATTTCCTCTAAATTTCCATGAAAACTTATATAATAAGAATTAAAAGTTATAAAAAATCATTCATGAAAAATTTTACATTTACATATTGGAAAAAATTTCTAAAACAGAAAATATTTTGAAAATATTTTTATTTGAAATTAAAATTGATAATATATAAAGGATTGTTCGGTGAAAATAATTCTTATGATGGTGGGATATTTTTTTCATTAAATACATGTTAAAAGAAATAATACATTCACATTTTTGGTAAAAGTTAAATTATAATTGTATGGAAATATACAAGAATATTCATTTCACAAATTTTATAAAATGTTAGAAATTTAGTAAATTTCTTTTTACAATTTAATTTGAATATTTTTAAAAATATTTTTTATATTTTTTATAAAATATTGTTTTAGATTACAAATTGGTTTTCAATGAGAGAGAGAAATAATGGTGATTTTTCTTAAAAATATTGTTATAAACACTTCAGTACATAATGATTGTAATATTAATGGAAATCAAGTTTTTCCTCAAAAACAGAGAATAAAAAATTCATTTGTTTCATTATAGGTAGAAAAAATAATTTCATCATTGGAGGCATAATCATGAGCAATACCGATAAATGATGAGATTTTTACATAAAACCTATATCACTTTGTAAATATTTAATTGTAAGACCCTTTAAAGTGTAATATTAAATGAAACATATAATATCATGAGAATAAAAAATTCCTAATAAAAAATTTCAAATGTTCTTTATATACAAATCATAAAAGAAAAAAAGGTGTATAACATTACATAGGTCTCAAAGAAAGAAAATTGATACAAAAATTCCATAACTCATTAGTAACATTTGAAACAAAGAACCTATGAAATATATTTACTCAAATGGAAAATTAAATCACAATTATTACCAATAGAAGAATCATAAAATACATTCCTTAATGGTATGTTAATTTCATAAATAAATTCTTTGAATATGAAAAGTGAATCATAGAATTAAATAGTGTGAAAGAAATACCTTACATTATTAATAATACTTTTAATCGGAGGAATAGATATATAATGAAAACAAATTAATGATTAGATATCTTGAATATATTGATATTCATAATTTAACATGTCAAGGTGGATGTACATACACCATAGAAATGAACCTAGTTGTTAATTTTCAAATATCATCCAAAAATAAATGAGAGACTGGAAATCCCATACCTTAACCCTCTAATTTATTATTATACTTTTGAATATCCTGAATAAAAAATATATATCAATTATACAACAATTAAACAATAAACACATATGTATCATACCAAATATTATTTAATTATGAACATTTTTTACTTTTTATCATTAATTCTTTGTTCAAGTAATTTTTTACGTAATAACTGATTTGTTTTTCATGTATGTTTTTATTTATTATATTTTTATATTTTTGTTACACTGATCCTGTATAAATTATATCCATAATTTCAAAGCTGAAATAAATATCATATATATTCAGTATATATGTATTTATCATAATTTTTAAGAGTTATAGATAGAAAATTCAATACCACATTCATAGATATGGCAATTCCTACGTATGAATCAATATTGTTTTCATTTCTATGATTTAAAATAAAAAATAATAGAATGATATATTAACATTTAAAAATAATTTTTATTTCATTTATATAATATTTTTTTATTTAAATAAAATCATATTACCTTCCATGTAAATGTTTCCGGAAGAATTATTCATATCACTTCATGAGGTGGTAGTCCGCTATAATAATGATCAACTTTATTTTGACCCAAAGAGAACCTAAGGAAAGTAGTTATTTTGTGAAATCATAATTACATATTAATAATAACGTTTCAAGAATCATATATAATAATTTAAAAAACCTTGTTACCGTATAATTTAATAAGAAATGAAAGACATATAACCTCGATTTGTGAGGTGGAAGTCTATCACAAACATGTCTGACATTATTGTTTTCCAAATAGGTTTGTAGGTAAGTATATATATGTTGAATAATACTTTCATAGGTATAATAATAATATAAATATTATACCTAATTATTAATTCAATTTTCATATCCATTTGTTTGTGGTGGTGGTGGAAGTATGATAACATTTATTCGTGAGGTGGTAGTTAACCGTACAAAAGAATGATGATTTTATATCATACATAATGTAACAGAAGATATATAGAGGTCATTATATAAATATACAAACATATTATAATATTTAATATAAATATTTTATTATATTGTCATGATTTAATAAGAATTTAATGGTTTGGGGGATAAAATAAATCAAAACACTCTGTTAGAGATATTAGCACTTCTGAGAAAAATTCTTTTTGTTTAAAACAATATTACTCATATGTTGTTTTCTTGACCATGATATCGTTTTAGGATGATATTAGGTGTGTAATGAATTGATTTTGGGATTTAATTTTTAACATAATGGTTTTTTAGTGAGAATATTAGAGGAGTGGGTGTGGCATCTTATAAATGAGGTTAATCACAGACATGTAAATCATGAAAATAAAAAGTCATAAAAATGATTTCACAAGAAAAAGGCTAAAATAATATCACTCTAGATAATATAAAATATTTATTGTCTGTATATTTCCATAGAATTTGTGTTGGATAGGTTGTACTTCATTTTTATCACTTGTCTTTTTAGTTTAACCCCTGATAAACACATTTGTACTGTAACAACAGTAAATGTAACTATATTCCCTATTTGCTATGGTAAAAAACTAAGTTGAACAAATTAGATAGTTTAAAATTTTCTTAATTTCAAATATGGAATTTATTTTTTCAAATTCCATTCACATATGTGTCAAAATTAAAATTAATATTAATCCCACAGATGTGATAAGAATGAATATTTTCGAATTAAAAAATTTCAAAAGGATAGAAAAAAAGTATACCCAAATAAAATATAAAAATGATACCAATTAAATATTATCAATTAATATATATGAAATTGAACTGATTTTTCCATTGAATGAATCATATAAAAATTGGTTCATTTTTAAATGTGTTACAATAAATGATGATTCTTAACGAAATTATAATTTTCACAATTTATTGAAAAAAATTTATAATCACAAAATCCTAAATATTTCACCAGAATATAATTTATAAATACTAATTTTAAATATTAGGAATTTTTAATATGAGATTTATAAAATATGAAAAAATTTAGCTTTAAAATGATCCTGAAAAAGGCAACAAAACAAATTTTTTGAAAATTAATGTTTTAAGTGTAAAATAAGATTAAATCTTATCACATGACTAGAAAAAACATTATATAAATGTTAAAAATTTGATTCGATATATAATGTATATGTCATTAAATTAATTCACCAAAATTTAAAATAAATAAATTTATATTGGTAAAAACGTCAGTTCACATAAAAAAAAGTTCTTGAGAAAAGTTTTCTGTTATTTTTTATTTTTTTATTTTCATTTATATTTAATTTTTTCGAAACAATTCAATTTTTATTAAATTGTAAAACATATATTTTGACAATTTATTTAATCATATTCATAGTGACTATTCAAATGGATTAATGATTATATTAAATAATTGTAATATTCTAATAGCATGTCATTATTCATTTAAACTCGGTGTTGCATTTAACCCATGCTAAATTCAGTGTTTCATATAATGGAAGATAAAAAGAGTTTTTCATACAACTAATTCTATACTCTGTGTTCTATGAAACAAAAAATATTGAAGATATTAATTTTTAAAAAAAATATATTTACCAAAATCTTGGAGTGTTGTGTTTTAGCACCCGTAAAAATGTTTTTTCCTTTTAATTTGAACTTATTCTTGAAAAATTAGTTATTAACATGTTGAAATAATTTTCTAGAAAACCCACATTATAAAAATGACTAATTAAAATTCATCCTCATAATAGATAATAGGATTTTCAATGATTATTTAAAATACCACATAACATTGTTTCTACATAGGATAACATTGGTGGGAAGTGAAAACAAAGACATATAGGAGACAAATAACACCCAAATACTGATGGAGATTGATAACTAACATGACCATGAGAAATAAAAATTCTAAAAATACATAAATTAGTGAATTATGAAAAGTAACATTATATAATTATAAATAATTATTATAGGACAACATTTTATTTCAAATTCCTTTTCCTAAAGTTATTGAATAATCCCATTAAGAAATACTTACTTGTTTTTTCGATTTTAATAAGAATGGTCTAATTCTATAGTTTTTTATAAAACAATTTCAACATCATCTATTAACCCTAATTGATGAATTATTTTTTCCTAAATCACTAATGAATAATTAGTTCCATAAATGAATGATTGGTAATTTATTATACCTCTAGATATTATCAAAAATAGAGTTGTTATAATAGGTTATCAAATACCAAAAGAAGTTCAACTAATTTCATTCCATAAATAGTTAACCTTATGTACCTTCTGAAATATAATACATATAAAGGTCACTAAATTTCACAAAATCAACATAAAATTACTTATCTAAATATCATGAAGTATCTCTTGATGGTAACATTCCATATATAGTAATTCATGGGTCATATATTCTTTTGATTATTATTAATAACAAAAATTACCATAAATACATAAAGAAAACTGGCATTCATCCTCATCATTTGATTAAAACAATAGAATATTTAATACATTAAATCATTTTAATAATGTTATATACTCCAAAACTAATACAATAAAACGCATTTTCAATATATCATTTATATATTCTAAATCCATAAATAATATCAACATTACATTATCCATATAAATAATCTCTTTGTCTAAACATGACAATATTTTATCAACATCATAAACATATTATTGCTTACCTTCCAGTGATAAATATACAAAAATTACCTTAATTAACATTTCTAGGCCATCAATACCATTTAGCGTATTCTTAAAACTCGATTGTTAAAAATATATTGTCGAACAATCAAAAAATGTCTCAATATTATACTCTCCAAAACAACATAAATAAATATATAATTACATTGATCACCATAAATAATTTCATCAGTCATTATACTTTCATAATACTCCATTATCCTGGCTTCATTATCTTATTCAATAACACCTATTTCCATCAATTTTTCATATTTAGTCACTTCATCATCATAAATATAAATATTACATACACCACCTTACTGATTCTAATCATGATCTTTCCCTTGGTACATCGATTATAAAAATTCCCATAACTTTCTTATTTTAATGATTCAACCATTTATGATATGTTAGATAGAAGTTATTATCATCCATTTTGTAAACCGATCAATTCATTTATCCTTCATAATTACCTACTTTGTGACCTTTTTTCATCTTTGAAAACATCATCGCATTCCAATAAGAAATTATATTGTGCTCTTTTTCTGACATCATTGACATATAAGAAATTGAATTGAATATCCTCCAGGGCCTCTACCATCCAAACTAAAAAATAACTATATCCTACTATTAGTTGGTATGTATGGTTTTCATTTACGGTGAAATTTGTTAATAAAATATCATAATAGCAGATATTGAATAATCACAATATCTTTCGTCTAGTAATTATCCAATTTTTTCCCAATTAGAATGGTGTATGTCACATACAATATTTATCTAGTTCATTCTAGTTCCCATCAATGAATAAAACCCAACATAACATTGTGAGAATTAATAATCATATTCTAGTGCTAAAAAATCAATTAAAATAATTGATTGGATGTCTAATTGATGAAAAATTATTTATAATAAATGTCACCTTTTATTTATCTTTTCCATTCATCGTCAATAATCAAATCCTTCGTGAAGATTCATAATTATTTTTAGAAATTATAATGCATTTATCCCAAGAGTATCAAATCAGGTGTGTAGAAAGGCCTGTTATTTTTTACCAAGTTTCCATCAAATACATCACAATGGGACCTTTTTCATAGTTATTAACCCTAGGTAGCAATATTTCAATGCCACATACACTTTTGTTTTTTCATAATGGGATTTAATTTCATTGAAACCAATTTCTCTATCCTTTACCACACCATGCCTCAGATTGAGGTGGGGTTGACTTGTACACATAAAAAATGACCCATGGATCATTATCCTAATGTATCAACACATTATGAATGTGTTTGTTCAGATTTTTGTACGTCTGATGTCGTTTTCATGTAAAATTATTTTAATTTAAGAAAAGTGATACACTTTGAGTGATATTAACCACACCATGCCTCATATTGAGTATGGGATGACTCGTACACATCAAAATTGACCCATGTATATTTATTATAAAGTATCAACACAATCGTAAAGCATTTGGTTGGATTTATGTGCGTCAGTTGTTGTTTTCAGTTAAAATTCTGTCCATTTTTGTCAGAAGAGCGACACTTTGAGTGATACCAGCCACACTGTGCCTCTTATTGAGGAGAGGATGACTTTTACACATCAAAAAATGAACCATGGATATTTATCCTAATGTATCAACATAATCGAAATGCATTTGGTCATATTTCCATACGTCAGAGTTTGTTTACCATTAAATTTCTGTCAATTTTAATCAAAAGTGAGACACTATGAGTGATACCGGCCACACCATGCCTCGGATTTCGGTGAGGTTGAATTGAAAACATCACAAATGACCCATAGATCATTCTCCTAATGTATCAACACAATCCGAATGCATTTTATTAGTTTTCTGTATGTCAGTTGTTGTTTTCACTTAAAATTCCGTCCATTTTAAACCAAAGAGAGACACTTTGACTGATACCGACCACCCCGTGTCTCGGATTGAGGTGGGGTTAACAAGTACACATAAAAAATGACCCATGTATCATTATCCTAAAGTATCAACAGAATCCGAATTCATTTGGTTAGATTTCTGTATGTCAGCTGTTGTTTTCACTTAAAATTCGGCCCATTTTAAACAAAAGAGAGACACATTGAGTGATACTGGCCACACCATGCCTCATATTGATGTGGGGTTGACTCGTACACGTCACACATGACCCATGTATTGTTATCCTAAAGTATAAAAACAATCCAAAGGCATTTGGTTAGTTTTCTGTATGTCATTTATTGTTTTCACTTAATATTCTATCCATTTAAAACAAAAGATTGACACATTGAGTGATACCAGCCACACCATGCCTCGGATTGAGGATTGGTTGACACATACACATAATAAATGTCCCATATATCATTATCCTAATTTATAAACACAATATGAATGTGTTTGGTCGGATTTCTGTACATTTGTTGTTGTTTTCACTTGAAAGTCTATCCAACTGTAACAATAGAGAGACACATTGAGTGATACCGGGCACACCATGTCTCGAATTGAGTTGGGGTTGACTCATACATTTCAAAAATGACCCATGGACCATTCTCATATGGTATAAACACTATCTGAAAGCGTTTGGTCAGATTTTCATACATCAGTGGTTGTTTTCACATAAAATTCTATCTATTTTAAACAAAAGAGATACACATGGAGTGATACCATCCAAAACATGCCTCCGATTGAGGCAGGGTTGACACACACACTTCAAAAAAGACCCATGAAACATTATACTCAATTATTAATACAGTAAAAATGTGTTTGTTCATATTTCCCTACATTAGATGTGGTTTTGACTTAAAATACTCTACATTTAAAAAAAAGAGACACTTTAAGTGATATCGGCCATAAAATGCCTCGGATTGAGGCAGGGATGACATATACATTTGAAAAATGTCCCATATATCATTATACTAAATTATCAACACTAACTGAATGAATTTGTTCATATTTATATATGTTAGTTGTTGTTTTCACTAAAGAAATTTCCCATTTTAAACAAAATAGAGACATTTTGAGTGATACTGTGGAAAACGTGCCTCCAATTGAGGCAAGGTTGACTCGTACATGTCAAAAAAGACCCATGGATCATTCTCCCAAAGTATCAGTACAATATGAATGCATTTGGTTGGTCTCTCGTATGTCAGTTGTTGTCTTCACTTATAATTCTATCCATTTTTAACCAAAGAGAGACACTTTGAGGGATACCGGCCTCACCGTGACTCAGATTGAGGTAGGGTTGACTATAAAATGGCACAAATGGACCATGGATCATTCTCCTAATGTATCTACACTATATGAATGCATTAGTTTCTGATTTATGTATGTCGGTTGTTGTTTCCCCTTAAAATTCTATCCATTTTAAACAAAAGAGAGACACATGGAGTGATACCTGCCACACCATGTGTCGGATTGATTCAAGGTTGACTCGTACACGTCACACATGACCCATGGATTATTCTCCAATAGTATCAACATAATTCTATTGTGTTTTTTCAGATTTCCATATGCCAGTTGTTTTCAGTTAAAATCCTGCCCATTTTAAACGAAAGTGAGACACTTTCTGTGATACCGGCCACACAGTGCAACGTATTGAGGTGGGGTTGACTTCAACGCATCACAAATTACCCATGGATATTTCTCCTATAGTATCAACACAATAAGAATGTGTTTGGTCAGGATTCCATACGTTAGCTTTTGTTTTTACGTAAAATTCAATCCATTTTAAACCAAAGATAGACACTTTGAGTGATACCGGCTACACCGTGCCTTAGATTAAGATGGGGTTAAGTCGTACACGTCAAAAATTACCAATGGAATGTTACCCTAATGTATCAACACAATCCTAATGCGTTTGGTCAGATTTTTTGTTTGTCATTTGTTGTTTTCATTTAAAATTCTGTCCATTTTAAACAAATGAGAGATACTTTGAGTGTTACAGGCCACTATGTGCATCTATTTGAGGTGTGGTTGAATTTTACACATCACAAGTGACACATGGATCGTTATAATAATGTATCAAAAACAATTTGAATATGTTTGGTCAGATTTTCGTATGTCAATTGTTGTTTTCACTTAAAAATCAGTCCATTTTAAACAAAATAGAGACATTTTGAGTATTCCAGTCATATTTTGCATCATATTGAGGTGTGGTTGACTCATAAACGTCTCACATTACCCATGGATTCTTCTCCTAAAGTATCAACACAATATTAATGTGTTTGGTTAGTTTACCATTCATCAGTTGTTGTTTTCACTTAAAATTCTATCCATTTTAAACAAAAGAGAGGCACATTGAGTGATACTGGTCACACCGTGTCTTGGATTGAGGTGGGGTTGACTCATACATTTCAAAAATGACACGTGGATTGTTCTCCAAATTTATCAACACAGTCAGAATGTGTTTGGTTGGATTTCCATATGTCAGCTATAGTTTTCACTTAAAATTCTATTCATTTAAAAAATAGAGAGAGACATATTGAGTGATACTGGCCACACTGTGCCTCAGACGAAGGTGGGTACACTTTTACACATCAAATAGGGCCCATGTATATCTCTCATATCATATCTACACAATCTAAAATATTTGGGTTGGAGTTATGTGCGTCAGTTGTTGTTTTCACCAAAAAGTTTGTCCATTTTAATCAAAAGAGAGACACTTTGAGTGATACCGGTCACACCATCCCTCAGATTGATTAAGGGTTGACTTGTACACATCCCAAATGACTCAGGGATCATAATCCTTAAGTATCACCACAATCCAAAGGCATTTGGTTAGATTTCAGTATGTCAGAGTTTGTTTTCCATAAATTTATGTCCATTTTAAACTAAAGAATCACACTTTGAGTTATACCAGCCACATTGTGCTTTAGATTGACGTGGGGTTTACTTGTAAACGTCACAAATGACCCATGGACCATTACCCTAAAGTATGAAGACAATACGAATGTGTTTGGTTAGTTTTCTATATGTCAGTTGTTGTTTTCACTTAAAATTCTCTCGATTTTAAATAAAAGAGACACGTTGAGTGATACCGGCCACACTGTGCCTCGGATTGAGGTGGGGTTGATTCGTACATGTCACAAATTACTCATGGCTAATTATACTATTGTATCAACACAATCCTATTTTTTTGGTAAATTTTTGTATGTCAACTATTGTTTTCACTTAAAATTATATCCATTTTAAAAAGAGAAACTTTGAGTGATACTGGCCACAACGTACGACTAATTGAGGCGGGGTTGACTCATACACGTCACACATGACCCATGTATCATTCTCATAATGTATCAACACAATCTGAATGCATTTGGTTGATTTTTCGTATGTCATTTGTTGTTTTCACTTAAAATTCTATCCATTTAAAACAAAAGAAAGACACTTTGAGTGATACATGCCACACCGTGCCTCAAATTGTGGTGTGGTTGACTCTTACATGTCCCACATGACACATTGATTTTTATCCAAAATAATAACCCAAATAAAAATGTGTTTGGTTGGTTTTTCGTATGTAGGTTGTTGTTTTCACTTTAAATTATGTCCATTTTAAAGAAAAGAGACACACTTTCAGTGATTCCAGTGACTTTGTGCTTCATATTGAGGTGGGGTAGACTCATAAATGTCACACATGACACATGCATAATTATACTAATGTATCAATGCAATCCGATTTCATTTGGTCAGATTTCCATACGTCAGTTGTTGTTTTCACTTAAAATTCTTCCCATTTTAAATAAAAGAGAGACACTTTGAGTGATACCGGCCACACCATGCCCTAGATTGAGGCGGGGTTGACTCATACATGTCACAAATGGATCATATATTGTTATACTAAAGTATCAACACAATCCAAATGTTTGTTTTCTCAGATCATCGTATGTTAGTTGTTGTTTTCACTTTAAATTCTACCCATTTTTAAAAAAAGGAGACACTTTGAGTGATACTGGCCACACCATGCCTCATATTGAGGTGGGGTTGACTTGTACACGTCACACATGACCCATGGATCGTTCTCCTATTTTATCAACAAAATTTGAATGCATTTGGTTGGTTTCCCGTATGTCATTTGTTGTTTTCACTTAAAATTCTATACATTTAAAATAAAAGAGAGACACATTGAGTGAAAACGGCCACACCGTGCCTCATATTGAGGAGAGGATGAAATTTACACATCATAAATGACACTTGGATCATTATCCTAAAGTATCAATGCAATCCGATTGCATTTGGTCAGAAATCCGTACATCAGTTGTTGTTTTCACTTAAAATTCTTTCCATTTTAAAACAAAAAGACACGTTGAGTGATACTGGCCACACTAGGCCTCAAATTGGGGTGGGGTCGACTCATACACGTCACACATGACCCATGTATCTTTATCCTAAATTATTAACACAATCCGAATGTGTTTGGTTGTATTTTCGTATGTTAGTTGTTGTTTTTACTTAAAATTCTGCCCATTTTAAACGATAGAGTGACATTTTAAGTGATACCAGCCACACCGTGCCTCGGATTGAGGCAGGGTTGACTCATACATGTGAAAAATATCCCATGGATCTTTATCCTAATGTATCAACACAATTATAATGCGTTTGGTCATATTTCCATACGTCAGCTTTTGTTTTCACTTAATACTCTGTCCATTTTTAACAAAATAGAGACATTTTTAGGGATACGAGCCACAACGTGCCTTGGATTGAGGTAGGGTTGACCCGTACATGTCAAAAATGTCCCACGTACCATTATCCTAATTTATTAACACAATATGAATGCTTTTGGTCAGTTTTATGTACGTTAGTTGTTTTCATCACTTAAAATTATGTCTGTTTTAAACAAAAGAGAGACAATTTGAGGGATACCAGACACAACGTGCCTCGTATTGAGGCAGGGTTGACTTTTAAATGTCACATATGACCCATGAATAGTTCTCCTAAAGTATCAACATAATAAAAATTAGTTTGGTTGGATTTCCATTAGTCATTTTTTCACATAAAATTTTGTTAATTTAAAACAAAAGAGATACACAATGAGTGACACCGGCCACACCGTGCGTCGAATTGGGGAAGGGTTGACTCGTACAATTCACTTATCACCCATGGATAGTTCTCTAACATTTTCAAGAAAATATGAATGAGTTTTGTCAGATATCCATACGTCATTTTTTGTTTTCACTTAAAATTCTGTCCATTTTAATCAAAAGGGAGGCACTTTGTGGGAAACCGGCCACACAATGCCTCGGATTGAAGAGAGGCTGACTCATACGCATCACAAATGACCCATGGATCGTTCTCATTAGGTATCAACATAATCAAAATGTGTTGGGTAGGTTTTTCCATAAGTCAGTTGTTGTTTACACTTAAAATTTTGTCTATTTTAAACCTAACTGAGACACTTTGAGTAATACCAGCCACATCATGCCTTAGATTAAGGCAGGGATAAATCATACTCATTTAAAACGACTCATGGATCATTATAATAATATATTAATAAAATCCTAATGTGTTTGTTTGGATTTTCGTACGTCAAGTTTTGTTTTCACTTAAAATTTTGTCCATTTTTAACGAAAGAGAGACACTTTGAGTGAAACCGGACACAACGTGGCTCGAATTGAGGCGGAGTTGAATCATAAATTCCACACATGACCCATAGATCATTATACTAGTGTATCAACCCAATAAAAATTTGTTTGTTCAGTTTTCCATACGTAGGTTGTTGTTTCCACTTAAAATTATATCCATTTTAAACAAAAGAGAGACAGTTTGAGTGATACCGGCCACAAACTGCCTCAGAATGAAGTGGGGTTGACTCATACACATAAAAAATGAAACATGGATAGTTCTCCTAATGTATAAACACAATATTAATGTGTTTGGTCGGATTTTGTGTATGTTAGTTGTGGTTTTCACTTAAAATTCTGTTCATTTTAAACAAAAGAGATACACTTTGAGTGATACTAGCCCCACTAAGCCTTTATTTGAGGTGGTGTGGACTCTTACACATCATACATGATCCATGGATCGTTCTCCTAATGTATCAACACAATCTGAATGCAGTTTGTCTGATTTATGTATTTCAGTTGTTGTTTTCGCTTAAAATTCATTCAATTTTAAACAAAAGAGAGACATTTTGAGTGATACCATCCACAATGTGCATATCATTGAGGTGGGGTTGACTCATACACGGAACACATGACCCATGGATCCTTATCCTAAATTATAATCACAATCATAATGTGTTGGGCCAGTTTTCTGTATGTTAGTTGTTGTTTTCACATAATATTATGTACATTTTAAACAAAAGAGATACACATTGAGGGATACCGGCCACATCATGCCTCGTATTGAAGTAGGGTTGACTCGTACATATCAAAAATGACCCATGGATATTTCTCCTAATGTATCAAAAAAATCTGAATGCATTTGGTCATATTTCTGTACGTTAGCTGTTGTTTTCACTTGAAATTCTGTCCATTTTAAAAAAACGAGACACTTTGAGTGATACTAACCACACCGTGCCTCGAAGTGAATAGGGGTTGACTCTTACATGTCACAAATCACCCATGAATCATTATCATATAGTATAAACACCATAAGAATGTGTTTTGTTGGATTTCTGTGCGTCAGTTGCGGTTTTTAGTTTAAATTCTATCCATTTTAATCAAAAGAGAGACACTTTGAGTGATACTGGCCAAATTGTGCCTCGTATTGAGGAGGGGTTCAATTTTACACATCAAAAATAAGTATTTTATCGTCATACTAAATTAAATGCATAATCCATATTCATTTGGTCTATTTCCATATGTCATAGTTTGTTTTCCCTTAAATTTCAGTCTGTTTTAATCAAAAGAGAGACACTTTGAGTAATACTGGCCACATCGTGTCTCGGATTTAGGAAGGGTTGACTTGTAAACATCACACATGACCCGTGGATATTTCTCCTAAATTATCAACACAATCCCAATGCGTTTGGTCAGTTTTCCATACATCAGTTGTTGTTTTCACTTAATATTTTGTCTGTTTTAAACAAAATAAAGACACTTTCAGTGGTACCGAGCACACTATGCCTCAGATTATGGTGGGGAAGACTTTTAAACATCTCAAATGATTCATAGATAATTATCCTAAATTATCATCACAATACGAATGCATTTGGTTAGATTTCCAAATTTCATTCATTGTTTTCACTTAAAATTATGTCCATTTTAAACAAAAGAGAGACACATTGAGTGATATTGGCCACATTGTGCCTCAACATGAGGCGGAATTGACTAGTACACTCTCCACATGATCCGTGAATCGTTCTCCTAATGTATCAAGACAATACGAATGCATTTGGTCAGTTTTCCATATGTTAGTTGTAGTTTTCACTTAAATTCTATCCATTTAAAACAAAATATAAACACATTGAGTGATACTGGCCACACCATAGCTCAGATTGAGGAATGGTTGACATGTAAACATCCAAAATGACCAATGTATAGTTATCCAAAATCACCGAAACAATATGATTGCGTTTTTTCTGATTTCCATACGTCAAATGTTGTTTTTACTTAAAATTTTGTCAATATGAAACAAAAGAGAGACATTTTGAGTGATATCGGCCACACCGTGCCTCGGATTGAAGAAGGGATGACTCATACACATCCATAATGACCCATGGAACATTATCCTAGAGTATCAACACTATAATAAGGTGTGTTGTCAGATTTTGGTATGTTAGTTGTTGTTTTCACTTAAAATTATGTCTATTTTAAACAGAAGAGATACACTTTTAGTGTTACCGGCCACAATGTGCCTCGGAATGAGGTGAGGTTGACACATACACATCACACATGACCCATGGATCATTATCCTACAATATTAATCCAATTGTAATATGTTTGGTCAGATTTTCATACATCAAATTTTTTTTCCACTTAAAATTATGTCCATTTTGAACAATAGAGAGTCACTTTAAGTGATACCGGCCACAACATGCCTCAGATTCAGGCACAGATGACTCTTACTTGTCAAAAATGTACACTGGGTCATTCTCCTAATGTATCCATACAATCTGAATGGATTTCATAATATTTCTATACATCAGCTGTTGTTTTCAATTAAAATTCTGTCCATTTTAAACAAAAGAGGGGCATTTTGAGTGATACTGGCCACACCATGCCTCAGATTCATGAATTAATGACTCGTACACATCACACATGACTAATTGACCATTATCATTATGTATCAACACAATCTAAATGCGTTTGTTTGTTTTCTGTGTGTTAGTTGTTGTCTTTAGTAAAAATTATGTCTATTTTAAACAAAAGAATGTCACTTTGAGGGATAACAGCCACACCATGCATCGTATAGAGGTGGGGTTTACTCCTACATTTCAAAAATGACCCATGTATCGTTCAAATAAATTATCAACATAATCTGAATTAATTTGGTCAGATATTCGTATGTTAGTTGTTGTTTTCACTTAAAATTCAGTACATTTTAAACAAAAGAGTGACACATTGAGTGTTTCCAGCGACACCGTGTGTCGTATTGAGGTGGGGTATACTCTTACACATCACTAATGACCCATGGATTTTTATCCAACAATATCAACACAATCTGAATGAGTTTTTTCAGATATCAATATGTCAGTTGTTGTTTTCACTTAAAATTCTGTCCATTTTAAACAAAAAGAAGAGACTTTCTATGATATCGGCCATATCGTGCCTCTGATTGAGGTGGGGTTGACACATACACATACAAATTGACCCATGGATAGTTCTTCTAATTTATCTACCCAATATAAAATAATTTTTTTGGTTTTCAATACTTCAGCTGTTGTTTTCGCTTAAAATTCTGTCCATTTTAAACCAAAGAGAGAAACATTGAGTGATATCGGCCACACAGTGCCTCGGATTAAAGTGGGGTTGACTCGTACACATCACAATTTACCCATGGATCATTATCCTAAAGTATCAACAAAATCAGAATGTGTTTGGTCAGATTTTGGGTACGTCAGTTATTTTTTTTCACATAAAATTTTGTACATTTTAAACAAAAGAGAGACACTTTCAGTGTTACTGGCCACATGGTACCTCTATTTGAGTCTTGGTTGAATTATACACGTCACACATGACCCACATATTGTTCCACTAATCTATTAACCCAATCATAATATGTTTTGTCAGATTTTCGTACATCAGTTTTTGCTTTCATTTAAAATTCAATACATTTTAAACAAAAGAGAGACACTTTGAGTGATACTGGCCATATCGTTCCTTGGATTGTAGTAGGGTTGACTCATACATGTCAAAAATTTCTCATGGATCGTTCTCCAAATGTATCAACACAATTCAAATGCATTTGGTCAGATTTCTATATGTGAGCAGTTGTTTTCACTTAAAATTTTGTTCATTTAAAAAAAGTGAGACACTTTGAGTGATACCATCCACACCGTGCCTCAGATTGATGTATGGATGACTCGTACATGTCAAAAGTGACCCATTTATCATTCTCCTAAAGTATCAAAATAATATAAATTTGTTTGGTTGGATTTCCAAGCGTCAGTTGTTGTTTTCACTTAAAATTATGTCCATTTTAATCAAAAGAGAGACACATTTAGTGATATCGGTCACACTGTGCCTCAGATTGAAGCAGTGTTGATTTTTACACATCAAAAATGACCAATGGATTGTAATACTAAAGTATCAACACAATAAAAATGTTTTGGTTTGGATTTCTAGTATGTCAGAGTTTGTTTTCCATTAATATTTTGTCCATTTTAAACAAAAGAGACACACTTAGAATGATACCAGAAACTACATGTCTCAGATTGTGGAGGGGTTGACTCAAAAAAGTCACACATGACCCATGGATCGTTATCCTAAAGTATCAAGACAATATAAATTTTTTTGGTCTGTTTTCCCTAGTTTGTTGTTGTTTTCAATTATAATTGTGTCCATTTTAAATAAAAGAGAGACACTTTGAGTTACACCATCCATACTGTGCCTCAGATTGAGGCGGGGTTGAATCTTACAAGTCAAAAATGACCCATGGATCATTATCATAAAGTATCAATGCAATACGAATTTGTTTGGTAAGATTTCTGTAAGTCGGCTTTTGTTTTCACTTAAAATTTATCCATTTTAAACAAAAGAGAGTCACATTGAAAGATACTAGCCACACCATGCCTCTAATTGACGTGAGGATGACTCATACATATCACGCATGACCCATGGATCGTTCTCTTAATGTATCAACAAAATATGAATGTGTTTCTTTGGTTTTCCATATTTCATTTGTTATTTTCACTTAAAATTTAATCCTTTAAAAAAATAGATTCACTTTGACGGATACCGGCCACACTTTGCATCTTATTGAGGCAGGGTTGATAGGTAAACATCAAAAATGACCCATGGATCATTCTCTTAATGTATCAACACAATCCGAATGAGTTTGGTTGGATTTTCATATGTTAGTTTTTGTTTTCACTTAAAATTATGTCATATTTTAACAAAAGATATACACTCCGAGTGATACCGGGCACTAGGTCCCTTGGATTCAGATAGTGTTGACTCATACACTTCACAAATTACCCATGGATTGTTCTCAAAAATTATCAATACAATCTCAATGTCTTTGGTCAGATTTCCATATGCCAGTTGTTGTTTTCACTTAATATTCTGTCCATTTTAACCAAAAGAGAGTCAATCAGTGTAATACCAGTAGCACCATGATTCGAATTGAGGATAGTTTGACTCCTACACATTAAACATGACCCATTGATCATTCTCCTAAATTATTAACACAATAGGAATGTGTTTGGTTAGTTTTTCGTACGTTAGTTGTTGTTTTCACATAAAATTATGTCATTTTTAATCAATAGAGTGACACTTTACATGATACCAGCCACACCATTACTCGGATTGAGGATGGGTCGAATCGTACATGTAAAAAATGTCCAATGTATTGTTCTCCTAAGGTATCAACACAATTAAATTGCTTTTGGTCATATTTTCGTACGTCATCTGTTGTTTACACTTAAAAGTTTATCCATTTTAAACAAAATATAGACAATTTGAGTGATACATGCCACATCATGCCTCAGATTGAGGCATGGTTGACTCGTACACATCTAACATTTCCCATGAACCCTTCTTCTAATGTATCAACACAATCCAAATTCTTTTGGTCAGTTTTCTATATGTCAGTTGTTTTCTTCACTTAAAATTTTGTCTATTTTAAAAAAAGTGACACATTGAGGGATACCGGCCACACCCTTCCTCATATTGAGGTAGGGTTTACTTTTACAACTCACAAATTTCCCATGTATCTTTCTCAAGTATCAACCCAATCTAATTGCGTTTATTTGGATTTTCATATGTCAGTTATTGTTTTCACTTAAATTTATGTTCATTTTAAACAAAAGTGAGACACATTGAGTGATATCGGCCACACCATGTGTTGGATTGATGATGTATTATCTCGTTCATGTCAGAGATGACCCATGGATCCTTATCCAACTGTATCAACATAATCTTCTTGTGTTTTTTCAGATATCTATACATTATTATTAGTTTTCACTTAAAATTCTGTACATTTTAATCAAAAGAGAGACATATTGTGTGATACCAGCCACACCGTTCCTCGGATTGAAGAAGGGTTGACTCATATGCATCAAAAATGATCCAGGGATCATTCTCCTAAAGTATTAACACAATCTAAATGTGTTTGGTCAGTTTTCCATACAGGAGTAGTTTTTTTCACTTAAAATTCTCTCCATCATAAACCAAAGAGAGATGTTTTGAGTGATACCAGCCACACCATGACATATCTTATGGCAGGTATGACTCTTACACATAAACAATGACACATGGATCATTATACTAAGGTATCAACACAATGTGAATGCCTTAGGTCAAAATTTCATACATCAGTTGTTGTTTTCAATAAAAATTCTGTCCGTTTTAAACAAAAGAGAGACACATCGAGTGATACCGGTGACACAATGCTTCAGATTGAGGTAGGTTTGACTCGTAAAAATCAAATATTTTCCATGGGTCTTTCTATTAAAGTATCAATACAATACGAATGCGTTTGGTCAGTTTTCCGTATGTCGGTTGTTGTTTTCACATAAAATTTTGTCCATTTTAAACAACAGAGTGTCTTTGAGTGATATCGGCCACACTGTGACTTGGATTGAGGCGGGGTTGACTCATAAATGTCAAAAATGACCCATGGATCATTCTCCTAAAGTATCAACAAAATAAAAAATCATTTGGTTGGTTTCTCGTATGTCAGTTGTGGTTTTCTTTTAAATTTTTGACCCTTTTAAACAAAACAGAGACATTTTGAGTGATATCGGCCACACCGTGACTCATATGGAAGAGAGGTTGACTAATACACATCACACATGACACATGTATAATTATCATAAAGTATTAATACATTTCTAATGCGTATGGTTGTATATGAGGGTATTTTGGAGATTTTACTGATTTTTCTTATCTAAAGCCCAATGAAAAGTGTTCATCGTTGTTCCCTGTTGCTGGTGCATTTCATCTGTAAAAATAGAAAAATGACTCATTAGATAAAGGATGGTTTATTTAATAACAATTAAAATTTTCCAACAAACATTTACATACAACAATGTTTCATCTTTTTATCTCCTTAACCACTCTCAAAAAAGGGCACCAATTGTACACATCCCCAAGTCAAATATTCATGCTATTTATGTAAAATCCTCCATCAGCTATGTGGCCCATTCATTTCTGAACAAATATATATCATCTAGTGAATATGAGGCACATGATGATGGTTGTTGGTCCTCAACACTAGGAGCAGCAACTGGGTTGGAAACATGTTGTTCCTCTACACTATGAGCAGCAGCAGCAGCAGATTGAGAGACTTGTTCAGCCTTGAGGTTAGGAGCACTAGAACATATAGATGTCATTATCTACAAAAGTTGTTGAACAGTTAATTTATATTACATAAATTCAACAATTATAAGATAATAAAATGAGATAACAAAATCTATATTACAAACAAAATATTTCATGTTTATTGAACTGTCATTCTTTTTTTCAAAGGATGAATGGATTTGACACTACTATTGATTATCCAAATCCCATTATTATGCTATCCTATAACACAAAAAACATTATCTACATTAGGACCGCTATGAAATGATTGTGAGATACCACTGAGAGGATCATACTCATCTGAATTTTCATCAGTCCCTTCAGTAGTTTTGGATGATAATAGAACAATTGACCACTTTTGGTTTGTGGGATTTGGAACATAAAATACGTTTACCACTAGTGATGCCATTATAAACTTTTCATCTTTGTACACTTCTTTACTAAAATAATCTTTCAAAAATACCAATTCATTCATTTTAGAACCACTGTTGTTATCAACCCATTTTCATTGAAAAACTAGCAGTTGGAATTTCATATAATCCTACTCCCATATTTGTTTGAGAATGCCAAAGTAAGAAATATTCACATAAATTGGATTTTTGTACTTACTAACAGAAACATGCATCGCTTCAGCTACAAGTTTAACTCCACTATTTTTCATGGTACTATCTTTAACATGTTGATTTCTATGGAATGTATAACCATTAATTACTTAACCATTGTAAGATAATACATATAGACATGGTCCTTTATCTAGCCATCAAAGTCATTCTGAAATTGAAGTCTGATTTTCAGCTAACTCCTTAAAAATATGGTCCCAAAACCATCCTATTAACAGGTGATTATGTGTATTTGATATCCATTTTACATCCCATGATGTATTCAACTGCCTAAGAATTTCTTTGTGGTTTTCAATATATGGGGAAACCTCCCAAATTTTATGCAAAACCAAATGGTGGGCCTACTCCCAATATGTAATATTGACTATCAGAACATCTCTTCCAGAAATTCCCTCACTCTCAAGGAATCCAGTGTGATTAGATTTAGGGGGACCAATTACTTCCACATCAGATAACTATTTGGTATAGAATTCAATGGTTTCCTTAACAATGTATCGCTCCAGAATACAACCCCCTAGAAGGATTCTATTTTTTGACATACGCATTCAAAATCATCATTTACCGTTAAATGGGGAACATCTATCTATAGTGCACATGACCAGAAATTCGAATCTCTCTCACTAAGTGATCTATCAAATGAGCCATCAAATCAAAGAATGATGGCGGGAAGAACATTTCTAATTCACATAATATGATGACAATTGCTCTTTCCATAGCTTAAAATTTCAACGGGTCTAAAACATTGCTGCATATATCTTTGAAAAATAAACAATGTTTGTTTAATGTATAACAAAAATTCTTGAGAAAAATGCAACGTAAATATATGGGAATGAAATCATCCATTAAAACATGGATGACATGTGATTTCATACCTTTAAACTTTAAATCATTCATTAACACATTGTTCTTGACATTTGATGAATACCCCTATTGAACCATTACATCACTGATTAAGTTTCAAACTGATATCTCTCCTCCCTGGAAAGAGTGTAAGTAACTAGAGGAAGAAACATTCAATTTTCATCCTTCACTGGAGCCAACTCTTCTCGTATTCCAATTTCAACCATGTCCAACATTTCCTTAATTGCATCCTTTGTTTTCCAGGGGAATTTTTCAATGTTATGATAACACTGTCACATACATATTTTCCACATACATCACATCATGAAAATTTATAATGTTTTGATAATTCTAGTATGGTAATTCAAAAAAACTGATCTCTTTTTCCAACTTATTTTTGTAAGTTTTTTCAAAAATGATTTAGCAAAAATACTGTTCACATGATTTACTTTCTCAAATAGCTAATCACCTGTTAGTTGAGATGGTGTTGTGTGTTGTTCAAAAATTCCATTGAATGATGTCATCCAAGATCAGTACTTATTCATACGAGGTATAAATCTATTAAGTCCTAGAGAATCATATTTTAATAAATGTTTAAACCTTATAGATTTTGTATCTTCTTCACACATGGTACACCCATGAGTTACTTTAATGCTATAGCCTGACATATTTTTTAAGTAGGAAAATAATTTATCATCCCATTCAACATCACTCTCAACATGATGTATTTACTTTTATAAGAATCATAAAACATAACACCTAAATCCCACAATAACTTCAAATCCTCGATCAAATGAGCCAAATAAACATCAATATCATTAGTTGGTTTTTTTGGCCCTGATATAATCACAGATAACATAATGAATTTCTGTTTCATGCATAATCAGGGTGGAAAGTTATAATTTTCCTACACAACATGCCATCTACTATGAGTGCTGGTTTGAAAACCAAAATGATTCACTCCATCTGTATATAATGCATGACGAATGTTTCTCTACTCATTTCCAAAATATGGATACACATGATCAATTCTCTTCCATTGAGGAGAGTCAGTTAGGTGATGTAATTTCCCATCTTTTTTTATTTTCCCTACTTGCCATGATAATTGTCTTACAATTTCGTCACATCCATATAGACGGGTAAACCTTGGAATGATTGGAAAGTACCATACAGAATTCGTAGGACTGGATTCATCTTTCTTGTATCGAGAAGCACCACACATTGGGCATTCTGTAACTAATTTTTTCTCTTTTTGAATCAATATACAATGTTTTAGGTAGGCATATATTCTTTTAGAAATCCTAATCATCGATCATAGCATTCATTTAACTTCATGTGTTCGGCTTTGGATCTCATTATCTTCTTGGAGCATGACATTCAAGAGACCAAGTATTTCCATAAAACTGACATCACTCAATATGTTGCCTACTTTCAATTTATACGACATCTTTATAGCTGACAATACTGTATATTTAGAGCAACCAGCATACAATGGCACCTTTGCAGAACTATTTAACTTCTCAAACAATTTTGGGCAATCACAGAGTTCGTCTTCAACAGTCCATGTCATTTACTTAATATGATCATCGTCATCATTGACATCTGTAATCACATCTTCCTTACAGACTTCTTCATTATCCATATTTGTAATCCTTTATGATCCATAAGATGCATTTTTATCCTAGCTAGTAGCTACATTCTCTTTTTCTTAGTGTTTATTCCTACAACTATAACTCTGATATATTTCGTGACATTTCAAATGTTCTTCCAACACCTTTGGTGTAATTAGTCTAGAATAACAACAACGTAAACACAGACAAAGGATTTGAGAAGGAACCTTTGTGTAATCCTATGCAAAAATGATGAACTCTTTCACTCCATTCTTATACTCTATTGTCAAACGATTAGAATCCATCAAATATTTCTTTATCTCCATTATATTTGAATATGATATGCTATTATTTATGATTCAAATAAACAAATAAATACATCTAAATACAGTAGAAGAGAACCACATATAAAAATAGGGATTAATAGAGCCTAACCGTTTCCAATTATGATTTGTAAATCAACAGAACCTGGATAGACCCCCATCAAAATAAACATACTTTCTTTCCCCCTTACCAATAGTTCTAGCTCACACCACCCTTATAGAAAATCATCAAACATACTTTTAACCAACCCTACCAGTCACCTCATTCATAATAAAATAATCACATTAAACAGCCCACAACTAGCGACCATACTCAATTAAAACGAAAAAAATGATTCAATTTTGATGAGAAAACTAATTTAGTAGATACATTTCTAAACACAATGTGGTTCACAGGGGAGAAAAATAACCTAGGATTATCTTAAATTACTATGCAATATCATAGTATTTGTTACCCAAATTAACTTAAGAAATACAAATTTGCTGTTAGTAAACATAAATTCTATCATGAACATCTAAAGGTTATGCAATAACTCTCCCTTACCTTCCCCAAACTTCTAACTAATATCCTTAGACACGTCTTACATCAATTATATAAAAAATATCATTCCCATATGATGGGATAAACAACAATCCCTTACTGTTAAAAAACTCACGCATGAGGGAGAAGGACAACATCGACCATCCCTATCCAAAACTCAAACATCTAATCAAACCTCCTCTCAATAACTATTAATACATTAAATAATATTAATAACAACTATAAATAAATTATTTCCCAAAAGGATGACCTATAGATTAGAAAAAGTACTATCTATTTAGGTAAAATAGAAATTGGGTTCCTTTTTTTCTTATGAATCATTAAATTTGGACAAACACACTAAACATCTCTATAAAATTAATATTTTCACAGGAATTTTAAGGTAAAGAGAGATAAATATTTCTATTGAAAATAATTCATCTAAATAATTTAGTATCAATTCAAAGAGGTTATTGGTTAATAAAGGGATGATGTCAATAACTGAGGACATAATCATGCCTAGAATCTCAAACCAAAATCACCACATCACAAAATTTTATATACTAAAACATGACCATCGTACTAAATAAAAATACACCATAATGAATATTAGCATAAGAACAAAAGGAAACAGTTGAGCATGAGTGGGGAAATCACCAAAAATAAAAGATGGAAATCCAATAATCTAAGAACATTGAATGGAATACCAAACACATGAAATAGGGTTCGTAGGGAGTAGGGTCCAGCGGGGAGGATGAGAAGTAGGGTTCGTGGGTTGGAGGATCCACAGAAGGTGTTTGAGGGGATGATAAGGAGTACAACTAGTGGCGGTAGGGTATGGAAGTGGCGACGAAGTAGGGCAGCGGCAGCGGAGAAGGCCTATCGATGATGGAGTAGGGCAATAGTAGCGGAAAAGGGCTAGTGGCGGAGTAGGGTACAGGCGGCAGAGTAGAAGATAACAAAGAGAATATCGGGGGGAGGGGAGTTATTGTAGGGGTATAGTCCCGCGAGAACTTCAGGGGGAAATAAACAGAGGGCACTGTGTACCCTAATTTATAAAATGGTCCCTTGGTTTTATCAATGCTAAAATTTAAGCACTGATAAAGTGATCGTTTATCTGTGCTAAATGATTAGCCCCAATATAGGGAGCCATTATCAGGGCTCGAATAGCACTGATAATGGTAAATCTTTATCAGTGCTAGAAAATTTTCTGATAAAGTGACCCTTTATTAGTTCTTTTAATTAGCTCTAATAAAGAGTTACCATTATTAGTTCTTTTTGCATACAACTGATAAAAGGTGGTGATTCCCTTGCTCATTTTCGTAGTTGTGAAATCATTGTATATATGTAATAAAACATGAACATTACTATATAATTACACTTTCATAACATGTTAAACCCATACCTTCAATATTAAAGTTCATAATCTTGAATCACACCATAAATATAAGAATTCCATAAGGCATGAATCAAATTGGAATCAATGAGAATGATACATGAGATCATAACATTTGTATAAGAAATAGATTTATTTCATAATATAAAAATAGGAATTCATTCTCATTTTAGTCAGTTCTCAAGTCTGGTGATATAGAAATGTAATAGGATAAATCCCCAACCCATAATAGTATTCATTATTCTCTCCCTAGTCTATAATAACAAATAATTTCCATTACTGAATCACGTTCACTACCCATTCCATTCCTTTAAATTTCCTGATATTAAAATCATTACACACTTCAATTGAGTGATATGTGGGTCTCACACATCATATAATAAAAATCATTCATATGTATACCACAAGATAAGAAAACATACATCATATCATAAACCATGACATGAAATGGTTTACATAAAAAACATGTCACATTATAAAAGGTTGAAAAGTGACAAGTCTTATAATCATTTGAGCATTTTATTATAGAATAACCAATGAAATGAAGTATATTTCATAAGAATTTTCCCATTAGATAACCTATGGAAGACAAATAGTTCACATATACATCATCCCATGATGTAAATAAATTATTCCATTAAATAATATAAGTCTTATTCTTGGATATTATCCCTATTATGACATAGTTTAAATCAATTGATGTCATCTTACATGGAAAATGATATTCAAATGAAATTTTGAAAATTTATTTAGGAAAATAAGTTAACATTGAGAATAAAGTTTTTAACTAAAAATTCCTGAAGCATTTTGGAATTAATATTAATTTCAAAAGAACATTAAATGTTATAAAATACTGATTATATACATTTTAATTTATTTCCTAATGAAAATGAACATTCCACTTAGAAAAAAAATTTAAAACACAAAATAGTTTGAAAATCATTTTCTTTGAAAATTCCCATTAAAAATAATAAATAAATCATTAAACATTATTTAAAAAAAATAAAAAAAAAATCCTTTTAAAACAGGAAATAAAATTTTAAAACAGAAATCATAAAACATTAAGAAAATTAGATTCTTTTAAAATAACTTTAAAATCTTATTTATGAATCTATTAAAACTGTTTAAATTTTTATGGAAGAAAATATTATTTTCACATTAAAATATTCATTCAAAAATTGAAATCATTTTAAAAGTAGTTTTCATCAAAAATAACCATGAAAACATATATAACAAAATCAAAATAATATAATGATCTTGATGGGGCCAAATTTCATTCTTATTTTTCACGTTAAAAAGAAATATTTCATTTATTTTTTTTTGTAAAAACCGAAGGGGAATTTTTGGAAAATATAATGAAGATTCCTTTAAATTTTTTAGAAAAAACACATCCATGGGTAAAGTATCGTGAATGAATAATATGAATAATGCTAAATAATTAAATCATTTTTATAAAACATGCTTTTTGTGGAAAATGGGTTTTCGACTGAAGAGAGAAATAAAGATGATTTTTATTAAAAATAATATTTTGAACACTCGGTTACATAAATAGAGAATATGTTATGAAAATATTATATTTATAGAAAATAAGTTGAGGATAATAAATTTAAATAGTTTAATTAGAGATATATATAATTATTTCATCATTGGAATCATTATCACGAGTAATCCCAATAAATGTTGAGATTGTAACTTAAAGCCCTTACCACATGGTAACCACGAAATAAAAGACCCAACGTAGGAGTAACATTCAATGTACATATAATATCTGGAGAATAAATAAATTAATGATATTACATTTCATATGGGTTGTATTTACACCTCCAAAAAATATATAAAATTATAACAAAATATATGTGAGAAATTATGAAAATCGAGTCAAGAATCCAATATAACTTTGATAACATCTGGACCATAATTTACATGAAAGGGAATCATAAAATTGCTATTTAAATAAAAATAGTTATTATTTTAAATCTAATGAAATAAATTCATGGTAATTATATATGACAAATAAAATAAATATGTGGTGAATAGTTCATCTATCTCACATAAGTAAAAATGTTATAAGAAAATCTATTAACATTTTTCTTATCAATTGAATCAGAAGAGAAAATAATGAATAACATAAAATTAAACATTAAATAATATTAATAAAATTATATTAATGATATAATATTTCAAAGGGGATGTATATATACCATATAACACAAAGTAGATGTGAATTTTCATATGCCACCAAAAATAAAAAAGATATTAGACTTCTCCTACATTATGTCATGAATTCCTTCATACATGATAGAAAATAATGTTCAATAAATATAATTATTTCAATATATCTATATAATAATATAAATCATATGTATCAAACAATATATTATTTGATTATGACCCTTTAACACTTATTTATCAATAATTCCTTGTCAATATAACATTTTAGGAAATAACTACTTTGATTTTCGTGTATGCTTCAACTTGTTTTTTGACATCATATATTAATAATGGTATATCATATAAAAAAATAAACATGATATAAATGAAATATTTTTTCTTTATATAATTATTCATCATAATCCATAAGATATATTAGAATAAAACGAAATACCCCATTCGTAGAGATTGTAAGTTATACATACACATGAACAATGTTTCACTTTTCTTATTAGAAAGAAATAAATAAGGGTAACTGATATATTTAAAATCTATAATAATTATAAATTCATATAAATTAGATAATTTTATTTAAATAAATCCATATTAACTTCCATGTGAAACATTTCCAAAGAACAAATCTCATCACTTCCTGAGGCGATAGTCCGCTGTACACATGATTAACGTTATCGTATCTCCCAAAAAATGGAAAGTATGATCTTATATGTGATTTAATAATCAGAGAAATGTAATTATATTAATAACCCTAATATATTCCTTTAAAATATCCTTATTAACATTCACATAAATCATTAATAAAAAACATATCATATTGTTTCACTTAGGTAAAGTTCATTGTAAACAATGCCTATATTATTATTTTACCAATGAGTTTTGAAGAATGTAATTATATGTTGTGATATAATACTGGAGGTATTATAATATCCTAATTATAATATATAAACATTAATCCAATTATTATATCTATCAATGATAGATAGTGATTTAGAATGAATCACATTAGTTCATGATGATGTATTGTGTCACACACGAACGATGATTTTGTATCCCATTTCCTAGAAGAGGAGATTAATATAGTTCAGGAATTTACCATTAAAAAATATATATGTAAGATAATGGGGTAATTATATAATTAATCATTAAAAATTATAATGTAAGAAATAAAATAAAACTCTCGATTTTGGATGATATACCTTCTTTGAAAAACTTGTTTCGGGTTTCACCAAAAGGTTTTATATGTAGGAATTATAAGAAATAATAATAATAAGTGGATTATATGAGGGAATAAGGTTTGTAATTTTGGTATAGTGTGGAATATATTTTTTTAAAAATTTTACATAGTTTGGGATAATGGGTTCAATTTTATAAGTGCAGCGAGTTGCAAAATTTTAATTATTGAAAAGAAAAAGTTGTATGCATATTTTTAGAAATCAAGTGGGGCTAATAAAGGGATAATTATAGATAAAATAAGATATATTGTATAAAAATGTAAATAGTTATTTTAATTTTTTAGGGTCATTTTTAACCTTTATACTTTTATTTTAACTCCATTAAAACCCCATTTTTATAATAACTCTGGTAAATACATTTTCAATTTTATACTATCCATAATGGTAAAAAATATTGATAAACATGTTAAAATTTTAAAATATTAGTTAATTAAATTCTTGATTATAATTTTCCATACCCAAATTATAGATGTTTCATAAATTAATTTAAATGTAATCTCGTAGATTGAAAGAGAATGTTGGATTACAATGATAAAAAGTTCAAAAGTTCAACATATTATTTTATCATAATTCAATATTAAAATGATTTCAATAACCAAAATTGTATTAATAGGTATATAATATTTCTTATAGTTCTTTTAGACCAATAATAAATCATTTCTTATGTAATCCAATTATTTCAGTGATATGAAAAATCATAACAAATCCCAGAAAGTTTCACCATTTATCAAAAAAAAATTATATGCTCATTTATTTTCCCAAATTGATAGAAATTTAATGTAACACCCTGAGATTTTACGAGAAATATTATTTTTCATTTCATTAATGTCTTGTGTTGTATGCTACACCAAGATTATCTTGCACTATACGCAACACCATATTAGCTTGTTGTATATGAAACACTATTCCTGACTTTCGTTACACGCAAGAGAAACCATCCTCGATAGCTTGTGGTGTACGCAATACCACGTTTCACTAAACAATGATATGTTATTAAAATATTATATAAACTAGCCATTATGAATAGTAATACTCACATTTTAAAATTTTATAAATTTTATCATTCAAAATGGCCTTCATTTTTGGATTCGGAATATTGAAATTATCCTAGGGTGAATTTTTGGAATTTTTCCGAAAACATTCAATTTTTTATGAATAGTTAAAACACTGAGTTATTGGTTAAAACCGACTTTTTATTTAAATAATCATTTATTTTATTTAAATTTATTTTAGGTCAAAATAGATACATAATACCAATAGATGTTCAATGTAATTAATTGGAGTCATTTTATAATAATTTTAGATATATAAAAATTTTATTGGACATTTTACCGTCTTTAAACCACCTCCTCGGAGCATTTTCAAATTTCCATAAAACCTAATTTTACTGCTTCTATGAGTAGAATTTCAAAAATATGAGAGACACGTTTGATATCATTAAGTAATGTTTTGTTCAATGAGATGAAAATAATTTTTGGTGAATTGTAACTTTTAACTTTTATTTACCATGGTTAAAAGTAAATAGGGTAATTAAGGGTAAAAATGATATTAGTATTACCCTAACACATGTCTTTATTCCTTTTGATAAGTTTAATTCGACCAAAAAAAACCTTATGAATAAATTATTACCCTTTAGGTCCACTTGTATTAGATTAGAACATTTATTATTATTTTATTTAAATAAGAGATAAAATTGTTAAAATCAATGTTTAATAACTAATACAATTTTTATATAGGGTTATACATAAGATAAATTGGACTATAAATATTCATTAGAAAGCTAAAACGATTTCCTACATAATGGTATTTTAATTATATTTTTATACATTTAATAATTAAATTTATATATGACACAATGATGATGTAATAATTTCCTTATTAATGATATATTAACATAATTGATATTATGAATACCCAAATAAATGTAATTCGATACTTTTTATCAATAACACTAATTTTGTAGGTTAATATAACATATTAGGGTTGGTTAAATGAAATGTTTTTGAAGTAATAATGATGTTATGAATTTAGAAAAAACAAAATACCAAGTAGTGTCAAAATTGACACTAAAGAGTTTTTAAAACAAATATTAAATTATTAATTTATATAATGGTCCTAAAAATATATGGTTCTTCCTAAAGACTTATATAATAATATATATGACATTAATTAACAAATTGGGGTTCTATTGGCAGTTTTTGGTATTTTTATTAACCATATAGTGTAAGAATACAAGAAGACACGATAAAAGTTACATTATTTAAGTTAGAGATAAATCTAAATGACAAGGTTAATATTCTAACCTAAACATGTCTAAAACCTATTTATTGAGATTATTTCAACCCATCCCCACCCTATACTCAAAATAAGTCACTTTTGAGCTATTATAAACCGAATATTAATTTATTATAAAATAATATTTTAAGTTTTCCATAAGGTGCCCCTCACCCCTCTTATAAAAGGGAACATCCTCCCTCTCCTCTTAACAACAATTTGAGCCTTCATGATCAGCCAACCCCTGCCCATTTCACTAATCCACTTCCATAGAAACCAACAAGAGGTCATGGTATTCTTCAAATACCATATTTAGTGCCTTATGAGGATGTTAAGAGGTGGCGCGTCGAAGAATAGGTAATCTATTCCACCGATTCTTTCAAGTATCATTATTCTTCTACTTCCTATTATTTATTTGTTTCATTATAAAGAAATGACATTAGTATAACTAATATACTGATATGTTATTATAAATATGAAACAACCCCATTTCACTTTCTATCCATCCTACGGAAAATGAAATCACCGCGCGTGCCTATGTACGGAATACCATCTCTACGTCGGGGTGTAATCTGTTTTTTCCACCACCACCTTACTTGGATGGGTATAATGGTGTAAAGAATAACTATATACGATTATGATAACATAATACTGATTCTGATATATTATATCAACCTCTCCAATTCCATTCAATAATTTTGGGAATGATATCATCGCTCGTGCGTACGTACGGATTACCGTATCCACGTCGCGATGAGATTCATTATCCATATTAACAATTCAAGAATGATTATAAAACATATATAATTAATAATAATGATATATATGACATAATAATTCTACTAGATTTATTAATATATATATATATATATATATATTTCACCTACTTACTTCCATTCAAGTCAATAAGGAAAGGAAAACAGTGTTCATGCGTACGTACGGCCTACTGTCTCCATGAACGGTGTGTTTCATTTCATTTATCTATCAGTTATATATATATATACACTGAATATATATGATATATAAATCTTGTTTTTCATTATAGAAGTAAGTAAATCATGATATAATTAATAATAATATCAAGAACAACATGTCCAAACATGTACGATAAATGAAATGATTTTACCCAAAATGCTACTTTAACATGGAATTGGAAAAATAACGGGTAATATAAAGTCATAAGTGAGTCATATATGATATCATAAATATTATTACTATTATGTTACAAGTTAATAATATGTTTAAACCCACTATAGAGGATTTTCAGACACGTATGGAAGAAACTGGACCTAAGGTAAGGGATAATTATTCCAATCTTGTTCTTATCCGAGATTGTTTATTTGTATGTATTTATTGGGTTTATGTTTATAATCCATGTCTATGTTTTCTAAAAATGTTAAAATAAATGTTTCCTATTCTTCCATGTACATTTAAAGTCATTTTTACCCTTTTTTGACTTTTACCACATTGTATTGAAGGAATCTTTCCTTTGTTTACCATATAAGATACTTTTTTACTTTTCCAACAAAAGTATGAGAATAATGTTTTTTTAACATATACGGAGTGAATGGATTTTTATGGTTTCATAATGCCTTATTACCCTGAATATTCCTTTACAAAATTTCATTATTATTTTCAAAAAAATTCTTTTCTTTTAAAATCGCATTGTATTTTGAGAAAAGAAATTTATTTTGAAGAAGAAATGAAATTTTTCTCAAGAATTAATTTCAAGTTTTTAACCAAAACTATTTCCCATATAAGGTGAAATTATTATGTTTCAACTATTATTTCTCTATTATTTGCATGGTTTTAATTTTCTTATAATGAAATGTATCCATTTTTTTATATGAATTATGTCATGATGGGATGATGTTTATGAAACCCATTTTATTCTTTGGTTTATGATGAATGATTTATGATTGTTTTGTGCCACATGTAATAATGATTTCAACATGAGATGGGTGGGACCTATATCTCCCTCCAATTCATGGGGTAAAGATTTATATCTCATGATATTGATATGGATGGAATGGAAAGTGAATCTGGTTCAGTAATATAGTGCTAGAATGGCAAGTAAACCAGAATCAGTAATGGACTTTGTCCTCTATGATGGTCTTGGCAGTAATCTCTTGGATACTATGAAAATCATAACATGTGCTTAATGGTTGCCACAATTACATGTTTTATTCCCATGATATTTTATAATGGTTAATGTTTTTTATGATCTATGCCTTATGCACTGCCATGATTTATGTCATTACTCATGATTTTGATGTTTTATGTTCATGTTCTTACGTTCAAATGTTTAGGGATTGTTTTATGTTTTCCATGTTTACCCTTACTAAGAATTTAAGCTCTCCTTTATAATTTTTTCTTTTCCCCAGGATATAAAGAAAGGTTTTTTGTATGAAAACAAAAATGGAAGATATTTATGGGAGATGTTGTAGATCTTTCACCTTTATTAGAAGATTGTGTTTTGAGTTTCCAAAGACACTAAACTAATACGATCCTTTGGCATATAGTATTTTCATGTATTAAGTATTCTGAAAAATTAATGTAATGTATATGTTTGTCATGCTTTGGTTCTCTACAGTTGGAATCGGAGTGAAGGTTTAGTTAACGTTTAGAAACAACGATGCAAAAACATTAGTGAAATCCCTAGAGATATTTCTAAGGTATGTCTAGGGATGTCTCTAAGGTTAAGTATAAATATAGATTATAGTCCCAAAATTACGGTAACGATCATATAATTAAACCTATTATATTATATATTGAAGGTACTCCCCCTTTATTATGTTGTTTTCCTAGAATGATTTTTGAATCTCACACTATTCTGTTTGGGTTTTAGAATATGGTTGTAAACAAGAAGATTCATGATAATGGAGGATATGATGGACAATGGAATGATATTATTCATGAGCAACCAAATGAAATGGGATTTGGAAGTCCAAACATCGTTATTATGCCTAATCAGTAATCTCATAATATGGTCAATAATATCATCTTTGGTAAGTATCCTAACTCAGATAATAAGAGAATGATGGAGTTTCATGATGATCATATAGGAAAGAAAGATCAATTTCCCTCATTTAAATCATGTGGGAAGAGGCATTAGGGGGAATGTTTTAAAGGAATTGGAAGATGCTTTGGGTGTGGAAAAGAAGGACACAAAGACAGTAACTGTAAAGGAAAAGGTTTAGTTAACACCATGTACAAGGATAATGGTATTGCTACGACATCAACAACGGTTTAATGTTTTAAATGTGGAATGTACGAGCATTATACAAACCAATTCCCTAAGGGAAAGTCTCGTGAAGAGAATTATCATGGTCATATGGGTAGTATTTATATTGATGATGATGAAGAGGCTATAAATGATATGTGAGATGAAAGAATTATTGAAGCTCAGTAAATGGTTTAAGAAGGTAGTGGAATGATTTTTGTTTATCAATAGTTATGTTTTATAGGTAATGGTACTATGGAATAAAGACACATCTAAGGATTGTTACACTATTTTTTTTCCTAAAGTATTTGAAGGTATATGTTGAATGGTACCGGTAACCATGAAGGGTTATTTAGATATTATTGGAAAGTAAATGATATGCGCATAATGAAGGGTTAAAAAGATAATGAGATGTTTGATAGTATTAATGAGCTCATGACTGATATAAGGAAAATGTGATATCATGGTTTGAGTATATAGAAATTTTGGTATTTTGGTATGTGAAAAGAGTTAACTTTTGATAGGATTCAAGTTTTCACTAAGGTTCTATGGTAATTCATGTTTCAAGAGAATACATAATTAAGGTATTCACATGTATGTAATGTGACCAAAAAGATATATCATATGATATATGGGGTATAAATCATGGTATTCAATGCTTGGTAGATGACCTTTCTAGTAATCGTTTTCATTATACTTTGATATTGGACATAAGAATTTTCAATAAGCCTAATGGTTGGAATGGATTAATTTAGACATTGGATAGTTTATGACTAAAATATTTTTCTAGAATGTTATAATATTATATTTTTAGAAAAAGGACAACCCATAGGACGGGTGACAACCCGTCGCGTTTGACAAGGCTATAGGAATCGAACCCACAAACGAAGTGTGACAGGCCTTTATCGCCTACCACTGGCCTACAGGAAGTCCTTGGTTAGAAGAGATTACTTTTATTTTATTAATAAGGATGATAGATGAAGTATAAGTCCATTTTTGGAACCATATAAGATTAATCTCACCATAGATGGACTTATGTATATAACTATTTCTAACCATATGTTTGAGACAGATGGAATGACCTATCATTCTATCGCATGATTTGATAACACTTCGCAAAAGACAAATTCAACTTCATTTCATTAAGAGATGAAGTGGAAATTGTTCAGGGCACAAGCAACGGTATGATTGTACCAAAATCATATAAGTATTTCTTTTAATTCAAAATTTTTTCAGCATTTGTGAAATTATCTTGAAAACCAAAAAATGTTGTTCTAGTACTCTCATATATGATGAGTCATATGGTACCTTTGATCATCACAAATTTACGACATTGTGATTGTTGGCTTTTTCATAGCCATGTTCTCTATCACACTCCATCAGAAATTTATGGTTAGATTTCTCTTCCATGTCCATCTTTTCACCTATGTTCTCCTATGTGAAAACCCACGGATGAGTTAATTTGGGTAACTATTACATTTCATACTTTAGTTATTAAAATTAAGTTTTAGTATTACTTTTTACGACGTGGGTTTCTATGAAATAAACTTTCAAGTAGTAAACAATTTATAACCCTGATGAATTTCGAGGGCGTAATTCATTTTAAAGGGGGTAGAATGTCACACCCTGAGATTTTGTGAGAAATATTATTTTTAATTTCCTTGATGTCTTGTGTTGTACGAAACACCAAGATTATCTTGTGCTATAAGAAACACTATATAAGAATCTAATACATGCAACAATATTCTTGGCTTACACTACATGTAAGAGAAACCTTCCTCGATAGCTTGCGATGTACGCAATACCGAGTGTCACTGAAGAATGATATGTTATTAAAATATTATATAAACTAGCCATTATGAATAGTAATACCCAATTTTCGAAATTTAATAAATTTTATATTTCAAAATGGACATCATTTTTGTATTTGAAATATTAAAATTAGTCTAGGGTGAATTTTTGGTATTTTTTCGAAAACTTTCAATTTTTGATGATAGTGAAAACACTGAGTTATTGGTTAAAACCGAATTTTTATTTAAATAATCATTTATTTTATTTAAATTTATTTTAGGTCAAAATAGATACATAATACCTATATAAGTTTAATGTAATTCATTGGAGTCACTTTATAATAATTTAAGATATATAAAAATTGTATTGAACTTTTTACCGTCTTTTACCCACCTCCTAGGAGCATTTGAAAATTTTCATAAAACATAATTTTACCGCTTATGTGAGTTGAATTTAAAAAATCTAAGAGAAACAGTTGATTTCAATAAGTAAAATGTGGTTCAAGGAGATGAAAATAATTCTTGGTGAATAGTAACTTTTAACTTTTATTTACCAGAGTTAAAAGTAAATAGGATAATTAAGGGTAAAAATGATACTATTATTATCCTAAAACATGTCCTAATTCTATAAGATAACTGTAATTTGACCAAAAACAACCTTAGGAATAAAATATTTCTCTTTAGATCCACTTGTATTAGATTAAGACATTTATTATTATTTTATTTAAAGAAGAGTTAAAATAGTTAAAATCAAAGATTAATAACATAAAAATTTTTACTATAGGGTCATACATAAGATAAATTTGACTATAAATGTTCATTAGAAAGATAAAAATATTTCCTACATAATTTTATTTTATTTATGTTTTTATACCTTAAATAATTTAATTTATTTATGACACAATGATGGTGCATTAATTACCTTATTAATGAAATAATAACATAATTGATATTATCAATACCCAAATAAATGTAATTTGAGACATTTTATCAATTACACAAATTTTATAGGTTAATATAACATAATAGGGTTGGTTAGATGAATTTATTTTGAATTAATAATAATTTTATGAATTTAGAAAAATACCAAATAATTTCAAAATTGACATAAAAGGTATTTTAAAACAAATATTATATTATTAATTGATATAATGGTCCTCAAAATCTAAGGTTCTGCCAAAAGACTTATATAATAATATATATGATATTAATGAACCAAGTACGGTTTGATTGGCAGTTTCTGGTATGTTTATTAACCATATAGTGTAAGAATACAAGAAGACGCGGTAAAAGTTAAATTATTTAAGTTAGAGATAAATCTAAATGATAAGGTTAAAATGGTAACCTAAACATGTCTAAAACCTATTGGTTGAGATTATTTAGACCCATCCCCACCCTTGCCTCTAAGTAACATTGGATCCATTATAAACCGAATATGATTTTATTATAAAATAATATTTTAAGTTTCTTTTAAGGTGCCCCTCACCCCTCTTATAAGAGGGCACCTCCTCCCTCTCCTCTTCACACAAATTTTAGCCTTAATGCTCGGCCAAAACCTACCCATTTTACTTCTCCACTTCCGTAGAAACCTAATAGAGGTCCTGATCTTCTTCAAAGTCCAACATTAGTGCTCTAAGAGGAGGTTAAGAGGAGGCGCGTCAAAGAAGAGGTAATCTATTCTACTGATTCTTTCAAATTTCTTTATTCTTCAACATCCTATTCTTTAGTTTTTTCATAATAAAGTAACAAAATCAGTATAAATAATATACTGATATGTTATTATAAATATTAAACAACCCCATTTCACCTTCTATCCATCCTATGGAAAATGAAATCACCGCGCGTGCGTACGTTTGGAATACCATCTCCACGTCATTGTGTAATCTGTTTTTCCACCACCACCTTACTTGGATGGGTATAATGGTGTAAAGAATTACTATATATGGTTATTATAACATCATACTAATTCTAATATATTATATCATCCACTCCAATTCCATTCAATAATTATGGGAAAGATATCATCGCTCTTGCGTACATACAGATTACCGTCTCCACGACGCGATGAGATTCATTCTCCATATTAACCATTAAATAATGATTATAAAGTATATATAATGAATAATAATTATATATATGACATAATAATTCTATTGTATTTATGTATATATATATATATATATATGTGTGTGTGTTTGTTTCGTCTACTTACTTCTATTGAAGTCAATATGGAAAGAAAAACAGCGTTCATGCGTACGTACGGGCTACCATCTCCATGAACGGTGTATTTCATTTCATCTATATATATATTATATATATATGTGTATATTGAAGATATATGATACATAAATCATTTTTTACATTCTTGAAGTAAGTAAATAATTACATAAGTAATAACAATATCAAGAAAAACAAGTCCAAACACGTACGATAAATGAAATTTTTTAACCAAAATGTTGCTTTAACATTGAATTGACAAAAGAACGGGTAATATAAAGTCATAAGTGAATCATATATGATATCATAAATATTATTATGGTTCTTTTACAAGTTAATAATATGTTTAAACCAACTATACAAGAGTTTCGGACATGTATGGAAGAAATTGGATCTAAGGTGAGGGATCATTATTCCAATCTCATTCTTATCCGATATTCATTATTCGTAAGTATTTACGGGGTTTATGTTTATAATCCATGTACATGTTTTCTAAAAATGTTTTCATATAATGTTTAATATTCTTCCATGTATGTTTAAATTAATTTTTACCCTTTGTTGACTTTTCCCACATTTTATTGAATGAATCTTTCTTTTGTTTACCATATAAGGTACTTTTTGACTTTTCCGGAAAAAGTACGAGAAGAATGTTTTTTAAACTTATATATCATCAATGGATTTTTATGGTTTCCTAATGCCTTATTTCTATGAATCTTCCTTTAAAATATTTCATGATTATTTTCAACAAAATTCGTTTCTTTTAAAATCACAGATCATTTTGAGAAAAGAAAATGATTTTGAAGATAAAAGGACATTTTCCACAAGAATTCATTTCAAGTGTTTATTCAAAACTATTTCCCATATAAGGTGACATTATTTTGTTTCAAGTATAATGTCTCTATTATTTTCATGGTTTTATTTTTCTTATGATGAAATGTATCCATTTTTTTTATATGGATTATGTCATGATGGGATGATGTTTATGAAACCCATTTTGTTCATTGGGTTATGATGAATGATTTATGATTGTTTTGTAGAACATATAAGAATGATTTCAATATGAGATGGGTGGGACCTACATCTCCCTCCAATGAATTGGGTAAATATTTATATCTCATGAGATAGACATGGATGGAATGTCCAGTGAATCTAGTTCAGTGATACAGGGCTAGAACGACAAGTAAACCATGTTCAGTAATGGACTTTGTCCACTATGATGGTCTTGGAAATAATGCCTTGCTACTATGGAAATCATAACATGTGCTTAATGGTTCCCACAATTACATGTTTTATTCTAGAGCTATTTTATCATGGTTAGTTTTCCTTTATGATCTGTGCCTTATTCACTACGATGATTTATGTCCTTATTCATGATTTTGATGTTTTATGTTCATGTTCTTACGTTCAAATGTTTAGAGATTGTTTTATGTTTTCCATGTTTACCCTTACCGAGCATTTGAGCTCACCCTTATTATGTTTTATTTTCCCCAGGATATAAATAAAGGTTTTAGGTAAGAAAACAAAAAGGGTTGATATTTATGGGAGTTTTTGGAGATCTTTCACTCGGATTAAAAGATTATGTTCCATGTTTCCAACGACACAAAACTAATACGGTCTTGGGGCATCTGTTTTTGTCATGTATTATGTATTTTGCAAAATTAATGTAATGTCTATGTACATCAAGCATTGGGTATCTACATTTAAAGTTAACATTATAATTTTAAAAAATAATTTTTTTTTCTAAATACATTTTTTTAATCTATAAAATTTTAAAATTAATTTGAGTGGAAAATAATTGATAAAACTACATTTTAGAATATTTACAATTTAAGGATAAAATATGATATATTCATATATATTCTTTTATACTCTATAGAAAACACATAAGATGATTTTTAAACATTTTATTGAATATATAATATATAGATTTTATTTTAATAAACCACCAAGAGTAATTTTTTAAAATATATTGATGTAAAATACTTATGTTCCCATTAAAATTGATTATATAATGATGATTTTATTAAATTTAAAAAATATATTATTTTTATTAATAATAGTTTGGTAAGTAAAGAATTAATTTTATATACTTGTTTAAATTATATAATTTCATAATTTATTTAATCATATTCATAAAAACTATTCTAATAGCTATGTGAAAACTATCGTATATAAAAAATTGTATTTTAATAGTATTTCACACTTTGTTTGTAATGGGGGATTCTTGTAATTATATCTAAACTCGGTGTTCTCTGTAACATAAGGAAAACTAAATATTTTTTATAATTTATGCTAAAAATAATGTTATGTGTAAGGAAAAAGACCCAAAAGAATTACATTTTCTATAAAAAAAATCACAATATATTAGGATTTTTCAATAATTATGTCATAAATATATTATATATAAATTTATAGATAATTTAATCAACCTATGGGAGATAGTGGTGGAAAATTGATAACATCCATTCATGAGGCGGTGATCCTCCACTGAAATTATCCATGGTTTCGTTTCCAATTTTACAAAATAGAATATGTTAATGAAGTTAATGAAGTTAACATAATCAAATACCGATATATGAGATAAAATGCTGATATTATTTAATTATTATTGATGATGATCTAATGTTTTTCTAAGAATAAATAAAATTAATACTCTCATTTAAAAATGAAACTTCTATTTTTAGGCAACCTATTTATGATTTCACCAAATCCTTTATATAACAGTTTCATAATAAAGACATGTCTTATAGGATATGATGATAAATTTAATTATGGGATTTGGGTAGGACCAAGATAATAATTGTAAATATAAGAGTGTGGAAAGGATTAGAGGGTAGATTCCCTTTTATAAGTGGGTAGAGGAACCCACTTGGAATCTATATGGAAATTTCCTAATAGAATTGAGAATGATAAAGTCAATAACAATATAAAGAATCCAAAATGTAAATTAATTCAATTATGGTATACTATATGATTGAAATATTCCCATACAATATTATATAGAAATTTTTAACTGGAGAACATATAATTAACATAAAATTAGACACCTCGGAAAACATATTTATCCATAACTATTGTATTTAATATTTTAATTTTTTTTTCATTACTCATTATGAAAAAAATATTACGTTAATATTAATACCAGAGAATAATTAATCTTTTTCCTAATATTTAATCAATTTTTTATAATTTAATTCCAAGATATGAAATAATTTATTTTAAAATTAATCCCACACAAGTGTGGAAAATGCGGTTTTTAAATGAAAATGTTCTCTAAAAAATAATTTTTCTAAAAAAGATTAATATTATTTCCGGTGAACTAAATTTTATTTATCATATTATTAATTAAATTGTTTTACATTTTATTTGTATAAGAAAATAAATCTATTTAAATTCTTTAAATGAAATGTAAATTTTTAATAAAAATAATTATTTTACATTTTAATTGTAAAAAATACATTATTCCTAAAATATTCAAAATTACACTGTTAGATAATTTTGACAGTATAATAAAGAAATAAATGTTTATTTTTTCAAATAAATTTTTTAAATGTGTAAAAATAAATTTTATTATCATTTCCATAAAGAATTGAAAATCATTTTTAAGTGGAAATGTATTTTCAAATTATATAATGACATTACCAAAATTTATATATTTAGTTATCAATATATGTTCATTATCTAAACAAATTATAAATAATTTTATAATATGTTGTTTTCCTTATGTTAAATAATATTTCATTTAAATTTGGTGATATGTGTAACATAATATGTCAATGAAATTTAAATTATTCTAAAATTGTAGTTCATAAAATATTTGGGTGCCTCATTATAACCACCTTAAAATTAATTTTACTATCAAAATTTAATAACTCTGATATAAAATACTAAGGTTACTTATACTCATCATATCATCAATTTCCAACATAGCATTTACAAGTTATTTGTTTCATGAAAAATCATTATCCAAGTGATTTTTCTTGTTTTATAGAAGTTTCCCTCTATGATCCAATTTTACACAAGTTGTTCTTCATAAAAAAATATCACAATTTAGTAGTATAGCCTCTGAGTTTTGTATATATGGAGGATCAGTTATATACTTTATTAGCATATAAACATGTAATACATCCGGGACTTGTGAGTGCTTTGGCGGAAGAACTATGAGATTAGCTCTCATCCCAACAAGATGATGAATTTTGAACTGCATAATATACACAGGGATCGACTATCAATTAATTCTGATTATCATATCATTATTCCATCTAGAAAATAAAAAAAATACAGTGTCCCAAACTTTGATCTCCAAATCTCTTTATTGATAGTAGGAATACTGTTTTTCTATTTAATGCCTCTCTTTTGTGTTACTAAATGGATACAATCACCTCTTCCATTTATTTAGCATATCATATACTAATAAATTCCATTATCTAATGTCATCATATAATATAATTGTATTAATCTTCATTGCAAAGATAGAATCATAAGTATCGAAATAAATTCTTGATTGAAATATATTTTTATTAGGAAAACTAAATTAGAGGAATGTGATAATTCCAACCTCTATTAAAATTCAACAAAAAATATATCAATTTATCGTCTAGGATTTTAATGGTCCTCTAAGAATAACCATTTCCCTATGGATGATACAATATTTTAAATTCAGCTATGTATCAATACCTTAATTATGATATTCCTAGAACATCATAATGAACCTCATATCCAAATAAAATATAATAAAATTTAGTAATCCATGCATCCTTATTACTTCATGAATGTATATCTTGGAAATATTATCCCAAGAAAAATCATCTATAATAGTGATATTGGATGCTCACATTATATAATGACTAACTAAAATATATTCCTCATTGTTCCATTTTGATATTTTGGGGTTTTTGACAACAAAAACCAGGGAGATGTTTTCATATTACCATTCTAGTACAGGTAACGGTTGTAACATCCCATGAAAACGAATTTCTTTCAACCATGATTTATAAAATAAAACACTAACCTACAAACAATATGATACATAGATTCCTCCTAACCAACCAAAAATACTATTTCATATCTCTTTGCATCATTGTAACTATATGATTCATAAATAAAGAAAATCTATGATATTTCTCTAGAAACTCCCTCATTAAATCTAGTCTAGATGGAACACATTATCCATTCCTAAACCATATCATTCCACTATAATGAAGAGAAAACCCACGAAAATTTATATCCATTGAGTAAATATTCAAATTCACATGACCCAATCACCTCAATCTTTACCCCTTCTGGACTGACAATAATGGATGAGAGATGGTGAGGGCCCGAGTCTCACATACAGTAGGCCACGAGTTGGCGAATAAAACTATGAATTTAATAATCCTACATATGGGAAGAATTACCCTCTGTGAAAACTTTTATAAGATATATATAAGACACATACACCAATTAAAATCTACCCAAACATATATATCATGAAATCCCATGTCAAATCTTACAATGTCATACAGTACTATAAGAAGTTACATCGAAAGTACATGTTCTACAACTTAAAAATAGTTGTGACCATAAATCCCCATTAGCTAATGAAAACCCATGATATAAATTCAATATAGGATATCTAACGCACAATAAATGAAATGAAAAATAGATTATATATATTTGGCGTGATCATATAGTAAAATCATTTGGATCCTCCTTAGACCCTCTAATGAAAAAGATAAATAAATCTTGATAAAGAATAATGACAAACCATGAAAAAATACTTCTCACCTTAATATGTATTTTAATTTCCTAGCCTCATAGTGGATTACTCTCACCAAGTACCACATACAATAGAACATATAATATAGTCCTGAATCATTTATTTTATCATTCCCCCTCTTCCCCAATAGGTTTCCCCTCTTCTATAATGTCAAACATCTTCATCCATCTATCCTCAAAACAATCTACTGAGAATAAACTTGGGAATGGAATGGAAATATGAATTGATTAAATCACATCATAACATCATCCAATCTACATAAATTAATATAGTAATTGAGTAGTTTTAATGATCCACCAAATCCCATATGATTTGTATCATATATCGGGTACTATATCTCAATCCATTACATCCAATACACCATGTAAGTACCTCAATAAATCAGATCATATACACATCATATCTATAATAATAATTTGGATAATCCATATGTGGATACATGTGTGTCAAATAACAAAAATATGATACATACATATACACACATATATTGGAAAACTAACCTAAATGAATACCCGCATATGTAAATACCAATATAAGATAATTGAGCCAGGAGTAGAATTTATCAAACCCTCCTCCCATTCGAATGTGTGGGAAAACAGCATCCCATTAATTATTGTGTGTTAGTCACCCTATCCAAAATCAGTTTGGCAGTGTATAAAATATTCAAATATAAATGATATAAAATATCCCACAACCACACTGTGGGCATAAGCTAGTCCAAATGAAAACTGTAGTCATCGTCTCTCTGATATCTAGAAGCCACTAATAGGGAGTAGAAATCCTATTTTCACATAATCAATTAAATAAAAAACATTAAAAACATCCTTCTTTTTCATCATTTCCATATATAATTTATTTATTATCAATGGAATTACTCAATGAAATTATTTCAAGATACATTTATGTACCACCATTATGATGTCCATACCCTGTGGGCACAATCCAAACCATATCCATAGTATATCATGATTAAAAATATTTCAGAATTTTAATTACATCATTACATACGACATGGTTTATGAATGTTTTCTATTGTTAGGGTAATTATATAATGCATTAACTCTAAAGAACCCATCCAATGATACCAACAAGAGAAATCATGAAATCAATAAAACATAGATCCCTCAATAAGTGGGGAAAGGATTAATGAAAAAAACAAGAAACATGGTCGTCAATCATTAAAAATATTGATTTCATGCAATCATCAAACATTATCACATCAATTTGTAAGCCCATATCTAACATGTTCAACCAACTCTAGTGTCATACCTAGAACCTTCATGCATATCCGGATGTATCTCACCATTATAGGAATCAACTACTTCAACATCATCCATTCCTCCCTACCCACATCACATCAGCCTTCCCTAGAACATCCCTCACCGGCATATCTATTGCATGATCATATCATATTCGAGCCGCCCTACCTCATATTCCATCACATAATGAATATAACCTCCATAGAACATCACAAAAGTAGAATAAAAAATATAGGCATTTCTATTCCTTAAAACATAGCATCCCGCCTAATTTATAAATGATCGCTCATGGATCCAAACTCAAGGAACTCGACCATCTCATGTAGACATGCAACTCAGACCCTAGAAAATGTATTTTTCAAACAACTAAAATTTATTCCATTATGAATTATCCAATTCATTATTCATTGTTTCCAACTATGGTAAATCCAGGGTGTCTAAGAAAAAATTCATTAAAAGCTAAAAATTCAAATAACATTAAAATCATTTTCATCACATAATTAGAAGAACCATTATCAAATAATATTTATTTTTACTACTGTCAACATTATCAAAACGAATTATCTTGCATCACATTTTTCAAGAATTACATTATCATGGATGATCACATTTACTTATGAATGCTCATTCATAAATTTTAATTAAAACAATATGATATGAAACATTGAATTCAAACAATAATATTATTAAAGTCTCAACTGAATTAATTAATTAATTATTGAATTATTAACAATTTGAATTTGAAATTAAAAATCATTCAAATCAAAATCATTAAAATACATTTTTATAAGAATAACATATATATTACTCTATATATAACATATATGAACCAATGGTCATCATAGTGGAATGAAAAAACATGTTAACACAAAAAACAATCATTATTAATATGATTAAATATTTATTAGGTCCATTTAATTTCCATCCAAAGGGATAAACCATGAAAATATTTCAATTTCAGATGATTAAATATGAAATGCAATGAACCATCATCTTTATAGGTTTCAATGTTCTTTTCATGATAACAGAACAATATAATTGATCCTTATCACCTCTCCAACAAGAAGCTTCATCCCTCAATGGATGTTTCACCACAACTAAACCCAAAAAAACTATGAAAACCATATTTCAATGATGGACATAACCATCAATTTGATGTTAGGATGATGTCATAGTATCCAGATCAATTACACATGAGATAATAAGATCAACATAACTTTTTTCACCACATATTAAATACAAGAAGCCAAGAATAGATCCCCATCGATGAAATTCTAAAACACATAGGGAGAGTGATGAACTTAGCCTAGATATTAAGAGAGTGATATATATAGGTTTTTAAAAAACCTAAATAATTTCATCTTTTAAAAAGAACATTGCATGGTGTATATTCATGGAATGATAACATTTTACATAATGATATTATTCTGATTTTATGTTCCCTTGAAAAATGAATATCCTCATACAAATTTAAACCGATTTATTTTAATCCATGAAGCACCACATGTTCTATCATTGCACGAGACCTGAATCACACATTCATGATAAAAAACACTGTATGTTTTAAATTATACTTCCATCTAACATTTAGAATCTAAACACCAATAGACCCACTCTAGTACTTCTCTATTGATTGAGGACTTCAAAAACATAGAATGGGTCGTACTAAATGGATCTAGGCCCATATATTTGATACCTATCGAAACATTATTATACATAAGAATCCAAATCCAAACCAAAAGAGACAATTAAAAGGGGGTCTTATAGATATCCAAACCATGAGATACCTATAAAGGGTATATCCATTATATTAGCTCAACCACATCAATTGAGGAAAAACACAGGACTATAAAAAAGAATCGATGAGCTCTTAGACATTCTCTTGGGTTGATAACTATAAAATGGGAGTAACGAAACCCCATGATACAAAAAGAAACAATCTCCTAATGTATAAAATTTTATATTTAAAAAAATAGACAATATTACAAGTGAAGAGGTTCAAATAAAATAGTTCATAGTATTGAGTGCACATTTCCCATTAACATTTACATGCAGTATCCTAACCGACACCATGATGCCACATGACATGATCCAAGGGACTAACATGCCACCATATCATATTCTCTTAGCTAACCAAGATCTCCATAGGCTACTCCACAAATGACACATCAAATTTATCACTGATGTCAATAAAATCTACAACAAGATATTCATAATAAAGGTATCAATGTAGATGTCACACATTAATTTTTTTTAATTCCTCACATATGAATGGGAAGTGATATCTGATACACCCTAGTTCTAATAGGATCCCACACCTCGAAAGAAATAGAAAAATAAGGAGAATACAAACACCTACAACCAAACCTCCGCATCCCATAATGAGTAGTCCCCACCATGAACATGTGATATCCAATTTCAAACTCTAGAGGCATCCTCTAATGATCGACATTTGATTTAAAATGATCCTGCGCATCCTTCATCCTATCATGAATTAGATGCACCATTTCCTTCATAATATATACCTATTATTCCCCAATATTTTATTCCTCTCAAACCCCAGTCTAGCACAGTAGAGAATTTCCTAGATGGTTATTCTAATATTCAATCAATGCCATACCAAATGGGGACTGGAAACTATTATTATAAACAAAATTGACCAAGGTGAGATGACCCATCCATGAACATCCAAAATACAAGACCTGAGAACACACCATGTATTCAAGAGTCTTTATGGTCCGCTCTATCAAACAATATATAAGTGTCTAGAATGTTGTATTATGTCATAAATGAGAAACAATATCATACTAGAGACCAATCCACACCATGGATGTAAATCAAAGATCACAATTATAGATGATCATTCATAGAAATTTTTGGAGTCATAAAACCTCTTCTAGACATTTAATGAACTTATTTTTTATCAAAGTTAATTCTACTCCTATAAATATTTCATATAATAAAATTAAATCACAACACAATTAACTATTATATACTATGTGACCTTTAAACATAATTTTGACACTTCTGCACTTCGAATTTCAAAAATATGACATACATGGTTTCAATGAGTAAGATGTTTAGAGAACGATAATAAAATATTATTATTGGTGAATAGCTACCTACCCTTATGAATAGTAACCTACACTTATGAATAGTAATATGATCCTTATGAATATTACATTATCCAAAAGAATAGTAACCTCACAATTGATAGTGTAAATAAAATTTAAGCATCTTATAACTGATAATATGACCATATTAAAGTTATGGATATTTTTTAATGTCATAAATAATTTTTTATAATTAATTAATTAGTTTAATAGAAAAAATATTTTCTTAAAAGATGTTTATAAATTAATAATTTTATGGAATCTAGTTTTAAGATAACATTATAAGACCTTCAGCAATTTTTTCATGCATTATAAAGTCAGTTATAGTATTAAAATCTATATTACTGTAGTAAATTATGATTTTAATTAAAAAATAAATAAATAAAATTTAGAAAATTATATTGGAAAATTGGATATCATTTTTGTATTATAAATTTCATGAAAAAGTTTGGGTGAATATTTTTTATTTTTCTAAAATACATTAATTTTTTATGAATAGTGAAATACGATAATTCACAATAAATGATAAAACATGAATTTATGCGTCATTCTGAGTCATGGAAGATGTAAAAGCCCATTTTTTGGAACACACATGCAAATATTACTATTTTTGGTCACAAGAAAAATTAGTATTTCTTGTCTTATGAAAAAATAATAAACTAATGATTAAAATATTATGAAATCCCACATCCCCTCCACTATAAAACCCACCCACACTCCCCTCTTCTCATCACTCCACTCAAAGATCTTTAGTTCCCTAAATTCTTCCCAAATCTCTCCCAAATATCCACCTATATTAATAAGATCCCTTGTTATCTGCAAAATTCCAAATCATGTCCCCTTAAGAGGTTATCAAAGGAAATAAACTCAAGAGGTAAATTTCTCTTTCCGATTATCTCATTTCTTTCAAGTTATTTTATTTTATTTTTCATTCCTCACCTCTATTCACAAAAATGGTATGATGCCTATAGTAACATACATGTAATAGAATTTTTTTATACTAATGGGATAATTCATTATCATCTCTCATTTTCTCTTATTTTATATGAAAGAAACGAAAACACCGTTCGAGATGTGATAATTTATCACATTCAAGGATGATGGTTTATCAATTCTATTACCATATTCAATTATGTAAATAAATCCATTTTATGGTCTAAATAGACTATTAAATATTTATTTTATCTTTTGTTTTGTTAGGGAATCCTTCTGCACACTTGATGTAAAATAATAATACAATAAAAGTTAATTATGAACAAAATCGCCAAGTTAATCCAAGAATTTCACATTAATGTTTTATATAATGATTCACCATCACACTAATTTATCAAATGAAATTTATAACCATGAAATATTGTGTATGATCACTATTGTTATATAACTTCAATTATTAACAACCACAATCCTCATACAAGTGTTTCTAAACATGAATATAAGTAAACCGATCGTTAAAACCAACAAAACAAACGAACCCGAACAATGAAATTGAACCACATAACCAATCAAAAAGGTTATGACTGAACTAAAATAAAGTATATAATAAATCATTTAAATTAAAAATAGGTAATATTATTTTTAATTAATTAACATAATTTTATTATTTAGGTAATTAATATCATGTGGAGCAAACATTCTGATTTAAGGTAAGGGATCCCCTGTATTTTTCTTTTATTGTAGAATTCACCCTATGTTATTCCCTTTAATGTGTCATTAATAATGATGGGGTATGATTTCTCACCACCCAAATACCACCCTCATTTTTTATAAGAGATTATAACCCCATTTATCTCTCATTATTCCCTCTTAAGTACACATGATACCATGTTGATAATTAGTAAGGGATTCTACCTAAACCTCCTTTATTTCTTTGGGTTGCCTCATATTTCTTATTGAAAATATAAATTTATCTTAATTTTTTATTTTAATATCATAAATAAGATTTTAATGTATGAAATTAATTTATCAAGACACTTTCATCATTCTCTTTCAGTTATAAACAGGGTTTTAACTAATTCATTCACTAATACTTCCCGATAAGAAATCTCGTTTTAAGTTAACTTCTTGAATTATTGACTGATTTCAAGTTCATTATATTTTCTATTTTAATCCACCATTTCCATTATAAAATTATTATTTTTATTATTAAAACATTATTGGTTCAATTCTCTTTTAAAATAAAAAATTGCTCCCTTTCCAATTTTAAAGGATCTATAGTATTTTCCTTAAAACCGCATAAAAATGTTTTATTGGTAAAATATTATAAATACCATTAAAAAGTATTTTCACTTATACATGACATAAATTAACATGATGCATGAATATTTTCAATTATTAAGGTCTAATTATATTTTATTTTCTTTTTTTTTCATGGACACTTTTGTGATACACCCATTTGTTATGCTTTCTGACATTATTATGGTACCTAATTTTTTACATGGGTAACCCATTGTTTATATATGATTGATTACGTATGATTCATTGTGAGGAAAACATATTCATGAAAAGTTAAGATGGTTGTGACCATATAGCACTTCAATACATTGGGTAATTTTTAGTATCATGATTTGTTTGGTGTGAAGGTTTTTTTTATTAGCCTTGGCTTTTGCTAACATGTGCGACGATCTTGGAGGTTAACCTTCACTTGATATACCATTTGGAATAGTCTTAGAGGTTAGCATTGAATTATGCTAAAATATTGTATTATGTTTTTGTTAAATTGATATGATTCCATGTTTACATGATTCCAGATTTATAAGTTATGATTCCATATGTTTCATGCCATTTTATATCATCATGGGATGCCATCTTTCACATGTGCTAAATCGTTGTTAATATAGTTATTCCATTACTGGGATTTTAGTTCATCCCTTTGTTTATGTTATCCCTAGTATATCCCATTTATATGTATGGGCACAATGGATGATAGAATCTCATTGTAGATAATAAATATAATGTTGTTTTTTATCATGTTTCATTATGTACATAGTCTTCCAAGACACTAGACTTTACAATCTTTGGCTTGTACTTGTAGGAATAATTATGATTAAATTCATGAAATGCTATGTTTAAAAGGATAGGGTCCCCATAGTTGGTTTCATTATATGGTCTAGTTATTTTTAAATATTAGGAATAGAGATCATTATTAATAACATTAACGATGAGACTATGTATAGGAAAGATTCCATAAAATTTGGTATGTATAGAGTAAGTGTTTTCTAAAGAAAATACACCCCTATCTGGATACAAACTTACAGAGGTGGCTCTAGCACATATGTATCTAAAGAAAAAACCCAAAAACACCACTTTGATCTATTCACAAATGGGAACTGGTGCATTAAAATGGGCCTTGTTACACTCTTGGTTTGACACTCCGGGATGATATGCTTTAGTAAATTCATAAGATTGGTACATACCATTAATAAGGGATTGAAAAAAACCCATAAGTGTATATGTTATGAAATAGATCAAGGATAACCTAAATTCAAACATAGGGAATCCAAATATAGGATACACTTATCCTTTACAGATTCATCATCTTAGTTTCAGTTATTACTTTTTATGCTCAATAGCTATTTATTCGAGCCCTCTAATTGTGCGTTTTTTTTCTTAGATAATGAAGGCAAGTAGAAGAAAACGTTCGAATAATAAATTTGATAGAGAATGTTAATACTTATCCAATGATATGTATGCTATGATGGGGATGGGTTCTAAAAGCATCATGTAAATACTTTCTCATCTGTATCATTTAATGAATAAGAACATGAATCATATGGAACATCATCCTCCTCCAACGAATGAGAAAGTTGTTGTTGAATTCTTCATGGTGTAGTGGCCTCCCATGTTTAGTGGGTCATATGATACCCTCCTTGTGGAACAATGAATTAATTCCAATGAAATGATATTTTATATACTCATGTGCTCAGAAGATTAGTAATTCATGATGGAAATCTATCTTTTTGATAGGTAAGATGATCATTGGTGGACACTGATCAACAATACGAATCCCCAAGAAAAAATTTATTCCTGGGATTGGAAGGAATTAAAGAGAATATTTTTCAATAAATATTTTCCTAAAACCTCCACATCAATATGGAAAAAGAGTTCCTAATACTCATGCAGAAGGAAGATGAGTCAATCGGGGCGTATAATGAAAATGTCACAAGGTATGGAAGGTACACCTCTGTAATTTTTTTGAACACCAAAAACAAAGTGGATCACTTCTTTAGTGGACTAAATCTGACTCTATGAAAACCGTTGGAGATTTAAGACATTTAAAGTTATAAGGATATTTCATGTTGTTACCTCAAAGTGGAAATGGAGATCAGAGACTCTCAATGGTATCGTGGGACTGGTGAAATGTAGAGGAAAATGGAATGTAATGTTGTTGGTCCTACATATAAATTACATGGTGGAAAGAATCTCGATCATGCCACATGTAAAAATTATGATATGAAGAATCTTGGGATCTTTTTTAGGGAATAAGTAATTTATTAAAATGATGTAAGTTGGGACATCTGGTGAGAAAATGCAGATGAGATTCAAAAAATCTCATTAATGTGGAAGAATAAAGGATTGTTTATATCAACACTTATCCTGTAGTGTAGTGTTATAACTTCATGGAGCATGGGTATTATTAAAACAATTTCCCTATGCCAAGGGTTTTTAGAGAAAATAAAAAACAACCTCTGCAGCAACATGGAATGGCTCATGTTATCACTATTACTGAAGTGTATGTAGTTAAAGATGTGGTGATAGGTATGTGAGTTATTAATTTAAGAAAAGAGAATGTACTATTTGGTTATAGTTCTATGTATTCTTTCATATCATGAATTTTTAGTTGAACTATTCAAACACAACCTCAAAATTTTGAGGATATGTTATATGTGATTACAGAGAATGAGGAAATTATTACGTCCAAGGTTCATAACACATCCACAGTAAATGTTTGTGGAATGAATCTACCAGAAAATATTTTCATAATTCCTTTAGTGGATTTCTATGCTATATTGGGAAAGTATTTTCTATATTTATACAAAGCCAACATCAAATATATTGAATGTGGGATCACTCTTCACATCTTGAACCATCCTCCAATTATTTACATATCTAATGAGGAAGTTGAATCTTCTATAGAATTAGTTTCTCAACTATGGATATTAATTCTTTAAGATAAAGCATTTTAAGATCAAATAATTGAGAAAAAGAAGAGAATTAGGCTTGTAGACATTCCCATCGTGAGGGATTACACTAATGTATTCTATGAATAGTAGTATGTTATTCCTCTTAATCGAGAGGTTTAGTTAACAATTGAAATTATTCTTGGATCTCTAACTATTTCAATGAAAAATTATAGAATGGACATATTATAGCTAGTAGAGCTGAAGAAGCAGTTACATGAGAATCTAGAGAAGGGTTTTATATACCTGAGTGCTTCACTGTGGGGAGCGTTAATCCTATTCATAATGAATAAGGATATTCAATTCAGCTCTATATTAATTATCATGAGATCTATAAAATAAAAATAAATAAAAAGTATCACCTACCATGGATTGATGATTTCTTCAATCAGCTTTGTGGGGCCAATTATTTCTCTAAGGAGGACCTTCAGTTGGGAAATCACCAATAAAAGGAGAAGAATAAAGATATTCCCAACACTATCATTCAAATGAGTTATGGATTCTATGAATTCAATGTGATTCCCTTATATCTAAATAATACACTTGAAATTTTATTTCATTTGATGAATAGATTCTTTAGAGATTACCTCGAGAAATGTGAAGTAGTCTTTATCGATGATATTCTATTACATTCAAAGAGAAAGGAGGACCATGAAGATCATTTGAATAATATGTTAAAGACTTTTTGAAGGGATAATATTTATGAAAAGTAAAATAAATGTGAGTTATATATGGATTAATTATCATTCATGGTGTATGATATCACCAGCAAAGGGATATCTGTGTACCCTTCCCAAAAAAAGGTAATTAAAGAGTGGGTCAGGTCAACATCTATAACTGATATCCATAGCATTCTAGGTCTATTCAGGTATTATCGATGATTTTTGAATAACGTTTAATGATTTTCAAACCCAATGACAAAGCTAACACTGAAGGGAGTAAAGTATGTATGCACTAAGTAATTTGATGATTGTTTTAAGGAGTTCAATAAGAGGCCAATAACTACGCCAATACCCACACTCTCAATAAGTGGAGAACTCTTTTTGTTGTACAATGACTTTTCAATGAATGGCTTAGTATGTGTTCTTATACAAAATGTTAATATGATAGCATACACCTCAAGGCAGGTGAAAATCCATGATCAAAACTATCCAATGCATGATCTGGAGTGGGTGTCCATGATCATTGTGTTAAAAATAATTCGGCATTATCTCTATGAGGATATGTTTGAGATATATACTGATCAAAAGAGTCTCTAATAAATATTTACACAAAAAGAGCATAATATGCGCCACAGAAATGGATTGAGCTCATCAAGGATTATGACTGCTCGATACACTACCATCTCAGTAAGGAAAAAAAGGGTACCAATTCTCTATGAAGAATGGATTCTACATATTTATCCATAATGAGAAATGGAAATGATACAATCATTTTAGATTTTCTGATGATGGACTTAGGAATCATTATGGGAGGAACATCATCAATACTTTCTCAAATTATTTCTCAACCAAACCTCATGGAGAAAATAAATGATACTCAACGAAAAGGTGTGGAAATTTAGAAAAGGGTAGAAGCCATTAAAAATTTTAAATTTTCTAACTTCATGATTGATGAGGAATGAGTTGAATTGTTTGGGTCACAATTATGTGTACCATCCCATCTATAGATAAATAAGGATATTATGACTGACACACATAGCTCAACCTTCTCTTTCCACCTAGGGAGCACAAATATGTATAGAGATCATTAGGAGAACATTTGGTGGGACAATATGAAGAATGATATTCATGAGTATACAACAATGTTCCTGGTATGACCACAAGTGATAGATAAAAGATAGATGTCTAAGGGGATAATGCAACCACTACCCATACAAACATGGAAGTGGGATAACATCACCATGGAAATTGTCACTGGACATTCCAGGACATCTAGAGAAAACAATGTTATATGGGTAATTCTGGATCTTCTTACAATGATAACTCACTTTATCATGATTTGAGAGGACTTTGCGCTGGAAACAAAATTCATTGATAATTATCAAATAAGTGGTAAGTCTACCAAGATTATCATTCTCTATTATATCTGACAGATATTTGAGATTCACCTTGATGTTCGGGAAAATTATCTAACATGCTCTAAGCAATGAACTAAAATTCAGTACGACCTGTCATCATCAAACAAACGGCCAATCTGAGACTATTCATACATGGGAAGATATGTTGAGAGTTTGGAATTCTATGGAAGACATGACCAACATCATCCACTGGTTAAATTATCCTACAAAAACAATTTCTACATGAGCACCTGAATAGCACCATAAAAAGACCTTTATGGGAAAAGGTGTAGAACATCAGTGTGTTGAGATGATGTCGTTGAACATAAGCTAAAAGGACCTAAAATGTTCAATGAAATGGTTTATAAGGTGAAAACCATTCAGCAACACATCAAGGTAGACCAAAATCGATAGAACAGTTATGAAGAAAATTGTTGACGAGACCTTGAGTTCGAAGTTGGAGAAATGGTCTTTCTATGAATATCTCCATGGATGAAGGCCATGTGGTTTGGGAATAATTGAAAGTTATTTCCCAAGTACATCAACCCCTTTGATATTCATGATTGTGTGGGTGTTTGGGCCTATTGACTAGAACTTCCACCTACCATGGCCAAAGTAATTGAATTCTTCCATGTATCCCTCTTATGTAAGTACATACCAGACCCGTCACATGTACTCTCTTCAGATATGGTACAGTTGGAGAATGATCATTCTTATGAGGAGAAACCACTGAAGATCATGGATCATATAGATAATGTTCTAAATAACAAGACTAATCACCTGGTCAATGTGTTGTGGTGGAAAAAAAATTACGAAGAGGTATCATGGGAAATGGAGGAGGAAATGAATGAAAAGTCAACTCACTTGTTCATGGATTAGAATATAAAATGAGATTTCGAGGGAGAAATTTCATGAGGGGGGAATAATGTAAAGACATATTGGTTTATCAATGAAAATTACATTATTATAAATATGTCATATAATAAAATGAAATCACAGCAAATTGAATTAATAAATACAATGTGACCTTTAAATATGATTTTGACACATCTATGTTTTGAATTTCTTAAATCCAACATACAAGGTTTCCATCAGTAATAAGTTTGTAGGCAGATAAGAATTTTTTTTGTGAATAATAACCTACCCTTATGAATACTAACCTACCCTTATGAATATTAAAATGAACCATATGAATAGTACATCATCCAAAAGAATAGTAACCACAACCTTGATTGCATAAATAAAATTTAGGCATCTTATAAGTGATAATATGACCATAGTAAATGTATGGATATTTCTGAAGGTCACAAATAATTAATTATAATTAATTAATTAATTTAAGAGATAATATATTTTCCAAAAAGGTGTTCATAAATTAACAATTTTATGTCTTGTTTGAAGATAGTTTTATAAGACCTTATTTAATTTTTGAATGCATTATAGGATTTGTTATAGTATTACAATCTATATATTCTATGTAAATTATGATATTAATTAAAAATTTAATGAACCAAATTTAGAAAATTATTTTTGAAAAATGGATTTCATTTTTGAATTCGACTCGTTAAAAAAAATTCGCTATGATTTTTGGATTTTACTAAAATACCTTATTTTTTTAGGAATAGTAAAATATAATAATTCAAAATGAATGCTAAAACATGAACTTCTACATCATTATTCCATCATGGATGATGTAAATGTCGATTTTATCGAACATAGAAGAACATATTACTATTTTGGTCAATAAATTCATTAATATTTCTTTCCTTAGGAAAAAATAATAATAAACTATTGATTAAAATATTAAGAATCCCCTCCTCTCCTCACTATAAAACCAACCCACATGACCCAACTCACTTCACTCCTATCATACCATGTAACTTCCCTATGTTCAACCAAAATCTCTACCCAAGATCCTTCACCACATCCATTATCCCTCAGTCTCCTCAAAAGACCAAATCCTCTCCCCTTAAGAGGTTCTCAAAGGAGATATACAAAAGAGATAAATTTCTCTATCTCATTCTCATATTTTCATTCATGATATTTTCTTAAATTTTCTTTCCACACCTTCCATCATCCAAATGTTATGATAAATCCAATATCATAAGCATATGGTAATTATGTTATGCTAATGGGACAATTGATTATCATCTCTCATGTCCCCTTCTTTTATACAAAATAAATGAAAACATCATTTGATATGTGGTAATTTATCAAATTCAATGGTGATGATTTATCAATTTCTATTTCCATATTATATTCTGTTCATGACACCATTTTTATGGATGAACCAGAATATTAAAAATTTATTTTATCTTATGTTTGGTTCTATAATCCTTTTTGACACTTGATGTAATATAATTATACAAAACAATTTAATTAGAAACATAATCTCCAAGTTTATCCAGGCATTTAACATTAATGTTTTATATAATTAATCACCTTACCTCCAAATAACCAAATGAATTTTACAGTGAAATAATCTTCTAGATGATTACTAATTTTATATAACATCATTTTTGGACAACCACCTTCATTATACATGTGTGTCCTAATATGAATATAAGTGCACCGATAATTAAAACCAAGGAATCAAACAAACTCGAACAATGAAATTAAACTTCATAAAAAATCAAAAATAGTTTTAAATGAACTCAAAAAGGATATAAAAATTAAATTTACATGTTATATAGGATCTGAAATTATTAATTATTGATCCTATTTGGATTATTGAGGTCATTAATATCATGTGGAAAACATAATCGGATTTATGGTAAGTGATCCTCTCTATTTCTCTTTTATTGAATAATTTCTTCTATGTAATTCCATTTTTTGTGTCATTCCTAATGATGGGGTATGATTTAGAACCTCCCCCAACCATCCCTCATGATTTATAAGTCATGATAACCCCCTCTTTCTCTAATTAATCCCACTTAAGTACACCTGATACCGTGAAAAAAAATCGTAAGGGATTCTTCAGAAACCTCCATTATTCAGTTGGGTTGCCTCATCATTCTTGTTACAAAAATGAACCAAACCTATATTTTTATTTTCATCTTCTAAATTTTGTGAAAATGTAAAAAATTTATTTATCAAGAAACTTTTTTCAATCTTTTTCAGGGATATAGATGTTTATAAGTGATTCCCTACTAAATACTTCTCGATAAGAAATCTTGTTTTAAGTGAACATCATGAATTCTTAAGTGGTTTCTAGTCCACTCTATCCTCTATTATAAGGAAACATTGTATTTATAAAATTTTTATTTTTATTATGAAAACGTTTCTATTTAACTTATGGTTTTATATAAAATATTTTTCCCATTTTTATTTTAAAGGCTCTATAGTATTTTCCTTAAAACTGTACAAAAATGTTTTAATTATTAAATTTCATAAATAATTTTCTTACATGTTGTCACTTATACATGACATCGAATACCCTTATACATGATGATTTTCCCTTATTAATTTCCATGTGTATTTTATAACCTTTCATTCATGAACAGTTTTATGATATGCCAATTTTTTATGCATTATGACATGATTATGGTACCCAATTCATTCCATGGGTAAACAACATGTTTATATATGATTGATAATGTATAATTTTTTTGTGTGGAAAAAAGTTCACGAAAAGTTGAGATGGTTACACCCAGATAGCGCTCCATTGAATTTTTTAATGTTGAGTCTCAGGAGACATTATGTGCAATGGTCTTGACAGTTAGCCTTCGCTAGTGTAACCTTGTGTGATAGTCTTGGTGGATATCCTTGGATTGTGAAACCATGTGCAATGGTCTTGGTGGTTGTGTAACATCCCAGGTAAACAATGAATATAATATTTTTATATTTATTAATGTTTTTGAATTATATATTATTTTTACTTTAAATGGGATTCTATGTTTGATGGGGTACATAACACCATACAATGGGTTTCTCAAAAATCTAATGTTTCCCACAAGGCTGAGTCATACTGAAAAATAATAATATAATATTATTTTAAATGGTAGTTAACACCTAGCCATTGTATTGGAAGAAATGATAATAACTTACTAAAATGTTATTATACAAGTTTGTTAAATGTTTTTACATTTATCCAATAAACGGTATAGGCTTAAAATGTGAATGAATCCAATTTTAACCATAAACACTCTAATATACATTAAAAGGTCAATTTACCACCTATTGATGTTGAACCCTTATTAAATCTATTTTTTATCACTTTTATATGTTCTAATTGAAAAATTAATATTTTTCTTTATAATCGGGACATCAAAATTTAATTTGGATGAATTTTGGGTATTTTCCTGATAATCTTCATTTTTTAATGAATAGTGAAAATACTGCATTTTAATTCAAAACTTCCATTAAATATAATTTATTTATACGGTCATATTGCATTTTTATATGGTCTTAAAGTCTAATTAAATTATATTTTTACCATTTAATCCAATTTTTTTCATTGGATGTAATTTCACTTCGAAATTTGGATATAAAAAAATGTCAATCTTTTCATAGTTATTATTTCATAAAAACACTCCATCTAGTTTTGACAACAGAAATTAATTTTAAATTAATTAATGAAAATTATTTGTTTTTAATTTGATAAAATAGAAATAATTTTTCAATTATGAATACCAAAATTATATTTGGGTGATTTTTCGGTATTTTTCTGAAAATGTTCATTTTCATATGAATTGTTAAAAACACTACATAGTAGTTAAAACCCATATTTTTTATTTAAATGAAATTTTACCACTTCTGTGAAATGAATTTAAAAAATCTGACATATATGGTTGTCATCAGTAAGGAAAATGGGATTCAATAAGATGAGAATAATTTATGGTGAATAGTAACATTTGACTTTTATTTACCATAGTTAAAAGTAAATTGTGTAATTAAGGTAAAAATAAAATTATAATAATATAAAATTACATTAACACTTCTCCTAACCATATTTAATGAGTTATGGCCGACCAATAAAATTTTTGGGTGATATATTTGGCTTTTTAATCCCATTTGGGTAAGATAATGACATTAATAACTTTTTATTTAAAGTAAAAAATAAAAATTACATAAATATGAATTGTTTTTATTAAATGATTTCAATGTGGGGTTATATAATTCATATCATTGACTATAAATAGTCATTAAAAAGATAAAAATATTTCCAAAATCATGGTGTTTTATTTAAAAATTTTAGACATCCAATAAATAAATTTATTTATATCACAATGATGATGTAATGATTACCTCATTACTGGATGTTTTAAATAAATGTGATTATAAATTTTAAAATAAAATTATTTTGAAAATTTTAATGCCATCCAATAATTTTATAGATTAATATAAATTGTTATATTTGAATTAATGAAGTTTTTTTGAATCAATCAAGTTGTATTATATTTTTTTTAAAGTCATGATATGAATAGTATAAAAATTGACGTAAATTAGTTTTTAAATCAATTAATATTGTATTAAATGATTAAATTGTCCCAAAAATATGATATTCGGAAAAATGACATATATGAGGTTACTAATGACATTAATGATCCATTTTTGGGTCTCCGTGAATTTTATACTAAAAATATTAACAATATCGTATGAATATACAAGAGGACTTGGTAAAAGTTAAATTAGATAACTAATGGTTGAAGCTAAAATATAAGGTTAATTTTATGACCAAAACATGTCTTAAACCCATTGTTTAAGAGTATTTTGAAATATAATCACCTTATATTTTAATTAAATGAGTTTTGTACCTTTTTCAATTGAAATTGAGTTTATAATATGATATTGTTTTCAAACGTTCGTAAAGAGCCCCTCCTCCCACTTATAAAAATCCATCATCTATATCCCATAATCACACATCTAAATCCCACTTGGATCATTGAAAATCATCCCAAATAATCTCTCAATATCCTTCTATTCCTCCTTGAATCATTAACATAGGAATACGGAACTTCAAGAAATCCTTTTGGTTCAATCCAAATGGAGTTACCCGATTTAAAGGTATCGTCTTCCCTCAAATTCTCTTCTTTTATTTTACTTCATCACTCACTATGATCTTATTATTTGATGATTAAATAAGAACACCAATATTTTCAATATACTAGGTTGATGTTTTGATAATTATTCAAACTACACTTACACACACCTCAATTTAATGGATACAAAAAAAAATTCTGTGTACAACGAAATGTTGCCTCACAAAATGATGACTGTTCGATTATCTTGTACCACCTCTCATAGTGGTCGTTATGATGGATGTATATTTATATGTGATATATATTATATTTATATTATATTTATGCCTATTTATTTTTCATTTATATCCTACCTTTATGGTTTCTGTAATGGGTAAATGCGATAATTTTATTAGAGAAAGTACCAACTACCACCCCCTCAATGATTCATGACTCCTTCATGACATACAGAGAATGTATAATGGATGGAATTAATGAAATTATATATTAGACTATATTGTAATTATAAAATACCTATGTATCATTAATTTTTCATTCCATTAAATATTAAATAGAAATGAAATTAGCATTCATGTGTACGTACGACTTACCGTCACCCTGAACGGTGCATTTTATTTCTTATCTCCAAATGTTATGTACTATTATAAATATATATATATAATGTATTTATATGATATATATGATATTTAAATCATGAATATCATTCTGGAGATAATGAAATTTTTACCATAGGGACTAATTATAATTATTAGAACTTCATTTTTGACTCAAGTACCAAATATCAAAAAAATGTATGTTATTAACATAATTGATTATGTAATGTTTATAACGTGGTAATAAGTGATATAAATGAAAAAATAAACATGAAATGGGTTCTGAATCATGTATAAATTAACTTTCGTTTTTTATTCAGGATATTAAATAATAAAAGAATCAATTCGTACACAAGGTAAGGGACTTCTTCTCAATCTCTTTTCATAGGGGCATATTTTGATTTATACACAAAATTTGTTTATATAGTTTATAAAACCCAATTGACCATTCATTTCATTCCCAGGGTATATTTTTCTACATAGCGTTTTACTAAATGACAAAGGGAATGTTTATTTTTTAAAGTACATGGGGTCAACATCCTTTCCATCACCATGAGAATTATTAGATATTTGGATTCCTTCACAAGATGTAAATTTTTATAAAACGAAAATAAATACCATATACTATTTTACATATTTTGGTATTGAAAATGTTTTTGATAATGGATTTGTTATGCCAATATATTTTAATTATATATTGCGATTGAAATGTTGAAATTTTATCTTTCCTATATGATTATTTTATATGTTATGAATATGTAATGGTTCATAGTTATTTGATTACATATACTGGTGATTTTGTGAAAACCCTAGAGCGGGTTATCCTAAGATAGCCCTCCAAGGCATTGGGTAACATGATGGAGTTAAACGTTAATGTTTCTCCTAAGAGATTTAGGGAATATAATTTGATGGGTAATCCAAATGTAACTCCCTACATAGCTCTGAATTCTACAATTTAAGTTTGATATGAATGCCTCATGTTACATTTATGATTTATCATTTCTATGTGTTATTAATAAATCTTATGATTTATTTGGGGATATTAAAGAGATTATGTTTTTTATTTATTTATGGACTATTATTTTCATTCTTTATTTTATAACCCTTACTGAGCTTTTTATGCTCATCCCATGTTTCTTAAATGTTTTCAAAAGATATAAGGCAGGGTAAAAGAAAGGATGAATTAAAGAATATTTATATCAAGAAAATAAATCGTGTTTTCTTTTAAGTGTTTTTATTTTATCAAAAAAATGGATACTGAGTAGAAGTGTCAACTTTGTGATATTTGAGATGTAATGTAATATGTATGGCATAATTCTCTAAAAATATAAACGTGAAAGGATCCTCAATGTGAATTATTAACTTAAATCAAAATTATGTAATGTTTATGGTTGAGGCCATATAGTTGGTATCAGAGTTTGGTTTAGATAACTTTAGAAGTTTTGATACTATTAAATTATTATCCATAAATTTAGTTATGGTAATTTTGAAATGATATAGCATTTAAATATTACCATGTTACTTCGCCTAAGATATTTCTGTGTTGAGAATTGTTTTCTATAGAGGAAAATGAATTCTATGATAAAAAGACATTGGGAGGAAAATAACCTTCCAAACGAATAACATGAGATAGTGGGAATCGAAACTCGATAGTTTGGTTCAGTGATGGCACAGTTGACTCAGGCAATAAATGGTGGTGGTATCCATCCATGAGATCAACCAGATCAACCATAGAGGAACCTGTCAATAGTGGATCAATTCATGAGGCAACATCCCTCATCATTTAGAGGACCATCAGACCTTGTGCTTTCTGAATGGTGGATTAAAGCACTGGAAATGATTTTCCATATTATGGGGTGTTCGGAACATCAAAAGGATAGTGGTGTTGTTTACCCTTTTGAAAGTGAATTCGATCAGGGGTGGTCAGTTGTTAAAAATATCAGGGATAGTAAAGAGATTTATTATCTTTATTGGGATGAATTCAATGGTAATTTTTTTTAGAAATATTTTCTTAAGGTGGTTCATCTTAGGAAGGAAAAACAATTCCTAGATTTGATGTAGGAGGATGACTATGTGGCTGCTTATGAAGAAAAATTCACTCGAATTGGGATGTATGCTCCAAATTTTATACAATATCATGATAGTAGAATAATTCATTTTTACTTAGGATTAATTCCATGGTATAGAAGGGCTTTAGCTTCTCATGAGATCAAAGTGATAAAAAACTGGTTCGATGTGCAGAGAAGGTGGAAATGTAGTTTTTGATAATCTAGTGTTCTTTGAAAAAACAAAAAAAATAAGAGGTATAGGTGGCATATCAAATGGAATAAATCTTCATAAAATATTGTTTATAAGAAACAAAAGTTTAGAGTTTGTGTAAATTGTAGTAAAAAGCATGATGGGGAATGTCTTTTGAATTATGTTAAGTGCTACTAATGTGATAAAATGGGACATAAGGATCATAATTACACTAATAAAATTAGGGTAATGGTAAGAAAAAAATTTATTTACTATAAATAAAATTTTTTATGTGCAATGAAATGTATCAATATGGTAATGAGTGTCCAACAAAGAACTAAACTAAGGGAAAGCTACAGAACAACAAAAACAAAGGGGTGGTGAAATCCTTTGTGCTTCATCGGCTAGGATAGATACCTAATAGTGGGTTGAATCAGTGTATGACATATTAAAACAACTTCCCCCATTGATCTTTTTTTTCTATTATGAAAAACTCTCTTCTCCCACTTTCTTGTTGAAAACTATAAACATAATCTAAATCATGCACATAACACATCGATTTTTATTTGGATCACCCTCACTGAGCTACGTCCAAGGAGCATACACCAATGATGTTCTGATGTACTAAATCTACTAAAGGTGCACTTCTATTTACAATTTTTGATGTAGACTCACTATCCCTTCTGGTTTACAAAAAATCATGATGTGAAAACTCACTTCTATCTCAACTGAAGTTGGATCACTGTTTCTTTAGAAAATCCCCTCATAGTTTATAGACCTTTAGGTCACTTCATTATCTCTAATGAAATCTACATCTTTAATTGTTGATAGATGCCCTATTGATATCCAACTTTCATCAGCAGATGAATCTCTCTTTGCACCATGTGTATCGAACAACCCCAATTTTTACGCAAAGCCTTCACCAGGCCTTGCGTGTAATTCCTTGTTTTTGCACGAAATCCACTTTTCGTGCAACACCTCTTTTATTCACAACCAATTATTTTATGCGCAACAAACTTTTTATGCATGGATTTATCTTTACATGCAACAACCTTCTTACATTCAGCTTGATCTCTACATACAACCTTCATTTTATGCACAACCTTTTTATTACACGCAAACACCTAACTTTACATACAAACATGATGTTTATGTGAAAATCCCTTATGTATTCCAATTTTTTGCACTAGAGCTTGGATACTCTCTATGTCTTGAGCATCTTCAAATGAATGGGGTAACATCATATTTGTATGAAAAATCAACCCCTATGTGAAAAACCCTCCTTCCATGTGTAATTCTCTTTGAGCACGAAAAACACATCATCCGCACAACACCATATTTCTCACCATGATCCAATTTTACGCACACCCCCTGGAACTTCCAATTTTCAGACTTTAGATCTCAAAACACTTCTTGATAAAACTTCATTCCTCTATTTCTCACACCATGACAATATTTCTCGCACCACTTTTTTCGTGCACCACGCTAATTTGGTGCACTCCACCCTTTTCCAAAAACACATCTCTCCATTTTCTGATTTTCATTGCCAAAAATTGGGAAAAACTAGAAAATGGTGCCACCTTGTATCTACTCTATTTGTATTGCCTTTAGATCGTCCATTACTTTTTCAATGTTCTTATATGAAACATGGATAGACAACAATATCTCTTGAACGTGAAAAATCATTGTGTAAATCCCCATTGATAACAAATTGGGCATCATGGTTTGTTTCATGAAAAAACACAACATGGAGGCCCTCTTTGTCAACAAACACAATCACCTCAAAAATTATTGAATGGTACCTTGAGGTATTTTCTACCAAATCATGGAAAATAATTCATCAGATATTGGGCCATCGAATGAAGTAGTATCTGGTAAACTATTTGTTTATTTAGATTATGCCAATATGTTGTTTGATTTAGGGTCTGAACATTATTTCAATTCTAGGAAGTTTTCTTTTAAATTGGGAATTCCATCTCAAGATATAAATCCTGAAATTTTTGTAAAATCACTGGGAAGAAATGTTGAGACAAAAAGATATTATAATAACACTCTTGTACTTGTACGCAGAAGGAATCTTCCTATTATCCTTATTTTTAATTTCTTGTACAGTTTGATGCTATTTTGGGTAGGGATTAGATTTTCGTTTATCATGCTAAGATTGACTACAAAGCTGAAGATGATTCTTTTCAGAAAGAACTAGTACCCCGCCCGTGCAATGCACGACACTATAAAATAATTCTTATTATTAACTATAGATTACTATTTATAAAACATAATAGTTTATGTTAATATTGAATATATTTGAAAAGAAAATGACATACATAATGAGGAATAAAAGTTATAGAAATTGAGGTAGAAAATTTAGATATAGGGCAGACTTCTGTATAAAATTAAAAATGAAGGAACCAACTGTGAAACAGAATGAAAATTAATAAATAATATATTGAAATTATGAATTTATTCATAGAAATAAAGTATGAAATTCTAATTTTCATGGGCTATTCAATTTTATTTTGAAATCATCTCTAAATGAAATAGTATGGTTCTACTTAATTTAAAAAAATGTAATGTCATTGTACTCAATGCACTTAAATAATTTTTTTCATTACTGAAAATTAAATATTGTAGTAAAAAGAAGAAATCAATATTTTAGTAAATATAAGAAAGTTCATATGAAAAGTAATAGTAATATATTGCCAAAAGAAGAAATAAGATAAATGATGTATTCTTTAGATCAATTATGAAGAAGTAATATAAAAGTGAAACATTCAAACTGAAACAACAATTGTTTTAGAGTTAATTATCAATGGAACACATGGAAACAAAAACGGCTTGTTTGGACACATTTTTTTTTTAGCAAAGAGTTGGGTGAAAAATATTACATTTATAGAATACTGTAATAGTTTATGGTGTCCCCTTTGGAATGAAACTAAATTCAATAAATTGTGGTAGTAAAAACCTTCCAAAATTGGGTCCATGTTGCCCTGCAGTAGACAAGTATTGGTTGTTGCTGGTTGGTAGTAATATGGTACCTGCACATGTTTGTAGAAACAGGGTACAAATGCCAAAAAAAATTTATATATCAACATATAGCACCACTTTCTGCCTCTACTATGCTTGAAAAATCACACGACCATGCAAACAGAGATAGGGAAAATGATCTTGAAAATTAAACAAACCAAACCATTCAGCCATTTGAATCTTATCATAATTTCAATTAGCCACGTTTCGAACATAACCTGCAAAATCAAAAAGCTAACTAAAGTTGTTCTAATTGAAGGAGCAGTAAAACACCAAGAAAAAAGACATAATACACAACTCTACCAATGAGTAAAAATGAAGGCAATGACAAACCATCTTAACCAAAAGTACCCATCCATCCATTAAATCACTTCAGTTGCAATCCAGTGGACTCCTGCAATGGACCCACTTACAACAGGAGGGTGACTAGAAAATACCAAGCATGTTTTGCTACATTCTAAAAAACAACCATTAATAAATCACATCACAAAAAATTGAAAACACAATAAACAGTTGGGTAGAATATTGAAAATAAATAATATTTTGAATTTCTTATATGAAATATACAATGGGAAGTTATTATGAACATGAAATTAATGGTAGATTAATCTAGATGAATTTCTGGTATGAAAAAAAGAGTTGTTCTATCTTCTCCGACTTCATTTTCCTTGAAATGGAGGAAGATGCTACTTATAATTGATCACCATAGTTTTGTGAGAACTCATGCTATATAATTGATCACCAACCTCTTCCCCCAGTATCCCCCTCCCCCTACCCTCATCCTCCCCTCCCCTCCCCTCCCCTCCAACCTGCCCAGCCCCCTCCCCCTACCCTCATCCTCCCCTCCCCTCCCCTCCCCATCCCCTGCCCAACCTCTTCCCCCAGCAGCCCCCGCCCCCAGCCCTCATCCTACCCTCCCCTCCCCCCTTCAGCCCTCCCGTCCCCCTTGTAGTATATTTCTAATATATAAACAGTGAAAACAGAAATAGAAAAATCATATGTTAACTGGAAAAATTGTATAGTTCAGACTGATATATAAAGATTCCTCTATCTTGCATGAAGCCTTCTATAAGTGTGCATCGATGCTGAAATGGAAAACCACTTTTGGATGACGTTTAAAAATAATTATATGCATTTGTTTAATATATTTGATAAAAAATAAACTGTAAAATAGTTGCAGTGTATCGCCTATAAAAATCAGAAAGGATACATGTGTGTGTAATATTTGTTATAACTGGTTATCTGTATCCTATAATAACATTAGAGTTAAAAGTTGATGTAAATATTCATAATGTAATTTGGAAAGTACAGGTTCAATGGTTTTTTTGATACCTTGAAAATTGGCCACATAATGTCAATCAATTTTTTTAGGCTTGTTGATGTCACATCATGTCGAGACATTGTAATTGTTGGTTGGACTGCACCATCGTTTTGTGAGAACTCATGCTATATTAATGATCGCCAACATCTTCCCCCAATAGCCCCCTCCCCCTTCCCTCATCCTCCCCTCCCCTCCTTTCCCCTCGAACCATCCCATTCCCTCTCCCTACCCTCATCCTTCCCTCCCCTCCCCTCCCATCCCCCTACCCTTATCTTCTCCTCCCCTCCCCACCCCATGCCCTCATCCTCCCCTCCCCTACCCTCTACTCACCTCCCCTCCCCCACCCCTCCCCTCCCATCCCCTCCCCTCCCCTCCCATCCCCTCCCCTCACCTCCCCCTGCCCAACCTCTTGCCCCAATAGCCCCCTCCCCCTGCCCTCATCCTCCCCTCCCCTCCCCTTGTAGTATATGTCTTATATAGAAATAGTGAAAACTGATATAGAAAAATCATCTGTTAACTAGAAAATTTTTACAGGTTGGACTGATATATAAAGCTTCCTCCATATTGCATGAAGCCTTCTATAAGTGCGCATCGATGCTAAAATGGACAACAACTTTTGGATGAAGGTTGAAAATAATTATATGCATTTTTTTAATATAGATGATAAAAAATAAACTATAAAAAGGTTACAGTGTATCTCCTATAAAAATTAGAAAGGATACATGTGTGTGTTATATTTTTTATAACTGTTTATCTGTGACCTATAATAACATTAGAGTTAAAATTTGATGTAAATATGCATAATGTAATTTGGAAAGTACTGGGTCAATGGGTTTTTTTAGTACCTTGAAAATTGGCCACATAATGTCAGTCAATTTTTTCAGGCTTGTTGATGTCGCATCATGTCGAGACTTTGTAACTGTTCGTTGGACTGCATCATGAGCATCAAAATCTTCAACAGATTTTTGTACATAAATAAATGACTTCAATAAAACTTTTTACATAAATTTTGAAGAATGTAATAATTAGATCAGAATTAGTGATGTTTAAGAAATTTCAGATGAGAATAATAAATTGCACTGTGTTTTAATGATAATGTAAATGGAACAGGAAAAAATCATTATTGTTTACTCCAATGACAATAAGACAATAAAGGAAGAAAACATGTACCTGAGTATATGATATAATTGTATTTGTTGTAGAAAATCCACTTCCATTGTTGCAGCTGACTCCTTAACATCCTGCACTGTGAAAATAATAGAATCAATGAGGTTTTAATGTTACCTTGTTATTGCAACAAAAAATTGTAATCACTATTTTCATTATTTTAGTTTCTGTTTTCCTTCATATGGGATTGTAGTTCATTGGAGTGGCATGTTTTTCCTGAAAACTCTCGTGACAATGTAACATTACATTGGACATCACCATCATCATCAAACTCACTCAAAATATTTTACTACATTAATAAATGACTTTAATGAATAAGTAGAAAATAATAGTTACAAATGAAATCATTGAGGTTGAAATATGATGGTAACTGGTTGAAAATTGAGAATAAATAAAATGTATGTTTTAATCATAGAGAAAATGAAAATGACATGAATAAATGTAGTAATGTTAGTTCGAATGATGTCAATAAAATATGATTCAATGAAGATAAGAAATATATATGTGAGTAGATGAAATATTTGTAGACATTATAACAAACCCAATGTTAGTGTTGAAACTAACTCATAAAGATCCAATTATTTGACATTGCAATGATAAAATAAATCGGTTATTTGTATTGAAAATAAATAATATTCATAATAGAACGGTTTGAATGTCTTTTTGGTGGACTCATGAATTGTGATCCAGTTATTAACCCAAAACTGATAAATACGGATTATGATGCATTATAAATAATAATTTTTGGTGATCTTCATTTTCCAAAGGGCGATGTGGCCTAAAATAATTCCTCTTGTCAAATACCACCTTGCATCTCGGCTTCTTTTACTATCCTTTCCTGCCCAACGCCACTATAGGTAGCTCACACACATGGACAATCTAAAACCTGAACCTGGAGAAGTAAAATGAATTAAACAACTAATAAAAATGAGACTTTTATATAAAAAACCAACTTCAATTATCATAATTTGAATAGGAACATTTAAAAAAACAGACCCACTTTTATCCAGATATTTACCTTCCTGGATGCAAGAACATATGACCCTTTCTGAGATCTCATTGGAATCAATCCTTAAGGAGGATTCTAAATCATCACCTTTGGATACACCAGAAGACACATGACCTGAAATATAAACAGGAGGTCATGAAATTCCCCTCAACATATCCTCACCCCGGGAATTCATGGGATGTAGAACATCCCATGAATATATGTCATCCTCAAGATCCACCATGAATTTCGTTCCATCAGTGTGGGGATCATAGAATCCAACCATTGAATTTCCCATCATGGTGAGACATATTCCATCTATAATAAGATATTTCCACATTATTCTAATCATGGAGAGCTACTGATGGAGTCTCTATGTCTCCTTGGGATTGGGTAAGATGATGTTTTTTTCATCATAAGGTTATATTTTTTTGCATGCAACATTTTTTCATAGAATTACCTGTATAGATAAAAACAATTAAGTGAAATATTGTTGAATAATCTACCTATATTATGGAAAATGATAACAAACACACCCATACAGTTTATCTGCAACAAAAAACACTATATTTTAACTGAAGGATTCCCTATATTTTCCATTCAATTCCTTTTATAACATTGGGGTGTATTTGTTAGCATAAGGTTCTATTTTTTTAGGCACTATGTTTGCAAAGTACCTATACAGAAAAAAAAATTAACTGAAATTGTTTTGAAAATCTACCTATATGATTGAAAATTATAACAAAAACTCCTATACATGTAATCTACAAAAAAACACTACATTTTAATGGCCAGTTTACCTATATATTTCATTGATTGGATTTGATTACATTGGGGTGAGTTTGTTAACATAAGGATCTATTTGGTTGCATGTGATATGTTTGCACAGAAATTCCTATAAATAAAAAAAGTGAAATGGTGTTGTAAAATATGCCTATATGATGCAAAATGATTACAGACACACCCATATAACTAATCTACAACATAGAACACTATATTTTAATAGAAAGTTAACCTATATTTATCTTTCATTAGCTTTGATAACATTGGGGTGTGTTTGTTATTATAATGTCCTGTTTGGTTTCATGTACCATGTTTTCAAAAGAAGTACATCTACATAATAAATAAAAATTAAGTGAAATGGTGTCGGGAAAACTTCCTACATTCTCTAAAATGATAACAAACACACCCACTCATACAGGTAAACTGGTCTTTCAAGATATGTGAATTTGAAAGGATTTTTTTGTACAGGTTATATTTGACATCCAATTCATGAAACATGATCAAATAATAAAAACTATCCCAATTTCAGTAATTCATCTAATTTGTAAAGATCCACAGCACTAAAATGTTTTAGTACTTCCCTTTCCATGATGGGGAATTAAAATTGATTATATTGAATATATTGAATTCATAAATTAGTGGTAAAGAATGTTGAAATAAAGGTAGATTAAATATAGAGACAATTAAAATATTAGAAAATGCAAAGAATAATCACATTATACCTTTCAACTGAATCATAAACTTCGTGATCTTCTGACACAGTCAATAATATATTTACATTAAGTAAGGAATACATGTAGACCTGATTCACTAAGGATATCCTTTCAACCTTGGAACATCCATGCATACAATGAGCAGCTGTATTAAGAAGAGATAAAGTCAAAAATTCTAGAGGGAATAATACATACAAGAACTTCACTAAAATGCTTTTTAGAACAACATAGAAAGTTTAGTGTGGATGAAGATGTATCCAAGATAGTAGGTTCCCCTAAAAGACATTCCTCGACAACATATTTTCTAGGAGAAGATCCATATTTTCCAGTACATTATAGTTGGTAACCCCATAATTCCCTGAAGAGCCACATGTATCTAATGAACATAAATTTGTAGTTTCAAATAATATATTAAGTAGAAACATCCTCAACTAATAATTAATCACTTTTTGAATCTATATAAACATGCATCTAATCCCAACTCAAAATGAATTGAGTTGGGATTAAAATCTGACAGTAACTAATGTTTTTAATAGCACTGGTGTACCCTTATGATTCATATTTTCTGGATCAGGGTGTGTCAGTTATTTCATCCCAATATTTGTTTTATTTGTTCTTGAATTGGACCTGGACTGTTGGATGTTGATTGAGAGTAATATGGTTACCTGAATCACTTATGTAAAGTGTAGATAATATTAAATGTAAAATAAGTTCACTTTAAATTATATTCTTAAAAAAACAACATATGAAAATAGTTAGAAGAAGAGTATAAGGAATAATAAAAAAGGTTTATAGGGAGTTGAAAATAACCCATGGCTATGAATACCTGTTGCTAATTGGTGGCCATTTATTCTATCCTAATAGAGAATTTTGTATATTAATGTTTCATGAAAAAATGTAGTAGTTCCTTGATTAATGAATCAGGAAATACGGTGGATTGGAAATGGATTGTAAAACATTATGGGAAATTCGTATGAATAGATTCAAATTAAATGATGAATAGTGTATAAATTTTTTACAGAGTATATAAACAGATGAAATTACTGCATGCGTGATGTGTTTGGTAATCGGTTGAAGCAGCACAATGGGGAAATCCTGACCTATATTTGTGAGTTTCTAATGAACATAGATTTTTAGTTTTGAAAAATATAGAAAGTACAAACATACGTAAACCGTAATTAACCACTACTCGAATATACATCAACATGTATCTAATCCCAACTCAAAAGAATTGAAAAACGACACATACTTAACTACCAACTCTTGTGGACTCAAAATAGAAGCAATGTTCAAAATCTACCTCATCTTCTCCAAATATCTCTAAAACACATCTTCCCACTGTTCTCAGACATCATGAATGTAGAATTAAGCATAAAATATATATGAATAGGAATTAATATTTATTATCAACAAATTGAAATAATAAACATGAAGTAACAGACATTTAAAATAAGAAAATGTAATAAAATAAATAAAATATTCAAGTTGAAATAGCCACTGTAACATAGTAGATTATGTTTTGAAAACATGGAAATAGAAATGATTGTTTTCACATATAGGTACCAGGTCTACTAAAATAAATAAAAATATAAAATGTATAATAAAATATGACCATATAAATACATATCACAATTTAACCTACAAGGCAGTCATTCTGAGGAAGTATTTTATTAAAATATTTATAAGACACATAACCACCAATAATCAATTCAACTTTTTCATGGACCACAATAACCTGCAACAAAGATATGAATCCCATATAAACAATAGATACATTCAAATCATAATGACAGTAGAAGAAATTCCAAAAATAGAGATTATGACGTGTTCACCAATGATCCTAAAATACATGGAAATATAGTAAACTATATGATATAAAATGAAAATTGTAAAATAATGTAATGAAAAAAAATCATGACCATAAGTATTAAAAATTTAGTGATATTACCTTCAACAACTTGATTCTTTACATTCCTTTGTGACATTAAAGTAAGATCTCATGAACCATTAATGAAAAATTGAAAATATAAAGATTTAAATACATGAAATTAATATATTCATGATGTGTTTGGTAACGCGTTGAAGATGCAAAATGGGGAAATACCGACCTGTATTTGTGTGTTTTGAACAAACAGAAATCATACCAGATCACTTAAATCAAAGGGAGACCTACCAAGGTGATTTATTGTAGTTCACACAGTGGAATGAGAGACTACTTGGACATGAAGTCATGAATAATAGGTAGCCACCTGAAAGAAACAGATTTCAGAGGTCTATAACCATAAATATGCACATAAAACTAATATCTTCATAGAAAAACATGGGTTTCAAATATCTTGATAAAAAAATATAGCAATAATCATAAATTAGGTTACTCGATGCACGCTCAATGTCGATACATCAATGGTTCGATGCACAAATCCATAGACGTGCCATGAGTAAGTTAACGATTATTTTTTCCGACAACAATGTCTGCAAAGGATATAAAATCCTTGAAATAGGTAACCCACTGCATGGTTGAGGGCACGGGAACCCAATGTTGGATGGAGGACACGTACGTGGAAGACTTGAAGCCAGAGTTTCTGGTTGTGGAGGATTCGAAGGCGGTGGAGCTGAAGGCGGTGGAGCCGAAGGAGGTGGAGTATGAAGTGGAACACGAGGAGATGGAGAACACAGAAACACTAGTTCAGAGGCATCGAAAGGAGAGCGCACGGGGAGAAGCCGATGGTGTCGTTCGAGGAATGAAGGGATTGTCGGGGAAAAAATGGAGTGTCATGTGGAAGAATGAGAGTGTGACATGTAGGGTAGGAATAATCCTACATTAGTATAGATAATTGATTTCAATTTTTGTACAAACATGAACCGTTAATTTTGATTACATATCAGGAAGATGAGAAACAAGTAAAAGGTGTAAATGAATGTCACCTTGCATATATTGTTGAAAATAAATGAACTATTTAGATTAATGATGTTCCAGTGGTAAATGACTATCCTAATGTTTTTCCTGATTAGTTTCCTAGTATAATACATGATCAGGATGTTGAATTTACTATTGACTTAGTTTAAAATTTTAAGACAATTTAAAAGAACCCATATCGAATTGTTCAAATTGAAATTTTTGAGTTAAAGAAAAAATTGAATGATTTGTTAGATAAAGATTTCATTCGACCTAAAACAACACCTTCGGGTTCTCCGATCTTGTTTGTTAAAAAAATATGGTTCAACGAGTCTTTACATTGATTATAAAGCATTTCATAACATCACTATTAAGAAAAAGTGTCATTTTCCTAATATTGATGACTTATTTTATCATCTCCAGGGAGTTCAGTATTTTTTGATGATTGACTTGATGTCAGGGTACCATCAGTTGAAATTTCATGAAGTAGACATTCTGAAGACTACGTTTCATAATAGATATAGCCAATACAAATTAGTAGTTATGATTTTTGTGTTACCCAATGCACCTGTAATATTCATGGATCTTATGAATATAATTTTTTTAAAGATCCTAGACATGTTTTGGTTGTGTTTATTGATGATATTTTTTTATTCTAAAATTAAAGAGGAAGATGATAGTAATTTAAGGGATGTATTGTAAATGTTAAAATAAAAGAAACTATATGGGAAATTTAACATGTGTGAGTTTTGGTTAAAAAAAATCATTCCTTGGTCACATTGTTTAAAAGAATGGCATAAATGTTGGTCTTACTAAAACAAAAGTTTTTGAATAATGGAAAAGACTTACTTATATCACAGAGATTCATAGTATTCTTATATTTTTGGGTTATTATTAGAGGTTTGTTGAAAAAATTTCATTGTAATATTTCCCACTGAATATGTTAACTCAAAAAGGTGTTATGATTATCTGGACAAAAGTATGTGATGATTGTTTTCAGGAATTGAAAAGAAGATTGGTGGATGCTCTAGTTTTGGAATGACCATCCAAAAATGGTGAGTTTGTAATCTACAGTGATGTTTCATTGAAAGGATTTAGTTTTGTCCTTATGAATAATGATCAAGTAATTTCTTATGATTCATGTTCCCTGAAAACTCATGAGTTAAATTACCCTAAAAATTATTTGGAATTAGATGTTATTGTTTTTTCTCTAAAAATATGGTGGCATTGTCCATATGGTTTATAATTTGAAATATATACTGACCACAAAATTTTGAAGTATATAATCAATAAACAAATTGAACCTGAGACATAGGATATGGTTGGAATTAATCAATGATTATGATTGCACGATCCATTACCATCCAGGAAAGGAAAATAAATTGGTTGATGCTTTGAGTCAGAAAAGTAACACTACATTAACAATGTTACATTTGGTACAATATAAATTCATTAACGATTTGATGATCTTTAGAATAGAAATTTTTGGAAAGAGACATACCATTGTTTTGTTTCATGTTTTAGTGAAATCATCTCTATGAGACAAAATTAGGCATGCACAGAAGGAAGGAAATGCGTTGCAGAAAAATGTAGTGTTGGTTTAGAAGGATAAATAGACTGATTTTAACATTGATAATGATTGTATTTTGATATTTTGGAATAGATTATGTGTGCCTTGTGAGGCACAGTTGGAGAATGTGTTGTTATCTGATTCTTACAGTTCTTCGTTTTTAGTGAATCCCGATAGTACTGATATGTATAGAGATCATTGTAATTATTACTGGTTGGATGGAATAAAAATAGGTATTTCAGAATATAATATGAAGTGTTAACTTTTCAACAAGTTAAAGCATATTGGAAGTTACTGAAAGTGATGATTTCTCCTTTACCGGTGCCAATGTAGAAATGGGAAAATTTATCCATGGACTTCATTGTGAGATTACTGAATACATCTCAAGGTATCAATGAAATATAGGTTCTTATTGATCGATTGACTAAATCTACTCATTTCCATCTGATTCAAGATATTGTGTCTCTATATCAACTTTCTCGGTTGTATGTTAAAGAGATAGTCAGGTGGCATGGAGTTACCCACTTCAATGTATCTGATCGTGATCCCATGTTCACTTTTAACTTTTGGAAAGGCCTTTAGATGTCATTGGGTACTGAATTAAATTTTTTTAAAGCTTTTCATCCTCAATATGATGGGTAGTCAGATAGAATAATTCATAATTTTGAAGATATTCTATGAACATTCTCAGTCGATTACTAGGGATGTTGGGATCAACATCTTTCATTGGTTGAATTTTCATATAAAAATAGTTTTCATTCAAGTATACATATGGCACCATTCGATACATTGTATGGAAAGCGATGTCGAACTACATCTTTTTTGGATGAAGTGGGTGAAAGGAAACTAATGGGTAAAGGATTGGAAGAAGAGATGAGATAAAAAGTTCAATTAATTCAGAAACACATGAGAACAACACAGAGCAGGAAGAAAAGTTATGTGGATAGCCAAAGCAAGGATCTTTATTTTGAGGTAGGTGACGATGTATTTCTCAATGTGTCTCTATGGAAATGTGTGATGCATTTTGTAAAGAGGGGAATGTTGATTATGAGGTTCATTGGACCATATGATATCCTGGAGAGAGTTGTATCAGTTTCCTAGAAATTGGATTTACCTCCATGTTTAACCTAGGTACACAATTTTTTAATGTTTCAGGGTTGAGAAAGATTATGTCGGATCCATCTCATGTTTTGAGTCCATAGGTAGTTCATTTGGAACTTAATCCTTCTAATTAGGAACAACAAGACCAGATTATTGACTACAAATAAAAAGTGTTCTGGAATAAGGTAATCCACTGGGAAAAAGTTTTGTGAATCAACCATATGGTTGAAGAGGCAATTTGGAAATCTAAAAATGCTATGAGGGATAAATACCCCCACTAATTTGATAAGATAATAGAATTTTGGTGAAACAATTCCCAAAATGGGGGAAGGATGTAATATCCCATGTAAATAAAGAATATGATATTTTCCTTTTTATTAATATTTTTTAATTAAATATTAGTTTTACTTTAATAGGGATGTTATGTTTAATGGAATAACTAACACGGAATAATTAATTTCTCTGAAATCTCATGTTGCACACAAGGCTTAGTCATACTAAAAAATAATAATATAATATTATTTTAAATGGTAGTTAATGCCTAGTTGTAGTATTGTCAGAAATTAATAGAACTCACTACAATATGATTATACATGTTTGTTATGCGTTTTTACATTTATCCAATAAAATTTAGAGGCTTACAATGGGAGTGAATTCAATTTTACGCAAAAATACTCTAATTTTCTTTAAAAAGTCGATTTACACCTTTTGTGGGGGAACCCAATTTAAATCTAGTTTTTGTCACTTTTATAAATTCTACAGGACAAAATTATATTCTTCTTTTGAATCAGGACATCAAAATTTACTTTGGATGAAATTTCATTGTTTTTCTGATAATGTTCATTTATTTCTGAATAGTGAAAAACACAAAATTTTAATTCAAAACTACCTTTTAATCTAATTTATTTATATTGTATGATTTCCTTTTTAAATTTTTTTAATGTGTAGCTGGATTATATTTTTACCATTTAATCCAATGTATGTCATTGGAAGTAATTTAACTAGAAAATTGGATATAAAAAATGTTAATCCTTTGATAGTTATTATTTATTAAAAACACGCTTTCTAGTTTTGATGACACAAATTAATTTTAAATTAATTAATGAAAATTATGTGTTTTGAATTTGGAAAAATAGAAATCATTTTTCAATTAATAATATAAAAATTATCTTTGGGTGAATTTTTGGTGTTTTTCGGAAAACGTTCAATTTTTGATGAATAGTAAAAAAAACAGCATAGTAGTTAAAACCGATTTCTCATTTAAATGAAATTTTACCAGTTCTGTGAATTTAATTTCAGAAATATAGCATACATGGTTGTCATAGGTAAATAAAATTTGGCTCAAAAAGATGAAAATAATTTTTGGTCAATAGTATCTTTTGACATTTATTTACCACGGTTAATGTTAATATGGTAATTCAAGTTAAAAATATTATAATAATATAAAATTACCCTAACACTTGTCCTAAACTTATTGGATGATTAATGGACAGCCAATAAAATCCATGGGTGTGATTTTTGGCATTTGAAAGACATTTGGATAAGGTAATGACATTAATAACTTCGTATTTAAAGTAAAACTAAAAATATCATAAGCATGTATTGTTTAGGGAAAACGATTTGAATGTGGGGTTATATAATTAAAATATTTGACTAAAAATAGTTGTTATAATACAAACAATATTTCTTACATCATGGTATTTTATTTATAATTTTTAGACATCAAATAAATAAATTTATTTATAACACAATGATGATGTTATGATTAACACATTAATGAATGTTTTAAACAAATGTCATTATAAATATTAAAATAAATTTATTTTAAAAAATTTTATTCCATACACAAATTTTATAGATTAATATGCCTTGTTATATTTTAATTAATCAAGGTTTATCAAATGAATCAAGTTGGTTTGGATTTTTTTAAAAGTCAGGTTATGAATAGTATAAAAATTTACATAAATGTGTTTTTAAATCAATTAATATTTTTTAAATGATAAAATAGTCGTACAAATAAATTATTCATCCCAATGACATATATGTTGTTACAAATGTCATTAATGATCCATTTTTGGGTCGGTTGGAATTTTATATTAAATATATTAACCATAAAGTATGAATATTCAAGAGGACATTGTTATAGTTAAATTAGTTAGCTAAATGTTAATACTAAAAGATAAGGTTAATTTTATGCCCTAAACTTTCCTAAAAACAATTGGATAATTGTATTCATAAAAATAATCACCTTATATTTGAATTAATTGAGATAGGGACCTTTTGAAATCGAAATTCCGTTTATAATAAAATATTATTTTCAAACTTTCTTAAAGAGCCCCTCCTCCCCCTTATAAAAAGCCATCAGCGCTAACCCTTACTCACACTTCTAATACCCCATTGGATCTTCCAAAGTCTACCAAAAATAAGCTCCCAATATCCCTATCTGCCACCTAGATTCATTTCCTTAGGCAGAAGAAATATCAATTATTCCTTTTGGTTCAAACCAAAGAGAGTCACCCGATTTAAAGGTAATGTCTTCTATCAAGTTCTCTTCTTTTATTTTACATCTTCACTAACTATACTCTTATTATTCATTGTTTACATAACAACACCATTTTCCACAAAAAACTAGGTTGTAATGTCTCGACCGGAAGCCACTAAACCGGTTCTCTGAGCCGGTTCACCCCAAGGCCTCAAGTGCGCCTCCCCGTACGCCAGAGGCTGCCAAATAGCAGTGACGACCTAGAGTATGATAATTGGGATACAATTCCATCATACTAGTGTAAGAAGAAAATAGAAATAACTAAGCCTCATATAGATTATAAAGTGAAAATATTGTGGACGCAATAAACAAATGAAATAGAACAAGATGTAATTGTAAAATGCTATAAAATCCCAAAATCTATCCAATACAACACAACACCGGTCACCCACTAGGTTAACAATACATATACAAGTACAAAAGAAACTGAATGTGAATGTATATGTCTCTGTGACTAACTCTGATCCAAATCACATACTCGATCTCTTGAAATTTCCAAAATGCACTAGCCCAATCAGAAGAACCACTCTAGCAGCTCCGCTCAATCATGCAACACTGCGCCTCAGCCCTATCAACCATGCAACTCGTGCTCAACCTAAAATGTAGACATACATCCTACACGTCCACCAAGGCGCACGTGGAGGAGTGAGATATAATCTCAATAGAGAAGCACGACAAGAAACCAATAACTGTGCTGCTAAAATTTTAGGCAACAGCAACATGCCCAACCTAGCTGGGAAAACCAAAATGATCTAAACAAAATGTGAAACCACTATTGAACTCTAGGTCTGTAATACTTGTCAACTGGGTAAGTGCCACCATTTATGTCCATATCTGTATGTGTATAAATGTATAGTCTCATACCTATACACATATACCTAAATATGAATATTCATGAGTATGTGGATCGAACAACAAGAAATCATGACAGCATTAGATCCTTGGGTCCTCAAGCCTAATCGACATGTACCTGCTTCGGCCAACGCCAGAATTATATCGTTGAGAAAGCTACATCACCACAAGGGGATACATTTCCAATACCTGGGATCACATGTACTCACCTCTAATCAGTAAATCAGATACCATATACCAATAATAAATCATGTATGGAAGGATAACATATACTGACGGTCAATCCTATAAAGGGTCAATGGTGGGCCAACCCTGAGCATAAGCCCATGAATCTAACTGAGACTTAGAAAACCATTCCCACAGGCATAGAAAAACCACACCCTTAAGCATATTAGAATCATCCCACATGTATATCACATTATCACCCTCCATCACATCACAACCTCACGTGTAGGCATATCAAAACCTCACCGGCAGGCATATCATAAACTTTCCCCCAGGCATATCACAACCTTGCTCGTAGGAATATCACAACCTCACCCATAGGCATATCACAACCTCTCCTGCAATCATATCATAACATTTCCCACAGGCATATCACAACCTCATCCACATGCATATCATAACCTTGCCTGCAGGCATATCATAACCTTGCTCGCAGGCATATCGTTCAGCCCAAGAGTCCATTCAAGGAATTCCTTCTATTAGAATCCAAGTATCACCCATCGAATAAAAGTAAAAATGAAAGGCTCAATGCCTAGATACCAGGAAGCACATCTAGATATCCCAACAAAATATATATATCACAATATATATATATACATTCATTCTCAACAACCAAATCCCATGTAATACCCCTTGGAATTGTTATAAATATTAGAAATAACATGGGTCAAAAGTCGTATCTGAAGAGAGCACATCCATGAATCAAAAATAACAATAAAGATGCCTTGCATTAGGCTCAACAACCACCATCCAAGAAGCACATTTGGTAACCACTTCTGTATCAGCAAAAACAAATCAGATATAAACAAATGAGTGATGGTGGCCTGAACGTCCAACCCAAAACTACATTCATAGCGCCATGGGATTACATGTTTGGAACGAGTTATAGGTGACACTAGAATGCCATCTCTACCCATACATAACCTAACAACTTAGGGTTGGTCAATCCATAGGCACCCATTGGGTCCCTCAAGTCAAACACTGAGGAGGCATCCTACCCTGGATCCTCTCGGTAAACACGAGCAAAGGCATCCTACATTGGATCATTACCAATGTGTAAGAGAGGAATCCAACATACTATCCTTGATCAAAGAACAATAGAGGCATCCTGCACCATGGATCCTACCAAAGTAAAATAGTTGATAGATCCTACAAGGGACTCATTAGGACAACACATATGTAAAGGCATCCCTTAGTGGATCCTTGGATATAACCAATCTCATGACCTCATTGGCCAGAAGGGAACTTCTCAAAATTATATCATCCTTAAAAGTATAGGTCATGGAAGATAACACATAGCTCATCACTTCTCAAATGTCTCAAATAAGTTGGTACAAACACCCAACTTATCATCAATGCCAATTCTCACTTTTAGGTGACAAGTAAACTCGATAACTAGAGGATGAACCAATCCATTTAAATAAAAACACCATAAGCACCATTTATATGAACTCTAAATGTAAAAAATATTCCACCATTATGGTCTACGTGGAAAAACACTTAGAATGGACTACTCACACTACCAACTATAACTTCTAGGGCCCAAGATATGCAAAAACGACAAAGGTGGAGTAGTACATGGCCAAAACACATGGTCAGAACACATGGGTCCTCCTTTGTAAAAGTACATTACATTTACTTTACTGTAAACGGTGTGTAATGTTCAAAAAACATCATCCCATGTGGGTTTTCTCCCAAACACATTCCCATGTGCCATTACACGGCGTGTACTACTAGTACACGACCAGTACTCCTTAAAAACCATTATTATGTGTCTTATTTCACACGACCAGTCACACAGTCCTCCTCTAAAAAGCGTGTACTCAATATACACAAAATGTAAATAATAAAACATCATATTCCTTAAATGGGATGAACACATGGCATGTTCCCCTAGAACACACCCCGTCAAAACTAGGTTTCCCAATAGGAAATCCTTCAAAACACCAGAAACACCCATTTTCAGCCCTAAAACAACAGATCGAACCCCTTGAACTTACAATAAAGAAATATAAGGTATTAAAAACCTAAAAACATGTTTAAAGGGGATATATGTTGAAAACATAAACATCCCTACTTTCGGGCGTAAACCACCGAAGCTTTGTTTGATTTTACGATCCACAGATGTCGCATAGTAACTCAGTGCATCGAGAGCATCAAATCAGTTACCTCTTGCCTCCCAATTCCCTCTCTTTATCAATATCCATTTCTAACCAATGGACACATCCAATTAGGTGGCATAGGAGGCTTGAACATGGAGGAGGAGGAAAGAAGAGAAGGAACAAAAGAAAATGAAAAGACAAAAAAGGGGCTCGGGTCGCCCCCGACAACCAACTCGAGTTTATGCCTTACCTAGGCTAAGTTGCACATTATGGACTCAACGGAATAGATATAATATCATTCTAAACCTCATTTTAATATTTCTCAATAGAGAAACCTGTTTGGAAAATTTAATATTTAATGTAATAATACTAAATATTAAATATTCTGCTAAAATTTGAACAACTCAAATTTCCACTAAACTCTTATCCTTGGGTAAAAACACTATTTTGGGACAAACAGAGTCGTCATAAAAATTACTTGAGGTCATCAACTTGGGGAAAATACCATTTTACCCCCCATGAGCATCCAAAAACAAAAAATTAAATTTCTGCTCAAAACTGTAGTCCGGAAAAACACGGGTTCTTACAAACTCCCAACTATAAACTGTCTTGTCCCCGAGAAGACCGGTGAAAGGACCAACATCCATTATTCGAACCCAAGAATATGCACAACCAAGATATATAGACTATACAACAACCAGTCATATGGAATTAATAACCATCTCCTACAAGGAAGAAATTCGGCTACGACCGATATGGTACTCCTCACAATAGGAATACCCCTATCGTTGTCTTAAAAGAAAACTCTAAGATAAAAATCTCACAAAACACACCGAAGTTTAAATAAAACCAGGAAAAAACACTCAAACGGTCAATGGTGTACTCCCCACCATATGGATTTCCTTACACTACTCCTATAGCGCAACCAAAATAGGTTCCATCCTCCACAAGGATGGTCATTAAGAAAGAAAACAGGATCCCGACGTAGGGCTGAATCTCTCTTTTCATACTGAAGATTAATCTTGATAGAGCATGATCATCTCATACAAGAGTAAACCAAGATTTCACTGAAGGCATTTCCATCTCCCTCTGAGCCACACTAACGTTCTTCCCAAACCTGAACAAGATTCAGCCATTGGTCAACCATCTCACGGTACCCGAAATTTCACAATGTCACCTCTACCACGGAGGGGATTTCAACACAACTTTGGGGGTCCAATCCCATAAAAATTCATAAAACATCATTCCTTGGATCATATCTGACCACTCACCGATTTATATTAAAAATATACAATGTGAATCTAGAATGAATACTAAACACCTGACACGTACACATGACGTCGTTCTAGTCACGACCATCGACCCACACACTGACTACATTAGAAACAACAAAAAAACTGGTAAACCAATCCAGGCACCGAAATAGTCCCACCCGTCGAAGATACTATTGAAAATCAAGAACCCTAGTTACAAAACTAGCATATGATCACAATGCCCAATGAGGTTAAAACAAGAAAAACATGCCCTACAAGGGCCATGATCCTCTCTAAGCATCCTCAGAAGGAACTATTACTTGGAGGTCACAACAAAAGAAGAAGAGAAAATCTAAACTGACACTCATCGGGAATCTGTATATGGGAATAGCCCAAGGAAGTCATGTTCAATAGAAAAGGCTTGGTAACGTTAGGCATCGTACTCAGTGATCTGACAAGATATCTGTATACCCAAGAAACAACCCCCAATAAGGGGTTAAATAGAGAGGCATCACGTACCACATCGACCAACTGGGGTTACTACACCACCTATGCTTGTGGACCGAGTCATCATCCCCACAACAACCCCTCAATGTAGATTCACATAACCTTACATCAGAGTAAAAAGTATGTGTATGCATACCCAATGGTCTTAGTCATCAGTAAAAACACACACTAGTAGGTATATATACTGTGAATCATGCGTGCCTAGTATGATGCATTAGATGCCTCTTGCCTTTTCCAGCCAAGAGTCCAAAAACATCCCTGAAATCTTACCAATGGCCAAGAGACATATTTTCATAATAAATCAAAACACTGACACAAAATGTGCATCGCTCAAGGAAAAAATCATATACAACTGCTACATCGCAAAATCTAAACAATAATCCCATACTCTGGAAACCAGGACTTCCTACCATAACAAGTGTTCTCGACACACCTGTCCAATATCCATCGAAGTTTCCAACACATTCTGGATACTCATGTCTACCATATCCCAAATAGTAAAGACAAGGAAAATAAACTATTATGATTCCACATTGTAACATCCTGACCTGGATGACACTAAACCGATTCTCCAAGCCAGTTCGCCACAAGGCCTCAAGCATGCCTCCCTGTATGCCATAGTCTGCTGACTAGTTGTGAGGGCCTAGGGTGTGATAGTAGGGAGACTATTTCAATATACCAGAGTAAGAAAACAATGGAAATAACTAAGTATCGTACACATCAGAAAGTAAAGAGAGTACGGAATCAATAAACAACACATATATAATAAGTTTTAATCGTAATATTACATAAAATACCACAAAGATATGCAATAAAATACAACAGTGGTCACCCACTGGGCTGAAAATACTTATACAAGTATAAAAAAACAGAAATTAAAAGTGTAGGGATCTACTACTAACTCCGAGAAAAACCACATTCCTAATCTCTAGACACTATCGAACTGCACCAACCTGGTTAGTAGAAGCACTCGAGTAGCTCTGCTCAATCATGCAACATTGGGCCCTAGCCCTATCCACCATGAAACTCATTCTCAACTTGAAATAAAGACATTAGGACTACTCATACACCAAGGTGCACATGCAGGGGTGGGAAACAATATCAATAGGGAACCCTGACAAGAAACCAATAACTGTGTTTCTAAAAGTGCATATAACAGCAGTGTGCTCTGCCTAGCTGGAACACAACAAAAGGAAGTAAACCAAACGTGCAACCATGGTCGAACTCAGGGTCTGTAATCTCTATCAACTTGGTAAGAGCCACCATCAATGTACATATCAATATATGTATACATGTATTTTTTCATATGTATACAGATATACAAAAATATGAATATTCATGAGTATGTGAATCAAACAACCAGAAATCACGATAGTAGTCGATCCTTGGGTCCTTTAGCCCAAAATACATGTACCTACTTCACCTAGCACTAGAATTATATCTCTGAGAAAGCTTCGTCACCACAGGGGGATACATGTCCTACACCTAGGATCACTCATACCCACCTCCATTCACTAAATTGGATACCATATACTGATAGTCAATTGTGTAAGTATTGATACCATCTACCGACAATCAATCCGATAAAAGGTCCCTGGTCGGAAAACACAGAACGTAAGCCCATGAATCCAACTGAGACTCAGAAAGCCTTTCCTCCAGGCATAGGAAAACCACGCCCTCAGGCATATTAGAACATGCCTGCATACATATCCTAATCTTGTACTTATGCTTACCACAACCTCGCCCGCAGCCATATTAAAACCTCACCTGCAGTCATATCACAACCTTGCCCGCAGTCATATCATAACCTCACCCATTGGCATATGACAACTTCTCCCACAGTAATATCATAACCCCACCCACATTCATATCATATCCTCACCCATAGGCATATCATTCATCCCATGAGTCCATCCAGGGCTTTCTTACTATGGTAATCCAAGTATCACCCAAGGTGTAAAAGTAAACTTGTAAGGCTCCAGGACCGAATACCAGGAAGCACATCTGAACATCCCAACAAAATATATTTATCACAGTGTATATATATATATACTCATTTAGGCTAAACAACCAAATCCCATGTAATAACTCTAGGTACTAGTAAAAATATCATAAATAACATGGCTCAAAAGCCGGATCCCAAGAATGCATGTACATGCATCTCAAAAAAACAAGAAAGACGCCTCGCATTAGGCTCAACAACCACCAACTGAAAAGCACCTCTGGTAACCACTACTATATTAGCAAAACCATGTCAGATATAAAAAAATGAGTGTGGGTGACCCGAACGCACAACCCAACACTACATCCACAGCCCCATGGGCTTACATGTTCGGTAGGGGTTCTAGGTGACACTTATACACCATCTCTTCCCAAGCCCGACATAACAACTTAGGGTTGGTCAATCAATAGGAACCTATGAGGTCCCTCAAGTCAAACACAGAGGCAACATCAAACTTAGGATCCTCCCAGTGAACACAAACAAAGGAATCCTGCACGAGATCCTTAAGAAATGGAAAGGGATGAATCCTACATGGGATCCTCAAGCGAAGATCAATAGAGGCATCCTACAACATGGGTCCTCTCACATCCTAAAATGAAATCCCAAATTCAACACATAAGTAAAGGCATCCCTCAGGGGATCCATAGAAGTATCTGGAATCACCACCTCATAGGCCAGAAGGGAACATCTCATAAGAGGATCACCCTCAAAAGCATAGGTCATGCGAGATAGCTCACAGCTCATCTCAGTTCAAATGTATCACCTGTGTTGGTCCAAATAACTATCCTATCATCCATCCCAAGTCTCACTCTTAGGTGACAACTGAACTTGATAGCTAGAGGAAGAACCTCTCCATTTAGATATAAACACCGAAAACACTATTTTGATGACCTCTAAATGTCAAAATGATTCCACCATTGTGTTCTACGTGTAAAAACACTTAGAATGGACTACTCACATGCCCAATTCTGACTGCAAGGGAAAAAGATATGCTAAAACTTCTAAGATGGAGTACTACATGGCCCGAACACATGGCCAGAACACATTAGGTATGCTTGGGTAAAAGTACACGACATGTAAATTTCTGTACATGGAATATACTATTCACAAAGCATCATCCCATGTTCTTTTTCACCAGAACACATGCCCATGTTCCATTACACGGCGTGTACAACTAGTATACAGTGTTTACTCTTTAAAAACCACAATTTTGTGCCTTATTTCAAACATCCAGTCACCAGGCCATCCACTACACGGCGTGTACTCATAGTACATGGTGTGTACTTAAGAAACTGTCAACTTCTATGAAACGGTAAGAACACACATCGAGTTCCCCTAGATCACACACCATGTATCCAGGTATTCCTGATAGAAAATCCATCAAAATTCCAGAAACGCCCATTTTCGGCCCAGAAACAACATATCAAGCCCCATGGGATTACTAGAAAGAAATATAAGGTTTTAAAAACCTAAATCAAAATGTTTAAAGGGGACATATAGATAAAACATTTATAGTCATACATTTAGGTGGAAACGATCGAAGCATCACTTGATTTTACGGTCCACAGATGCGGCACGCCGACTCAGTGCATCGAGAGCTTCAAATCGGTACCCCTCTTGCCTCTCAACACTCCCTATTTCTCAATCTCCATTTCTCCCAAAAGGAGACGGCCAAATAGGAGGCATAGTATACATTTTCATGGAGGAGGAGGAGGATATAAGAGAAGGCGGAATAGAAAAGGAAAATAATAAAAATGTGCTCGGGTTGGCCCTGACGCCCAACTCGAGTTTATGCATTCCCTAGGATAATCTCACCATTCTGGACTCAGTGGTGCAGAAACAATCTCATTCCGACGCTCCGTTTAAAATTTATCACCAAATGAACCTACATGAATAAATTAATATTTATTTTAATAATATTAAATATTATGCTAAAATTAAAACAATTCAAAGTGCCACTAAACACCTATCCTAGGGTAAACACCCAATTGTGGGACCAACAGAGTGGTTAGAAAAATTATCTGAGGTCATATGGTTGGGAAAAAACAATTTTTTAGCCCTCACGAGCATCAGACATCAAAAAATCAAATTTCTTCTTAAAACTATAGTCCTGAAAAATACAGGTAGTTACATAGGTTTTTTCTATGAGAAGTATTCAAACTACACATACACACATCTCCATAAAATGGATACAAACATATTGTTTCTGTGTACGGTGAACTACTGCCTCACGAAATGATGATTGTTTGATTACCTCTTACAGCCTCTCATGGTGTCAATTATGATGGAACTTTATTTATTTGTGATATATATCATATTTATATTGTCTCTATGCTTCTGTATTTTTCATTTTTATCATACCTTTATGAATTCCATAATGGTTAAATGCGATAATATCATTTGAGGAAGTGTGGGCTACCGCTCCCTCAATATGATAGGACTCATTCATGACATATGTGGAACACATAAAGGATGGAATTAATAAAATTGTATATGAAATTATACTGGAATTATAATATACCTATGTATAATTAAGTTTTCATTCCATTGAATATGAAGTAGAATTTAATGTAACTTAAATGTATACGTATAGTTTACGGTCTCCATGAACGGCGCATTTGATTTTTTATCTCCAAATGTAATGTTCTATTATAAATAAATATATATATAGGATATATATATGATATATAAAATATCTAAATCATGCGTATAAATCTAGAGATAATGTAATTTTGACCATAGGGACAACATGTAATAATGAGAATTTTATTTTTGACTCAAGTACCAAATACCGACAAAATGAAATTTATTAACATAAATTATTATGTAATGCTTATAACATGGTATTATGTGGTATAAAAGGAATAATAAACTTGAAAATGTTTCTAAAGAAAGTATAAATTAACATTAGATTATAATTCAGGATTTTAAAGAACGAATGAGTCAAGTTGGACATGATGTAAGGGACTTATTCTCAATATCCTTTCACTGAGGAATATTTTGATTTATACATGACGTTCATTTATATAGAGTTACGTCACCTTTTAAATTTCATTTCATTCAAATGGAATCTTTTTCTATGTGTTGTTTTACTGAACAACAAAATTGATGTTTCTTTTTTTAATGCATGTGGTGACAACAACCTTTCCACTGGCACGAGTGTTATTTGATATTTGGCTTCCTTAACAAGCGGTAATGTTTTTTAAATGGAAAATAAATACCATATACTATTTTATGTATTTTGGTATTGAAAATGGTATGGATAATGGATTTGTTTTGTCAATATATTTAAATGACATATTTTTATAGAAATTTTGAAATGTTATCTTTCCTTTAGGTTTTTTTATGAGTTATGAATATGTTATAGTTCTTGGGCATTGTCTAAGTATATGGGTGTTTGCATGATAATCCAAGGGCAGGTGATCTAGAGATAGCTCTCCAATGAATTAGGTAAGGTGAAAGAGGTAAACATTAATGTTTCTCCTAATATATTTATGGAATATACTATGATGAGTATTCCAAACGTAACTCCCTCCATAGCTGTGAAAGCTAGAATGTATGATTGATATGGATGCCACATGTTACCTTTATGAGTTATGATTTCTATGTGCTATTAATAAATCTTGTGATTTCATTAGTTATGTTAAAGATCATATGTTTTATAGGTATTGATGAACTAATGTTTTCATTCTTTATTTTATAACCCTTACTGAACATTTTATGCTCATCCCATTTTTTGAAATTGTTTTTGACAGGATATAAAGAAGGGTAAGAGAAGGGAAGCATTCAGGAAGATTTATATCAGAATGTAATTCATCTTTTATTTTTAAGAGTTTCTATTTTATAAAAAATTGGGTACTAAGTAGAATATTCTACATTTTAATATTTTAGATTTAATTTAATATTATGGACATATTCACTAAAACTCTAAAATTTAAAAAATCATCAATGTAATTTATTAACACAATTCAATATTATGTAATATTTAAGGTTGAGGCCTTATAGGTATCATTTGAATTAGGATAAATTCATGATTTATGTTTCTTCCACATTGTTATGATTCCATGTTTATATGATTCCAGGTTTATATATTATGATTCCATATGTTACATGCATTTTATATCATCAATTCATGCCTTCTCTCCCATGTGTTGATGCTTTGTTCTTATGGTTATTACATTATTTATCATTTAGCTCATTCCATTGTCCATTTTATCCTTAGGTTATCCTATACAGATATATGTTCACAATGTAGGATAGAATCTCATTTTAAAGATTAAATAAAAAAAAAAATTATAATGTTTTATTATGTACCTTGTCATCTAAGACAACAGAATTTATGATCATTGTCTTGTACATTGATGTATAATTATACATAAAATCATGTAATGTTTTGTGTAAATTTATAGGGTCGCTATATGATACATCTTTGAGAAAAAACCTTCATTAAGCTCTACTCCCAAATTTCTATTATGTGGGATGAGTTTGTCAAACGATCCACTAATACCCATAGAGAATCATCACATTGAAGATCATTAGGTAAGCCAAATCTATGTCCATAATTATTTCATCCCACATAAATTAGGAATTTTGTTATTACTGGAAAAATCCTCCAACCACACAATTCTTATTTTTCATTTTTTTGGATGGCCAAATATTGATAAAAACAAACTTTGTGAATCCATGCCTCAACCCAGACCACTAAAAAATACATCTCATAATTTGGTACATTTTTTCATGTTTGGATGTACTACCAATTGTTGTCTATGGTTCCCATGGAGGAACAACTTTTGTAAATTCTAAGGAACTATGTTCATTCTTGAGAACAACACCAAATGTTTTCCATCATCAGAAAATTCATAATGGGAATCAGTAATAACATATCTTTCTCTATTGATCCCTACCATAGAATGCCATAGACAAGACTCCTCCACTTAGTACACAAAGGATTACTAAACTATCATCTGTAAATAACTATATCCTCCTCTTACCTTAATTGATATGTAGATGCATCCAAGATAATTTCTCCATCACTATCCTGGAATCTGCAGATTCACACACAACAAAACTACATAATGACATACTCCATGCATCACCTAGAGAATATCCATTTCACAACATATATAAAATCATAAATTCATAATACTGAATGAATTCTATCCACTAATGTTTTTTCATGTTCATGTCATGATTTATAAAGTCATACCTTAGGATTCTATAGTCTAAGAAGACCACAAAATTCTCATCAATGATATAATTTCACTACAACTTCAATGAAAACACTACTACCACTAACTCAATAAAATGAGTGGCATAGTTACACTGATGGGAATGTAAATTATAAGAACCATATAAAACAAATGATATTTATGGCATTATGTAGTTTAACATAAGAAAAAAATCATCAAATAGGATACCAAACTAAACTACATATACTGGAAAACAAAGGATTGGAGTGATGAACACATTATCTTTCAATTACTCAAAATATTACTATCATTGGTCAGCTCGAAATAATGTCTAATATTTTCTAGTCATTAATGTTGAGGGACTAAAAACCTAAGATAAATCGTCCCCCTATCCTCCAATAGTATCATGCATGAACCTTTATACTAAGAACCTCAACAATTTTATGGGGGGATACTCAAGAAACAATCACCTATATCTTTAAATGATCCTTATATACTCCTAACCGAGACATTACATGGCCATGAAACAGACTTCTTGAGCCTAGAAAAAACCCATTAATAACATCCCCAATAGATACATAAGATGGTGACCTCCCAAAATAGAACACAGACACTCATCAAGATCTGTCACAGACATCATGTACATAAGGATATATTTGATTAATATCACCATGATCATATCCAATAACTTTGTAAACCCATTGTCAATCATACCCAAAAACATTGTTGGAGAGTTCATCACACCAAACTATATAACAAATAACTCATAATGAATTTGATGAAAACAAAAAAAATTCATCTGAATCTCCTTATACTTACCAGGAATGTGATGATATTCTAACCAATAATCAGTCATTTATGAGCAATGATATCCATTTAGTTGATAAAATAAATCATCAATCGACAGATGAGGGTAGTAGTTCTTCAGTATAACATGGTTCAACTGGTGATAGTTGATACAAATCTTCAAAACACCATAACATTTATTTCACTAAAAAAAGCACACCCAATTGTGATGAAGATGTCGGAAAAAAACAATAAAAAGGTCAATGATATGAAGTCATTTCCATCATAACATAGATGGTTCAATCATATACAGTGACCTTGTGATAAGAGATACACTTGGATATAGTTCAATCCCATACTCATTATCATATCTAGGGGTAATGCTACAACCTCTTCTAGACTGAATTTAAAGTAATCATAAAATAACCTAGGGAAAAAAATATTGATCATCTAAAAAACACATAATTAGTTTTTCTATCAGTGATTATAAGAACATAGCATGCCTCTAAACCATATGATGGGATCAATCACTAACAAAAACCATTAGATCTCTATTAGCATCATAGAACACAACCAACCTCTTGATAAAATCTATGATACCTTGCACCATATGAAAAAAATTCATTTGAGGATGATGTCCCATGGTCGTATCGATAAACATAGGGAGTATGCCCTAGATTTTATCTAACAATATCACTAGCTTGTAGTCTCTAAATACATCATACAACTCCGATCCACCTCTAACTTGTGTAGCCAATGATAAGGGAAATTATTGTCTCTATACCTAATCTCAAAAATCATGGAAAAGATAAGGTGATATAAAAGAGTATGTCACCATAAAATAAAAAATGCACAAAACCATGTAGTAACAAGTAAAGGGTACCTCAAATGATGTCTAGCTTGATTTATTCTAGATATGCTAAAGCATGAAGCTAAGCACAACCTACTCTAACACATCCCATCCCTTACTGTAATTAAACTCTATGGTCATGATATGGTATATATAGATAATGTGATTCAAGATATTGTACTATTAGTTACCTATATTCTCTATACTGATCCCATATTAGAAAACCCAATTGGTGCTACCTTAGAAGAAACTTCCTCATTAGTGAAACCTGGTTAGGAACACATATATTACGCTAACAATTTAGAATGGTAAGTGGAATTCTACACTGATGACCTAGTAATACAGAATTAAATAATTCCATTTTTTCCTTGTTATAGGTCTAATATCTTCCTCCCCAAGATAAAGGAGATGATGAGGGATAGGACCAACCATAATCCAACTAAAAAATCATCAGTTTGGGAAACTTGGAACCCCAAGCCCCAGTTATACATCCAAATGAATCCAAAATATCCAACTATAATAACCATCCCAATCTTTCTACCATCCTCTCAGTAATATTTTACCCTTCCAACACATCAAGACATGTATTCCTCATAAACCACGTGACATGGAGCTATATTTCTACACATAATGCCTCATCAAAAATATTATCCCTCGATTCCACATATGGAAAAGTTATTATGAATATCATAGAAGGTTAGTGAAATATTTCCCAAAGACACACACATCAGAACGTACCTATTGAAGGTTAATAATATTCTATATATAGGAATAATTTATGTTTAATGAAAGAAACTCTGTTTAGCACTGGTCTCATAAATTATCCCATGATATTTTTTAATCCTCACACCCCCCCAAGAAAGAATAACTTCCACTACATAATAACTCTATATAGAATTATCAAAGATAATAAAGCATACGTCTCCTTCTAATTGCATATCTAACTGATACATACCTCAACCTCTTCCAACTAGTCATCTATGAATGAATTTGAAACAGAGCATTTATAGATCTGTAGACTCTGAAATTGAAACACATGGAGTTTTTTCCCCAATTACTATCACCACCGACCTCCATTATATGGTGAACTCTTGGAACATCATGCTAAAAAAATTAGTGTGAACCTGAAATGGACATCACACTCAATCCATGATAACAAGGAAAAACAAATATTTTATATCCTAAACCAAGAATACTTGTAATCTAGTTAAGATTTTAGCATATTCTAAGGATTACCCATTTGGATCATAAGTGTATAGAAGAATAGTCCATGATATTTTAATAGGAAATTACTCTTAATCAATTAACCCCTAATTAAATTGTATCTGTAAAACTAATGGTCAACTCATCTGATCACATGGGCATCCAAAATACCCATCTATCTTCATTCCGCCATGTTTACATAGCATACTAAACATAGTTAACATTGTTTCCCTACCAACCCTGGAAATATCAAGCATGCCTAACTATAAAAATTCATCTTATCCATCAACCTAAAACATTTATAACACTATTTTATGACCCCTACACTCAATGTGTTTTCCCCATTGGGTGGAAATAAAGGAATTAAGAAGGGGATATCTCGTGTCCCGCCACTATTAGGCCCCAGGTTGGAAACGAGCAATGAAGGTATAATAAGAAGATCGATGAGACGAATTAATATCTAAGAAAAAATCAATAAGATAGATAAGGTATATATCCACCATTCAAAAATATCTTAGAAGTATATATAATGAAATCCCATGTGAAAATTGGCAATGTCACGCAGTATCCTACCAACAAAAAGGAAAACAACAAGTTATAAATGGTAAGGATTATAGAAACTAGGAAGCCCAAACAACTCCTACCAAAAATGAAAGATACTAATGTCTAGACCAATCTAAAACCAACTATGATTATCCTGAAATAGAATATATAACTATTTAGTTTGATAATAATAGTATTCTCAGTTAGATCTTTCCCAGAGCTTGTCGTTTAATAGATGATGAATGTTTCCTTAATCCCATTGAAAAATAGTGATCTTAACACATCACAAAAACTGTTAAATTGTGTTTATAATAATACCATGTATAACTCTCACTACTTCTCACAATAATGGGATAATATTGTAACACTACAATATTCCACAGTATACTTCTCTTTAAGTAATACAATAGTGTGCAATGTACGCAACACCGAGTTCAAGGACACCACGACCTATCAAACTAAAAGTTTTGAAAGAGGTTATGAATATTAATAACCAAATTTTTAATTTTATATAAATCCCATATAAATTTATCATTCATCTTTCGTGTTTCTTACACATAATATAAGGAAAAATTCTATTTTTCAGATAAAAGTTATTTTTCCATAAAATGAAATTTTACCCCATTTTAATGGATAACCCTTTATAAATAAAATATTTGACACTTTTATATTTGAAAATTAAAAAAATAAACTTTTTCATTATAATTGGGAAAAAAGATTTAGCTTCAATAAATATTTGGTGTTTTTCTAATAACATTCACATTTGGGTGAATAGTGAAAAATTCTAAATTTTAACAAGAAACAACTTTTTTAATCAAAATAATTTATTGTGTTAAATTATACATTTTAATGGTTTGGGATTATAATTAGATTATATGTTTATCATTTAATTCAATTTTGGTCATTATAAGTAATTTCACATTTAAAATTAACATAAACATATGTCAATATTTTGATAATTTTTAATTTTTAAAAACCCACTTTATGGTTTTGAAAACATGAATTAATATTAAATTAATAAATGAATCTTCTATGTATTCTATTTGGTAAAATAGATATCATTTTTGGATTCGTAATTTCAAAATTATCTTAGGGTGATATTTTGGTATTTTTCGGAAAACATTCAATTTTTGATGAATAATGAAAAACTCTGCATTATTGTTTAAAAAAATTATTTAAATAATTATGTATTTTATTTAAATTAATTATAAGTAAAAATAGATACATAATACCTATATTAGTTCAATGTAATTTATTGAAGCCATTTTATACAAAAATTATATGTATAAAAGATTATTGAATTTTTTTATTTTTTTACCCACCTTCTAGGAGCATTTGTAAATCTGAATAAAACATAATTTTACTACTTCTGTTAATTGAATTTCAAAAATCCAAGATACCTGGCCAATATTAGAAAGTAAATTTGGTTCAATAAGATGAAAATAATTTTTGGTGACTAGTAACTTTTGACTTGTATTTACCATAGTAAAAAAGTAAACATGGTAATTAAGAGTAAAAATGATATTATAATTACCCTAACACATTTCCTAATTCTATTTTAAAAGTATTAATTGACCAAAAAAAACTTAGGAATAAAATATTCCCCCCTTTCATCCACTTTTACTAGATTAGGACATTTATTATTATTATTTTTAAAGAAGAGTTAAAAGTGTTAAATTCAAAGTTTATTAACTCTACCATTTTTAATATAAGTTTATACATAAGATAAATTCGACTATAAATATTTATTAGAAATATAAAAATATTTCCTACATAATGGTATTTTATTTATAATTTTTAGACATCTAGTAATTTAATTTATTTATGACATAATGATGATGCAGTAATTACTTTAATAATGAAATATTAAAATAATTGATATTATAAATATCCAAATAAATTTAATCTAAGACTTTTGACGAATTAGACTAATTTTATAGGTTAATATGACATTATAGGGTTGATTAGATTTTTTTTCTAAGTCATCAGGATTCTATGACTTTCACAAAAACATAATACCAAATAGTGTCAAGATTGACATAAATTAGTTTCTAAAACAAATACTATATTATTGGTTGATATAATATTCCTAAAAATATAAGGTTTGGAAAAAGTTCTTAAATAATATTATTTATGTCATTAATGAACCACTTTTGGTTCTCTTGGATGTTTAGAGTATGTTTATTGTCCATATTGTGTAGGAATAAAATAATACACGGTAAAAGTTAAACTATTTAACTAAGAGTTAAATCTAAATTATAAGGTTAAAATGGTAACCTAAACATGTCTGAAACCTATTAGTTGAGAGTTTTTCGACCAATCCCCACCTTATATTTGTAATGAATCATTTTGTAGAAATTATAAACCAAAAATTATTTTATAATAAAATAATATTTCAAGGTTTTCCAAAGTGACCCTCACCTCTCTTATAAAAGGGTACTTCCCCTTATCTTAATTTCACACCTCCAAAGCCTATTTTCATGGCCAATCCCAGCTCAAATATCCTCCCAACAAGATTCAAAACATCCTAGAGTCCTTCCTTTGATCATAAATCCAACCTATGGATCCGTTTTGATCAAATCAAAAGGAATCACCCGAAGAAGAGGTAATAATTTCACAACCCTCTTTCAAGTTCTTTTCTTCTTCCATTTCATCTTTCTTTGTTGATTACCTACCAAAATAATAACTAAAGTACCTCATACATACTATGTTTTTATTATAAATTTGGTCCATCCATATTCGTTATTCTATCCATCCTATAAAATACAAAGTCACCATATGTGCATTTGTACAACTTACCATCTCTACGTTTTGGTGTAGTTTGTTATTCAAAAACATTGTTATTTGGATGTGTATAATAATGAGTATAACTGATTTAAATAATAAATATTACTTGATAATGAATTATTTTATATGATATACCATCCAATTATATACAATTTCGCCATCAAAAAAATTATATTGTCGCTCGTGCATATATACGACTTACCGTCTCCACGACGCGATGAGATGCCATTCCCCATCGTAAGCATTCAAGACTAATTTTCATTTTAGGATTAAAAATAATTTTTCCAGACTTGATATTATTCTAGATATTAAAAAAATACATTCTATACATAACAAACATAACATACGTAACAAAAATTATGAAGGAAATCGAATCAGTTAACAACCAAAACAATGATACTACTAAAATATCATTAACAAAGAAATTTTAGAAGATCATATATGATATAATATTTATGTATCTGGTTCTTTTATAATTTAATAAATATGATTTCACCATTATGAATGAGTTTAACCTACCAAATAATAAGGAAATGTACTAGTTAAGGGGGTTTTATATCAATTTTATTCCTGTTTGATTCATGCTATATTTTCCACTATTAACATTTATGTGGTGTAAGTACTGCTCATGGTTGTATTGTTTGTATAATATACTTCAATTTATGGTTATTTACATCATCATTGGATTATCCTTATTTCTAGGGGTGTATGTTTCTAAAGTTATCAAATCAGTAAGGTAATTTCAAATTTCAATTTCCACTCCTTCGGTTTTACGCAAACATCATTTTTTACTTTACACCAAGATTATGTGTGAAATCAATATTTATTTACTTATGTAGTAATTTTCACTCCCTTTGGGTGGATATACTTTTGATACACATAATCACTCTATTGATAAATTCCCATGTCACTAATATAATCTTTATAAGATTAATTCTAACTCAATTTCTATTGATTGAGTTAAACATCCAAGTCATTGGTGTTTCTTTTACAAGAATATGTGTGAATGTTATCTGATTGATTTACACTTAATATCTAATCATATATAGTGTATTTATAATTTTCACACTTAATTGTGTCATTTATTTATCCTTATCCAATGGATATGGTCCGTATAAATGAATTCATCTCAACTTACATTCCATTGAGTCTTCTTTGTTGTTATGCGCCAATTCAATTTTATTTGGTGAACATACTGTACATTGACATAGTATATTGTGAATCACATTATTCTCAGGATATTATAAAGTTTTTTTTACCTCAATTATTTTAATTCATGTGTCTCTCATTTGGTTAGGAACTCTAACAAAAGTATCATTTTAAATATTTTAAAATTTTATTCTTCTAAATCATTCTCATTAATGTCCATGTTTTACAAATGGTTTTATGTTTTATTTAAATAGACATTAATGTTTTAAAATTGAAATTCCTTTTTAAGTATCAAAGTGGAATGGGACACTTTGATTCAAAAATAAATTTGAAACTTCTGCTTGATAAATAGTGAGACTTTTAAATGTATTCATGAAAAAATGATATTTCTCTCAATGATTTTTACTGATCATTTTCAACTATGTCAACATCCTTTATGGGATATTATTCTTGATCAAGGTTGATTTATTATGATACAAATCTTCCATTCTGTATTGAAGGTTTTGTGATATGTATGATTGTGGATGTGTTAATTGTAAACTATTCATGGTTTATAAATAAAGTATTGAAATTTCCTATGCTAGTTTTAATACGAATGTTTATGTTATGTTTAATCCTTTTCATATAGGGAATGAATTTGACTTAGTATGTGCTGGGTGGAGCCTGCTATAGCTCATAGATGCATTGGTAGGTCTCATGACACATACTACTATCTTGGCACAAGGCCTTGAAAAAATCTTATGTGTATTCTTGGCACAATTCCTTGAGTATGTGGTTCTGTAGTTTGGAATTATGCATTCCAACATTATGAAATTGGCTATTGATATTACATGTTATTATTAGACTAGTAGAGTATCCATGTGAATTTGTAAATGGAATTATTTGATTTAACTTTTCCATATTCTGCTAAATTTTATGTTTAAAATGCTTGTGTTCTAGTCTTAAACGTTGCCTCAAATTTTTATTCTTATTTATGATAGTTTCAGCTATATTATTATCCTTATAGAGCATCTTAGCCCACCTCCTTCTTATGTTTTATTTTTCCCAATATGTAAAGAAGTATATTTTGATTAACCTTCAGTAATAGGATAATGGATGTAAGAGTGATCAATGGGGACACAATGTTGTTGTTTTTATTTCATGATGTGACGTAAAACTTAGGTATATATCTAGTATATCCAAGTCTACTAAACTGATCAGTCTTTCAGGACCTGATTCCTTGTATCATGCCAATGTTATGTAATAATACACCGATTCTGGGTAACTGGAGTCAGTGCATGAAACTTGGTATCAGAGGAAGTATTGTACTAACATTGGAAGCTAGATTTAGAAAAACTATGATCAGACAACACTAACCTAAAATAGGATTTGAGTATTAGTATAGTGAACATCCAAAAATTTTGGTAATATAAATATTATGTGAGTTTTCCAAGCAATAAATCTATGTCTAGATATTATTAGGTAGTGGTGGCTCTGGAACATACTTACCTAGTAGTGAAAACTATAACATGGAGTTTTGGGCTTGACCCGGGGTATCCCGGTACACGAAAATGGGCCTTGTTGTACTCTTGGTTATGAAACTCCTGGGGGATGTGCTTAGGATAATTTACATTTTCATTAATAACTGTTTTGAAGGATTTTAATATAAGATGAGAATAAATAACCTTGGTTAATCTTAAGGTGTTTTATATTGAAAATAATGTGTGATGATGTTCTCTAAATGATTTTATGACTATTGTTACTAACATAATCCTTTCTGGTTTAGTCAATGGTTGGATTCCAAGAAATTCATTGTGACAGTGAACATGGTGTTCAAGGTGGTAACGTTAGTGGAAATGAGAAAAAAATGGAATTTTGAAAGGCATAAAAGATATCGTGTTCATGCCAAATAAGTTTTCCAAAAATTTGATCGACAACATATATATTAACCACATCACGGACTCAACAATGAAGGGAAAGGCGATGAATAATAAGAGCTCTAGAAAAGGAGACCATAGAGAAAAGAAAGATCAATTTCCATCATGCAGGAAATGTGGAAGGAGACACCCAGGATGGTGTCTCCATGGGATAAAGAAATGATTTATGTGTGGGAAAATACAACATATTGTAATGTTTTGCTATGGAAAAATGAGGACTACAATTGATGAAAAAAAATGATCTCAATAATCCACTTACGTTAATTTTCCATAAATGCATGGGACCTAGCCATTAATCAAGTGAATTCCATATTATATTGGATAACCTCTTAGTCAAGGAAGAACTTATGTGGAAATAAATTGATGGTGAAATGTTTAAAAGTATTAGTGCTCTTTGTTGATGGGATTACATTGGAATACTTTTCTCTTATATGTGTAACCCTACAGTTTGTTATGTGAAAATTCTATATTGTGAATTATTATCTTTTCTACTATTGAAATAGTTATAAATAACCATTTGGGTTTATTTGATCCTTGAATTTTAGGAAATTACAAGTTATTAAATTTTTAGATGAAAATGCAATGTATGAGATAAAATTTGGGGTGAAATTATTTTATGGTTATATTAAGGAATCAATCTCATTTTGAAAATGATATAAAAAATAGTTTCTAAAAAAGGAAAACACACAGACCGTGTGAAAACCCATCACGTTGAACAAAGATGCGAGAATTTAACCCACAACCAGAGTGAAATTGGGATTTATCACCTTCCATTGAACTACATGAAGCCCCTAGTTAGTGTGACTAATTCTTTTCAATTGAATGATTTTATTGATCAATAATAATTTGATTTGGGATCTTATGTCTTATCAAATGGATATCCTTTTTATAGGAAAAATATTTGGTGGTTAAGTGATAAATGTTATTTTGGAAGATGTTCACTCTGTTGGGAACACTATATGCCTACGGAAAATAGAATACTATGGGATTTCATTTGAGGAGTAATGGTGGATTTTTATCTATTTTTTCATGTGGATTTATAGTGATTTGTGTTATTTATGGAAACGATTAACCTCTCATAGAAAATTTTGGATTTGGGTAGATGCATTTAAGTATGTGACTTTAAGAGTAGTCTATGTTATTTGGAGATACAATTTAACATGGAAGACTGCGTAATCAAATTCTTCAATGTTCTGGGTTTCAATATTATTTTAGATTTTATGAATGATTTTAAGGACAATTGTTTATTGAATGGTATTTTTTGAACCTTGGGTATTGTTGGTTTAATTTTAGAAATTATGATCAGTATTTCTTTCTCTAATGGATTATCCTTTTTGGGGATTATCTGATCTTGTGCTAAAAAAATTTTGTTTTCGTTAATCTCAAAAGACATGTTAAATATATACTTTCTCCTTTGTGGATTATGTGATTCTATAGAAGTTTATTATAGCTCTTCATGTGTGACCAAGCCATATTGAATATTCATCATTTAAAAAAATATTAATTAGTGGTATAAATTTTTTAAAGGATGAAACTCTGCACAAAAAATATGTATATCTCTTTATGTTATTAGTCAATCTCATTAATTAATTCCTCAACTTTATGAAATGGAACTTAAAACAAGAAATGTTATCTCTTTACTTTTACAACATGGAAAATAATGACAGTTTAACCAATCAAAAGTTTGTGGTTTTCTTATTATTAACATTCTCCTGGTCATGTTTTCTATCACTCTCCATCAGAACATGACACTTATTTTATCTTCCACATCCATTTTTTCTTACACGGAATCCTAGTATTTGTTATCCAAGGTGACCTTGGTAATTCTCTTTCTTTCATTTAATGAAATAGTTTTATTAAATCTTTTTCTAATTTTGGCCTTTCAATGAAGTTCCAAAGACCAATTTTAAAATTTCAAAGACATAATTTCTAAAAGGTGGGAAGAATGCGACACCCCAAGATTCCACGGTATGCTTCTCATTAAGTAATACAATAGCACGTGATGTACACAACGCGGAGTTCAAGCACACCACGGCCTATCAAAATAGGCATTTAGAAAGAGTTTATTAATAGTAATAACAACATTTTGAATTTTATATATATCCAATATAATTTTAAAATTCATCTTTTTTTACTTAGACAAAATATAAGGGAAAATTCAATTTTTCAGATTAATGATGTATTTTTTAGAAAATACAATTTTAACGCCTTTTAAGGGGGAACCCTTTTTAAATCCAATATTTGACACTTTTATATATTCAATTTGACAAATTAAACTTATATTTAGAATTTGGACATAAAAATTAAGTTTCAATAAATTTTTTGTGTTTTTCTGATAAATTACATATTTGGGTGAATAGTGAAAAATAATAAATTTTAACTGAAAACAAATTTTTTAATAAAATTAATATATAGTGTTAAATTATACATTTGAATGTTTTTGACATATAATTAGATTATATTTTTATCATTTAATTCAATTTTGGTCATTATAAGTAATTTTAAATTTAAATTTTACATAAACACTTGTCAAATTTTGGATAGTTTTTACTTTTAAAAAACACGATTTTTGGTTTTGACAATGAGAATTAATTTTAAATTAATAAATGAAACTTTTATGTTTTGGATTTGGTAAAATAGAAATAATTTTTGGATTCATAATATCAAAATTAGATTAGGGGAAATTTTTTAATTTTTCTAAAAACATTCAATTTTCGATTAATAGTGAAAAACACTGCGTTATTGTTTAAAATATGATTTTTTATTTAAATATTTATTTATTTTATTTAAAATAATTTTAGGTCAAAATATTTACATAATACCCATTTTAGTTCAATGTAATTTGTTGGAGTCATTTTATAATAAAATTTTATGTACAAATGTTTATTGAATTTTTTAACTTTTTTTACCCATCATCTAGGATCATTTTCCGATTTGCATAAAACATATTTTTACCGGTTCCGTGAATTAAATTTCAAAAATCCAATAGACATCGTTGAAATTAGAAATTAATATGTGGTTCAATAAGATGAAAATAATTTTTTGGGAATAGTAACTTTTGATTTTTTATTAACGACAGTTAAAAGTAAATAGGGTAATTAAGGGTAAAAATGATATTATAATTACCCTAACACATCTCCTAATTATATTGGATATGTATAATTCGACCAAAAAAGTCCTTAGTAATAAAATATGACCCTATTTGGTCCACTTGGATAAGATTAGGACATTTCTTATTATTTTATTTAAAGAAGAGTTATAAGTGTTAAATTCAATGTTTATTAACTAAACCATTTTTAATGTAGGGTAATATATAAGATAAATTCGACAATAAATATTAATTATAAAGATAAAAATATTTCCTATATAATTCTATTTTATTTATAATTTTTATACATTAAATAATTTAATTTAATTATGAAACAATGATGATGCAGTAGTTACCTTAATAATGAAATATTGAAATAATTGATATTATAAATATCCAAATAAATGTAATTTGAGAATTATGATGAATTCCACTAATTTTCTAGGTTAATATAACATATTAGGGTTGATTAGATAAATTTTTTTACAAAGTGATATGTTTTTTATGGCTTTCACAGAAACCAATTACCAAATAGTGTCAAAATTGACATAAATTTGTTTTTTAAACAAATACTATATTATCAGATGATATAATATTTCTAAAAAATATAAGGATTGGATAAAGGGATTATATAATATTATATATCTCATTAAGGGAACACTATAGGTTCTCTTTGAAGTTTAGAGTATGTTTATTAACCACATAGTGTTTGATTTCAAGAAGACACGGTAAAAGTTAATCTATTTATCTAAGAGTTAAATCTAAAAGATAATGTTATAATGGTAACATAAAATTATCTAAAACATATTTTTTGAGTCATGTTCCACCCATCCCCACCTTATCTTCTAAATAAATCATTTTTGATACATTAGAAATCTAAAACGATTTTAGAATAAGATAATATTTCAAGGTTTTCCTAAAGTGACCCTCACCTCTCTTATAAAATGGAACTTCCCCTTATCTTAATTTCACACCTCCAAAGCCTTTTGGCTTGGACATAACCTGACATATTATCCTCCCAAATACATTCCCCACATCCTTGAGTCCTTCAATTGATCATAAATCCAACCTAAGTATCCCTTTGGATTAAATAAAATGGAAGCACCTGAAGAAGGGATAATCATTTCACCACCCTCTTTCAAGTTCTCTTCTTCTTCCACTTCCTCGTTCATTGTTGATTCCATACCAAAATTTTAACTCAATTAACTCCTTCATACTGTGATGTTATTTTAAAAATGGTACAACAATATTCTTTATTCAATCCATCCAATAAATGGCAAAGTCACCAAACGTGCCTACGTACGGCTTACCGTCTCCACATCATGGTGTAGTTTGTTATTCAAAAACATTATTATTTTTATGGGTATAATATTGAGTATAAATGATGTGTATAATAAATATAAAATTTTATTGATTCTTTATATATGATATAACATCCAATTATATATGATTTAACCATCAAAAGAATGATATTGTCGCTCGTGCGTACGTACGGCTTACCATCTCCACGACGCGATGAGATGTCATTCCCCATCTTAACCATTAAAGGCTAACTATAATTTTCTGATTAAAAATAATTTTTAAAGACTTCATATCATTATGAAAATTAATTAAATACATATTTTTCGTAACAAACATGACTTACGTAACAAAACATATAAAGTAAAATAAATAATTTAACAACAAAAACAATGATACTACTGAAATATCATTAACAAAGAAATATTAGAAGATCATATATGATATCATATTTCTGTATTTCTTTCATTTATAATTTAACAACAGTTATTTCACCACTATACATGAATTTAACCTAACCTATACTAAGGAAAATTACAAGGTAAGGGGTTTTCAACTCACTTTTATTCATCTGAGATTCATTCTACATTATTACATTTTGTGGGCTGTATGAACTACCCATGATGGTATTGTTTGAGTAATCTAAATTAATTTAATGGTATTTACATCATCATTGGATGATTCTTATTTCATGGGGTGTATGTTTATTAAGTAACAAAAATTGGTAAGGGAATTTTAAATTTCATTTCCCACTCATTCGGTTTTACGCAAACTTCATTGATTACTTTACTCGAAGATTATGTGTGTAATCACTATTTATTTACTTACGTAGTAAATTCCACTACCTTTTTGTGGATATTGTAACACCCCAATATTTCATGGAACGTTTCCCTTTGAATAATACAATGGCGTGTGTTGTACGCATCTTCGAGTTCAAAGACACCACAACCAATCAAACTAGCCTTCATGAATAGTAATACCCACTTTTTGAAATTTTTTCAATTTTATCTTCCAAAATGGAATTAATTTTTGGGTTTGGAATATCAAAATTATCTTACGGTTAATTTTTGGTATTTTTTCTCAAAACATTCAATTTTGGATGAATAGTGAAAAACACTGAGTTATTGTTCAAAACCAACTTTTTATTTCAATAATTATTTATTTTATTTAAATATATTTTAATTCAAAATATATACATAATACCTATATATGTTCAATGTAATTCATTAGAGTCAGTTTATAATAATTTTAGATGTATAAAAAATTTATTGATCTCTTTATCGTCTTTTACCCACCTCCTATGAGTATTTACCAATTTGTATAAATCGTAATTTTACAACTTCTGAGAATTGAATTTCAAAAATTTGATATAGACAATTGATACTAGTAAGTATGATGTGGTTCAATAGGATAAAAATAATTTTTGGTGAATAGTAGCTTTTGAATTTTATTTACCACGGTTAAAAGTAAATAGGCTAATTAAAGGTAAAAGTAATAATATTATAACCCTAACACATGTCCTGATTCTATTGGATAAGTTTAATTAGATCAAAAAAACCTTTGGAATAAAATTTGATCCTTTAGGTCCACTTGGATTAGATTAGGGCATTTATTATTATTTAATTCAATGAAGAGTTAAAAGTTTAAAATTCAATGTTTAATAACTAAACCATTTTCAATATTGGGTTACACATAAAATAAATAACACTATAGATATTCATTAGATAGATGAAACTATTTCCTACATAATGGAATTTTATTTATAATTTTTAGATGTTAAATAATTTAATTTAATTATGACACAATGATGATGCAGTAATTACCTAATTAATGAAATATTAAAATAATTGATATTATAAATACCCAAATAAATTTAATTTCATCATTTTTATGAATTACAGTAATTTTATAGAATAATATGACTTTTTAGGGTTGATTAAATGAATTTTTTTTTTTTGAAGTAATAATGTTGTTATGAATTTAGAAAAAAATACCAAATAGTATCAAAATTGACATAAAAGAGTTTTTAAAACAAATAATATATTATTAATTGATATTCTATTCCTAAAAATCTAAGGTTCTGCCAAAGTTCAAAAATAATATTATATATGTCATTAATTAACCACTTTAGGTTCTCTTAGAAGTTTATAGTAATTTTATTTACCATATAATATAAAAATACAAAGAGACAAGGTAATTGTCAGGCTATTTAACTAAAAGTTAAATCTAAAAGATAAAATTAATATAGTGACCCAAACCTATCTGACACCTTTTGTTTGAGTATTCTTCGACCCATCCCCACCTTATCATCGATATAAATCATTTTGGAACCTTTATAAACCTAAAATGATTTTATTATAAAATAATATTTCAATCCTTTCCAAATGTTCCCCTCACCCCTCTTTTAAAAGGAATCATTCCCTTCTCTCAAATTCACACCTTCAAAACCATTTTAATCGAAAAAACCCTACCAAAATATCCTACCAACAATCCTCCCTTCATCCTAGAGGCCTTACATTAGTCATAAAGCCAGACTATGGAGCCCTTTTGATCAAATCAAAAGGAAGAACCCGAAGAAGAGGTTAATATTTTATCACCACTTTTATGTTCTTTTTGTCTTCAACTTCCACTTTCTGTGTTGTTTTCATTCAAAAATAATATCTATTGAATCCTCCATATAATTTGATGTTATAATAAAAATTGTTAAACCATATTCATTATTCTATACATCCTATAAATGACAAAGTCACCATATGTGTGTATGTACGGATTACCGTCTCGATGTCATGGTGTAGTTTGTTATTCAAACACTTCATCCTTTGGATGGGTATAATATTGAGTATAAATGATTCAAATAAACATTATAATTATTATGTATATATGATATTCCATCCAATTATATATGATTTTATATCAAAAGAATGATATTGTCATCGTACGTATGTATGGATTACCGTCTCCACGAACGCGATGAGATTCATTCCCCATCATATCCATTCCAATATAATTTTCATTTGACAATTAAAAATAATTTTTAAAGACTTAATATAATTCTGAATATGAATAAGATCCATCCTATCCATAACAAACATTACTTACATGACAAATCATATAAAGGAAAACGAATTTTTTAACACCCAAAACGATGATACTACTAAAATGTCATTATCAATAAAATATTAGACGATCATATATGATATCATATTAATGTATATGGTTCTTATATGATTTAATAACAATGATTTCACCATTATACAAGATTTTATCCTACCCTTAATCTAGGAAAATTACAAGGTAAGGGTTAATTCTACAATCTCTTCATTATCCGAGGTTGTTTATACGTAATTATGTACTGGGACCACTTTTTCATCCACATTTGTATCTTCTTAAAAAATGTATTTCGAAACATTTTTACTATTTAATAGAAAATAGCTTAAAGTCACTTATACCCTAATTTGACCTTATATTTTTTGAAATGAATCTTTCTATCATTTTCCAAAAAATGTACTTTATGAACTTGTCAAAAAAATTAATGTTAGAATGTTTTTTTAACTTATACGACGGGTGCAGATATTTTCCACTTTTATAACATCATCAAATATTCAATTACAAGCCTATAAAATATTTTTAAAATAATTTTTTTCTTTATAATTAAGTGACTCTTAAATTATTTCAAATTAGAAAGATATATTTCTATCAGATATTTTTGATTTCATCTACATCAGCATCCTTTGATAAATTATACACTTATTTGAAGTTGATTTATTATGATACAAATCTTCCATATTGTATTTAAGGTTTTGTGATATGTTTGAATATGGATGAGTTATTTCTAAGCCATTCATGGTTTATGGTTAAATTATTGACATTTGATAAGCTATTTTTAATACGGATGTTTATGTTATATTTCACCCACTTTTTAAGATGAATGAGTTGGACTTGTATGTTCTGGGTTTGGGACTGGTATAAGTAAGCCCTCAGGGTTGGGGTCCAGTTATTGCAGACCCTCTGAGTTGGAGTCCGGTTATAGATCCTCTCTAGGTTGGAGTCTAGTTACAAAGTCTCTCAGGGATGCAGTCTGCTTATAGATGCTATCTGGGTTGGGGTCCAGTTACAGTTAGCCCCTAGGTCCTAGAAAGAGGCCTTGACACAATAATTGATGTCTGGAATTATGCATTCTATCTTTATGAAAGGGGTTATTGATTTTTTATGTGATTATTAGATTAGTAGACTATAAATTGAATACGTAATTGGAATTATTTGATTTTATTTATTCCATATTATTCTAAAGTTCAAGTTTACAATTCTTTTGTTCTAGTCTTACGTCACCTTAAATGTTTATGCTTATTTATGAAGGTTTTTTTTTATATTGTTATCCTTAATGAGCATATGATCTCAACCCTTTCTATGTTTTATTTTTCCCAAGATTCAAAAAATTATATTATGATTCACATTCAGGGATCATATAAGGGATATGAGTGTGGCCTTTGGAGATTATGTTATTGTAGTTTATCATTTTATAATTTAATGTAAAACTTATGAATGTATCTAGTATTTATGAGGATACTAAACTAATAATTCTTTCGAGACTTGATCTTTTGTGATCATGCCAATGTTATGTAATAATGCACTGGCTCTGGGTAACTAGGTTTGGTGCGTGACAGTTGGTCTCAGAAGAAGTTTAGTACAAACCTTGAATCTATATTTAGATAAACTCTGATTAGAGATCATTACCCTAAGATAGACATTGAGGATTAGTTTAGAAGAACATTCTAGAATTTTTATACTGTAGATATTTTGTGAGTTTTCCATGAAACACATCCTTTTCTGGATACGAGCAGGTAGAGGTGCCTCTGGAACAGATGTACCTAGGGTTAAAACCCGAAAACACCGCTTTGAGCTAGACTCGAACGGGAACTGGTGCATGAAAATGGGCCTTACTGCACTCTTGGTTACGTCACTCCCGAGGGATATGATTAGGATAATATTCATTTTCATTACAAATAATTATTAAGGGTTTATGAGTATATACTTCCTCAAAGAAAACATTTTTATGATTATGGATTATATCCATAAAATGTTCAATTTATGTTAACTATTTTACAAGTTTGGAATTATCTTTTGTGATTCATAAACTAATCTATTGTATGCGATTGTTTAGAAGTTAAACCTAGTGGAATAATGGAAACTGTATCAATGCTTGAAATCCATGTAGGTATTTCCCTCCTACTTAAGATAATTATAGTAGAGCTGGTGAAGTAACTGGTGCTGATCATCTTATCATCATACAATGACAACTCACATAGATTATGAATTATAACCTTTCCCATATGGAGCACCCTAATCCACAACGTGGAGGATCAATGTTAGACCGCTTCATGAGGAAACCACCACCAAAATTCAATGGGAGTACAAATCCATTAGTATCTTAGCAATAGATAAATTCCTTATTGAAAATATTTAACATGTTGGGGAGTAGTGAAAGGGAAAAGGCCTCCATGCAGGTTTATCGCCTCATGGGAGATGCAGATCAATGGTGTACATTGATTCAAAACACAAAGGAAGATGATGACGTATCAAATATGGAATCTAGGGAGTTTAAAGAGCTTTTCATAGAAAAAAACTTTCCTCTTGACCATCTATCAGATATGGAAATGCAATTTCTGAGTCTGAGGCTAAGGGAGGATAAGAATGTCACAATGTATGAGGCTAACTTTACAAGGTTAGCAAAGCATGCATCGGATTATATATGTAACCCAAGGAGTAAGATTGATTGATTCTTTGATGGGTTAAAACCATTTCTCTAGGGAGAATTAGTTTCACAATCCTTCTTTTCATATGAAGATATTGTTTCGTGTGCTATCATGATAGAAAAAGAATTATCTATGTATTATGACTTTAAAGAAAAGCAAGAGAAGAAGAGATCTGTTGAACACTCTAAAAATTGAAATAAGGGGAAGAAGGGAAAATTTGAATATCCATCATGCAATAAATGTGGGAAGAATCACCCTGATACTTTCCTGAAGGGAATGAGAGTCTACTACAAGTGTGGTGAAAATCCCACCAAGCTCATGATTGCAAGGTGAATAAAGAGGTTGTCAATATTGAATGATACAATTGTAGAGAAAGGGAGAATACTGAAAATGAATGTCTTAAGATCCAAGGAAACATACCTCAAAAAAGTCCAAGGGAGCAAGGCCAAGCTTATGAGGTCAGTACTGCTAATGTTGAAGCTCCAAAAGATGTGGTGGTAGATAATTTAATGGTTTCCTCAAGTTTAGCCAATGCATTATTTGATTCTAGATCATCGTATTGTTCCATATCATCTCAGTTTTCTAAGAAAATTAGATATTTTCAATTTGACATAATAGGGGAGTAGTCAGTCCAAACACCTAAGGGAAGTATCATCGCAACAATGTTTTGTGAATCTGTTCCCATTAGGGAATATAAATGTTATTTATCTACTGATCTCATCATCATACCCATGATTGATGTTTATATAATCCTCCAAATGGATTGTCTTTCGGACCAAGATGTGAATATTTATCTTAAGAAGAAGGATGTTAAAATTTTCGATGATGATAAAGAGTACCTTATCTTTAGAGAAGAAATGTCACCACCTGATTATTATCAGGATCCACCCAAAATAGCTCTACTAAATTCAATTATTGGGGAGGAAGAGAATGGAATAATTATGGGTGAGGAAAAGAATGTTCAAATAGAGGACAGACCTATTGTGCAAGTATATTTTGGTGTGTTTCTAGAAGATTTAACTGGACATCCTCCAGAATAAGAAATTGAGTTTTCCATTGATTTAATTCCTGGTTCAAGGCCCATAGTGAAGACCCCTTATAGAATGGCCACTGTGAAATTAGTGTAACTAAAGGAACAACTAAAGGAATTTAGTAATAAGGGATTTATTTTCCCTATTGTTTCTCCATGGGGAGACCTTGTTCATTTTGTTTAGAAGAAAGATGGATCAATGAGGTTGTGCATTGACTATAGGGAGATCAATGATATACCAATAAAGAAAAAGTTTTGCCTACCTCGCATTGGTGATTTATTCGACCCACTTCATGGAGCTCAATATTTTTCAAAGATTGACCTTCGATCTGGATATCATCAGTTGTTTTTGAAAAAGGAAGAGATTCTTACAACAACATTTCAAACGAGGTATGGGAATTATGAGTTTACACTAGTGCCTTTTGGATGACTAATGCACCATCTGTCTTCATCGATATAATGAATAGTGTTTTCAAGGAAGATCTTGATGGCTTTTTAGAGGTATTTATTAATGATATCTTGGTATACTGTAAAATCTACGAAGATCATGAAAATCACTTGCGCATTATTCTGAAGACTCTTTGATGAAATAAATTACATGGGAAATTTTGAAAGTGTGAATTCTAGAATCCATAGATTTCTTTTCATGGTTATATTGTCTCTAAGGATGGAATCTCTATTGATCCTTCAAAGACCCATGAAATCCAAGAATGGACAAAACCGACGAATATAACGGAGGTACGTAGTTTTATTGGTTTATCAAGTTTTTATTAACGTTTTTTCCACAATTTTTCCCAGTTGACCAACCCATTAACAATTATCACATGTAAAGGGGTTAAATTTGATTGGATGAAAGAGTGTGAATTTTTTTTGAAAAACATAAGAGAATATTAGTCAATGCTCTTATCTTCACTCTACCATCAGGGATTGATGGGTTTTTTTATTTATAGTGATGTTTCAAAGAAAGGACTTGGTTGTGTCCTTATGCATAATGATAGAGTTATTTCTTATGCATCACGGTAGCAAAAAATTCATTTTCAGAACTATCCTACTAATGATCTTGAGTTATCAGCTATAATATTTTCTTTGAAGATATGGATACATTATCTCTATGTTAAAAAAATGTGAGATATATATCAATCACAATATTTTGAAGTATATTTTTTCACAGAAAGAACTCAACCTGAGGAAAACGAGATGGCTTGAACTACTAAAGGATTATTATTCCACAATACACTACCACCCAGGGAAGGAAAATAAGGTGGAAGATTCTTTGAGTAGAAAAGATCATCAAGTTTTGAACATGATGAAAATTGAAAGGGATTATATTTTCCAGAATCTAGTGAAAATCTATATGGGAATAATCATGGAAGGTGAAACATCAATACTTTTTCTAATGGTTTCCAAACCATCTTTACTAGAAAAGATAAAAACTTTTCAGGATGATGATGAGGACTTTCAAACGAAAATTAATGTTGGGAACGAGGGGATATTGAGTGACTTCATATTTGAAGATGGAATTTGGAAATTTGGGAAGAGACTTTGTGTTACTCACTTACATGATCTAAAAAGGGAATTGTTTGATGATGCTCATAGCACCAATTTCTTTATACAACCTGTTATCACTAAGATGTATAGAGATTTGAAGGATAAATTTTGGTGGGACAACATGAAGAAGGATATTGTTGATTTTGTGTCATGATGTATGGTTTGTCAACAAGTGAAAGCTGGAAGGAAACAACCTAGAGGAACCATGAAACCTCTTCCTATACCTGGCTGGAAATGGGATAATATCACAATGGACATTTTCATGGGGCTACCAAAGACACTTAGAAGGAATGATGCAATATGGTCCATTGTTGATTGTCTTACAATGTAAGCACATTTTCATGCTATAAGAGAAGATTAACAACTTGATTGTTTGGCAAGACAATATATTAATGAAGTTGTAAGACTCAATGGTGTACCCCTATAGATTGTTTCGGATCGTGATCTCTGTTTTACATCCAGATTCTAGAAAATTCTTCAGAAATAACTTGATACTGAACTTCATTAGAGAACTGCCTAACACCGTCAAACTCATGGACAATCAGAACAGACTATTAAAACCATAGAAGCCATGTTGATATATTTCTTACATGACTTACAAGGTATGTGGGTTCAATATTTACCCCTGGTAGAATTTTCCTATAACAATATCTTCCATTCATGTATTCAGATGGAACTCTATGAAGTGTTATATGGAAAGAGATGTTGCACACCAACTTGTTGGGATGATGTTGGTGAAAGAAAACTTTTAGGCCCAGAACTTGTTTAGGAAACGATGGAAAAGGTGAAGGTTATCCAAACCCATGTCAAAACAGCAAAAAGTAGGTAGAAGAGCTATGCTGATAACTTAAGGAATGATTTTGAATTTTTGGTAGGAGATCATGTTTTCATGAATTTATCTCAATGGAAGGGAGTTATACGATTCGATAAGAAGGGTAAACTAAGTCCCAGGTACATTGGACCATTCGAAATTCTAGACTGAATTGGGGTTTTAGCTTACTGGTAGGCAATGGCGCCAAGCCTCTCCAAAGTTCACGATGTGTTCCATGTATCACTATTGAGAAAATACATGCCTGAACCAATGCATGTAATCACCTATGAGGAAATTTAATTGGAACCTCATCTGTCTGATTGTGAAGAGCCTTTCAAAATTCTTGGTACCAAAGAACAAGTGCTAAGAAAACCGGACCACTTGTCTGGTAAAAGTTCTGTGGAGAAATTATAAGATAGAATAGGCAATGGGGGAACTTGAGGAACTTATGATGAAGAAAAAACAGAATATTTTTTTGCAGAAATATTATAGAAATTTCGATGATGAAATTATTTGAAGGAGCAGAGAATATTACACCCCAAGCTTCCATGGTATTTTTCCCTTTAAATAATACAATGGCTTGTGTTGTAAGAAACTTCGACTTCAGACACACCACAACAAATAAAACTAGTTGTTATGAATAGTAATACCCAGTTTTTAAAATTTTAACAATTTTATCAAAAAAAATGGACTTCATTTTTGGGTTCAGAATATCGAAATTTGCTTCGGTAAATTTTTTGAATTTTTCGGAAAACATTCAATTTTTCATGAATAGTGAAAAACAACAAGTTATTGTTCAAAGTTGACTTTTTATTTAAATAATTATTTATTTTATTTAAATTTATTTTGGGTCAAAATAGATACATAATACCTATATATGTTCAATGTAGTTCATTAGAGTCAGTTTATAATAAATTTAGATATATAAAACATTAATTGAACTTTTTACCGTCTTTTACCCGCCTCCTTGGATCATTTCCAAATTTGAATAAAACTTAATGTTGAAAATTTTGTGACTTGAATTTCAAAAATCTGAGTGAAAGGATTGATATCAGTAAGTAAAATGTGGTTCATTAAGAAAAAAATATTTTTTGGTGAATAGTAACTTTGACTTTATTTACCACAGTTAAAAGTAAATAAGGTTATTAAAGGTAAAAATGAAATTATTATTACCCTAACACATGTCCTAATTCTATTGGATATGTGTTATTTGACCAAAAACAACCCTAGGAATAAAATATGATCTTTTAGGTCCACTTGGATTAGATTAGTACATTTATTATTATTTAATTTAAAGAATGGTAAAAAGAGTTAAATTCAATGATTAATAACTAATCCATTATTAATATAGGGTTTCACATGAGATAAATTCGACTATAAATATTCATTAGAAATATAAAAAGATTTCCTAAATAATGGTATTTTATTTATAATTTTTATACATTATATAATTTAATTTATTTATCACACAATGCTGATGCAATAATTACCTAATTAATGTAATAATAAAATAATTGATATTATAAATACCCAAATAAATGTGATTTGAGACTTTTAATGAATTAAACTAATCTTTTAGGTTAATATGACATGTTAGGGTTTATTAAATGAATTATTTTCAAATTAATAATGCTGTTATATATTTAGAAAAAACAAAATACCAAATAGTGTCAAAATTGATAAAGAAGAGTTTTAAAAACAAATATTATATTATTAATTAATATTCAATTCCTAGAAATCTAGGGATCAGAAAAAGATCATAAATAATATTATATCTGTCATTAATGAACCACTTGAGGTTCTCTTGGAAGTTTATAGTATGTTTATTAACCATATAATATTAAAATACAAAGATACATGGTAAATGGCAAACTATTTAACTATGAGTTAAATCTAGAAGATAAAGTTAATATAGTGACCCAAACCACTCTAAAACCTATTGGTTGATTTTTTATCGACCCATAACCATCTTAGATATGATATAAATTATTTTGGAGCCATTAGAAACTGAAAATGATATTATTAAAAAATAATATTTCAATCTTTTCCTATGGTGCCTCTCACCCCTCTTATAAAAGAGAACTTCCCGTTCACTCAAATTAAAACCTTCAATGCCATTTTTATCAGCCAACCCCTAACAAATTATCTTCCAAACAATACTAACTTCATCCTATAGGCCTTACATCAATAAAAAATCCAACTTAAGGAGCCATTTTGATTAAATCAAAAGGAAGAACCCAAAAAAGTGGTAAATATTTCATCACCCCTTTCAAATTATTTTCTTCTTCCACTTCATATTTCTTTGTGGTTTTAATTATAAAATAATAACTCATGTATCTTATATATAAAATTATGTTATTATAAAAGTGGTACAACCATATTCATTATTCTATCCATCCTATAGATGAAAAAGTCACCATATGTGCGTACGTTCGGATTACCATCTCTGCATCGTGGTGTAGTTTGTTATTCAAACACTTCATCATTTGGATGGGTATAATAATGAGTATAAATGATGAAAATAATAAATATAACATTATAATGATTCTGTATAAATGATATTCCATCCAATTATGAACGATTTTAATATCAAAAAAATTATCTTGTCGCTCGTGCGTAGGTACGGATTACCGTCTCCACAAACACAATGAGATTCATTCCTCATCGTATCCATTTAAGACTAGTTTTTATTTGATGATTAAAAATATTGTATAATGACTTTATATAATTATGAAGATGAATAAGATACATCCTATACATAACAATCATTAATTACATAACAAATCATATAAAGGAAAACAAATCAGTTAACACCTGAAACGATGATACTACTAAAATATCATTTAAAAAGAAATATTAGAAGATCATATATGATATCATATTAATATATATGGTTCTTGTATAATTTAATAAAAATTATTTCACCATTATAAAAAATGTTAACCTACCCTGGACCAAGGAAAAGTATAAGGTAAGGGTTAATTCTATAATCTCCTAATTATCCGAGGTTATTTATATATAATTATCTACTGGAAAATATTTTTCATACACATCTATGTCTTCTTAAAAAATGTATTTCAAAACATTTTTACTATTTACTAGACAATGGGTTAAAGTCATTTATACCCTTATTTGACCTTATATGTTTTGAAAGGAATCTTTATGTCCTTTTCCATACAAGGTACTTTATGTCCTTTTCGACAAAATTAAGGTAAGAATGTTTTTTTAACATATATGGCGGGTGCAGCAATCTTCTGTCGTTATAAAATTGTCGAAGCTTCCCTTACAGGCTTATAAAAATATTTTCAAAATAAATGTTTATTTATAATTATGTGACTCTTAATTGAATTCAAAATAGAATTAGATATTTCTATCAAATAGTTATGACTCCATCTACGTCAATATCCTTTGATACATTTCACACTTGTTTGAAGTTGATTTATTATGATACAAATCATCCGTATTGTATTTAAGGTTTTGTGATTTGTTTGACCTTGGATGTGTTATTTCTATGCCATTCATGGTTTATGGTTAATGTATTGACATTTCTTATGCTAGTTTTTATACGAATCTTTGTGTTATATTTCAACCTCTTCTTAAGATGAATGTGTTAGGCTAGTATGTTCTGGGATGGGGACCGAAAAAATTAAGCCCTCCGGGTTTGGGAATGGTTACAATAGGCCCTCCGATTTGGAGTCTGATTATAGAGGCTCTCTGTGATGGATTTTGGTTACAAAGGTTTTCCATGTCGGAGTCCGATTATAGAGGCTCTCCGGGTTGGGGTCCAGTTACAGTTAACCCCTAGGTCCTGGAACGAAGCCTTGACACAACAATTAAAGACCAATATTATGCATTCTATCATTATGAAATTGGCTATAGATATTTCATGTGATTATTTTACTAGAATAATATCCAAGTGAAAAAGTAATTGGCATTATTTTATTTTATCTTTTCCATATTAGTCGGATGTTCAATGCTGAAAGGCTTTTGTTCTAGTCTTACATTGCCTTAAATGTTTATGCTTATTTATGAAATTTTTTGATATATTGTTATCATTACTGAGCATTTGAGCTCTCCACTTTTTATGTTTTATTTTTCCTAGGATGTGAACAAGTCTATTATGACTAAACTGCAGGAATATTCTAAGGGATATGAGTATAGCCTAGGGAGACTATGTTGTTGTATTTTTTTCATTTTATAATGTAATGTAAAACCTCTGAATATGTCTAGTATTTATAAGGCTACTAAACTAATCTTTCATTCGAGACTCGATCTTTTGTGATCATGCCAATGTTATTAAATAATTCACTGACTTTGGGTAACTAGGTTCAGGGCGTTACAGATATACTTTTGATACACATAATCACTACATTGATAAATTCTCAAGTCATCAATTTAAACTTGATACGAGTAATTTTAACTCAATTTCTATTTATTGAGTTAAAAATCCAAGTCATTGGTGTTTTTTTTACAAGAATATGTGTAAATGTCCTCTGATTGATTTACACTCAATATCCAATAATATTTAGTGTACTTATATTAGTCACACATAATTATGTCACTTATTTATCCTTAACCTAAGGATATAGTTTTTATAAATGAATTCATCTCAACTTACATTCCGTTGAGACTTCTTTTTTGTTATGTGCCAATTAGCTTTTATTTTGTGTATATACTTTACATTGATATAGTACGTCCTGAATCCCTTTATTCTCATGATTTTATAATTTTTTATTACCAAAATTATTTTTATTCAAGAGTCTCTCATTTTGTTAGGAACTTTAACAAAAATATCATTGAAATGTTTTAAAAATTTATTCTTCTAGATAGTTCACATTGTTGACCACTTTTAAAAAATGGTTTTATGTTTTTATTTATATGGACATTGATGTTTTAAAATTGAAATTTCTTTTAAAAGTTTCAATGTGGTATTGGAAACTTTGATTCAAAAATCTATTGTAAACTGCTTCTTGATAAATAGTGAGACTTTTAAATGATTTCATGAAAAGGGATATTTCTCTCAATGATTTTTCCTGATCATTTTCAATTATGTCAACATCCTTTATAGGATATTATTCTTGATCAAGGTTGACTAATTATGATACAAATATTCCATACTGTATTAAAGGTTTTGTGATATGTTTGACTGTGGATGTGTAATTTTTATACCATTCATGGTTTATGGATAAAGTATTGAAATTTTGTATGATAGTTTTAAAATGGATGTTTATGTCATGTTTAAACCTTTTTGTATTAGGAATGCATTGGAAATAGTAAGTGATGGGTGGAGCCTGCTATAGCACCTCGAAGCATCAATAGGTCTCATGAGACAAACTAGTGTCTTGGCACAAGGTCTTGACAAAATCTTATTTGTAGTCTTGGCACAAGGCCTTGACTATGTGGTTTTAAAGTTTGGTATTATGCATTCCATTATAATGAAATTGGATATTGATATTACATTTGATTATTCAACTAGTAGAATATACTTGTGAATAAGTAAATGGAATTATTTGATTTATCTTTTTCATATTATGCTGATGTTTAATTTCAAAAGGCTTGTGTTCTAGTCTTATATATTGCCTTAAAATGATTATTCTTATTTATGATAGTTTCGGCTATATTGTAATCCTTACTGAGCATCTGAGCTCACCCCTTTATTATGTTTTATTTTTTCCAGGAAGCAAATAAGTATATTATGATTAACCTGTAGGAATAAGCTAAGGGATATAAGAGCATTCAAAGGGGACCCAATATTGTTTTTTTATTTCATGATGTAATGTAAAACTTATGTATGTATCAAGTACATCCAAGGATACTAAACTGATTGGTCATTCAGGACATGATTCCTTGTATCATGCCAATGTTATGTAATAATGCATCAAATCTGGGTAACTGGGGTCGGGGCATTACAAATATAATTTAATACTAAAACATCAACGGTAACCCACTATTTCTTCCCTATGAGTTTTCCACTCTATATTAAACATCACATGTATTGATCCATCACTCTCCAAAACCAACCTGAATACACATGGGAATGGAATCACAACATCCACCTCATTCATAACATTATTAAATAACACCTTCCAAATTTCCATATATAGTATCCAAGTAATTTTGAAGAGCAAAAATAGTGTGTATGTTGTGTATCATAAATTCGGTATTATACATCATCCAAGTACTGCCCATGCACCAATTATGCACCTCAATCTATCATGGCCAATACACCTCGTACTTATAATAAACCATTGGATATAATATCCAAGGATATATATGTGTGATGTTACCACAACTCATCACCTCCCTCTACGAAAATATAGGGTAAAACTAACCACTGATAATTATAGCACATATAATTATGTGATATGGGAGAGGGTACAAATAGGTTAGTAATCCATCAATCCTCCCATTAGGATGTTTGGGTAAACACCCTCCGAGGGACCAATGGGTTTCATTCTCCCTAATTGATATGAGTGGGTCACGTATGAAATCATAGAATATACATGATAAAATATTCCTCACAACAACTCTTTTGGAATAAACTAATCCTGATACCAACTGTTTCAATCATCTCTTGGACACCCAATTACCTCTTATAAGGAATACATATCCTATAATCAAACAAGAATGTAAAATTGATACGTTATGTTTTTATTTCATGATTATCATTTTATTCTTTTAATTACTGAATTATCGATTAATTTAACAATTAAAATTATTCTAGCATAAATTCATTAACCACCATCATGAAGTACATAGACTCCATGCATAATCCAAACAATATCCATAGTTTCACATGATTAAAATATTTTCAACATTTATATTCAATCATTACCTACACCATGGGTTATGAATTTTTTTATACATTATTAGCATCATTCCAAGAACTATGTACTCTAGTAAGATTACGATGTGCTACCATTAAGAGGAAACAAGTTTCTATGAACACCCATACACATTATGTAGTGGAGAATGTAATACTTAAAAAACATGTAAAAATGACATCATCCCATAAAAAGTTCATTTCAATAAAGTATCCATCATTCTCATATCAACTTGTAAGCCCATATATATACCATTCCATCTCCAATGGTTCTATCCTCAAAACCCTCCTTCATATCCTGATACATATCACCATCACAACCATTGTCTTTTATAACATCATCTGGGTCGCACTACCAGCATCACATCGGCCATCCCAAGATCTATTGCCCTAGGATAATATTACATCTGGGATTCACGCCCCATATATCATCACATAATGAAATTAACATCCATATAACATCATTAAATCAGTATTAAATTGATAATAACTACCATTAGAGACATCTAGAATGAAAAATAAGGCATCTATCAATCACACACAAACAATATCATACTTCTCAATACTCATGGCACTCAACCTTCTCAAGAAGAATGGTATATGAATCCTATAAAAATGTATTTATCAAATATCCAAATTTTATTCAATATTGAATTAAATAATTCATTATTAATTGGTTATAAATATGGGAAACCTATTTCATCAATCTATTACAAGTAATCAATAGACAAATATTCTTTTTTCATTATAATCAGTTTCATCAACTATTACGAATATCTATTCCAAATTATCATGAATTATTATAATTATCAATCCTCCAAAAAATTATCAAGATTAAAATTATATAATAATACCATTATCATATATAATAAAATTTAATTAATATTATGAAATGTATATATTTTAATTATAATTAAATTACTAAAAACAAAAGACTTAAACATTAATCTAAGTTAATTATTATGAAAATTAATAAATTAATTGCAGGCCTATGTTATTTATCATTATTCATCCATAAAAATGATAATACATTGGATAATAATAATGATAACAAGAATAACATTTATTAATAACTATCTGGAAAATCAATGGGAAATTTGTTATCATAATAGAGGGAAACAACATGTGATCACTGGAACAAATAATTTGTTAATATGTTTAATTATTTATTAGGTAAATTCCATTTTCATCAAAAGGTATATAAAATTATAACTTTAAGATATAATATATATATATATATTGGATAAAATTGGAATCCAAAAAATCAAGATCATCAACATTCTCCACAAGAGAATGAACAAAAAATGTAAGTCACGCTTACCTATCATGCATCTTGCTACACACCTCCTAGAGAACTACAACACAACCTCACTAATAAAACTATGAAAACTATATTATAGCTATGAAAAGAAACAACCATTTCATGTCAATAATAAGCAAGAGGATTCCTTTCAATGAACCATGATAGAATAGGTTTAATGTTCCCCAAATCACCATGGATCGAATAGGGGAATCTGAGAGTCAATCCCTACCAAATGGGATAACAAAATTATAAGATAGAGAGTTGATGATTGCACCTGAATCAAGCGAGGGAGAGATTATTTGTTTGGTAAAAAAAGAGGTGATGAATATTTTTATCATAACGTATTTTTCATTCATGATACCATTTCACATTATAAAAGTATTAAAATTATATTTTCAATAAAAAATAAGATTCCTCATAAATTTTAATTGAGATTTATTTCTAAATGTCAAGAAACCCATAAACCATCCACACATAATTTGTAAATCACATATTCACAATGTGAAACCCATACACATCATGAATTCTCCCAAAAACCATATTTTTTACACTAAAAAACATTACTCCACTCTAGGCCTCCTTTAACAACCATGGAATTTGGAAACATTTAAATAGTTAGTCTATAAATAGCCAGGCCATCACATAAATCACTATTCTATGCCTATTTAATTATCTCAATGATAGATCGATAAATAGACATTTGAGATAGGTTATATTTTCCCACATCCTTCATGAATTCTAAATCCATCCGATTAACATCTCATAATATTGGATATTTTTTATCTCTATCATAGAGAAACATGGATTATACTCTGAAATTAATTCATTTTCCACCATGTTCTCAATCCCATGGTTTTAATGTAGTGAGAATTTATAATATCTAATAATCACGAACCACATTCTTTGGATCATATTCAAATCCTTTTTTGTAAATATATACATTAAACTCTTGTGATAAGTATATATATCATACCATCCTATATATAGGTAATGCTCTTATATATTTAATGAAAAAATAAAAAACATGCCCCGTGTAATGTTTTGGGTAATTTTTAATGTGAACTGTCAGCTTTATTGATTCATAAGTTGTAACCAAATCATTATTTTAGAGGATGCATTCCCACCCCTTCTAAATCCATCATAATAAATTAAAAACACTTATCAAATATAGGGTAATGTTCAAACTCCGATTTGTATTTTTCAAAGAGAAATCTCTAATCAATGATATAACAAGATCCATTTTGCATATCGAAGAGGTTCCTCAGTTCGGGCCGAAGCAATGTCACTCCTCAATCATTATCAAACAGACTGTAATCTTTTTCACTAGTTGATTGATTAATCTTCACTTCATTTACATTATTTTTTAATTGTATTTATCTATACAAATTAACATTACTCTTTCCAAGTTATATTTTTTAGTTGATGATATAATTATGAAAAATTCTCTAATCACCGTAAATAAAATCTAGTCAAACCATGAATTCATTAATTATAAATCACAGTGGCCAGTCTGGGGAAAATTTTAGTTATTTATTTCATTAGATGATCTATATATGTACCCTATCAGTAGATTATATTTCCAAAAAAATGAATCATTTTTTCCCAAATTTCACAAATTTTATATTATTCATTCAATTTAATGTTCCATGGGTTATTTATTCGAATTATTATTTTATTTCAAGAAAATATGTTTCCCTTTTAATATATAATAATATTGTACATAAATAATCCTAAAACCAGATCATGTTATTCTCTAGAAATAGTATTTATTATATCCATAATGATTTCATGTGATATAGTAAGATTAAATAGAATAACTATATTATCATAGTTTCCATACATTGTATAGAATAATTTTTTTGGGTATATACACCCTCATAGTCACAAATTGATGAGATATATGTAGATGATCAAACATGTCATCAATATGGTGTTGAAGATATTTATTCTTCATTGCGATTATATTCAATTCATGATAAACTATTCATATTTACTTTGATTCTTCTTTCTTCATAAAAAACTGACAAGAACACATCATGGTGACACACTAGTATGAATATATCCAATTGCAAGATTCTTGTAGTGTTGATTGTTCAATTAATAGAACTAAATTGGTTACATTATATATGGAGTAATTGAAGTAGGAATATCCCATAATATGAGTTCTGTTGAGAACTCAACATCGATATTTAATGTAAGAGTATGAAACTCTTCTAAAAAACATCAAAAATGTCAAGAAAATAATAAAATCATTGAGGTATAGTTTATCACTGAATATTATAAACAGAAAAAAATTGACTACTAGTAAAGAACCATATAGTTTTTTTAAATTCAATAAAATTTTATACATGTCCTTGTACTAAAAATTGATCATATGTTCTTTTGGAATATCAATAAATACATACATTAATCACCAATTCAGCATGGAATTATGTAGAGAAATACAATAAAAGGCTAACATAACAATATATATAACCAAATGGAAAATAAGATGATTTATCAAAAGAAAATTCACATAATAATTAGCTAGAGAATAATCAAAGACTTGATATTCGATTAGTACAACACATTGGGGTTTTCACAACTATATCAATATATTATAATTGATGATATAAATTATCCTTCCATAAAAAATTTATTGGTGTATATGAATTCATATAAAAACGATAAAAAGGGAAGATAAATGTATCAAAATGCCTATTTTTATACATAATTAAATATTATATCTTCAATAACTATTAAAATAAAAATGGTCAGCATGACCATCAGACATCATAAATTAGAGTGATAAATAATTTAGAAAATATAAAAATATTGAATGATTTCTTTCCATCATTGAAACCTTATGTTTATCTGAGGAAATTCATGGTCATCATCTATTAATATCATTCATGATGGTGTATAATGATTTTTTGAATATCCAAAAAAACCCACCAATGCTATTGAACAAGTTATTGAGAAATCCCTATTATCTGGAACTAGCTGACGACCGACTCTATGCCTAATGCACCCATTTAAGAGGTATTTCCCCTAAGAAAAAAATACCAAGGCCACATCCTAATGTAGTGTAAAGATAAGGATGTAATTTCATGGAATCCAATCATTAAAACCTTTACCAAAATTAGATGAAACTCTCTTTTACATTGAAATTTCCTATGGGTACACAACAATTTTTTCTCATCCACATTTTAAAAGATTACCTAAAACATATTGTGACAACAACTATAATTACCCACAAAATTCATAAATTTATATTACATAATTTTAGATTAATATTCACTTCATATCATAAAAATATACTCAAAAATCAAATATGTATTGAATGCTTGGAATCAGGAATCACTAATAGGTGTTTCATAAGTGAACTACATCATATCTAATTATGTTGTTTATAATTTTAATCCCTCATATACATATCATACATTATAAACATACTCCAAATCCTTTTTTTATTTTCAAAAAAAAATTTGGATAAGTGGGAACCTCACAACAACATAGCCACATTCAAATTTAAAAAACCATACCAAACAACATCCACATAAAATAGCATATCCCAGCATTACAAGATTCATATCCACAATCAAATTTTAAATTATGATTCAAAAAAATGAAAAGAAAAAAATGTGGGCAAGTCATGCCCGAGATGTCTCCTCAATCATCACATCACCGACTTAATCCCCTCATCACCTTCACCATCGTCACATAATCATATCACTACCGACATCTCCATCACTTGTCATTGTTATCCAATTCTTCGATGTCCACCACCAACACCATGCGTCATCGTTGTCATTTCACATGATCCCCTCATCATAAATTACATAAAATCCAATACCCCACCACCATGTCTTCGCCTTTCAAACATCCCAGAATGTCAAAGCCCATCATCAATATCAAACAATCACCATAGTCTCATCATCAAGACACCATCAACCACCAGCAAATAAAAAAACAACATATGCATAACACATACCAACATCGAATGAATCTATGTATATATATTGTACTTAATAAAAAATCCTGATAACGTTTAATATTCAACTTATAATAATTTTATAACATTTATAATTCCTTATGAAACACATCTGCATTATTTCACTCATTAATGAAAATATAATTAAAGATTTTAAAAATATTAAAAGTAATATAATTTGATTAATTTAATGTTAAAGAAGAATTTCTAGATCCATATTCCACAAAATAAGGTTTTATAGTATTATATTCATGTTATAAGTTTATTAAGATGTATTTATCTCAAAATTAAAGAAATTGTGTCAAAACATACAATAAATATATTTTATAAAAATAAAATGTTTTTAAATTTCTTAAAATCATAATATCATGAAATTAGAGATGGTGTTTATGATATGGTATAAAAGGTCATTAATTGGCTATTTAATATTCATTTTTCATCTTATATGTAAAAATTACAACCATTTAATTTTTTTTAGAACAAGTACCATAGTTAAAATTATAATTTCTTGTCAAAGGGTCTATCAAAATAGTAAGCCTTAAAATTATGACAAAAGATGTTAAATTCAATTGGATTATATAAATACAAGCATATAGTAAAATATATTAAAATTCATGAACATTTTAATGATTTTTTCTAGAGAATTAATCTATAATAATGTAACAATTTGAGAAATTATATATGTACCCCTCAAATAAATTATAGTTTATTGCCACTTTCCTCAATTATATACGCCACATTGAGCCTCTATGGTCTGAGAAACTCCAAAAAATTATATATTAACATTCCATAAAAAATTCCTAAAGGTTTTATTCTTTCCAAAAAACCTACCCTTGATCCCTTTATAGGATATTTAAATGATTCATTTCAAATAAGCAGTAATCCCCTTATCTAATCACTTTATTATCAACTCTTACATAAATCGTATAAATATACGTTATTTCACATAAAATAATAAAATTAGTATCATAAATAAGAAAAACATTTTTATGATTATAAATATAATATTATAAACTCTCTTCCCCATTAAACATGATGTGAATCTATAGATAGTTCATATGTTTGACATTCCCTCCCTATATAGCAATCCAATTCCATTATTATCACCATATTTTATAGATTGGTATTATGATTATTTTAATGTTTTTATAAAATGACTATTAAATGATTACAATTCATGAATTTTAATATAACTTCCATCTTATTACCATATAATCTATTAGGAAACTATAATTTTATATGTGGATACATGTTGACTACCACCTCCATGAGCGATGTGATTATTTTAAAATTTAGATTTTACATATATGGTAATGAAGATGAATTTCATGAATATTATATATATATATATATATATGAAATAAGAATGACTCTATAAAGGTGATTTTTTTTAACATTATTTATTTCCATACATCAGAAAATGATAACATTGTTCATGTGTATGTACATCCAACAATCTCCATGAATGATGTAATTCATTTTTCGATATATAAATTTTATGAATGAATATAAATATGTAGGTAATGAAAATGTTAGTTTTTTATATCATGATTAATGTTATTTCGTAGATAGAACCAAAATAAATTTAAATGTATTAGAAATATTGAACTGAAAACAGATGATAAACCCGATAGCTAACAAATTGAAATGGGAATTTTAATAAGGAAACATTGATACAATGGTGTGTTAAAATATTATAAATGGATCATATAAGAAATTATAAATGAACATGCCTCAATTATAAAATTTTATTAAATTTATTTTTATTAAATATGAAGTTAATGTTCTTTTAAAACATTTTCATCTGATGATAATGGTTTCATTGAACAATCACAGCTATATTTGGGAATGTTTAGGTTTATGTCCCAGCTTGGAAGTACTTCTCTTCCATATTCACATTATCTAAAATTGCTTGTAATTTTTTCATATTTTATTAATGATATGTAATTAAATTTTTATATTTGTTTCACTTTATAAAACATGATATGAGAAGAATACCTTTGTAGTTTTCCAATCTAGTAACATTTTCTTTTTCTTAATAGAGTGAAAGGAATGTTTTTTAACTTAAATAACCTTAACGGATTTTTATACCATCATGAATAATCATTTCATTAATTAATATTTAACATATTTATAGAATTATTTTTAATGAATATAGGTTTCTTCATAAATTCATATTTTATTATAATTAGTTAATTCAAAATGGAAATATCATTTTCCACATAAAAATATCCATGTTATCATTCAAAAAAAATTCACATCTAAGTTGAAATATTTTGATGTTACATAGTATTTAACAGGGATATGATCCAATGATACCGTATTTATTCTTTACCTATATGGTTTTTTATGATGATGAATGAATTTATAAGAAACTATTTTATTTTATATAATTTTTTATATGATGAAATGTATTATATATCCATTTATTTTCATAAGCTCTAAAATGATAAACATTTTATGATATTATGGAACACCTATGTATTATATTAATTATGTGATGGATTGGACCTATATCTCCCTCAAATTGAATAGGTAATGATTAATGTTCTATGATCTTAATGGGTAAATGAAAGCTCAAAACAAGCCCTAAAGAGGCGACACCCAAAATTATCCAAATATAGAAGTAGGTAAATAGGTGGTTTGCCTAATCCTAACATGATATGAATATATTAGTCAGTAGCCATTAAAAAATGATTTTTATTCATTGTTATATTCCACAATCTATGTCTTATGCCAATTTTTTGGATCTCATGTTCATTGATTCCTTTTTGATTGACGTCTTATGATTGTAAATGTTTTATTCCATGAATAATGGTTATAGTGTATGATATGTCAGGTTTCATTTTAAAAAAAGTTATGTTAACACCGCTATGTAATTTTTATTTGTTTGTGATTATTTATAAATCATTTTTTCAACCTTAATGATCATATGATCTCATCATTTAGAATATTTTCAGCCCCAGGTTATGATGAAATGTTATATATTGGATAATTCTAAGAATCATGAAAATATTAAGAACATAGAGGGAGAACAAGTTGTTCTATGATGAATTAGTTGTTTATGGGTCGATGATTCAAAATGAACCAGACCAACATGCTTTTGACTTAGATCATTACATCATGTAATTAATAATTATTAATTAAGATGTATTATCTATTTCTAAAAATTATGGGTCTCTAAATTTGGTATTATATAATGGCTTAGTTTAGAATGGGTACAGGGTTGAGAAAACATTAGTAATAACCATATGGATATGTCTATGTGTTGTAAAAAACCTAAAATTTTTGTAATAATGATGAATTACCATGGTGATCATAATATATCAACGAATAAAGTGAGAATAATTTAATATCCTACAAATAATATTACATTTTTATGTGGTTTCCCATTATGATAATTGTCTCCCACACTATGATTTTTGTTTTCTATTCGATGATTACAGCACACAATAATCACGTGAATGTGGAATTTTATGGAAAATCATTATTTTTTCACCTGATTAAATGATATTATGAAGGTTTGATTAAAAATATTGTTTATATTCTTATTCAACATTATGATGATGTGAAACAAGCATAGATTTCATGTGATAAATTAGGGGAGCCAATTTCTTTTGATTTTCTTATAAGAAAACATCTATCATCTTCTACTATTAATTCTGATCCCATGGTTTTTGATAATTGGATTGAAATAACTAAAAATATATTTTCTATTGACTAGTGTTTATTCCATGAAATTGTTATTTTTTTATATCTGTTATTTTGATGGGTAATCATATCAATGGTGAAATGTTATCAAGAAAATGATCGAAAGTGATGAAATTTACACCATGTAGTTGTATGTGTTAATGAGGTTATTTATATATATTTATATTCATTATATTATTCATATAAAAATTCACCAGGAATTCTATGAGATGAAGAAAAATGATGATGATTCAGTTGGTAGTTATGTGGAATACATAATAATAATATGATATATGTTGATAGTATTATCATCTAACATTAATGTAAAATATAATTATTTTTTGTGGCTTAAAACCAAGTTTCCAGTGGGGTTTTCCCATAAGGAATTTCAATAGTTGTGATGATATCATGTGTTGTGATATCATGGTTGAAATGCATATTTCTGTGATCCACCAGTCTCATGATTTTGATATGGAAATAAATATAGAAATTAAAGTAAATTATAAAAAAAATGGAGAGAATAATATGAGACATCCATAATACTCAATCATTTGAAGGAAAATTAATGAAATTTTCATTATGGGACTAAAAAATTATTTATGTCTATAAATCGTTGACATAGAGTGACCGAATATTGATGTGAGGGGAAAAAGATATCAAATGTTTTGAATAAAAAAATCTATATATAATTAATAAACCATAATCTAGTGTTCCAAATTCTTTGAGTATATGAATTTGGATAATTAGTGTCAAAATAAAAAAACATTAATGATAATCATCATCATAAATATCCTATTTAGATTAGAGAAAAACAAAATATCATTTGAACAATATTTCTTAGGAATGTGTGATAACAATGTGGTGAATGGTAAAAATATCATCCACTCTAGAAAAGCTAAAGCCTTATTTGATTCTGGATCTAACCACACATTTATTTATAAGAAATTTTCTAAGGGTACCACTATGTCACCACAACAATTAGATGTTAAATTAGTAATAAAACCGTCTAATGTTATAGTAATTATATCTAAAGTCAATGATTCTTATCTTACTAATGTTTATGGGAACATATTTTCTTTAAGTCTTGTTATTCTCCCCATGGATGAGAATTATGTTTTTTAGAAGGGATTTTAATTCTCTTCATAAATCCTATACCAATTCTAATGGAATGGAAGTCACATTTGATATTAAAAAAGAAACTGTGATTTTTCATCAATGTGAAGATAAATATGAACATTTTTATGGATTTTAAATCCATTGTATGTGTATTTATAACTATTAATAAGGAAAATTTATCTCATATGATGTGGTGATAAACTCAATGTCGAATATACTCTTATTGTGTGGTATTTACTAATGTTTTTTTGGAATTATTTCTTAATATTCCCCAAACTCGTGAAGTAGATTTTTCAATATAACTCCTACCTAGTTTTACACAAATTTATATGATTCCATATAAAATTTTCAATCTTGGGGTTCAAGAATTCAATAGGAATATCCAGAAAAATTTTGAAAAAGGATTAATTCAACCAATAGTGTTTTATTGGGGGGTACATGTGGAGATTTTTATGAATAATGATGGATTGATGAATCTCAACATTGATTATAAATTACATTACTAGATAAAAATAAAGAGAAAGAATCATTTAACCTATCTTGGTGATTTTTTTGATCAACTATATAGAGCTCAATACATTTAAAATATTTATCCTCATTCATTATATCATCAATTGATGTTCAAGAAAGAGGATATACTGAAGAAAATATTGTATACAAGCTATTAAAATTTTGAATTTATAGTTATTCAATTAATTTTTAATAATTTCCATTATATCATCATAGATTTAATTAAAAGAGTATTTAGATATTAACTTGTTCATGTTATATATGACTTTTAGATGATATTATTTGATAATCAATGGTAAACAAAGAGAATGAAGTTCATTTTATAATTTTGAGGAAAAAATTAGGGAAGTAGTATATTAATGTTATTTTTACAAAGTATGATTCTTGTATTCAAATATCCCCAAATATTTTTCACATAATCTCTTGTGAGTTTATATTAATAGGTACATATATGGTAAAAGTTATTACTAAATTTGACTACCCAACCACTTTGAATGAGATCTATAGTTTTCATATTTTTTATGGATATTATCAGTACTTTGTCGATAATGTTTCATGGATATAAAATCCACTCACCATGTTTACTGTGAAGGGAGATAATTTTCTTTAGACAGATGCTTATGAGGAATATTTTATGCAACTAAAGGGGAGGGTAGTCTATAATCCCCTGTATACACTACCCTACTGTGGATAAGGGTTTTTTATTTATATTTGTTTATCGTAGAATGGAATGGTTTTTCATACGATGTAATGTGATTTTATGATTTCTTATGCCTCATTCGAATTGAATTACTATGATAAAAAATACACAAACTCATGATTTGGTGTTCAATGTATTAATTTTTTCATTAAATATACGATTCATTATCTCTATAGAGAAATGTATGATTATATAATAATACAAAAATAAAAATATATATTTTATTTCAAAAATTTATTTACTAGTGAAAAATAATATGGTTGATGATTATTAATGATTATTAGTACTCAAAATATTACAACCCTAATGAGGGGAAAATGTTGGAATATGGGATTAGTTGAAATGATCAGGAAAACCTATTAATGATGATGATCAAAAAAGAAGAAACATTTCTAGTCTTATAACAGATTAATCCTAATTTATAAATAGAAGATGAGAAATATTAGCATTATCAAATGAGTTCTCAAACATTAATCTAAGTGATTATTAAATATAAAAAACTGACGATATTGAGGTAAAAAAGAATGTGAGAAATGTTCATGAATACAACCATGATATTGATATAATGATATGCTTCAAGAACTATGTATGTGTCCCTTAATTACAAAAGTTTAAGATAGAGATCTTATATGAATCCCATAGATCATAATTATCTATTTTTTTGAAGTCATAATATGTATAGTGATATTAAATTTTATTTAATATGGGATGAAATGAAGAGGGATATTCTACTATCTGTATCATGGTTTTTGGTATAACAATAGGTAATGGATGAAAAATAGAATCCAAATGGTTATTTTGAACAATTACACATACTACAATGTAAATTGGAAAATGGCCTTGGGTTTTTTCTTCGAACTACGCAACAATAATAAATGGAATAGTTGAATATTAGTTATAGTCAATCTCTATACAATGAAATAAAATTTCATTATTATCATAGAATATTTACCTTTATATTATCTTTTAGGACATATATTAATGAAGAGTTGAGGTTTCATGGAGTACCAAATTCAATTATATCTCTCCAGGACTCGAGATTTGTCACATTTTTCTTTTCAATCCTATAGCTTATTCTGGATACATTGTTATGTTTTAGAACAATATATCATCATAATATTTTTTATTAGATAGGGATAACCATTCAAATCCTAGGGGAAATATATAGATCATATTCTATAAATTTCAATGAAGATTGGGATAAATTAATTAGTTTGGTTTAATTTTATTACAACAATAGCTTCCACTCTTTTATAAATATGTCTCCTAATGAATAAATTTATTGAATGATGTATATGAATCCATCATGCAAGAATGTTGATTAAAAGATAAATATATTAGGACCTAATCAAGATAATGATATGGAATATACGATTTGTCCAATTCAATATCACATAAGATAATATCATAGTGGAAAAAAATATATAAAGATAATCATTGAAAGCATATAGATTTTTTAGTTGATGAAATGTTATTCCTTTGAATATCTCTATAACGTCCCTATTTTTATGAAAGAATTACTATGTTTAAAAGCACACATGATACACTACATCATGCGTAAATGATTTAAAAAATATTATTATTTAAATATTATCGTTATAACCTAGCCATTGTAATAGAGAAAAATAATTGAATTAACTAAATTATGAATATATGGTTTACACATGTTTATATAATAAATCATTCGTTATCAAATTAAATATGAAATTAAATAAAAACCTATTGAATATAAAGTAAGTGTTTTTCTGGAGAAAACTATTTCAATGTTAAATATGTGAGTTATTTAATTAATGGATTCACTATTTTTTATTTAATTAAATAAATATATATCTTATATAATATATTTAAGGTTTAAAATTCATACTACTTTTTTTAGACATTGTATAAGAACAAAATCAATTTTATGGATAAAAGGATTATTTTTATTCAAATATTTTCTTACAACTTTTTGAGGGGGAACCCTTTTTGAAATTTAGTTTTTTAAAAAAATTATATGTTATATTAGAAAAAAATAATCATATTCTATAGAATCAGGATATCAAAATTTACATTGGTTTACATGTCGGTATTTAACGATAAAATTCATATTCTAATGAATAGTTAAAGAAATGTTTCATTTTAATTCAAAAAGGAATTTTAATCTGATTTATTTACATTGGTAGATGATCTATTCAATTTTTTACGAATAACTAGATTATTTTTTATAATTTAAAACAATCTTGTTCATTGGATGTACTTTCACTATGAAATTAGATATAAATGACCATCATTCTTTTGATAGTTTTTATTTTTTTTAAACGTCTTCTCATATTGAAAACAAGGATTAATATTATATTAATTATGGAACCTTACTTGTTTAAAATTTAGAAAAATGTATTCCATATTTATAATCAGTGGGTCAAAATTATGAAAATTTTCCCCTTTTATTTGTTGACATTATTAATAGTAACTGTAGTAATTATTTACAATGGTTAAATTGTAAATTAGGTAAATAAGGGTAAAAATAATTTTATAACAATATTAAACATGCCTAACACATGTCCTCATACTATTGGATGAGATATTAATGACCGTGAAACCCCATGTGGTGAACATTTGGCCACTGTAAGCCTCTTCGGTGTGATTATGACACTTCTATATTTTCATATTAAGTAAAGGAATGTTTTTTATAAACATAACTCTACTTAATAAAACAATTTAAATAGGTATTTATATTAGTGAGATCATTGAAAATAAATAGTAATTTGAAATATAAAAATATCTCCAGAAATATGGTATTTTATTTATAATTGTTAGTCATTATGTAATAAAATTTAATTATGACATAATGATGATTAAGTGATAGCTTTATTAATGATGGAATCAAATCAATGTTATTATAAATATGAAAATAAATATTATTTGACATAAATAATGCCAGAAAAAAAATTATAGTATAATAGGATTTATTATAATACTATTATGTTCTTTGGTTTGAGGTTATCACCCTTTTTATATTATATTTATAATTTAATAAAATGAATTGTGTAAAAATTCACATAATTTATGTCTTATAAAAATAATAATTTATTCAATTTTTAAAAAATCCTAAAAATCTTTTTAAATTACAAGGTTACTATAATTATGTCTAAAAGTTCATTAAGTGTACAATTATTGTAAATTGACCCCATATAATTAAATTTATTATCCTTTTAATAATTAAAATGTTATTACCTCACTAAAAATTAAAAGAGAATAATTGAAGGTAAACTAAAAAGATAAGGTTTAAAATTAAATCAGTACATGTCTAAACATTTATGGATGAGGAGATTTCAAACAATCGTCATATTTTACTACAAATATCTCATGTTGGATCCATTTAAAATAATTTTTATATATATCAATTAAATAATTTTAGAGTTTCCAATTATTCCCCTTCCCTCTCTAATAAAAAGGTACCCTCACATATCGAATACTCAAAATTAAAAAACACTTTTTTTCTGCCAAGCCCTACGAAATCCTCTTAATAAAATATCTTAACAAATCATAGAATCCTCTATTAGGGAAAACTCCTCCCAATGAATCCTTTTGTTATAAACCAAATGATGTTACCCAATTAAGTGGTAACACCTTCTCTCTTGTTTTTTAGTTTCATTTCCACTCTCCACTCCCAAAACACTTCATAATCTAGGATTCTATAACAAAAAAATTATCCTAAGTATAATAGTATTTTTTGAGGGTAATATTTATATTAACACTTACACAAATCTCCATTAAATGTGTAATGGACATACTCATTCAATGTACAGAGAACTACTACCTCACGAAATGATGATTGTTCAGTTTTCCCCTACCACCTACCATGGTGTCCATTATAATGAAAAATATTATTACATATTATATATATTATATTTATATTTCCTTTAAGCCTCTGTAATTTTTATTTATAACATAATTTTATGTTTTCCATGTTCTGTAAATATGATAATTTCATTTGAGGAAATCTGGACTACAACCCCCTCAATGTAATATGTTTTATCCCCGCCATACATGGAATGTATAAAGAATGTTTTTATTAGAAATATGATACATATATGAAAATAATAAAATACTGGTTTTATAATATACAATTATAAAATTTAATTAATATTATTTTAATATAAAAAATGTTTGAAAGTAGCATTAATGTGTACGTACAGCATACCGTCTCCATGAATGGTGCATTTCATTTCATATCTCCAAATGTTATGGATTATTATAAATACATATATACTAGATATATATGATATTTTAATCATGAATAATATTTTTTAGATGTAAAAATCTTGACCACAAGGACAATTTACATCAAATCAATTTTAATTTTGACTCAACTCTCAAATTTTGACAAAACATCTGATATGACATTAAATAATTTTATAATTTAAATAACATCGTTATAAGTGATATAATAGGTATTAATAACATGAAAAAGGTTCTAAAGAATGTATAAATTAACCTATATTTATTATTCATGAAAATGAAGAGGGTTTTTTGATGGATGAAGTGGAGAAACCCTCTACCCTCAATGGGGTCAGGTTGACCTCACCAATCTGAGAAGTGTAAATATGATCACATATGAATCTCATCACCAGCATGCCTCTCCGAAGGTTTCGACACAGGTTCAGAAATTAAAAGAAAATGATTTCTCTTTCTCAGGGTTCCCCACCGGATCTTTTGTCTTTCCAGAGAATCGGGTTGCACAACGCATCGTTAGAAAAGGAACTGCATCTCATCTCTTAGCCTCAGATGGCATGGTCCTTGAATAGTTAGAAAATTTCATGAACTCATTTATCTCCCTAATATATTTATGTAATGGTATGAAACCTTGGAAAATATCTGATCTTGTCATGCGATTAGCTTCCTTTTGGGGTTTCAAAAATTTTAAATGAATTTCTCTTGGAAGGGGTTTCTTTTATATTTTATTTCCCTCTGCTGATTTGAAGAGTCATGTGTGGGGTTTTGGTTCTGTGAATCTAAATCTAGGAACACTTAGGGTTTATGAGTTGAATCCAAATTTCAGTCTTATGATTTTAAGGAATCCTTTTCTCATGTATGGATTAAGTTCTATGGTCTAAACTGGGTATTATGGCATTCTGAAATCCTATATGACATTGCATCTGTGATAGGTATACCAATCCGGATGGATTTGGATACTGAAAAAACTTCTTTTGGACACTTTCCCAAAATCCTAAAGGAAATTTATTTAAGGATGGCTCTAATTGACAAGTTGATTCTTTCCACCCCTCAAGATGAAATCAGTCTGAGAATTGTGTATGAAAAACTACCATTGTATTGTGATATGTGTTACATTATTGGACACTCCAGGTCCAACTGTCGTGCAATCATCACATGTTCTAAGTGAAAATTGAAGGGTCATGAGGAGACTTATTGTAAGAGGAAGTAAGGATATAAATCTTCTCAAGGTTCTGGGCTTCATTCTTCAGTGGAGGAAGCATATGATGAGAAAACTAGGGGCTGTAGTAAAAGCCACAGTCAGGATACTACTAATGAATCACCAAATGAAGAGGACTTCCCAAACTCCCTTAAATAGAATTTCAAGGAAAATTCTAATTGGGATGACATAGCAGATAAGGAAGATTCAAATGAAGTTCATCCTTAATTCAAAGATGTGATAACTAATCCCATGGAGGAATTTCATACTGACATACACTCAGATGACAACCAAATGGAAAAATAACACTATGCTCAAGCAGATTCAGATGATAGATTTAGACAAAAACATCATATAGAAAATTTCAGAAAAGGAAAGACCTTGTTGTAAGATGCAATCTCCGGGAAGAGAATGAAAAAAAACACTCATTTAAGTGAGGAAAAAAATGACTTCGGTGAATGGACTTGGGAAATATTCTCCCTGCCCTGCCAGGACAAATGAACCTATCAATATCAAGGATGCTGGTGGCCCCTCCATGGATCTGTTGTTGAAAAAAGAATGGAGTATGTCAACAAAGCAAGGATGTGAAGCCAAAGGTATTCATGAACTGGAAAACGTAAATGTGGTTGTTTCTCCCTCTAGGTGAGTGAATTTACTGGAGAACAATCTACCTGCAAATCCACTGTAGGATTCAGGTTTTCTGATCTCTAATGATTCACCAAAGAACTCTTCTACCTTTTTAATTACTCGTAAACAGGTGATTCAATCCCAAGAGCATGGTGGATCTAATCTGCATGTGGGAGAAACTGTCCAGACCACTGTTGAGGGTTCTAATGAAATGTTGAGTAGGGATACAAAGCCTGGTTTAAGTTAGGAATCTCTCATCCAGGTCTCGGATGATCCATATTCTCAATCTTCTAAGAAGAGGGCTACGATTTCAATCCCAAGGTAATGTATTCCAATTCATTTTACCTAAACTTCTATTAGAAAGGGGGATGACATTGTGAAATTTTTTGCTCCTAAGCCTCATGTGCCTACTCAAGCTTTGAAGGTGAGAACTGAACTGAAAGTAAATACAAACAATGTGTTTTCACTGCATGCATCTGCAGGTAGTGATAATGAGAGACAGCTTAGAGAATTCATGCCTGAAGTCATTGAGATGCAAGAAGATTTTGACATAGGGCCTCTAGGTGAAGGATATGGGACATGGAAGCTATTAACCACTGGAAAGTGGGGTAGTCAACCTCGTGGTAGGGGTGGATTCTCCTCTTGTCATACCATGCCCACTTGTTCCCAAGGTGCTTGACATCTCTTTTTTCTACCCTTGTGTTTTTGGGGTCTATTGGTATGGTTGTTCAATCCTCCTTTATACTTTGTTTGTGTTTTTAATAAGAAGGGGCTCTTGCGCCTCCACCTTATATAAAAAAAATTATTCAGCAAAATGAATAACGTACGAGACCAGACCGACTCATGGTATGTGAATTTTAAACTCAATATCCATTAATTGAGTTATATATCCATGTCATTTGTCTTGTTTTTTCAAGAATATTTGAAAATGTACTCAATTTTTTATAAGCGGAATATTAACTTGTAGTGGATGTATTTATATTTTCCACACATAATTAGGTCATTGATTTATCATTAATCTAATTATATGGTCTTTTTTAGGGACTCTGTCTCAATATCCTTTTATTTAGGGATAATAGGATATTATACACAACTTTTGATCATATAGTGTATAATAACTGTCTATGAATTTTAATTCCATTCAACAATTTTCTGAAGAAATTTATTTTTATGAATAATTTTACTAAACAAGAGAAAAAAATTATTGTACACAGTGACAATAACATTTCAGGCATCGTGACTATGTTAGTAATTGGATTTCTCTACAAGATAAAATGTTTTTAAATTAAAATAAAATAACATATTTCTTATTTAGGTATTTTGGTATTTAAATTTTATTTAATAATGGTTTTATTATATCATGTAATGAATACTTGTTATTACAAATATTATGTGTGAAATTTTGACAATTGAAATCTATAATGTGATTATATAATGGTACTTAAATATTTGATGGGTGGTTATGTGATAAACCAATGATGGGTACTTAAGTGATAAACTAAATAACAGTGCTTCCATGATAAACCAATGATGGGTGGTTACATTATAACCTCCATTTCTTTAGGAATGGAAGTCAGTCGTATGTCTATTTAAAGTACTGATATATCTGGAATTTGGTCGTATGGCTATTACATTTAGTGATATATGTGGAAGATTACCATATGGTTATACCATTTATGTATTTTTATGTCCCAATATACCATTATATGTTATATGTTATTTATATTGGATTTATGGAAATATTTTGTTTACATAAAAGGTAATAATTGAGAATATATTCAATGACTTATATTTATTACTTATTAGAGGTGAAAATTATTACATTATAATAAGTATTCATGGTTTACATGTTTTATAAAGGATAATAGTTTTCCTTCTTTGTGTATCACTTACTGTGATTTTTATGCTCATCTGAAGTATGGAATTTTTTTCACATGTTTTAAAGAATAATAGAGTTATGGATGGGATCGAGGAAAAGATATTATCTTTGAACATTAAATAATACAATTTTTCTTTTTAAAAGTTTCTTTTTATGAAAAAAATATACTGAATAGAGGTGTCTACTTGTAATATTTTTGTTTTATTGTATGAGTTATGACATAATTCTAAAATACTCTATACCTATATGTTCCTTGAGGTGAATTATTTTCAACCTATTTACATATCTAATGATTATGTAATGTTTAAGGTTGGGGCCTTATAGTCGGCATCAAATAATGGTTTAGACAATATTGGAGATTAGGATAACTTCTTAAGATATATGGATATCATGTGAATTTATAATATTTTGGTTGATACCAAGTTCAATGTCTTAGAAATACCTATTGATTCCTATTTTTTCAATTCCACGTTGATTAATTGTAATGTTGTATACATTTATTTTTGAGGTAGTTATGGGTTATTACTTTTTGGAGAAAATTGAATGGTATAGAATAACTATTGTGGATAAAACATGTTAAGGTTATTTTTAGGATTTTATCTCCTTTTTTGAAAATTTTATTAGAATTATATTGTATTTTCATGAAGTAAAACACACAGCCAGTGTTACCACTCACCTCGTCAGACAAGTATGTGAGAATCGAACCTATAACCAGAGTGTGATAGACCATTAGTTCTTACCACTAGAATATGTGAAGTGTCTGTTCATTATAACTTATTATTTTTAGTAAAATGATGTTATGTATTAAGAATATGTTTATTTCAGTGACATATATATTATCAAATAGATAACCGTGGGATTGGAATATTATTTTTGGATTAAAAGATAAATGTAATTTTGGTAGACGGTCACTATTTTGGGAATATTATATGATTATGGTAAATATAATACATTGGGATTTTATTTGAGGAATAAAGGATGAATTAATTATAAGAGAATATATGTTTTTAATTATGGAATTTTTGAAAATTTGGTTATTTATGTATGTGATTATCCTATCATAGAGATTATATGATTTTGGAAATCACTTTTTTATACGATCCATTCAGAGAGTTTGACGTTATTTGGAGAAAAATGATAAAACATATCTTTGAAAACAAAGTTATCAAATATTTTTAATTTTTGGTTTCAATCATATATTGGATTATTTTGAGGAACATTAAGTATAATTATTTATAAAATGGTCTTTGTTGAAATTTTTATATTACTCTTTAATTTTTTAGAGACTAAAAGATGTTTTTCATCATACAATGGTTTATGTTTTGGGGGGATTACCAAATTTTATGCTAAAATTTTGTTTTGGGTTAATATTTCAAGATAGGATGAATATAAAGGTTTCTTTCTAAGGATTATGGTATTTATTAAAGATGATTCTAATTCTTCCAGGGAAAAATCATCTTGGATAATAATCATTTGGGGAAAAATATGTGTTTATGGTTGAAATTGTTTTAAGGATGAAACTCTACTTGTAGAGTAAGCATGATTCCTTATGTTATTATTATAATTATTAAAATAATTCCCCAAAAATATGAAAAGGATCATGAAACAAAAACAACTTTCATTTATGTAAGAACCCGGACCTTCTATTCAGGTATGTTTCTACTTTTTCTGGAGTTTTTTAGAAAAGAGGAGTTTCTGGAAATTTTTGAAGTACATGTCGTGTACTTTATAAGTACACACCATGTACTTCATTGCTACTCGAGGCCATGTGCTGGCCATGTCATGACATGCACATGGCCATTTAGGGGTGATATGGAGGCCGCCTAAAGAGGAGTATGGAAATAGTAAGTACACGTCGTGTATTTTGTTTTTTTTCATTAACCGCACTGGGGTCGCGTCTTAACCCCAGAGTTGTCTTCTTCCCAATCTTCTTCGACCGAGAGCATCTCGTACGGCCGCGAATCTCCTCTGATACCTTGATCCTCCATTTTTTCTTCGAATCAACCATCATCGATTGTGTTAGAACCACAGTGGTAAGATCTTCCTTCTCCAAGAGCTTCGTTTTCCAATTATTCCTATTTTTCAAGTTATCGTTGGTTGAAAGTTTTAGAAGTATTCTTAGATCTATGACGTTATAAGGAGAATAAATCTTTGAGGTTCAAGTATATCAATCTCCTAATGTCGAGATAGGTGGTTTGTGCCTTTCTTTTGAAAGTCTTTGAGTATTTTGTGTGAATTCCCCGAATAACCTTGAAAAGTGTATTGCGTGTTTCTTGTTTTTCCATTGTTGTTTTCCTGATTTGATTATATACCTGATTAGAGGTTGTTGTTTGTAAATAGGGTAGGTTTACTGTGCTTTGGATGTTTTTCCCATGCATGTTTTTCATGTTTGGACCTTTTGGTCTAGTTTTTCTTGTTAGGCTATTGTCAGTTTCATGCCTAGTTTGTAGGATGGTGTGACTGTTCTTCCATGTTGTTATGCTATAGACTGCTAGCCATGTAGTTATTGAGTATACCTTTTCTATTACATGATGCGATACATACTAACTTTACACAGGGTTGTGGGAACCTAGTGTAGTAGACCATAGGGAGAATGGACGTAAGGGCTTCTCCAGAGTGTCTTTATAATATGATGTGAAACCATAGGAGGAATTGACATTGAGTGCTTCCTCAGAGTGTCTGTAGTTCCTCAGCATAGGTCACAGGGGAAATGAGATGTTGAGTGCTTCCCCATAGTTCCTTTATTATGATATGAGACTATAGGGGGAATTGACGGTGAGTGCTTCCCCAGAGAGTCTATTCTTTAGCTGAACCAGAGGGGTGAAACTGTGTCTGCTTCCCAGAGGGTTGTTAGTGCTTGTAGGTTGAACCATAGGGATTAGCATGTGAGAACTACCCAGAGGGTTACCTATTTGTTCTACTTTCATGGGTGGTTGCTTACTTGTTTGTAAATTATAATCTAGAAACTTTGGATTGTTTGTTGTTGAGTACTTCCATGTTACTGCTTTCTGTACTTTTATCTGCCATATATTCACTGGCTATTAGGCATAGATCTTCATGTGGTTTTCTACTGGTATTTTTTCTCACACCCTATTTGGGTCATGCTTTTGGGACCAAATAGATTATATTGTTGGAGGTATATATAAGGGCAAGCACCCTTCTACTTCAGGTTCTTGATTGCATTGGATATGGAGAGAATGGGTCCAAGCTAAGGCTTGCGAGGCTGAGGAGTTGTTTATCTACATTCTTTTGTACTTAGGTTTAGTACTGTATTTCAGTATTGTGACTTGTTTTCCTATTTTCCTAGACACATTTGTATCATGCATCATTTCTATATTTTTATCTAGTTGGTCAATTACCAGTCTTCTGCTGTTTACTATTGTTGGATTTTTACTTCTTCCACTATTGTATGATTGTTTATCTTCCATTGTGTTACTCTCCCAATGAGGGAATAGTTTCCCCATAATCACACCCTAGGCCCTCGCTACTAGTCGGCAACCTCTGGCATTCGGGGAAATGCGCTTGAGGCCATGATACCAACCGGGTACGGGGCGCCACTGGGTGGCTTCCATAACCGGGACGTTACAATGTGGTATCAGAGGATTCTTTTCTTTTGACTTACTGTTTGGAGCCTTTAGCCAGGGATAGGATGGAATCGGTACCTGGTAATGAGTAGTGCTCGAGAGTAGCTAACCCATGTATAGGGAAAATCCATACTACCTCGTTTATTGAAATTTTATTTGGTTTTAAAATTTTACAGTTGATTTGATTTCACCGTTGGGTGATTCACATGATTTGTGTTGTTACCGTTATTGTTATTTCAGTTCTATTTCTATCGCAACCTGATGAGATGAAGGGATGTCATCTCATGCATCATATAGGAACTTGTTAGAAATCACATTTCATGCATTCTTTCCATGACATCTAGGATGCATTAGCGATTGCATGATTTTGTGATAGACGTTCTGTAGATTATGCATGATATTGTGATAGATGCTTTGATATAATCCATGTTGTTTGATAGGGAATTTGTTTGTACAGTACATTGCTTAGATGGACGTAGAACATTGTCTCTTGGGTGTTATGGGCCATCATGGACTGGAATTTGGTGGGTCATCGGCTTGTTTACCTTCTTTGTAACTTGTATAAGATGCCCAACATTGATTTACGGGGAGTACGGGCCCTCACGGATCGGAATTTTTCACCTTAACGCTTGTTTTTCTGTGTTTCTGGGCTTTGGTGCAGTTCTAAGGCTTCTTTCTAGAAAAACCCAGAATACACAGTGTGTACTTTAAGAATACTCGTCATGTAGTCTATAGCTGTGTCACTGACTGTGTGGGCAGAGACATGGGGTTGTGAAAAATCTTGTAGGAACACGTTGTGTATTTGTTTAGCATGAAGTTTAGTATGAAATAGGCACCCCGACCGTGTCACGAACAACACGGGTTGTGTTATCTTTTAACATACACACCATGTCTAAATTTTACATGTTGTGTAGTATGACCTGGGTACCCAGCCATGTCACAAACAACACAGGTCGGGGAATTCCTTCAAGGGCATGTTGTGTTCTTATGAAACACGCTGTGTATAGTTAACCATGGACCCAGTTGTGTAACTAACAACATGTGTCGGTGTTACATTTCTCGTACTCGCTATGTCTTTCTGGAACATGTCATGTAGTGTCAGTTGTGTGTCAGGCCGTGTCGCTAACAACACGGGCCAGGTAAGGCATGTCTAGTACACATCGTGTCTTCCATGAACACACCGTTTAGTTTTGTCATAGAGGAGTCATGTGGTTAGACCATGTAGAAGGAATTTGGCAGGGAAGAGGATTCAAGTACACATCGTTTGTTAGGAAAACACGCCATGTATTTGGGGTGTTACACGACTAGTTTAGGTAGAAATACACGACCATTTGAATGACATAAGGTAACACGTCGTGTAGTGAAAGAACACGTCATGTAGTCATGTTTTGCATAGCATGAATGCCTTCTTTTCCCTGTTCCTTTTTGTGCCATTAGTTTTTCAGTCCTTGTTAATCCAGAATCTAAGGTTTTCTTTTGTCCTCTCACAGCTATGCCACCGAGACGTCCTCTGGTTGTACATCAGCTCCTAGATGGTGACCGGACACCAGATATGGCCGATCAGAGACCTCTTATAGATCCTCTTGATGTGCCAGCCTTGGCACCAACAGTTATACCAGTTGTAGGCGTTGATTCACAGTTTAGGGAAGGTTTTCTGAGGATGATGAAGACCTCCTAGGGAGCTTTGTCTCCTGCCTCCACTATGGCAGACCTGACGTGGGTTTTCCAGCAGCAGCATCCCCCCACCTTCTCAGGGGAAGGAGGACCTCAGGCTATAGAGTCATGGCTAGAGGCCATGATGTCAATTTTCGAGCATCTGAAGATGCCTCCAGATAGGCGGGTCAAGCTCACTACCTAAATGCTATGAGACTCCACCAAGAGGTGGTGGTACGTGATCTCACAGGCAGAACATCCGTAGATTATGGCGTGGGAAGAGTTTCAGCTCATCTTTTTTGACAACTTCTACCTGGATACCCTGAGGGATGACCAAGCCCTGGATTTAATGAGCCTGGAGCAGGGTACTCTTTTTATCATGGAGTATTCCTCTTGTTTCACCGAGCTTCACCATTTCACACCCCTCTAGAGCGGAGATGGTTTGTTCTTGGAAAGGAAGTTTGAGGATGGTCTCAGACGAGAGATCTGTTCGCAGGTGAATATCTTCAGGCTGACTTCCATCACATCCATCGTCAACTAGGAACTGATTGTGTAGCGCAATCTGAGATATTCTGGAGCTGAGAGCCATGGGCATTTCCTCTTCCTGAGTTAGTGCATCACCAGCTGATAGCAGGAAGCTCCATAGGGAGTCTACGCATGGTGATCTGAGTCAGTGAGACACATCATAAGGTAGCCAGGTGGTATGATACCAGTGTGAAAGGGTTGGGCATACAAGGCCACAGTTCTATAGGGACCCAGTGGAGTGCCGATATTGTGGAAAGATGGGTCACCTTCAACGCTACTGTCAGGTTTTCTCACTAGAAGCTGGTGATAGAGGTTTTTCCATGACTCCTCGTTCTAGAGCAGCGCCACCAGTTTCTCACCAGTCTAGGAACTGGAGTTATTCTGGTCATTCGGGCCGAGTTGGAGGTTGAGACCAGGGTGTTCAGTCACTGGTCATCTAGTGATAGCAAGGTGGATCAGTATATCATGGTCAGGAAGGGTCACAGGGCCATGGATCAGGCCATAGTTTTGCGATGGAGCAAACCCAGCAGAAGAAGGATCCCATACCTTCCATAATTCTAGATACGATCTTAGTATCCTCAGTTTTATCTTCTGATCTTTTAAATACAAGGTCTCTTTTAAATACAAGGTCTTCCAATAGCTTTATCTCTGTTGTTTTTGTGGAGATCCTTGGGCTCAGTATCTTTTCTTCTGCCGACATGTTGACTCTACACACACCATTGGGGACTATGACGACTAGTGTACGTCAATGCAGAGAGTGCCCTCTTGAGGTTGCGAGGTGTCCCTTTCTATGGGATCTCAATGTCCTAGATATGACAGGCTATGATGTCATTCTCATAATGGACTGGCTAGTTCCTTACCAGGCAGTCGTCGACTTTTATTGCCATGGAGTGTGTTTCATATCACTAGATGGTGGATCTTTTCTCCATTGGGGTGAGTGGGATGTCCAGGCGAGTAGAGCAGGACCCGAGCATCTGGGGCTAGGCGAAGTTATAGCTCAAATTACCTGTCTATATCTGGATGACCAGGGGACTTCACAGTAAGACATTCCTCCAGTGGTGGATCTTTTTAGGGATGTCTTTCCAGATAACTTTTCAGTTTTTCCTCCAGAGCGTGAGGTATACTTTTCTATTGAGCCTGTTCCAGGAGGGGCACTGGTGTCCATTCCTCATTATAGTATGGCTACACCTGACTTGTAGGAGCTCAATAAGTAGTTGGAGGAGTTGTCGGCAAAGGGTTTTATTCGACCCAGTACTTCTCCATGGGGTTCACCTGTCATGTTTGTGAAGAAGGAAGAAGAAACCCTTAGGCTTTATGTGGATTATCGGAAGTTGAACCAGTTGACGGTCAAGAACCAATATCCCTTTCCTAGGATTGATAACCTCTTTGATTAGCTTCGAGGAGCCCAGGTGTTCTCAATGATCGATTTTAGGTCTGGTTATCATCAGTTGCGCATTAGACTAACTGATATACCTCTTACAGCTTTCCTAAGAAGTTATGGTCTATAAGAGTATATGGTTATTCCATTCAGCCTCACGAATTTGCCTGCGGTTTTCATGGCACTGATGAACCGAGTGTTCCATACATACTTGGATTCTTTCGTGGTAGTTTTCTTAGATGAAATCCTGGTGTACTCTCACACTCGACACTACCATTCTACCAATCTTGAGATTGTTTTGAGTACACTAAGAGAGCATCAGTTATATGCTAAGCTCTCGAAGTGCCAGTTTTGGATGGATTAGATTAACTTCATAGGCCACATTATCTCAGAGACAAGAGTATCAGTGGACCCAAAGAAAGTGAGAGCAGTAGTTTCCTGGGAGTATCCGAATAACTTCTTTGAGGTATGGAGTTTTCTGGGTCTGGCTGGATACTACAGACGCTTCATACAGGACTTTTCATGCTTAGCAGCAACGCTGATAGGTCTGAATAAGAAGGGTGCAAAGTTCTTATGGTCAGATTCTTGTGAGTCAGCCTTTCAGGAGCTAAAAGAAAGGTTGACTTCAGCACCGATACAGGTCTTGCCAGAGCCGGGAACGATCTTCACTGTTTAATATGATGCTTCAGGAATTGGGCTGTGAGTTGTGCTTATTCATGGAGATGGAGTCGTTGCATACGGGTCTCGGCAGTTGAGGTCACACGAGAGGAACTACGCGACACACGATCTCGAGCTGGTGGCAGTTGTTCATGCCTTACGCTGTTGGAGACATTATTTTCTGGGATTGAATTTTGTGGTTTCCACCAACCACAAAAGTCTCAAGTACATCTTCACTCAGCTTGATCCGAATTTGAGACAGCGCAGGTGGGTTGAGTACCTACGGTCCTTTGAATTTGAGCTTGCCTATACGCCGGGAAAGGGCAACACAGTGGCTAATGCATTGAGCAGGAGGACTCAAATACAGGTAGTTCAAGAGGCCCACAGTAAGTGGCAGTTTATGGATCTGTTCTCTGAGATACATCTAGAGGTGCATGAAATACAAGGGAAAATGTTTCTTTCTTCTGTGGTTGTTACCTCTGCTCTTATCGATCGGGTACAGATGAGGCAACAATCAGACTCAGAAGGCCTAGTCCGATGGGAAAGCATGTCAGGAGAGGACCCTATTCCTAGATGGACAGTAGGTGAGGATGAGATCTTGAGTTTCCAAGGACGCGTATGGGTGCTAGTAGACATACGCGAGGAGCTAATACAGGATTTTCATTCCTCGGTTTGGGCATTTCATCCTGGCATCACCAAGATGTATCGTGATCTACACCACCAGTATTGGTGGCCAGATTTGAATAGGGATGTTGTTAGTTTTTTCATGAGGTGTTCCACTTATCAGTAAGTGAAAGAGAAGCATCAGCGACCAGAATGTCTTTTACAGTATCTACCCATTCCGGAGTGAAAATAGAATGATGTCGCGATGGACTTCGTGACCGATTTTCTGAGATCGCCTTGAGGGAATGATGTGGTTTGGGTTGTCATCGATAGGCTTACGAAGGTTTCTCACTTCTTGCCGATCAAAGAGACAGTCAATGTTGACGAGCTGGGACGGTTTTACATCCATGAGATTGTACGTCTGCAGGGAGTTCTACACTCCATCATTTTACACAGGGATACACGTTTTACTTCTCGGGTCTAGTAGGGGCTCTAGAAGGCTCTGGGTACACAGGTACTTTTGAGTACAACATACCATCTTCAGACAGATGGTCAGTCCGAGCGTACAATTCTGGTGCTTGAGGATATGATCCAAGCATACATTCTAGAAATTGGAGGTTCTTGGGAGAATCATATACCTCTTGTGGAGTTTTCCTACAATAATAGTTGTCAAGAAACTATTCAGATGGCACCATATGAGGCTTTGTGTGGAAGGCCATGTTGATCACCCTTATGTTGGATGGAGGTAGGGGAGGCAGCTTTGCTTGGACCTCATCTTGTTCAGGAGACCACTGAGTAGGTAGATTTGATTCGGAAGAGGATGGCTACTGCACAGTCTTGACAGACGTCTTATGCTGATCAGCAGAGACGACCTCTGGAGTTCGAGGTCAGGGATCAGGTTTTCCTGCGTGTCGCACCGAGGTTGGGACCCAAGAGGATTTTGGGACAGGGTAAGATTTCACTACGGTAGATCGGGCCGTTTGAGGTGTTGGAGAGAGTTGGGTAGGTTTCCTATCGGTTGCAGTTACCTCAAAGGTATCGGGCTATGCACGACGTCTTCCACATTTCTCAACTTTGGCGTTACTTTTCAGACCTGTCTCGTGTCTTTAAACCTGAGGAGGTTGAGCTCGAAGTGGATGCATCGTTTGAAAATCAACGTCTCTAGATTGTGGATTGAATTATGATGGTTCTTTGTGGCCAGTCTATTCCTCTGGTACTAGTATTTTGGCAGCACAGGCGAGTACAGGATGAGACTTGGGAGAGGGAGGCTAATATACGATTGCAGTGGCCGAAGTTGTTCGGGGTTTCTTCTTCTACACCATGATAGGGAAATTCGGTGCTGAATTTCATTAAGAGGGGAAGTTTTTAAGAACTCGGACAATCTTTTCAGTTATGGTTCTCTTTTATCTAGAGTTTTTTTAAAAAAGAGGAGTTTCTGAGAAATTTTTTAAGTACACGCCATGTACTTCGTTGCCGATCAAGGCCTTGTGCTGGCTGTGTCATGACCATGCACACAGCCATGTAGGGGTGATATGGAGGCCGCATAAAGCAGAGTAAGGAAACAGTAAATACACACCGTGTACTCGAAAATTAAAAGATGTGTATTTTTTTCATTAAATGCACTGGGGTCACGTCTTAATCCCAAAGCTATCTTCCTCTCCAGCTTCTTCGACCGAGATCGCCATGTACTGCTGCGAATCTCTATGGAGCCCCCGATCCTCCATCTATTCTCTAAATCGACCAACGTCAATTGTGTTGGAACTGCAGTAGTAAGATCTTCCTTCTCCTAGAGCTTCGTTTTCCAATTCCTCCTCTTTCTCATGTTATCGTGGGTTGAGCATTTTGGGCGTTTTCTTAGATCTACGACATTACAAGGAGAATCAAGATTCGAGGTTCAAGTATATCAATCTCTTAACATCGAGGTAGGTGGTTTGTGTCTTTCTGTAGAATGTATTTGAGTATTTTGTGAAAATTCCACCAATAACCTTGAATGGGGTATTGCGTGTTTCTTATTTTTCCCTTTTTGTTTACCTGCTTTGATTATATACCTGAGTAGATGTTATTGTTTGTTAATAGGTTAATTTTACTGTGATTGGATGTTTTTCCCATGCATGTTTTTCCTATTTGGACCTTTTGGTCTATTTTTTCCTATTAGTCTTATGCCAGTTCCATGCCTAGTTTGTAGGATGGTGTTACTATTCTTCAATGCTATTATGTTGTGGACTACTAGCCAAGTAGTTCTTGAGGATTCCTTGGCTGTTACGCGATGTGATACTTGATGACTCTACAGAGGGCTATGGGAACCTAGTGTAGTATACCATAGGGAGAATGGACGTAAAAGATTCTCCAGAGTTTCTTTATAATATGATGCAAGAACATAGGGGGAATTGACATTGAGTGCTTCCTTAGAGTGTTTGTAGTTATCGACATAGGCCACAGGGGGAATGAGACATTGAGTGCTTCCCTAGAGCACCATTATTATGATACGAGACTATAAGGGGAATTGACAGTGAGTGCTTCCCCAGAGAGCCTATTCTTTAGCTGAACCATAGGGGTGATACTGTGTGTGCCTCCTAGAGGGTTGCTAGTTCTTGTAGGTTGAACCATAGGGGTTAGGCTGTGAGAACTATCCATAGGGTAACCTATTTGTTCTATTTGCTTATGTGGCTGCTTGCTTGTTTGTAAATTATATGCTAGAAACTGTGGATTGTTTGCTGGTGAGTACTTCCCTATTACTGCTTTCTGTACTTTTACCTGCCATATATTCACTGACTGTTAGGCACGGATCTTCAGGAGGTTGCCTACTGGGATTTTGTCTCACACCCTATTTGGGTCATGATTTTTGGCCCAAACAGATTATATTGTTGTAGGTATAGATAAGGGAAATCACCCTTCTACTTTAGGTTCTAGATTTCATTGGATCTGGAGAGAATGGGACCAAGATGAGGCTTGTGATGCTAAGGAGTTGTTTATCTACTTTCTTTTATACTTGGGTTTAGTACTATATTTCAGCATTGTGACATGTTTGGCTATTTTTCTAGATGAATTTGTATCATGCATCATTTATATATTTTTCTGCAGTTGGTTAATTACCAGTCTTATGTTGTTTTCTGTTGTTGGATATTTACTGCTTCTGCTATTGTATGATTGTTCATCATCCGTTGTGTTACTATGCCAATGAGTCCACAGATTCCCTATTATCACACCCAAGGCCCTCGCTGCTATTTGGAATCCTATGGGGTTCGAGAAAATGCGCTTGAGGCCGTGTGACCAACCAGGTACGGGGCGCCTCTAGGTGGCTTCCAGAACCGGGATGTTACAATTTACTTTTCCAGCCGCAAAATTAATGCCCAGTTAACCCGTCACATGTTTATTGTTTTCTGATTGTAACATTCTCCCGATCATGTTTTATATCAATCACCATCAAAAAAAGATGGTCAATTTATCATCTATATCCATTTTTTATACATGGATTCCTAGTATGTTTCACCTCAGGTTACCTTTGTACTTCACATTCTTTCTTTTAAAGTGTATGTTTTATTTACCCTTTTTTCGATGTGAGATTGCAGTAAATTTATTTTGAAAATTCATAACCATGTTACCAAACCCAAATTAAAATTACTAGGGTAATATTTATTAGGGGGGTAGGTGTAACATACCTAGTTTTATGAGAGAAACACTATGTTCAATTGTGTACATGATATACTACATCGAGCAACAATGGACAACTAAATATTATTATTAAAATGTTACTATTATAACATATCTGTTAGAATGGTGTGGTCAAACAGTATTGACTAAATTATGAAAATATGGTTTAAACATGTGTTTATAATGATTCATTGATAAAGAAATTAAATAGGAAATTAAATAAAAACCAATTGAATATAAGAGATGTGTTTTTTAGAAAAAAAATATATTTCATTTTAATTTAACTATGTTTATAAAATTAAAATATCACTATTTTTGTATTTTATTAATTAAATATTTTTGTAACAAATTCAATTTAATGTTTAAAATTATTCTTATATACTTATAGAGAATATATAAGAAAAAAATTCAATTTTACATCTAAAAGGATAATTTTTCTAAAAATATAGTTTTACCGCCTCTTGATGTTGAACCCTTTATAAATATAGAATATTATAATTTTATCTTTTTTATTGGAATAAATAAACTTCTTCTCTATAATTGGGACATTAAAATTTATATTTGTTTAATTTTATTTATTTTTATGATAAAATTCATATTCTAATGAATATGGATCAATACTATTTTTCAATTCAAAACTAAAATTTCATCTAATTTATTTATATTACATGAGTATATATATAATTAATTTAAAAGTATAATTATATATATTTTTATAATTTAATAAAATTATTATCATTGTAAGTTATTTTGATTTGAAATTAGATAAAAATTCACGTTAATAATTAGAGAGATTTTTCTTTTAAAAAATATGTTTTCTCTTTTTCACAATGGGGATTAATTTTAAATTAATTGCTGCAACTTATTTGGTTTGAATTTTGAAAAATGGGTTCCATATTTGAAATTATAGGGCCCAAATCAAGTAAATAGTCATTTTTTGATATTATAAATAATATCTTTCTTAATTATTTTTATTTACCATGGTTAAAGGGAAATTCATGTAAATAAGGGTAAAAATAATATCATAATTATATAAAACTACCATAAAACATGTACTAATGCATATGTATGGGATATGTCTGAAAAATAAAATGATTGGAATGAAAATTTTTCCTTTGGATTTTATTTGAGTGTGATGATGATACTTATATCATTTAAAATAATGTAGTGGATAATTTGTTATCAACATAAATATTATTAATAAATCCAATTTAATATGGGTTTATTTATGTGATATCCTTTATTATAAATATTCATTATAAATATAAAAGGATTTAATACAACATCATATTTTATTTAAAATTTTTATACATTCTATATGTAAATTTAATTATAACACATCGATGATGCAATGATTGATTTATTAATAAAGAAATCAAATAAATTACATTATAAATATTAAAATTAATTTTATTTGACATAATTTATGTCATCCAAAAAATTTCTAGGAGAATATGACATGTTAGAATACTATTCATTTCTCAGGTTCGAATTTATATCTCTATTTAGATTTTATTTGATATTGATAAAATGAATTGTGTAAAAATTGACATAATTGATGCTTTATAAAAATAGTCATTTATTAAAATATTTAAAAATAATTAATATATTTTAACCTAAAAAATTGACTAATATAATGTCTATAGGTTCATTATGTGTCCAATTTTTTTAAATTTACCTCATATATGTAAAATTAATATTCTCTTGATAATTAAAATGCTATTGTAAGAACTAAAATTAAATGAGATTAATTAAAGGAAAACTGAAAAGATAAGGTTTATACCAATCATTACATATCTAAATATTATTAGATTACATAATTTTAAAATAAAAAAGTATTATATTATACATATCTAATTTTGGTTTAATTTTAATAAAAAAATTAATTTATATTAATTTATTAATTTAAGATTTTCCAAGGGTTCCCCTTCCTTCTCCTATAAATGGTACCATATCTTTTCTAATACTCACTCATCAAGAACCCATTGTATTAGAAAATACCTTCAAAAATATCTTTATAGAATACATAACCTCATCATTTAATAATAAATTATGGAAGAAAGCCTCCCAAGGATTCCTTTTTTTATAAACCAAAAGAAGTTACCCAATTAAGAGGTTACACCTTCACTCATTTTTTTGTTTCTTTTCCATTGTCCACTCCCTAAACTCTTATTATACTATTATTAAACAAAAAATAGTATACTAAAAATACTAGGTTTTTTTATTCTATGGATTCAATCTACACTTACACAAACCACCATTTAATGTGTACTGAACATATTGTTTCAATGTATGGAGAACTACCTCCTCACGAAATGATGATTGTACAATTTTCCCATACATCCTCTCATGGTGGAAATTATAATAGATAATATTTTTATATATGATATATATTATATTTTTATATTATCAATATCACATTAATTATTATTTAGAAAAAACCTTTATTCCTTCCATGTTGTGTAAATACGATAATTTCGTTTGAGGATGTGTGGACTACCACCCACTCAAAACGATATGACTCATTCTTGACATACATGAACCATATACAAGATAGTTTTATTAATACTATGAGATTTATATGACATTATTATACTTCTGGTATTATAATAAATAGTTATATAATATAATTACTATTCTTTTAATATGAAAAATAAATGATTGTAGTGTTTAAACGTACATATGGAAAACTGTCTCCATAAACGGTGCATTTTATTTCTTTTATCCAAATATAATTGATTGTTATAAATAAATATATACTATATATATATATGATATTTCAATCGTGAATACTATTCTAGAGATTTTGGAATTTTGACCACATGGTAACTTTACATCAAAACAAGTTCTTTTTTGACTCAAGTACCAATTATCGACAAAACGTCTGATATGGACATGAATAATTTAGTAAACATTATATCATGGTAATAAGTTATATAAATGGAATATTAAGAACTAAAATGGTTATTATGGAATTTGAAATTATCCTAACTTTACTATTTAGTTAAATAAATAACGTACGAGACAATTTAAACTCAAGGTACGGGAAATTATTCATCAATCTCTATTCATAAGACAAATATCATGTCTTTGATATTCATTTACATAAATATGTGTGAATGACCTCTATTTGTTTTACACAGAATATCCACATATATGGGGTGTCGTTATATTTTCACACATAATTATGTCATTAATTTATCATTAATATAATGACATGATATTTTTAAAGGACTTTGTATTAGCCTCCTTTCACTGAGGCATAATTTGATATTATACACCACATTATTTTATACTGTTTATAATAAAACCTTATTATTTTTAATTTCATTAATCAGTTTCAAAATGAATCTTTTTCTATGAATCATTTTACAAAATAGAAAAAGAAATTTTTTTAATGTACTCAATGACAATGACTTTTCCACTTTCATGATGATTTTGGTAATTTTCTTCCTCTATAAGAAAAAATGTTTTTAAAAGAAAAATAAATACCATATTCTACTTTGGGTCTATTTCTATTGAAAAAATATTTATGAATGGTGTTATTATATATTCTAATTATTCCTTGTGATAAATACAGGTCAAGTGGTTACATTATACCCTCCAATGAATTGGGTACAGAAGTAGGCCATATGTTTATTCCAGTTAGTGATGGGTGTGGAAGTCAGATGTATGGAAACACCATTTAGTGATATGTATTGAAGTTGACCATATGGTTATTACATTAATGAATGTATCTTTCCCAAGATACTGTTATTTATTATATTTTATTTCTATGGATTTTATGGTAATATATTTGTACAAAAAAAAGTAAGTAATGAGCTTATATTTTGTGAAGTGTATTTACGACTTCATAAAGGTGAAAATATTAAATTATGATAAAGTATTCATGCTTAACAGTTTGTTAGAAAACAAGAAATTTTCCTTATTTATGTATCCATTACTAATATTTTTATTCTCATCCCTTATTTGAAATTTTTTTCTTGGTTTTTAAAGAACAAAAAGGTTAAGTATGGGATCAATGAAAAGTTTTGATGTATAAACATGAAAAAAATATTTTTTCTTCTTAAATGTTCCTATTTTAGAAAAAAAATATAGTGATTTGAAGTGTCTACTTGTAATATTTATGTTGTTATGAATTAGTTATTACCTAATTTCTCAATTATTTAAAATTGAATAGATCTTTTATGTGAATTAATTTCAAATTATTGACTAATCTCATGATTATGTAATCATTAACGATGGGTCCTTATAATTATCCTAGAATTCCTTCATGTTTTTTTTAAATAAGGGATATAAAAACACTAATTAAATCATTTATTTTAGTATTATTGTTTATATCTATATTGTAGCATACAGATTGGATCTTCAACTAAATCCCTCTAGATTTTATGATGTATTCCATATATCTCTCTTGAGAATGTATAGACATGATTCTTCACATATTCAGAAATCACAGGTAGTAACACTAGAGAATGATATTTTCAATGAGAAAAAACATGTTGAAATATTAAATAATAATTTTAACATAAAATATAACATGGAAACAGAACTGGTTAATTATATCTGGTGAGATATCAAATTTGAAAAAGATATATGGGAACCATAGGATGTAATAAAACAATGATATACTGATTTGTTTGGGTTATATTAGTGTATTTAGAAAAAAAATCATTTTATGGGGGATAAATTTTACAACATTGGAGTTTATGAAATATTTTTCTTTAAATATATTTAGGGCTTCAATGGATTGTATTATATGCACTAATTAATTTAATTTAATCATGTATTACTATTAGAATATTATATGTCCATTTTTCTAAACCATTGGATTTTTTTTTGAATTCAAATAAGAAAATTATTAAAAATATATTATCTAAACTATTATAAAATGAATTCATTATTCAACAAATAATATAAAATTTAAAGAAAAAAATATATGAAAATAAATGAGTTGTATTTTATAAAAAAACATTTTCTTGAAAAGTATTTTTACAATAGTAAAATAAATTAATAATTATTGGATATGTATTTTTTTGAAACTCACATACTCTTAACATGATTAAATGTTTTATTGATCAACATAATACTTTTCTATTCCTAGTATAAGATTGAATCCACTTTTATTCTTAAAAATATTGTTTTCTTAAAATTCCACATTATCACATTTTGAGAACATTTATTAAATTATTTTTATTTATTTATAATTATTAGATGACATAAATGAATTAAATATTTATTATTAAGATGTTAAAATTTAGTAATTTTCCCCTTTTATTTTTTTTAATATTAATAGTAACCATGGTCATATTTATCACCTTGCTAAAGGGTAAATCATGTAAATCTAGGTTAAAAATAGGAGATTATGGCATAATTGTTCTTCATAATTCTTATTGGTTAAATTAAATTACACACATGACACATTATCTTAAAATTTTGGCTATTTGATGGACACGTTTCAATGAAATTTACATATATATTATTTAACTTGAAAGAACATAAAAATGAAACTCTGTTTTGAATATCTCTAATGTTTGTCCATAAAAAAGTATGTTATAGATTAATCTATGTGTATATTTTGAGATTTATACAAAAATTAATGATATAATTTTAGTTTTAATTTCTAGTAACTATTTAGTTATATTATTTTCATATACATCTGTGATGCAGTAGTTCACTAATAAAAAAAAGACAATAATTTGATTTAAAAATATTTAAAGTGATATAATTTGAGTTTGATTATATCAAACAATAATTATATTATCTATATGAAAATTTATGGACTTTTTAGAACATTATACTCGAATTATAATAATTATTTGATTGATTTAAAGTTAAATTAATTAAATATTGTCAAAATTGATAAAAATGATATTTAATAAATTTAATATCATACTAAATTATTTAAAAATTAAAGAAACCAAGAAATAAAAAATGGTTATTTTATGGTCTGAAATATGATAAATGGGGCATTTATTTTACAATGTTTACCTTATAAGAAAAAAATTACAACCCATTACAATTAAATATATAATTTAATAGTATGAAATATAAATGTTGGTGTACTATGTGTTAGTAAATATGGTAATGTTAAAAAATAAAAATATATATGTTTATATTATTTGAGGGTATTATGATTCTTTCAAACATCATATTTTAAGCCATGAAAATTGGTTGGAATGTTCATAATAATAAATTTATTATAATTTAATGTTTGTAAAATTCAAAAGTGTCCCCATGAAAATTATGAAAGGTAACCTCCTCCATCACTTATTAACACTACTTTAATCCATCTATCTCGAAAAAAATATGAAAATCACCCTTCTCAAAGTCCCTATAAAAATTATAATGGTTTTTTATTCCCAAAATACCACTATTAGGACCCTTTATTAGAGATCGAAATGAGTTACATCAAGGAAGTAGTAATTTCCAAACCTGATCAAATTATTTTCTAATAATCCCAAAATTCTCAAAATATATGGTGTTTTCCATGTAATTATATATTAACTATGTTAAATAAATGTAAATTTTATTATGATTATGAAAACACCATCATAAAAAATCTTTTCCATAACATGATATGTGAAAGTATCATTCATGCATACATATAACTTACCATCTCCACATAGAGATAAAAATCATTTTTTGTCACCATATATTATGGATGTGTATTAGTTTTTTTTTAATATTTATATATGAAACTTATGAAATAATTAAACTTCTATAATTTTAATTTTACATATACCTCTGTACCAACAATAACAATTGGAAATTATATCCTTGTTCACTTACTATCTCCATAATGTTATGTGATTCATTTCTCAATTATATTTTACATGGATGGTGATGATGAGGAATTTGACGAATATATATGATATATATAAATTTATAATGATTCTATAAATTTGTTTTATTATTTAACATTAAATTTTACATCCTTTAATAAAATGAAAAAAAAGTTTGATTATATGTACGACCTACCATCTCTATGAATGGTGTAAATAATTTTTATATATTTAAAATTTATGGGTTTCTATAAATAATTATATAATGATTATATATGATTTTTTTATTATGGTTTATATTCATCAGGTGATATTATAAAGATAAATATATAGTATCAAAACAACTGAATGGAAATACTCTTGTTAAAAGAATCAACTAACAACTGTAAAAGATGATTTTGATAAATAATTTTTAATAAAAGGGTTTTTAAAATGATATAATGGAATCATATAATATATTTTAATTTTAAAAATGGATCTAAAATATAATAATAAAAATTTCTAATTTATTCTAATGGATGTTAAAGTAGTTTTTAAGAAATAGAAATTATAGTTTAGTTTTTAATTTAATAATCTCGTCAATATTTGAGATTGATTGTGTTTTAGTCTCCACTATGGTGAATTTCTCTTCTATATCCATGTTTTCTAAAATAACATTCAATAAATTTTTATATAATATTATATGATTTTTAATATCATTTCTTTGTATTTATGACTTTATAAAAACAATATTGAATGGAATCCTATTATTTTCTACTGAAGGAGGTACATTTTATCATTTTTTTAAAAAGTGCTAAAGGAGTATATTTATCAATTTAAATGGAAGGAATAACAATTATCACCATAATTACTAATATTTTCATTGAATATTCTATTATAATATTACAAAGTATATTTTAAATATAATTGTTCCTTCGTAATTGATAAATTTTTTTAAATTGCAAATTTATTAATGGAAATGGTGTTTTCCATATAAAACATTCCAAATGATGTTTAAAAATAATTTTCCATAAAATATGAAAATTTTTGATGTTACTTAGGGATTAAAAGGGATGTGATACCATGGTACCATATATATTATTTCATTGGATGGTTTATGAACATTATGAAATATTTTTTATAAAACCCATTTATTTTCCATGAGTTATGTTATGATGACAGTTTAATGAAAACCATTTCATTACTGGGGTTTTAATATGATAAATTTTGTATTTCAATTTTGAACACATATATATGATATAAATTATGCTATTATTGGGACCTATATACACCTAAAAGTAATTGAGTAGTGACTAATGGTCAATGATCAAAATGGGTACATAAGAGGTTATCCCAATCCTAAATGATGGTACACGGTAAGTAATATAAAGACAAATTTTTGTACATAGGTATTTAAACCAATACTAACATCTTATTAATTTTATGGTGGTTGTCCATTACATTTGGTTTTCTATTCTTATGTGTATATAAAAAAATATTTCTATTCTAATTTTATGATACCACAGATCATATTCTTTTATTTTTTTAGGATTCATCTCTTATAAACATCCATGATTTAGGAATGACTCTATTTTATGATCTATGATATGTGGGGTATGGTTATGGAATATTTGGATCATAACCTTATTCAAATGATATTATTATGTGATTATTTCTGTCTAAATTATTTCCCCTTATAGAGAATACACTCTCACCCTTTATTACATTTTCTTTCTCATGTAATGATGAATGATATTTTGTATTGCACATCTAAGAAAGGATCAAATGTGAGGGAAAGAGTGGGAGAAGAGGTAGTCTACCTCTGAACCAGTTGTTTAGGTGTCCATGATTTGGAAGACAATAAAACTAAACAACTCTATTGTGGAATGTTATGATATTTGATAATATTAATATATTATTATATAATATCAATGCATGAAAAGTCTTGGTTAGTATATATTTACAAGAGTGATATCAACATAACAAAAACATAATTCTTTCATAGCGTGATAATAAAAGTTGTTAGCCATACCTTTTATATCATAGGTCATTAGCCTATTTCATCAAATAAATCATACTTATTCTAAGACAATAATCATAATGGAATCAATAAATATATTCAATTAGTATAAAACATATAAATAATACATTATTTTTTTTGGAATACACATAAACATATAAAATCATTTCCATTATAACATAGGCCCACTATCAAAACAATCATAGTGAATCAGGTTCACTATAAAAACCCTCATTATAATCAAGGTTTACACAAAAGAATATCATAATGTATATGGTTCACACCCAAATCCATAATTGTAGTTAGGGTTCAATCTAATAACTGTTATAGGGGATTGGATTCACTCCCCAAACCATCATACTAGTCATGGATAAATCCCAATACTATCAAAGTGGACAAATAAACTTATAAAAATATGGTCAATACTCATTTCATCCGTTTTTTATCTCTTGAGATATTCATAATTACCCAAATAATAATATATTTTGTTATAGGTCACACCCATCACGAAACCATACATTTTTTTCAAAAGATCATAAAAATAAATTATATCATAACTGGTTATAATGAAACAAAATCCTAATATAATTTATTTTAGAATTATCCATGTAAAAGAAACAGGTTTCACAAATATTTCATCATTTCATTATAGTGTAACCTGTTGAAATGAATTGGGATTCATAAACATAAAAAAATAATATTCATAAACTATATAGGGAAATAATAAGGATGGGATCATTCGAAAATCTCTCTTTTAAAACATAACCAAAAAAAGGTTTTTGACATTGATGAATATAAATTCAATAAAGAGAGAACATATAGTTTCATGAAAAAAATATCCATTCCATTTTGAAATAAATAATTTTAATTCTAAAAATAACCCAAATATTAAGGAAAAAGGTTTCAATGAAATTTACTTAAGAAAAATGTAAGGTAAACATTAAATCATTGAGGGGTAATTAGATGGAAAAATATGGTTCATGTATTACTTCTTAAAACAAATTTTCTTTCAGATTTTTAGTAAAAGGTCAAATGTACCAAGTTTATAAAACAGTAAGAAAATTCATCATAAAGGATTGTGTAAAACATAAAAAATTTGTAAAATTGAAATTCAATATCTATTTTAGAATATTATAAATATTTTTTAAAACATTTTTTGAAAAAATATTTTTTATGGAAGAAAACAAATTTCCTACGGAATTGAGAAATAATGTTGGTTTTCCTTCAAAATAATAAATCATTATATTTATTTAATAAATAGAATTAAATGATTGGAAAAACCTATATAATTTATAAAAAATAATTTATGTTTAAATTTCATGATATAATTGTGAGGTAGATCATTTTATTTATACATTTCTAGAATAATCATAAATATCCCTCATAAACAATGTGATTGTATTGTAAAACCTATACCACAATGGTAACTATTGAATAATAAAACAAATGAAATAATGAAACTCATATAGATATTTATATCCCATAAATTTAATGATAATAATTATATAATAAATTAGGGTTCTTTATATACAACATACATATGAAAAAAGTGGTGAATTTGACACATGTATAATGGAACAAAAAGTTAGAAAAAAATCCATTACCTCGTGTCTCGAATTCATTCCTGAAAATCAAAACATACTATTTAATAAATATTAGATTATTATATATTTATTTAAGAACTATTATCAAATAAATCATATCATATATGATTTTATTATACCCATTTATCAAATGTATATTAAAAACACGTTGTGAAAATCATTGTTATATGGTAAAATTACACTTTTTTATGAATTTTTGGGTTCGATAGTTTTTGTCATTAAATTTTGATTATGGTTACCAAATTTTAATTTATTAATTATGATAAAATATAATATATGATCATTATAAATAGTTTTATTGTCATCTATAAATGGATGATATGGGAAAATGAATAACACAATTCATGGAGACTGTAGGCCATAAATATTCACTAAAACTTTTTCATTTTCAATAAGGATAGAATAATAAAAAGATAAATTTTAATTATCATTAAATGAATATTTTCTTATAAAATAAATAACTAATATATTCATTTAATACTTCCTAATTAGCATCGATGTTAAAATAAAATAAAAAAAGTATTACATCACTTCGTGGAGGTTGTAGTCTACAAGTACACATGAGTGATGCTTTAATTCTTCTACAAATTAAAAGGTAAAAAGGATGTTCAAAATTTATTATTTTTAAATAACGATAATTATTTTGTCAATATAATATATATACATTTAATCTATCATTATTTCTACCATTGAGAAGCTGTGATGTAAAATGAATTACATCGGTTTGTGTGCCTATATTCCACCGTACATGCGATCGAAATTTTTTTTTTCATTTTTTGAAAGACGACTTAGATGTATGTCATTAAATTTATATAATAAAGTATTATTATTTGGGAGATAAATATTTTATTACATAATAAATTTTAGAGGATATTTATAGGATTTGGAAGAAAGAAAAATTATATATTTAGAAATGTTACCTCTTCTCTGTAAAACCACTTTTGGTTTGAAAAAAAGTCTGAATACGAGGGTTTCTGAATAAAAATACATCTACTAATTGATGGGGTGGGATAAAAGAAATATATTTGGGAAATTATATTCATTTAAAAATTCAATTTCATGTTTTTAGAGGACAAGATATGATATTTTCTATAGTATGTGGGAAAAGGTATCTAATTGGAATCTATATAGAAATTCAAAAAAAGTGTCCAAAATTATTAAGTCGATCCAAAGATAAAATCAACCCAATTACTATATAGTATATCTTTTGATATTATATTTATTAAATATGGCCATTAAAATATTTTTATATGTATAATTAGTAATCATACCCTTATATCTTGGTTTTACCCTTGAGAAAACATGTTAAACCCAAACTTTAATAATAATTTCCTAAGGTTTTCACTATTCATTATGATAAAAAAATAAATATTACCATATTAAATTTAAATAAATATTTTTATAGAAAATATGGAATTAATTTTTTAAAATTAAATACAATGATGTGATAAATATAATTTATTATAAATCTCATAATGGTGATGAAAAAGATATTCTAAAATGTAAATGTTTTTTAAATAAAAAAATGTTTACATAGAAATTCAAAATAAAATGGAAACCAATAAAAAAATTCAATTAATATTTTTTATAATTAATTTATATTAATATCATTAAATTTTAAAAGAAATATTAATATGTAATTTCTTTAAATGAAAAGGTAACATTCAATTAGAATATTAAATTCTTTCAATTCCTCGAAAAATTATTCTTTTCATAAAGATATAAAAAATCATTATAAGATATTTTTGAAATTATTCTTTCAAGAATGATGTTTATATTGACAAAATATATTTTTTATATTTTTTCAAAATTAATGTTATTATGTTTTTTTATAAAAATCATTCCAAATCAATTTTTAGAGAAATGTTTTTTCTAATTAAAAAAAGTCATTAAAAAGTAATTATTTAATTATTTGTATATATTAATTATATAATGAAATTATAGTTAATAAAAAAAGTTATTCCTAATGATACAACAATATTTAATAGCTCCATTATAAATTTCTCATTAAATAATTATATTTTAATAGTAAAAAAATTTCGCCTAAACAAGTTGTTGCATACATTGCAAACAATTGATGGAATTAAATTCATTTGAAAAAAATTATATTATAATATATTGTAGGGCTGAATTTAACACATTTATATCACATATTAATATATTAAAATTAATTACATAACATTTTGATACATTCTAAAAGAATGTTTGTCTTGTTCTTTTCAAGAAAAGGACTCATAATCATCTAATTCATAAATGATCTACAACATCTCTAAATAATTTCTTCATTACAAAAAAAACATCTTTGACGTATAATAAACTGTAGCTTTCTTCATACCCTATGGAAAGGAATCAAAAAATATGGTGATCTCATATACACAGTATGGGTAAATAATGGAGATATCAATTATTGGTTGTGTATAACATTAAAATAAGGGTATCAGAACATGATCATAATATTTGAAAATAATAACATTCATATCTTAGATCATAATATTGAGTCATCGCATAAAAAAGTAAGCTCATATGATATGAATCAGAATGGAATCATAGGACATTGGGCTTGGAAGAATAACACTGGCATACGACATGGATTTTCTCCATACAGATATGAATAGAAAATAATTTCCATAGTAGTCAAGGTTAATTTACAAGACTATCATATTGGATTTTGTTAACTCCCCAAACCATATTAGTAGGAAAGGTTCACATCCAAGAATATCATAGTGGACTGGGTTCACACCCCATACGATTAGGTAATTATTGATTAATTATTTTGTTATTTTCATGGAAAATGTGCCTTACTTAACTAGGTTCACATCCATTTACACTCCAATTTATATAATCAGATATCAATAATTGCCCAATACATTTGAGGAAGATATATGTCCCTCACATAAAAGGTTATAATGTGACCACCATCCTTGGATATAACATAACCAATATAAAATACTGAAGACCATTTATATATGTGGTAATATATCCAAAAACATTCATCACATCATAACCCAAGAAAATAGTTTAGTTTTATAAATATTTTGTCATAGCATAATCAAAAATTATTTCTGTATATGTGTAAAATAGAATAATTTAAATTACATTTTAATAGAAATATATGATTTTATATGTTTTCTATATATTATGTTCCTTGTATAATTTTTATAATTAGATGATCCTAGTATAGATCTCCAATGAATTCAGTAATGATTATGTTTTATAAAGAGTTATGTTTGAATTAACATAGTGGGTTAGTCGATTTGTAAGTTTTCTTTTAAGAGTTATATAATGATATTTTCATATTTTAACTTCATAATTTTTATATTTATTAATTTAATTTTTTAAATTATTCTTTTATTTTATAAGGAAATGCATTGATAATTTGTTTCATGTAATGATTATGACAATTTTAATGGTTAGAAATATGGTTTGTAAGAAAACCATTTCTTGGGTGCTCATATTTTACCATAATTCATCATGATTATTACAATTATATTATGATAATGTGTGAGTTGTTTTATTGAATATTTTGGAAAATCATTTACTTCTTGTGTAAGTAAATTATTATTTGAGTTCAATAATTATTTTGAAAAATTAAAACATCAAGGGGTATTTATGATTTTCAAAATAGAAATAAGAGTTTATTCTATTTTGTGCCCCTTATTGAGATTTCTATGAATATTCAATGTGTTCTAATTATTTCCATAGGTTTTAATGTTTAGTTAAAACAATGATTAATATATAATATGGAAAATATTAGTTTTTATTAGAGGGAATATTTCCACATAAAGACATGGATATCCCCATGTAATAGATTGGTCAAATTCAATAAAACATAAAATTGAAAGTGTCTTTAGTCATGTACATGATCAAATATGTCGGTTTGATGTTAATCATTTTAGGATAGACCAAATTGGTTGATGTTTATTATTATTAAATATAAAAATGTAAGGATCATTTTGTTAGCATCATATCTGAGAGTGTCTATTCATATATATTATGTGTGGGTGGAAATCCTACCCCAATCTATTGGGTTCACTACCATGGTATATCCATTTTAAACTTAACTGTGGTATAAAAAATTCATTTCGGTATGGAATAATATTTTAGTTCAAATTTTATTATTTAAATTATTTCAATTCCAAATAAGAAATCAAATTTCTCTGTTTAAATTTATATAACTAGAATAATTTAATTTTATATAAGAATAAATTCTTCAATTAATACCCATTTTAGAAAAATTATTCATTAATCATAAAACATAATTCACTTACTGAACACTACATGAAAAGAAAATAATAGGCATATTGAAATATAAGAATTAATATATAAATTAATCAATTTATAAAGAAAAATAATCTATTAAAATAATTTAATTAATTAAGATAAAATGTCATTGTGTTCATAAGAACAATTTTTTTGAAAAATATTTTTCAACAAAAAATATCACCCTTAAAAAATTAAATATTATAATTATTCATATTTAGTTACTTATATGATTTTTAAGGAATGTATATTTATTAATTTTTATATTAAAATTCAAAATATAACAAAAATATAACTTGAATTATAATTACTATTTTTGTAAAACCATGTTTTTTTCAATACTAACATAAAAATATATCTATTTACAAATATCCTAAAAATTATTCAAAATATAATATTTATATTATAATTCAAAAAATTATATTAATTTTCATTAATAATTTTTTTTAGATGGTATAAATTAATAATAAAGTTGTGAAAAATGTTATAAATTTATTTTTGAGGAAAATATTTTTTTTTATGGAAAAATGACATTAATAAAAATTTATTTTTATTAATTTTTCATTCTTAAACCCAGATTGTATATTTAAAAAAAAATATTTTTATTTTTTTATCATTACTATACATACCTCCCTATTTAATTATAATGATATAATGGTTTACTATATATATGTATATTTTTACATGAGTTTCTATTTAAAAAATCTAAAAAATTATTCATTTTTATTTCAATGGAAATATATATATATATATATATAAACATTTGGGGGTTAAAATTTTCAACTTGTAACGACCCGGACCCAAGCAGCCACCCGAACAGCGTTAAACGGGTTTGGTGTTACTACCTTAGGCGCACCTCCCCAAACGCCAAAGGCTTCCGACTAACAGCAAGGGTCATATAGTTATAGTGGGGAGGTAATACCATCTCAGAGGATGATAGAGGTACTGGTCTAAGTATAATAATAAATATGATGTGGAATAAACTACTCAGCAGACTCGAACCAGATCCACAGAGCAGAATCACATTCAATATCAATAAATAGTTGAACCAATAAATATAATCAAAAGAAGTGGAAAGTAAACAGAACAGAATGATGATCACATGTAACTACTACTGAACAAAAAAACATGAATCCAAAGTAGGTAATACATATCCATGTGTAAAGGCTCCAATGGCTAACCAATTGTAGATACAAGATAAGTAAGCATGCTGATACATGAATGAAAGAAAAACAAAGTAAACTCCAGCAAGGCAAGACCTGAAGGTCCATAACAACTCCATGAAATTGCTAATGCAGTCCAGCTCCTGAAGCTGACCTCTTTCCTGCACATAAATATATAATGTATGCACGTGTCCTGAAGGGCATGTGCAAGGTGTGAGACGAATCTCAGTCAGATACCACCCAACGGTGCATACCTAATATAAGTGTTTAATTAGGCATGCATTTATAAAGAAAACACTAAACAACACATTGCACAAATAAACACAAACACCATTAGTGCTCTGTAGCCACCATGGAGTGTCACCTGCTTCGACCAACGCCATTATCTCTGTCATGTAACCCGGCACTATGTTCCCTCTAACATCGAGTGTCTTAAGTACCAATGTCTTAAAGGTACACCCAATAGTAGTAACTCGGAGGAACAACGATACATGTACATGAATAAGTAACCAGAGGGACATCGATGTCTGCTGTTAAATAATGTAATTGGATTGACATCGATGTCTTCCCTGAAATAAAGTACCCTGAGGGACAGCAATTTCTACCCTCAAATAGCGGCAATCCTCTTCGCCCAAACCGATAGCCTTAATGCTATCCCCTGAAGGCTCCTCACCTTCCATGTGGCTTCCTATGGAAAGAACACCCAAACAAAAAGTACCTAAACTGAAACTAATAGGGTCCTCTACCCACACGAGTGGTCAAACCCACCTCATCATGAAGTCTCTCTATGTACACACTACTCATAGTTCCAGGTGGGCGGTAATCACCAAAATAGTACCCAAGACACAACCCATGTGACATCTTTTTTCCCTATGACCATGCCACTCAAATCTGATTTCCTCTCCATCTCAGTAACCTCAGAAAATCCCAACCTGACAGTCATCCTGCCTCAAGCTGACACCCACAACGCCCAATCATGTGGTCAAAACCACCCATTATAATCAGGTCCATGCCCAACCTATGATTATCATCACTCATGAATATCTAGGCCACACTCAAAACAACCAAAAGGGTTCCAGAATATGAAATACAGTAATTACATATATACACATTTAAACAAAACACAACAATAGGAAAAGAAAACTAATCAGTTGAATTTCACTTGCCCAGCTGTTATCTAACAATAGCATTGATGTCTTTAAAACCTCTTACAAGTCATATCATGGTTCAATAATCAAAACTCAATAGTTTAGAACAATTAAATTCAATTAATACCATTTTGGTGTCCCCGAAAAAAATGCCACGATGAGCAACGACCACTCACCCAACCCCACTCAAGAGTCACAAGAAATAGGGAATACCCAAAGGTATCCCATAGGTAAATGAACAATTAGACTGAAAATTATAGGTAAATTAGGGTCTAGCTCAAAATACCCAAATACGTGTGTTAATCCAAGCCACACAAATGTCTGTGAAAGCACAAAAAGAGGTATGCACCACCTACCTGAGACTCATTCAAAGATATTCCTCTTATAACTGCCTCCAATTAGGTTTAAAATGTGGTAGATCTATAAAAGAATCAAAACCATTCAAACCCCAATAACTAATTCTAGAATAGAAATAAAGATGAACGGCTCAAGATAAATTAAGGCCTTACCGAGGGGGTTCCAATGTATCAAACGGTGTTCGAGTCGGGGTTCGGATGAAGAAATAAGATCAATTTGAAGTCCTAGATGCATTTTTATCAAGGGTTATGTCCATAACCTAAGGAATGAGGCTACTACCCATTTTAAGAAAAAAAATACACGGCATCTAATTAATGACTGCACGCCATGTAGGTTTGTTTACTGTTCATATGGTAGCCACGTTTCCACCGACTTACTTTCCAGAACCTGCCGACATAAGTACACTGTGTGTACTAAGTAGCACATGGCGTGTGCATAGTTTTTCTTCTCTTCCCCGCTGACTTACCCACAAGGCATGTAAATCCCTCATACACATCTAGACAACACAGGATGTCCATGGAGGAAACATCGTGTACTTGGTAGAATGATTTTACCCGGCCAACACACCCACACTCCTTGTATGGCCTCCACATGGTCAATGGTACACAGTTTGTCGAGTAACACTACACGCCGTGTAGAAGGAAATTCCTACGCAGTCATCATACGGCATGTACTCAGCAGCACACATTTGGTGCTCGCCCAACCCATACACAGCGTGTACTCTAGAGTACATAGTGCGTAGTCTGGAAAATTCTATAATATCCCACATTTTCACAGTTGTGTCAGGATCAAGTAAAATATTCAAAGAAGGTCTGGATTATGACCTGTTCTAAAAACCCAGGTTCTTACAATCTCCCCACCTTAATATAGCTCATCCTCGAGCTATCAAATGAAACTCAATGATGGAACTGAACATACCACCCTGATCAAAGTAACCCAGACTTCCCCAGTTTTAATGCTTCTGAACAAATTCCTCAAGGTGGCTCCCCACATTAGGAATTTCCTAGCTCGATCTCAACCCAAAAAAACTCAAGAAAAGCAAAGGTTCACTAACCTGTTATTCAGACGCATGGTCCTCTCATGATGAATTGTCACCCCAGTGCTCCATTTTTAATCCCATGTCATTTTCGACACCCAACGTAACCCCCACCGCATCAGTGTCCACCTCCATGAGGTTCGATATCCCATGGACGCTCAAATAAACCCTGATGCCATACACCTCATTTAACCTACATCCTCGATGCCCAGATTCCCACGATACCTCATGTAACCCGCAACCTCGATTCCCTTGATGCTACACATCTCATTTATATATATATAATTATATCATTCACCTGATATTGCACCAATCCCACTAACCAGCATCTAGTCAGTCCACATAGATGTTGGGCATCACGTGCACTCAAAACGGACATGTGTCTATAGGTCATGCCAAAAAAGAAAAAATGGACATCATGGACACACCTATGGTGTACCTCTAACCATCGTCGGCTCACCAGCTTGCTCAGCCTCTAGCAACACCATGGTGTGCACTTGGCCTGAATTATGGCTTCCTGAAGCCTGACCTCTCTATGGGGATGCTCCAGCCACATGACATTGTCCACTCAGATGGATCCTGCTATCCATGGCATGTCCTACACGTGCGTCTGAACCTCGACTACCCTCTCCTAGTACCAAACATTAACCAACTCTAGATCCCATAGTCTATCCCAATACCTGTCTGTCGGTAGTCTAAGAAGGCTACCTACAGAACCTCTCAAGATTCCTGACCTGTCCACATGCCTGGCACTCCTTTGGAGGCCTATCGCACTGATTCTGAACATGTCATGGATTCCCAAACTGAAATAAAACCACTGAAGAGATACTATGAGGTGGTATAGCAGAGTCCATGGCCTGACAGCCTTACTAGAACACATCCCATCCTCACTTCCTGCTATCTGAACCATCACCAGAAATTTTTCCATGACAAACCAGGGGTCTATTGCTCTGGTTTCCCTCAGCTTTGAGCACCTAAGTCACCACCTCTGAGAAAGAAATCAGCTTGAAGATATTCACTTGGATCCAAATATCGTGTTGCAATCCATCCTCTAAGTTCCTCACCCTGGCCACTTCATCGCTTACCATATCAGGTTCAATGCATGACAGCTCTGTAAACGTATTTGCGTAGTCCATGATGGACAAGTCTCCCTGCTAAAGGCTCAAGAACTCCAGATCTATCTCGGCCCTCAGTGCCTCTGGGTAAAAGTACTCAATGAACTAGTCCTTAATGTCCTACAATTCTATTCTCTCATTCCTTCGAGCCAAAACCTTCACATCCCACCAACACTTTGTCGGTCCCCACAGTATGTATGTCTCTAGCTTGACCCTCCTCCCTGGAGGCGTCTCAAGATACTTGAAGATCATCTGTATGCTCTCTATCTAGTTCTCAAGCGCCTATGGACCACCCTCACCCTGAAAAAGATGCGGGTGTTGTGACTTGAACTCACGCGTCAGATATTCCATAGATAGCTCTATACCAGGTGCACCTCAGTCGATCCCCTACAAGACATGTACCATGCTAGCTCGAAGCTGCTCATCAAGCCATGGTCTGAACGCTGCCAAACCCAGTTGTTGTCCTACCTGTACTGGCTCATGAACCTGATCCAGTCCATGAGCCTATACCTGCGGCTCACACTCTGCCTGCACTAGATCCCGGACCTGATGCTACTCTTGCAGCACTGTACCATCTCCCGTATGACACTACAACTGAGTCAGCTAAAAGGAACCCACTGAATGCCAGAAATGGTCAAACAACCCAGACACATAACAATACATATATATATATAACATAGATAAGGAAAGAAGTAAAGGTAAGTTCATAACTACTACCCTTACTCTCCCCCACCGCAACCATGCCCCATGTCATCCCAGCCTTGTTGCCTCCTTACCCACCCTTAACAGAGCCAAGTATCAAAAGTACTTCGGGCCAAGCCTGTCCTGAAAACTAACATTGCCTCAAACGGACGACTGATTCACCTAATCCTGGTGATCAAAATCACCTAAACCATAGTACATGTCTACTCTCATAAGAGCTAGACCCAAATACCATGCCACATATAATTCTACTAATATACAAAGCTTGGAATAAGACATTGCAATAAACCAGTAATTCTATCAGGAATTTCTCCTATTCACATTTCAAAGAAAACCAAGCATGGAAATTGACATTTTCACATGGTATTATCACATCATAAAGCAGACATGCAGTTATAAAATTGAAATACCCTAAAATGTTCCTATCAAAATCCAAGAAGATAAGCCTTTCCATACCAGAAAAGGTCCAATTATCCCTTACCACACCGAGTCAAGGGTCACATATCACAATCAATAACATCACACACCATGTGAGCCACAATGGTGGAAATCATATAAACTATAATCTGAGAAAAAGCAAACAGCAATTCCCACCCATGGAAACTTGACCCATCCCTCATGTCGGGGGCTGCATGCACCCAAACACAAGCTAGAAACCCAGTTCCAGTAACAACCTATCTCCAGCCTGCCATATCCAAAATAGTAAAACCAGTAATAATAAAATATGAAGTCTCAATCTAATTATTAGCCATAAAAATGTTGTTACTAAATCTCTGTTGAGAACTCCTCCGATACCACTTTGTAACGACCCGGACCCGAGCATCCCCATGAACAGTGCTAAAGTGGTCAGGTGTTACTACCTTGAGCACACCTCCCTGAATTCCAAAGGCTACCCACTAGTAGTGAGGGTCTTATAGGTATAGTGGGGAGGATATATCCTCTTAGAGGATGAAGAATGTACTGGTTTGAGTATAATAATAAATATGCAATGGATTAAATGACTCAGCAGACTCGAACAATACCCGCAGAGCATAATCACAATCAATATCAATAAATAGAAGAAGCAATAAATATAAACCACTACTGTGGAAAGTAAACAGAACAGCATACTGATCACTTGTAACTACTACTAAACAACAAAACATGCATCCAGAGCAGGTCATACATATCCATATATAAAGGTGCCTATGGGTTACCAACTATAGCTACGAAAGAAGTAAGCATGCTGATATAGGAAAGAAAGAAAAATAAGGTAAACTCCAGCTAGGTAAGACCTTAAGGTCTATAACATCTCAATGTAATAGTTAATGCAGTCCAGATCCGGAAGCTGACCTCGTTCCTACACATAAATTCGTAATGTCAGCAAGCATCCTGAAGGGCCCGTGCAGTGTGTCAGACGAATCTCAGTAGGATACCACCCAACATTGTGTATCTAATATAAGAGTTTAAGAAGGCATGAATTTTTAAAGAAAATAGTAAACAAAAAATTGCACAAATAAATACAAACTCCATTGGTGCTCAACAGCCACCATGGAGTGTCACCTGCTTCGGCCAATGCTGAAATCTCTGTTATGTAACCCGGCACCATGTGCCCCCTAACATTTCATTTCTCAAGTACCAATGTCCCAAATGCACACCCAATAATAGTAACCCATAGGAACAGTGATGCATGTCCTCAAATATGTAACTGGAGGGACAACAATGCCTGCCCTCAAATAACGTAATCGGAGGGACACCGATGTCTTCCCTCAATTAACGGAGAGCCATTGCCCCCAACCCGATAGCCTAAATCCTCTCCCTTGAATGCACATCACCTTCCTCGTGGCTTCCTCTGGCATGTACCCCCAATCCAAAAGTACCTAAATCGCAACTGATGGGGGACTCTACCCAAACGAGTAGTCAAAACTACCTCATCACGGAGTCTCTCTGTGTGCACATTAGTCATTGTTCTGTGTGAGTGGTAATCACTAAAATATCACCCATGCCACAACACCTCTGAAACCTCATGTCCCTACGATTATGCTGCTCAAATCTTATGGTCTCTCTATCTTAGTTACCTAGAATACGCCCAACCTCACAGTCATCCTGCATCAAGCCGACGCCCATGATGCCCAATCTCGTTGTCCAAACCACCCAATGTAACTCGGGAAAACCCAACCAATGATCAAAATCACTCAAGAATATCTGGTCCATTCCTAACACAACAAAAAGGGTTTCAACATATGCAATTCATAAATTACATATATACACATTTAAAAAAAACACAACAACAAGAAAAACAATCAGAATAATTGAATTTCACTAGCCCAACAGTTATCTAACAGTAGCACTGAGGTCTTTAAAGCCACTAACAAGTCATATCATGGTTAAATAAACTATAATCAATAGATTAGAATGATACAATTCAATTAATACCATTGTGGCACCCCCGGCTAAAATGCACCGATGAGAAACAACAACTCACCCAACCCTGCTCATGAATCATAGGTAACAGGGCATACCAAAGGGTATCCCATAGGCCAATGAACAATTAAATAGGCAATTATAGGTAAATTAGGGCCTCGCTCAAAATACCATAATACGAATGTTCAACCGTGCCACCCAAATGTCTGTAAACGTACAAAAAGATTTATGCACAACCTACCTGAGACTCGTACGAAGATACTTCTCTGATAAAATCCTCCAATTAGGTCTAAAATGCAGTATATCTACAAAATAATCCAAACCGATCAAACCCTCAATAACTCATTCTAGAATATAATTCAATAAGAATGGATCAAGAGGAATTAAGGCCTTACCGAGGGGGTTCCAACAAATGAAACGGTGTTCGAATTGGGGTTAAAATGAAGAAATGGGATTAATTAGAAGTCTCGGCCGCCTGTTTCTCATGGGTTCTGTCCAGAATGTAAGAAACAAGGCTACTTCCCATTTTAAGTGAAAAAAATACATAGAGTGTAATTTATGACTACATGCCATGTATGTTAGTTTAATTTTCATATAGAGGATACTTTTCCACTGACTTAGTTTCCAGAACTTGCTGACATGAGTACACGATGTGTACTAGGTTGCACACTGTGTGTACTTATTTTTCTTCTCTTCCATGCCGACTTAACCACACGCCATGTATATCCCTCATACATGACTAGACTACATGGTGTGTCTAGGGAGGACATATCATGTACTTGGTTAAACGATTCTACCCATAAAATATTCCCACACACCATGTTTGGCCTCCACATGGTCAATGGTACAGGACGTGTCGAGTAACACTACACGCTGTGTAGTAGTAAATTCCTACACAGTCATCACATGACATCTACTCGGTGGCACACAGCTGGTGCACACCAAACCCACACATGGCATGTACTCTAGAGTACATGGCTGGAAAATTCCAACATATCCCAGATTTTCCCAATTGTCTCATGAACGATTCAAAAATTCAAACAGGGTCGGGATTTTGACCTGTTCTAAAAACCTAGGTTCTTACAAAACCCCCCCTTATAATGATTTTCCCTTCATAATTTTTTCTCATTGATATAATTAAATTAGGATTCCATTAGTTCATTAAATTTTTGATTTCCTATGTAGATTACTCAAATTTTAGCTTCCTCCCATTAATAATGAAAAATTTTGTATCCCTATAATATATTATGGTATATATATGATCCATGATTTGTAATAATTTTTATTTATGAAAAAGATCATTCTAAAATGGTGTAAATTCTATGATCAGAACATTTAAAGGATATGGTATGTACATCATTAGGATTATTACATGGAAGTCATCATTAACATGGGGGGAGAGTGTCAAGTGATAAGATAATATATATTCCCAACTAGACAATGTATTTTGAAGTGAATAATATATATAGGGACCAAAATTCACTTAGTTTTAATGCAGTATAATTATTTCATGGGGAAATTCTTATTAATAGATTCTGACTTACGTTAAATAGAAGATTTCACTGATGATTATCTATATAACTCTTATGTTGTCATTGAGATACCTTATTTGTATGGTTTAATAGATCTATCATTCTCTGCATTTCCACTAATATCCCATGTCAAAATATATTTCTTTATTTTTTACCCCATTATTATGGATTTATATACTTTGTTCAATAGAGGTTCTCATGAGGACCAATTTAAATGATCTAGCAGAAGCTATTGATGAAAAAAACTGAATAATGAAATATTATGGTTTATAAAAACATTGAAACCCATATAATATGATCTCAACACTTTCCTTGAGGGTTTTACTTTTCCACTGAAACTGACCATTATTCTGATGACTCCTACAAGTACAGAAACACAACTCCATATCGATTACTAAAAACCTTTCCTGAGATTTGACGTATAAAACTGAACAATATTAGATATAATATAATGTTGTAATCTATGAAACCTTACCATTTATTTACTTAATATCGATAAAATATGATCAAGATATAATTATTATCTAATGGAAATGATGTGTAATCAATTTTTAACTTAATCAAATACAATAAAAAAAATTATTTTCTTTAGATGTTATGGGGGGTCCAGTGGTGAAATCTATGGTGATATTTTCTGTTTTCTACTATGGTATGGGTAACAGTTGTAACATACACTTAGATTGAAATATCTCAGAATTAAGATAAGGATATTTTAAACCTCTGATATTAAATAAATTCAATATATCTATTCTTATTCTCCCACATGAAATATTCATTAAAATCCTAATACATATTCTTAATATATGATGGATAGAAAATAATGGGAAATGTGGTTCTTCTAATATTTCCCCATTAATGACTAGTATGGATGAGAAACATTCTTGGTTACTGAATTTTATCACTCTTTAGAAACCAAGATTTATCTTAGAAACATTTCTCAAATTCTTTTTCATCTCTATTTAATCCTTATATTATTCTTTAATCTTTACTTAGATAATGTTTTAACTCTCATTTGAGGGAGATAATATTTCTACCCTTACTTTAATATCTCACGGTCTACCATTTATAATTCTATAAATATTAAAAAATTTGGGATCCCTATCAATCATAATCTATCATGATCCTAGAATATGACACTATGATTCCATTTATAGGGTGGTAATGTATAAGTGAGTAATTGTCATTAATAAAATTCAACCATATATATTGGATAATATTTATCTCCTTATATGTAAATTTATAAATTAATCATTTATTATCAATAAATATTTCTCACCTAGCCTCATAATGATAATACCTCCATATATTTAATGCACTGATTACTACTACTAACACCAAATAGCGAGTCAGGAATTCTTCACCTAAATGATAAAATAATTCAAGGAATAAGTTATTACTATATGATTCTACTTATTAATACGACCCAAGATTTTATTAGTGAGTCACTATATATTAGAAACCCTTCTCTGTAGTCACAACATAGGTTCATAGACAAACCATCACATTAAATTTATGATGTTTTCCTCACATTCCATTGTCCAATGGATCTTAACTCCATTCTGATTTATCTTGTAGATTGGTTTATATAACCATGATAAATAATTCAAAGATAATAGATAATTTACATCTTATCAATGAAAAGTATATTTTTTCATATAGTATGGTTTTTTCAAATGAAAAACAACAACTACCCTTGGTATATCAACTAATATATCCTATCTTGTGATTATATGACCAAAAAATAAAAAATTTCATTCCTAAAAACTACATTTGTAAATATTTTCATACATATTCTTAATCGGGTCATAAAAACTATCATCCTGTATCCTTTTTTATATTCCATTATATAAGAATATATAAGAATATTTTATATTACAACTACTATAACTCATTAAGTTAAAATCAGATTACTCTTTTAATTAAATTAATAATGATTATGGAAAAATTAGTTTGGCGAAATGGACTTAATATAAACATAGAGTTCACAAAACAAAAATGTTAATCTATATTGGATATATATTCACGTTTTTTTTAAATTTTGAGAACACTAATCTATAACCAATCTATAAATAATATTGAGTGCCACATAATTGATTAAAAAATCATTCACATGGTGTAGTGAATTTTTTTCATGAACATGGTCTTATTGTGTTCTTGATAATCAATGTTAGGAATTATAACCTATATCTATTCGTAATAAAATAGAATAATTGTATCCCAATATGATGAATTTGGATGAATTAATCACTTCTCAGGTTTTTCATGTTGTTTTTTATTCAATTCCTGCAACTCAATTTGGGTCATTTGATATGGCATCTTTGAAATATGTGTTGCACTCGGTATTATTTCTAATAAAAATTCAACATCACATTTTAGTTGAACAATAGAAAAATATTCTATAAAGAAATTAAAAAAATATCACACAATATGTATATTTTCAATTTTGAGTTTCTCCATATCCATATGTGATAAATATCCAATTTTATTATGAATAATACACATTGAACAGATTAAATTCTAATTGTATGTTCATATGTATCGTCGTGTTGATAAGAAGAAATGGGTAGGTTTAGAATGAAAATTGTTTCCTCTATTCCATGAAATATTGAAATATAATAATAGGATCTAATCAAATCTACTCTAAAAAATATATGAAATCCATATTGAATAAGAATCACATGATTATTAGAGTTAAAATTTCAACATACATCATTTATAAAATTTTCAAAGAGTATAGATGTGATTATTATACCATTTCAATTTCTTCATATTAATAAAAAATCTAATAATTGAGAAAATTAATTAACATTCCAAAATGCTATTAGTTATAGAAAATTTATTATATGACTATGGTCAAATATTATACATCAATATTTTTTCAAACATGTCAGCACATTAAAATCAATTATTTTACCTCGGTACTTTAAATAAAGGATACCATGAGTCGAACGAATCATTAATCAGGGTGATCAATTATTAAAAATAATTTATAAGATGTCTAAATCATGGAACTTTATATTCAATCTATGAAATTATTTATTTAACCTATATTATCCATGGGAATTATCTATTAAAATCAATTATACATTAAATTAAATAATATGTGATTTAAACATTGAATACACCTAGGGAGAGTCAAATTTTAAGACTCTAAAATTTTTGATTAACAATTTTTTAGAATTTGAAATTATATTTTTGTATTCAATAATGGAGTTAGTGTAGAGTTATTAGGTATCTTTATCATTGTATTTCATATATTGAAAATATTTATTATAATACTACAAAGGTGTGTAATTTTTTGTAAATAATGGGAAAAATCACAAATTCTATCATAGATAAGAAAACTATGACCTGCATTAAAAATTAATAGTGTGTTTCATGATAGGTGGGGAATAATAGTTTTTATTTTAAAGTGTTTTGGAACATTTTGTCACTAAAAATAAATAGTTAAATTAAATTAATAAATTTAATTTTTTCATTGATTATCTACAAAATGTATTAACATAATAGTGTACCTTTAAAAACCCACACTATGAAAAATATCCAGTAATAGGAAAATAAAAATATAATACTGAGAGGTATGAAATTTCTATAATTAAGAGTGACATCATAGGGTGAATTGAAGGAATACCAATTATGAGAATCTTTTATAAAATGAATAATGTAATGGATCAAATCAGTGGAATCATGATTGACGAATTCATAGCCAATGACTGAACAATTCTCATGTTAGGAAAATGTTTCTAGTATAACTCCAATATATTTATAATTGTGATGATAAAAAATTAATTTATTTAAATTCAATTCATGGATATTTTATGTTTATTTGATCAATGATAATTTATCTTTATAAATTTATGAATTTTAGATTTATAAATGTTTTGAATTAGTTGGTTTTTCTACACTCCCCATTCTTTATATTTCACCAATGATGGACTGACAACCTATCCCTTTTTAGGATTCTCTATTTTTTTCCGATGCATTTCTCCCACTGGTCATCGACATTGGTAAAGAATTTAGTTTTTTAGTAAGAATTTTTGTTTTGGAGACATGTTGGATGTTTGGTTGGGATGGTGGAAAATTTCTGGGGGTTTGGATGATGGTTTATCCATGATCTGTTTCTAGTGAGTGACTTGATATGGAAATGGTATGCATTTTATGATCAATAAGTGGCCCAAATATTTCCACCAATTATGTTTCATGTTCATTCAACACATAATTGAGCTATACGGAGAGAACTCTAATAGATTTTAGTGACCTAGTGGAATAAGAGAGACATGTCATACTGATAGAAAATTATGAAATTTTTTGATATACAATGATTTCTTTTTTATAGAAAATATGTCTTGTAAACCTCTTAGTGTGGTGGATAGTTTTTATGCATGAAGATAAATATCTCACACATTGTGACATATTCACATGAAATGTTACATGAAGATGGTTACTCAACATGTACCCCTTGGGTATACAAACACATCCACTATGAATAGACTTGTCCATAGTACATAAGAATGTCATGGTGGTATGTGAGATAAGACAAAGGAAAAAACAAAACATAGAGGGATACATTGTATATCACATTTATATTTCATGTACCCCTACATTGGTAGATTGTTTCCCTAAATCCATCATTCATTTAATAGTATTATCATGGGTTCACTTTGTTGGTCCATCCTTAAAAGAGTGCAGTAAGACATCACATCCTATGTATAGGTTGAGAAATCATATGTATGGAGTATTTTTGGATAGATTCACACATCACTACATATGGTCTAGAGTGTGATATTTTATAATTATTCCCAATGATTGGTCTCATATCCCATTTTTAACATCTAGGTAATGTGATCCCCTTCCTTGAGGGTAATCCCAAATATGTTTAGGTTTCCCCCATAGGGCCTATGTCTAATCCACTATATGCGAATAATCATATGACATATCCTCATGATGTTTATTCTAATCTAGTAAGTGATTCATTAGAAATCTCTTAGTTATATTAAGATTTTCATTGAATAGAACAATGAGTTTTTCCTCTTAGAATTGTTCCATTACTTTATGTTATACCCAATAAGTGAATTCTCCCGAATGAATATTACCATGGATCCTTAAATAAAATCTCTAGGCTATATGTGATGTCAAACCTCACCCTAAGATAGGGAGTCCTCAATTGAGAATATATAGGTTATCTTTTTTATCCTCATGTAATTGTGTTGGAATCATCCCTTTATTTTATTTTATGTGATTTGTGGGTGTCCTTCTTGGAATGTTAATACTCACCCCTATATAAGATATTCCATAGGAAATCATGTTTTATATAGATACTATTCAGTATATTATTAACTGGTCTACGATCCGGTGGAGATTAGTTATTATAAAAAAATTGTATATGGTTTATAGAGTTGCATCATGACATTATTCCCATATTTTATTACATGAAGGTATCTTTTACAACTATTGGTGGATGGTATTTAGGCATTTTCATTCCCATATTCTTATTATACTCTTATGTAAGATCAACCTTTATTCATGTATTTTTTAAAAACCAACGGTTTTCTAGATGTAATTAGGAATACTTATAGTTACTACTTTTCCATGAGTTGAGTACATTTTGATTAAGTTTTACCAATGGGTTTGTTTCCATTAAAATATAAGGAAAAATAATCAATGGGTGAATGGGACAGTTGGGGCTTGATTTTTCCTAACGGTGCGCTCGGTCCCAACAAACACTGAAACTCGTGATAGATGGGATATCAATGGATATGGAATGTTTTCTCAAGCATAGTGACATCTTTGGAGATATGGTTCAGCCCAAGAAGAGGCACATGGTTTAGACACATGGATGTGGGTAACAATGCACCCAGATTGGAAATCCATGTTTATAGGTTTTTAATCCCCTAATTTATATTAAAAAATTCCCAACCCCTATCTTATACCACTGAATGCCCTAGATTGACCCATAACTATTTTCTATCGTTTCAAGGTCATATAAGAGGTATTACAATCCATTATGAATTTTATTAATTGCAATTTGAATCCCTAAATGAAGATCTCTAGCCTTCTCATTATGCGAATCCAATCGCATTTTTTCCCATTCGACATCCTTTCTTTTCCCAATATATAATTATTTATTCCCCTATTTTGTTTAAGTCATGACATTGTGTTTTGGGTCAAGATCTATGATTGAGGATCTAGTCCAGATTTTATAGATAATTACTTAATAAATATTGGATTTATGTTTTACATTTTGATCTCATTCTAAATTGTTACTCTATTGAAATTGGTGATTTCCATTACGTGAATGATTTTTAATGAATAGAGGTTGCAAGTCTGTAATTGAAATCACAATGTCTATATTTCAATTAGGAGTATTTAATTTTAGAATTATTTTTGTTTTATTATCAATTGAGTTTTCATACATTAATTTATTTATTGCGTAGAATAATAAATTTATTGAATTTTTAGATTGGGTATTGTGAATTGACATAAATACTTGTGTAATTAATTTTGGGATAATAATATTACTGAATTAATATAAATGATTACTGAATTAATTATAGAGTATGGTGATTGTTGAATAGTTGTAATTAATTTTTAAATTTTCTTAATTATAGTGATTATGAAACATAAAAATTCATTGTGAGATTAATTATGTGATGTTGGGATTTTGGATTTATTAAATATTTTTTTATTAAATTAATGGAAGTTATGTTTTTAACTAATTGGATAATCAATGAAGGAGATTGATATGATTAATTTTTTAGTTAATTAATTTTTTATATTGAGATGAATAACTAATTGTCTAATTAATAATTGAAATCATGTGGTTACTTAATTGTTGAATTAATTATGAAATTTTGAAATTGTGAATGGTCACATGTTAATTCAATTGTGAAATGGTGAATCGTAACATAGTCATTCACATATGAAAATATGAAGGGTAAAATGGTTACTGAATTGTGAAAATTTTTAATTGTAACTTCTTCAATCACTTATGAAAATAAGAATATTGTTGTGGTCATTAAATTGTGAAATTATGAATGGTAACATGGTCATTCACATATAAAAATAATATTAGAAACATATTAATTAAATTGAGAAATGGGGAATGCATATATGTACATTCAGTTATGAAAATTATAAAGGAAACATGATCGTTCAATTGTGAAATAGTTATTGTAAAAATTAACATATGAAAACAAGAATGTTAACATTGTCTTTCTATTATAAAATAGTGAATAGAATCATATTTATTAACTTATTATATTATAAAGGGTAAAATGGGATTTCAAATGTGAATTGTGATGATTATTAGTGACATAGACATTCAAACATGTTATATCCCATGTGGAGTGTTTAGATTCCATCACAGGACAATGTAGGTTAGGAGGATCTAGTGTCCCTGGAAACATGAGGGTTTATTTAATCAATAAAGTATAATTAATAATGTGACAACTATTTACTTATACATTGTAAATATTTTATTATATAACTACATGAACTATTATTTCCTGGATGTTTTTTTAGGCATCATTGGGGGGTTTCCTACTTAGTTGTACTCTCACTATACCCGGGCTCCAATATTGGTAGCCCAATAGATTACAAGATTGTAGGACATGTTTTTGGAAAAGGAGAAATGTTAGATAGATAATTTTGGATAGAGGATGTGTAAGGGAATTTGAAATAATTCTGGTCCCACAATGGAGTTCTCAATGTCTTTAATTATTTGTTTCATTTTGAAACTACTCACACTAATTTTCATGAAATATTTATTGTTCAATATTGACTATCTATTTTTTATTTATCATGTGGTATTGTTATTTTCCATATTATTTAATTTCATTTGGTTATTTTTATATTTTATCATAGTGGTTTACTATGATAAATAGAGGTTATAGTTTATCTATATTTGAAATTAGACCCTAACTACTTATTTGAAACCTCTTGTTTATGGAGAGGTGCTTTTGAGTTCACATACCAAACTGACCAGAGGAAATGGTAAGTGGAACCTAGGTTGGGATATTAAGATGTTGTTTTATCGGAGGAATTCTTTTCTTTCCATTTCTTTTAATTTCAATTATTTTACTATTAGAAAAGTATAAATGTTTCTTGGAAGAGTCAGGCCTAGGTTATGAACTCACTAATGCAAGTAGATGACACAATTATGGGGGAAAACCAATTTATCCATGGTGGTATTGATTATATTGGGGTTGTTGTTACATTTGATGTTATTTCACAATGGGTGACATACTTGTGGTGTAATATGAAAATTGTTTTGGTAATTTTTTTATAATTGAATAATATCCGAGTATATCATTAGAGTTTATTTAGAAAGCAACATTTCATGAACTCAAGATTATTTACTGGGATGCATAATTTTAGGAATTCAAGGGAAAATTAGTTTTCGGTATGTTGTAGAATAAGAATGATTTCCCATGAATATCAAATTAAATTCAAAATTTTCCTAAAATGGAATTAAATATAAATGATGAAGGATCAGGTTAAATCAGTGTCTAATTATAAACATGATTTATGAGTGAGAATTCAAGTTGAAAACCAATACATTGGTGTAGGATAGTTAAGGGTAATGATAGGTCCTCAATTTTGACCACATCACAATGTTTGGTGAAAAAACATGTTATGAATTTTTGTGATTGTACCCTTACATGAATGTTGTAATGTTTTTAATGGGTCCTAAGAAATTTATTTTCAATTTATAGAAATACATCCACAACAATGCTTGTTGAGTGGATGAACAGATGACAAGGCTATGGATGATCCTCAATTAGTGGAACCTGAGGCATTAATAGTATTGGTTCTGAAAGTATGGGAGTTGTTCAAATAAAAAATGGAATTCATCATGTAGATTATGAAATGATACCCAGGGGAGGTTATTTAATGTATTTCTATCCTTAAATGGGAGTATTAGTTGATAACCCTTCTAATTTTACAAAAGAGGCTGGAACTGAGAGATCAATGTTCTAGGTTGAGTCTATCTAGATTATAAATGACCATTTCGAGATTGTAGTTGAGAAATTTTTCAATATATCCCCTTATATTCTACCTATATTAATGATGTTATTGTGGTACAATACAGAACATATTGGATAGGTTGTTGCAATGTTATGGAAGGGTTTCATGCAGATGTTCCTCAAGAACTTCTATCCAGAGTGGTTGAGTCAAGAGAGAGAATCTGTGATTAAGAGGTTGACTCATGGATGTATGTTTGTGATGATCTATGATGGACACATTAACATATTCAAAACACTTTTTCTTTAGCATTTATAGTGGATGATATGTATATAACGAGGCATTTTTAAGAAGATATCAAATGTGATATTAAGCCCCGTGTTAACCTATTTTTATTAAACATCTTTGCTGATGTGGGGGGAAAGTCTCTCAAAGTTGATGGGAACATGAAGGAGGATTATTGTGAAGAATATATAGTTTGTTCTAGGTAGTCATAAGGAACAAAATCTGAGAGAAGAAAGTGTTTTATGATGATGTTTTCCAGGAGGAAGAATATGAATTGTTTCCCAGGGAAATTACCAATTTCCATTGATTTTGCTGAAATTCATTATTACCAGTGTGTTATGCTAGGACAATATAATCAATTCTATCCAAAACAACTTATAGAGTTTTGATCATGTTTATGTAAGGGTCAACTGTTGAAGTTCTCTTGAAACCTATGATAGACGGGTGGTGATGGAGGTGCCAGACAAAACCAGGGTGGGAGAAGGGGTCTTCTATACCATATTTGGATGGATTTTGGTGTTCCTGAAGATGTTCCATTAGAGAAAGATGATTTGGAGATTCTTATAATTTCTACTCCTATCAGTAGAGTAGTTCACCTCTGCAGATTCATGTAGTGTCATATGGAAGAGGGCATGATATTTTCTTGTAGTTCTGCCTACACAAGTGTCATGTGAGGATAGACCATCAATAGAGATAGGTACTATTCTTGTAGCTTAAACATTAGTTAGTTCCTTATATCATATTGGGTCCTCTCATTCCTTAATTTATTCCCAACTTGTTAATTTTATTGTCCTTGAGGTGGATTTTGTGAGCAGAGCTATGCTGATAGACACACCATTTTGAATATAGTCTAGAGGCATCTGCTTATTAATTGGATTCTATCTTGTAGTTTTTTAGTATCATATTCTATGGTATCATTACATCATTGGTCGGTCATGATTCAACATAATTATGGTTAAAGTCTTAATAGTAACATACCAATCCCACATTGATTGTCAACCCATGAGAGAGACTTTTACGACTCCAATGGTTGATAACTATATCCTCCACGGAGATGGGATATCTAGGTGGGTTCGTTAGGGACACATAATTAGCAATTGGGAGAGATCAAAATGTAGGTTATTAGTCTTATATTGGATAAAAAATCGGTAAATCAAGGTGTCCTTCCACAAATAGTGGTTCAGTTATAGTATGGGTTTCCTGAAGACTTCTCTGGGTTGCCTCATAAGATATATGTGGAGTTTTATATTGAGATCATGTTGGGGGATGAATGAATTTCTATTCCACCATACATAATGAAGCCAATAAAGCACCAAGGGATCAATACTAATCAATAATAATTGGGAGAGAAGGTATTTATTAGCCTGAGTACGTCCTTATATGGATTATCTGGGTTGTTTTACATGAAGGATGATGAGACTATATTCTTTATTTTTGATTACCTGAAGTTAAATTTGATGAATATGTTTAACTACTTTACTCTTATGAATATCAATGATCTATTTTACTTGTTTAGAGGATCTAGTTTTTTCTCTAAGATCTAGTTTAGATCAGGTTATCTACAGTTGAGAGTTTGAACTACTGATATACAGAGGACTACTTCTAGAAGCTGGTATGGCCTTATGAGTTTATCAAAATTCCATTTTGATTTAAGAACACACCAGTAATGTTAATGTCCTTGATGAATAAAATCATCCATCTATAATTGTATTTGTTCATGGGAGCTCTTGTGGTTAACGTAAGGGTGTGCTTAGAGACTCTTGAAAATCATTAACAACATCTTGCAATCATCCTGAGTACACTAAGAGTTCACCAGCTATATACCAATCTTTCTATGTTAAAATTATGGATTGATCAGGTATACTTTATGGGTCACATCAACCTAGAGGATGGTGTTTAATGGATATAGAGAAGGTACATGCTGTGTTTTCAAAAGAGCATCCTAAGAACATATTAAACAATTTTATCATTTAGATTTATTAGGAAATTATCATAGATTCATCTGGGAAATTTAACCATTGTAAGTTATACATTTTGTCTTGAACAATAAGGGGATAAATTTTTTATGGTCGGGAAATGCTAGAATACCTTCCTGGAGATGAAGAACAACTCGACGTCATCACCTTTTTTGTTTCTACATGATCCCGGTGAGGAGTATACAATGTATTGTGACAATTATGGAATTGGAATTGGTGTGGTGTTGATGTTAGAATTTCATGTTTTTTAATATAGGACTCGACTGTTGAGGAAACATGAATGAATCTACCCTATGCATGACCTTAAGTTTGCAGTAGTTGTTTATTACTTGAATTATTTGAAGAATTAGCTATTGGATGAGTTTTTTACCATGTATACAGATCATTTGAGCTTGAAGTATATATTTTTTGAGTGATATGTGAATATACGGTAGTAGAGGTGGGTTTAGTATATGTATTAATTTGATTTTGAGATATATTATACACCTATTAATGGAAGAAATTTTTCTGATTACCTATGATATAAGACGCATATTAAGATGGTTCAAGAGTCAAGTGTTGACTGCATGACGATGTCCTTTCTGGATGTGATTCACATTGTGGTTTAGGAAAATTAAGAGTAGATTATTCTCATATCAGTTTATTATAGTCTAATCATTTGAGATAGATCCATGACATTCAATATGACGATATGGAATTCTTTACCTTGAGGAAAATCCCTGAAAGCAAGAACACACCAATATATAGGATCATAAATGAAAATGACATCATCTATTTCAAGAATAGTGTTGTTGTTCCTATGTGAATTCATGATAATTTGATGTAGTTATTTCATTCCTCTAAGTGGGTGGTACATCAAGGTGTGACTAAAATGTACCATGACTTACATTGACAGTTTTGGTGTAAGTTTATTATAAAATAGATATCAGGTTTATGACATGATGCCACACATTTATGTTGGGGAATGTTGATCATTAATTAACTGATGAATTGTTATTCCCCCTTCTCATTCAATAATATATTTTTCAAGATGTGACAATGTATTTTTTTATGGGCCTCCTATGGCCTCCTTAGAAGACTAAAGCTATTTATTTATTATAATCCATTAAAAAAAATATAAAATTTCTTTCTTATATGATATACCTTCTCAGTGGTGTTTTTGGGAGTCTTTTATGTCCAAAAAAATTGTCCATCTACACTGGGTTCTACATACAATAGTTTTATACAGAGATTAAAATTTTACTTCATGCTTCTCGTAGGGCTTTCATAGGGTTGTTGGTATACCTGATTTATTGAGTAATATTTTTAACCCACAGACATATCGGAGCATATAATATAAGTCCTTCTGGATATGCACTGAGCATATGTTTTTTAATTTGGTGGCATATAGTGTAATGACTCTCATTTTTTCCATTTTATTTAAAAATTAATTGGGAAAATTTTGAGACTAGGCATTGGGACAATGTGCAATACCGAGGCATGGGGTGCCTGGAACTATTGATTGGAAATTATTAAGATTATAATATCACACACACATGAATTTTAAAAAAAGATGATATAATCGGTAAATGATTTCCATGATTGGAAATTTGAGGGAACTCTTGAGCTTATATTATTGTTTTTTCCATAGGCACGATCTACATTGGTCACTGTCGTTCATTTGTTGAAAAAGTCACTAGGGGCATAACAGATAATTAAAAAATTAAATAAAATTTATTTTATATTGAAATCCTAAAAACTCATAAAAGGTCACTCTAATTGGAAATACAAGACCACTGTTGATTTAATTAGGGGGTGTTCTCCTTAGGCATGACCTATCCTCGACCAGCACGAGTCGGGGGTGAATGATTGATTTTTGATGTATGTGTCATTAAAATACCTAATAAAAATATTCTATTGAATGTTACATGTTGAAGTGGTAGAGGTTTCCATTTTTAATAATCCATGTTAGTGAAATTCAACGTTATCACCATAACCCTGGAATTACCTTAAGGCAAGGAGAATGAAGCTCTCTCTCAATGAAGAACACTAGTGGATCAAGAATAGACGACAACATGGACCCCAATTCATCATCAATGACCGATCCAATCATTGAGGTAGGGTGTTGATCACTTTTTGATTTATTTTATCCTACATATAAATTGATGAATGAATAAACGATGAAAAATAGGTTGATATGTGGTTCTATCATTATTGTGGGTTGGATAATTATTGCAAGATTAAAGGAAATAGATATTGGTAATTATTTTGTTGTTGATTTCTACAAGATCTATCTAACATGAAAGGATCAAGGACAAATGAACAAGTCCACGATCCATTCATAGGGTATCATGTTCTTAATCCATCCCCGCTAAGTCAATCATGTTCTTTGTACGTTCTTTGCTGTTTGAAACCCTATTAAAATGATTGATCATTGCATCCAACATCTATGGTGAAACAATTTGAGAACAAATGGTACGATCCGCGACGACATTGAAAAGTTGTGATGGGATCTCCATAGGTAAATATGGCTCACATAGGGGGGGAATGAATAGTGAAGCACCGTCGTTAGGGTTCCTAGTAGTGAGGTCATCACACGGCCCAGCTATAGGATCAGTTTCAATTTTGAACACAACCATCATCAAGAGGGACCGCACTAAAGGAGGAGTCTATGGGAGGTGGTTGTGGTGAGATGTGGCTCATAGGCCACATTGGAGGAGGAATCCATGTTTTAATGGTTATAGGACCAGGGGAAATGGGGAATTCAGTCATCCATGTTGAATGTGGTAGCCTTGTTGTCTGGGAGCGCACAGTCGAGCCCTTCTCTGAAGGGGTCAGCCAACAAGTAGTGGGCTGGGCTGGGTGGACAAGGGAATGATCCATCAGTCCATTAGCTCGGGCTGGATCAGACAGGCCCAGACCAATTGGGTTAGGTCGAGTGAGCTGCATCGGGCCGGGTCAGGTTGGTAAGATCAGGCCTCGGTCGGGCTTGGACGGAAGAAGATATATTTTACTAAATTGGTCGTATAATTCAAACATTGTTTCCATATGATGACCCATTAGGCGTTTTGGGAGATTTTTAATGAGGTGGTTATTTTGAAATAATATATGTTTGTTTTTGTGGAATTCGTTTTACGACCTAACAGCTTAAATTTTAGGGTCTCCTTGATCAAATACACTCCTAGAGGAATCCTGCAACTAACAGTGATTATGTGACATGGGGGACTAGAGGACCCATCATTGCTCTGTGCACCATCAATGATCCATGCACCATCCACACTATGTGTTCTATCAATTATCCATGAACCATGGATGATCTGTGTTCCATCAATGTCTCAGATTCCATCCCCATTCCAGGTTCCACCGACCCTCCACATTCCACCGACTCTCAAGGCGCCACCAATGCTCTGTGAGCCACTGACTCTCTACGCGACCTCAATGCTCTGTGCACCATCGATCCTCCAGGAACAACTAAAACCTCTAGTATCTTAGAAATAATGAGATATGTGGACTATAACTCTAAATGATTCCCTTATTAAATTATACTTATACCTGTGTGTGCTTAATATATTGATTGTACTTCATGTGTTTTATTAGTGGTGTAATTTTTGTATTTCATAGTGTTTTACCATTGTGTTTATGGGGACCCAAATAATTATTTTTTTACTCACCCATAAACATGTTATTCCCACAAATTCCATGTCTTATACAGACAATATATGCCTTGAACATGTCTTTGGTGGACCGGGACAAAGAGGTTCTTAGAGAAAGGCCAGATAGAAGAGGTGTTCTTATGCGACATCATACAGAAGTTTCAATACCTACCCTTCGGATAGGGTTTTCTACAAATGATATTCATGAGCTTATATTATCTCTTTTTGGTTGGTATAGTATTATGGGAACATTTTTTTATTTTTTCTACTTTCTTACTAAGTTTTTGGTATCTTATTAATATGAATTGTTGTTAACTTATTTCTATTGGTTCAAAAAGTTTTGTCTTTGATATGGGTTTGTGTGTACAGGTACATAGTAATATGCCTCTAATTTGTGGGATATTCCTATTACACTCTATTCACCAGCCCCAGGCCTATTAGAGGTTATCTTCATGGTGTCACGACATGTGCCCTGAGGGACATGTCGTGATGGAGTGGTAACAGAGGTGGTCAGTTATACGTAATGAACCATGAATCTATGAGATTCATTTGGGGAAATGGTGTTAACTATTTCAAGTTTTTATTTCAGGTAAGGGACTACTTTTTTGGAGTGGTGACTAACATATCCATACACAAGAACTCTGAATTTTACTTTTCAGTAGTGTAGATGAAAACACTAGTGGCATTAGAAAATAAATCGTACATGAATCCTATAGGATTGAGTGTGTTCTCTTGTCCTTCTTGACTTAGTTTCAGCTCACTAGGTATACACTATTATTTGTGGTACATCATGATCTATTACAAGATCAATCCATGAGGCCACCAGCTAGAATTTTGATGCATGATCATGAGGAGGATCCGACTAGTGATGATGTGTCGGTACAAGGACCAGTACCTGAGAAGCACCACTAGGTGGTGCACGAGTGATACCATCTCTCAGAGTGAATCAGTTACTTCCAACACTACCAGTAGAGGATGCATGTAAATTTAGTGAATTTCATTAGTTCCAGAGGTAGAGACCTCTAAGGATCAGGGGTAATCCAGACTATCGGGCAGTTGAGGATTTGATAGAGGTGGTTACGTATGTCTCCCACCTAGTAAGGACACCATTCGACAAGATGTAAATCCTAGCCGTGAGTCTTCATCATGGCTCAGTGGTGTGATGGAGGAGCATAGTGATACAGACACATGAGGAGATGACCCTCACATGTAAAGACATTGAACATCACTTCTGGGAGGAGTTATTTTTATTGACGTTACACTTCATGTCTATACAGGAGCTACTGAATCATCCACGTGGCATCTAGACAATGTTGCAATACTCGAAAACATTTACATATATTTCTCACTACTCAACAGATAAGGTTTATGACCCATTCTTCCTAGAACAGACCTTCGTGCAAGGACTATGCTGGGAGATCTGGGAATAAATGACATCCCATTGCATTCTTACATATGTTGGGTTACTAGAGTGAGCTATGTTCATAGATATATTATTGGAGGGGAAGAAATCGATGGTGGGAGCTATTATTGGGCATTAGATAGTTGAGACATTGGTAGTAGGTAGCTGATAAATGTTGTAGGGATCTAAGAAGATTATATATTTAATGATATGTCCCTCGTACATGGGTTCAGTGTTGAGAATCTCCCACGGAAGAGTGTGTAAGTTGGATGGAAATCTTTGCTACTCGTGTGGTTGTTGGAGACACTTGGATATGATTTCATGTCTCTATGTAGGGATGGTCAGAGGAAGGTTCAGGGACTGTTGAGGAAGAGGTGAAGTCATGAATAGGGTGGTCATCCATCTGACATACGTGGTAGTGGAGTTGGACATGCAGTAGGAGGTGGTTAAAGGATAGAGGTACCACCACCACCACCTACAGGTGGTTCAGCATAGGCTTGGGGATCTGTTGGATAGGGATGAGGACAAATTTAGATGATGTAGGCTTATGACCACAGTTCTCTAAAGATTATTAGAGGTAATGTCTTTGTCTTTTCCCCCCTAGACGCAGTATAAGTATACTTAGGTTATAGTCACTCATTTCTCCCCACAATCCTTTTTTAAGACATGGAAATTCCATTGGAACTGTTGACTCGGTCCATATGTTTACAGACTCTTACATGAGGATATTTTATGATCACACAATGCTAACGACATTTTTCACTTAAAATTGGATTAAGTGTTTCAGTTGGGATCTCATTGTGGAAACAACAACGCCTTATAACGCTATCCTTGGTATAGACTGGTTATCCACAATCCATGCCATGATTAACTATTTTAGGTGCATAGTGTGTTGTGCCTGTGAATATGGGACCAGGTCTTCCTTTGTTGTTGAAATGGAATCCCATGTATCACACAATGGACTCACACATAAGTGGGTCTATCTGATCACACACCTATTGGATAGCATGACCCTCAGTGTATGGGATGATATGAGTCCTCAGTTTTGTATTGTGGTGGATGAGTATGAGTACATCATTCTACAAGAAATTCTAGGAATACCTCCTTACAATGAGTTGGATGTTTGCATTGATTGTTAACCCAGGATTCCATTGATGTCTATACCTACATATCGGAAGGATCTTGTGGAGTTTCATGAGTTAAGGGTAAAACTGGAGGACTTTCAGAGAAAGGGCTTCATGAGACCCATTGTTTCAACCTAGGTGGCTCTGATTTTGTTTTCCATTAAGGAAGATGTGATATTAAGATTATGTGTGGACATTCAACACCTAAACCAGGTGACCATGAAGAACATGTATCCACTACCAAGGATTGAGAACCTCTTTGATCAGCTAAAGGAAGTGAGGTTTTTATCGAGGATAGAACTTTGATCCAGTTATCTGCATCTTTGAGTATGAGATGATGACATCCAAGTGATAGCCTTTAGGTTCTGGTATGACCACTAGGACAACTTAGTGATACCGTTTTGTGTGAATAATTCCCCTAAAGTGATCATGTGACTCATGAAAAAAAATTCATCCTTAAATAGACGGATTCATCATGGTCTTCATTGATGGAACCTTATTGGACTCTACATCCCATGAGGATCATGAGACACACTTGAGGATGAACATTGACACACTTCATGATAACCAGCTTTACATGAATCTCCAGAAGGGTCAATTATATATATGGGATGTACACTTTTTGGACATGTTATTTCAGAGGACTGAGGTTCAGTAGATCTGGAAAAGATTGATGTCGCAATTGCTAGGGAGCCACACAAGACTGTTACTGTGGTGTAGAGTTTCCTAGGTTTTTTTGTATACTATCAGGGGTTTGTACCCACATTCTCCAAGATATCATCACCATTTAAATCCTTGAAACAGACTTTTAAAACATCTTTGGTGATAAAGATGTTCCATATGTTCTTTAAGGAGTTGAGGTAGAGGTTGAAGAGTTCCCCCCATCTTGAAATTTCCAGAGGAGGGTGTGAGTATGTGGTGTTATATGATGTATCAGGGACTAGTCATGGTTGTATCCTGATGTAGGGGAATGATGTGATTGTTATGGTTCTTCCCAATTGAGGCTACATGAGTAGAAAAACATGACCCATGATCTTAATCTAGTAATGATAGTCATCGCATAGAAGATGTGGTGACACTATCTAATGGGAAAGTTGTTTACCATATACAATGACCACAATATTCTTCAATAAATCTTCTCCTAGATGGATCTTAACATGAGATAGAGATGGAAGCTAGAGTAACTCCCAGACAAAGGCATTGAGATTGTCTATACTTTTAGGAAGGGGAATAGAGTGGAAGATTTTTTCAGGAGGGGTTCTTTCTTGTAGTTCTTGAGTGAGGTGTTAGAAAATTTATCCACATTATAGATACCCATTATTGGTGGAGATAGAGTATCATCCCTCTAGTAGATGGTTTTCACCCCTCTATAGTTATAGCGAGTCAGGGAGGCATAGCTTGGAGACACTAACTGAGAGACTTTATGTTCTCATATGTCCAAAGGGAATGCTTCTGATGGATATTTTCAAGGTGGGGATCACTCTGTTCTATTATAAGGACACACATTATAAAAATTAATTATGTTGGAGGAGGTATCAAGGTAGTTATATATATCCCCTTTGGTGGTACATCAAAGAGTTGAAATGATTTATCGGGACCTCTAATGTTATTTCTACTAGACTGGGATAGAGAAGGTAGTGGCAAAGATCGTTTATCAATTCCTCACTTTCTATCTAATGAAGAATAAGAACTAGGTTCCTATGGGATTGAACCAACCACTTGTGGTTATAGTGTGGATGTTGGATGGGATCTTGATGGACTTCATGATTGGTTTACAATACACATCTAGGGGACATAATAACATTTGGGTGATCGTTGACTGACTCACCATGTCCTCCCACGTCCCATAAATCCATTAATATTGTTATGGAGAGAGTTTGGGATGTCGTTACATACAGTAGATTGTTCGGCATCGTGGGGTTCCCTTAGTGATATTATTATATCATGATTCTCCTTCCGCATCTTAGTTGAGGAATGGATTGTATAAGGCATTTGGGACTCAGTTGGGCTTGATCACGACCTCTCATCCCCAGATGGACGATAGGACATACATGAACAACCAGGTTTTTTAGGACATTCTTGGGTCTTCCATTATTGAATTTGGAAGTTGTTGGGAGGATCACTTACCACTTGTGTTGTTTGTGTAAAAAAATATCTACCACTCCCCCATTAGTATAGGACCATAAAATTCCTTGTAAGGGAGACCAACCAGGTCACCACTATACTGGAGGGACCCTAGGGAGTCATCAATCATGTGTCCAGTGTTGGTATGTAATACAACCTAGAATGTGAATATATTCCAGGATAAGATGAGGGCTTCATAGTGCTGGAAGAAGTCATATGCTGACAGGTTGTGAAGGCCTTTAGAGTTCAAAGAGGGTGGCCAAGTGTTCCTTCGGGTCTCACCTCAATGGGTATTGTGGGGATTCAAATATGGAGACATGATTTCTAGGAGATACATCATCACTTTTAATATTCCTAGTACATTTGGTGATGTTTATTACTTCCTAGCTCAACCCCTGTATTTTTTTTGGGTGTATGATGTCATCCATGTGTCATAGCTAAGGAGGTACATGCCTAATCAATTTAATGTCATCGAATTATCTGATAAGGACATTGATGATGGGGTGAATTCTGAGGATTACCTGATGGATATCAGGGATTTATAGGTGAACAACCTTAATGGGAATTCAATTACTATAGTGTACATTTAGTGTCAGGACATGAATATCTATAAGAGCACATCAGAGCGGGAGGCTCAGATTCAAGATCAAGACCCTCACATTTTTTTGAGTAGCCATTGTATTTGTTTTCATAGATGTAAAGACCTATGTTGGGGATAATTTAATGAATTATATTTTAAAAATTTTATTTTTAGATGTTATTTGGGAAAATTCCAAGACCAAGCACTGAGAAGATTTGTAATTCTGAGGCCCAAGGTGCCCACAACTGTTGTTTGAAAAATGGTATATTTCTAAAATCATGTGTGCTCAACATTACTAAAAAGTGAAATAACATTTAAAATAGTGCCCCGATCATAAATATGAGGTTACTTTTGTGCTCAAAGTTGTGGATTTACACTAGGAAAAACCTAAAATTGTCTGGCATGGGTCATTTGAAGAAAAACATCGTGAGTGGTGTAACCGTAAATAAAATAATTAATAAAAAAATAAATTATATTTAAATACTAATAATTCATAATAAAATAACTACGATTGGAAACCCGAAACCATCATTGAGTTTTTAAGGGTTTTTTCCTTTGGGGCGGCCTATCCTCGACTAGAGTAGGTCGAGGGTGAATTTTAAATTTTTGACATAGACAACATTAAAATATAAAAAAACATTTTATTGAACATTAAGTGTTGAAGTAGAGGAAATTTCCATTTTTAATAATCCATGTAAAATGAATTCATCTACATCAGCATAGACCTAGAATTATCTTGAGGAAAAGAGAAAGAATCTATCTCCTGATGAAAAATACGAGTTGATCAAGGATCGACAACAACATGAACCTATATTCTTCATCAACGACCAATCCAATCAATGATTTAGGGTGTATATCTCTCATTTTTATCTTTTCATGTTCTTCGAATATGACATAGAATTATGACCAACTCCCAAATAGGTTGATATGTTGTTCGTTTATTCTTGTGGGGTGGATATTTATTTGATGATTAAAGGGAATATGCCTTGGTGATTATCCAGCTTTTGGATTCTTAGTGATCCCACTAACAAGAAAGGATCATGGATGAATGAACAAGGCCACCATTGATTACATGGATTTTCATGTTCTTAATCATTCCCCCATAAATCTATTATTTTCTTTGTGCATTCAATTCCCATTGAAACCCAACATCGTATATTGAAAAATGGCGCCATGTTCTGAGACCGAAGGTTGTGATCCATGATGGAATTGATGATGTGATACAAGAGAGAAGAATGTAGGTAGTAGCTCATGGTGGAGGGAGTGATGAATGTTGGTCCACTGGTAGGGTGACTATAAGCAATGGAAGTGCATAGCTCGGTGGGATGCTGGGTCCCAGTGGGGTACACAATAGCAGCCCGGTAGGACTGTGCCAAAGGAGTATCACAGGTCGGAGCAGGTTGTGGGTGGCAGACAAGCACTACGTCACAGAGACCTCCTCAGACGAGGAACACGAGGTAGTAGGGTAATGGGACCATGGGTACTGGGATTCCTTGTTGTCCACATTGATCGCAAAATCCACATTACTCGGGAGGTCATTAATGAGCTGTGTGCTGAAGGAGTTGGCCTGAATACGATGGGCCGGGATGGGTGAACCAGGGTTTGGTCTAGTGACCATAGGTACAAACTAGTTTGGGCTGGCCCAGACTGACTGGGTCGATTTGGGTGAACTAGGTTGGGTCGGGTTGACCTGACCGGGTCGGGTTGGACCCAGACAAGACAATACACTTTTTAAAAAATTGGTAGTATCATTCAAACCTTGTGTCCCTTTGATGAGCTATTTGCGGCATTGGGATCCATGCAATGAGTAAGTCCTTTTGGTATACTCTAAGTGAGTTTTTTTGGATGTTTTTTTATAACCTAATAATATAAGTACTATGTTCTCCCATCATAATCATGTTGTAAGTGGATTATTGAGGCTACATTATGACTATGTGACTTGGGGGACAGCATGACCCATTGATGATTTTTTCACCATTGAATCTGTATATGCAACCAATACTCAATGCTCCATCGATGAATTGTGTCCCATTGACATAATTGGCACCATGAATTTCACAGATTCCATCACGGTTCTAGGGGCAATTGAAACTCTGTGCACCACCCACACCTGGTATGCCACTGAAACTCTGTGCTCCATTGATGCTTCATGCACCATCGATCTTTCTTGTGTCCTCGACGCTCTATCTTCCACCAAAACTTATTTTTTAATAGATACTGAAACATCTATGGAATACAACTATAAATCAATCTATTTTTTCTTTAGTCTTATATATGTTTTATCTCACACTATTGACTATTTTGTACGTGTTTCCTTTGTAGTTTAATTCGTGTATTTCTTAGTGGTGCACCTTTGAGGTTTCAGGGTCCTTAATGAGTATTGGTTTACCCACCCTTACACATTCTATGATTGAATTTGTTTTGTCTTTTGTATAAAATATATTTTTTAACAGAGCCATTGGGGAAACGGCACCAGGTGGTGCTTAGAGAGAAGCCTAAAAAATGAAGTGTGCTTCAGCGACATCATTCAACCGTTTCTATACCTACCCTTCAGATAGGGATTCTACATATGAGAATCAGGAGCTTGTACATTCCATTTTTTGGGATATATTCAGGCCACATTTATGTTTTAGTTTTTGTATAGTCGTACTCTATTTTTGGTATCTCAGTGGATTGCATTCTTGTTCACATAGTGTTTTCAGGTCAGATCATTTTGTCTTGGAGATGGGTGTGTGTGTAGGTACATTGTAAAATCCTTACTATTTGGGGATATTAATACTCTAGTGATGTCTCTATCCCCTGGCCTATTAGAAGAAAGTGTGGTGTAGCCATGGCATTGGTACCGGGGGACGGGTTGTGAAACTTAGTAGAAGCACCTAGATTTGATGGAGTTTATCTATAAAAAAATTATCACGATAAAATATTGATAGAACCATGTGGGGTTATTTATTTTATGCCGTATAGATAACTAGAAAACTAGAGGGAAGCTAATGAGATTGAGTTGTTGGGATCGAGTCTTGTGATGGTGACATCAGATCAGGATTAGCTCATTTGGAAGATCTTGGATACAACTTTGAGTTAATACAAGTCATATAAAGATAGATGATGATGACCACTAGAGTTTACCGATGGTGATCATGTATTCCTTTAGGTTTCTCCTACATTGGGAAACTGCAGCATATAGTGACACTAAAATTTGGTTCCATGGTTCATTGAACCAATTTTGGTGGTGGGGAGAATTAGTCTAGTGGAATATTGAATGTCACTTCCAAAATGATATAGTTTTTTGAATTTCATTTTCCATATGTCACAACATCAATGATCCCACCCCAGCCATTCTCATGTAATCAATGTGGATGATGATTAGCTTGATATAGATGAGTCCTTTGAGGAACATTTGATTTCTATCTATGATCATAGTGAGAATGTGTTGTGGGGAAATAGTTTGAAAATAGATCATGTATTATGGAAACATCACCTTGTTTAGGAGGAAACGTTGGTGAGAGAAGTTGATATGAGGACCCAATGGACCATCCTTTTTGACTTGGAATATAGGAGCTGCTTGGGAGTACAGATCGGGGACAAGATACTATAATTTTGTGAGATTGTAAAAAATCAACCATTGCTAGATATTTCTACCTATTTGGAATGTACAATATTCCCTTTTTTGAGTAATTTTATTTTTTGTTTTACAATGCAGTGTGTTTGGTTTAATATTTGAGTGAATGGGAAGAAAGAGTGTAGTGCATGGTTGGCACACATTTTTACATAACCATATTCTTTATCCCAGTAAATCATGCAACCCTATAAAGGTGGTTTTTACATTGATGGGACATGTTTTTTCAAACCATGTTTCCCATTAAGAAAAATTATTTCCTCTAGAATAGTTTCACATTAAGGCACATGATTAGGGGAAACCGTGCAACCTAAGCCAAAACCATGATTAAATGATTTTAGTTCCATTTATTTTATATAAAAAATTTATGAGGCCAATTCTAATACACCTACATTACCTATCTCAGCCCATAACAATTTTAATTCAATTATATATTCTCCTGGTGGAATTCCAATCCATTTTGATATTTTTTGTGATTTGAAGCCTGGATTCAACATATGCACCCCTCCCAATATGTGAATCTTATCCTGTTTGGTTTCCCATTCCTTTTCCTTTCTTCTCCCATTTTTGAAATTATTTATTCTTCCTATTTTTTAGATCTAGATTTTATTTTTTGGATAATGATATTGTATTTTGGATATATATCAATATGTGTAGGATCATGATTTATTCGATATTGGATTTTGGTTTTAGATCTGGATCTAATTCTAGGTCATTACTCTGCAAAAATCGGTGATTTCCCATGGGTGATTGTTCATCAACGAATTTAGGTAAGTGGTATATAATTCCAATCAAAGAGACGTGATTTTTATTTCATTTTATTAATTGTATAATCGTTTTTTATTACAAATTGTTTTTTTATATGTTAAATTAATTATTTTGTAGAATTTTTTTGGGAATTGTTAGAATGGAAATATTGAATTTAGATAATTAATTATGGAATTAATTTAGGGATAGATAGATTACTGAATTGAGATAATTTATTAATTAATTAATTATAGAATAATGATATTTTTTTAATAGAGGCAATTAATTGTTCAAATAATTCTCAAAATATACTAATTATTAAACTGAATTAGCCCTTGTTTATTTGATTATAGAATATTGGGATTTTGTATTGATTAATTAATTATTGATTTAATTAATGGATTAGATTTAATTGATTAGATGGTTAATTAATAAATGATATTAATATGATTAATTAATAGTTGAATTAATTAATGGTAATGGTATGACTAACTCATTATTGAATTAGTAACGGATGCCATGTAGTTAATTAATCATCGAATTAATTTTAAAATTGATAAACGGTGAATGGTAAAATGGTCATTCATGTGTGAAATGGTGAATTTTATCATGGTAAATCATGTATTAAAGTAATAAATATAATATAGTCATTAAAATGTTGAAGTAGTTATTTGTAACATGGTAAATCAATTATAATAATAAGAATGTCAAGTTTTTCATTCAATTGTGAATTGGTTAATGGTAACAAAAACATTCACATATGAAAACAATATTGGTAACATGGTCATTGTATTTTTAACTGGTAAATGGAGAAATGGTCATTAAATTATAAAAATAATATTGGTAACATGTTCATTCAATTATGAAATGGTTACTGGAAACATGGGCATTCACATATGAAAATAAGAATGGTATCATGGTCGTTCAATTATGAAATGGTGAATGGTAACATTGTCCTTCACATATGTGATTTCGAATGTTAACATTGATATTCAAATGGAAATTTTTATTATGAATGGTAACATGGACATTTAATCGTGTGATATCCCCTAGGGATAGTTCAAACATAGGCAAGGGATGAAGTAGGTATTAAGGTTTTGGTTTCCCCAGGATCCCAAGGGTTTATGTGGTCAAATAACTAATAATTAACAATAATATAACTATTTACACGCACACTCAACATATTTCACTACTACAAACACGGCCTTTATCAGCGCTAAAAATGGACTTTATCAGCGCTAGAAAAGCGCTGATAAAGCCAGCGTAGATAAAGGGGGGGTCCCCTTTATCAGCGCTCCGAAAAGCGCTGATATAGGACCCCTTTATCAGCGCTAAAAAAAGCACTGATAAAAGGGGTCTTTTATCAGCACTTCCTTTATCAGCGCTTTTGTTTTAGCGTTGATAAAGGGACCTTTTATCAGTGCTTTTAAAAAAGCGCTGATAAAAGTTAAAAAAAATTAAAAAAAATTCAAAAAAATTCAAAAAAAATTCAAAAATACTACCAATCGGGGGGGCTTTTATAGCGCTTGAACCCCCCCCCCCCCCCTTTTACAGCGTTTTTCAGCCCATATACAGCACCCCACGCACCCCACGCACCCCCCTCCACCTTTTAACAGTGCTTGCTCCAATATTCCCCATGCGCGCGCACCCCTGCCTCTACCAGGATTTGAACTCGAGACCTCCCCCCTGCGCGCCTAAGCCCTTACCACTACTCTATTTTGATTTGCTTTCCAATTCATGATATCTCTATATATATATATATATTTATATATTTATTTATATTTATTCGTATAGTAATATATATTTATATTAATATATATATATAGTTATATTATAATATATATATATAGTTATATAGTTATATTATAATATATATAGTAATATTAATATATATATATATAGTGGTATTAGTATATATCTATATCTATATATATATATATATATTTAGTTATATTTATTCGTATAGTAATATATATTTATATTAATATATATATATAGTTATATTAACATATATATAGTTATATTAACATATATATAGTTATATTAACATATATATAGTTATATGAATATATATTTATATAGTTATATTAATATATATATATATAGTGATATTAATATATATATTTATGGAGATATTAATATATATATTTATAGTAATACTAATATATATATATATATAGTTATATTAATATATATATATAGTTATTAGATTAATATATATATAGTTAGATTAATATATATATATAGTTAGATTAATATATATATATAGTTAGATTAATATATAGGTATATAAATATTCATATATTGGTATTTTAAATAAAATGGATATTAGTTATTATTTAGATAAATCTAATATATTTTATATGTAAATATGTTTAATTATTTATTTAAAAAAATTAATTTTTAGGTGCGAATATATAAAAAATATGTACATATAGTTATATATTTGATTATAAATAGCAGTTCATTATAAAAAAGGATGAAATTTCAAATACATAATATCAATATGAATGTAATACCTTGGAATAAATTCAGTCCCTGCCAAGAAAATCCAATAATACCCCCTTAAACGAGTTTGAAAATCCACAAAATGTTAAAAAATCTGGGTATCCCGACAAAAAACTCAGTTTTGGAGGCATTATGGGCCTCTTTTGGCCTATAAAAACGCTTGAACGGGGTCCCCCGAGTCACAGCGACGTAGATCTCGTCGCAGGCTTCGATTTGATATGTGGTAGAGCTCAAACGGACACCCGGATCAAAAGTTATGGTCGTTTGAAGTTTGAGTTCCGTTTTCAACATATTTTGGATCTTTTTTTAATTTTTTAAATTTTTTTAGTCCTCAAATTGTTATTAAATGACTATTACTCCATAATTATTATCAAAATATTAATTAAAAATATTTTTTAAATTTTTTAAGAAGTCATTTTCACTAAATATCTTATATATTAAGTATAATAAGTGTAAATGTACATTTATACTTATCTAAAATATATTTAAAAATTATATATTATATTTATATAACTATATAACTATATTTATATATTAATATATTTTTAAAAAAAAATTGAAGCTGACCATTTATCAGTGCTAAAAAAAGTGCCGATAAAGGCCCCCCTTTATCAGCGCTACTAAACAAGCGCTGATAAAGGGGGGCGCTGCGAAAAACTGTTTTTGTGGTAGTGTTTATTTATTGAACATCACACATTGTTATTGATTGTTTATTGTTTTAGATTCCATTGGTGGTGTCTCGTTGAGTTGTATTGTCACCCTAATTGGGCGGCCTGATCGATACCCGAATAGATTACATGATTGGTTGGAAGGTTAAGGGAAATGGCCACATATTAGATAAGTGATTTGGGATGGATCATGGATAAGGGAACCAGACAAGGTTCGATAATATCTTGGGTATTGTCAGTGTCCTTACTTATGAGATCCTTTTTAATACATGGAATGTATTTTTTGAAGACATATTTATTTTTCATTTTGGATTTTTTATTTCCTTTTTGGTGATCTTTTGATATATGTATTGAATTTATTTTTTCATATTTTTTTAATATTTATATTAGTGTATTACTGTGATTGGAGGAGGGAATAGGGTCTCCATTATTGATATTATTCCCTTGCTTCTAGTCTGCAGCTTATGGGGTATGAGTACACACTTATGATGTCACATAGAGAACCAACTCGGGGCACCAATGTGTGGAATCCAAGATTGGACATTACACATTTAAATTTGAGTTTTTTAACATTCCCTTGAAATACGTTTTTATGGATATATGTGAATATATACTGGTATATTAATTTACAGCCTCCCATGTCTGTTATGCTTACTTACTGTTAGTAAGCATCCATTTGGTGGTAGGCTTGGCGTTTTCCTCATTGATTTTGAAATCCTATATGGGACCCATTGATTTGGGCCATGATAGAGTGGTGTCACAGGATTCCATGATATGATCGATGTTTGGAGATGTTATACTTGTGAGGAAGATTTTTGGGAGCAAGATAAATTTTGTTATGGTTTTTCAAGATCAGAAATATGTTCTATAAACCCAATGATCATGATGTGGTAGACATATGCATTCACCAGAACCCTGAAAAACTTCGCAGTGACTCAAATCATGTTGTCACATGTTGTATTGAAAACATTTTCTCATACATCATTTATGTATGGGTTGTGCTTTCATTGAAGTCATGAGTAAAATTATTAGATATTATCTTTGATTATGAAATATATTTCAAGGATAGATGACAATATCATATAGAAAACAAGTTATAGAAACTACATTGGTATCACAATGTTTAACAACCTAGTGATGATGCTTCTGTCTTACAATTGGATAAAGAGTTTTCCACTCACGTTGGGAATTGAATGGTTCCTACACCCATTAAGCTACATATTGACCCAATTTTAATGGTTCAGGTGTATTATCCCCATTAGGTTTTGAAATAATCGTTATGGTAAAAAAACTTCTTATAAACTCATTCTGAGTATGCTTATTGAATTTCAGAGGTAAAGAGGAGGTAGGATTATGGGTGAGAAGCACCGTAACATCTAGGTAATTGGATTGAATCTATTGTGTGAGTATAATAGAATTTTAGGACCCCTTATGATTTAGTTCATGACGGTGAAAACATAAAGAGTTAAATTTTGTAAATTTGTGAATCCATATGATGGTGGTTTGGTGTGGCATAAGGCATACAAAGAAAAGGGATTCTTCCTGATAGACACATGTTATCTTATGAGTTTTTAAGGATGTTTAGGAGATTTAATTCTACCCAATGAGTATAATATCATGTTTTGGTAGATGATTTCTTCTTATTTTTATGTTTGGTAATATTTTAGATCATTAATGGTCTCAAAAAAAACATTGTTGTGTAGAATAGGAGGGAATGGGCATTGAAAGTAGGAGGATGTGGAGGATTACAAACTAGAGTCTTTTGGTGTGATTTGAGGTATTACATGTAAAGACCCGTAAATTTCAAGGAAATTTTTTTTTCTTAATTTTCTTTGGAATTTTAAAAGAATGCGGCTTCTAACGGCACCTGATTTCGAGGCCCAGTGTGCCCGGAATCTTTTTCCGAAGTTTGGATCAGGTACGTTCAGTGAAAAAACAAGGGGGTTTTTCTAACTTTTGAACCGGTGCTCGGAATCGAATTCTGAGGGCACCGATGGAATCGCAGCGCCAGTTTTTGCTTAGAAACGCCTCTTCCAGAGTTGCGTTTGCTCGGTTTTGGTTTTTAATTTTTGGGTTTTAAGTTAAGAAATAAAATAAAGTTGTGCGACAATTTTATTTTTATTTCACTTAAAGACAACTTCAAGCTGTTTAAGTTGAGTTGATGCAGATAGGGTGTTATCCAAAAATATCCTACCCTCTTGGTAGGATATTTGTGAGGTGGGGCCCGCACGAGCCCCATCGTTTCTTTTCCCCTAAGTAACGCACCCGTGAAAACCCGTTTTTATGAAATTCAACTGACGTGTTTCTTAAATTCTTAACGCACCATTTAATTGGGTGGTTTTATTCGTTGAATTAATTCTATGAATTAATGGGTCGTTACTTATCTCTTTTTCGTTTGTTGGCATGTTAATAAAATAAGACCAACGCTTTTTCTCCTTAAGGGTTGTTCGTTGATAAGATTTGACAAACCTCAAGTTCTTCATCCTTCTTCGTGAAGAACGCGAAGAACGCGAAGAACGCCGGCCTTCGACGAAGGGCGACGAAGAACGCCGAGCCTTCGGAGATCGACGACGCGACGCCAAGTACCGTGACGTCGACGGTTCTTCTTCCGCGACGTTCTTCCGCGACAATCCAACCCCGCGACAACCTTCGATCGACAACGACAAGATAAGGGGTTGCGCTTCTTTTAAATCTATTTGTGGGTTATAACAACATCACGAAATTTAATTATTATTAATTAAATATGTTGTTTCTTGATCCTCGGAGATCGTCGACGCGACGCCTTTCCACGATGACGCGATGCCCTTCCGCGATGCGACACTCCACTTGTTCCGCGACGGTCAATTCCGCGAAGAACGCGCGTGCGACGACTTGACGAGGTAGGGATTTTGTTGGCAATGTTTTTATTCCGTGGAAGTTTCCGTTCAAACAAACAACCCGGTTTCGTAAGAACAATTTTAATTTATTAAAATTGTTTTTGATATGTTTTCTATGTTTTGAATATTCCTCCCGACTGTTATCATCTAACGCGGAGGGTGCGGTCCAAACAAACACGGCCCGAAAACCCTCTGCAGTTCTTTGTTGATGTGAGGATTTGGCGGGTGATGATGGAACGTGCCGCATATGCGATTGAATGTTCCCGCAGTGAAGAACGGGACCTGGGAGGAGCAGCGGCGCAGACGGGAACGGAATAGGACCACCGGAGCGACTCTGGTGGCCAGCGGAAGCCACCGGCAGCGCGGGGCGCCGGCGCGGCGACGCCGGCGGATGGAGGCGGTGGCGCCCCGGCGCACCGCCGGAGGGAGCCGCCGTGGATGAAGCCGCGGCGGTGGCAGCGGCACCAGCTGACCCGCGGCCGCACGGGTCCGGCGCACACAGGACGCGGCTTTGCCGCATCCGTTGACCAGGGCGGCCCCCCGTGGGGGCCGCAGAGTTGTCACGCGGGGGCAGCATGCCCCCCGCGTTGCTCGGCTGCTCAGCCAAGCCGAGCCGGGCCGGGCCGCGCCCTGGCCGGACCGAACAGGGTCCAACCGGGTCGGACCGGGTCGGGTCGGCCCGGGCCCAGACCCCCCGTCTTCGGACCGTTTTCGGTCTTTTGCCCGTAACTTGAGATACGGGCCTCTGAATGACATGCCGTCAGTGGAAACACGATCCTTGGATCGAGACGGTAGTTTCGGTATATCGCACTCAAGGTTTCGGAATACTTTGAGTTCAGCCGGGTTGGTTCGTACACGAAACCAACCGTGCCCTCGGAACGGAAATGCTCATATCTTGAGCTTCGGACATCCGATTGACGTTTAGTCGACTTTGTTGTTTTCCTCTAAGTGAGAAGGATATTTTGGCATACTCCGCCCAAGGTTTGGACGCAGGTGGTGTACGGTCGGGTTGGTTTTTCCTTAGAAACCAACCGGGCCCCTGGGACGGAAAAGCCAATAACTCTCAGACCGGGCGTCCGATTGACGCGCCGTCTGCGACATTGAGTTCCTTTTGACGATACGGAACTTTTGGATACATCAACTCTGGACCTTGTGTCAGTTGATGTATCAGCCTCTCGGCTCGTGGAGCGGACCCTCCCGAACGAGCTTGTTGTGTGCGGGAACCCTAGTGCTGGCTGCGACTTCGACGACGACTGTACAGAGATCCTCAGTGGACTGCGACGATGAAGAGTGTTGGTCTTGTATCCTATGTGGATCCCAGCTGTGCTGGTCTTGTATCCTATGTGGGTCCCAGCTTAGATGATTCAGTGCTGGTCTTGTATCCTATGTGGGTCCCAGCATAGATGAATCAATGAAGAGTGATGGTCTTGTATCCTATGTGGGTCTCAGCTTAGATGATTCAGTGCTGGTCTTGTATCCTATGTGGGTCCCAGCATAGATGAATCAATGAAGAGTGCTGGTCTTGTATCCTATGTGGGTCCCAGCCGTGCTGGTCTTGTATCCTATGTGGGTCCTAGCTTAGATGATTCAGTGCTGGTCTTGTATCCTATGTGGGTCCCAGCATAGATGAATCAATGAAGACAGCTGGTCTTGTATCCTAAGTGGGTCCCACCTTAGATGATTCAGTATCTATATCTGATCATCCCTTTCACCTTTTCGTCGATGTATACCTGTGTGAGCTGAGTCATGTGTTACTCTCCTTTGTGGATTGTGTTGAACTATCCTGTGTGGATTTACTATTTACTCTCCTTTGTGGATTGTGTTGAACTATCCTGTGTGGATTTACAGTTTACTCTCCTTTGTGGATTGTGTTGAACTATCCTGTGTGGATTTACTGTTTACTCTCCTTTGTGGATTGTGTTGTGCTATCCTGTGTGGATTACGTTTTGCCTTCCTGTGTGGAATACGTATACTTTTTTGTGTGGACTGAGTTGTACTTGGGCTCGGAGGTTGGAGCATATTGGAATTGTTGACTTAGGTATATGTATGGGGATATACCTAAGCAGCGTCAGTTGTTACTTCTTGATTGTATCTTTCCTTTGTGGTTTATCCTTTGTGGATTTTGGGAGACCTTCGGGGGTCTTGGGGTCCCTACTGAGTAGCTTATACTCACCCCTGCACAGGCTATGCCCGCACTTCGTTGTGTTGGTTGTAGACGACGGATATCGCTGATCGTGGTGGAGGCTTGCGGAGCAGGACGATACCTGGAGGTGGACCACTGGGCGGGACGTACTTGGAGCGGACGGCTGGACCGAGGAGCTGTGGAGGCTATCTATGCTCTCCCCTCACGTGGGACTTCCAGAGGACGGGTCAACGCTGCGGCTTTTCTTTTCAGTTTTTGTTTTTCCCTTTCAGTTGTACTTTACAGTTGGGCTTGTATTTCCGTCCCCTTTTACTTTCAGCACAGCTTGTTACAGTTTTTACTTAGCTTTTACTCTTTCCGCTTGCTTACTCTGTGATGGTTGTTTACTTTACAAAGGCAATGCCTTCCCTGTTATCGGGATTTACGCCTTGGTTCTAGTCACCAGCCCCTGGCCTATGGAAGGCGGGCTGGGGGTAGTCACGACACGGGCCCCGAGGACGGGTCGTGACATTACATATGATATAAATACATTTTATGTTGATTAACAAACATTATAATGATAAAATAAACCATCCCAAATCAATTTTATGACACCAAGAGTATTCAGTGGATCATTTATCTTGACCCTACTTCATAAAGATAATTTTTTAGAATGATTCAACAATCACACATTTTTACTGGTAGTTTTAATTATCTCTTAGAGGAGGGAGTATTTTGGGAACTCTATAGAGAGGTTATGAATATATATGTATGATTCTTCTCTCATTATAGAGTTGTTACTTATTGGTATAACCTCCTTCTAATGTAACCAACAGTATTTTTAGTGCTCCCTAGAAGGTTGGGTGACAGTATACATAATCAAAAATAAAAAATTATAGGAAGGTAACTATGAGATCGTATGAAGGATACTATTATGATACACTAATTAGTTAGTTAAAAAGACCCCTGGACTTACTAAATCTAAAATATTTACCTTCTCATTGTGGTGGAGAGTATCATGATGTCTCTCATGGAAATGTTATCATCTTACCTCCCCATATAGAGATCAACTTATTCAAAGATATTCACCCATGTATTTTATAGATATCTTCACCAACATATCAGACATTCCAGGTATGCCTAAGGGAGATGAATGTGAGTTTGGAGGATATATAATGAATGGGATTCATTTGAACTATTGTGTTTAAGGGGTATCCTAATGTTTCAATTGATGGTTGGATAAAAGATTGGGGTTTGGCATGGATTAAGGTTGTAAGAACATGGTAATGGTCTTATCCCTGTATCCATATTTCAGAATCATGGAATTAATCAACCATTAGTCATGGTAGATGTTTTTCTATATTTTTATTCTCAGGTATGTTTATCACTGGCTTTAGTTTCATGTGGAAGATGTATGGAGTACAGTCTTCCAAATCTAGTATGATTGTATCGAGTTTGTTGATATACCATTCAAAATTATGAAATCCAAAAAAATGGTCTTCGGACACTTGAAAAAGAACATTATTCCATTCTTAGAAAGGTTTTTGGAATTATTAATCAATGGATACCTCATGTAATCTTTTTCATAAGAATATCACATAAGACTTTAGAGGATGGTTTTGTACATACATGAAGATAACCAAATTTATTTTAATATCTTAATGTGTAAATTATGTAATATATAGGACAACTTAGGGGAAAAAACATCCTCAAAGGGGGAGAATTATTGTACCCTACCATGATCTAGGTAGTTCTTTATTTTTTATCCACCAAAGAGAACAAGTTATGTTTGATTCTGCATAGGGTTACCATGTTATTTCTATGATTAGTACTCATGATAGAGATAAATACTACTTCCATAAAATGATGGGGATTCCAATTATGAGTACTGATAAGAGTTAAATGTATTTTAAGATACGTTTAAGATGTATATGAGATCCCCCTTATTTATATTTCTAGGGGAGGCTGTTAATTTCTTGTTATTTTATGATGCCTCCATATATTGGATTTGATATGCTCAAATGTAGTGAACGAAGGTGATGACTTATGGATCATATTGCTCGAAACCACATAATATATCATTCACAGCCTATAGATTAGAGAATGAAATAGGATTTATCTCCTTGAATTCATGGAGACACATTATTCTATAAGAGAAATGCATAGTCTGTTTTTACCTTAAGATGTATTTTATAAAATTTAACTAAAAGATCACATCTTGAGGATGAGTTAATGGCTATAGGTCCAATATGATTATGAATTGACATAGTCAATATTCTATGTATGGGGAATTTTTTAGTATATACCATTAGTATGAAATAGCATTTTTATTTTTTATATGAGCATCTAGAACAGTTTTCCCCATTTCACATGTCCATAGTTAATAAGGACGGTGAAACAACCCACCAATCAATGGTTGTGACTTCCCATTCTTCATTAGCGTGTCATGGAGTCATAACACAAGGACATATATTGGGAGGTATTCCATGACCAAATATCCATAGTATATAATTATGATGTATTTTATAAATTTGGAGTGTATGGTTACATTTTAATTGTTATGATAATTTTTCCAGTCATACTATGAGTGGATGTGATGAGGTAACTTCATGTATATCATTTATCATTACATCTTGGAGTATTGAGGATGTACAAGGATTTTTAATGCTATATTTTTGTAAAAAATAAAGTGGAGTGTTTATGAGTATATATATCAATTTCCCACCCACCAACCGATGATGGATGAGGTGAAAAATAGAAGTGGGATAGTATCTTATTGGATATCATGAAGGAATATTCACAATCAGTGATAGGTAAGAAAACTATTTAGGAGGTCAAATACTAACTCACATAGTTAACCTAGTTATTATCCATCCATGATCATCATTCATTAATGAATTTGGGAACCCTATACATGCTAGATATATTACAACGTCTTGGAGTTTCCTCAATGATAATTTCAGACCATAATGGAAATATCAAAAGATGATTACATTGAGGATTTTAGGAGGATTTGGGGAATCATTTGTTGTTGACCATGGACATCCACCCCCCAATGATGCAATCATATAAATTATAACATTTTAAGTGTTGGATGAAATTGACCAGGATTGTTTGTTGGATTTTGTTTCATAGTTTTGAGTATGATCTAACCCTGGTGGAGTCTATGTATAAAAACATCTACCACTTTAACAACATTATGGAACAATTTGAGGGAATGAATAGGATATCCTTCATGTCAACATCTTACTAGTTGGTGCAATATGTGATAGAATTTATGGGATCAAACATTATGTGTCTATGATTAGAGAAGGTTTACATCACTCAAGATTAGATGAAAATTACCCTAAAAATTTATAAGTAATAGAATTGAAAAAATTAAATGACATTAATGTTAGTAGAGTGATTCCATGTGATTCTATAGGTACCACCACAATGGGGGTTATGGTAATTTTCCTAAAGATGAAATCATTATAAATGATTCATTATCCCTTTCTAGATATAACATAGGAGTGGTGTGGTTGTGTAACACATGGATATTCAAGCACAGTTAGATTAGGGTTCCCAATGTGTTCCATGTGTCGCAGTTAGGGAAATATGTTCCCAAACCATCTCAATATATTGATTGAGGTGCGTTTTTCATTGAGGATGGATGATACCTCACAAATTACCTGGTAGAGGTTAAGTATGGACATTATAAATCCAACATGGGAGAGTGTTTCCTACGGTGTGTATTTATTGAGATCACATGAACCAACCAAAGATCTCATGGGGGAGGAAGAATTGACTGTTCTATTAGTGCCTTCAAATGTGTTTAATGTTTTCCTATTTTTTCTTAAAAAATCATTGAATTTTAATGGACTTAGTGACTCGTAAATTAATATTTCAAAAATTAGTAATATCTCATATAATATTTTTGTAGTTATCTTCAGAATTAATATTGAGTATCAAGGACCATGGAGCCTAAATGTTCATATAGATGAAAAATAAAATATAATTTATTACACAAGTGAATTTTGTTAAAAATAATGTTATAATACTCGAAAAATATCATGGATGATCATATTAAAATACCCATTATATTGAGAACCTAGTTTTTACCCTAGGAAAAATTTATAACATATCCTTTTCAGGTGTTTTGGCACATTTCAATCACTATGGAACATTAGATAATATTAATGAAATAAATTGTTTTACTTTTTGATTATATAGTAAATTGTTCAAATCATGTTGTGTGGATTTGAAATTATCATTCTAGGAAATATCTAGGGTTATCCACATAACCACAGGTGATGGAGAGCATTTAGAGTCTATTTTTAGGGAGTAACATCGATGGGAGAATCAAAAAACATTTAACATGGGGAATCGAGATTCTAATGATGAACATAGTGAATCTTATCGAAATATACAATGATGAAAATTTAATAATATAAGATTGAACCAAAAAAAATTTATGATGTTTTTTTCATTCCTAAATTTCTCATCATTGGTTAATTATATGAACAATAATTAATTTATCTAAAAACATTCATGGAATATTTATTTTGATATGATCATTGATTATCCCTATTCCCATATTTTGGAATTGGATATTTTTTTCTTAATTTAAATTACATTTTTTGTTTATCGTAACCATCCTTAAGATTATATTAGTTACATCAACAAGAAAATTACCTTTTTGGATGAAATATTTTTAATATAATTCTATTCTACATTTTTCATTGAAACACAACCTCATTTTTTCAATTGGATGACAATTAAAATATTATAAAGAGAACTAATTATTGTATAATCACAAATTGTAGTAAAATATAATTTATTAAGTTAGTTTTTAGGTTTTGGAAATTTTTCATATTTTTGGAGGTAATAATAGGTATCAAATAGAGGTTTTGGTCAACGGTCATTCCAAAAGTCAGTCAATGTGGGTGATTTGGGAAAGCAATGACAAGTGTTTTTTTATCAATGGGTGGCTAGATTATGGCCACCAACATCATTACAAGTTGGACATGTAAAATTAGAATTATGTAGTTATGTTTTTAGATTATTAGATATTGTATATTTCACATATGGGATGTGTTAATTAGACAATATGTTATATTAATTTTTGATATACATAGCATGTACTTAGAAAGAATTGATTCTACGTAGATACCTTTATGTGAGAAAAATCCTTTAGTGATTAGGTTCATATAATTTTGAAGGGCACTAGAGATAAAAAAATATTTGGATTTAAATATGAGAAAAATTGATTATATTAAGGTTCACTGAATATTGATATGAATAAAATATATCATTTTCATGTACTGAAAACTATTCTTATCATTATAAAATTAGATAAAACCATAATTTCATCAATATAATTCCTCATAATATAGTAGAAAATTTAATTATAATATATTTATATAATTGAAGAACACTATGTTATAAAAAATATATTTATAGAGGAATCCATAATACTCAATTAAATAATTTGAGTCAGAAGTATCCTCTTTTAGAATAATAAAAATTATAATTAATAAAAATTAAAGGAGAGCGCATGAAATTAAACAGAATGTAATTTTTTTATAATTCATGATATGAAATATCCATTTCCATTATAATCATCATTTATATGAAATTTAGAACATAATAAAAAATATTCCTGGCAAAAGGAAACTATTATTAAAAACTATTATATCTTCATTATCATTAAAAAATAAATCCTACTAAAGATAAAATATGATAAATATTTTAAAATTTATAAAATTTCATGAAATTTAATTATAATGTAAATCCATGTGAAAATATTTTACACAACAAATAGAAATAAATTACTTGTTACACATCATTTGTCAACGCTGAAGAATTGAGATTTCTAACCATTAAACATTTATCCATATACAAATGCATTCTATAACAACCTTTATAAAAAATTTCTTATTATTTTCAAAATTTATTTAAATTATATATACCAATAATTATTTTTTAAAATTAATTTATAATAAAATATTATAAATATATTATACAGTAAAAAAATTTCATAATCATATGTTATTAGTTTCGATTGATTCATTAATACTACATTAATAATTAAGGTGTTGATTGTTTTCTTTTGATTCAATTATAATAACTTCTGATGAATATAGGTAATTCAATAGTGATAAAATAAATTTTTATAATGTTAAAATTTAATTTAATATGTATTTTGATTATTATTCCTGATGAAATTTTTTTTGACATGCTTGTTTCAGTAATTTATAATAGGAAAAAATAGGTACAATAATAATTATTTATATATTATTATAACATTTACTATATCATAATAAATATTATTTTATCATTAACATATAATAACTCCATTAGTTATGTTTTCATATTCATCCATGATAAAATTTAAAGCTAACTCATGTTGCCAAGTAAACCGACCCAATTAAGAAAAATCTATACTATATAAATGAGTGTGGTAAACAAAATAATTATTGTGGAATAATATAACTATCACCAATTAATAATGTTATTTTTTTTATTTTATTAAGGTGGTGTATCAGGTTAGAAGAGATATATGTGTATAATAAAAAAATATGGGAAAAAAGAAATTGGTTTCTTTATGGAGGCAGTATTTTACACATGCATGAAGGTGTAGTGTTTTTTTCACAGAATGTAAGGAATTTATAGAATTGATTCTAAATTAATAATCGTAATAATTATATAAATATCATATTATTCCATTATATAAACCCTTTAAACCATCCTTGAATGGAATTTATGAAACATATAACATGCAATTTGTCGATGTGGTAATCTGCACATATATATGATGAAATTTATTCTTTTCAATGGAAAATGGAAGGGGATTTCAACGATTATAACATCGTGAAAATAAAAAAAACTCTGCTAATAAAAATAAGTTATTTATAGTATAAATGATATAATATATCAGAAATAGGATTATGAAGAATGAAATCAATTGAAATAGAAAATGAGTAATTCTGAATTTTCACATCACTCCTTGCATCAAAATCATTTATTTTTTTCAAATAAAATATAATTTTATGTTCTAGTGACAAAATTAATATAAAAATCAAAATGAATCCCAAAAAAAGAAAATTTATCACTCATTAATTCAATTTAAAACCTTATATATGTGGTTTTAGAAAATCATTGGGGTGAAAATAGATCATGATATATGTTTATATGTTTATTGAGGTTGTATCACTTGAGGAAAATCACGTAATGACTAATAGGCATAATAATCAGTGAATCCATCATAATAAGAAGAGAAATTCGTCATCTTAATATGTATAGGGGTCCCATATAGGAACACCATGGATTATTTTCACTAATATGATATATTTCTGTAGAATAGATAGATTAATCATAGGTTGGGAGAACCAATAATATGTAACCAATCATATAATTATGACTCACTTTCAGCTACTAATTGGAATTATAGGGTACTTTGATGGTTCTTTTTAGAAATGATTAATTGGGTAAAGGTTGTTCTTTTGATTAAACCTGAACCAAAAGGATATGGGTAGAAATTTTGAAGTGTTATATGGGATGTATTTCATCAAATTCAATAGGTACATAGTGGGAATAGAATTGTGGTGGTGAATTATGCTTTTATATGGAATAATATTTTAATATTTGTAATAATATAAAATTTCATGTCACTATGTATAACTCAAATAGATCAAATAATGTAAAATAACGGATTATGGGATGAGTTAAGGTCATTATTCCACTAATAAATAATTTTCACACATTTTTTAATTTCTTTTAATCTTAAGTATTTTCACATTTACCATTTTCATTTTTTATCATGTCAATAAAATTTTTCCTACATCATGTTGACCTAGGTTCCACATGCATGTGTCCCAAGCTTGTTAGTTACATGTAATTAGGCATAACTTTATGCTATTAAGGTACATCCCACTAGTAGTGAGGGTCAAATATATAATATGGGGAGAATATAGCCTCATTATCAATGAAGCACAAAATTATAAATAAATAAACAATGACAAAGTGATAATAACCATAACTAGAATAACATATATATCACATACTAGAAAAAAAATTGGGATAAAATATCAAAACTAACGAAGTGTGATATGACATTCCATGTATGTGTCAACTATCAATATGTAGAACCTAAAATGAAGGCACAAAAAAACCTCACATGTGTGTCCCAACATAATTTCTAGTTCACTCATACATTATCTTTCAAAACACATACAATAACAAAGGGATCATTCCATTATCCTATCCTTAAAAATGAAGTCCATTTGGGGTCAGATCAGGCATCCTGAGATGGGTCTGACTACAAATCAGTAGGCCGCCACCAATGAAATCAAAAACAATACCATTTTATAATATTTTATGATGTTTTATAATGAATATAATACATTTTATAAAGTAAATATTTTACATAATAAATTATTATTTATTCAATCACCTTAATACATTGGATTATGAAGAACATAGAGACAAATATTATTTACTTCATCCCCTGCCTATATCTACAGAAACCCCATGGGATGTCACATATCACATAACTCATGTTTTTTCATTTTTCATTTCATTTAATCTTCATATCATGACTACATGGAATCAGTGTCCAATGATATCATTTTGTTCCAAGAATTCCATGTCTACCACCCGGTAATCTTTTGAAGCATCATCCCGTGTTTGACACATCATTTTTATCACATTTGGACTTTTGAACCATCTGTATTTGTACATCACTTATAATTATCACATATGGGATTTTATCCATCTGTCCATGCCCCAAACACATAGTTATCACATATATCACAATATCACATATATTACATTTTTCACATAATTCAAGGTCCAATGTCATTACCCAAATTATAAGACTTTCTTATCATATTGTACCAATTCAATTATCACTTTTATCATGGTTCCTCACTTTAATAACATAGAATAATATGGACAATTAACTATTAAATCATTTATCATCATTAAATAATATAACACATTTACCCATTTAACGTTAACTCAACCACACCTTAATCAACATTATCAGTAAAATCATATTTCATTAATTTCATTTTTCATAAACATAGTTACCAAATTCAATTTCACATGTTCCATCCATTCCATTATCACATGGAAATTTATATAATAATTTCCATTATTCCTTTAATTAATTAAAAATTCTAATTAATCAAATTCAAGATACAATTTGCATAATTGGAAATTGTAATTTCACAATTACATACACATGATTAAAATCGACACATTGATAATTAAAATTTATACCTCCTAGACCAAGATCATTATTAGAAGTTCTCCTGATATAAATTCCACAAATTGAAATGAATGATCATGGTAAATATGGAATACGATATCCCAAACCAAATCTAAGAAATATTATCAAATAGATAAAAATTAAACAAAATATTGATCTAAAAAATTTTCAATGGGGATGGAAACACTACACTTTATTCGAGATGAGATCCAATAGACAGAGATGGTAGACACAACATGGGAATATATTACATAACATCAGATGTTCACATCCATTAAACAGATGTTTGATTTTTCATGAATGGAGTTCCAGAGTCATTTGAATCTATTTAGAAACTACAAAAAAGGATAGAAAAAATGTTAGTCTAGAGCCGGGCTGAATTGGGGTTAATATCAGGGGGTTGGTGACCATTAAAATAATTTTCAAGAGATTAAATCACATGCACATTCTTTCCTGGGTAGGGGAGCATGATTTTCCAAATAGTACACCAGAATCATGTACCTCATCCATGGGTCACATAATAACTACAAAGAGGATTCACTATTTTAAAAACCATGTTCTTACCATATAAATCCCATCTTTTGTGAATGAACTATTTACTAGGCTGGGCACAAGGTTTACGAAAAAAATTCTTTAACAATGCACTTCCCAAAAGCCCTACATAAACATCCAAATTTATCATCCTTAATTCATACCATCCCCAATGTAAAATACAACCATGTTAGTATAAAAAATGGTAAAATAGTATTTGAAATTAAGATTGATACATCTCTATAAAGGTTTTTATCTTACAATATCAATGAGATTTAGATTTAACATAGGAAAATGATATTTGGTTTATTACATAATTTCGACATAAATATTCTATATATTAAATATATATTATAATAAGAATTGTTTTCTAAATAAATACTTTTTTTTAATAATAAGGGTTTTAAATAGTAAAAACCTAATTCCATATATGTATATTTCGATGCATACATATATTGATTTGAAAAAATATATATTTTTTGATATAATCTAAATTTATTTAATAACTATTAAAATTAATGGATTTTTTTGATTTTAAAAGAAATCCAAAAACTAATTTCCCCGAGAGAAAACCGAAATAATTGGTATTGTATAAATATTATTTTTATTAGAATATTATTATATAATGTTCTAAATGATAAATGTTGGTCTGTAGAACTCATATTGTATTCAAAAATGCATATTTTCATCCCAGGAATACATTTTTTATCATGTGAATTGTTTTATATTTTTTTATGAAATAATGAAATATTTATATAGTTATAAATGCTAATTTTTTAGTAAAAAATGTTTATTCAATATTAATCTAACATGAAATTATATTATAAACCACCAAAAAGATAGTATTAAGATAATAATAACATGATAAATCTAAAAATCTTATTCATTTTTTAAATTCAATTTTTTTTAATTAATGTTTTAATGAAATTAATTAAAATATAGATAATACTATATTCATTGGAAATAATCATTTAAGAATATTTATAATTATTTATCTTATTTCATAATTATTACAAATTAAATTATTATTCTTATATTATTCATGTCAACAATATATAAAACTTTTAAATATTTTGTTTCTTGAAAAAAAAATACATAGAATATAAAAAGAATATTTTTAGGAATACACACTTTTAACCATTGAATTTTTTTATTAGTTATTTAGATACATTATCAATGTTCTATAAATACATTACAATTAGATAAAAATTTTATTTTTTTAAAATGAAAAAATGTTAAATATATAAAATTCATGTATTAAAAAACAATGTATTTCAAGAATAATTATTAGTACATATCATCATAATTTCTACTTACATAACCAATCATTATCTCAATGTAAGGCCTATTCATGTGAACATATATGGTGGTTCAAAAATATTGTGATTTTGTTTTCATATATGTCACAGAAATTTCAATGCGTTTAAACATTATACACAATTTATTTCACTCATATCATAATTTCAAAATGATGACATAGGATTCATCAATAAAAATCCATACTGACAGCACCTATTTTTTATTTTTGGGTAGGTCAGCCTTGTTAGGAGGAATCATACTATTGAATGACATCACTTCTTCATTCTTCATAGTTTTTAGATAGTAGATTTTTTAATTTATAGCCTCTAATTTAAATGTTATATTTTAATGGTAGATAATATAATAATTTGAATATTAATTATCTTCATTTTTTTAGTTTGATGTTTCCTATGATGCGCTCTATCTAAAAGAACATTCCAAAATATTCTAGTGAGAAAAATATTTTTTTTTTCAAAGACTAATTTCTAATGAATATTGTATTATAGTCATAATAAAATTAAATTATCACTTTCCAATGAATAATATACATATATTATACTATTTATTGAAATATTAATAAAAATAAATTTAATAATTAATTGATATGTAATATGACTAGGAAAATATAATATTTTAAAATAATTTTTCCTATCAATTATATATATATATATATTAATTTAAAAGGTAAATTACATATATATATATATATATATTAAATAAAATAAAATTTTCTAATAAAATTTTCATCATTTAGAATATTGATAAGTAGTTTAATTTCATTAGTATGTATTAAATTACATCATTGATTTTGAACTATAATTACCACAATATGGGTAAAATTATGTTAAATGGGGTGTAAATATGTTCTAAAGATATAAATATCCAATAAAAGAATTTATAAAAAAAAATTATGATAAAATTAATAAATTATCCAAATAAATGATGAATTGTTTTTCTAGATTTCCTGTAATGGGCTTTCCTTTAACATTATGTTAGGATTATTTAGAAAATTACCTCCCCTCCTCAAATTTAATTGGGCTCCACATATAACCCTTCAATAAAGCTCAAACCATCTGAATACCTCATTAATAATTACAATATTCCAATAAAAAATCTTTAATATACAATTAGTACCCTTAGGATCCATGAAGTAATCTTAAGTCCATCGTTTATAAGGAGAACATTTTGAGAATGGGGGAATTATTTAGGGTAATAACCTCATTCTTAATAATACATTTCGATAACCTAACCATAATAACTCATTAGAAATATTTTTATACAATTATAGGATATTATATTTAAATAATTATAATTCTATGTAGATGGAATTACTATTATATGACTCTATACATTTACATATTCATTACTATAACATGATATTGATTTTGTTAGTTCAATAGAATACGCGATTAATGTTATACCAACACCATTATTTTCATTAGTAATATATATCAATCCATTGATACTATTTATATATGATGTGTTGGAGTGTTATATATCATTTATATAACTCAAAATTTGTAATAAATAAATTTATTATCATTGTAAACTACTATATTAATATATGTAAATTACCTATAGCAACCTTTTTATAGAACACATTATCCTAAACCATAACCATATATACCATCAATTAGATAATTGAATGATTAAATAATTAATGAAATGATTCCATAATATTTAAAATATCATGAATTATAAAGATTGTATCAAATTATAAGGAATGATAATTCCTTTGTGGATGTCACATGAATCTATCATTGTTACAAACAACCATCTATGAAAATATAAAAAAACTAATATATGTGTAATGATATATTTAAATTTGTTTATATAAAAAAATATAAATAAATAAATATATATTTTGTTTGTAAGATGGTAATATATATTATATATGATGATAAGGAACCTTTATGGAATTTTTTATTGAAGGAATGGATTTTACCATCTAAATTTTCGATAAATTGATATAAATTCCATTTTCACCACCTATATTATTTTTTATATTTTATATACATCCATATGGATGTATTTTTTTAACATTATCATTAAATTTATGGGATTAAAACTTTTTACCATGTTTTTCACTTATTTGGGTTATGGTTAAATAATTACCAATGTCATAAGGGTTTGTGGGAAATCATATATTAATATCAAGATTATAGTTTTATAAATTCCTATTGAGAGAAATTGTTCTTATTTATATATTAATACCCATCTATATTATTATCCCAAAAATATTTCTCAACATTACAAGTATTAAATCCCTTTCACTAAACATTTGATTAAAATTCAACAAAAAGGATATATGAAATTGTATAACAATATATATATTTTTTTGAGGTAATGAATTATCATATAAATTAATAGTTTTTATATTGTTTTATATATATCCTTATCAATACTTATATGATTTAATAAAATAATTTTAAATAGTTATTTTCACAAAATTTATCCACTGTTATAATTTTTTATTATCATTTTCCTACAACATTGAGTCTCTTTACAAAAGAAATAATAGAAACATATTTTTAATGATTTTTATGATAATGAAAATTACGTATTTGATATATCAATTTCCTTATTGTTATTACACTATAGTTTTCATTTTTTTACAATGTTTTCTATAATATAAATTTCTTTGAAAATTTGCATTATCATTTAAATCATAAAAGATAATTGAATAATAATTCTTATTTTACAAGGGTACTATATAATTCTCAAAAAATAGTTTTTCCATATATGTTGGAATCCATTAATGGTTCAAATTCATAAGTAGTTGCATTCGAAGACTATATTAAAAAAATTATTCCATAGTATGTATTATGATCGGGATATGTGATTTTTCTCATGAATTCAATTTCATTTCTACAGTAGTAATGTCCAATTATTGGTATTTGAATTTCATCAAGTTCATTTTGTATAAATTATTCGGGATTTACATTATGTGAAAAGTGGGTCTATTCTAACTCTCTAATTCAATGTTTTCGGTGTTATTTATCTTGATTTAATTAATGGTATAGCTTGTGTTTTCCAACAAATGTTTTTTTGGCATCATCTTGTTTGGACAAAACTAAATTTTTCATTATTATTGGGCTTCCCCGATATATTATGTGTATATATAATTTTTATTATCAATGTTGAAAAATTTAATAGAATAAATTAGTGTGATTAGATATATTAAGAAACAAAATATGTGTATTCATGGTTTCTTTTAGATGATTTCATCCTCTATCACCCAGACATGATTATGAATAATAATGTATAAAATTTTATTAATGGGGATAGTCAATGATAGTAAAGTTCACAGTGTCCTTATATCTTATTCCCAGTTATATTCTAATTTTTTTCCTAGATTGGGTTTTCATAAATTTTGGAAAAGGTTTTGACACAAACGTAACTCAGGTATATTGTTATGAAATATTTATTATTCATTGAGTTATGGATTATAATATACATTTTTTTGGTTTGATTCTCTATTAGAATGCCCATGTTTCAAAACCTATGATGTAGATATAAAAAATTCTTCCATGATCCTCAACACCCATTTTGTGATACGAATAAAAAAAATTAATTATTATTATATTTTTCATAGTATTATAATCAAAAATATTTTCACGAGTTCCCATAGTATTGGATATGACTTTTTTTAACATCAATTTGGATATGGACTACTACACCATGTTTCAGGGCCTCGATTTATAATAGTCATTGACCAATTTCATTATTATCCCCAAATGTTGTTCATTATGTTTTCGTCATGGAGTGTCAGTTTTTGGATGGTATATCTTGAACCATATATATAAATATATGTAATATAATTTTTTATTTCGAATGCCTTTAATGGATCTATAATGTATGGAGTCTCCAATTTTACCCCTTTTTGGATAATTATATATAAGTATCCTATATTAAATTTTCACTGTTAAAATAAATATTTGAAGTGTGAGAAATCATTTAAATAATTTAATTATTTTTGGGATCACTTGTACCACCACCATGATTATGGAATTTATGAATCAAAACATCCATCAATTTATATAGTAATTTTTATTTTCATTACTGATGGTATCCTTGTGTAGTCATGTTGTCCATAAGAACATAGGAAAATGATTATATTTTATTAGTTGATTTATCTGAACATATTCATTATGAAAAGAAATAAATGTGTTCTTTATTGATATAAGAATCGTTTTTCCATTGAATTTTATATCAGAAGAACTATTTTCAGTAGATCAACAAGAGGTCGAGTCCATTAAGTCATGGAATGATGCGCGAAATGATTTTGACATCCAATGTGTTCAAGTCCTAATATGACTATAGTAACAAATTATTTTCGAATTCTATATAATCATGAGACCTATGAATTATTTTATTTTTAATGGGATATATTTCCATGGGGTTGCGGACATGAAGATGGTATAAATGAGCCCAATAAAGGGATAACTATGAAAACATGTCTAAAATGACCCTGGACATGTGAATGTGAAGAGGTATAATATTATTAATAAATTATAGGACCTGATTGAGTTATTATTTTGGTTCAATTGTATGTTTTATATGTATCATAGATATTGAAATAAAATTCACGTGATTTTCCCAAAAATTACCTTTACATCGATTCCATTTTTTATGGACAATAAAATTAATGGATGTATTTTTTAGGGATTGAATTATGGTTTTTAATGACCATATAAATAGAAAAGTATGGATTCTATCAAAGCAATCCCAAAAAATAATATTTCATGGATTATTTAACATCTCAAATAATGTTATTTTGAAAATAATTATAAGAATAGAATGTTAAATTCACTAGCTAAGGAAGATACACACATGATTCACCCATAGTAGGTACCTGATATAATTAGGTAGTGAAGGTTAATAACCAAAAATAATGAACTATAACATGATTTATTTTTGAATTATACTATAGTAAATTAATTACATAATTATCTCATATAATTTATAATAATTCATGTCAAGAACATTAATGAATGTAACATAGATAAAGTCATTATTCAAGAAAACATCTGGGGTTAGAATACACTAAATGATTGGTATTGTGGTTATTTAAACACCCTATGTAAATAAATGAATTTTATTTTATACAAACATACTATAAGTGATAATTATGTAATAAAATCATCAAATATTAGTATTTATCCCATAAATTAAAAAATGCATCATTACATATGTCAAAAATTCACATTGACAAAGCTATAGAATGATATTTGGGGGATTTTTTCATGAGATATAACCTTTGAATGGGCCAGAATTGAACATCAAAATTCAATATGAACAATGAATCCACACCCAACATAGTTGTTTTAAAAATGATTTTTTCATGAATCACAATATGATATTCCATACATAATCTCGAGGTGACATTGGTACAATATGGTCAGTAGTGGAAAACATAAATTATACAACAAAATGTCATCAAATTAAGGAGGCCATATTTTTTGGGGTATTGGGAGTGTTAAATATTAGTGATATACCCATGCCTTATTGATATCATACATGTATCATCTTAGATAGCAAAATAATATTTATATAATGGGGATTAAATGTAATTTATTTTATATTGGTTTATTAGATAAAATTATTCATTTAATTGTATTCATAGAGTGATTCATATTTTGAGTAGACTATGTATATTCTATAAGAAATTATTTATGCATATATATATTTCTTTTGTGGATCTTGGGATTATGTAATGTCATTGGATTTAATTTTATATAATTATATTTACAATTACATTGGTCAAATGTATACTTATGAATCCATATATGGAATTATGGGATATTACCCAATATAATGAGAAAAATATACGAGTGGTTTTTTATTGATATTGGTATTTCTTGAGAGATGATTGAGAAATTGATAAACATCATGATGACCATATAATATATATCTTCCAATACAATTCATATTATAAACATTACTGGTGAATAATAAAAATCATAGTTTGTGACTATCGATTTTTGTTAGTTTATCTAAATTTAATTCATTATCATATGAGAAAATATGGGGATCTAAAATTAGTTATGCAGATATTATGAAACTTATATCCATATTAAGGGATGATTCATATCAATTTTCTCTATAAAAAATATTCATCTCTAAATATGACATTATTTATTCATCCTTATTTATATAGAATGTTCATTGCTAACAAAAACTGACTTGGTATAATAATGTAGAGATTAGGGTCACTGAAACCTATATATATACTAACATATGTGTCATTGACAAAATCAAAAAGTTTTCATGATGAAATTTCATACCTTTTATTATATTATGTGGCCTTATTTTTATCTCCAAGAAAATATTGGATATAAGATGTTGACTGTAAAATCCAACGATTGTAGTTAGTCACTAAAAAATATAGCAGTAGCTTATTATAGAGAAAAAAAGATGGTGTGGAGGTTGTAATGACATTATCCTTAGTTTCCAAGAATTATTCCTTCAGGATAAAAAATTAAATTATTTTTTTTGTTTTTTAATCTGATATATCCTTTAGGATTTGAATTTAGGTTATTTATGTGAATGAGAAGTGGAATTAAAAATAAGATTGTGTGTGGTGATAATAGGGTACCCATATGCCTTGGATAGCATGACCAGTGGGGTGGTTTCATAATCCTAGTTTATATTATAAGTGATTGGATCTAATTTTTGAAGTATCATGTACATTTTTTGTGTCATGGAAGGTACTTCACAGACTCTTGGAATGAAATCCATTTTTAATCTGTATTTAAGACAATTTAGCTTATATGATTGATCATAATAAGGCTATAACTAAATAATTGACACATAATTCCCTATTGTTCACTCCCGTATAGAACTCCTCTACTCTCCAATGAAATATAGGTAATCTCATCCTCCATCATTTATCTATATAACATTAAATGTTTTTATAATAATAAATTCACCATGTTAAATTTATAGATTACTATTTATTTTATTTTGGGGTCACTCATGATTCTATTAGGTGTGTAATTCACTTTCACATAACAAGGGATTGTTGGTTCATCCTAAATAACTAACATTCATCAAGTTTGACCGAAATATTTATCTAGAAACAAATTATATAAGTAATTACCTATGGTTTTATTTCTTGATTTCATCATTTATATCATGATTTTATCCACAAATAAATCTCACATGGTTATAGATTTGTATGATGATCTTGGTGGTTTATTGGGAAACTTCCTTTAACTCTGAGGTCCTTTTCTATAAATTATTTTTTATTCTAAATTCATCTTTATCTCAAACTCACATAGTTATTGTTAGTAATGTTTCTATTATATTAAACACATAATAATTGATGGGTTTGTTATAAATAAACTTATTTAAACCTAAATTTATAAATATAATAATTTTATAGTTGGATTGTGTTTGAAATTGATAATGTTATTATTAATATGCAATTAATTATTCTTTGATTACTTTTGGTAAAATTATTTAGTATGTATATTGAATGGGAGATGTGTGGGAGTCATAAAATCAGGTTATTCAATTGTAATCTATAATTCTCTTTAGTATTAGAAAATATTTTAGAACATATTTATTATTGAATATCCATAATAATTTTTAAATATGTATCATTATTTTATATAATATGATGACAATGAGATTAACATTTTATATTATTATTTCATAGGTGTTGTCTACATAATATTGGATAATTATTTAGATCAATAAGAATTTTTATATTCACGTATCATTATTTAATTTTGTGCTTTCATGTAATTATAACCACATAGTCAGAATGTTACTAAGAACTTATTGAGATGCAATAAAATATATGGTTACCATGTAAACCTAGATTAACAAGGTAATGTTTATAGAATATCATCTTCCAATACCGAATCTCATTTATAACCCCATCTATCATTCCTAATGACTATTTCTTCTTCTTTGGCTAACATTGTTCATTTCTATACTTGAATGGATGGTAGTGGTTCTATAAGGCCTTGGAATGCTGATGCATCATGCCATTTTATTGTGTGATGAAAATTATTTTAGGATTCATAAATCCCCTTATTCAACCTAGGTATTGTGGGGTGGTAATGAATGGGATTTGTGACCTCCCATTAGTGGTTTCTAGAAATTCACATCACATACTAGGGAAATTCATCAAGGAATCCCATGAGAAGACACCCCTAATAAAATAAATCATAATGTGAAAGGGAAGTAGTATCCACAATCTGACCATTGAATCAATTTGGGATTCAATTTGGAATAATTTTTGGATAATTGTTTTGGTAGAACACACTCTTGGATTGATAATTTCAAATTTTAATAATGGGATTATGATTCAAAACAACAGTCACATGTATATACCTATGATTATAATCCTTTTAATGATCATATTTATTTGTTTTTATATGTTTTAATTTCTCTATGACAACCATAACATTATTTATTTTTCATACTTCCCACTCCAACTGTAAATTGTTTTTTATATAGTAATAAAAATTATAATTTGAAAATGCATGGGGTACACAAATATAAAGACCCATGAATATATGAACCCTTATTTGTAATTCAAAATGTGTATGGAACTGACATAACATTATAAACCTTCATTGTAAATAATTCAAGATATAATATTCATTATCATTTTAGACAATTAGCAGAATATCATAGTAATTATTATAGGAATTTAGCCTCCAATAAATCATTATTATTTCATTGACTTTACAATAACTTCAAAAATACATATTAAACTAACTTTAATTTATTTTAGTCTCTATTCCATAATATATAAACTATAATAGGATGTTAAATTTGGGGTGTTAGATGACCATTTTGAATATTTTAGTCAACTCAAATATGCTCTTCATTTGAATGATTTCCAACAGATAAAATTGTGATTGATAAAAGGTAATGATACTGCATTTAAGATCTAATATGGTATGGTCAGATTTTGATTGGTTGAAACCATTTTTGGTTGTTTTTGTGGGTATCCAAGGTTGATGATATAAATGGTATCTACTATGATATCTATGTATGAAAATTTATTTAGTGGCCAAATTTTGAGACACAGAAAATTTATTGTAACTCTACATTTATTTATATATTTTTCCATGGATTTTATCAAGGGGGTCTTTTTGAATGTGTAGAATTGTTTAGTGTACATTTATGTTTAAAAATATCACTTTATAAAATATTTATATTTTACATATATCTTCTTATACAAATCAAATAATTCTATAAATTATGAGTCACTAGGTATTTTGTTCACTTGAATTCCAGAGTTGTGTCATTTATATTGACTCATTACATCACGGTGAAAAACTACAACCCACATACATTTTCTAAAATAAATGATAATGAAAAATATATTAAGAGGCATAGATATATTTCTAATTTATTTTAGTTACCCTAGCCTATACGAATAATTTTTCTAGTACATAGTGATTATATTATATATATATATTAATAGTTATGTGATATATTTCTAAAAAATATATAATTATAAGTTTTTTAAAAAAAATTAAATATATGTAGAATAATTCAAATGTTAATGGTAAATATCATATATGCATGATTTTATTATATAATATTATATTATAAATTATTTAATGCATTAAAATTTTAATTGATATTATTATTGAATTACTATAAGCCTATGATGAATAAATGATGATGGATTTCAACAAATATTTCATTATGATATCCCATGATTCCCACGGTGAAAAAAATCAGACCAATGAAATTGATTACAAAACAAATGTGACTTAAACCAAGATCTATGATATACCATTATAGTCATGTAGGACATATTTCTATATGATATCATGTAAATAAAACTTTATATGTTTTCATATATATGTTTATGTAAATAGAATAATATGACGGACTTGAAAATGTATATTTATAAAACTCTTCATTTCACTGCATATTATTAGAAATTATGCAATATCATAGTGGGATTATCAGGGATAAATTGTTGATCTTGTTTTATATACATTGTGAAGTACCATAATAAGTCATTGTATGTCATGTGTTTCCCATAAGAAGGGATAATAAAATGAAAATTTAAATGGATGAGTCATTCAAATTGAAATTTGTTGGCCATCCTAAAACACTATTTTTGGGAGTGAATAAAATTATATTTCATGGAAAAAAATCTACAACATGTTTCACCATTTCTCTAGAGTTCCACTCATAATATATCATAATCTTGGTTAAAATAGAATTTCAATGATATATCTAACTGAATAGTGAATTATAAAAATAGAAAACCACGAATCATGTATCCATAACATAGATTGATATACTCAATCATAATAAGTATTCCTCATTAATGAAGAATCATTGATTCAATTCTATATTTTTATTACATTTTTTCAATAACATGTATAAAAATATACCAGGCATTGACCATGAAAAAAATGAATAGTATATAGAACCTCAATCTGGCATCTAATACCATAAATTCCATATAAAGGATAATTGATTATTTCTATCACATTATATGTCATAGTAATCATATATTTCCAAGATATCTATGGATATCAATTTTACTACCACTCTAAACACCCATATCAATCACTCTAAATTTCCATACTCTACGATATGAACCCATTCTAAAAACCCTATAAAGCTCACCAATATATCATATACATTATTATTATATATTAATAATCATATCATGAGACTAAAAAATTTCCATATCACTAATAAATGTATAATTTACTATTCAATGTGTCATTCCATTCAAGCTAGAAAATTACCATTCAATATCCCGATCAAAAAAAATTATTAGTAATTTATATATATAAAAATAAATGTCCTGTATGATATGAATTCGATTATATATATAGTTATGAAGTATTTTTTAATAATGATCAACCCTATCAATATAAATGAAAAAAATTTTAATTAAAGATAAATTAATCATAATATCAGTATCAATTAATAATAACCCCGTGTGTATCTATTGAAATTAGTGGACTGTGTGTATAAATATTGATTATCATTAACAAGGTTAACATATGAAAAAAAATCTCTACTGTATATGGGTTATATATATAAAAATAACTAAATGTGATATTTATATTATAATGTAAATCAATATTCGACAAAATCCAAAGACATTAACTGACTATAATGTCTATGATACAAATTATTTCCAACATACCCATGTTAGGCCTAAGGAAGTGAAAGTTATCTGAATCCCCAAACCATTTGTGTGGACTCCAATTGAGGACTCTACAATGGTCATTTTGATAATCATAAAACATTTTATTGATCCCCCAAAAACCCTTAAATTCGTAAAATCATATATGAAACACATCATAAGAGTGGGAAGCAGTGAAAAAAATTCCATGATGACATTGAAATGATGTATTATAGTGTATCAATGTATCCATTCTAAGGATCCACAGGGTCTATGAGTTGTATTCATATTTATTTTTTATTTCCAACAAATATTTTTTATTATTACATTATCTCTCTTCCACCTCTAATTCCATATTCTTATTTAACTTCGTCACTCTAAATCAATGTTCATTAGAATTAAATCGGTGGTGAATGCTAGGGGAGCCTATTTTTTCTCATGGTATTATCTTTATTTCTTGTTTTATAAAATAAATTTAATGATTAATAATTATGTTAGGATACATTAAACTAGTTGGTGTTTCCATTTTCACTCACACAAATAACTATACAACTTCCTATATGAAACCTATTCTACCTCTCTAATTTGTAATTATCCTCTATCTATAGATATTGATTGGAAGGGAAATGAAATAGAACATTGAATAACATTGTGGATGTGTTGTGAATTAATATGTTAAGAGTGTTAATGTCCCATTTTATATAACATATATGGGGTATTTTGGTTTTTTTAAGGTCCTAGAAACACATTGATATACTCTAATATTAATATTATTAGATGAAAGATATTGGTTTTCATGATTGTAGTAAGTGATCTTATGAAATTAAATGATAATAAGACTAATTACATGTGGCCATCCAAATTGTTTAATCAATCTCTATTTAGAAATTTTAAAAAATGGAGATGGAGCCTTTATTTATTAATAACCAAATGGAAAAAATTCATTCTATGTATAGGGTAACCCATTACAAAGCTATATGTTCGATGACCCAAATGACCAATTTGAGTGGCATGAAGGTCCTTGATCATTAAGCCCAAATATAAGGATCAAAGACTATTTTAGCCCAAGGGACCCTCTAGTGAATAGTAATGCTATAATAACCAAGTTACTATTGTATGGGCCCAACTACCATTCCTGTAATAGAACATACCACCATAACAGTTCCACCACTTCTATAGTTCTACCAAATCTACAGTACTACTATTGTAACATGGTAATTCTCTTCATCCTATATATCTACATTAAGACACAACCGCAGACAACCACTTGGTCTAATACCATATGAAGTTAAATATAATCTGATCAATCTAGTGATAATAACCTAATTTAATATGCTAATGTTTATAGGTATGTTTTATTCAGTATTTTTCTCCACATCACATTTATATATACAAATATATTCTTTAACTATTTTTCTTTTTCATTATATAAATTATTAATTTTATATTTAATACTATGATATACAAATATATGTAACTATTACTAAATAAAATATCATAAAATTTAATTTTTATTATGGATTATATGATTTAATTATCTGGTAAATAGACTAAATATAAACCCAATAATTAATTAATGATGATATTAACTTCTCAAATTTTCTCGAAGAAGATGAAAATATCTACTGGTAAGAATATAAATTGTGTAAGATGATGTGTAAGATGGGATTAATAGAATTATTTTCCATGAACATTAACATTTTCAAAAACATGATTACATTATACCACTATTTAATTTTAAAAAATCATTAAAAATGATCTTGATTTAGAAAAAAAAATGCCGAAAATGAATGATTTCGAGGAGTTAAAAGAAAAAATATTGTTGAAAACAGACACCCTCCAATAATTCATAAAATATGATCCCACATAATAAGGAGAATAAAATAATTATGATTAAATTGAGTTTCCAATACATTATATGAGATTTAAAATTTTTGAAAAAATTTAAATTTAATTTTCCAGGATGAGACCAATTTAAGAGTTATCTAATTTAAGGTCCCAAATTCTAATCAAGTCATAACATTTTTTTCTAGAATATATTTGTTTTGATAGCGTGATCAGCACTATTTATTATTATAGAATTGATTTTTATCTGTACTAGAGCCAAAATTATTTTAAAAACACTCATATATATAATACATTATGAATCCAATAATTTCACAACCAAAAACCTGGAACAATTTAGAAATTTTTGGAATGAAGGACCTCAACTAGAAGGTCGCCTATGAGAGAAATGGAATATTTTTTTACCCAAAATAATACATCAAATATTAAATATTACTTCAACTAGAACAAAATTTATCTATCACATTTATTAGATAAATTTCACATTGAATTAAAAGGAATATAAAGTGACACAAACAATATACTCAGCATAAAATAATATCAATGATAAATTATCCCCTACCCATACAAAATATATATGGAATGATAAACAATAAAAAAGTATATATTGAAATAACGAAGTACTAAAACACCTCAATTTCTATACATAGAGTAGTATCTGCAATTTTAAAACAAATTAACTATAGAAATACATGTTAATATTATACAGAGGATTTTACATATGATAATTTAGTATGAATATACATCAATTAAAATAAACACCCATATGATGTGTACATTATAGGGTTGACATGCATGAGATTATAAAAATATTTATGTAATGAAATATAGAATAAATATCGATATTATATAATACACAATCCAAAATGTTCACATTTCCACAAAAAAATAACACATAATTAAATAATTGTTATAAAATAAAAAGATGTTTTTTTCTGATTTTAGGAATTGAAAATTGATGAAGGAAATGTCCAAAAAATCATTTTATTTATTGAAATAATAGTTGAATAAAAAAATAACAAAATAATTTCACACCTTATAACAATCTAGTTTGTTAAAAGACCCATAAGAAATAATCCTTGATGGAAATATCATTTTTATATAATATGGAATACATCCATCCAAATCTTACACTTCTATTACATATCAATATAAATACCATTTGAACTAAAACTTGTAGTGAGTATATAGAAATGATACTACATAACTAAACAAAAATATGAGGATGATTAAAAAAATAGCATCACATAATGAGGTTTCCCCATCAAACATCCATATAATAAAAACATTATACATATCAATTAAATTTTTTGAAATCCCAATTAGGAATATTTTATTTCAGTTAATTTCTTTTAAATTTTATTTTATAAGATATTAAGTGGAAATAAATCTAAATTTCCTATTTATCTTTTATATTTTTTTATAAGATTCACCATTTAGGTTCTCAACATGTCACAAAGTAATATTTTGTTTATTTTTATTTGTTAACAATTCTATTCACTCTCTATAACCTTTCATCGATCCCAAATAAGTTATACTAGATTATTCTTACACATGAAAACATATAACCCATGAATCCCCCATAAAAAATCTACTTTCATAGTTAATCAATTATTTCAATCAATTTTTAAGCATAAATTACCTTATATTCTTCAATTAAAGGATCAAAAATCTCTTTGAGAGTGATTCCCCATTTAAATTAGTATAAATGAATCTATTTTGAATGGATATTAGTGGGAATGTAATTTATATTAACTAGTTTCTACATAATAACCATAATATTGAAGATGTTATTTAACCATCAAATTTTGGAGTTTTTATATATTCTTATCTAGATACAAATATTCCTAGAGAAAGAAGTTCATGAACTCAACAAAATGTTCTATCTCACTTTTGATATAATGAAAACTTTTCATATCAAAGGTCAATTATAATGAATTTCTAGTATCTTCATTTTAAAGGGGATGTTTTTTAGCGACCCAATGATTTATCAATGTAATTTACCCTGTGGATATATAATTGTGTCATATTCGTTAATATAATACATTATAATTTCCACAATCCACATTATAAAATAAACTACATTATATTATATTAATTTAATCATTCCAAAGAGAGAACTAATGTTTCCATATGAATTGGAAGTATCGAAAATGGGAAAATTGAAAATAAGATTATAGTAATAGAAAATAATGGATATTCAGATTCCCCCATTATAATATCAATCACAAAAAACACTGTAGAAATTAATAAGATTATTAGTGAAAAAATTGGAACCTTGAAAATGAATATATATATATAAATGTTAGATTAAATGAAATTCAATGATCAATGAATGAATGATGTGTATTTATATAAAGTATGTAACCCATATGACCATTAAAAATATAACTATTTTAAATGTTACTAGACCATTGGAAAAATACTTTGACTTCTAGTAATAGTAACATATCTCATATAATAGTATCCCAAACTATGGATGTGTAAAATAACATTTCTTTATCTTCTAAAATTAAAATATTATATATATATATACTATTGTATAAATAGATATATTTTTTGAAATTTATTAATTATGTGATTTCATTTTTATAAAATATAAATATATCTTTTCCCTAATTATAACAAATATATTAATTTAAAGAGATTTTATTTTCATCAAATGGATATATAAATTAATATTATTTTTAAATTTTAAAGATAATAATATATTATGAGATTATAAAAAATTTATTAGTTGGTAAAAAAATTGATTATGATTTTAAAATTGGTAATTCTCAAAGAGATGATGATTTTGCTAAAAAATAAATAAATTTATCAAACATAGATATATATTTTAATTAAAAAAAATCATTTTAAAATATCTAAATTAAAATATATAAATTGTTATTTATGGTTTTTTTAATTAGTAGAACACTCAGATAATATTGAAATATGCTAAAAGTTGGTATTTGAAATAATAAGCTAATGATATTAATTTTTATTAATTAATGATTTATGAACCTTTCAGTTCAAAATCACATAAATCATTTACATTATATGGTATCATGATTCATCAATATTTTTTTAGGAACTAAAATAACAAACTAATGATTATAACATTAAAACAAAATTCCACTCAACCTCTTATAAATATCACCCCTAATGAAAATAAATTATAAGACATGGAGATTTCAAAATTTATACCAAATTACCTTCCCCATTCACTCCTCCATGTCTCAGTACATTGTTTCTTTTCAAAATTTAAATCAAATGAGCCTTAAAGGGTATCATAAATGGAGAAAACCAAAGTTAAAGATAAACATTAATGTAAATTTCAATTAATTTTATGCTACACATAATCACCCTATATTACCACAATACAACAAAAAATTGTAACATCCTTATCCAAAATAAATTATTATGATATTATTATGGTCATTTAAATTTCATACTCTCTTTTTTCTTTCATTTATAATGTTATAACATTTATCATAATATGGTTGGTTTACCTCCTCAAAGAAAAACATTTTTTTCTCTACCACCTTCATGGATAGTTAGAAAAAATATAATATTGGTATAATAATAATAATACTAATAATAATAATATAAGTGTATTATAACTTATTTGACATTAATTAATTTTATTATAAAGATTTAAATTAATAAAATTATCTGGTTTATAAAGGTATGTAAAATTGACAGAAGGATCTTACCCCATAATGTTAACATTTTTACTGAGTAAGTCATCCAAAAATCGTTACAAAAAATGATATTTGGGAAGATTAGAATATATTAAAGAATATTACTACAATTTCGATTCAATTTATTATTTTTAGTTTCATTTGAAATTAACATAAATAATTAACCACAAGTGATCTGATCATGGAACCACGAAACAAACACCCTTAGAAAATAAAAATTAAAAATTTTATCAGGATGAAATATTTATAAATGATTATAATTTTGTTATTATAAAAAATATGGTCAAATAAAATTTTATATGTTAGGTATTTAATGAAAGTGAGTTTATAATTTTATACATTATTTGAAGTTATATAAATAGTCCTAATCATATTGTAGGGAATATCTCTGAGCGCCTTTTTTTATTTTGGATATGAACCATATCTATATAACATACTTTCTATTACTATTTGTATAATGGAATAATTCTTAGTTATATAAATATTTATATTATTTATATAAAAATATTATTATCCATTCTATTTGTGGGGATAATTCATGTCTACGTTCATTTGTCAAATGCATTATTTAATATGAAATCCAATTAAGGGGAACTTTTATACCCCTTATTATACATAAGTAACAATCATTAAATGTATTTATTAAAAATTACAATTTCATTAATTACATGGATATTATAGGTAAAACCATTAAATATTACCTTGATGTTTTAATGAAAAATACTTAATCTTTCTCTAATATTATATAAAAGATTCTTTAAAACATTGTTTTGGAAGATTATATCGATAACCAATTCCAAACACTTTTTTTGGTTGTTTTATAAATTAAATTCAGATTTTGAGACCTATTATTATGTTCCATGATAGTAAAATTAATATTAAATACATTTTTTATTCAATTTTTAAAATTCATTAAATTTCTGTTGATAATTATATATGGTATTATATGCATCAAATTTCCTTCATGACTATTTCTTATTTTTATAATTCATGACTGATTTACTTCAATGTAAACCCAATTAATTGTCATGTTATGATGCATGTTCCAATATAGAACACTTATTAAATGGGTATTTTTTTGAATCTTGAGATTCTATGTATGGGATTAAGGAGTAAATCTAATACATGATCAGACTCTACAAACCGTGTGATGTGGCCCTAGTAGTTTTCCTTTACTTATTATTATTTCATATTATATATTGATAAAAATTAATATGTTCTAGTATTATGATTAATAATTAATTATTATATTCTCCCATATGATTATACCTGAACCTTATAATTTAAGATATCATGTTATTCCTTTTGACTCCAATAATATGTTTCAGGTTAATGCGTATTCCCCTACTGGGATTTTTAACACAACACTTTTTCTTATATATTCACTAGGTTATCCAATGTAAGTTTTTGAGATCAATGAAATTATTTATATTTTTATGTACATTAAAATATAGATGATTTATTTTACATTCATTTAGGTTGTTTAATGTTAATAGTATTCCAAAAAATCAGGGCCTCTAGATTCATCTGTTTTATTTTTTTGGAATAATTTTGCTAAAAATCATGTCATAATATCTGTAGAAATCCTTAGTCCACTAATGATTTCATTAGAGTATATTCTTGTTGATTTATTATTTTCACTATAATAGTTTATTGAGAACCCTATGAATTTTTATACTTAAAAGAAAAAATATAAAAATATTAGTGATGTTTATAGTTTGATGTTACCAAATAATTACATAACTATCCAGATATTTCCATTGAATGAGGCTCTAGAATAGTCTTACATTGTGTTCATAACATTTAAAGGGGATGATCTAAAGTTAAATTTATCATTATTTTGTGCATGAAAAGGATAAAATGTTTTTCACCTCAATTGAAACTCGCAATGGATATGTTTTTTCAAATTCAATAAATCATTATTATCCAATATGAATGACAATACTGAAAATTAATTTTTTTCTAATGGAAAAAATTAATAGAAAAATGGGAAATGAAACTATTCCAAAACAATTTCGTTAACTATGTAAATATCTGACATGGTTATTAAATATATTACTATGAATATTGGAGACAACCACACTATGTAGTCCTAGTATAATGTTGATACTTTCTTATCTGGATCATTATTTACATTATCATCAAAATTATTGTCTATCTAGTTCCTTCTGTGGATATATTCTTCCAAATTAATCATCATTCCCTTGAGAAAACACACTGAAATGTGATCATGTATGTTGATCCACACCTTCTATATTCATTAATTAAAAATATATTCATTCAATTATATTTTCATGAAAATTTATGTTGATTAATTCAAATGAACGTCTTATTATAACATTTCCTCCATAAATAATAGAATGAGCTTAAAAACTTCCCTATTATCTCATTACACATTTTCTATCAACCTGTTTAGAAATTCATTTAACACTAATTAATGGTTTTTTGTGATTAATTTAAAAATAAGAAAATTACTCTCCTCATATAGATCATTCTCACCCAACATTCCAAAACACTGTTAATAAACATCCATAATTATTGATTCCACTAATCATATCATTGCACAATTTTTCTATTCCTCACAAAAATATGTAGTTATATTTTTTTCAAAATTCAACTATTCTTTGTGAGGACATTCATTTCCCTTCTTGAAAATATGTAAATTTGAAGAGAAATTATTTCCTCTTCTCCCTACTTTGATCAAGACCCAACCTTAAAGGCACCTTGGGAGTCCAACCCAAAATGTGTCTTAAGTTGTGAGTCTTATTTCTTTTCATTTAGTTCAATATCCTTAGAATTCCATGTCTATAAATACTTTTGTTTATATCTTTGTATATATGTTTATCATCCTTCAAGATAAACATTCTTATTTGAATTTCCACAAATTATTGTGAAATGGTTTTGTAGCTAAATTTCCCATAAAGATTTTCATCAGTCTAATGACCTCATTCTCAGAGACAAAGCTGCATTCAGAACTGGAAAATCATTCTACTCATAAAACACTCTTGATATTCCCTATGTAAAATAATCTCTTGTGTTAGTGAATTTCTTAATCTTATATTAATTATTCATCCCTCTAGACGTAACCAAATTAGAAAATTATGGTGAAGACTCTCAAGAGGGATTTTATGTCTTCTTAAAATCATCCAAATCACTCCTCAACATTGAAATATATCACAAAATCATAGTATAGAATTCCTAATTCACATATTTTCATAAAAAAGATCATAATTTATTCCTTCTTTATTGAAAAAACCAATAATTATATTAGTGGTAAGAGATGGCCTAATCGCTTTCCCTTGGGAAACATCACTATGGAGATACCTAGGACCACTTAGACATGAAGGAATAAAGTGACCAAAATTCCTCTAAGAAGAGGAAAACAATATCCAAGACTTTAATAAAACATTACTCTTAAAATAATATAATTCTACAATGCAAATTTTATCCCATTTAGGGGGTGTATTGGAAGAATAGACTTAGACACATATACCAGGGAAACATGGTCAAATCCATTGTTATTCTACTGTTCAAACACAAAAAACGACCTACCACATTCCCCTAGTTGTGGATGATTGATTGATTTTGGAATTGAAGTGGAAGTTATGGAATGCTACCCAAAAACTGTATTTAAAGAATAAAAATTCTTCTGAAAATAATATGACTTCCAAAATAGGAAGACATGGGATCTATTGCAAAATGAAGGAAATCTAGACTATAGAATAATCAAATAATCCACTTAGGAGAACTGATTCATTAGGTGCTTCATATCAAGGAGGCAAAAATTCAAAAATTCCATTAAAACATGATAACTAAACCTGGATACTTTGAAGGAGTCAATTGACAGTTGATGCATAATAAATATATCCAACAATGTAATGTTTAGGAGAGATGAGGCCTCCATGAACTCCAATGATGAAATTGAATGGTGAGGAAAACTATGAAAGAGATCTTTCACATTAGGAATAAGAACTTTGATATATAATAGAGGGTGGGAATATGGGGTATATAATGGGAAGATGAGAAATTTTATGCACTAGGGGGAGCCAAAGGGTTTCCCACAAGATGGGGGTGGGACCTTAGTGGTGGCCATCACCTACAGAAATATTAGTCGTACCCAAGTTAGAGGTGGAGTGAGGATTCTATAGAAGTCCACAATTAATTAATTGAATTGATGTTTTAGTATTAGAACTAAATAGTAAAACATAACATTCCTAACATTGATTAAATCCTTGAAACTCAGAAGATATTATTTATGTGGAATTTATATAATATTCTATTTATATTCATAGTTTTCCCTATTACATATTTTTTTCTGTATTCCATACCATTTTTTATTTAAAGGATGGCAATACAAAGTATCATTAAAAACCCAAAATAATTTTTTCCCTAATGATACTCCTAAACTTATTAGTGAATAATATGGGAATATCATATAAGTAATAGAAAAAATGAATCATGTTATGAATAATAATTTGAATTATGTGGAACACCATCCTTATTCTATGAAATAGAATGTTGTTGTTGAGCAGTTTATACAACAATAACAACCAACATTTTTTGGATACATTGATTCCCCTGTTATTTAAGAAATGTTAAATTCAATTATCAATATATTATTTATATTCTAGTACTCAAAAAATGAATTTGTTTTGGAAATTTATTTAATGGAGGGGAAACTGATTACATGTTGGAATTGGTTAAACACACAATGTACATGAAGGAAACGAATTCCATGAAATAGATAGCATTCAAGAAAATATTTTCCCTAAACACTATTTATAATATATATGGAGTTACATGGACTAAATAAAAATTATGATTTTTATATCAGAGTGTATGAGGAAAAAATTAGAAAAAATTTAGGGAATGCCACCACATTCATCACTAACACTGAATTTAATGTGGAATAATAATTTTCCAGATTAACACTATTCATATGTATAAATTTAGTGATATGATAAATTAAAATATATGATGATTGTGTTCATTGTTCGCTTATGGTCAAGATAAAGATTGGAGACTCTTTATGGTTTTTTGGGCCTATAGATAAATAACACAAAATTATGTTTTCATTGTGAGGATCAATTGATAGATATCATGGAGGAAATAAAATCCAAATTCCAGCATGTTAATAATGTTGGAATTAGTATCCTATAATATATAACAATGGAACATATAGATGCTTAAAATATAAAAAATATGAGAATATTAGAAATCAATTTCGAAGAGAGATAAAGAAACCCTATAATCTTGTTGAAGAAAATAAGTATGATATCAAAAATTTACCTATGTTATAATGTTTCAACTATAAGGAAACTGTTATTTGTGTCAATGAATTCCATAATCAAAAGGGTTCTAAATATATTCAATGAAAACCAATGCTACGACAAAGAGTAAATGGAATTGAATTCATTATCACTACTACTAAGATGTATTTTTATATCGATGTGGTGTAATGTACACTAGTTATTAAATTAAAAATAGTGAACATACATTTTGATACTGGTTCTAAAAATTCATTCATATCATTAATTTTTTTTAGAACTATTTTAACACCACCTAAATTCATGGGGGTTGATATATCTGTCATAACTAAAAATAGATACACTATTGAATCCCTTGTATATAAATTTGTTGCAATCAATGGTTTCTAGTAGAATCCAATATAATTTATTTTTATTCATCCATTAGTGTAAATTTAAAATACATTGGGAATTTATATGATGTACTTATATAAATCCAACTTTAATAGTTGGGGGATGGGGATCGCCTTTCATAAATATAGTCATGCTCTGATTTTATACCAACGTATAGAGGAATATGATTCTATTACAAAATAATATTTATAAATAATAGATATTATTTCACTATTATTGTGAATATCTAACTCAATTTTATGAAAAACTACAGAGTGTCGTTTTTTAAGACATTCCCATTGTGAAAGAATATAATAATATATCACATTAATAGTTTCTTCTTCTGTATCCCAATTGAGTTGTAGTGTTCCTTTTAGATCATAAAATTGGATATATTCCTATATAAAAGACTCCATACATAATGGGAAAAATGGTTTAGGAATTTTTACAATATATATTATAAATCAATTTTAAAATGGGATTTATACACCATAATTATTCACTTTGGGGTGCATGTGTACTCTTCATCAAGAAGAAGAAATGATAAAATCACCTCAATATTGGTTATGGGGATCTAAAAAACATACCAATAAAGATAAATTATCTACTTCTAAGGATAGAAAAACAATTTGACCAACATTTTGGGGTCAAATAATTCTATTATATGGACCATAAAATGGTATATCACCAATTAATGGTAAACAAGGAATATATTCAGCATTATAATTTTCAATTGAGGTTTAGACACGTTGAGTCCATAGTGATACTTCTTCGACTCTATAATTCCCTAAATATCATTATTGACAAATGAATAGTGTATTATGAGATTAATTTGAAAAATTTATTCAATAATATCTTGATTATATATAAAATAATACAAAATAAAGGAGTAATTAGAGTATTTGAATAATGGCCCAATGTATTTTTAAAAGGAGTGGCATAATGCATTTTCATGTAAATGTAATTTCTATTCAGAGGAAATATCACTCTTAAGGAATGTTATTCCTAGAAAAGTTATATATATATATATATGGATCATTCTATGAAAAATTAAATTTAGGAGTGTCCCATTACATCATCTATAGTGGATATACATTGTTTCATTGGACTATATGATTATTACCAAAGATATATGAGAAACATATTATGATTTCAAACCCCACTGGCAATGGTGACTCAGAGGGGAGTAATGTTCTTATGGAAAAAATAATTTGAAGAGTTATTGATTGATTTGAGAAAATTAATTTCAAAATATGATCCATTATTCTTTCATCAACATTGTATCATTTAATAGAATACAATAATAATTTAAAGAAATATCATATTTTTATTTAATCAAAATTAAATTTCATATCATGTGACTAATGGTAAATCAAAGTCAATGTGAATAACTAGCCAATAATTTATCTAGATATGGATGAATTAATGATCAAATTTAGTAATCTATGGAACTATATATATGGGAAGAAGTGTAAAGTATATACAAACTATAATATCATCAAATTTATATTCACACAAAAGTATCTTGATAAGATATTGTGATGACATTTAAAAATAATAATGGACTAAGACTACTCAATACACTAGAATCATGTGAAATAAAATAAATTGTAAGATTTTTTAAGTATAAAAGAGGACAAATAATAATCAATAATGATAATTGATATGTTTTCAATATAATTAGAAGTTAAATGGATTAACATGAGGGGTTATAATGTATGGAACATCATAATTCCATTTAAAAATGATCAATCAATAATCCCTTATATATGATATAAAGTATGACCATTGAGATTATTTCAATGTTCATAAGAAGGAGGAATCTATATGAATAGTGAAATACACAGAATTTATAATTGATGTAGAAGGATTTGTATGACTTGATTCGTGAATTTGTGTAGAATAATATATATATAGGGATATTTTGAATGATGCATATAGATCTACATTCTCCATTGACCCAAGGAGTAAAAATATGTATCAATATATCAGAGGGAACTATTTCTGGATTGATATTAAGTTACATATAACTATATATAATTCATCATTTTCTTGAATGTTAGTTGGTGAAGGATTGAGGAAGAAGTCAAAATAGATGATGTACCTATTACCCATACCTATATGGAAATGGGAAAACAACACCAGGGAAATTGTCATAGTCTTCCAAATACATCATGATGAAATAATTATATATACGGTGTGTCCAATCACTATACAATTAAATCTCATTTCCCAATAAGTTTAGGGGACTTCACACTCAATCAACATGTGAGGATATACATTTGTGAACTCTTGAGATAATATGGAATGCCACTATTAATTATATCTATCTATGATACATAAATTGGATAAAGGATTTAGAAAAGTATTCAAAATGCTGAAAATAATGATTTGAAATTATATTTGGATAATTTCCCAAAAACTAATGGTGAATATAATCAAACTTTTTGGAAACATTAGAAAATGATGAGAGAATTCTAAAGGGGAATCAATAGAGGATGGTTTGACCTTCATTCTCTTATTGAGTTCTCATATAATAGTTGTTTATACTAAATAATCCAAATTGATACATTTAAAGAACATTATTTGTTAAGATGTAGAACAAATTTTTTTTGGGATGATGTTTGTGAACACAAGGCTCTAGGTCATGAAATGGTTGAGAAAATGGTGTAAAAGTTCATGATAATTCAGTAGTATATTAGGGTTTCTCAATGCAAATGAAAGAGAAATGTAAAAAATATTCTATGATGCCATAAATTTGATATTATAGATGATTTGATCCTCCACATATCTCCATCAAATAAAATCAGGATATTTAGCATGAAGGGAAATTTAATATCTAGGTATATCATCCCCATTGAGATTTTCGATCACAGTGAAGTGGTGTCCTATCTAATAAAACACCCAAAGCTCTTTCCAATGTACATGATGTATTCAATGAATCCAAATTGGTGATGTAAATACAATATCCATAACATATATAGAATTAATATTTATCATAGATGAAAAATGTTAAGTCTTATATGGTTTAGTTATTGGTGATCTCAAAACATTGGGACAATTTTCTTCCTATCAAAAAATCCCACATAGTAAATATACTACAAAGAAACTATAAGTATGAGGAGGTGTAATCAGAATCATAGTATCAATAAAATATAAGTACCCCCATACATTTTCAACTATGTTTATAATATGAAATTAAAACTGATAAAATATTTAAACTGGGGGGATGTAATGACCATAAATTTTATAAATCAAATTTCACTTCATAATATATAATTGTAAGATATTTTTTATATAACATTATATAATGCTCACATTCTATGTGATAAAATTAGATATTTTTTATAGTAATATAAAACATACATTTATAGAAAAAATAATCATATATAAATTGAATGTAATTTCATCTGATTGAAAAATAGAAAATAATATTAAAATAATAGTAAAATGTTGATCTTGTTGAAATAACTAAATATTCTCAGTCATGATAAACATTTTAAAAAAGAAACAAAACATAAGTAATGAAATATGAAATTTGAAAATTAAAAAATATATATATTATATAGAAAATATATTTCAATTAGATATAAATTAAATTTGATCTACCTATAAGAAATATGGAAACCATATGATCATTAAAATTATGTCTATTAGAATAGTTATATGACCCTAAAATTAGTAAACTAAACATTAGAAATAGTAACCTGGCTATTTTAAAAGTATCCCTATCGATGGAACTATGAAATAATATTTATTTATCTTATATAATTATAATATGATATATCAATAGTGTGGAATATGTTAATGGATATTTTAATTATGATAATTTAAGTGTTTTAATTTTTGTAAAACATAAATTTTATAATAGCACTATTTTTAATATAATTATTTTAAAGAAATTAAATATTTATTAAATGGATTTATAAATTACTATTATGTTTTATTATACTCATATGTTAATTTTATGAGGCCATAATGAATTCTTCAAGTGGTCATAAAAGTTATCATAATGTTATAAATAGTATTTTTTAAACAAATAATGATTTTGATAAAAATTAAAATTGCCTAATTTAGAATTTTTGTTTCATAAAATATAAAACATTTATCTAATATATGTATTTATAATTGGTTATCCAGTGTTTTTGGAATTTTTCTCAAATAGCTGAATGATTTGGGATTTGTAAAATATTATATAATATAATATTTATCATTATAAGAAAAATACAGGTATTGTTTTAGTCATCGTTGATATAGGAACCCATTTGATTGAACACACAGGAACCATTTACTATATATCCTCACAATATTAATCATTATTGGTATCTTTTATCCAAAATAGTAACTAATTACCATAATATTAAAATGAACCCTCTGCTCCACTTATAAATACTATTTCTTACTTCCAATTCCTCACATCATCAATGCCTTAAATAATAAAATAATTTATAACTATTCCATTTTCCCTCCAATAAATAATATCCATTTTCATATGTTCTCATAAAGAGGTCATTCAATGGACCATGAATGGGTATCATAAAATAAATGATCAAAAGGGATAATTAATTTCTAAACTAAATTTCATTTAATTTTATTTATTTTAAACAATCCAAATATGATATCAATCCACTTAAATAAATAGAAAATATTATCCTAGTAATACTTATATATTGTTATTATGTTTTTTTATCCATCATGCACCCTCCAAAATTCCATTTAAAAATGAATGATTTGTTGAAAATATTATTGGTTAACAACCTCGATGAATAACATACTTTATTTTTGAATCCACTGTAAAGGATGGTAAAAAAATATTATAATGGTTAAATATTATTATAATTAGTATATTATTATTTATATAATTTAATTTAATTATATAATACATAAATAACTAAACAAAATGACTCTAGTTCATGAAAACTATTAAAACGAATAAAATTAATTAACAACATTACATTAATGTATTTTCTATTTGAATCATACCTATGTCAGAAAAAATCATACTAGGGAACATTTCAATTTCATGATGAAATATAATGAAATTTAATTTCAATTTTTGTGCCATAATCCCTTTTCATATGAAAATTGTTAATTTTTCTAAGTTATTATGCAATAAAAAGATGAAATACATACCCACAAAATAATGAAATTAAATATTATATCTCATTAAAATAGTTATTAATTAACATAATATAATCAGTGTAAACTAAATATAATTGGAAATGATTCATTCATACATAAATAATTAATAATATTTTATTTTTCAGGAAATTTTTTTCTTGTGAAAAATGATTCTAAAACTTATGGTAAGGGATATCCGTGAACAACCCTTTTCCACAGGGATTTCAAATTTGTCTCTCTATAAAATATTCTATATATAATTTATATCAAATAATGCATATGAAATTTTAATATATTTCTCATATGTAATTATTTATTTTAATTTTCCTTACATTGATTGGAAAATGCATTCCAAGATTTAATTTATGAAATCTCGTTATTAAAATCTTACTATACATAAGGTTAAATTTCTACCCCTTTATCATTTTATGTAATGTATTTATAAATAAATTAATCAAATTCATTATTTCTTTAAATAGAAGAATATTACTATTAAATTTTTTTACAATTTTAATTTTAATATACATTATTTTATATTTCTCAAAAAGTCATTCACTTATTCATTAATACGTCATTTGTAATTTTAGTGAAGTAAGGAGATTTAATCTTATAATAATAAACATGTACTATGACACAATAGTGTGATATATGAATTAAAAATAAATATAATAAAATAATATAACTATTAAATGGAATAATTAATATGTGTAAATAAAATAAAACATGACATAATAATTATATATAGATGTATACTTCCGTGAATGTCATAGTAAATTGAATCCCTTGGCGGTTTAGGTTCACTACACATTCCCATAAATATTGTTGATAGAGTTCCACCATGTATTGGGTTCTCCCACAATATGATTTTTATTATTTCATGAGAATTATATTGTTACACAATTCATTGTATTGATATATAATTTGGGCCCCACCAACCACATAATATAGAGTGCTCGAGTTACCTAAATATTCACTATACAAGGTCTGTCAGAAGATGAAAGCATTAATAAATACATTTGAAGGATATATAACATTGACCCCACCCATTACATAATGTGAATCATAATATTTTTATTCATAAATGTTCCACATGTGTAAAATAAAGAATATATAAAACATAACCATTAAATAAAACATGGGAATGAAGTGGCTTACATGGTCTTGTCTCAAAGAATAACTGAAGGATGTATCATAAGGATTCTAAATATAATATTTAATTTAATATTTTTGAATTTTCATATTTTAATAAAGAAACCCAGGTCGTTAGAATTTAGTCTTGAGTGTATGAAAATTCATGTTAAGGATCATAGATAATTATGAATAGAAATTTATCATTAAATGATGATATTTAAATAACAATATGTTTACTTAAGGTATAAAATATAATATTTTTACAAATAGAACAAAACTAAACTATGTGGGGTTTTCATAAAATAATTAAGTAATTAAAAATAAAATAATGTGGAAATATATTTTATATAGGTTTAAAATTTAATTAAATACGACATCAAATAATTCTTTTAATTTAGGCTTAAAAATAGTTGGTAATTTCATAGGTAATATAAAATATGAATTAAACACAAAAAATGAAGATATATTAAATTATATATTTGATTTATGAACATAAATACATCATATGGTAGAAATAAATTAGAATAAGATAGATAAAATGTAACCAAAAGAGAGAAAATTTTCTAACAAGAAATTAATGAAGGTTGTTTTAGAATATCCCCTCTTAGGATTTAAAACTCCTTAAATGAAATCCAACATTATAAATAGAAAATAAAAAATTATTTTGAATATTAAAAAATGCAATATAATATAACATCATTGTTTAACCCACACATTCATCTTACATGGAATTTTATAATGCCCAAAATAAATTTTTGATCATCACATGTTTATGAAAAAAACCATGAAATCATTTTAAGAATCATTGAAATTATTTCAACCCTCAAAAGGAATATTATCATATAGATTAAATTGAGGTGTCATTGTAGATATACAATATAAATCACATATAAAAACAATAGAACAATAATGGAATCAAAAATAACTGGATAATAAGGTGTGTATTATAACCTAAAATACTATAAGCATTGAAATTAATGAAACCCAAAGAACTATCTACACATTATCATATGTAACCACCCCCAACCCATTTGAATGAAACATGATACAATAGATGTTTCATATTCATAAGGAACATCCATTTACATGTATCTAAAAGAACAATGTCAAACAATGCCTAAATAAAAAATTAAGGTGTAAACACTAATGACCAATAAGATACATCCATAATGTTGATATGATTTTCATCAACATGCTTCAAATAGTTCATGTATAAAACGAATTTCAGATAATATTTCAAACAAATAATTTTTCTACATATAAAATTCAATTGGATTTCTTTTTTAGAAAACTACCATATTAAATATGACAACTAATATGACATTGAATTTATTTACATGGAATAATAAAATGAACAAACTAGGTTTTCATGCATCATTATCCAAATCATGTTATAAAATAAGGGAATCAAATTAAAATGTTTATAATTTTTCAATAAACTTATAATGGGATTTCTATAAAATATAGGAGTGCATAATTAAGGAAAATTAAGCAACACTACCCTGTATAAATCCTTGGTCCCCCTATGTAGAAATAAATTATAAAACATGGAATCTCATGCATTTACCATAGAGATATATTTGTCAAATGTGGTTAACATATGTTTGGTTTCTCTGGATACCTGATCCCACATTGTTTTGTACCATGATTAAATTTTATGAAATATAGTTCCATCATTATTAAATAATATTATATTATAACGAAACATAGACTCTATACTTGAAAACCCATTTCCTATTCCCCAATATCTATGAAATATTTTAACAAACACATCTTGTGAAAAAAAGAAATTTTTTTAATGAAATAGTATTTTGAAAACACTTTATATTAACAAGAATGATAAAGGCCATTATTCAACAATTTAAAATGATCAATTTCATAAATCAAAAAAATGAGTTTATAATTAGAACACAACAATTTTATGGTATAATGTATTAGATAGAGACACATATATAGAAAAAGGAGAGAATGACATCCCCATCAAAACTGATCATAATAATCGAATAGATCATGTACCCACTGGCCAAAATCCAATAGAAACACCATCAATTCCACCATCAATCCCTCAAGAACTTTAAATCAATACCAATTAGGGATCAAAGAGAAAAATTCAATGTAGATATATATAATATATACTTTCAATCAGAGAAAATGAGAATAAATCTAATTAAACAATGATGTGATCTAAAAAAATAAGATATATTATCCATAAGTAATCAATGGAAGAGTCCTCTAGATAATCTTGGAGGGGTTATTTTATGTTAATTAATTATTTTGAGGACATTAATTTTTTAAAAAATAAGTGAATTCTGTTAATGTTATATTTTTTCAATTTTTTATTAGGTCCCATAGTTAAGATGCATGATTAAAAAAACTATGTTTTGAAATTGCAATTTCTATTATCAATTGATGAACTACATAATTAGTATCATAGGAATATCTGTGTGGTTTTAAAACCATGCACTAGATTCTATACAGAAACCCAAACATCCATAGGGCTTTCCTAGTGATTAAAATTTTACTAATAACTATTCATATAATCTATAGAACTATTAAACACATATCATATGGTTACTAATAATCATTCACCAGATTCATGAACCAAGTATATCTCCCCTAAAACAAAAAAAAATATACACCCTTGACACTCTAAATCCTCTATAACCTCAAAAAAGAAAAAAAACATTCTCAATATTAATCATACCTCGGTTTTGGAGGGTATCACAATACTTACCACCATGAATATTTAAGTCCTCATATTGTATCAAGTTCATTCACACACAAATATTAAAGAAATTATATTATCTTCATGGCCTCAAGGTCCCATGTCTCTTAGATTTCCAATGAAAAGTGAATTTTTTTTTAAAAAAAATGGGTTTATCTTTCAACATAATACTTTATGATATAACTCCACAATCAAAAAATTTATTTCAATCCCTGAGGTGTTACGTCCAATTTCAGTATCCTTATACTCGATCATGTGGTATAAATATGGCTCAAAAACCATCAGCTGTTAAAAACGGAATATATCATGTAGTTATTTAAAATAAGCAGGTAATTTAAAATAATAAAACATTTTAATGTCTCTCTCCAAAATCAAAAACAGTATGTTTTAATGATGTGATAAATCGCAATGCCACCCAATAAATCAATGTCTTTACTGAGGTGAAACTCTGAATAAGTCTAGTTCCCCTACCTTAAATTTAAGTTGACAATGATGCTGATTGACATATGATTTTTTTTGACTCTATGCTTCATTAACAAGATCAAATTAAATTTAGAAACATTTATAGAATCGTCGATTAGCCTCACTCCGGTCATTGTAATGTATCCAATCTCTTCATAGTAATAGTGATAATTATAAGTTCCCCCATGCAATGCCTCTTATAGTGATATCCTAATTTATTATTAATAAAATTTATTCTAGGAAAACAATACTAAAGGTGTATGTTTCACCTATGATCCTCTATAATCAATTATACTTTCCCATTTAATGTCATTAAATTCTAGATGGCTAACCTGGTTTTTCATTCTATATAGGGTTTTTTTATCCTTAAAAATTTATGTGATAACACATCACTTGGTATAATCTATTCAATAACATTAAAGTGATTCATGGATCCCAATTAAAAATGACCTACGGTAACACACCATAGAGTCTAATAGTCAATAAAATAAACAAGTTCCCATGAACATATATAATTATTTCCTCTATGATATTTATGAAATGCACTAGATTGATGATTTGATCAACATTCTCCCATATCATATCTAGTTCTGAGGTATCCAATCCATTAATTCCACAAATTACAAATCCCATTTACATATTGATATGTGAAATTAATATACAAAAATTGAAGATATATGGTATTCCATTTTTATTCCTTAAGACATAAGGTACTATAAATCAAATTCTAAAATCGATCATAACATTAACAGATAGTAGAAGTGAGGTCCTAGGTTATGATAAATATTAGTATCTCCAAGTGAATTGTCAAATTACAGTAGTGTGTCTTATATAAAAATTCATTTCATGGGTATATATCAACAACCATTCTACCATAATGTTGTATAACCCAATCATGATACAAAAAAACTAATCTATAGTATACCCCTCATGATAAATCCTATGAAATCACTGAAACTCTATATACTTAGCCAATCCAATGTGAACCTGACTATACATATATGATCCATTACCTATATAAGTTTGGAATAAATATTTTTTATTTTTACCATCATTCATGTTAATCTAAAAAAACCAAAAATTTATGTAACAAACTATTATTTTATGAATTATTTTTTAAAAAATAAATTTATTATCATTGATATCAAAAAATTCAAAAAAGAGTGAGTTTAATCAAACTGTGATAAGAAATTAATATATTACAATTTATTGTGGTAGAGTTGAGCTAGATGTTGGATTTTTGAGTGTTTATATGACTGAATAATCTATTAAGAACATATGGTTTACATATTAATTAAATACATTCATTGTATATAAATTTATAATAAATGAAAATAAAAAAACCATTTCAATCTAAATGAAATATTTCTCTTATATACAACCATTATCAACACATTGTGTATTTATATTAATAAATTGAATTAGTCGGTATTGTAGAATGATTTTTATTAAATTTAAATAATATATATTCAATTAATTGGTTAATCATTAATCAAATACATTTTCTAGTAATGTTATATGAAAGAATTGTGGTTTATGGTTGTATATTTTTTTAAATAAAAAACTGGTTTGTCAACATTAGCACAATAATTTTAAAAATAAATTTTTCAATTCATTGGAACTTTTTCAATAAAATGATATTAATTTCGGAAATCAATTTTATCAGAATTTTCATATAGTGATTAATAATTTTCGTGAAATTTTTTTTTCTATGAACAATGAAATTTTTATAATTTTTATTACAATTTTATTTTGATTTTATGAATGTGCAATGTTATATTTTATTATAAAAAATATTAAAGTGAAATTTTTGAAATTATGTTATTATTTCTCCAATATAATTAAGTTTAATGTATTATTTTTTATCTTTGAGTAAAAATTAAATTATATATAAGATATATTATCCTATTGAAAAACAATATTTGACATGTTTGGAGGTTTAGATTTATATAAAATTGTAAAAATTATATAAATTTAATTTTATAAAATGGATTACATATTTATATCTAAGGAAATTAATTTTATTCAATATTATAAAATTAATTTACTCTCAAAACTAATGTTTAGAAAAGTAAAATTTCAGTTATCACATTTATGGTTAAATCAACTTTATCAAGGATTAAAATAAATTTATGAGTGTTATATTTTCATTATACTAATATAAAACCCTATTGGTTGGTTTTATTTCTTCCATAACTGTATCTACACAAATAGATATCCATTTTCTGAGATATTGTTCTTGTAAAATGATTTGAAATTATTTAAATCATCAAAAAAATTAATTTTGCCACTCACCTCAATTATAAAATGATACATCTTCTCTCATCTCCACACTCTGAAATTAATTTGATAAAATTTTGACCACATAAAATAACATCCTTCCATCAATACCCATGAATATTATTCTGTATATTGATAATAAATCTATTTGTGTGTGTCTCTAATTGAAATACAAAATAATTTTTCCAAAGAAGTGGCATAGCTCTTAGAGATTTGTTTTCATTTTATTTAAACTTATAAATCTATAAATTCAATTTCATAGTGTATATAATAACAAAATATTATATTTACCTCTATTTTATTATGATAATTTTATATCCTATATCTCTCTTATCTTTTATAGACTTGGAAACAAAATCATCAATAGTATGTATGGCGGACAACCGCCTCACAAATGGATGAAATTTAATTTACATCGCCACATAACATGGATAGATATAATGATAGATTTAATTTATATATATTATAGTTATGATATAGTTATACCCCTTTTAACTCATTATAACATCTACCTTATTTCTATGAAATCAATTGGAAAATTATAAATGCATTCGTGCAAATGTGTGGACTACAGCCTCTACGAAGTGATGTGATTTATTCTTCATTTCATATTTAAAATTATGGTAATAAATATATATTCAATGAATATATATGATATATATGATATAATAATTATTTTTTAAGGTAAGTTTATATTTATCTTTCTATTATTTCATTATTTTATATGTGAAAACAATGTTCATTTATTCTTTAAACATATTATAACCATGAATGTGGATATTAATTTTTCTATATATATAATTCATGTATGAAATTAAATATATCTATATAATGAATATTATGATATTTATAAAATTAATAAAAAAATTATATGATGGATCCTTGATAAAAATAAATAAAAAAATAAAAAACCAAAATATAAAAGAAAAACAAATCACTTATCGTCTGGAAAATTTATTTTAATAAAGAATTATTATTAAAATGAATATGAAAGGTTATAAGTATAAAATATATTGTATAATATATATTTTTATGGTTCTATAATATATTTATTAAATATATATATATTTTATACTTGATGTTCATATATGTACACTGATTTTTAAGACTTGAGGTGTGAGATTTAATTTGCAATCTCATTAATTATATGGATTGTATTTGATAATACTTACATGGATAGAATTTATTCATATTACACTAAGGAATATCATAAATTTAAATATACGATAGTTATTTATATATAATAATGGTTTTAATTCGTTTTCCTCTACATAATATATAAATAGTGTAAAATAATTTTCTAAAGGAAAATTGATTACATTTCTCCCTTTGATCCAAAATAAGTTCTCATCCATGTTCAAGTTTTCTAAAAATTAATGAATATTATTATGACAATATAATTATTTTCAAAATAAATTTTTAAAAATGTGTGATCTTTTAAAAAGTGGATTAAAATTCTTCTTCTTATCATTTCCCAGTGATGTATTATTGACATTTTTCTCATATTTTTAATAAAATTTTTAATTTAATAGATAATAAATTAATGGAATTTCTCACCGTCATGATCAATCAATGATTTAAAGTTTCCATTATATGTTTAAATTTTCATTTTCAATAAAATATTTCTTTGAATATTTTTTTCAATTATTATTTTTAGAAAGGTGATTTTTAATGGGGAAAGGATATTTTCACGAAGAAAGTTTTAATAATATTGTAATATTGTTTTTATTCATTAATAATAAATACCCATGAATTTAGATATGGTCTTCTGTTTTTACAATCCACTGATACAGTTATTCTTATTTCTATATATGTATTATTCATTGGTTGAAACATTAATTATTACACTCATTTATTTTCTATGAGAAATTTAATGAAAAATTTGTTTATGAATCACATTTATTTTTCACAAGTCATCATATGATGAATGTTTTCTGGTTTTAGGGAAAAATTATTTATGGTTTCAGTTTTTTGATAGGTTTTCTTGGAATAATATTTCTATCCAATTATTACGGTATAGAAATATATCTCATTATATAAATATGGGATGCATGTCGATGTGCTTGATCCACTATTGGAAATACGTTATTGTGCATGATCCACTATTGGATGCATGCTCCATTTTGATATAAGAATTAGGTTGGGATGCATGATCCAATATTATTTTATGATACTAATATTTAACTGTGGAATACGAAATGGATTCTATACATATGATGTTCCCAAAAAGTTTGGACATAAACTTGTAGTTTATGATTAATTTATGATGATTTCTCTCATTGAAAATTCATAACCATCTTGGTTGATAATTCATTTAGGAATGAATTATTATTATTATAGTTGATATATTGAGAATGAACATTTTTGTTAAGGTAGTGATCTAATACCCTTATTAGTATCCTATGATTTTATAGGATCAACGATTATTGTCTCACATGTTTTCGGCTACTAATAATCTAACCTAATACTTTATAACAATTCATTTACCAAGGATATTAGGAATGGTATAGGAAGGTTATGTCAATAAATTTCACTATGTTTGATGATTCTTGATGGATATTTCATTGAAATTCAATGATATATGAATACTCTCAATCTTATATAAATTAAATATAAACCCTTATGGTCCACATGCATGTATTTTTTAATCATATTGAATATTCCTATAAATATATGTAATAATTATTTATGAAAATCCATGGTCATCATAATATAGCACCATTCTTCCACTGAATCCTTAACTAACTGAGTGGGTTTTTTCAACTAAAATTTTTTATGACCATGTTTCTTTTTTTAGGTGTGTATGCAATATGAATATACAAGGACTGAAGGAACTCCTACCACTGTCTCCATCTCATGTTTAGATCCCCCTATATAAATATATATATTAAAGTTATATTGTTTGAATACACTATAAACCAATACCTAAAGAGGTAATGGTCCCATGTAATAATATTACTCATCATTAACCCCAACTAAATATCATGAACTGGGTTGTTATATTCATTAGGGAATAATTAATGTATTTTATAACCGAAAAAAACTATTTCATGCTTCATAACACAACCCAAACTCAAACCTGAATCACTGGAGATGTTATCATATATAAAACAAAGATGGATATGGACCAAGAATGAAGAATATTCCAATATCAAATTAAAATTCTCATAGGACCAATTTCACTGATGACTCTAGGAAAACATCAAACCATTTTGGGTTAACATTTTTCAAAGGATATGTACACCTGGTGATGTCCTGATCAATGTGTTTATAATAACCAACTGATCAAAAAAATCATTGGATATAAAATACTCTTCTTTACATCTCCCATTTCATCAACTATCGAATCTTTTTAAAAACCACAATGAAAATAATCTTAGATATCGTATAGCTTATAATTTTCTCTTATTCAATCCAAAACTATCATCTTTATAGATTCTTGTAAAAATGATACTCTTTTATGATTACACATTTGTTATTAAAATAATAATCAAGATATTTCTCTAATTTCAATTATTGAGACCATTTTAAAAATTATTTAATACTATAACATTTTGAAAACTAAAACTATGTTTGATAATGTATTAGATAAATTACACCAAGATCAAATGACTAATGAAATATACAACTTTCATAACCTAACCATTAAGTTGGAAGGTTTGAATAGTATAAAATATCTTATGATATATACATTTATATATGATACTGAAATTAAATTTTTGATAAATTTTTAGTAAATATCCAATCAATTTATATTAATGAAATTTAAATCATAAAAACAATTATTCCCAAAATATTTTTGTCACATATACTAAGAACATATTTTTAATAATATTTAAATAATTTATAAAATATAATTGTTAAAATTTGATGAATTTTTTAATTTAAATATAAAATCTTAATTTGGATGAAATATTTGAAATTTGTTTTGAAAATAATTATTCTCTAGGGAATGGGTGAAAATGCATATTTATAAAGAAAATGTATGTTATTTTTATAAAATTAAGGAATTTATAGGTCCAAATATTTTTTAATATTTTTTAATATTTTTTAGGTCACATGTGTATATTTTATTTATATATAATTGAATTATTGACATCATAATATATTTTATATTTTATTTTTTGTATAAGTTTGTTTTTTGTGTTAAATTAATTTCTATTTGTTTAAATTATTTTAAATTCAAAATGCTTTTCCTCTTTCATTAAATTAAATAAAACCAAAATGAGAAATTTTTTAAATGAAATGTATATATTATTTATAATGTTAAAATATTTTATATTTATATAATTATTATTAATAATTAAATTTTTGTTATGTAATAATCCTTATTCTGGAAAAAATTAACGTCTTGAAAACCCATTTTTTCATCTTGTTTGTGTGTATGGTTTTCAATATAAAATTTCAACCTATATTAATTGAATTTGGTAATATGGATTCCATTATTTTAATACTAGTACATTATAGTTTATAATAAGGAAAACATACATTTTTACTATAATGAATTATGAAAACAAAAACAAATTCATCATGGTTAGGGAAAAAATGTGTTTACCAAGGGTTAATCTAAAAATGTAGAGGCTATAATGACATAAAAAATCCCTAACATGTATTTTATGGAAATATATAGACCTTATAATATATATTTATATTTAATAATTAATTTTGGATCCTTTTCTCATGTGAAAAACATAGGTACACCATTTTTAATCATTAACGTGTTCCACCCACTGTCATCTCAAAGATCCTAAATTCCCTTTTACATTTCTCATGGAAAACCCCTTTCCCATACATTAAAAAACCCATGGTTAAATTTTTATCATAGTCCATTTTTGGATGTGATGTCAACTAGTACACAAGTGTATATTGGTAACCTCAACAACTTATGTAATTAGTTCATAATCATTCATTATTATTTAAAAGAATAATTATTTTAATGAGTCCAATAACTTAATGTGGAGGGTCCACACGTTAAATAATCATATAATGAAAAAAATATATTAAATGGAAGAGGAATAAGGATCACCACCATAATTTTAATGAAGAAACCTTTTTCAATTCCATGCAATAACTCCCACTAGGGCTCAAAAAAACAATCTCAACTTCATCTAGGAACATGATATCCTATCTCGAAAACTAATAACAAAATAAAATAAATAATATTAGAAAAATAAATATTTTATTATCTTAAAAACATAATTAAAATTAAATTTTAATTTTAACAGGAATAAATTCCTAGAATATAACTAATCGAAGTCATCATATTGGAACTATGAGTAACGACTTGAAATAACCTTACAGCATACTCCCAACTGTGAATGTGGAAAAATATATTAGAAACAACACTAGAAAATTTAAAAAATTACTTAAAATATAATCTTAGAACATTAGTATAAAATCATTGTTAATATTCCTAATACAAATGGTAAACAATATTGAGTAAACATCATTTTAAAAATCCCTCTTAGAAAAGAAAATTGAAATCATCATGAGAATCAAGATATTATACCATGATCTACAATAATATCCATAAAAACGTAAATCGATAAAACTAAATTAATTTAATAATATTATTGGAGGACATGAGAGGATAATTGGATTGAAAAATACCATTAATCACTGATGAACAGTTATAAAATCCAATCAAAATCAATTGAGATAAAGAAACAAATGGTGATGGTGGAGATATGGACACACATGCAAGATAAGGAAGGCACGTGAAGGGTTTAACATAATGAAATTTTCTGGTTGAAAATTTAATTTTCCGTTATTAATGTGGTTATTTGTTTTGCTACATTTTGTTGCAAATTATTTTGAAATTATGTGGTGGGAACATTCCCAAACCATCCACCTTGTATGGTTTGGTAGTACTGCTTAGAAAATAGTGAGAATAACATTTTTGTGGCTCTATATCCCATCAATGAACTCATATGGGTTTCATCAATATAACTTCATGGTGTTTAAATAACCAACTTCTAACTATATATTCTTACCAATTATAGATTAAATAAAATAAAAAATGATTAGATGTTTAGAGATTCAAATGGATTCCAAAAACCATGAACCCTAAACCATTATTCCTTGAATAATCCTATAAATTGATGATACAAACCTTGAATATCTTAAGGCTCACCAGAACCCAAATTCTAACATCCATAACTCATTATACATGTAAAATAATTATATCAATTATTTCTAACTCATGGATATATATTTCAACTATATATTCAAAATTCTACATATCCATTACATGAAAATTCATATACCATGGAGTATTTCCACATTAATATGGAATTTAGATCATACATATATCACATTACTAGAGAATGGTATGTGGAGACCATGTATATTGACCATCGAACTAAATAAAAATTTATTTTATTTATTTATTCCGAATATTTTAGATGATTTACTTCTAATATATAGATCAATTTTTTAGAATTATCTTATAGTTATACGGATATTGAAACCCTATTTCTCCCTCCAAATCTTTGAAAATTTTTTTATTTCTCCCCCAATCCTCAAAATCACTTCATTTATGTTACCCATATCTTTTATATTCTAATCTTATTCCCTTATTTGCCATATTTTTTCTTCCTTTGGAAATATGGTATAAGATCACTGAATATAATGGGTGTTAAATGGGGGTTTCATATAATTAGGGTTACAAATGATCTTTTACAATTTACCATTGATCATAAATTGGGTAATAACTTCATATCACCCCATTTTCATCATATCTATTAGCTGGATCCATGCATTTCATGCAATTCAATGAAAATCAGATAATTTTTTAATATAGAAATGTTTAATTAAATAAAAATTTATTTCTTAATGTTTATTAATAAAATTTTCATCATTATTTAAATGTTCCTCAAAATATATTATGGTAATAATAATGTTTTCTTATTCTAGATGGAATGAAACTTTTTCCATGGAATGACTATGAAAAATGTTTTCCATAATTTTTAAAATTATTATCCTAATAATTTAATTAATGTTTTATTTTTTATATGATTAATTATGTCATGAAATGAATTTTCATTAAATTTATATTTTCTGTTTTATGGTTTATGGACTTATATTTTCAACTAAAGTTTTCCTCATTATTTTGAGAAATTCTTCAATTATTGATTGATTCTATTTACTATAAAACATTATAGTGATTCTTCTAATAAGATAATTTGAGAGATTTTCCAAGGATTTTAATGATTATTTTTATTAGTGGTATATTATAAAGTTATAATGGGTTTACAAGTGGTTGTAACTATTTTTGGAATGGTGATTTTTGTTTCTTTTTTATGATATTAGAAGACTATTTTATTCTGAAATTATCATTAATAATAACAGTTATATATCTTTTAATAATTTCTTATAACAAGGGGCTCTCTCTATTAGGGTTTTTCGATGTGAGAGGTTAAATTAAATTTACTTTAGGTAAATTCTATATAATATATTGATTTTAATGTTTTCATAGATCAAAAAAATTTGAATCATTGGAAACCATGGGTACATCGGTTGGTGTTATAGGGTCATCTTATACACTAGTGTATGGTGACATGTTATTCAGGGGACTTATATTAATAAATTTATCTACATATGGGAAATTTCCACTCTATTATTCATTGAAGGCCAAAACTAAGTGTAAGGAAATTGTATTATCAAATTTCTAATTAAATAATTTCTATTACTATGTTATCCTCGATAATCATAAGTACTCCTAGGTGTTCACATGATAATTATTATGATTTTCTGCAATTATTACTTTAGTGGGACTCATTAGTTAAATTGATTTCTATTTTATATCATTGAAATATTTGGGTTCATTTTAAAATAAAACTTTATACATTCTCTCTATAAATGATTTTATTTATTTTAGGTTGGTATTACTTTTCATTTTATTAACAACTATTTTAAAAACAACATTATTATCTTAAAAATGTTTATTCTAATGTTAATTACTATTGAGTATCATATTATCTGTAATGTAATTTTATAGAGGAAAATTATTAATAAATGACTATATATTTTTTAAATCATAAATATGAATTTTGAACAATGTTATTTAAAAACAATCAATGTTTTTATTCATGGAAATTCAATCATTTTTTTCAATAGTGGTTATTTCAAAAACACCTTTTAATGAAACATCATATTATTTTAAAATTTTGAAATTTTTTACTAAAATTGAAATTCATACATCCATTTCATTGTTTTGAAGTATTAAATTTTTTGCTAAATCATTAATTTTAATCTATATATTGGGTAGTGATTAATTTAATGGAATCATAGACCACACCAACAATATAGATCTCGTTTAGTAAATTTACAATTCAAATATAATTGTTATTCAATAGATTATGGGTTTCATATTATTATATTTAATAGAGATACCATTTAAAATTATTGAGAAAATAACTTTTGATATTTTCATTGTGTTTTTAACATTTTTTCTTTCCAATAATAATTCAACATCATCCTTCCCACTTTATTTTTTTGTTTTAGTCCTATATTTAAAATTATATTAATGCATGTTCATGTTTTTTTTGGTAAGAGTAGTTATAATTTTTAAAATTTTATATTGTTTCGTCAAATTTAATAATGTTATTTTTCATATTTAGTTGTGTTAATTTTAAAAATAATTATAAAAATTATATAGAATTTCATGCTTATGGAATGGAAATTATAGATTTCCTTATCAATTCCATCATTTTTTATAGGATTAAAGTATTCAAATTTAGTTTTTTTATTCTTGATCAATTTTTTCATCCCCTTATGGTTGATAATGTGCTTTAATCCTTGTTACTAATGAAAAATTGAATTGGGATATGGTACCCCATATTGGTTTTTGACAATTAGGTACAGATGAGAATATTTATTTATATCATTTAGTAAATGAAAATTATGTATGAGGTAGTATGACCAAGATTCAATATGTATCTTACTATAAATTATATTTTTAATAAATATCAATAGTGCCACAAAATTATAGGGGATGTTTAAGAAGTGTTGTTTTATTTTATATTTACTATATATCACTTTTAATTAATTCCGAGATGGAAATTAATGCTTACAGTTAATTTTATAGGGGTATAGATGATTTTCACATAAAGCATACTATGTTTAGGGATCATAAAAGAATATATATATATATATATATATATATATATCCCCATGATCCCTTCATGGATATTTCATTATTAGATATGGTTTTATTATAGAACATATAACTTGGTAAATTAATTATATTTCCTGATTCACTTTTTCTACTAGTTCTCTTTACTTCTTTATATTATCAAGGAATAATTATGGAACACATTGAAGTTGATTATGTAATTTTCATTTTATTTCAATATTTTTTAAATTATTTATTATATAGATGAGTAAAATTACATACTTGATTAAATATTTCATTTTTAGGGAGTTCAAAATAAGTCAGGGGAGTTATTAAATTTAAATGTTTGTGAATAATTGTTTTTTAGAGTGAATAATATTTGGAATTATTTTTAAAGGATTTATTTATAAATATAATATATTAAAAAAATATTTTAAATAGTTATTTATATGTAAAAAGTTGAATATTTGTTTTCAATATTTCTGACTAATATTATTTATTTCATGAATAGTTGATTTATATATATATTTATTTACTTTTATTTTCAAAGGATTTATAATTATGAACATATATTATTTGAAAAAAATTATATAATATTTATATTAATTATAAAATTTGTGTTATATGAATGATTTTAAATAACAAATAATTTCAATAGATTTTTATAGTATGTTTTTATGTTTGTTCAAAAGGTATTTTGGATTTCCATAAAAAATTATAAAATTAAAAGAATTTAAAAAAATTATGTTTTAATTTGGAGAGTTTATTTTCTTATTTGAAATATGAGTTTTATTTATTATATTCCATCCATTTTTTTGTAAACATATGGTTAGAAATATAGTTAAATAGAACATTCATTTTTCCATGGTATTCACCATAAATGTTGATTTGTTTCCTTAGTTAAAAACATAATTTTCTGACATCATTATTTTTTTATGTATTGATATTTTATAATGATTATAAAAATAAAAATAAAAATAAATCCTAAAAGGATTCTATTGGGGTGTTTATCGCATGTATACCCTCCACTCAAAAAATGTCTTTAGGAGTCCACCACACCTATAGATCATCCTATATAATAAATAGTTATATCTGAAATATATTAATCTAGACATTACGTTCCATTATTTGAAAAAAAAATTCCCTACCATCAAATGGATCATGGATTCTTTATTATAAGAGACAATTTTGGAATTAAATTCTAAATCCACAGTTATTTGAGAATTTTTTAGTCTCCTTGGCTCATGTTAACTATGATCCTAGTTAATGGTATATGGATGAATTTTTGGATTGATGGTATTGAAAATTAGTTATTGGAAGAATATTTCTTGTATGGTTTCTACATGATTACAATTTTATAGTACATTTCTAAAAATTATAACTATTCTTATATCCATAGAAAAAAATTCACTAAATATAATGATCAGTTAGAGTTCTATTAATTATTTCATTTTTTTATGTCATCAATGTATATACAAGAGTTTGTTTGAAACAATTCTATATAAGATTGATATTTTCAAAGGGATCTCCAAGATTCTCAATATATTTGGGTGTCTCTGTTGGGATTTAAATCTAACAAGGATATGGTGAGCTAGGTTATGTATTTTCATGTTTTCATAGCAAGAGAAACTAAGGTAATTCATTTATACATTGAAGCTGGATTATGTTAAGGGAAATAATGAGGGGAAAATTGAATTGATTTTGAATTATACTTATCGATAATATAATGATGCGAGCATACCTTATTACCAATTCAAATTCTGCCCATATGAAATTCAATTTATTCCATCATTACAGGTATCCATGGAATAATAAGACACTGAGTATAGCAAAATAGAACAATAGTAATATTTGAGGAAATTTTGAACCAATGTGATGATTTACAGTGGATATATACATATGAGAGTTGGATATATCTCTTCTCTTTATTGTGAGCCTAAGATTCCAATTTTTATACCTTATGTATATTTGGAGATAACTTTTTTATTTCTTTATATCTATAAGAATTTTACCTCATTAATTTCTTTATTCCTTGTACAGGGTATTATAAGTAGTATTTCATTTTATGTTATTTTAGTTGATGGAAATTGAAATTTATATCATATAAAAGTTGTATAATATAATTTCTAATGGTTCTTATCTCTTTCTTCATGTTAGTGATGTCTCTTATAATAAATTTTCTAACTCATTTGTTGAATGGAACTGGTATGTGATAAATCGTATTAAATAATTCACTATCTTATTTTATTTTTTTAATGAATTCCCTTATCTCACTCACAAATATGTTGATTTTATTATAGTATTATATCATTATATATGCATATATATAATGGGAGATAAAAAAATTATAGAAAAAATTATAAGTGGTAATTTTAGCTGAAAATTAGATGCCAGAAATCTATTATCCATATTTTCCCCATTCCATTTATGAATAATCATCAAACATTACATGATAAATCTTCTAAAAAACGTAATGAAATAATCATTTCACTAATTTATGGTAAAATTACTTTAACATAAGGATCACCACCAAAGCTAAATTACATTCCACCATAGTCAAGTCTATGTTATAATGCCCTCTTAATGTGAGACCACTACTAAAAAAATGATATTATACCGCATGACAAATTGAATGGACATAGAGAACATAGAAATATAGAAATAATGGATTTTTTGGGTACTATATATTGGCACCACAATTCTTGAATCCATCATCACGGGAGACATCTTAATTAATATATATCCAAGATATGGGTATTATATTGCTTATTAAATGTTATTGAAGCATCATGTGGTTATTATTTATTATAAATACAGATGGGAAAGAATCGATGAAAATTTTTGGAGAGAGATCATGACCATTGATGAAATGGAAAATAACATTAACTATATATATTTCCTCAACCATAATACTTGTGAAAAATATTTTTTTCTCATGGTGAAGGGATAACTTTTTAACATCCAACAAGATCCAATATCCTATAAGAAAAAGTAGTATATGTACATTGGTTTTATGAGGCCACCATTTGAGATTAATAAACCAAAAAGATAATAAATTATTATGAGATTCAAATAGATATTTACTCCCCATAGTAGTCCAAAACAAAATCCATGTATTTTGAACCTAGTCCCCCTCAGGAAAACTATGGAAATGGAATTTTCTATAGTAATTTTTGTTGTTGATAATTTTCTAATCCATTAGAATATTGTTATTTTATACTATATAGACCATTGGTATAATGTGTTTCCTATTTTACCAAACAATAATGTAATAGTTAATAAGAATATCTATACCCAAATTACATTTTCCCTATATATCCCTAAATATAATTTTTTGTAAATGATTATGAAATAGAAAATATTTTATTTAACAAAACACATAATAATTAAAAATTGGGATGTATTCTAATTTGAATAATTGGATGATAGAGTATATACTTCTTCTCCCATATTGAATCAAAAAATTGAGCAAATATATATGTTTTATAATTGATGGATATGATATGTCTAGAATCAGGTATATAGAAATAAATAGATGATCCACTAAATTATTTTCTAGCCCGAATGTAATATAACATTTCCCTAAAAAATAATTAGATTGAACATCAGGAATGTGATGTGTATATTGATGGGTTAACTAGAGGGAAATAAAATAGGAATTCAAAAACATTGGGATTATATTTTTAAAATTCCTCCAATACAATATTTTCTATCATGAAATTTGTATTAACATTGAGACTTCTTATATAGGTTCATTCCTCCTCAATGGGACCCTCTTATCTCAAACACATTTTCAAGGGACGTCTATATTCATGGGGAAACTCTCAAATAAATGCATTAATCACTCCTTATAAATTATTTTTGTCATTAATCTATAATATTATTATTGATAATATGAGAATATTGGTTGAAAATAACACATGATTAAAAAATAATATGACCACCAATGGATTGAAATCTACCCATTTAGTTCAGTATGTCATCTTAAAATGTATTGATAATAAAATTAAAGTTATACTCTCAAATTATATTCATTGAGAGAGGGGAACCAATATAATACCTAGGGAATTTCTTTTATGTTATATTAAATAATGATTAAATATTTTTAGTAGGATTTATAATATATTCCATGAAATATAAGTATTAAAATTTTATTTATAGATAATATTACAACTCTGTTTTGTATATCCATCTAAATCAAGATTATTGTCCATGATGTAGTTATATAATAAATTAAAAAAGTAATATATCCACAACAAACATTATGTTATAAATTCCAATTAAATAATATTCTCCTCGAATAGGGGGATTTCAAAATTTAAAATTTCATTATTAATGATTCCCCTAAGAACATGTTACATCATAATGAAGATACCCAATTTGAGACGATCCCCTTAGTAAACACATTAAATATCTTTTGTGAAGCCAACATTATTACATCCTAGGAAAATAAAGAATATGAAATTTTCATATTTATTAATATTTTTTAATTTAATATTTATTTTATTTTAAAGTGGATGCTATATTCAATGTCGTACCTGACACGCAACAATGGGTTTCTCTGAATAATTATTATGCACTCAATGTCGAGTCATACTAAAAGATAATAATATATTATTATTTTATATAGTAGTTAATGCCTATATGTTGTAATGGAGGTAATGAACATAACTAACTAAAATATGATTATAGGTGTTTGTTAAATGTTTTTACATTTATCCAATAAAAGTTATAGGCTTAAAATTTGAATGAATCTAATTTTCAGCATAAATACACTAATAGTTTTTAAAAGGTCGAATTACCACCATGGGATGGTGAACCCTCTTTAAATATAGTTTTTTTACTTTTATATATTCTATTTGAAAAAATAAAATTCTTCTTTAGAATTGTGACATCAAAATTTACTTTGGGAAAATATTTTGGTATTTTTCTGATAAATTTCATTTTTTAATGAATAGTGAAAAATACTACATTTTAATTCAAAACAACTTTTTAATATAATTTATTTTTATTGTTAAATTATTTTTTAAATGGTTTTAAAGTTTAAGAAAATTATATACTAACAATTTAATCCAATGTTGGTCATTGGAAGTAATTTCAATTTGAAATTAGTCATAAACAAGTGTTAATATTTTAATAGTTATTATTTATTAAAAATACGCTTTTGGTATTGATAATGTGAATTAATTTTCAATTAATTAATACATATTATATGTTTTGAATTTGGTAAAATATAAATTATTTTTTAATTCATAATTTCATATATTTCTTAGGCTGAAGTTTTGGAATTTTTTGAAAACCTTCAATTTTTTATTAACAGTGAAAACACTAAGTAGTAGTTTAAAACCGACTTTTTCATTTAAAGGAAATTTTACCATTTTAGTGAATTAAATTTAGAAAATATTAAATATGTGGTTGTTATCAGTAGGTAATATTTGGTTTAATAAGATGAAAGTAATTTTTTTGAATAGTAACATTTGACTTTTATTTACCGCGGTTAAAGGTAAATAGTGTAATTCAAGGAAAAAATAAAATTATAATTTCAAATAATTACTTTAACACTTTCCCTAAACTTATTGGATGATTCATTTCCGACCAATACAATCCTTGGGTTAGATTGTTGTCCTTTTAATGCCATTTGGGTAAGATAATGACATTAATAACTTTTTATTTAAAGTAAAAATAAAAATATCATAAACATGTATTGTTTTGCTAAAACATTTTTAATATGGAGTTATATAATTTATATATTTCACTATATATATTACATAGAAATCTAAAAATATTTTCTACATCCTGGTATTTTATTTATAATTTTTATACATCAAATAAATAAAATTATTTATGACCCAATACTGATGTAGTGTTTACCTCATTAAAGAATGATTTAAATAAATAAGATTATAAAGAATAGAAAAATATCCAAAACCTATCCAATTATTATTGGTTTATTTAATTTGGAACAAGTGTCATTTTATATTTGAGATAAATATGTTTTGGACCTTTAGAAAGTGAAAATCATTGTATAATAAAATAATATTTTCAAACTTTCCTAAAGAGCCCCTCTTCCCACTTCTAAAAAGACCTCACCTTTATCCCATTACTCACATATCTCAACCCCCTTGGATCATCACAAATCTTCCAAAATAAGCTCTCAAATTCCCTCTCTTCCACTTAGAAACCTTAACTTAGGTGTAAGGCACATCATGAAATCCTTTAGGTTCAAACCAAAGGGAGTTACGTTATTTAAAGGTAACGTCTTATCATGGGTTCTTTTCTTTTCCTTTACTTATCCAACCCCATAAAATCTTTTTATTTATTTATAATAAAACAAAACTATTTTCCTAAATATACTAGGTTTTTTTATGAGATTTATTTGAACTAAACTTATAAAAACCACCATCTAATGGGTAAAGAACATACTGTTTTTGTTGACAGTGAACTACAGCCTCACGAGACGATGATTGTTCAATTATCTCCTACCACCTCTTATTGTGGAAATTAAGATGGAACTATATTTAAATATAATATATAATTTATTTATATTTTCTATATACTTCAATATTTTTCATTTATATCATACCTTTATGGATTCCATAATAGATAAATGTGATAATCACCTTTCAGGAAGTGAGGACTACCGCCCCCTCAAAGTAATATGACTCATTCGTTCCATACATGGAACATATAAAGGATGAAGTTAAAAAAAATTATATATGATATTATAATATAATTATAATATACCTATTTATCATAAATGTTTTATTCCATTAAATACAAAATAGAAATGAAAGTAGCGTTCATGTGTACGTAGGACTTACTGTCTCCATAAATGGTGCATTTCATTTATTATCACCAAATGTAATGAAATATTGTAAATACATACCTATACTAGATATATTTTATATATATGATATCTAAATCATGAATATAATTCTGATGATAGATTACTTTGGACCACATGATCAACTATTAATTATAAAAAGTTCATTTTTTACTCAAGTACCAAATATCGACAAAACTAACATTATTAAGATAAATTATTAAATAATGTTTATAACATGGTAATAAGTGATATAAAATGAAAAATAAACTTGAAAAGGTTTCTAAAGAAAGTATAATTTAACATTATTATATTATTCCGGAGTTTAAATAATGAATGGGTCAAGTCGGACACGAGGTAAATGGTTTCAAATCTCACATTTAATTCTTTGAGAATTCCATTATTCGCCACTTATTTATTGCATGAGGTATACTGTGTACTTAAATTTGATATTTATTATCATTATTATTTTTATATTCATGTTATTATGTGATTCATTTGGTGGTTATTAACTTTTGGTCATATGACTCGATGGATTACAATGTTGTAAGGGGTTTTCATCTCGCATTTTATTCTCGTGAGATTCATGCAATATTTACCACTTTTTTCTTTTTTGTGGTGTATGTACAGCCCATGATTGTGTTTATTGTGTAATATAATTAAATATATGTGTATTTACATCTTGATTTTTGGATCTTTCTTTCACATGGTGTGTGATTCATAAGTAACCAAATCGGTAAGGGTTCTTTTTAATGCACTTTACATTCCTTGGGTTAATCCTCTAATTATTAATAGTGCCATGCTATGATTATGTGTGTAATCACGATTTATTTATTTATGTTTTAATTTGAACTACCCTTTTTGTGGGTATACTTTTGATACACATAAGGACTCCATTGATAAATTATCTTGTCATTGGTATGAACTTTATATGGGTAATCTCAACTCAATTTCCATTCATTGAGTTAAACATCCAAGTCATTGGTTTTGTTTTAAAAAGAACATGTGGGAATGTCCTATAATTTATTTACACTAAATATCAAATCATATTGAGTGTATTTATATTTTTCACACATTATTATGTAATTGAATTATCCTTAATCTAAGGATACAATTTTTATAAGATATTTCGTCTCATTTTACATTCCATTAAGACATCATTGTTGTTATGCACCAATTCCCTTTTATATGGTGTTAATACTATCCTTTGGAATATTATATCATTAATCTCTTTATTCTCATGATATTATAATTTTTTTATTAAATTTTATTCCTTAATTATTTGTATTCAAGCATTTCTCATTTGGTTAAGAACTCCTTTTCTAAAATATTGTTTTAATGATTTATTCTTCTAAATATTTCTCATTAATGTCCATGTCTTAGAAATAGTTTTAAGGATTTATTTATATAGACAAAAATGTGTTGAAATTAAAATTTATTTCAAAGTTTCAAAGTTGTGTGGGACACTTTGATTCAAAAATATCATTATCAAATGTTTTAAATGGTTTTGAAAATGGTCTGATAAAGCATTGATATATGTCAATATGTTGAAATGATATATTGGGATTGAGACTGGAAATGTTATATTTCTTTTATAAATGATTTATGTGTTATGAATATGTTATGGTTATTGGGAATTTTTTTACGTATATGGTTGGTTCTGTGAAAACCCTAGAGAGGGTGAGCCTAAGATAGCTCTCTAATTCATTAGGTAATGTGATGGAGGTACACATTAATGTTTCTCCTAAGAGATTTAGGTAATATAATGTGATAAGTATTCCAAGTGTAACTCCATAGGTATATATGAAGGCTACAATGTAAGTTTCCTATGGATGCCACAAGTTACCTTTATGATTTATTATTTCTATGTGTATTCATAATTCTTATGATTTCATGAGGTATGTTAAAGAGATTATGCATTCCCTGTATTTATGAACTAATTTTTTTTCTTTATTTTAAAACCCTTACTAATATTTTTATGCTCATCCCATGTTTTTGAAATGTTTTTCACAGGGTATGTGGAATATTAAGATAAAGTATGTACTCAAGAAGATTTATATCCAGAAAATAATTATTTTTTTCTTTTAATATTTTTTTAAAAGAATGTTTACTTTTTAGAACTATCTACATTGTAATATATGAGATATAATGTAATAGTTATGGCCTAATTCTCTAAAAATATAAACCTGAAAAGATCCTCAATGTGTATTATTAACTTAACTCAAGATTATGTAATGTTTAAGGCTGGGCCCTTAGAGTTGGTATCAATGGACAGTTTAGATAACTTTAGAGGTTAGTTTGTTATTTTGGCACAAGTGGCATAACCATAATGGTTAGAATATTATAAAGAGTCATAGTTATTTTAGAGGTGAAAATGGCTATTACATTTTCGGGTGCTAAATGAACGATATTAGATTATATTTGAGGATAAAATATGTTATGGTTATTTTTTAAAAATTTGTCTTTTTTTGGAATGTTATGAAATTGTGTAGTTTCTGAAAAAGGACAACATGCAAACCATGTGACAACAGGTCCCATCAGACAAAGCTACGGGAATCAAACCCATAACCAATGTGTGATTGGGATTTATCTTCTACCACTGGACTACGTGACATCCCTGGTTAGCATGACTTATTCATTTTAGTTAAATGTTTTTATGGATCAAGAATAATTTGATTTGAGATCTTATGTTTTATCAAATGGATATCCTTAGTATAGAAAAATGATTCGGTGATTAAGTGATAAAGGTTATTTTGGAATACATTCTCTCTTTTGGTAACACTATATTCTTGAGGAAAAAAATACTATGGGATTGAATTTGTTGAGTAATGGTTTAAATATTATTTTGGAATAATCTTTGTTTTTGTTTTGGACATAAGGTGGTTTAGGTTATTTGTGGAAATGATTAACCTATCTTAATGAATACGTGATTAGGTTAATTACACTTCAGTATGAGACTTTAAGAGTAGAAAATGTTTTTGGAGATAAATGTTATGATTTACTATGGAAGACTGTGAAATTAAATCCTTCTGAGTTTTAGGTTTCTATCATACTTTAGATTATTTTGTATAATTTTAAGGAAAATTTTATATTAGATGGTATTTCTTGAACTTTGTGTACTTTTTGTTGAATTTTTGAGATTAAGAGTATTATTTCTTTATATAATGGATTATCCTTTTGGGGAATATCTGATCTCATACTAACCAATTTTGGTTTTGGTTAATGCATAAAGATAGGGGAAATATATGGTTCATATTTTTTGGATAATTTTATTTCCTAGAAGTTGATTCGAGAACTTTTTATGTCACCAAGTCATCTTGAATACTCACAGTTTGGAGAAAAGTTGAGTTTGTGGAAGAAATTTTGTAAATGATTAATGTCTACATGTCTAGTAAGTAAGTTTCTTTATGTTCTTATTCAATCTCATAAATAAATTGACTAACATTATAAAAAGGAACATAAAACAAAAACGTTTTCCATTTACTTTTCCTACTAGGAATCCAATGACCTTTTAAACCATCACAAATTTGTAGTTTTCTTGGTGTTAACATTCTCCTAATCATGTTTTCTATCACTCTGTATCAGAACTTGACACTTAGTTTCTCCTCCATATCCATGTTTTCGTGGAATCCATGTATGGTTTATCTCGTGTGACCTCATTACTTATCATTATTTCTTTTCATGTGATAGTTTTATTTACTATTTTTTCGATTGGGACTTTCAATAAAGATTCTAAGTGCAATTTTAAAATTTTGAGGACATAATTTACAAAGGGGTGGATGGATGTAACATCCCAGCAAAATAAATAATATGACATTTTCATATTTATTAATATTTTTGAATGAAATATTAATTTTATTTTAAATTGGATTCTATATTCAATGGCGTACCTGATATGAAACAATTGGTTTCTCCGTAATCATATGTTGCACACAATGCTCAGTCATACAGAAAAATAATATATTATTATTATTTTAAATTGTAGTAAATGTCTAACCGTTGTAATGTCAGGAATTAACTGAAATAACTACAATATTATTACACATGTTTGTTAAATGTTTTTACATTTATCCAATAATATTTAGTGGCTTAAAATGTGAATGAATCTAATTTGAAGCCTAAATACTCTATTATTATTTAAAAGGTCGATTTACTACCATTTGATGGTGAACCCTATTTAAATCTAGTTTCTGTTACTTTTATATGTTCAATTTGACAAAATAAAATTCTTCTTTATAATAAGGAAATAAAAATTTACTTTGGGTAATTTTTTGGTATTTTTCTGATAATGTTCATTTTATAATGAATAGTGATAAATACTGCATTTTAATTCAAAACCGCATTTTAATATAATTTATATTTATGGATAGATTGTATTTTTAAATGGTTTTAAATTTTAAATAGATTATATTTTTACTATTTAATCCAATTATGGTCATTGGAAGAAATTTAACTTTGAAATTGGACATAAACAAGTGTCAATCTTTTGATAGTTATTATTTCTTAAAAACACATTTTTTGTTTTGACAACTGGAATTAATTTTAAATTATTTAATGAAACTTTTATATTTTTAATTTTGTAAAATAGATATCATTTTTGAATTCAGAATATCAAATATACCTTAGGCGGAAGTTTTGGTATTTTTTTGAAAACAATTAATTTTAGATGAATAGTGAAAACACAGAGTATTAGTTAAAAACCCGACTTTTTCATTTAAATGAGATTTTACAGCTTCTGGGAATTGAATTTCAAAAATCTGACATACATGGTTGTTATCAGTATATAAAATGTGGTTCAATAAGATGAAAATAGTTTCTGGTGAAAAGTAACTTTTGTCTTTTATTTACCACGGTTAAAGGTAAATAGGGTAATTCTAGGTAAAAATAATATTATAAAAATATAATATCATCTTAAAACATGACCTAAAATTATTGGATGAGTCATTTATAACCAATAAAATCCTTGGATGAGATTTTTTATTTTGAAATCCATTTGGTTAAGATGATGACATTAATAACTTTTTATTTAATGTAAAATTAAAAATATCGTAAACATGTATTGTTTTTCAAAAACATTTTTAATGTGGGGTTATATATTTGATATATTTGACTATAAATATTAATTATAAATATAAAAATATTTTCTAAATCATGGTATTAAATTTATAATTTTTAGACATTATTTGAATAGGATTATTTATGACACAATAATGATGCTGTATTTACCTCATTATAGAATTATTTAAATTAATAAGATTATAAAGATTAAAACAATATAAAAAAATTGTCAAATTATTATTATATGATTTTAATTTTAACAATAGTCATATTATATTCGACTTTAATATGTTTTTGACCTTTAGAAATCTAAAATCATTATATAATAAAATAATATTTTCAAACATTCCTAAAGAGCCCCTCCTCCCCCTTACAAAAATTCCTCACCTCTAACCCATTACTTACATATCTCAAGCCCCTTGGCTTGTCAAAACTCTTCCAAATTATTCTCTTGATATCCCTCTCTTCAACCTAGAATCCTTACCTTATGCATAGGGCACTTCAAGAAATCCCTTCGGTCCAAACCACAGGGAGTTACCCGATTTAAATGTAGTGTCTTCTCATGAGTTCTTTTCTTATATTTTTCTTCTCCGACCCCATAATCTATTTTTATTCCATTATTTTATAAAAAAACCAGTATCTTCATTATATAAGGTTGTAAATATAAGATTTATTCAAACTACACTTACACACACCTCCATCTAATGGGTAAAAAATATATTGTTTCTGTCAATGGCAAACAATTGTCTCCCGAAACGATGATTGTTCAATTATCTCAAACCACCTCTTATGGTGGAAATTAAGATGGAAATGAATTTAAAATTAATATATTTTATTATTATATTTTATATATAATTATTTATTTTTTATTTATATCATACCTTAATGGTTTCCATAATGGGAAAATGCGATAATTTCATTTGAGGAAGTGCAGACTACCGCCCCCTTAAAGTGATATGACTCGTTCATGCCATAAGTGGAACATTTAAAGGATGGAGTTAACAAAATTATATATGATATTAAAATTTAATTTTAATATACCTATTTATTATTATGTTTCCATTCCATTAAATATGAAATATAAATGAAAGTACCGTTCATGCGTACGTACGGCTTACCGTCTCCATGAACGGTGCATTTCAGTTCATATCTTAAAATGTAATGTAATATTATAAATTGATACATATACAAGATATATATGTTATATATGATATCTAAATAATTAATATCATTCTAGAGATAATGTAAATTTGACCACATGAACAACATGTAATTATAAGTTGTTCATTTTTACCCAATTAGCAAATATCGACAAAATGACTGTAATTAACATAAATGATTGATTAAAATTTATAACAAGGTAATAAGTGATATAAAATGAATAATAAACTTTAAAAAGTTTCTTAAGAATGTATAATTTAACATTAGTTTATTATTCATGTGATTAAATAAAGAACTGGTCATGTCGGACACGAGGTAAGGGGTTTCTAATCTCAGTTCTAATTCTGTGAGATTTCCATTGTTCACCACTTATTTATTGCATGTGGTGTATTGTGTACTTCATTATGATATATATTATCATGATTATAATTATATTCATGGTATTTTGTGATTAATTTGTTGGTTATAAACTTCTGGTCATATGAATCGATTAATTACAATGTGGGAAGGGGTTTTCATCTCACTTTTTATTCCCGTGAGATTCATGCTATATTTGCCACTATTTCCTTTTTTGTGGGGTCTGTACTGCCAGGTATTGTTTTCATGGTGTAATATACATTAATTTATGGGTATATACATCTTTATTTTATTATCCTTATTTCATGTGGTGTTTGTTTCGTATGTTTCCAAATCAGTAAGGGAACATTTTAACCCAATTTCCATTACTTGGGTTAATCTCTTAATTCTTGATTATGTCATGCTATGATTATGTGTGGATTCACTATTTCATTATTTATGTTATAATTTACACACCCCTTTGTTTTGATATAAATTTGATACACATAATCACTCCATTGATAAATTATCCTATCATTGAGATGAACTTGCTAAGGTTAATCTTAACTCAATTTCCATTCATTGAGTTAAAAATCCAAGTCATTGGTTTTGTTTTAAAAAGAACATGTGTGAATATAATCTGATTAATTTAGACTAAATATCCAATAATATTGAGATTATTTATATTTGTCACACATTATTATGTAATTGATTTATCTTTAATATATGGATACCATTTTTATAAGGTATTTCGTCTCAATTTACATTCCATTAAAACTTCGTTGTTGTTAGGCACCTATTAACTTTTATATGGTGTTAAGACTATCCTTTGTCATATTATATCATGATTCCCCTTATTATTGTGATATTATAATGTTTTTGTTATATTTTATTTTTTAATTAATTTTATTCAATCATATCTTATTGGGTTAATAACTCCTTAACTAAAATATTGTTTTAAAGATTTATTCTTCTAAATATTTTCTCATTAATGTTCATGTCTTCAAAATAGTTTTATGTATTTATTTATATGGACATGAATTTTTTGAAATTAAAATTTCATTCAATGTTTCAATGTGGTATGGGACACATTGATTCAAAAATAACATTATTAAATGTTTTAAATGGTTTTGAAAATGGTTTGATAAATCATTGATTATGTCAATATGTTGAAATGATATAATGTGATTGCTATGTGGAAGTGTTATCTTTCCTTTTTGCATGTTTTATGTATTCAAAATATGTTATGTTTATTGGGAATTGTTTTACGTATACATGTGGTTTCGTTATAATCCTCAGGTGGATGAGCCTGAGATATCTCTCCAATGCATTGGGTAACGTGACAGAGGTAAATGCTAATGTTTCTCCTTAGAGATTTAGGGAATATACTGTGATGGGTATTCCAAGTATAACTCCATACATAGCTGTGAAAGCTATAATGTATGTTTGATATAGATGCCACAAGTTACCTTTCTGATTTATGATTTCTATGTGTATTCATAAATCATTTGATTTCATGAGGTATGTTAAAGAGCTTATGCATTGCATGTATTGATGAACTAATGTTTTCATTCTTTACATAATAACCCTTACTGAGCAATTTATGTTCATCCCAAGATTTTGAAATGTTTTTTCACCTGTGTATAAGGCTGTGTAAGAGAATGGAAGAACTCAAGAAGATTTATATCAAGAAAATAATTATTGTTTTCTTTTAAGAATTTATTATTTTATAATAAAAAAAATTACTGAGTGGAAGTGTATACATTATCATATTTGAGATGTAATGTGATAGTTATGGACTAATTCTCTACAACTCTAATCCTGAAAAGATACTCAATGTGAATTATTAAATTAATTAAAGATTATGTAATGTTTAAGGTTGGGTCCTTCTAAACATTTCATCTCATAATAGTGACTAATATCAAAATGGTTGAATAACATTGAAAAAATAGGTCACACACATAATAAAATAAGACATATCACTTAATTACCTTCTTATATAATAAAATTAAAAAGCTTTATTGTGCATATAAAAACATATTTTGATCATAAAATTATCCCAAACATCTTTTCTGTTAATCTATTATATATTTCTTATGCCAGCCCTATTGATACTTAATGTGAAATTACACAAAAAAATATATATTTATCACGTATAAAAGTCCTCCAAAGAGTTGGTAATGTCATTAGTTTAGATGATTGTAATATAATTATAGGTGAAATTCCCATAAATTATTAGGAAGTATTGATTGCTTGAAGAGGGTAGTCAGACCTTAGGGATATGAAAAAGGGTTGTGGAATATGCACACATTTGAAGGAATTATCTTCCAAATAAGTCTATCATTTCAAAAATTATGTCCTTTTTATCAATGAATATGGTTGTAACCTTAAAGGAAAAAAGGAAAACTATTCCATCCAGGAGAACAGCCTAAATTATTAGAGATGAAATCCATCTTAATTTTATCCTCATCAATAATTCTACTTAGAACACAATTTTTATTAAATTTCATAATTTCTAGAATATTATTAAATTATTATTATATATATATATATTAATGTCATAAATTTAACTAAAAAGTCCCTTTATATGTGGATGGATAATACGTGGGAAAAATTAGTTATCACAAATAAATTTGAAACACATATATCAATGGTATAATATAACAACCCGTAACTTCTAGGTGTAATACATTTATGGTATTAGTGGTTTAAGAGTGTCTTAGGTTTATTTGGGGAAGCCTTAGAGGGTTTTATAGATGATACTATTTTATGGGAGCTAATGTTTGTGGTTAATGGTGTGAAATGGGTTCACATTGTTAATTCATGTTTCATGATTTATATAGCCGACTAGTTTTATGGATTTAATGTGGGAGAAATTGGATTATATTAAATAGATAGAGCTGATGAAATATCATTTAATTTTTTTATTATATCTAATAGGGGGTGAAATTTTTTTCAGAAGAAATTGAAAAGGTGGAAAACATGTCCAATTCACATCAGAAAAGGATTAAAAAATTTCAAAACTATTAGATCTAGGTTTTAAAAACCATTGATTATCCAATCATTCTATATTCAGTCATACCTATATTTACGTTGTCTAGTAAAACATAATATTATTTTGTATGATCTTCCAACCCTCCTTCTCATGCATCAATACATAGGATCCGATGTTTTCACGTTGGATATCTATAGTGAGTTCTTATATCTTCCCCAAGGTTTTCCTTCCATTGTTTTGTGGAGATACATTGTGGTGGTGTAGTTTTTCTTTGGGGTGCGATTGAGGACTAATTTTAATGATCCATGGATATGGTGTTGTATTATCTATAGTTTCCCATGGGAAGATTTCATTCACAAGGATTTAATCTTCTTCTTATGATACATAGCGAGTTGGTAAAGCTTTATTGATGTTGGGATTCCCTCATTTCACACTTTGGATTATCTTGTGGGGGTGATTACAATTTTTTATCTATTGGGGGTGGGTTTTATAGGACTAATGATGTTAAATTATTCAGATAACAAAAATTGAATTGTAGTGGGGTTTCATTCAAATGCATCTATATATTCATAGTTATCCCAAGGATTTGATTATATGATCTTGATTCTTCAAAAAAAATTGTCTCCATTGGGCGCATAAATTATGGTCATTTGATATGTGTTGTGTGGACATTATTTTCTTTTGTGGTGATATAGACATATAATTGAAATTATTTATCCACTATAGTTTGATAATAAAAAAAATTTTCCCTAGAATTTATATACTGTTTAAGAATACCCTGATTAATAAAGTAGAATGTGATATAAATATCCCTTTTTAAATCTATTAAATGTTAAATAATAGTTTCTGACGTGATTAAAGAATCCAACTAAATTACCCTAGGGTCATTGGTTACTTTATTACATCTACATTTGGTATAAATAATCACATCCCAATGGACTGAATAGTTTAGTAGTCTTGTTAAACTATAAATATACATGATTACACATATATTTTAAAACATAATATGCAATTAAATTGTTTCTATTAGACCATCCATATTCCCGCACGAATGTACCAAAATATCAAAAATTAAACATTTACTAGAATCGTAATGAAATGAATAAAACCAAAGGGTTGAACTATAATACCTAGTAATGGTATACATACAATATTTCTTATCCTAAATATATAAGACATAATTAATATTTAAAGGTATAAAACTAAAACTCATTCCATTTTATAAATAACTTGAACAAGAATAATTATAGTAAGAATCAATAATGATCAAATAATTTCACATAAATAAACTAATGAGCTCAAAATATATTCATGGAAACTCTTTATAATTTATTAATCCCATGTAACATAAAAAAATAAACTCATAATAAGGGAATTCATAATTCCAAAAACAACATCCATACATTTAAGGACATGTTCCAAGAAAACAAACATAAAAGTTTAATACCTCAGCAAAAAACCCAAAATAGTATCATTAAGAAAATAACAGATACATCAAGGGGATAAAATAGGCCCCCACTATCAGTTATCATGTCCAAACAATTTCTCATATAAAGGGTTTAAACAATATCAACAAATAATTTCATTTTAAATAAATATAATAATAAATGTTATTAATTATCCCAATCATCAAGCTTAATCATAATCCATCAAGAGTAATATGAATGGTATCAAACTAGTACATCCCCAGTAAAACAAATCATAAACCATCCATAGAAAAAATAAGGATGGTATAATTATAACTTATCCCAGATGTATAAAAAAAGAATAGGGTTGTAATCTTTGATGAATAGAGTTTATAGAAATAGATCAATAAAAACATTATCAAGGAATATACCCTTTCCACATTAAAAATAACATAACAAAACATAAAATTAACAAATTATTATAAAAAATAAATTTTATTGAAAATAAAAAATGAAAACTTTATTGTAATCTTTAAGATATTAAGTTTTCATGATGGCGGGAAAATCTATACATGATATATCAGATTAAAAATAGGGTCCATTAAAAATTTTTGTACAAAAAGTAAAAATATAAACTATTTTGAAAAATGACAGGAAAATTAAATAATTTAATTGTGAAAATAAATCATTCATGGAGGAAATAAATAAATAATTTGGCTAATATTATAATCATTTTAGAAAAAATGGATTTGGAGGATGAAAAGTTTTCTGATTGAAGAGATAAACAAAGTCAGAAGTTAATAAAAATATATTGTAGTTCACTTTAAGTACATAATAAAGGAAAATTTTACTATAACATGATAATTTAATGAATTAAAAATGACTACAATATATTATGTTTCATAGATAAATATCATATATGTCTATTTTGGGGGACTTAAATATTATCAATCCGGAATAATAATGGTATTTTGACATAAACACTTACAACATTGTTTAATTTGAATCAAAATCTCCAAGAAATAAATATAATCACATGAATAATTAAATACCATTAATATAAATATATTTATGATATAAAATATATAAATTTTCATTATATTCACCACAAAAAGGAATAAGTGTTTAATATGACATATATCTCACATGTGTAAAAGTTAAAAGAGAGACCCTAACATCATATTCAACTTCCTAAATATAAATATATATATATATTAAACTCATGTATAATAAATATATGATTATTAAAAATATATTATAGAACCATAATATTATATATCATATGATTAAGTATTTTATTATGGTATTTTATTATATCTTTATTGAAAATTTGTTATTAAAATCACTATTTTGTGTGATAATTTCTTTGTTTTTCATGTATATTATTGTTCAGAAATTTTATTCCCTATACATTGATCATAGTTAAATAACTTTTATAATTTTATTTTTTTAATAATATATATATTTATATATATATATATATATATATTATTTATGTATTTTAATCTATAAAAGATAAATATGGGAAATTCATTACACCATTCTTGAATATGATAGGCTATACTATGCATGAATGTTGTTTCTATTCTCTTGAAAAATAGAACAACAAGTATATAAATATTAATTCTCATTTTCTTAATAATAATTATTTTACATATATAATTTATATTAATAAAATCTATCATTATTACAATCTATATAGACTCAAAATGGAAAACAAATTATATGGCTATATGGAGGTGGTAGTCCACATGCACACAAATGGGACCTTATTAGTTTTCAATGGATTTATAGGAATGAATTTTTATGTTTTAGTATATTTAAATAATTATGTATGGTTCCAAATTAATGAATATATTCATTAATTTTTACCTTACAAATTTACATTTATAGCGTAATCAAAAAATTAATCACATCACTCTATGAGTCGGTAGTTCAGCATACAATGGTTCGATGTTATTGTATCCACCATAATATAGAAAGTAAAAAAGATTTATGTAATAAAATCTTCCAAAAATATAATAATGTCATAAATATTATATAAATATTTTAAATACATTGTTATAACATTCATTTAATAGTGGTGATGGGATACAGAATACATCGATCCATGAGGCGATAGACCAACTTAAACATGATCGTCATTTCGTTTCAGATTTGATTAAAGTGGATATGGATATGTGTTATGTAACTAACATATTAACATCTCATTATATTTGAGATACTATTTTTATTATATTATCAGTATTTAATATTATTTTATGGAGATGAAAGAATAAATAAAATAAAAACTATTGTTTAATATTTTTAACTCTTCTTTGGATGACCACATTAGATTTTAATAAAAAACATTAGGTTAGATTTATGTCAAAATATGATTTATAGATTTTTTTATAGGAGTATGGAATGTATTTTCTAATTCAATAAATGAAAAAATTATTTTCAATGAGTGAATATGATAGGAGAGGTGGTGTCATTTTAAATGTTAGGGAGATAACTCACACAAACATTTTGAAAAGATAAAATGATTCCCACATTTCACAAATACAAAAGGGATAAAATGGGTTATTATCGAACAATATACATGGTAAGAGAAAACTATGCCCATAAAATGTTATTTGGCAAAACAATATGGTAATTTTTACATCTTATCTTCTAGGTTTCACCCCCAGTAAACCCGCATTCTCAACAACCATGGAAATTAATTATTACAGTTTTCACTATTCTTGATGGTATGGAATTAGTTTGGCTATATTAGAACATATAAATCATAATTATTACTAATATTTATTCAAGTTTTTTCAAATTAAATTTATATAATTGGATGAATTAAATTTATAATTTAACTGGATGCCTCATCATAAAATTATTTATCCATTAATAAACTATAAAAAATATTAAATTTTTCAGTATCATAATTCAATATGAAATTGCTTTGAATGAAGTAATATAGTTATATTTTAATATATTATATATAATTTTATTACAAAACCAATTTAAATTATACTGTAAATTTTTTAAAGAACATAAATTAAGTGAATGTTTTCAATAAAAACACATTTTTTCACAGTTCATAAAAAATCAATATTTTCCGAAAATTCAAAAAACAATCAATGATAATTTTTACAAGTAGATTTAAAAAATATATTTATTATTTTAAATAAATTTTATATAATATATGAATATTTTTTTTAATTATGTATATTAATTGAGACTAAATCAAAATTTACCTAAATAATGTTTTCGAGAAAATAGATATTTTTTCATTCAATGGGTTTTTATTTTATTTTTAATAACTAGATAACCACTGAATTTATTTTATTCATGTAAAAACATTATAATTTAAAAAAAATTATTCCTATTAATACCCACCAAAAAAATTATAATAGTCTAATTTAAATAATTATATAAATAATATATTATAGTTTGTTAAAACCTAGTGATGCATGTTACAAAATTGATACTAATGAAACTTGTGTAACTGATGATTGATTTCAAGGGGTTGAATTTTGTACAATCATTCACATTATATTAAAAAAAATTATTCACCAAAATTCCATGTGGGAATGGAATGGAATTTTGATATGTTCGTGGAATGGCCTTAAAATTAGTTACATGCACCCATGTTTCCTTCAACATTCCTACAAAAAATTTTATTCAGGGATTTAGAAACACTAAACAATTCAATAATCATGATGGCTCATGGACCAGCATTCCAATGTTATGTGACTATTGGTAATCTAGGATATCTATACTTAAGAACTCACATTGGTTGAGAGTATGGAAGTTTGGGCTCATCAATCCAATTTGGGGGGAATTATTGCATACTCTATGACATTCTTTTTTATTTAAACAAGTCATGAATCATTCATTTACCCCCCAAGTATTAAACTTGTCTACATTAAATATCAATCATCATATTTGAATGTATATAACATAGAAAAATCTATATATATATGATGTTATGACACAATGGAGACATCTATATGAATTTGAGATTCTCAATCAATGGAACCATCTTTTGTACTGAAAAGAGATTATTTTTCCATATGTTAACACAATTATATTACGGAGACAAGCAGTGGGTCGCTCTAAAGTGCAGCATCATCCAAGGAGATGGGTGGTGTTTTGATTGTGATATAGGACCCAGGAATGGTATTCTAGCATATCATCATTATAGGAGTCAGAAGAAATGTATTTTCATTCCATTTCACTGGAAACATAGTTACTTTTTAGGTCATGTGAAAAGGACAAAACTATATAGTTTTGTGTCATGTGGAAAGGATTTCTAGGGGAAAGGTCCCTAAGAAAAGTTCAATGTGATAGTTATGTCTTTCTGGCTCACGAAAACATGAATGGGTATGTAATCCCATGTTGTATATGACTCTACTAAGAATGTTTTCTTGAGAGAATCTACTTTGATTTGGGATATTATTTTTGGATACGAGGGAGGCTTCCAATGTATAATAATTGGACATGAATTAATTTCAACATTGTTTTATTCTATGGACCACCTCTTATAAAGGTCCTATTAGGAATTTATTATAGGTTATTATGGATCTTTTAGAGTTATGAATGGGGCATTACATATTATAAGGATTACCCTTTTAATATGGTTGGGGATTACACTGAATAAGAGGCCTATAAATTAGGAAATGTGATGAATTTCTCCACTCAATGTGTTTTTTTATTGAGTCATATAAATGGAAGGATTCCAATTAGATTTTTAGGATCATGCTATTTTCATGACCCCTGTGGACCTCAAATCCCATGTGAGTCATGCTCGTTGCAAGAAATAAGAGGAAGCAGAAAATTCAAAGATCAAATGATCTGTTTTGTCTGCTAGTATAAATAAGATGCACCCAAAATTGAAAGGGAAAGGGATTTTAATATTCCACTATACTCGTAATTTTTTTAACCAATATATCCATATTGGATGATATTTATGGATCAATCCTACGTAGTTGAAGATAATGATGAGTGATGTATTCTACTAGAATGTCCTTGGGGATTACTCTAGGAGGTATTCCATTGTAGTAGATACATTGACTTGATAAACCATTCCTACAGAGGACCAGTGATGGAAGGAGAGAGGAATATCTTGATGAATATTCTATGGAAAATCATGATTCTGACATTAGGGATGTTTTGATCATATGTAACTTTTATTCCCAAGTGTGTCCAGCTAAATTTTAGAAACAAGAGAAATTTGAGGATCCAAAATACTGTAAAATACTTTTTCAATATGTGGAAGAGTTAGAGATGATGGGGTAATAAAAAGGGATATTATGTGCCCCTCCCTCTAATCATTGTATCAAGGATATTCAGATATTACTACCCAAATGGGTATAACATATGGTAATGGAGAAGGGTGAATGGTTAAAACCAGATAGTTACTATAATAATATATAGGGTCTTACTCTAGTAGAAATTCCATCTTACCTAGTTCTTAGAGAATAAAGGAGTATAATCCATTATTCCTCAAATCGACAGCAAGCATGATCCTTACCTTACAAACCATCAACCATAGGTTCATGGTATTGGAGGTTTTTAGGTAAATACATATTTCAATAAAAAAATATATGAGACCAAGAAGTTTGAAACAATACCCCCAGGTTTGGGGTCCACGTGACCGAGGGAATTTTTATCCACATTTAACCCGAGGACCCTACCCATTAGGTAGGACATGTTTGGGACACCTATGAGTGAAGGAATACATTTAAAAATTGGAGACACACTTGTCTTCCGCATTACATGGTTTTAAATGCCTGGATTCTTTAGTTGGGGATTTATATTGTTTCCTCTCATACAAGGGATCCAATGAAATAAGGGAACTTCCATTGGGGGCTTAAAACATGACTTCAGAGGTGGCTCACATAGTGTAGAGGCTGGGTGATTCAAGGAGGTCTCACTTAGGGTAGAGGCTGGGAGAGATATGGAGGTCTTGTATAGGTTATAACTAAGCTGGCTAGAAGGGACTCACATAGGTAGGCTTGAGTGAGCTATATATGTCTTCATGAATGACCACATTGGAATAAATCACTTGAGAGGGACTTATCTCTTCAATGCATGGTCATCCTCAGGTGTGGCCAGATATAAGATGTATAGTCCATGATTTTGTGAAGGGGTCCTCATGGTAGTGTGGTTTCAAATATGGGTAAGGGTTTGTTGCATAAGTTTCCTATATATCATACTCTAGGTAGACTTTAATTCAACTACCCCCTTAATTACCACTTCCATATAATTTTAGAGAGCTCCCTAAAAGGATTTTGAGCTCTTGGGTGAAGGACCAAGGTGAATATATATTCAAAATTTCATTAGGGGTTTCATTCATTTAAATGAGGAACCCTGTGGTCCTATTTATATCAACGATTAAAAAATAGGTGAAGGTTTTGTCTCACATTGGTATTTTATGTATACCTATGAACATGTATTCTATGTGGTGCCATTGGGTGACCCATTTATCTGGGCCTACATAGTGTCACTAGATGTGTAAGTACCCTACCTTAAAACATTAATTTGTGGGGACCTGTGTCATTTGTCTTTGGAAAATGATTTGACCCTTGGTATTCATCATTTCATACTTTCTTCTACTTATGTTATTTTACATCAATACCATTTCTTCCATGAGATATAATGGAATGTCAATAAAATCCCACACCCATCCCCCTCACAATAGGATCTGATAGAAATAATATGCACTAATACTAAGTAAATTTTTTTAAAAGGACATGGGTACATGTAGGTCATTGTAGGATGGTATTGTGTTGGGTCCCAAGACGAATTCTTTGGATGTTCCCAAGGGTTATTCTACCATGGGACTTAGTACATTAATACATTATAAGGGAAATTTTGAAAATAAATTTGATCATATGTGGGAATATATTATTATTCGCACATATTTAGAAAATTTTGAGGAATTTAATAAGGAATAGGATGGATGTGAAACTTTATTTTTAGGATATATATTTTTTATGTTGGATATCTTAACCATAACTACTTGAACTATATAGATTTATTTTTAGATAATCTTCTAGTGGCGATGTGTGAATAGGAAATTGAATTCTATTGATCAAATAGTTTGTGGGAGAACCATCACAAGGTGGACCCTAAAAATGGATTTTGATTAAGAATCTTATGGAGATCCCTTGGATGACTTAGTATAATACCCCTTGTTAAGATATTTCAACTCAAATAACTAATGTTGTGGTTATCAGGGATGAGTCTTTTCAAGAAGTTGTTAGATCATTTAGTGAGTTCCACCATTGTCTTTAATCATCACATATTTCTTATATTTTATATCCTTTTGTTACACTAAATAATTCTTATCCATTAATGAGTTCCCTCAACCATTGCATCCATGAATGTTGGGCGGGCATTTGTGTTAATTTCACCTATATCGGTAAGTGAAACAATGAATATTAAAAATTGAGTAGGGACGGGTTCATCATTGAGTTTACTATTCTGAGAATTAATATCTCCCTCTTAAAGTGGATATGAGTTGAATTTACAGACACAACATCCCATTTGTATCACACATTTTCCAATATTATTGTACATATGGTTTATAGTATCTAAGACTCATTTTAAATACAATCATTTATAAATCCATAATCTTTTGATCATGTTGGGAATACTGAGATATAATGGAGTTTTTGAACACATGATTTATGATTAAATGATGTTGATTATACATATATGTTATTGATTACATTAGTTACAAAAACTACTCATAAATTCAATGATTCTAATTAAGAATGACGATATTAGTGACTCATTATCCCATTTTAAGGCCCACCTCAATAATAAAATATTGGAATGTTTTAAACAAATATATGAAAGCACCAATAAGAAATCAAACCTTAAAAAAGAATGGGATTATACCCAAGGGTAGATAATACCACTTCCTCAATGCCAAGAAGGTTCTCAAACTGAGGGTCAACTGTCATTGTGAATGTGGTCATGGAACTTCATCACACCATGGATATTGAGGTTGTTCCACTGGATGATCTTCGACAACAGTTTGATTGGGATTAGGAGGTCATTAAAAAATGAAGAGTATTTTTTACGGTATCTTCTATATTATTATGGAGATATTCAATAATTTGGATGATCCACTTATTTTCATTACATAATTACTGAAAAATACTTTTTACCCAATAATCTTTGATTTTTTCACAATTTTCATTCTATGATTAAAAAATGACATCAAAACTAGTTTTCATTGCATGAAGTATTTCTGTCAATAAATTTTAATCACATCAGTTGGTATTGGGAGATACTATGACTTCTTTCTTAACCCATGGGGCACATAGATCGTATATCGATTATTTATAGGGTCATATAGAGAACCCTAAAATATTTGTGTCACTTGTGTTATCTCCCTAAATTTTTTACAAGTATAATATAATGAATCATTACTGGGAGATACTAGGATTTTTATTCCTCATCCATTAATATATTTTTATCCTAAAATTTTTTTACCATTTATTTTTTATTACTTCATTTATATTTTAACATTATAGATTGAATATTCATCAGTTGATTCTTGAATTCTTTCCAGCATTCCCTTTTCAGATTATTATCTTGAAGAGTGTAATTTCACATTAAATTATAAGTTTAATTTCATGCAATGATGATGAAAAATAGTGGTGTTTTAGAAAAAATATATTTGACCATGAGTTATGAAATGATGACCCAAATTTTCTTCCTAACCTTGAATATTCATACATTCATCATTTTCCCCTATGATAATTTTGATTCAAGAATTTTTTTTATTTATGGAAATATAGAATAATATCTACATGTATGTAATGAAAAAAAATGGATATAGTTTGAATGAAGTTTTGTAGAATAAAATATTTAGGTCTTAGGGGAATAGAGGAGTTTTATCCTGAGGACGAATATGCTACTCGTTGACAAACCCTTTTTGTAGGAAACATTATTAAAAGTATACTAGGGAGTGATCATTAATAGTAAAACAGTATAATCATATTGATTGTTTGACCTTTATATGAGAAACATATTAAATTACAATGGCGGAATGTTACAAAATAGTCAGACAAAGGTATCCTCAGAAATTTCAACATTCTACAACCCATTTTCGAAGAGTTTATTAAGATTCAAATTTCTCAAGACCTATAATTTTGTTTTTTTTTCCCAGGAAGATGTATGAGAATGAAGGTGGAATGTTAATTGTTAATTTCCATGAAAGGGAAACTACAATTACATGATTATGACTTGTGTGAATGATGGTACATTACCATATGTGAATAATTCATTGGGGAATTCCCCTTTATGAAAAGGGATAAAGTATAATATAGTTTAATATCATTAAATAATGACTTGGAAAATGTAGTTTAATGTCTCATAGAGGGGATGTTTTTGAATGTTTTAACATCTTGTGCTTAGGCCATATTGTTATGGATTTTAAAATCATGCAACATGGACATTGGGGCTATAATTTAATGTCATTTTCCTTTTATAATAATATTAACAATTTTACATTTCATAGTAATTTATCTAGGAATATTACATCATTTTCATGTATGAAGTGGAAATGATTTAAGATTAAATCTTTTGAGGTCTCCATATTCAATGAGTGATTAGGGGGTATGGGATTATGAAGACAGAGGTGGCCTCTCCAGAGTACAAAATTACTACCGCTTTAAAAACCGATATATGAGAGACATTATGAATCGACAATTAGATCATGTAACTATATTGTCAAATATTTTCATCATCTGAATCATAGGCTATTCTTGTGGGAATCTTACCAAAATCCAACTAACATGTGTTACTACAAAGTCATGAAATGGTGTAGTTCAGAATATAAATTTCTCTTACTTGTGGCCAAAGGATGTTGATAGAGATTCAGATTATCCTATAACCTTTTTTTGGTTAATGGATGGAAATCCCCATAAAGAGGGAAGATAATTTCATGTAATAACTACCATAGAATGATGAAATTATTTTTGGATGAAGTTATATCTCATCCATAGAAAAGAATGTGGGGGCGGGTTCAGGTCCCAAAACACATGTCATTGTTACCACTGTGTATCTCATTTGATTGAGAATCAGGACATTTCTAGTTAGAGAATAATGTGTAGTTCAATGTCTAGTTTTTAGAAATTATTGTGCATTTAAACATCACAAAATGTTGATGATATTGTTTATTTAGTTTTATTTCATATTACAAGGATCCTAATATTATGGAAACAATGAGTAGTATGAGGTCCAAATGGGCTTTGGTTATTCTAGAATAATTCTTACATGCAAGGGGAATCATAATGCATGTTTTTGTGATTTCTCTTATAAGGGGAAATGATATAGAAAAAATATACAAGGAATGATTGAATACAGATTTCAAATCACAGGTTCTAGCATAATGCAATAAACTGTTTTAGAGAATGAAGAGTCTTCTCTCAAGGATTCAATTAACTTGGTAAATACCAATTTTTTGGGCGACATTATGCACAATCAACTGGGGAATGTTAACTAATATTAAAAAATTACATCCTATATTTTATAGACCCATTTAGGTGGGAATCATATAAAAATCCAATAAGGGCATGTTATAATAGAGTTTTGAAAAGGAGACATTGGGTATCAGACATTCTATCACATGTACCTCGAGGAAGATAATTGAGAAATGAAAGTGTCCAAAATTAGGATTATTGCATGTGGAAGGTATTCGTTCAAGAATAAAAGAATCGGTTGGATATATATTTTAAAGGATGTGCAAAGTCCCTTTTATAGAGATGAATCATATATAGGATGATAACAACATTGTTTCCTGAGTGGACACCTAGATGAGGTGACTCAAATTATGAGATCTTGGATGGTTAATTATTGGTATCCTGGAGAGGGTAATTTTTCTTTTCCCTGAGACTAAGACTATGATATAAGGTATTTGAATCCCTATGTATCTCATTATAATGATAATAAAGACACACATAGTTATTAGGGAACCATGCATTTTAACATCATTTGGTAAGGGTATGATACATACATTTCAATGTCATGTGGTAAGGGAATTCTCCCTGCTATTTAATATCACATGGGAAGGCCATAAACCATGTAGTTTATCATCAGGAGGCAAGGAAATCCTCCATACATCTTATCTTCATGTGGTATGGATGATGATGTTTCAAGACGAAAAATAAATATTTTGGCTTGACCAGGGCACCAGATCCAACAGTCACTATAAATATTGTTCAAGGAAGAATCAATCACCACATTTTTCTAAATTGTATTACTCACACTGATAGGATTCAAGTGTGGAGAAATGGTTTTATCTCTCTAGAATATGATCTCTCATATGGGGTGAGAACCAGTATTTGATCATCTTATCTAGATCTATCACATCCATAGGAGAGTAGGAGAATTCCCTCTATTCAGGCCAGACTAGGATATAGTATATTTGAATCATTATGTATCTTAGGTGAAAGAGAATCAAGCCATAAATATTTCTAAAATAACCCATGTAGTTTAATGTCAGGAAGTAAGTACATATGGGGTTCCCTTTTGATTTCATTCATCCTGGACCACGAAAACACTGACGTGAACTGAAATACCTTACCTATGTAGGGAATTAATTTACAAATGTTCCTAAACCCATGTGATTTGTGGTTAGTGTGAGAAAAAATGGGTTGAAAAGGTTTAATCCATAAATATAATTGGATATATGTGATGGATAGGGGAATTTAGATTATAAGGTGGTTTCACGCAAATGTATGGTCCCAATCTCACTACATACTCAGTAGAATGAGAATCAATCCATCTAGGGTTCTTCATGGGGTCCCTATATAGTTTCATCGCATAAAAAGGGGGTTTGTTTCTTTGTACTAAGGATTGTGATTAGAGATCTTGGAAACACTAAATATCTAATTATATTCTGAATTAAGCAACCCATAGTTCATGATGAGATCGTCTAGTTATCTATCATGTGATGGGGACGTTAGTCATGTAGTTTAACATATAATGATGAGGACATGTGTCACGTGACATAGAAAGTATATTTTATTGTACCTAGGACCTAAATTCGTGATCTGGGTGACAATACATATCATGTGATAGTAGGAATCGAGAAAAAATTAGTTATTTAATAAAGGTGGGATATGAGTCCAACGTCATGAAACTTAACCTACTAAAGAACATATCATAATGTTATGAATCATTATGCCTTGCATCCCAGACATGAACCATTCAATTTTACATCATGTGTCTAGGAATTTTATAGTATAACATTTTGTGACATGTATTTTGGTGTCATGCAGTTTATTGAATTGTGAAAAGGATGATATGACATGCTTTTTTAGGTCATGCGACAATGACCGAAAATGCAGTTTAACATTATGAATATGAGAAGTATATCAGGTTGTTTAAGATTATACAACCAATATGGTAGTCTATTTAGTTTAATCTATTAATTATTAGACTACGATGTGTTTGTAATTTTATCATCCAGTTATCTGGATTATTTTCTTGGGATTACACGCAATAATTCTTCGAGAACATTTCAATGATTTAGGTTGTAATGAGTTATTCATCCTTTGAGATCATGGAATATGTTCTACTATATTTCACCTTGTTAATAGAATAAAATCCCTCTTATTATGGATCATGATTCATAGGATTATTTCATGGTATCATTTTTTTCCAATGGATCAGTACCAATTCAACATGGAGTAATCAAAGGAGGAATATTTTATTATAAAAATCCATCACTATCTGATTTTGATGGACCAACGAGTGATAAAAACAGTGAAATTTGTTATCATCATTTAGCTATAGTACACCATGTTTTTTCTGGTATTTTTCAACCATGTATAGATAGTCATAGATGGAAATATGAACCAATGGAATGTGGACCTCAATGGTTTGTGCTTATTATGTCCCATAGAAAAGAGAATATATAGTTTCTCACATGGAAGCATGAGTTGTGGTTCAGTAGGACCATAAGTCATGGAAGAGATTATAATACCATGAATTCTTATCATTATCCACCATCATTTGGAGTATGTTCTATAGGGTATTGTTTAAGGATTACATATTTCAGTTAGCTTCTGCATAATAGTTGGATGGCTATTTGGATTTGATTTTATACTCTTAATACACCATTTCCAACATAATAGAATAGGTATTTGTGACATTGTTTGTCAACATTGTACGGGGGACACCAAATATTGTAATAATTTTAAATTTTATTAAGATGATGATGATTTTATACCTTAAAAAATTGAGGGTTAATGAACCATCTCATTTAGAGAATAAATCAATATAATTTTGGATTTATTTCAACTCCTTGGTCATATTTGTAGTGTATGGCCCCACAACATCCATTCCACATATTGAAAAGTGAACTTCATATTTGGTTGTATACATTAACTCGTGAGGTTAATGGTTGTTATTTAAGTGAACATGGAATGAATGAAATATCACAATGACATATATTCAATCATGTTTCATAAAGTACCAATATTTCCCAATCCTCTATATTTGATGAGAAATCATGAAAATAGACTAGTAGGAACCATAAGATAATATGTGTACTTATATTATGGTAGAATAATTATCATGGCCATCAATACATCTAAGTAATAATAAATAAAAAAATAATCTATATAAGACATTCGGGTAATTTGGGACATCATAAATAGAGAATTCGATTCATCGTCATTGGATTATATCCTTCCTAGATCTATTCGATTTCAGTAAAAAATTTCTGAGGTAGTTTGTGATGGGTATTATCAACCTAGTGGTAGGACCATACAATTTGGAGAAATGTCTAATATTTTTGGTCACTTCCATTCTGACTCAAACAATAAGTGATTCCATTTGGCAATGAGAAATAATAATGACTATTTCTACAAAATTTTGATCATCCAATGATATAGCTTCATTTTACATTGCATTTTCCTAGGTATTATGCGATCAACGAATAAGAATCAATAATGGATCTGAGGATACCTCTACCATAAATCACAAAACATTGTCTTTTAGGGGGATTAGCTCTTATTTTATAATGTATTAATCCAGATTTACCTATTTGATAAATAATTTTAATCACCTTTTACATTTAGGTGGCTCACTATTATTTGGAGCACCAGTTCTAGGCCTCCAATGAGGGAATCATATTATTCCTCATAATTTATAAAGAAATATCACGACATGAATGATTAAGGTAAAACTAAATTATATATTTATTTTAATTTGATCACTATATTGACCTTATTGACCATATTTCATTCCATTATCTTCTATATTGGGATCCTATAGGTGCCGCCAAAATTAATTTCCCAAGTTTGGGGGGAATCATGAATGGATAAGATATATTCATCTGGAAATTTAAATTTTATTAATGTAATTTATGTAGATAGGTAGTGTCGTTGGGATTCTATTTGACCAATCCCAAGCTTAGTTTCAACATGTTAAGTTTGAATAGAATCGCATATGAGAGAAGTTCATGTTAATAGATATTACCACCTGGGCGATGTCATCCGAGCAACCCCAAGAGTCTGTCACCATCACAAGCTTCTCCCTTTGTTGTTATGCGGATGTTATAATGGTTTTTGTGACATGGTATCAGTTACATATCATGTATACCCTTTCTATAAATAAAATACTTATTCCACCAATTTTTACGAGAATGGAATTTCTTAAAAAATAGAGAATTTGAAAAAATGGTTTTTAGGGTAAAAATGGTAGTTTTTGATAAATATATACATTAATGTTTTTATTAATAATATTATAAAAACAAATCTTATAGATGAATATTATATCAATTAATTATTTTTAATTGATTAGAAAATTTGTTTGATAACAATTATATTTCTATTTGATAAAATAGAAAGTGAATTTTTTTCAAAGAATTTAATTTTTGAAATTAATTAATATATGAAATAATTATTATTTTAAAAAATATTATTATAAAATTAATTTTATTAATAATAAATTATTATAAATTTTTTATGATGTCTTTTGTAATTTTTATTAACATTTAAAAACTGCTTTTTTCAAAACCCATCAATTTTTAATAAATGTCGGTTCTCATTTTTGAAGTAATAAATAACATATTTATAAACTTATTTAGATAAAATGAATATTTTTTTTTTGAATAAAGAAATAAAAATTATCAAATGGTGGTTTTTTCTTAATTTTCTATCACAGTCAAATTTTTAGGTAAAGATTAAATAATATATAAATATATAGTGTGTTTTATGAAATTATAATGACCTATTAGTGATGTAATAAATAACATAATATAGATCTTCCACTAAATATGTATTTTCACTACAAAATAATGTGATTTTATTTTTAATTGACTAATTTTATAATTTCTTACTAAATCCTCCAAAATTTATAATATATTTTACTATATTATATTCATTGACTTTACGATGTGACTCTCCTCCAAATAATAATGGAAAATATTTTTATGAATTCGGCCCTTTTACTTATATAATAATTTTTTACCCTCTCGTTTCCTAGAAACCATGGGGAAAAACAATGTTTTGGTTTGTGGTTTTGAATATTTTAGTGTGGAGTGCCAAAAACCTATATAATAATTATTTTCCCCTCCATTCTAGTATAAATCCAACCAATCACCCATTACTCCTTAATAAAACCTCTTTAATCTCATAATAACTCTTCTATCTACTCTATAGAGTCCTCCCTTGGAACAAAAAATCTCCAATGAATCCTCTTCCAAGCGTTTTGGATCACACATTCAAGTAAGGGATCTTCATATTCTTTCCTTTCTCATTTTTATCCTAGTTTCCTTAAATTTTTATACACATTTATTTTTTAATTAAAAATTATGGGGTATGTTTTTATCACCTCTCAATACTTCCCTTATTATTTTTTAATAATGAGATGTGACTTTCAATCTCATTAATCCATCACATGCGCACATGTTACCATGTCAAAATTTCGTAAGGGATTTATCTCTCCTCATTTCTTATCAATCATTTCTCTTATATTATGAATTTAAAATTCCATTTTATATGTTGGGATGTTATTATACATGATCCTCTTACTACCCATTTAATTTATAAATTATTAGAGTCTATTTTCCATATCATCATCCCATTTTATGAATCCCCATGTGATGTCGCTATGTTGCTGAAATCACACTGAAATTTTCAATGCCTAAACCGTCGTGTAGTTAATAACATGCCATTTTCTCTATTAAGGGTATTCACCATTATATACATATAATTATAGATTATATAAATTCATTTATTTATTCCACATTCCTTTATTGGGGAATAAATAATGATGTTGAATGAATCTATGTTATAGGACCTATTTGGTACACTTAGGCATGAGATTGAAATGTTGCTGAAGGGTGAACCCTAATAGTGCTCCAATGCATTGTGTAATGTTTAGTATAATTAGAGTTAATGTTTGAACAAGGGTTTCTCTGATTCCTTTTAGGACATTTTTCAACCATGTTTTCATATGGGCATACCTGATTTATTTATGCTTATGATGTTGTGTTTTTAGTTTTTTCCACATTTCCATGTTATGGTAATCATGATATATTATTTCCTTATATTCATGTTTGTCTTGTGATCCATTGATATGCCTATTTCCAACCATGTATTGTATTTATCATGTTATGCGTTGTTTATTCCCATACTATGCTAGATGATTTGTTTGATCAGCTCTAGGGAGCTCAGTATTTTTTGAAGATTGACTTGAGGTCGACGTACCATATTTTGAATGTAAAGGAAGCCCACATTCCTAAGACCACATTTCACACAATATATGTTCATTATGAATTTTTAGTTATGCCTTTTGGTTTAACTAATGCACCTACTGTATTAATGGATCTTATGAATAGAATTTTCCATGAGTTCTTGGATAAGTTTGTACTTGTGTTTATTGAGGATATTTTAGTTTATTCTAAATTTAAATTGGAACACAAATGAAATTTAAGGGTTGTCTTTAAAACCTTAAAAATTATACTATATGGGAAATTCAGAAAGTGTGAGTTCTCGTTACAAAAAATTTCATTCCTTCATTACATTGTTTCAAAAAATGGCATAACTGTTGATCCTGCTAAAACCAAAGTGATTGATGAATTGCCAAGAACAACCAATATCATAGAGATTCCTAATTTTCTTGGATTAGAGGTTTATTATAGAAGGTTTGTTGAAACATTTCATTCTTATCTATCCCACTGACTAAGATAACTCGAGAGAGTGTTATGTTTATCTAGAAAAAAGAATGTGATAATTGTTTTTAGGAATTAAAAAGAAGATTGGTGAGTGCTCCAGTTTTATAAATGCCTTCCTAAAATGGTGAGTTTGTTATCTATAGTATTGATTAGCTAAAAGGGCATGGATGTGTCCTTATGAATAATGACCATGTAATTTCTTATCCTTCACATCAGTCAAAATCTTATGAGTTAAATTACCCTACACATGATTTGAAATTAGATGTTTTTGTTTTTTATCTAAATATTTGGAGGCATCATCAGTATGAAGTAAAATGTAAAATATATATTGAACACAAAAGTTTGAAGTATATATTCACTAAGAAAGAATTGAAGATGAGATAGAGGATATGGAAGGAATTGATCAAGGATAATGACTGCACGATTCATTACCATCTTAGAAAGGCAAATAATGTGGCTGATTCATTGAGTTCGAAAAGTAATGCTACCTTAACCATGATACGTTTGGAAAATAATACATTGATTAATGATTTGATATACTCTGGAATAGAATTTTTTGGTGCAGGAGATCCCTCTGTTTTGTTTCAGGGGTCAGTAAAATTATCTCTATCTGACAGAATTACACAAGCGCAGAAAGAAGATAGTGGGTTGTAGAAAAATGTACATTTGGTCCAGAAGGGTAAGTTTCCGAATTTTTACATTGATAATGGTTGTATTTTGAGATTTGGGAAGAGAATATGTGTTCCTTGTGATTCAAATTTGATGAATGAGTTTTTATGTGAAGCTCATATTTCTCCTCTTTCAGTGCATCCCGACAGTACTATGATGTACAGAGATTGTGAGAATTACTGGTGGTGTAGAATGAAAATAGATATTTCATACTTTACTATGAAGTGTCTGACTTTTCAACAGGTTAAATTAGAGTAGCAGTTACCAAAATGGATGATACAACCATTACCCGTGCTAGAGTTGAAATGGGAAAATGTATCCATGGACTTTATTTTTGGATTGCTGATGAAATATTGAAGTAACAATGCAATTTGTTTTATTGTTTATCGATTGAAAAAATCTTCTCATTTCTTTATTATTCAAGATACTTTTTTTTCAAGATCAACTTTCTCGATTGTATGTTAATGAGATAGTCAGGTTTCAGGGAGTTCCCCTATCTATTGTATCTGATCGTGATCCCAGGTTCACTTCTAACATTTGGAAAGGCCTTCAGACGTCATTGGGTACTTAATTAAATTTTATTACCTCTTATCATCTTCAATTAGATGGGAATTTATAACGAATAATTCAGACATTGGAAGATATGTTATGTGCTTTCTCAATGGATTATCAGGATGTTGGGACCAAAAACTTTATTTTTTTGAATTTTATAATAATAATTGTTATCATTCCAGCATACAGATAGCACCTTTTGAGACATTATATGGAAAACGGTGTCAAACTCCAGCTTTTTGGGATGAAGTAGGTGAAAGGAATCTGATAAGACCAGAATTAGTAGAAGAGATGACAGAAAAAGTTCAATTGATTTAAAAGTACATGATAACAGATCAGAGTAGGTAGAAACATTAGGCAGATAACCTGATGAAGGATCATTCTTTTGAAGTATGTGATCATTTCTTTTCAAAGATTCTCCATGGAAATGTGTGATGCGTTTTGGAAAGAAAGGAAAGTGGAGTCTGAGGATCATTGGAACCTATGAAATCCTAGAGAAAGTTGGATCATTTGACTATAGAGTGTATTTACCTCCAAGTTTATCCTAGGTACACAATGGATTTCTTGATTCAATGTTGAGAAAGTATATGCCGAATCCATCTCAGGTTCTCAGTCTAGAGGTAGTTCTGTTGGAAGGGAATTTTTCTAATGAGGAACAACTAGTCCAGGTACTTGACCACATAGTGAAAGTGTTGCGGAATAAGGTAATCCATCAGGTAATAGTTTTGTGGAAAACCCATATCGTTGAATAGGCAATGTGATAATTTGAAAAACTATGAGGGATAAATACCCCCACTTATTTGATAAGTGAATAGAATTGCAGGGACGCAATTCCCAAAAGGGGGGAAGGATGTAACATCCTAGGTAAATAATGAATATGATATTTTCATATTTATTAATATTTTTGAATATAATATTAATTTTACATTTAATTGGATGATATGTTCGATGGCTTACCTGACAAGAAATAATGGGTTTCTTCGAAATCCCATGTTGCCCACAAGACTGAGTCATACTGAAAAACAATAATATAATACTATTTTAAATGGTTGTTAATGCATAGATGTTGTATTGGATGGAATGGAAAAAAAATTATAATATGATTATATATGTTTTTTAAATGTTTTTAAATTTATCTAATAAAAGTTAGGGGCATAAAATGTGAATGAATACAATTGTAAGAATAAACACTCTAATATTCTTTAAAAGGTCGATTTACTGCCTTTTGATGGAGAACCCTTTTTAAATATAGTTTTTTTCACTTTTATATATTATATGTGAAAAAATAATATTGTTATTTAGAATAGGGACATCAAAATTTAAATTGGATGAAATTTTGGGATTTTTCTGATAATGTTCATTTTTTAATGAATAGTGAAAAATAATGCATTTTAATTCAAAACATCCTTTTAATTAAATTTATATATATAGTTAGAATAACTTTATAAATGTTTTGAAGGTTTAATTGGATTATATTTTTACCATTTAATCAAATTTTGGTCATTAGATGTAATTTAACATTGAAATTGGATATCAATAAATGTCAATCTTTTGATAGTTATTATTTCATAAAAACACACTTTCTAGTTTTGTCAATGGAAGTTAATTTTAATTTAATTAATGAAACATTAATGTTTTTAATTTGGTAAAATAGATATCATTTTTCAATTTTGAATATCAAAATTATATTTGGGAAAATTTTTGGTATTTTCTTGAAACATTCAATTTTTTATGAATAGTGAAAAAACACTACATAGTAATTAAAAACCGACTTTTTCATTTAAATGAAATTTCACCGCTAATGTGAATTGAATTTCAAAAATCTGACATTCATGGTTTTCATTAGTAAATAAAATTTGGTTCAATAAGATGAAAATAATTTTTGATGAATAGTAACTTTTTAGTTTTATTTACTACTGTTAAAGGTAAATAGGGTAATTCAAGGTAAAAATAAGATTATAATAATAAAAAATTACATTAACACATGTCATAACCTTATTGGAGGAGTCATGGATGACCATTACAATACATGGGAGAGATTGTTGACCTTTGAAAGCCATTTGGTTAAGATAATAACATTAATAACTTTTTATTTAAAGTAAAAAATAAAAATATCATAAACATGTATTATTTTGCTAAAATGAATTTAATGTGGGGTTATATAATTGAGATCTTTTACTATAAATAGTCATTAAAAATCTAAAAATATTTCAACATTATGGTATTTTATTTAAAATTTTTATTCATCAAATAATTAAATTTATTTATAACAAAATGATGATGTAATGATTATCTCATTAATAAATGGTTTAAATAAATGATATTATAAATATTAAAATAAATATATTTTATAACATTTTATGCCATCCATGAATTTTACAAATTAACATGACTTGTAATATTTTAATTAATTAAGGGTTTTCAAAATAATCAATTTGTTTTGGATTTTATTAAAAGTCATGACATGAATAGTATAAAAATGGATTGAAATGCATTTTTAAATCAATTAATATTTTATTAAATTTTAAAATAGTCCTAAAAATATAATATTTGGCCAAATGACATATATGATGATAATAATGTCATTAATGATCCCTTTTTGTGTCTATTGGCATTTTATAGAAAATATATTAACCATATAGTAGGAACATACAAGAGGACATGGTAAAAGTTAAATTGGTTAACTAAAGGTTAAAGTTATATTCTAAAGTTAATTTTATTCCCTAAACTTATATAAAACCCATTAGCTGAGAGGATTTCGAAAAATAATCACTTTATCTTCGAATTAATCTAGTTTGGGGCCTTTTTAAGTCAAAATTCATTTTATAATAAAATAATATTTTCAATCTTTCCTTAAGAGCCCCTCCTCCCCCTTATAGAAATCCATCACCTCTAACCCATGCTCACACCTATAAAGCCCCCTTGGATCTTCCAACCTCTTCCCAAATAATCTCCCAAGATACCTATCTTCCTCCTAGAATTCTAACTTTAGGTAGAAGGCAACTCAAGGAATCCCTTGGGTTCAAACCAAAGGGAGTTACCTGATTTAATGGTAATGTCTTACCTTATGTTCTCTTCTTTTATTATATTCTTCACTCAATATGTTATTAATATTATTTGTTTAAATAAAAAACATTATCCTAAATATAATAGGTTGTTTTTATGAAAAATATTCAAACTACACTTACACCCACCTCAATCTAATGGATACAAACATATTGTTTTCGTGTACATCGAATTTCTAACTCACGAAACGATGATTGTTCGGTTATCTCCTACCACCTTTCATGGTACCCATTAAGATGGAACTGAATTTATATGTGACATATATTATATTTAAATTTTCTCAATACTTCTATATTTTTCTTTTATAGCATTCCTTTTTTGTTTCCATAATGGGTAAATGCGATAATTTCAGTTGAGTAAGTGCGGACTACCACCACCTCAAAGAGATATGACTCCTTAATGACATATGTGGAACATATAATGGATGGAATTAATGAAATTATATATGATATTATAATGTAATTATAATATAACTATTTATCATTATGTTTTCATTCCACTAAATATGAAATAGAAATGAATGTAGTGTTCATGCATACGTATGACTTACCGTCTACATGAATGTTGCATTTCATTTATTATCTCAAAATGGTATGTACTATTATAAATTCGTATATATACATGATATATATGATATATATGATATCAAAATTATGAAGATCATTTTTGAGATAATGTAATTTTTACCACATGGACAACTTGTAATTATAAGAAGTTCATTTTTGACTCAAGTACCAAATATCAACAAAACGACCATTATTAACATATATTATTATGTAATGTTTATAATGTGGTAATAAGTGATATAAAAGTATTAATAAACTTGAAAAATTTTATGAATAGATTATAAATTAACTTTATTTTATTATTCAGGAGATTAAAGAATGAATGAGTCATGTCGGACACGAGGTAAGGGACTTCGTCTCAATCTCCTATAATTGAGGCGTATTTTGATTTATAAATGACATTTGTTTATACGGTGTATGAACCCCTTTACATTTTCATTTCATTCAAAGGAAATATTTTTCAATGTATCATTTTACTAAACAAAAAAGGGAATGTTTCTTTTTTATGGAATGCGGTGACAACGACCTTTCCGTTGCCACGAGCATTATTTGATATTTGGATTCCATAAAAAACCGTAATGTTTTTAAAAGAAATTTAAATAACATATACCCCTTATTACGTATTTTGGTATTGAAATTGATTTGATAATGAGTTATTTATTTCAATATCTTGAAATGATATATTGTGATTGATGTTTTGAAGTGTTCTCTATCTTTAAGTATGTTTTTTGTGTTATTAATTTTTCATGGTTCTTGGGCATTGTTTTCCTATACGGGTGGTTCCGTGATAATCCTATGGTGGGTGAGCCCAAGATATCTCTCTAATGCGTTGGGTAACTTGACATAGGTAAATGTTAATGATTCTCCAAATAAATTTATGGAATATACTGTGATAGGTATTCCAAATTTAACTCCCTACATAGCTGTGAAAGCTATAATATAATATTGATATGGATGCCACAAGATACCTTTATGATTTATGATTTCTCTTTGTTATTCATAAATCTCATGATTTCATGAGTTATGTTAAAGGTCTTATGTTTTTTATGTATTTATGGACTAATGTTTTCAATCTATATTGTATAACCCTTACTGTGCTTTTTATGATCAGACCAAGTTTTTGAAAAATGTTTTTCACAGGATATAAGGTAGGGTAAGAGAAAGGAAGAATTCAAGATGAATTATATCAAGAGAATATTTCATATTTTCTTTTATTTATTTTCTTTTTATGAAAAACTCTATACTAAGTAGAATTGTCTACTTTGTAATATATGAGTTGTAATGTAATATTTATGGCCTAATTTTCTGAAAATCTAAACATGAAAAGATCCTCAATGTGGATTATTAACTTAATTCATTATTATGTAATGTTTAAGTTCAAGGCCATATAGTTGTAGTCATATAGTTTCATCCCAGATAGAAAATGCTCCATGAACATCTGACATCGTATCTCAAAAGCCACTACTGAGGGAACCATCATGTTCCACATGGAAGAACACTTAGTATACGCTACTCATGATCCAAAATCCTAGTCCAAAAGAAGAAGATATGAGTGATCAATGATTTTTAATGCAGTGCATCGATATTCCCTTCACAATAGTCAATGTTAACCCAAGCTACAGATTCTCTTCAAACACAACAGAATGATTTTCCACTGATATTTCCATCCTGTTTCCATAAATAATGATATTACAAAAAAGTCTTCACATATCCAAACAGATCACACCCTCATGATCTTAGAAGAAAAAACACACAAGATAGTCTATTCATTCACCCCAAATGTACTTCTGGTTGAAAATTCATATAATGTCGCAATATGCTTGAAAGGCGTCTCATGGGTCCCATTCCTCGATCCCAAAACAAATTATACAGATCATACTAATGAGATACTCATTGGAAAACACATGGGAAGCACTAGTAATTCCTCTAGAATCGATACCCATGGAAATGTTTCATTTCACTATAAAAATTAAAAAATGGGCCATTATGGGGCCCACACCTCATATTTTGTTTAAACACCGAAAATTCATCTTGAAAATATTTCCCAATGACCATGTTCACATGGTCCCAGATAGCGCATTAGTCGGACACACCATGTTGGAGTTACGTTCGAATCAGTGTATGAAAATAATGATAATATTATTTTTTTAAGGACTTTTATTGACCCTCCCCATGATTTAGTGAATAGTACCCAACATTGGTCTTTAAAATATTGCATCAATGACAATGCCACATTTACGTTGGTGACATGTGAATCAGATACTGATCGGGGGAGTTATGGAGGATTAACCAATTTGATGATAATAACATTATTATTGTTATTATTATAATTATTATTATTATTATTATCTTTAATAATAAATATTAAATAGAATGGAAGATAATATTGTCTCCCCCCTCATCTTATTCTATGCATGTGCTGTAAACCCCTTGGATTCATTATTTTTTCCTTTCGTTTTATTCATATTTTTCTATTTACTCTCTCATTATCTTTCTTCTTCTACGATACTCAACTATCCCCTTTCATCATGTCGGTTGTTCCACTGTAACCATAACATCCAACCCCAAAAAATGGTGCATGCCACCGTGTCACATTTTATGTCACGTCTAAGAAAACATGCCATTCAATTCTCAAGGACGGACTTAGATTCCAAATCTAATACCTTGATCGAATGTTATTTTATTCATCATTAGATATATATTAATTAATGTTAATTAAATTATTTACAGTTTTCCTCTAGGAGACGTTTCTCAAAAAAGGCTCATGCCGACAAAAGTTATACCCCATGTTGGTTAAACACCATATTTTAAACTCAATCATGGCCTTATATGTTTGATATCATCTAATGTATAAGAGATATTCTATTTCCATCATGTGAATAGTACAAAATATAGTTATATTTTTGTTTCATTTATTATGACCACACCAGGCCTTCGAATTTCATGAATGCATATCACATTTCCCTCAAAATATATGAAGAAATATTCCTTAGCCTTAAAATAAAAAAATAGGTATCTACATCATTCACTCCTTCAAGTTATTCCCCGAAATAAAAAATTAGGAAAAAAAACATGGGATACTATTCTAGCACATGGCTCTCCTGCTCAAAGAAAAACCTACATGTTTCAATTCTGGCACCGCACGTAAACGATTGGGTTGTTCATTCATCATAAGGTATGCTCCTGTCAATTTATTTCATTGAAACATGTATGCATATCCTAAGATGTTAAAAGTGGGAGACGTCATGTTCCAACTCCAACTAATGGGTTAGGTGATGGTGGTAGGAAACCTCTCAATCTCTTTGCACAGTCCTAAGCTACTCTATGATATTCAGGGTGTAGTTTACTTCCCCAGCCAAACTTTTACATCTCAATTTGTGACTAAAATCACCTCTTGTATATAACGACCCAACCATTTATTAATGAAAATTATTCTTCATCACATTAAAGGAATTACTAAGTAAAAGGGATATATAATACATATTCACTTCATTGGATTTTTGTTTTTGGATTTTAAAATACAGTTATGAATTTTTATCACTACTAGTATAGTCGTTGAATACTGACCACATGATTTGGATAATTATAAAATATTAAAAAATAAAATTTACTCAGATAAAGGAAGTGATGGCCTCATCCAGTAAAAATACTCCATATGAAGCCCATTTTTTAGAGCTTGAAAATGATGTGACATCATTGGGCTTCGCTCTTCACCAACCCCAAGATGATCTTCAATACGTTAAGCTTGAATGGAACCGCCTATGAGAGAAGTGGTAGTAGATAGAGATTATAACCCGAGTGATGTTATTCAAGCCACCCCAATAGTATGTAACTATCACACACCTTACCATTAGGACTTATTTGGTTGTTATAAGGGGTTTTGTAATAATACACTTCCACTATGATTACATTCATTATTTTTTTATAGAGAATATACATTTTTATAATTATTGTTACATTGTAAATAGTTTTTACAGCCCAAATAGTATTTTTAGTTAATATTCCATTAAGAAATCTATTTTGAATAATTAATTTATTTTTTAATTAAATAACAATTTAATAAAATATTATTAATAAATTAATTTTAATTAAATATAAATGATTTTATAATTTGTATTAGGGTATGAAAGCTGTTTTTGTCAAAACCCATGAATTTTCAATAAATTTTAGTTTTTATTGTAATTGTAAAAATTCAAATATTCAGAAAATTATTTAGATAAAATTAATAATGTTTTTGGAATCCGGACGTCAAAATTATCCGATGGGGAATTTTTCAAACTTTTCTGAGGCTGTCGAATTTTTGGCTAATAATTAAATACCATTTAAATATATAATGTATTTTATGACAACATAATGACCCAATAGTTATGTAATATAATAAAATAAATTTTATTTTCGTCAAATATATGTTTTATAATTAAAAAATATGATTTTAGGTTTGTTTTAATTATTTTACACAGCCATAGTGTACCCTCCATGACTTATAAATCATTTTAACATTGTAAAATTATTTCCTTGAGAGTTTGACTCACATCCACATAAGCAAGCCAAATATTTTAATATTATCAGAAATTGGTCTTATAAAATAATTTTTACAAACCCATTTTTAAAAACCATTGGAAAAAACTATGGGTTGGTTTGTGGTTTTGATTAGTTTAATTTGTGTTGTCCAGAACCTATATAATAAATGATTCAATATCCTTTCATATATAAACCCACTAAACCTCCCATTACTCTAAACTAAAACTATTTGGAGCTTGACCAACCTCTTCCCTCCTCACTCTAAAATCCTCCCAAGATGCCCCTAGCTCCCATGAAGCCTCTCTCAAGCCCCTCCCAAACCATTGAGATCATGCATCCAAGAAAGAGATTTCTTCCTTTCTCATTTTTGTCCAAATTTATTTGTATTGTTATACCATTTTATTTTCAATTAAAAATGTTGGGGTTTTATTTTTCATCTCCCCTATACATCCTACCTTACGTTTTAATGATGATATACCTCTTTCTATCTCATTAATGAATCCCATGTACTCCCATTACCATGCCAAAATTCCATAAGGGATTTCTCTCTCCTCATTTACAATCATGAAATTCTTTTACACTGTAAACCTAAATTCCGTTATGTATGTTGGGACATGAATATAAATGAATAACTTATTTTCCATTTCATTTAAATTTTATGATATAACCTTTTATCTCTCATCAATTATTTTTATGAATTCTTATGTCACGCTGTTATACTGCCGAAATTACACCGCGATTTTCCAAGCCAAAGTCACTGTGTAGTGAATTCCATGCTCATTTCCCTATCAAGGATAATAAAATTTATGAACATTTAATTATTATTTATATAGATTCATGTATTTATTCTGCATTCCATTTTCAGGCACTAAATGACGATGTTGGATGATTCCATGTTGTGTGATCCTTGTGGGGCACTTATGCATGAAATGAAATGATTAAGAAGGGTGCACCCTGATATCACTCCAATGCATTAGGTAAATATTAGTATCATAATACATCAAGTGAAATTATGGTTTACTAATGCTAAATCAAGTTTAATGAGTTTTTAATCGTGCTCCATGTGCAATGAGCATTGACCAATGCTAATATCATGTTAAATGTTGTTGCGACATTTCCATGTTTTGATACTCATGATATATCATGCCTTTATATTCAAGTTTGTCTAATGCTCCATTGATATGCCTATAGCCTAACATATACTATATTATTCAGGTTTTTCCTTTCTTAGTCCATTACTGGGCTTTATAGCTCCCCCTTTTCTTATTCATGTCGTCATGTTATCTCATGCAGTGTTAAGTACAGGGAAATATTGTGGTCAATTAAAGGATGTTTTCAATATAGATGTTGTGTTTTATGTTTTACATTGTTATGTAATGTTCCTAATTTCCCAAAACACTAGACCTCTCGAACCTCAGCATTGTCTTAAGTGGAATTTTATGTAACAAATCATGTTTATGTGTGTAATAAAGAGATGGGTTGTCATAGTTGGTATCAGATAACATGTTTAGTTATTTTTAGGATTGGGATTAGATAACCCTAGTGAAATCCTTACGGATAAGGGTATATATAAAAAAACATCCCAGAATTTTGGTTTGTATTTATTAAGTGGTTTATTGAGAAAATATATCTCTATCTCAATACAATAAGGTAGAGGTGGCACATGCATATATTTATCAAGTGGTAAAACATGAAAACACGGCTTTGAGAAATAGTAAAATGGGAACTATTTACCACCAACGAGCCTTGCTGCACCAATTTTCACAACACTATTAGTGGATATTCTTTGGTAAATTAATATGTTTAGTATAAACCATTATTAAGGTAATAAAAAAATTTCCCCTAAGAATATATGTTGTGATGTAGATCATGGATAACATATATTATAGCGTATAAATTCATATGTTAAGGAAATAGGTGTAATTTATATGTTATACATTTTTTCATTGGATTACCCTTTATGTTTTACCCCTAAAATTTCTTTTATTCTAGCCAATGGACAGTAGGAGGAGGACTCAGGCTAACAACTTATGTGAAGATAAATGTGATAATTTTTCAAATGAGAAGGCCAATCCAATGGCAGAGGGAATCACAATATTTATTATGATACTCACCACGTTAACATATATTTTGAATAGAAACAAGGGTCAAAAGAAACGTTCAACCCCCACCCCTACCACCCCCCCCCAAAAGAACAATCCTCAATCGAGATCTTAATGAGACAATATCCCACTAATCTTAACGGATCATCTGATCTCTCAATCACCAAATAATGGATCAACTCCATTGAAAAAATATTATCCATATTTGAATGTTCTGAGTAAGAGAAATTTCTTCTAGATTCTTTCTTATAGAGGGATAATATGGTCAATGGTGGACATTGATCAAAAATAAGAAACCCGAGGATGAGATTGATGTATTGGAATGGAATGATTTCTAAAACAAATCTATTGATATATTTTGCACACCCTCTATCATAAGATGGAAAGGGACTCCCTTGCCCTGATGAAAAAAAAGACAAAAAATCCATCAGATCGTATGATGAAAACATCAAATGGATTTCACGATATGCCTTCGGCTTTGTCGTTACCCTTGAATGCAAGGTTGACTGCTTCATTGGTGGGCTATAAATTATCCAATGGAAATCACTAGTGATTTGTGACTTCGATAGCTATGAGTAAATTATCTGATGTGCCCTAAAAGTAGAAATGGAGATCAGATAATCATAGGGGTATCATGGGGATAATAAGTAAAATTTGGACATTAATTCTGGTGGTCTGATGGATAAATACAATGGTGCTATGAAATTCTAGCACCCCACAAGCCAATGATGCAGAAAGAAGCACCCAAGAAATTTCCTGAAGGGGGTGGGGAAATGAATTAGGTGTGGAAGTGAAGGGAACTCGGCCATTAAATACTGACAAGAAAAACACTCTACTATGAAAGAGGATAGGAATGCTCCGTTCGACCCTCAGTGCATTGTTCATTGCTTTAACTACAATGAACCAGGGAACATTGCAAACCAGGTCCCTATGCGAAGGGTTTTAGGAGGCAACCAAAAACCTCCAAGGCATCAAGGGTGAGCATTTTTCCATCATTACTACCAAAGCGAACCCCAAAAAAGTTGTGACTCATACCCTAGTTATTAATTCATGGATAGATTACATACATTTTTATTCTAGTTTTATGCATTCTTTTATATCCTAGTTGTTTAGTGGAACAATCCCAGCATCACCACAAATCATGGAAGTATATATGTATGTGAGAACAAAAAATGGGGCAGTCATTGAAACCCATGAATATAACTCCTCCCCTTTCACAATCTGTTAATTCAACTTCTTATAGAACCAAATCATACTCCCTCTGGTGGAATTTGATGCAATTATTCGCATGGATTGGCTATCCCTATTTAGAGCCAACATAAATTTCCATGAGAGGTAAAACACTATACATATGGCGAATTGACCGCCGATTTTGAACAAGTGAAAAGAGGAGGATGCACATTAATTATCACCATAATCTAAAGCGTGGATTTTACTACACTATGAGCATACATATTTTTCTTAGATGATTGAGTCTAAGGAAAAAACCATCCTTGAAGACTTGCCTATTGTGATGGAATTCGCTGAAGTGTTTCCCAAGGAATTTCTTGGGCTTCGTCCTATAAGATTTTTTGAATTCATAGTTGATCTTATACATGGGGACATTCTTTTATCCAATACTACATATAGAATTTATTTTTTGAGCTTTAGTAGATAATGAAAAAACCATAGGAGAATCTAGATAAAGGGTTAATACTCCCTAGTGCTTCACCATGGGGTGCACCAGTCCTCTTCATCAAGAAGAAGGATGGGTCAAAAGGCCTTTTCATTGATTATTGTGAAGTCAAAAAAATCATAATAAAGAAAAAGTATCATCTACCCCAAAATGGTGAATTGTTCGATCAGTTACGTGGAGAACAATACTTCTCCAAGGCGGATTTGCAGTCGGTATATTACCAAGTAAGGGTTAAGAAGGAGGATATCCCCAAGACTACATTTCCTACAAGGTACGGGCACTATGAATTCATAGTAATTCCTTTCAAACTCCCTAATTATCTATAAATCTACATGGACATGATTAATAGAGTGTTTTGATATTACCTGGAAAAATTTCTGGTAGTCTTTATAGATGATATTCTAATATAATTCAGAACCAAGGAGGTGCTTGAGCAGTATCTAAGCACTTTACCAGAGACCTTACGAATGGAGAAGCTCTATGAAATGTATAGAAAATGTGAGTTATATTTAAAGAAAGTCTCAAACATGGGTCATATCATCACAAGAAATGGGATATCTATGGATCCCTCCAAGACAGCTACAATTGAAAGATGTCTGAGTCCAAAATAGGTGACAAATAACCATAGCTTCCTGAGGTTAGCTGAATATTATCATCGATTTGTGAGGGATTTATCATGATTTTCAAACCCTCTTACAAAGATTACTTAGAATGGATTCTTTTTTCTTGGAGTTATTAGTTCTACGAGAGCTTCATGGTGTTGAAAAAAAGTATTATCATTGTGCTCATGCTAACATTACCCACAAGTGGAGAAACTTTTTGTGGTATTCAGTGAAGCTTTGAAGAAGGGCCTAAGATTTTTGTTGATGAAAAATGAAAAGTAATTTATAATGCTTCAAGGAAATTGAATGTTAATGTGAAAAACTGTCATGACCCGTCCTCAGGGCCTGTTCCCTGACTACCCCAAGCCCGCCTTCCATAGGCCAGGGGCTGGCGACTAGCACCAAAGGCGTAAACCCGATAAAAGGGAAAGGATTGCCTTTAAACCTGTAACACACACACAGTCTGAACACAAGATGTAGAAGCAAAAAGTACTAATATAGAAAAGAAAAGTGTTCTGAAAGTAAGTGGGCCAGTATACAAACCCAATTAAACAACAAGTACAAGTAAAAAGGGAAAACAGCTCCTCGATCGCCCACCGGGGAATCCTACCTGAAAGGTAGGTATAGAACTCGAACAACTCATCCCTACGGTACCTCCCATCTAGTCCAGCTCCGAGCAGCCTCCTATCTATCACCCTCAACCTTGATCACTGATGATCGTTGTCTACATAGAACACAACAAGGTGCGGGTGAATCCCATGCAGGGGTGAGTATAAAAATACTCAGTCGGGGACCCCGATACCCCCAAAGGTCTCCCAGAATACACTAAGGATAAACCGTAGTAGAAATATACAATCATGAAGTATCAACCAACCCTACATAGGTATATGCCCATACATATACCTAAGTTATCAATCACAGACCGGCTCCAACTCTCAAGCCCAAGAACATCACATTCCACAAAGGAAGTAAAATCAATCATCTTGATGATATCAAATGAAAGTTAAGACTCAACTCACACAGGTATACAACTTTTGTAGAGTGATATAGATGGTCAAATGTAGTCCCTAATTCATCTAAATTGTCAGACCCACATAGGATTCAGGACCAGCTAAGTTGTCGGACCCACACAAGATCCAAGATCAGTTATTCTGTCGGACCCACACAGGATCCAGGAACAGAAGTCAGAACTGTCGAACCCATGGAGGATTTCAGTACTGATGTCATCACTATCGAACCCACGGAGTATTTTGGTACATAAGTCATCATTTTTGAACCCATGGAGGATTCTGGTACAGTATCATCGCTGTCGAACCCACGGAGGATCTTGTCATCTCAGTCGCAGCCAGCCTAGGGTTCCTGCACATAGCACGCTCGATTCTGGGAGGGTCCCCTCCTCGATCCAAGAGTCGATACATCAACTACCACTAAGTCTTGATTTGATGTATCTCTTAGTTCCATCACATCAAAAGGAACCCAACGCAACAGACAGCGCGTCAATCAGAGGCCCGGTCTGTGAGTTATTGGCATTTCTGTTCTAGGGGCCTGGTTGGTTTTTAGGTTCAAACCAACCCAACCATACTCCAACTGCGTCTAAAACTCAATTTGAGTATTCCAAAATAATCATCTTTCTCCAAGAATTCCATTTCCGCAAACAGTTTTTCATTCGGACAACCATAGCCCAAGATGCGGGCTAAAAGGTGTAAAAGGCCGTAGCGGGTCTGGGTCAGGTCCGACCCTGTCGGACCGACCCAGCCTGACCCAGTCCGAACCGGGATCTGACCCGGTCCGCAGGTGCAGCCCGACACAAGTGGTTGGTCTGGCCTGATGGTGGGGCCTGGCTCGAAGGCACGGCCCGCCACGTGGCGGCCCAGCCAAGGGGCGGCCCAACCGTGGCGGCCTGGCCGAGGGGTGGCCCGGAAGAGGGGGGCCCGGCCGAGGCGGCCCCACCGAGGGGCGGCCCGGCCGAGGTGGCCTTCCCGAGGGGCAGCCCGACCGAGGGGCGACCTGGCCGAGGCGGCCTGACCGAAGGGCGGCCCGCCCGAGGTGGTCCGGCCGAGGGGCGGCCCATCCGAGGCGTCCCAGCCGAGGCGGCCTAGCCAAGGGGTAGCCCGGCTGAGGGGCGACCCAGCCGAGGCAGCCTGGATGAGGGGCTGCCCGGCCGAGGTAGCCCGGACCGTGGCGGCATAGCCGGCCACGCGAGGGAGGGGGTGTCACGCCCCTCCTCGGTACGTCAAACAGAACCAACACTTTTCGCCAGTTCAGGGGTTGTGGGACTCGGGTGGTCCCGCCTGTCCGGCTCCATGGTAACCAGCCCGGCCGGCCGCCACCTTACCTCCACTGCGGCACGACGGCTCCACGTTCCTCCTACTCTCCACATGGCGCAACGACGCCGCGCCATCACCGTTGTGGCCCGACCTGGCCACGGCCTTCGGCACCACCGCACGGCGCAATGACGCTGCGCTTTTCATTCTTCATGGCCCTCCCGGCCTCGGTTCCTCTTTGGTACGGCATGACGGCGTTGCACCCCTTTGTCGCGGCCCGACCTGGCCGCGGTTCCGTACCTCCGGCACGACGGCGCCGCACCTCTTTCATCCGCCGCGGCCCTCCCGGTTGTGGTTCTTCTCCAGCACGGTGCGATGGCACCACGCCCTTCCGGGTCCACCTCCGACGCCAACCAAAAAAGAATCAACAGAGGTACGTCGGGCTATGTTTGTTCAGTTCTCTCCCTCCATATTAGGTGATAACAATTGGCCACCTTAGAACCAAAAATAAACGATGAAGAATGAGGGTCTAAATCATACATTAAAATAAGAAAATCCCCCTACCTTGTAATCGGGGTTCGCTTGTCGGAGTCATGGGAAGGTGGCATCGTTCCGTTGATGCCAGAAGGATATGACTTCTTCATTGGTGAAGTTATTCACAGGTGGTGTCTTCCCTTTCTATCCCCGGTTGGATAGGGATAAGACGGTGTCATCGTTCCTCGGTGGAGACGAGCGTTCTTCTTTGATAGTATATCTTTCTTCGTTGGATAGGATACCATTCTCCAAGAACCTCCTAATACCTCTCAAAGTTGCACCCAAAATAATTTCCAACACCAAAATAAAATAATATCTCCACTATTATTTTATTATTTCCATCCAATAAAAAATAATTTTGAAGAATTCAAATCACTTCAAATTAATTAATTGGCATTAATTAACTCTTAGGTGTGTTGGAACCATAATGGGGAAGGTGAAGAGGCTCCAAAAATTTATGGCGGAAGTGAAGAATTCATATTCCTTAATTTTGGGTTCAAGTGGAATTAAGGGGGATTGATGCTCGTGTGGGCCCCACCATATAACATCCTCCCAAGGGAGGTTCTGTGCAGGTGGCCCCACCACCAACCTCCCCTTGGATGTTTTAACTACCATTCAAATAAAAATATGTCACACATATTTTTATTTAATTTTATTTAGAAACCCCAATAATTTAACTTCCAATCACATTGAAACGCAATTGCGGTAAAGGTCTCCTTAAGAGTATGCCATCATTGTGAGTTTAATGGTGTCCTTGGATTTCATTTCCGAGCACTGGTTCAAATGATATAAAATCCCGCTCGGAGGTTTACTGAACGTACCCGATCAAAACTTCAAAAATTGATTCCGGGCACACCGGGGCTCGGAATCAAGCGCTCTAAGAAACTACAGACTCATAAAATTCCCATGTATTTAAGAAAAAAATTTCCAAGGGATTTTCGGGTCTTTACATTCTCCCCACATCAGGGATTTACGTCTCCATAAGCTATAACACACACTAAGGAAATAAATGGGGGTATTGAGCACGCATCTGAGCCTCCGGTTCCCATGTGCTCTCTCGGAGGTTCCCATGCTCCCAACGAACGTGCACCAGAGGAATCGACCATCCACACAGGACCCTCTCCTGTAGATCATCAATCTCCACTGGAACCTCCATGAATATTGCCCCTCTATCGATGTCCAGCACCCTGTGGTCGATGATGTAGGTCGGGTCGTGCACGTATCTCCTCCGCTGAGATATGTAGAAGACGTCGTGCACCCAGTGCAACTGAGGTGGAAGAGCCAAGCGGTAAGCCACCTCGCCTACCCTGCTGAGTACCAGAAAATGTCCGATGAATTGGGAGATAACTTGCCACCTTGGCCAAATCTATGTAGACCTCATCGAGGTGAGACCAGTAGAAAGACGTGGTTACCATCCTCGAACTCCAGTGGTATTTTTCTCCTATCAGCATAGGACTTAGGCCTACACTGTGTAGTCTTCATCCACTCCCGGATGATCTGCACCTTCTCTGTCATAGCCTGCACCATCTATGGTCCTACAAGGGCTGACTCCCTCGGTCAGTCCATCACAGAGGCGATCTGCAAGGTCATCGGTATAGTGCCTCGTAAGGTTTCATCCCAATGGTGGAGTGGTAGCTGTTGTTATACGGAAACTCTACCAAGGGTAAGTGATCCTCCCAGCTATGACCAAAGTCGAGGATGCATGCATGGAGCATGTCCTTGAGTGTCTGAATGGTCCTCTCAGTCTGACCATTTGTCTGAGGATGGAAGAAGGTTCTCAAGCGAAGCTACGTCCCGAAATCCTCCCGCAACCCCTTCCAAAGGTGGGAAGTGAAATGACCATCTCGATCGGAAACAATCATCAATGGCACACCATGAATCCATATGATCTCTTGTACATAGAGGCATCCCAAGATATCTTCTGAGCCCTGCTCTCGGATCGGTAGGAAGTGGGCCGACTAGGTCAGTCGGTCTACGATCACCTAGATAGAGTCGTGTCCTTTGTATGTACATGGAATTCATCTCACGAAATCCATGGATATCTCATCCCACTTCCACTCTGGGACCTCTAAAGGATGAACCAAGCCTACTGGTACCTGATGCTCCACCTTCACTTGCTGACATGTGAGGCATCGAGAGACAAACTCTACTATATCCTTCTTCATACCTGGCCACTAGTGATGTCGTCGAAAGTTTTGATAAATCTTTGCCACTCCTGGATGTACCGATAAAGGAGATGTGTGGAACTACCTCAACACTTCCTCATGAAGTGAAACTAGTACCATGGTTCGTCCTCTGAAGAGAATGATATGCTCCCCACCGTAAAAAAATCCATCAAGTGCCTACCCTATGGATATCTGAGCATGTGGCATATCACAGTCAATGTTCCCACGCTATGCCTCTCTGACTCACTGAAGAAGTGGAGGAGTGACTTTAAGAGACTACAGAAAGTCTTCTCCATCTCTTTGCACAATGTATATCTCCAATTCGGCCAGCTGCTCTGTCGCCTCTCCTAGCAGTTGAATGCCTAATCTTTTCATGAGAGAATCTGCTACAACGTTCCCCTTCCTAGGAGTATAGAATATCTTGAAGTCATAGTCTTGGAGGAACTCGAGTCATCGTCACTGTCTCCAGGTCAGTTCCTTCTGCGAGAAGATGTACCTGAGACTATGGCGGTCAGAGTAGACTGTAAAACGTTCTCCCATCAGATAGTGTCACCAAATCTTCAAGGTGAAGACCACTGCTACTAACTCCAGGTCATGGGTAGCATAGTTCTTCTCATGTTGTCTAAACTATCGAGAATCATACGCGATCACTACTCACTCCTGCATCAGGACACACCCAAGTCTGGTCCCTACTGCGTCGCAGTAAACTACGTACCCAATGCCCTCCTCCGGTAGCCTCAAGATGGGCGCACTAGTCAACCTCTGCCTCAGCTCCTGAAAGCTCTACTGACATCTCTCTGAACACACAAAGGGTTACCCCTTATTCGTCAATGTTGAAAGCGGTGCTGCAACTCTGGAGAAGTCTAGAACAAATCTTTGATAGTACCCAGCAAGTCCCAGAAAACTCCGTACCTCTGTCACACTCCTGGGTGGATCCCAAGCAAGTACTACCTCGATCTTTTCTGGATCCACTGCAACTCCAGCCTCCAAAATGATGTGTCCGAGAAAGTGTACTTCTCGGATCTAGAACTATCACTTCGAGAGCTTACCATAAAGTTGGTTCTCTCAGAGTGTGTCCAGTACTACCCGTAAATGGTAGGCATGCTCCTCCTCAGTAGTCAAGTAGATCAGTATATTTTCATTGAAGACTACAACAAAGCGATCGAGGTAAGGCTGGAAGATCATGTTCATGAGAGTCATGAACACTGCTGGAGCATTGGTTATGCCGAAGGGCATAACCAAGAACTCATAGTTTCCATACTGACACCTAAAGGCCGTCTTCTGTACATTCTCGTCTCGAACTCTAAGCTGGTGATAGCCTAACCTAAGGTCTATATTTGAGAACTATCATGCTCCCTTTAGCTGATCAGATAGGTATTCAATCCTCGGGAGTGGGTACTTGTTCTTCACGGTCACCGGATTCAGGCGAAGGCAGTCAACATATAGTCGCAAGCTCCCATCCGCCTTCTTGGAAAACAAAATTGGGGATACCTAGGGAAAAACATTGGGCCAGATAAATCCCTTACCATGCAAGTCCTCCAGATGTGCCTGTAGGTCACGAAGCTCAGAATGAGCCATCCGATATGTTGGAGTAGATATCGGTGTCGTACAGGGCTACTGGTCAATGAAAAAGTCCACCTCTCAGTGATGAGGTAGACCTGGGACATCATCAGGGAAAAAATTGGCATACTGATCCACCACAACAGAAAAACTCAGACTCCACACATCAACTGCTCTGGGGATGAGACTAGCCAACTGATGTGTGATCAGCTGCCCCCTCCTCTATGTAAGTCCATCCTGTATAGAAATGGCTCTCTTCTCACTGGTGAAGGTGAACCTGGTCCCATCCGCCTGAATACACCGCACTTTGCACCTAATACAGTCAATATGAGCATGAACTGTGGATAACCAGGCCATACCCAAGATAACTTCATAAGGCCTCGACGCCGCTACGAGAAGATCCCAGCTGAATCTCTCGCCACTTAGAGTAAGCTCACACTACTGGAACTAGTGCGTAATCATCGCGTCTGCTCCCATAAGAGTCTCTAATCGTAAGGATCAAGCCAATGGCTCCGTCAGAATCTCCGAGCCCCGAACAAGGGCAGTGGAAATAAAATAATGAATCACACATATGTCTATAAGTACTATAGCAAGGGTGGAGTAAACACAGATACTACCTTAAATCATCTCAGGTGAACCATGGTCATTGGCCTCGACTGCCTGGAGCTGAGCCCGCCTCTATCCGCCAGCTCCCTGTGGACCACCACGGTCGAACCTCTGCCTCTTCCTGGGAGGTCCCTCTACTACCTTCTGCTCATCTTCATGGCAGGTCGGGCAATCACAAGGCATGTGGCCTTGCCCGCCGCATGAATAGCACTGCCTACTCCTCGTATAGCTGGCTCTGTCTCGTGTACCCCGCACAACAGAACCTGTACCCTTGGGTCGCCCACCTGATGTCCTGGTCCGCTTGGACCTCTGCGACATATGTCTATTGCCGGCTACAGAAGACTCTGCTACGTGTCTCCCTGTGGTGGGTCTCGCTACTGGTGACTGCTCAGTGAGAAAAGTCTCCACTTGAAGGGTTCGCTCCAGCTCCCCCGCCTGCGTCGGGATGCTGAGGGGGGTCATCAAAGCCCTAATCTCATGCCAGAGTCTCTGATCGAAGGTCCGGGCCCTGAATAATGGGTCTCATACCATATCTGTGGAGTATCGTGAGAGTTCGGTGAAACTTGCTGAGTACTAAGCTACTGTCATACTTCCCTACTACAGATGAAGTAACTCTTGAATCTGCACTGCACGAAGGGTGGCTGGAACAAACTCTGATCGGAAGAGACTCTCAAAGTTTGTCCAAAGTAATGATGCCTCGTCATGCACCTAGAGCATCAAGATCCACCATCTGCCTGTTACTGCATGCAGGAGACTCACGACAAGGATCACCAAGAGGTTGGCTGGTGTCCCTACCAATCTGAAAACTCTCATGATAGCCTCCATCCAATCCTCAGTTACCTGTGGGTCAGTTTGTCCCCGGAACCTGGGCTGCCTCTGGCGCGGGAACTCGTGCAACTCACTCAGACGGCGAGCACTCTCTACTTCTAGATCCGGTGGTATCGGTGGCCCACCGGGTAGTGGTACCACTGGTACCTCCGCTGTGATGGGGCCCTGCAATGAGGCCTCATCGCTCGATGGGCTACCATCTCATACGTAACTCGGAACCCTAGCTGGTTGCCTTCGTGGGGCCATCCTGAAAAGAAACAGTTGTACCACGGTTAAAATAGTTTACCTGGTGAGCTGACACAAAGTAATCATGAAGAAAAAATTTTCAAATGAAACACACATGCAATCAGTGTTTTCGTGCACTGAGTCGGAGATCAGAAGTCAGAGTCCTAGTGTATGGATACGTCGGCTGCCGCACCAACACCGATTTCCCGAAACTGATAACCACACCCAAAACACTTAAAACTATTTCCGTTAAAAGAATAAGAGTCCAAGTTATATGGTATAATTGACTTCTCTGATACCAATTTGTCACGACCCGTCCTCGGGGCCCATGCCGTGACTACCCCAAGCCCGCCTTCCATAGGCCAGGGGTTGGCGACTAGCACCAAAGGCGTAAACTCGATAAAATGGAAGGCATTTCCTTTAAACCTGTAACACAAACATAGTATGAACACAAGTTGTAGAAGCAACAAGTACTAATATAGAAAAGAAAAGTGTGGTGGAAGTAAGTGGGCTAGTATACAAACCCAACTAAACAACAAGTACAAGTAAAAAGGAAAACAGCTCCTGGATCGTTCACCAGGGAATCCTACTAGAAGGGTATGTACATAACTCGAACAACTCGTCCCTGTAATATGTCTCTTCTAGTCCATCTCCGAGCAGCCTCTCATCTGTCACCCTCAGCCTCGATCACTACTGATTGTTTTTTGCATAGAACACAACAAGGTGCAGGCAAAGCCCGTGCAGGGGTGAGTATAACAATACTCAGTAGGGGACACCGAGACCCCCGAAGGTCTCCCAGAATCCACTAATGATAAACCACAGTAGAAATAGACATTCACGATGTATCAACCAACCCTACTTAGGTATATTCCCATAAATATACCTAAGTTATCAATCACAGACCAGCTCCAACTCTCAAGCCCAAGAACAACCCATTCCACAAAGGAAGTAAAATTAGTCATCTCGATGATATTGACTAAAAGTCAAGACTCATCTAACATAGGTATACATATTATGTAGAGTGATAGAGATGATTAGATGTAGTCAAGGATTCATCTAAGCTGTCGGACTGACACTGGATCCAGGAACAAAAGTCAGAACTGTCGAACCCACATAGGATTTCAGTACAAAAGTCATCACTGTCGAACCCACAAAGGATTCTGGTATAGAAGTAATCACTGCTGAACCCACGGAGGATTCTAGTATAGTATCGTTACTGTCGAACCCACGGAGGATCCTATCATCTCAGTCACATCCAGCCCTAGGGTTCCCACACACAGCACGCTCGATTTCTGGAGGGCCCGCTCCTCGAGCAAAGAGTCGATACATAAACTACCACGATGTCTTGATTTGATGTATCCCGTAGTTCCTTCTCATCAAAAGGAACCCAACACGATAGACGGCGCGTCAATCGGACGCCCAATCTGTGAGTTATTGGCATTTCTGTTCCAGGGGCCTAGTTGGTTTTTAGGCTCAAACCAACCCAACCATACTCCAACGGCGTCTAAACTTCAATTGGAGCATTCCAAAAGAATATTCTAGCTCCAAGAATTCCATCTCTGCAAAAGGTTCGTTGTTTGGACACCCATAGCCCAAGATGCGGGCTAAAAGGTATAAAAGGGCGTAGCGGTTCTGGGTCCGGTCCGACCCAGTCGGACCGACCCGATCCGTGGGTGCAGCTTGACCTGAGTGTTCGGCCTGACCCGATGGTGGGGTCCGGCCCAAAGGCGTGGCCCAGCCTGTGGTAGCCCGGCCTAGGGTCGGCCCGGCCGAGGGGTAGCCCGGCCAAGGGGCGGCCCAGCCGAAGCGGCTGAGCCCGTGGTGGCCCACTGGCCACGTGAGGGAGAGGGTGCCACGCCCCTCCCCTATTCATTGAATAGAATCGGCGCTTTGCGCCGGTTCAGGGGATGCACGACCCAGGTGGTCCCACCTATCCGGCTCCACGGTGACCGACCACCACCACACCTCCACCGTGGTGTGACGACACCACAGTCCTCCTACTCTCCACGCGGCACGGCGGCGCAGCACCTTCACCGTTTCGTACTGACCTGGCAACGACCTTCGGCTCCACCGCGCAGCACGACGGCGCCACGCTTTTCATCTGTCATGGCCCTCATGGTTGCGGTTCCTCTCCAGTGCGGCGCTGCACCCCTTTGTCGCGGCCCGACCAGGTCGTGGTTCTGTACCTTTGGCATGGCGCGGCGTGACGACGCCGCACCTCTTTCGTCCGCCGCAGCCCTCCTGGTCGTAGTTCTTCTCCAGCACGGTGCGATGGCACCATGCCCTTCCGGGTCTACCTCCGACGCCAACCAAACAAGAATCAATAGAGGGACACCGGGCCGTGTTTGTTCGGCCCACGCCCTCCGCATTTGGAGAGAAAAATTAGCCACCATCGAACCAAAAATAAACAATAAAGAACCAGGGTATAATTCATACATTAAAATAACCAAATCCCCCTACCTTGTAATCGGTGTTCGCTCGGTGGAGTCACGGGAAGGCGGCGTTGTTACGTTGACATTGGAAGGAGATGACGTCGTCGTAGGCGACATCCCTATTGGATGGTACATATTACGACTCTATGGGGAAAATTATCCATCCATCGTGGATGATACCCATAGGGAAACACTAAGGAACACTGGATATCCCTATTGGATGGTAACTCTAAAAAACAATGTCACTTAAGTCATCAGTTTCCACCCTGGAGATGATTCAATCCTAGTACATCTTGCATCGAATCTCAGAAGCCACTACAGAGGTCACCATCATGTTCCATGCAGAAGGACACTCATGATATACTACTTGGGATCCAAAATACAAGGCCAATAGAAGAAAATATGAGAGTTTGAATATTCAAAAAGTGTTACATGATTTTTGTGGGGCCCACAAGACGTGTTACAACACCTCATCACCAAGCTGTGTACCTATAGATTCTCATGTACTAAATTGTGAACATGTAACCCTATGTGTTCTACTATACACCAAGAGTATATGGAATCTCTAGTAAAAATGTCGATGAGCGCACAATGCTCATCGTTAATCTCGAGAATCAAAAAAATATATTCCCTGACATGCCTCCTAAATGTTCCAAATCATTTGAACAAATCTAATCATAAATCTTCTCAACTCTCACAAGTTTCTAATCTGAGTCGAGCCATGGAATCTCTTCGTACACAATTGAAGGATATTCGACTAAAATTTATTTCATTTTCCACAAATAATGAGATCGAAAAAAAGGATCCGCACATCCAAACTGATCACACAATCGTTATCATTGCAGAAAACTGAAAAAGATACACTATTTATACTTCACAGATGGAAAACCAATGGGAATTTTGTATAACACTATATTATAATTGAAATCCATATCTCGGGGCCCATACCTCGACCCAAAAAAAAATAATATAGATTGCGCCAGTTCAATATTCATGAAAAAGAACACCTGATTGACTATTCATTCATTCATAACATATACATAGTGGAAAAGTTTCATTTCACTGTAAATAAAGTGAACCGACCCCTCATGGGGCCCACTCCCTGAATTCAGTTTACACACTTGAAATTCTTCTTGAAAAGTTCACCTGAGGACATGGTCATGCTACCACAGACATCGTGTTAATCAAAAGATCCATTTTGGGGTTAAATTTAAGTCATCATTGGAAAATATCAATAATATTAATATTTAGGGTGATTTATTAACCCACTCCATGAGTCATCGAATGATCCGATCATAGATCTTAAGAAAGCAGCATCACATATAGGGTCACTTGGCCACTGAAGATGCGTTAATGGAATACTGCATTGGGCTGTTATAGAGGATTAATCATTTTGATGATCACAATAATAATAAAAAATTATTATTATAATTATTTTCAAAAATAATATATATTAAATATAACATAGGATCATGGTGGCTCCCTCCTCCCTTTATTACATGCTTGTACACGAAGCCGCTTGGATTCAATCGTTTTTCATTTTTTTTATTTATTTTTTTATATACACTCCAATATTATTTCTTCTTCCACAATACCTATCTATCCCCTATCATCACATCATTTCTCCATTTCATCCCTAATATATTCCCACCAATACAGATACATGCCATTGCCTCCGGCCTCAGGGGAAATCCTACCACATCAACAAGGATACCCCCCATGACCCCAACTCATGTGCCCCTCATCCTCCCCTCCTGGTTGTGACATGGATCCCCCATCACCCCTAGCTCCACTGACCACCTCAGTTCCATATGAGTTTTTTTATACATTTTAAAAGAAATTTATAGAAAATGGTTCGGGTGAATTTTTTTTCAAAATGCGCCTTAAAGGCGGCATTGCGGATGCCGCCTTTGCACTGGGGCTGAAAGGCGGCACACATGATGCCGTCTTTTCCCTAAAAAAATTGAAATTTTCTTTTTATGTTTTGTTTTTTTTATATATTTATTTATATATATAATTCGTAAAAAATGTTCAGGAGGATGCCACCTTTAACCTATCAAAAAAAATATTAGTTTTTAAAATTTTGTTTTGAATTTTTGTTTTGTTTTGTTTATTTTTTTATTCATATATATAATTCATAAAAATTGTAAAAATTGTCATTTTTGAATATTATGTTTTTTTGTTATTTTTTTTATATATTTATTTACATATATAATTCATAAAAATTGTTTAGGAAATATAATTTATAAGTTTTCAAGACCGCCTAATTGAAATTTAAAAAAATTTCGGGTCATGTAGACCATGGAGTAGCCCAGTTAACATAGTACAGGCCCCAAAAGAGGATCAGAGCAACAGGAGTAGCATCCATGAGATGCAAAGCTAACCGGGTTGTAAGAATGAGAGGGTATGGCAGCCGTCATCGGGACCAGGCACCATGCAGCTTTGTATGGGCCAATGCTAGACGATTAGCAATGAAAGTTGGGGAGATAAGGTGATCAATGATGTAATATGCTGGGGGAGGGTCAATTCTAGTGGGCTGGGTCTAAGGGTCATGTAATGGGCATGGTCTGCCTCTGGGCCTTCAGGTCATGTATTGCAGGTCATGTCGGGCCTTGTACCTTGGGCCTACAGGTCATGTACGGGTTCCTCTTCAACCCTTAAAAGGGGGATTATCTATAATAAAATAAAAAAAGATGTCCTTCGAGCCATTTGGAGTATATGAAATTGGTGAAAACACAAATCATTTCAAAAAAATTGTTCATGAAAAATAATTTATAAGCTTTCAAAACTGCCTAGCTAAAACTGAGAAATGTTTCAAGTACATGACTTTGAAAGACTATAAAACATAAACCATAAGAACAATATAAACGAAACATTAAACATTAATTAAAAATATAAGAAAATGTTGAAAACACAAATCATTTCATAAAAATTGTTCATGAAAAATAATTTATAATCATTCAAAACCTCCTACTTGAAACATATAAATGTTTCAATTACGTGACTTCAAAATACTATAAAATATAAACCATAAGACCAATATAAACGAAAAATTAAACATTCATTAAACATATAAGAAAATGTTTAAAACACAAATCATTTCATAAAAATTGTTCATGAAAAATAATTTATAATCTTTCAAACCCACCTAATTGAAACTTAGAAATGTTTCAAGTACGTGACTTTAAAAGAATATAAAATATAAACCATAAGACCAATATAAAAGAAACTTTAAAAATTCATTAAAAATATAAACAATTATTGAAAACATAAATCATTTCATAAAAATTGTTCATGAAAAATAATTTATAAGCTTTCAAAACCACCTACTTGAAACTTAAAAATGGTTCAAGTACATGACTTTGAAAGACTATAAAATAGAAACCATAAGACCAATATAAAGAAAGCATTAAACATTCATTAAACATATAGGAGTCAACCCCGAATTACTAGGATGCATTATATCACTAGTATCACATAAATATATAATCTTTGATGCATGAAAACATGTTATATCTCCTTTCATGGGACAATGAAATTCATTCTTCCACCCTCCTTGTCCATCTCCATATAAACATCCGGTCACATAAGGGTTTTCTGAAAGATATGCCACATGAAATTCTCATAGGTTCCCATTCCTGCAAATACCAAACCCTTCAACACCACCATGTATCCAACCATTATAATTTCTTCCACAATTGTCACCCCATTTCCCTAGGCCCAGTTGATCAGATGAAAACACCAACGATTCCACAGAGCCCATCGAACTCTCCATCACCAAATATTTATCCTTTATCATCTTAAAAAGGACACAGTTGGACCTCCTTGATCTATCCATTCCAAACACTCACATACAAGAATACTATAATCATAAAAACCTGAAATTTTGTTGGTTTTTATGTTTATAGTATACTTGTATGTGAGTGTTTAGAATGGATAGATCAAGGAGGTCCTACATTAGCTTTTTGAAGATGATAAAGTATAAAGATTCGGTGATGAAGATTTAGATGGGCTATGTGGAATCATTGGTGTTTTCATCTGATCAACTGGGCCTGGGGAAATGGGGTGAAAATTGTAGAAGAAATTATAATGGTTGGATGCAAGGTGGTATTGAAGGGGTTGGTATTTGCAGGAATGGGAACATATGAGCACTTCAAGTGGCATATCTTTCAGCATACCCTTATGCGGCCGGATGTTGATATGGATATGGAAATGGCGGGTGGAAGAATAGATTTTGTTGTCCCATGAAAGGAGATATAACATGTTTTAATGCATCAAAGATTATAGATGTATGTGATACTAGTGACACCATGCATCCTATTGATGTGGGGTTGACTCCTATATGTTTAATGAATGTTTAAAGTTTTGTTTATATTGGTCTTATGGTTTATATTTTCTAGTCTTTCAAAGTCATGTACTTGAAACATTTTTAAGTATCAAGTAGGTGGTTTTGAAAGATTATAAATTATTTATTATTTCCATAGACATAAAACATATAAATGAAAATAAACAATCAATGTATATGTCTACAGTGGGGAGATCCGATCCCACATGGTGGTCTAACACAAATCATTTCATAAAATATAATTTTTTTCCCATAGACATAAAACATATAAATGAACATAAACAATCAATGTCTATGTCTATGGTGAGGAGATCATGTCCCGCATGGTGGTATAAAAAAAGGATGTCTGCGGTGAGATATCTGGGGAGTCTGATGACCTGGAGAGGGATGGTACTCAGGCGCTGGAACATCGACTGTCATATCCTCCACCTCTGTGCCAGTGGGAGAAAATTTCAACTCCAACTCATAATGCCCTCCTGATCCTTCTCCCACCTCGATGGTAGAAGGACCTGACATCATCGTAGTGGGTAACAAATCATGTGGTGGAACTATACCCCAAATCTGCAATGGGTCTGGACCCCAAGGCTGTGATGAATCTGGACCCAAAGGATGCACTCCATATGGATCCCACGATGGAGAAAACTGAGGATATCCCATCAAAAAAGATGGATCCCATGATAGCTGAGACACATCCTTCATCGGCTCAGACTGGACTACTAGAGGGCCGACCTCTTCCTATGGAACAGGTGAGGCCTGACGTGCCAGAAGATGCTATCTATGTCGTCGTGGTTGTGGCTCCTTAGCCCCAGCAGCAACTGCATGATCTTCCTCTGTGACAGGAACCTGCTGTCTCCATGCTGGACGCTCGAAAAGGCTCTCGGAAAACGCATGAACAGATGACCTCAGCTCCAATGCTTGAGCATGAACGGCTTCCCGGTAGAAGACTCTATCCTCAGCCTCATCACTCATATGAATAAGACTCTCTATGTGACTCTCCTGTAAAAATATTAAAAATGAATTATAAAATAACTCAATAAACATAAAAATATAATTTAATTGACTTAGAATCATATGAATCTCTCTGCCGGATCGGGTAAGATACAGTATAGACTTCAGTCTATACCATGGCTCATACTCGTGCTGCGCTAAAAGAGATAATTGCATCGTAGGAACTTCCTAGATACGATACTCTACCCATCTTCGCCAACAGTCAAAAAATACAGCATATGCTCGATGCCAGTCATCATCCAGCCTCCCTGTCAGCTTCATCCCATGAAGCTGATCTGTATGCCTCAGCGGTAATGGAATATTCTGAGTCAAGAGAAAATGGTTCATGACTCTGTCAGGCAGGTTCCAGTCAACTATATGAAAGTGAATGAGTGGCACTACAGTTGTAACATCATCAAGACCAACCGTGTAGTATGGAGGCAATTGGTCCATAATAGACCAGTATGGAACCCATAAAATCTGAAATAACAAATTACCATTATTAGAAAAATTATTAACTAAAAAATGATGCTATTATTAAATTTGTTAGACAGTTATAGATTGTATATACATACCTGCTGGGGTAAGAGAAAGTCCAACTCGAGCTGATATACGGCCAAATCATGTCTCATAACCGCATTGAAATTGTGTTTCTTCAACCACCTATAAAATACAACATCGATAGTGATAAATAATGAGAAATTAAAGTCAATAACTTGTAGTATCATTAGTAACTGATAGAAATAAGTGATCATACCAGCGTCCATGCGGAGCATCATGCATCACCGCCATCTCGACTAGCGGACCAGCAAGATCAGGGCAGAATGTGGAGATGTGCTCCCATGCCCACATCTGAATAAGGATGATGCATCCCTCGATACCTATGTGCCACCTGTCGGATATCCTGCATAATGCTCTATATGTGTATTCCAAGAAGGCGGATCCCCAACTGTACGTCCATGCCCGATCAAAATCCTCTAGCAGGGGTAGATACATCATGTGCACGTGCATCCCTGAATGATCCGTACACATGGTTCCTACAATAAGTTGTAATATATATGCACGTGCATAACACATCATCGTCTTCTCATCAGCATCATCAAATAAAATTAGAATCTATTACTCCAACGAAGGCATGGATATCGATGCTCCATCAGTAGCACTACGATCGGACAAAATTTCAACACCTAACAAGTGCTGAGCAAGGTCAGGCCAAGCTGCCCGAGTAGATCCAATAACATTTTTCCCCTGGATAGGAACACCAAAAAGCACAGCCACATCCTGGAGGGTGATGGTCATCTCTCCCTCAGGCAGGTGGAATGTGTGTGTCTCCGGTCTCCACCTCTCCACGAGTGCAGCTAGCAGGTGATGGTCTACAAATGTAAAATCTGATACGGTAATACCATAGAAGCCTGCAGGACGCAAGTATGGTATAATGGTAGGAGGAGGCTCTATGTGATGAAAATGGTGTGATCGACGCACCTTGATCAATCGATTTGGACCACCCTCTATCACAGTCTTGGAACAATGGGTAGCCTGCTGACTAAGTAGTATGGTGTTAGTCATCTGCATATAAACAAATGATTTTTTATCAAGGATTCACATCATGGATCATTCATGGCCTATAGGTGGCTTCTTCTCTAATATATGTTGGATGAACCATGATTTCACTTTGTTTTATAAATTTTTTTATAAAATAATTGGCATGATTTATTTATTTTTTGAAAAGGGTTTTTGATAAAATATGGTTTCCCCTAATTTTGGTAAATAGAAGGGTGTTTTTAGAGAATTGTGAAATGAAGTGTGAACTAGTTTTCAAAGAATGTTTTTATATCAAGAAAGTAAAATCAAGGAATCAATCTTATATAATGCATGTACCATTTTTCCCTGCAACAAGTGTATCAGGGTGCTGAGTTGACAAGTTGGTAATCAGGGACCTGGTGAATGGATACATCAGCCACCAATAAGATCATTGTACTCCCTGACCTAAGAGCCTATCTCAATACACCTCGTCCCTATTTCCATAAACCCAATGAATATTGTTTTAGGGAAATGTCTGAACAACATCTCAAGGGTCAAACCACCTCTGATACCACATTTTCACAACCCGACCCATGATGGGGCTCGATCCGCAACTACCCCAAGCCCACCTCCATAGGAATGGGGGTGGAAACTATCCCAAAGGAACAAAAACATGGGGGGGATTTGTATAGTAACTTATACACACACAAAGATGCAATAAAATGAAAAATTGCATAGGGAAAGGAAAACAAGATACAAACCAACTATAAAAAGGAAACCAAACATGCATCAACCTCTAAACATTACATGTATAGAAAGCTAAACTAAATGCGGAAAATGTACAAAATACAAGCCCAACTAGAAACATGCCTCGACCTAGAAACAGGTGGAAATATATAACAACTAAGAGATCCCTACTCCTGTATCGTAATCTATGACCATTGGACTCGGTCTGAGTACCCTGTATCCTTAAGATCATCTGATGTCATGATCAACCAACCTGTCATCTTCTAGGGCACACCTAGGGTGGGAAATTCCCAACATGGGTTGAGTATAAAAATACTCGGTAGGATTCCCAAAAAGATCATGGGAACAGAAAAAGATTTACTATTGTGGGGATTATAACATAAAACAAGGTACCCTAAAGGAAGTGTAGCTCAACCCAAAAGTAGAGTGAAGTAAACTCGTCCAAACACAAGGTTCTAGAAATTGTGAGAAGATGTAATTCTCATCACGTATTCTCTACCAACAATATGAGTGTAGAGATGACCAACCATGATAATCTAGATACAGCAAGTGTGTGTCATACAACACATGTCTTGACCTCTCCTTGAAGTAGAGTAACCAAACCCAAGAAGTGGGTACTGAAAATAAAATACATATATGTTATGTTAAAGAAACCCAAATGATAGATTAAGGGGATATCCATCACACGTATCAGTCTATTAAATTGAGTATCCATCAATCCCATAAGTAACCACCATCGATCCCTTGAAGACAAATGTTTGATCTGAATTCATTGTCAAAGAGACTCAATCACCGAACCTTGATACTATCTGCTTTGGGTGGCATTGTCTCGCACTCATGATTTTTTGTCCCATCACAAGGACGTGTCATGGTGGAAAAAGTGTCAATATTCCTTGATAGTGCAATGATAGATCAAAACACACCTCTTCAGTATGTAGTTCAACCAAGCGTTTTCAATCTCATAGTAGAGGACCCACACCGTAGTGTGTTTGGGTGATTCCACTCTTATAGTCACTACAGAGGAATAACACCCTGATGTGTCATTGGGGATTTCCACTCTTATTATCATTATAGAGGACCCACACATGAATGTGTTAGGGTTATTCTACTATATTTCATCGAACACCCCCTCAATGTCATGTTAGGGGGATTCAACATAGAACTGTCATCAGGGACCACTTCCCATCCCAGCTTGAGGTAAGCCTGAACCTAATCTGGTCATCCCTGATGGATGGTTCTTCTCAAAAAACATCAAGGAACAATGGTCATCCCTATTGGATGGTACATATTAGGAAGTTATGGGGAACATTATCCATCCATCTAGGATGATACCCATCGGGAAACACTAAGGAACACTGGACAACCCTATTGGATGGTAACTCTGAAAACAAATGTCACTTAAGTCATCAGTTTCCACCCTAGATAGGATTCAATACTGGTACATCTCACATCGAATCTCAGAACCCACTACTGAGGTCACCATCATGTTCCATGCATAAGGACACTCATGATATACTACTTGTGATCCAAAATCCAAGGCCAATAGAAGAAAATACGAGAGTTTGAATATTCAAAAAGTGGTACACCATTTTTGTGGGGCCCACATGACGTGTGACAACACCTCATCACCAAGCCATGTACCTAGATATTCTCATGTACTAAATTGTGAAAATGTAACCCTATGTTTTCTAGTGTACACCAAGAGTATATAGAATGTCTAGTAAAAATTAAGATGAGCGCACAATGCTCGTCGTTAATCTCGAGAGTCAAAAATATATATTCACCGACATGCCTCCTCAATGTTCCAAATCAATTGAACAAATCTAATCATAAATATTATCAACTCTCACAAGTGTCGAATCCGAGCTGAGCCATGGAATCCCTTCGTACACAATAGAAGGATATTCGACTAAAATTTATTTCATTTTTCCACAAATAATGAGATCACAAAAAAGGATCTGCACATCCAAACTGATCACACAATCGTTATCATTGAAGAAAATAGAAAAAGATACACTATTCATACTCCATAGATGGACAAAAAATGCAAATTTTTTGTAACACTATAGTATAATTTAAAGCCATATCTTGGGGCCTATACCTCGACCAAAAAAAATAATATGGATTACACCATTTCAATATTCATGAAAAAGAACACCTGATTGACTACTCATTCATTCATAACATATTCATAGTGGAAAAGTTTCATTTCACTGTAAATCAAGTGAATCGACCCCTCATGGGGTCCACTCCCTGAATTCAGTTTACACACTTGAAATTCTTCTTGAAAAGTTCACCTGAGGATAGGGTCATGCTACCACTGACAACATGTTAATCAAGAGTTCCATGTTGGGGTTAAATTTAAGTCATCATTGGAAAATATCAATAATATTAATATTTAGGGTGATTTATTAATCCGCTCCATGAGTCATCTAATGATCTGATCATAGGTCTTAAAAAAGCCACATAAAATATAGAGTCCCTTGGCCACTAAAGACGCGTTAATGGAATACTGTACTAGGTTGTTATAGAGGATTAATCATTTTGATGATCAAAATAATAAAAAAATATTATTATTATTATTATTTTCAATAATAATATATATTAAATATAACATAGGAGAATGGTGGCTCCCTCCTCCCCTTATTATATGCTTTTACATGAAGCCTCTTAGATTCAATCTTTTTTCATTTTGTTTTATTTATTTTTTTATATACACTCTCCAATCTTATTTCTTCTTCCACAATACCTATCTATCCCCTGTCATCACGCTATTTATCCATTTCATCCCTAATCTCTTCCCACCAATATTGATGTATGCCATCGCCTACGGCCTTAGGGGAAATCAGACCACATCAACAAGGATACCCCCATGACCCCGACTCATGTGCCCCACAGCCTCCACTCCGGGTCGTGACATGGATCCCCCATCACCCCTAGCTCCGTCGACCACCTCAGTTCCATACGATTTTTTTATAATTTTTTTTAAAAAAAATTTATTGAAGACGGTTAGGGAGAATTTGTTTTCAAAATGCGCTTTGAAGGTGGCATCGCAGATGCCGCCTTTGCACTGGGGAGGAAAGGTGGCACCCGTGATGTCGCCTTCCCCTAACAAAAAAAATTGAAATTTTCTTTTTATGTTTTTTTTTGTTTATATATTTATTTATATATATAGTTCATAAAAAATGTTCAAAAGGATGTTGCCTTTCACCTAACAAAAAAATTATTAGTTTTTAAAATTTTGTTTTGAATTTTTGTTTTGTTTGGTTTATATTTTTATTTATATATATAATTAATAAAAATTGTAAAAATTATCATTTTTGAAAATTTTGTTTTTTTTTCTTATGTTTTGTTTATATATTTATTTACATATATAATTCATAAAAAATTTTCAGGAAAAATAATTTATAAGCTTTCAAAACTGCCTACTTGAAAGTTAAAAATGTTTCAAATGCGTGACTTTGAAAGACTATATAATATAAACCACAAGACCAATATAAATGAAACTTTAAAAATTCATTAAACATATAATAAATTGTTGAAAACACAAATCATTACATAAAAATTGTTCATGAAAAATAATTTATAATATTTCAGAACCGCCTACTTGAAACATAGAAATGTTTCATGTACGTGACTTTGAAAGACTATAAAATATAAACCATAAGACCAATATAAACGAGACTTTAAAAATCCATTAAACATATAAGAAAATGTTGAAAACAAAAATCATTTCATAAAAATGTTTCATGGAAAATAATTTATAAGCTTTCAAAACCGCCTACTTGAAACTTAGAAATGTTTCAAGTACGTGACTTTGAAAGACTATAAAATATAAACCATAAGACCAATATAAAAGAAACATTAAACATTCATTAAAAATATAAGAAAATGTTTAAAACACAAATCATTTCATAAAAATTGTTCATGAAAAATAATTTATAAGCTTTCAAAACCACCTACTTGAATCTTATAAATGTTTCAAGTATGTGACTTTGAAAGACTATAAAATATAAACCATAAGACCAATATAAATGAAACATTAAAGATTCATTAAATATATAAACAATTGTTGAAAACACAAATCATTTCATAAAAAGTTTTCATGAAAAATAATTTATAAGCTTTCAAAACTGCCTACTTGAAACTTAAAAATGTTTCAAGTACGTAACTTTTAAAGACTATAAAATAAAAACAATAAGACCAATATAAAGGAAACATTAAACATTAATTAAACATATAGGAGTCAACCCCGCATCAATAGGATGCACGTTGTTGCTAGTATCACATACATCTATAATATTTGATGCGTGAAAACATGTTATATCTCCTTTCATGGGACAAAAAAATTCATTCTTCCACCCGCCATGTCCATATCCATATCAACATCTGGCCAAATAACGGTATGCTGAAAGATATCCCACATGAAATGCTCATAGGTTCCCATTCCTGCAAATACCAACCCCTTCAACACCACCATGCATCCAACCATTATAATTTCTTCCACAATTGTCACCCCATTTCCCCAGACCCAGTTGATCAGATGAAAAAAACCAACGATTCCACATAGCCCATCAAACTCTTCATCACCAAATATTTATCCTTTATCATCTTCCAAAGGCCACTATAGGACCTCCTTGATCTATCCATTCTAGACACTCACATACAAGTATACTATAATCATAAAAACATGAAAATTTGTTAGTTTTTATGTTTATAGTATACTTGTATATGAGAGTTTGGGATGGATATATCAAGGAGGGCCTACAGTAGCCTTTTGAAGATGATAAAGGATAAAGATTTGGTGATGAACAGTTTGATGGAATATGTGGAATCATTGGTGTCTTCATCTGATCAATTGGGCCTGGGGAAATGGGGTGACAATTGTCGAAGAAATTATATTGGTTGGATGCAAGGTGGTGTTGAAGGGGTTGGTATTTGCAGGAATGGGAACATATGAGCATTTCAAGTGGCATATCTTTCAGCATAACCTTATGTGGCCGGATGTTGATATGGATATGGACATGGCGGGTGGAAGAATGGATTTTTTTGTCCCATGAAATGAGATATAACATGTTTTCATGCATCAAAAATTATAGATGTATGTGATACTAGATACATCGTGCATCCTATTGATGCGGGGTTGACTCCTATATGTTTAATGAATATTTACAGTTTCATTTATATTGGTGTTATAGTTTATATTTTCTAGTATTTCAAAATCATGTACTAGATACATTTTTAAGTTTTAAGTAGGCGGTTTTGAAAGCTTATAAATTATTTTTCATTTCCATAGACATAAAACATATAAATGAACATAAATAATCAATGTCTGTGTCTAAATTGAGGAGATCATGTCCCACATGGTGTTCTAACACAAATTATTTCATAAAAAATAATTTTTCATTTCCATAGACATAAAACATATAAATGAACATAAACAATCAATGTGTATGTCTATAGTGAGGAGATCCTTTCCCATATGGTGGTCTAATAATAGGACGTCTGCGGCGAGATCTATGGGGAGTCTGATGACCTAGAGAGGGATGGTACTCAGGTGCTGGAATGTCGAATGTCATATCCTCCACCTCTGTGCCAGTGGGAGAAAATGTCAACTCCACCTCGTACTGCCCTCCTGATCCTTCTCCCACCTCGATGGTAGAATAACCTGGCATCATCGCGGTGGGGAACAAATCATGTGGTGGAACTATACCCCAACTCTACAGTGGGTCTAGACCCCAAGGCTGTGATGACTCTGGAACCAAAGGATGTGCTCCATATGGACCCCACGATGGAGAAAACTGAAGATATCCTATAAAAAAAGATGGATCCCATGACAGCTAAGACACATCCTGCATCGGCTCAAACTGGAATCCTAGAGGGCCGACCTCTGCCTGTGGAACTGGTGAGGCCTGACGTGCAGGACGATGCTATCTACGTCTCCGTGGTCATGGTTCCTCAGCACCAGTAGCTGCTGCATGATCTTCCTCTGCGGTAGGATCCTACTGTATTTGTGTCGAACGCTCGAAGAGGCTCTCGAAAAACGCATGAACAGATGACCTCAGCTCCAATGCTTGAGCATGAATGTATTCCCGGCTGAAGACTATATCCTCAGCCTCATCACTCATATGAATAAGACTCTCTGTGTGACTCTCCTATAAACAGGTTAAAAATGAATTAGAAAATAACTCAATAAACATAATAATATAATTTAATTGACTTACAATCATATGCATCTCTCTGTCGGCTTGGGTAAGATACAATATAGACGTCAGTCTATACCATGGCTCATACTCGTGTTGTGCTGAAAGAGAGAACTACATCGTAGGAACCCCATGGATACAAAACTCTACTTTTCTGTGCCAACAGTCGAGAAATACAGCATGTACTCGACACCGGTCATCATCCTGCCTCTCTGTCAGCTTCATCCCATGAATCTGATCTATCTACCTGGGTGGTAATGGAATCTGCTGAGTCAATAGAAACTGGCGCATGACTCTGTCAGGATGGTGCCACTGAACAATATAAAAGTGAATGAGTGGCACTACAGTCGTAACATCGGCAAGACCAACCGTGCAGTATGGTGGAAACTGGTCCATAACAGACCAGTATGGAACCCATAAAATCTGAAATAATATATTACACTTGTTAAAAAAAATTAACTAAAAAATGATGCTATTATTAAATTTGTTAGATAGTTATAGAGTGTATATACTTACCTGATGGGGTAAGAGAAAGTCTAACTCGAGCTGATATACGGACAAATCGTGTCTCAGAACCGCATTAAAATTGTGTCGATGACACCACCTATAAAATACAACATCGATAGTGATAAATAATGAGAAACTAAAGTCAATAACTTGTAGTAGCATCAGAAACTGATAGAAATGAGTGATCATACCAGCGTCCATGCGGAGCGTCATGCTGCACCGCCATCTTGACCAGCGGACCAGCAAGATCAGGGAAGAATGTGGGGATGTGCTCCCATTCCCACATCTGAATAAGTATGATGCATCCCCCGAGACTTGTGTGCTGCCTGTCGGATATCCTGCATAATGCTCTGTATGTGTATGCCAAGCAGGCGGATCCCCAACTGCACATCCCTGCCTGATCAAAATCCACTAGCAGGGGTAGATACATCATGTGCACGTGCATCCCTGAATGATCCGTACACATGGTCCCTCCAATAAGTCATAATATATATGCATGTGCATAACACATCACCGTCTGCTTGTCAGCATCATCAGCTAAAAGTAGAATCTGTGACTCCAGCCAAGGCATGGATATCGATGCTTCATTGGTATCACTACGATCAGAAAAAATGTCAACGCCTAACAAGCGCTGAGCAAGGTCGGTCCAAGCTGCCCGAGTGGATCTAATAACAGGTGTCCCCTGGATAGGAATCCCAAGAAGCACAGCCATATCCTGGAGGGTGATGGTCATCTCTCCCTCAGGAAGGTGGAATGTGTGTGTCTCCGGTCTCCACCTCTCCACGAGTGCAGCTAGAAGGTGGTGGTCTACAAATGTAAAATCTGATACTGCAATACCATAGAAGCCTACACAACGCAGGTATGGTATAATGGCAGGAGGAGGCTCTGTGTGATGAAAATGGTGCGCTCAACACACCCTGATCAATCGATCTGGACCACCCTCTATCACAACCTGTGAACAATGGGTAGCCTACTGACTGAGTAGTATGGTGTCAGTCATCTTCAAATAAACAAATGAAGTTTTATCAAGGATTCACATCATGGATCATTCACGACCTATAGGTGGTTCTGTCTCTAATCTATGTTGGATAAACCATGATTTCACTTTGTTTTATAATTTTTTTTATAAAATAATTGGCATGATTTATTTATTTTCTGAAAAGGGTTTTTGATAAAATATGGGTTCCCCTAATTTTGGTAAATAGAAGGCTGTTTTTAAAGAATTGTGAAATGAAGTGTGAACTAGTTTTCAAAGAATGTTTTTATATCAAGAAAGGAAAATCAAGGACTCAATCCTATATAATTCATTTACCATTGGTCCCAGCAACAAGTGTATCAGGGTGCCGAGTCGACAAGTTGGTAATCAGGGACTTGGTGAATGGATACATCAGCCGCCAATAAGATCACTCTACTCCCTCGCCTAAGATCCTCTATCGATACACCTCGACCCTATTTCCATAAACCCAGTGAATATTGTTTTATGGAAACATCCGAACAACATCTCAAGGGTCAAACCACCTCTGATACCACATTTTCACAACCCGACCCATGATGGGGCTAGAACCGCAACTACCCCAAGCCCGCCTCCATAAGAATGGGGGTGGAAACTATCCCAAAGGAATAAAAACATGGGGGGATTTGTTTAGTAACTTATACACACACAAAGATGCAATCAAATGAAAAATTGCATAGGGAAAGGAAAACAAGATACAAACCAACTATAAAAAGGAAACCAAACATGCATCAACCTCTAAACATTACATGTATAGAATGATAAACTAAATGGGGAAAAGGTAAAAAATACATGCCAAACAAAAAACACGCCTTGACCTAGAAACAGGTGGAAATATATAACAACTAAGAGATCCCTACTCCTGTATCGTAATCTATGACCACTGGACTCGGTCTGAGCACCATGTATCCTTAAGATCATCTGATGTCATGATCAACCTATCTGTCATCTTCCAGGGAACACCTAGGGTGGGAAATTCCCAACATGGGTTGAGTATAAAAATACTCGGTAGGATTCCCCAAAAGCTCATGGGAATAGAAAAAGATGTACTAATGTGTGGAGTAGAACATAAAACAAGGTACCCTAAAAGAAGTGCAGCTCAACCCAACAGGAGAGTGAAGTAAACTCGTCTAAACACAAGGATCTAAAAATTGTGAGAAGATGTAATTCTCATCAAGTATTCTCTACCAACAGTATGTGTGTAGAGATGACCAACCACGATAATCTAGATACAGTAAGTGTGTGGCATACAACACATGTCTTCACCTCTCCTTGAAGGAGAGTAACCAAACCCACTATGTGGGTACTAAAAATAAAATACATATATGTTATGTTAAAGAAACCCAAACGATATAGTAAAGGGATCTCCATCTCACACATCAGTCTTTGAAATTGAGTATCCATCAATCCCATAAGTAACCACCATCGATCCCTAGAAGACAAATGTCTTATCTGAATTCATTGTCAAAGAGACTCAGTCACCGAACCTTGATACTATCTGCTTTGGGTGGCATTGTCTCGCACTCATGATTTTTGGTCCCATCACAAGGACGTGTCATGGTGGAAAAAGTGTATATATTCCATGATAGTGCAATGATACATCAAAACACACCTCGTCAGTATGTAGTCCAACCAAGGGTTTTTAATCTCATAGTAGAGGACACACACCGTAGTGTGTTTGGGTGATTCCACTCTTATAGTCACTGTAGAGGTCTAACACCCTGATGTGTTAGGGGGGATTCCACTCTTATTATCATTGTAGAGGACCCACACGTGAATTTGTTAGGGGTATTCCACTATATTTCATCGAACACCCCCTCCATGTCATGTTAGGGGGATTCAACTTAGAACTATCATCAGGGACCACATCCCATCCCAGCTTGAGGTAAGCATGAACCTAATCTGGTCATCCTTGATGGATGGTTCTTCTCAAAAAAAACATCAAGGAACACTGGTCATCCCTATTGGATGGTACATCTTAGTAAGTGATGGGGAACATTATCCATCCATCTTGGATGATACCCATTGGGAAACCCCGAGGAACAATGGCCATCCCTATTGGATGGTAACTCTAAAAAAGAATGTCGCTTAAGTCATCAGTTGCCACCTTGGATAGGATTCAATCCTGGTACATCTCGCATCGAATCTCAGAAGCCACTACAGAGGTCACCATCATGTTCCATGAAAAAGGACACTCATGATATACTACTTGTGATCCAAAATCCAAGGCCAATAGAAGAAAATACGAGAGTTTGAATATTCAAAAAGTGGTACACGATTTTTGTGGGTCCCACATGACGTGTGACAACACCTCATCACCAAGCCGTGTACCTAGAGATTCTCAAGTACTAAATTGTGAACATGTAACCCTATGTGTTCTAGTGTACACCAAGAGTATATGGAATGTCTTGTAAAAATGTCGATGAGCGCACAATGCTCATCGTTAATCTCGAGAGTTAAAAAAATATATTCACCGACATGCCTCCTCAACGGCCCAAATCATTTGAACAAATCTATTCATAAATCTTCTCAACTCTCACAAGTGTCGAATCGGATCCGAGCCATGGAATCTCTCCGTACACAATAGAAGGATCTTGGACAAAAATTTATTTCATTTTTCTACAAATAATGAGATCACAAAAAAGGCTCTTCACATCCAAACCGATCACACAATCGTTATCATTGTAGAAAACTACAAAAGATATACTAGTCATACTCCACAGATGGACAACCAATGCAAATGTTGTATAACATTATAGTATAATTGAAAGGCATATCTTGGGGCCCAAACCTCGACCCAAAAACAAATAATACAGATTGTGTCATTTCAATATTCTTGAAAAAGAACACCTGATTGACTACTCGTTCATTCATAACATATACATAGTGGAAAACTATCATTTCACTATAAATCAAGTGAAGCAACCCCTCATGGGGCCCACTCCCTGAATTCAGTTTACACACTTGAAATTCTTCTTGAAAAGTTCACCTAAGGACAGGGTCATGTTATCGCTGACAACGTGTTAATCAAGATCTCCATTTTGGAGTTAAATTTAAGTCATCATTGAAAAATATCAATAATATTAATATTTAGGGTGATTTATTAACACGCTCCATGAGTCATCGAATATAGGGTCACTTGGCCACTGAAGACGCGTTGATGGAATACTGCACTGGGTTGTGATAGAGGATTAATCATTTTGAGGATCACAATAATAATAATAAAATTATTATTATTATTATTATTATCAATAATAATATATATTGAATATAACAGAGGAGTGTGGTGGCTCCCTCCTCCCCTTATTAAATGCTTTTTCCGGAAGCCACTTGGATTCAATCTTTTTTCTTTTCATTTTATTAATTTTTTTATATACACTCTCCAATCTTATTTCTTCTTCCACAATACCTATCTATCCCTTGTCGTCACGTCGTTTCTCCACTGCAGTACCATCGAGCGCCGCCACTAGCGATGGTGCCCAGTGGTCCATTCCGCGGACCACGTGTCCTCGTTGGTTTACCTAGTTGCGAACCTAAAACCGGATACTTGATCCCCGTGAAAGGAGCTTTGCATCACCTTCTTATGATCGACAATCCGATGAATGATTGATGCATTCGAAATTGGGCGATGTACATCTTCAAAGATGGATTGATTTTAGAAAAAATTAATGATTAAAACACGGATTGATGGCCATGTTCGTGCAGACATTGAATATTTATAAAGAAAACAAATAAATGAACGACCAAAGAAATAATTTCACGAAAGAAATCCATAAAAAATGGATGAAATCCTACACTATTCGTCATTGAATAAGTGTGCTACGATAATTCTTCAATCACCCAGGGTTTCGACGAAAAACTCCTCGATTTGGAAATGAATGGATTAATAACTATAGAGATACAGAGGGAGAGATGTTTTTTAGAGAGTGAGAGACAATTATGTGCTAACCCTAATTCTAATTCCCTATGTTTCTATTTATAGAAACTCTGCTCAGCTTGGATTCTCAAACCAATGCACCAGTTCATTTTATGTCACGCCTAGGAAAATCACCACATTATGAACTCCATGGTGGTCTCTGGTTTCCAATCCGAGTCCCCGTAAAAAAGATATTGGATTTGAAATTTGAAATAAATTAAATATGTTTAATTATTTTATTTACATATTTTCCCTTGCGAAACTTTTATCATAGAATTCATACGCCAACAAAAGTTATACCCTACATAGGGTAAATACCACGCTGCATACTCAATTGTGGCCTCAGATTTTTGATCTGAGCTACCTTTTAAGAAATATGGCATTTACATCATGTGCATAGTAAATAATATGCTTAAAATGTTTGTATAATTTAGCTAAAGCACATCGAACCCCAGAATCACTCATCGTCTCAATGCAATGCTCGGGAAAAATATGTACAAATATTCCAAATTATTATATGTAAAAAACTAAACCTGTACACTATTCCTTTATCAGATTCTTACATCCTTCTTTTTATAATGACTGCATAGTTATTCAATAATGATGATTATTATTATTCACCCCATGTTGTATTTACTCATGTCCTTATTTAGCCTCTTAATGGGATTTTAGTTCACCCCTTTATTTGATGTGTATCCTCATTTTACTATGTGTATAGAGGAGAACAAGACCTTTAATGGATAAAGAAGAACATTTTGAAAAAAATGTTTATGTTTTATTATTTTTCATGATATTTATATCATTAATTTTTCTTATACACTAATCCTTTGGATCTTGGTTTTGTAACAATATTACATTGTTTATTTTTAATATGGTGTAATAGTTGTGTATAAAGGGAAGGGTTATTTTATTCGTTGTTTCCTTCTGTTTATGGCTCCCAGTCTTGGGATCATAGTGGAACCTGAAATATGCCAGATGCTACCCCAATTCCCTTGGGCCATTGGAAATTGGAAATGTAGTGTTTTCAAGGATCGGTGGGGGAAGAGTCAAATAAACCCATTTGGGTAAAGGCTTATTCACTAGTTGTATGTTCACACCCTATTCCTCCAAAGCTTCCAATGGAGTCATTAGAAACTCAATAGTATTCATGATGCCTTGTTTAATGCCTGACTAAGTAAGAGATTGGAAAGGGGTAGTTGTAAGTATAGCTAATTATGGTATCCCTCTTGATATATTTTGTGAGAAACCTATTGGGGGAAGCATTTAAGGATGCACAAGACCATGTTCAGGTTTTTACCCATATATAGAAATCTTGTAATCTATATGTATGAGATCTACATATATCAGTTGTTGGTATCCCATGATGATCAAATGTTTCTGCTCCACCTGGGTCAATGTGGTGGACCATCATTGTTGAGGTTTTCTGGTTGGTAGTTCGATTTGTGGATCTTCTTGTAGAACATATCTAGTTGAATGAGTTCTTTGGAGTAGTTCTATATTTATCCATACCAATTCTTTCATCTCTTCCTTATTTTTAGGAAGTAATTCCACATGAGTAAGGGATTCATCCCCTCTATGAGGTGGGTGATGCTAGAAATTATTCATACCTTTTAATCACAGGATACTCTCTTAAAAGTTAATGATTTATTAATGAAAGGAATTCCTAAATTCATTGAATGAAACATGTGAAACGTATACTCACCCCCATTAATAGTTATTGTGTGGACCATATTATTATCAGAAACTTCTTCCTCTAGCCCCTCTGAATGGGAATCATATTCTTTAATGTCTATATGGGTAGTTTTTATGAAATTAACTAACCTGTAATGAATTTCAGTTATTTTATCATTGCCTTTTGGAGTATAACTTTTTCTATGCCCTCCACATGGCCTTGTACTCTCCTTTGATGATTCTATAAGATCCATTTGTTGGATTATAATCTAAAGGTTGTTACTATAATTTTCATTAGTGCATGATCCCAATGATGATAATGAGTCACAGAATATGAAAAATTGAGAGGATTCATTCTATGGTGTCCCCATAATCAAGAGATAATTGACTATTGTTGAGTAATTGGATGTTGACGTGAAAAATTCCCATCCATATGGGATGTGGCTATTAATTTTTCACTTTCAAAACACTTCGGGTATGGATTTCTTCCCTCTATGGTTGTGTTAAAATAACCCAGTCATGTCAGTTGGGACTGCCCCTATGTTGTTGTGACCATTACTACCATGAAAAACCATCATATTTTATGGTGTTTTTCTGAACATGGGATGGGTGCGTCATATGGTTGGTTCATGAATCACCATATTTTGAGGACTATTGTAATAAATATGAAATTTGATCTATCTGATAAATAAAATCCCTTAAGAGGGAAGGTTTTTTGATATTTTGGATTCCTAATGAAAAGTAATGTCAATAGACTATTCTCTTGGGGTCCAAAGCTGATGAGAGGATGTCAGAGAATATTTTCTTGAACATATTTTTGGTGATGAATAAAGTCCATATTCTAAAACTGTTTGGAAGTACGATGACCTATTTAGAGGGTTTTACTGATTTGGTAGAGTGAGGAAGTGAAATGATTCATGTTCACCCCATCATGTGATATAAACATCTTATAGGGTAACTATGGTTATCCAATGGAGTTCTTTTATCTTAATGAGTACTTAAAACTGAATGGATCCTTCATGATTCAACAATTTTGGATATCATGCAGTTAAGACATCTTCCATGTCAACTTGGTGTTACATCCATTCTATTACATTAAAATGAATTTTAAACTCATCATAAGATAATTCATTTTTTCTTATGTGATGAAGAGTGTTTCAGATATTGATGAAAATTTAATACAAAAAATCTTCGAAAACACCTTAGGAATGATTTATTGTGGAGTGTAAAAAGTCCAAAACATGATGAGGATGTATTATTTTTCTAGTTACATCTTCATGTTTAGCATGTCTTCTTCATATTCTTCCTCATGTTCTTAATCAATTCTGCCAAAAGTGGAATCTTCTCCCCTTCATTATTTTACATGGAAAGATTTATAGGGGATTATTATATCATAGTAGAAGTCAGGTAATCCATGGGTGGCTAGTAGAATTACAGTTTACTTTGAAAACATATAGATGAGATTGGATTTCACTTCAGAAAAACAATGCATCAAACATTACTAGATTTGTTTTCCCAAGTGACTCATGATAGTAGTACTTTCTCATAATTAAATCACCATGGTGGTGATGTAGGTTCATGGTGCAGTGGAAGCGCGTTGGTGGGTTTTCCCAACATTAATTTTAAAGTTAAACAACGTTCAACCCGAGATCCGTCACTATGTAAAATTCCAGATCTTCAGAATAGAATGAGGAACGAAAAACTTAAGAGGGAATCCCAGAACCATAGAGATAGGATCATCATATGTTGGTTATAATTAATTTAATTAATTCACAAGAATTACCTTGGTTGAATTCTTTCATCGTTGAGGTGTCCGGTCACGATTCGGTGATCCGTTGTTGTGTCGTAGAATCCAAGTGTAGGATCCCTCTAGCGGTGATCCACACGTGTGCCACGTATCTCCAGACGTCGTCGAAGGGATCTCTGGGTGCTAGCGCAGAATAACCTTTGCTTGCAATATCCATCTTCGATCGCATTGATCTCTCGGTCATGAGAGAGTTCTTGGAGGAAGGAGTTCTTTCGGGCTTGAAATAATTCTTCAGAATTGTTGTGCACAACTATTCTCTTGTGTGTCAAAGTGTTGGGGTTGTGAGGATATTTATAATCGGGTTTGAGTTTATAGAGTTATGAAAATAAATAAACGTGTTACACATTTTATTTATTTTATTAACTCTTATTGAAAACCCCCATGTCGAATTATTAATTCCTTGATATACGCCCATGCTGATTATAATAAATATCATTTAATAAAACAATATTATATCCTCAAAATCCCGACTGAAAAAACTACACGGCGTGTGATCATTAATACACAACGTGTACTCATTTTCCATAAAACTACACGGCGTGTATATTTAATATACACAACGTGTACTTTTATTTTCCAATTTCCTTTATGTCCTCCACCACATTTATTATTCCTTGAGTAATGGCTATTTATTTCTTAAATAAATGTAATTTCATTACTCGCTAATAAATGTATTATTTCGACCACAATATATTCTATCAAATAACTAGTGTCGAAATAAATGCAATCAAGCATCCTTAAATAATTATTAAACCACAGTCGGGAATAATATTTATTTAACTTGTTAAATTATTATTTAACTGAGATACATGGATACACTTAGTGTGTGACCCTCTAGTCCCCTTTTTTAGTGGCATTAGGTAGAGCCTGCCTAAAGTCCAAGGATAGCGTCTAGAAACACGCCAAACCACCCATAGAGAAAGAAGTTGACGCCACAATGATGTGTCACCTCATATGAATGCTTACTGTATAATATAATTCCTTTGTCTCGATATCTCTAATCAAGCGGGTTGCATTCTAGTGCCATCAACCCATGTGCTCGATTATTTTTTCTTTGACTTCCCGAAATTGAACTTGCTCATACCTTGCCATGGCCATGGATTTATTTAGGCTATATAAATTCCATCAAAGGTCATGAGATATCTACCTCTGTTATGGAACATAAGGGACAAATCCTTTCTCGCATTATCTATTAATGCAATATTACTCATGACGCACCCAACGTATCCTACCTCACTACAAACAGTGTATCGTCACAATTTTCGTCAATACATCTAAGTGCGTGAGTTGTAATACCCATTAATAATAATCTTAAAGTCTAAGGATCAACACACACTTCCACAGATAGAAATATCCAATGACACTATGAAATGTGGATTTCCTACTAGCGGGTCTCATTCTCATAATATCCTCCTGGATATTACCAAGGGCGCACACCATGAGATGATACCTCAATGTTTTAGGATTCCTCACCCCTAATGGACTATATTATTTGTGTCCCTCAAATAATATCATCCGGTCATAGAACATATATTCAAGAACAGTGTTATGGCACTTCCGGGTTCTCATCATAGTAGGGATCCGCTATGACCCTCTAATGCAATAGCTATCCTTAGGACATTATCACATGCATTGTCACGCAGAAGAACAATCAAGATGTGATAAGGCTTTTATTAATGAATAAATTAAAACGTAGTTGGTTATAGGCCACCAACTCCAACTGACTCCCACTTAGACTAGAGCCAACTGCTAACAACCATTAACCCACTAGCTCTCACATGATATTCGTGCTTCTACTGAGATAGGACTTTAGTCATGGGGTCCACCACGTTCTCTTCTGTGGACACTCTGCTCACTGCAACTTCACCCCTTTGATAGAAATCCCTCAAAAGGTGATACTTCCGACGTATGTCCTTTGTCTGTTTATGTGACCTTGGTTCTTTTGCAAGATCCACCACTGCAGTATTATCACAATAAAATGTAATGGGATCTTTACTGCTAGGCACTACATCAATCTCTTGGACAAATTTCTGAATCCAGACGGCTTACTTGGCTGCATCAGAAGCCGCTATATATTCAGACTCCACTGTAGAATCGGCGACAACTGGCTGCTTTGAACTCTTCCAGCTCACAGCTCCTCCATTGAGACAAAAAACATATCCAGATTGCGACTTTAGATCATTTTGATCTGTCTGAAAACCAGCATCAGCATACCCTCTGATGACAAGCACCTCATCTCCTCCATACACCAGGAACATATCCTTAGTTCTTCTTAGATACTTAAGGATAGTCTTAATAGTAGTCCAATGATATTCTCATGGATCTGCTTGATATCTTCCTACCATGCTCAGTGCATAGGAAACATCAAGCCTGGTACATAACATGGCATACATGATGGATCATATAGCTGAAGCGTATGGGATCTTACTCATTCTATCTTTCTCTTGTTGTGTCTGAGGACACAATTTCTTAGAAAGATGTTGTCCATTGATAGAGTTAATATTTTCATTATTATTTATATGTTTTTCAATGATTTAATCCCTACTAATTATTCAATGTGAGTGTATTTGCATCATTTATGTGTTTTTGGTGTATTTTGGGCTTAAATGTGAAAATGGGGTAATTCTGTAAAATTGTCAGTTTTATATAGCTTCTGTTTTTCGGTCATAACTTTTATAATATGGTTCCAATTGAAGTGAATATTTTTTTTAGGATTCCTATACATTTGTGCTTAAAATGTTCCTTCTGGACCAAGACCCAATTCGAAACCCAATGGTGCAGAAAATTCAATCAAGTTGAGAAATCAGTTTGGAAGGAAGAATGGACCCCACTTCATTAAATATGAAATATCTCCTTCAGACGACCTTATAATGAGGTGATTCCAGCTGGTGTCGATAGAGGACTTCCAAAGGACGTCTCACATTAAATTTCATAAATTATTGAGCTCATTAATGCATCCTTTTTGAGCGTCCAAGTGGAGTGGGTGAAACAGTGTTTGGCGGCCAGAAAAGTAATGGTCATTGATTCGGAAATATCTTTCTTTAAACCTGTCCAATGACTCTCAAATTTTAATGGTCGATAGAAAACTTCATTTACAACATTCTATAAGAAGGGACCTCAGTGAGTTTCGGCCGGCTGGTGGGCGGAACAGAGGAAAACTTTTGGAAGACAGAGTCTGGAGGATCAAATTTCTGTTCTTTCTTTTCTCTCTTTTGTTCTTCTTAGTTTTGTAATGAATTCTTCTTTCCCCTTAGTCACAATTACCCTTACCATGGTGGGGTAAACTTCTGTGTGATTGGGGAAGGGGAGGTTTTCCATATTGTATTTCATGAGTTCCTTCTCTTAATGTTTTAAAATCCTTTTCTCTTCTGCGAATCTGTTTCAATTTCTTATAACAGTTTTTATTATCATGTACGATTGTATCTGATTTTAGATTCTGTTGTTCATTTATATTTGATCAATGATCAATATCTCCCTCCACTAGGTTCTGGTTTATAAACTATGGAATAGACTGGGCCTTAGTGGTGAAGTACTCGGTGATCACCGGTACGTGTGTGAGGAGTAGTGAATGTTCTTGATTACTTGGGATAAACAAGACCCGATTGGGGATTGCCTATGATAATTTGGAGTATTTTCTACAACTCTATTACACATTGTAAGGAGAGTAGACCAACCTAAGATTTTATTAAGGTTTATTATCACTTTTTTTTTTGACCAAGGGAGTGAGAAGAAATGATTGTGGATTCTCACTCTTAACGATTTAGCAGAGGAGAATTGGGTAAAATGAACAATGATAAAATTACAACTGGAAAACTGACCCTAACCTGATCACCATTTCATATCACTGATTTAGATCACATCATTTGTAAATTTGTTTCAAAACTTTCACTTAATTACTTTACTTTATTTAGTTTCTTTCTTGTATTTTCTAAATCAAACAATTTCTAAAAACAACCTCACTTATTTCTATTTTAAGGTGACATCTTAATTGTTGTGCACTCCTCTCTGGAGACAACCTAGGTAATCCACTCTACTGCATTTTAACTTAGGTAATATTTGTTTTTGTCACACCCCACGACAGGCACGTGTCAAAACTTGGCGCCGTTGCCGGGGAGGTAGTGCCAACATTTCTTTTCTTTTCTTTTCTCTCTTTTCATATTTTCTCTTCAAAATTGCATGACTCGAACCTCAAAAACTGAACCTTTACCCATAGATCCTGAAATTGAAAGAACCTTGTTGAATAGACTTAGAAACAATAATTTGGAATCTGAATTTGAGGAAGTTCCCCTTGCAGACTCAAGTGAAACTTCAAGTGTTCACTCTGAGCCTGTCATCATGGCTGAAAATCAAAACCAAACACTTAGAGACCTCTGTGCACCACAATTCCTTAATCAAAACAATCAACTTGTCATGCCAGTGTTACAAAATGATTTTGAAATGAAACCTAACATGATTCCTTTGCTTCCAAAGTTTCATGGTTTGGCAGGTGAAGATCCAAACAAACACATTAAAGAGTTCACACATGTTTGCTCAACTTTCAGACCCCGTGGAATTACCGAGGAGCAGGTAAAGTGGAAGGCATTTCCGTTTTCATTGGATGGAGCTGCTAAAGAATGGTTGTACGGCCTACAACCAGGAGACGTACATGACTGGAATGACCTGGTAAGATGTTTTATGCAAATATTCTTCCCCACCTCTAGAAGCACAGCTATTCGGAAATAAATCTACGCCATACGACAATCATCTGGAGAAACTCTTTACGAGTACTGGGAGAGATTTAAGAAGCTATGTGCCAGCTGTCCACATCAAGCCATTGAGGAACACCACTTTCTTGTCTTCTTCTATCAAGGACTACTGGACAATGACAGAAACCTTCTTGATGCATCATCTGGAGGTTCCCTGATTGACAAGTCGCCAGAAGAAGCCAAGGGCTTGATTGAGAAGATTTCCCAAAACTCGCAGCAATTTGGAACAAGAGGTATTGGAACAAGAGGTATTCATGAGGTACGCACTTCTCATCCATCACCCTTATTAGAAACTAAGATTGAAGAGCTTACTAGTTTGGTGAGACAGATGGCCTTGAAGCAAGTTAGTGACCAACAAGCGCTAGCTAAGGTATGTGGTTTATGCTCATCACCTGATCATTTTACTGACCAATGTTCTGAAATACAAGGAATGGAAACATGTGCAGTAGCCTTTCAGCCAAGGCAGTTCCAGCAAAATCAAGGATGGAGAGAGCCTAGCCAAGTCCAATATGGATTTGGAAATCAATAGAATCAAGCTAGGCCCTCGTACCAAAATCAGTTTCAAAACCAACCCCCATTCCAGAATCAATTCGAGAACCCTCCACCATTTCAACAAAAACCATCTTATAACCATCCTTCTTACCAAAAACCAACCAATCTCCAAAGACCCTATGAGCAACCATCCACCAGTTCACAACCTCCAATTCAAAACCAACAAAAATCTGAGTTTGAAGGACTGAAAGACACTGTTAAAGATTTGTCCAATAAGTTTGAAAGTCTCATGGACTTTCTGACCAAAAATCCTGGTAAACTCCCTTCCCAAACAATCCCAAACCCAAAAGAGAATGTTAGTATTATAACCACAAGAAGTGGAAAAGAACTCCAACCACCATCCACCATTGAACCTGAAACAAGAAAAACTAATATGGGTGAGAATGAAGTTAGAAATGATGAAAATTCTATGAAAATGCATCGAGAAGAAGATAAGAAAGAGGAGGATGATAATGATAGAACAAGAAGGAAGAAACAAGAAACACCATTTCAAAGGAAACAAAGGGAGAAGAAAGATATACCACCACCATTTCCATCAAGGATGATTGAATCAAAGAGGTTACAAGAAGAAGCACTACAAAAAGAAATTCTGGACACCTTTCAGAAAGTGGAAATCAACATACCTCTGCTTGAAGCACTCAAACAAATTCCAAAGTATGCTAAATTTTTGAAGGATATTTGCACCAATAAAAGGAGACTTCAAGGGAATGAGAGGATCAATTTGGGAAGAAGCGTCTCAGCCCTTATCACACCACAATTTCCAACTAAATGTCAAGATCCAGGGACATTTTCTATTCCATGCACCATTGGTTCATTAAATTTCTCTAATGCTTTGTGTGATTTAGGTGCATCAATTAATGTATTTCCTCACTCAGTATATACTTCTTTGTAGATGGGAGACTTGAAGCCCACAAGAGTTGTGGTCCAGCTTGCAAATAGATCCACAGTTTTCCCAGCAGGAGTTCTGGAGGATGTGCTGGTAAAAGTAAAAGATCTTTTATTCCCTGCTGACTTTTATGTGTTGAATATGGAAGATGATAGGATCCCATCACACTCACCCATCATTTTGGGGAGACCATTCTTAAAGACGGCCAAAACCATCATCAATGTCCATGAAGGGACACTTACCATGGAGTTTGGAGATAGCACTGTCCACTTCAATATTTTTGAATCCATGAGGCACCCATCAGATGATCATTCACTCTTCGCACTCTCCCATGAAGATGACATAGAACCAATTGAAGAATCAGGTATGTTTCATGAATTTTTATCATTAGGAGAGAATGTTTCCATTAAAGATATCACTGAACATATGGATTCCCAAACTCTTGGATATTCTGATTTCCTGTTGGAAGAAGAGGTAAAATCTGATTTCTTTGATAATTTGTTAAATGATGATGAAGATGATATGATTTCTTGTGTGCAGGATGTCAAACCATTGGAAGTGGAGAACCTCAATTTAGTTTCATCTCTTGAGCATCCTCCTGATCTAGAATTAAAACCACTCCCCACTGATTTAAAATATGTTTACCTTATGGAGGGGGAGAAATTACCAGTAATAATTTCTAATAATCTATCTAAAACTCATGAAAAATCATTGATTGAGATTTTGAGAGAGAATGTCCAAGCAATAGGATGGAGCTTAGGTGATATCCCAGGAATAAACCCAAACATTTGCTCACATAGAATTTTTCTTGAGGGAGATTCCAAACCTGTCAGACAACCCCAAAGGAGGTTGAACCCTACCCTGATGGAGGTTGTAAAAAACGAGATTGAGAAGTTATTAGAAGTCGGGATCATCTATCCCATATCAGATTCACAATGGGTTAGCCCCATCCATGTAGTCCCAAAGAAAACTGGCCTAACTATTGTGAGGAATGAAAAGAATGAATTAGTCCCTGTGAGAATTCAGAATAGCCGGAGAGTATGCATCGATTTTAGGAAGCTGAATCAGGTCACTCGAAAAGATCATTTCCCTATCCCGTTTATTGACCATATGTTAGAGAGATTGGCAGGGAGAACTCATTATTGCTTTTTGGATGGATTTTCAGGTTATTTTCAGGTACCCATTGCCCCCGAAGATCAAGAGAAGACTACCTTTACTTGTCCTTTCGGTACTTTTGCATAAAAAAGAATGCCATTTGGATTGTGTAATGCTCCAGGTACATTTCAGAGGTGTATGGTAAGTATACTTTCTGATCACATTGAAGATTGTTTGGAGGTTTTCTTGGATGATTTCACAGTTTTTGGAAATTCTTTTGACCACTGTTTGAAAAATCTGGAAAAAGTTTTGAAAACTTGCATTGAAAAAAACCTTGTTTTGAATTTTGAAAAGTGTCATTTTATGGTTGAGAGAGGAATTGTCCTTGGGCATGTCATTTCACAGAAAGGCATTGAGGTTGATAAATCAAAAATTGAAGTGATAAATTCTTTGCCTTACCCACCTTGTGTGAAACATGTTAGATCATTTTTAGGACATGCAGGATTCTACAGGAGGTTTATAAAAGATTTCAGTAAGATTTCGCTCCCTCTCTCTAGATTACTTTTGAAAGATGCTGATTTTGATTTCAACGGTTCATGTAGGGAAGCATTTGATGAGTTGAAGAAGAAATTGATTACACCACCAGTGATACAGCCACCAAATTGGGAAGAACCATTTGAGCTACTTTGTGATGCTTCAAACCAAGCAATTGGAGCTGTCCTTTCTCAGCGAATTGAGGGCAGGCCACAAGTCATTGCATATGCCTCGAAAACCTTAGATGTAGCCCAATTCAACTACACAACAATAGAAAAAGAGTTTTTAGCAGTTGTTTTTGCTTTAGAAAGATTTAGATCGTATCTTCTTGGAACTAAAGTCATTGTGTTTTCTGATCATGCAGCTCTTAGGTACTTGATGAAGAAGGCTGAAGCAAAACCAAGGCTAGTGAGATGGATACTACTACTACAGGAGTTAAACATAGAAATCAAAGATAAGAAGGGATCTGAGAACCAAGTGGCTGATCACTTAAGTAGACTACCCAAGACCGCTGAAGTTGAGATTCCAGACACTGAACCACTAAATGATCGCATTCCAGGAGAGCAGTTGTACTTGATTGAAGGAGAAGTACCTTGGTATGCTGACATGGTCAATTATCTAGTAACATCTCAGGTCCCATCTCATTTAAATTCTCACCAAATTCACAAATTGAAATCTGAATCTAAATATTACATCTGGGATGATCCATTTCTTTGGAAGATTTGCAATGACCAAATGATCAGAAGATGTTTGCCTAAAAATGAAATTGAATCAGTCTTTAGGTTTTGTCACACATTAGCTTGTGGAGGCCACTTTGGACCTCAAAGGACTGCAAGAAAGGTTTTAGAATCTGGACTTTATTGGCCAACACTTTTCAAAGATTCTCATGAATTTTGTAAATGGTGTGAAAAATGTCAATTTTCAGGAAATATTTCAAAGAGACAAGAAATGCCCCAAACGCCACTTATTTTTTGTTAAATATTTAAAGTTTGGGGGATTGATTTTATGGGACCTTTCCCAATGTCATTTGGAAATTCTTATATTCTTCTTGCTGTTGATTATGTTTCCAAATGGGTGGAAGCAAAAGCCACCAGGACTGACGATGCTAAAGTTGTTTGTGATTTTGTCAAGGCTAACATATTTTGTAGGTTTGGAGTTCCTAGAGCCATCATTAGTGATCAAGGGACTCACTTTTGTAATTGGAGAATGGCGGCTTTGTTGAAAAAGTATGGGGTGCATCATAAAACATCAACTCCCTATCATCCACAGACTAATGGGTAAGCTGAAGTGTCCAATAGGGAAATAAAAGGAATTTTGGAAAAGACTGTTAATCCAAATAGGAAGGATTGGAGCCAAAGGTTAGAAGACACATTATGGGCTTACAGGACAGCCTACAAAACTCCAATTGGAATGAGTCCATATAGGCTGATTTATGGGAAAAGTTGTCACCTACCTGTGGAATTGGAACATAAGGCATACTGGGCTGTGAGGAAGATGAATCTGGATCTTGAAAGTGCTGGGAAAGAGAGAAGACTATAGTTACAAGAGTTGGAAGAAATTAGAAGGGAAGCATTTGAAAATTCCAGGATTTACAAAGAGAGAACAAGAGTGGCTCATGACAAACTGATCCAACCAAAGGACTTCCATCCAGGAGACAAAGTGTTGTTATTCAATTCAAGACTCAAGCTGATGCCAGGTAAACTTCGTTCCAGGTGGGAAGGTCCATTTATAGTTACTCATGTATATACTTTTGGTGCTGTGCAGATTGTGAAGGATGGAGTGAAGGATCCATTCACTATTAATGGGCACAGATTGAAGAAATTCCTTGGGACCATGCCATCAGAGCCAATGGAGGAGATCACACTCCTCCAACCTGTTTATCAATAAACTCCATCAGGTCGTACCTCTCCTTTATATTTTTATGATTGTTGTGATTCAATTTCCAATATTCTTACATTTTAAATACATTTGAATGCATTGTGGACACTGCATCATTTAAGTGTGGGGGAGGGAACCTTTGTAGTGTAGGATTTTTATGTGTTATTTGTTTTCCTATTTTTTTTTTAAAAACATGTGAGTGTTTAAATTTTGTGTGTTTATTTTTAAATTTTTGTGTGTTTTTGAAACTTTTGAGCTGAAATGATTATCATTGGTATTTTTGAAACCCATCTCCATGAGTAAAATATTTTATTCCTTGAAACTAAGCTTAAATGAATGCTAAAAATGACATTGTTTCAAGTTCAATTATTTGGGAATTTCATGAAAAATACTCTGTTTTTTGAATCCCATGCCACATATCACTGTCTTTATATTTGAAATCACATTCCCGTGAGGCTTCTAAACCTATTATTTTCATATTCTTTACATTCACCTCACTTCTTGAGAGAACCAAATCATGCTTGATTTAACCAGAATTTGATTTATTCCTGTCAAAACTTGAGGATTTGAGGTACTTGTGTTTTAAATGATTGACGCATTTATTTGGTTTGAAAGCCCCCTTTTCAAGATAATCCCTTTCATAATGGCCTACCTTTAACATTTAATCCTTGTAGCCCATAGAAGCCATGAAAATCCTGTTAGTTTAGCCACATTACAAGCCAATATTCCCTATCCAACCTGCTCTTGATGTGAAATTGCATGATCTATTTGAACATAAGTGTGGGGGGAAGATGTCTTTTATTGTACTACCTTATTTGGGGATACTTTGGGTGAAAAAAAAATGTTTAAGAGATGTTATTGCTGTAAAAAAAATCATTCTGCTGAAAGCTGTGCCTTTTCTGGAGCTTTCATGATGAGAGAAGCTGTGCCTTTCTGGAGCTTCTAATGTAAAAAGGAAGTTGTGCCTTTTCTGGAGCTTTCAAGAATTATTATATTTGAGAAGATTGAAATGTTTGCTGTTGAAATGATAAACTATGGGAACATTCCTTGATATTCCATGGAGAAGGAGTTTATTTTCTACTAAGGGGAGTGAAGAGAAGACCATACTTTTGTGAAAATTAGAGTAATGCAATTTTGCTTCAAAAAGAGCCAAGCCCTCTTCATTCAGCCTCAGAATTTTCACATATAAATCCTACCAACCTAAAGCCACAGAACAACCTTAACAAGTCCTCATGATAAACATATGTCTTTGACTCACATCGGGTGGAGAGGTAGGAATTTATCAAGCCTATGGTGACCCTTGTATGAGTTTGGATGAGAAAGACATTGCTAAAAAATTCAGATTTGTGTAATGAGAGATAATGAAAGTTAGGTAAGTATTTTATGTGCATGGGAGGAGAAATGAAGAGTAAATTTATTGAATGATCCTAACTTAAGAATATGAAATAATAGAGTTTGAGGAGGCATGGTATATTTTGTTTCTTGTTTTCAAATTAGTGGATCTCATGAATATGTGTTTTGAATTTACTTTGAATTTATTTTGATTCTGACTTGTCCAGGAGACCAAGTGATAAGTGTGGGGGAATTGATAGAGTTAATATTTTCATTATTATTTATATGTTTTTCAATGATTTAATCCCTCCTAATTATTCAATGTGAGTGTATTTGCATCATTTATGTGTTTTTGGTGTATTTTGGGCTTAAATGTGAAAATGGGGTAATTCTGTAAAATTGTCAGTTTTATATAGCTTCTGTTTTTCGGTCATAACTTTTATAATATGGGTCCAATTGAAGTGAATCGTTTTTTTTAGGATTTCTATACATATGGGCTTAAAATGGTCCTTCTGGACCATGACCCAATTCGAAACCCAATGGTGCAGAAAATTCAATCAAGTTGAGAAATCAGTTTGGAAGCCAGAATGGACCCCACTTCATTAAATATGCAATATCTCCTTCATCCGACCTTAGAATGAGGTGATTCCAGCTGGTGTCGACATAGGACTTCCAAAGGACGGCTCAAATTAAATTTCATAAATTATTGATCTCATTAATGCATCTTTTTTGAGCGTCCAAGTGGAGTGGGTGAAACAGTGTTTGGAGGCCAGAAAAGTAATAGTCATTGATTCGGTCATATCATTCTTTAAACCTGTCCAATGACTCTCATATTTTAAGGGTCGATAGAAACCTTCATTTACAACATTCTATAAGAAGGGACCTCAGTGAGTTTCGGCCGGCTGATGGGCGGAACAGAGGCACACTTTTGGAAGACAGATTCTGGAGGATCAAATTTCTGTTCTTTCTTTTCTCTCTTTTGTTCTTCTTAGTTTTGTAATGAATTCTTCTTTCCCCTTAGTCACAATTACCCTTACCATGGTGGGGTAAACTTCTGTGTGATTGGGGAAGGGGAGTTTTTCCATATTGTATTTCATGAGTTCCTTCTCTTAATGTTTTAAAATCCTTTTCTCTTCTGCGAATCTGTTTCAATTTCTTATAACAGTTTTTATTATCATGTACGATTGTATCTGATTTTATATTCTGTTGTTCATTTATATTTGGTCAATGATCAATATCTCCCTCCACTAGGTTCTGGTTTATAAACGATGGAATAGACCGGGACTTAGTGGTGAAGTACTCGGTGATCACCGGTACGTGTGTGAGGAGTAGTGAATGTTCTTGATTACTTGGGATAAACAAGACCCGATTGGGGATTGCCTAAGATAATTTGGAGTATTTTATACAACTCTATTACACATTGGAAGGAGAGTAGACCAACCTAATATTTTAGTAAGGTTTATTCTCACTTTTTTTTTGACCAAGGGAGTGAGAATAAATGATTGTGGATTCTCACTCTTAATGATTTAGCAGAGGAGAATTGGGTAAAATGAACAATGATAAAATTACAACTGGAAAACTGACCCTAACTTGATCACCATTTCATATCACTGATTTAGATCACATCATTTGTCAATTTGTTTTAAAACTTTCACTTAATTACTTTACTTTATTTAGTTTCTTTCTTGTATTTTCTAAATCAAACAATTTCTAAAAACAACCTCACTTATTTCTATTTTAAGGTGACAGCTTAATTGTTGTGCACTCCTCTCTGGAGACAACCTAGGTAATCCACTCTAATGCATTTTAACTTAGGTAATATTTGTTTTTTTCACACCCCACGACAGGCACGTCTCATCCATGTGACACTGGAACCAATCAACTCTTGGATTTTTCCATACTAAATCTCTTTAGTATCTGGTCAATGTATGTACTCTGACTTAGTCCAAGCAGCCTTTTGGATCTATCATGAATGATCTTGATCCCTAGAATGTAGGCTGCTTCACCCAAGTCCTTCATGGAGAAACACTTGTTTAACTAGTCCTTAACTGACTATAATATTGGTACATCATTTCCAATAAGCTATATGTCATCAACATATACTACTAGGATAACGATTGCATTCCCATTAAACTGTTTATAAACACATGGCTCGCATTCATTCTTAATGAACCCAAATTCCTTTATGGCTTCATCAAATCGAATGTTCTATGACCTGGATGCTTGCTTTAATCCATAAATGGATTTCTGTAACTTGAAAACCCGTTTGGCTTCACCTGGTGTCACAAACCCTTCTGGTTGTGTCATATAGACATCTTATTGAAGGTTCACATTAAGGAATGTTGTTTTGAAATCCATCTACCAAACCTCATAGTCATGGTACACTGCTATGGAAAGTATGAGACTTATGGATTTAAACATGGAAACTGGCGAGAAGGTTTCATCATAGTCAATTCCTTGATGCTGTCTGAATCCTTTAGCCACTAGCCTTGCTTTATAGGTGCAAACTTGACCTTCCATGTCCAGTTTTCTCTTAAATACCCATTTGCATCCAACAGGCTTTACATCAACTGGCTCATCGACCAGAACCCAGACATGGTTTTAATACTTGGAATCCATCTCAAAATTCATAGCTTCTAGTCATCTTGCAGCTTATGAGCTTTCTACTGCTTCCTTGTAGGAGAGAGGTTCATCATTGTCCAACAATAATGATTCACCATCCTCAGTGAATATAAAACTAAATATCTCTGGTTTCCTTACCTCTCTTGAGCTCCTACGCAGTACTTGTGTTTCTAGAACCTCTTCCACGGGGACATGTGGAATGTGTTCCTGTTCCAACTCCCTTGTATCTTGATCATCAACTTCGTCGAAGTCAATCTTTCTCCCACTATCCTTCTTGAGGATGTGCTCCCTCTCAAGAAAGATGGCTTGTCTGGCGACAATCACTTTCTTATCTGAAGGGTTATATAGGTAATATCCTTTCATTTCATTGGGATATCCTATAAAGATACACCTCATGCCCTGGGGTGCTAGTTTGTTTCCTGAGAAGGCCTTAACAAATGCCTCTCATCCCCATACACATGTGTGCGAAAAAATGGGTTTCTTTCCATTTCATAGCTCAGAGGGAATTCCATTTGCCGCCTTAGTTGGTACTCGGTTTAATGTGTATGCTGTAGTTTGTAATGCATATCCCCAAAAGGATAATAGAAGATTCGCATGACTCATCATTGACCTCACCATGTCCAAAAAGGTGTGGTTCCACCTTTCACTAACAACGTTCCACTATGGTGTATAAGGAGGAGTGAGCTGAGATAGAATATCAGACACCCATAGAAGATCGATGAACTCTTGGTTCAGATATTCTCCACCTCGATCTGATTGAAGTTTCTTTATCTTCTTACCAAGATGATTCTCTAATTCATTCTTGAATTCCTTAAATTTCTCTAAGGCCTCTGACTTACACCTCATTAAGTAGACATATCCATATCTACTAAAATCATCAGTAAAATTAATGAAGTAAGAATATCCACCTCTATCTTCTATTGGAAATGGTCCACACACATCCGTGTGTACCAATCCTAGAAGCTATGTGCCCCTTTCACCCTATCCACCAAAAGGCGGCTTGGTCATTTTTTCTTTGTAAACAAGTGTGACATCTATCAAGTGGTTTTAGCTCTGTAGAGTGTAAATAGCCATCTTGGTTGAGCTTTGTCAAGTGCTTCTCATTCACATGACCGAGACAGTGATGCCACAACTGGGTGATGTATGAGTCATGTGAGTGTGTTTTATTATCGATTTCCAACACTTGGTTTTCATAATTTAATACATACAAACCATTATTTAAATGATCCATACCATAATATACGTTGTTCTTATAAAAGAGACAACCCTTATTTCCAAACTTGAAAATAAATCCATCCATATCCAAACAAGATACATAAATTATGTTCTTGGTAACACTGGGAACATAATAATAGTTACGTAAAACCAAAATCATTCCAGTCGACAATGAGAGGTGGTAATCACCAATAGCCAATGCAGCCAGCCTTGCACCATTGGTAGCTCGAAGATCCACCTATCCTCTGGCAATCTTTCTAAATCTACTTGGTTCCTGCATTTGAATATAGATGTGATACCCACAAGCTGTATCTAATACCCAATGTGTAGAAATGGAAAGATTACACTCGATAACGAAAACACCTTTAGCGTCCCCGGGCTTCTGGGTGAAGTTTCTCTTCCAGTGGCCTTGCTTGCCACATGCAACACACACCGCCTCCTGTTCCTTTCCCTACCTCTGGATCTTCCCCTTCTTGGAGGGACGATGCTCTAGGGCTTCAGACCATTTATAAGTCTTTGGCCCCTTTGCCTTGTCCTTACTTTTCTTGTTCACCATAAGGACTGTGGGTTTGTCACGCCCCATGTCCTTGTCTACCTGGCGAATCAAGGTCATAATCTCCGATAGACTCTTCTCATTGTTGCTCATGATATAATTGACAATGAATCTAGATAAGTTCTTGGGAAGTGATGATAGGATGAGATCTGTACGCAACTCATTCGGGAATTTAGTCCCTAAGATGTCCAGGTGTTCAATGTAGACAATAAGCTTGACAACATAAGCCTCAGCTGGCGCAGACTCTCCAAGAATAGTTGTAAACAAATCATTGGAGATCTCATACCTCTCCTATCTTCCCTTCTCTTGGTAGAGATCCTTAAGGTGAGACATCATGTTATACACGTCAAGGTTTTCATGTTACTTCAAGAGCTCATTGGACATGGCTGATAACATGAAACATTGGACATATGTGGCATCATCCATGTGTTTTATATAGATAGATAATTCCTCATCACTAGCCTCTTTCCTAGGCGCAACTAGAATAGGATCTTCCAGCACATACAATTTCCTTTCGTGGCGAAGGATGACGCATAAATGCCTTTTCCACTCTTTTAAATTGGTGCCGGTGAGAAGGTTTTCCTTCTTGAGTATGGTTCGCAATGATATGTTTGAAGTCATTTTATTTTTGTTTCTACAAATTAATATGAGAAAAGGTTTATTACATTATTGCAAAACTAATACAAATAAATAAATTAATACTTATTAGTCTCCCACTATTTTATCAAAATCCAATAGCCCTCACAATTAACCTCAGAATATTATGTTGCCTGAATATTCTAGTGGCAAGGATCCATATTGCCCTTCGCATTAACCCAAATAAGGTTGGTCAAGCAACTTGAAGGGTTTTAGGTAGGCATTCCAAATTCCAAATGCATTAACTCATATCTCCTTGATCCACTGAGTGGACTCCCCAATTCTAAAATCCTTTTATTTTGGATTTCCTCAACCTTTGCCTCTTGGTCACACCAAGTCCTGTTGTGGCAGTCAACCCTTGATGCGAACCAAGTCAAGTAAACCAAAAACCTTGAAATAGAATTCACCGATAATTGAAAGCATCCCAACTAGGGTTGGTCAAGCACTTTGAACTATGGTTCGATTCTAACCAAGATTATCGAAGACTATACCAACTTAATATTTCTTTTGAGAGATTTTATCCTTATACATAAATTTCCAATTTATTATCTTTTATTACATGTTTGTTAATATTAAGTGGGATATACTTAAGTGATTAACCATGTCTAATATAATATTTACGTATAAGCTGGTTTTATTTTAGTTCCATCTTGCATGCTCATTTAACTAATTAATTGTGTGATCGTGACAACACACCCACAATAAATAAACCATGAAACTGACAGAAATAAAATAAAAGGTATGATAATGAGCTTTTTCTATTGGTTAGTTTATCTAGCGGTTTATAAACTAACCCAAGACCTAGGGGAGAAATACCTTAAACCTTTCGGGTTCGTGTTTACAACTTTTCACCTGTCCACCTTTGTATCTCTTTGGATTGGTTTCACCTGGGCTCCTGACTTGAGTAGCCTACACTACCTTGGGAGCTCCATCCATTACATATGCATTTATCTCACACGCTGGTGAAGGGTAAAAAGGGGGTTTTACATAAAAGATTCCTTGGGCGCGCATGCCCTACATATTAATGAGGAGATGGCTCGCAGGCCAACAAATTTAATTTAAATAAATAAATTAAAAGGAACCATTCACATACAAATGTCTCGGTCTAGCTCATGATCATCCATACATGCAACGATATTTACGCATAAATAAAACTAGCATTAAATTCTTTAATCGTTCTTGTTTAAGATAAATCACGATCGAATCAATTAATTATCTTTAATTAATCAATCCTTTTATATTAAACCCTTTTCTGAAATTCCTTGAGATTCTAATCCATCATAATTTTAAACAAATAAATTCATTTAAAATTATCCTTGTACGTAACTTATACCTTGGAGGCAACCCGGTGAATTCCCATTCATTACGTTGATTTTAAATTAAACACATATATATAAAACACCTATCACGTGTTGAAAACATGTTGATGTGGAATATATCTAGTAATCTATGGAATAAGGAAGCATGCATTTTTTCCAAAATTAATTATGGTAATTCAAATTGTTACCATGATCCAAGAAAATTTACAATGAGGTTATTCACATGTTTTCCAATAGACTACCAAGATTAACTTTTTGATATATAAGGGAATAAATGTTAATCTGATTTCGTTACTTTTTTCTACAATTATGGATTCCCATATTTCAAAAGTGTTATAAGGTTAACCATTTTTTGAATGATTATGTTAAACATTTGATGAAGTTTATGAGAATAAATAATTATCATACCACTTTAAGAGTTATGTATATTGGATAATAAAATTTAAAAACACAGTGTTGATGATAAGTGATGACATATGGGATTAAATATCATGGATCCCATGATCTTTTAGTTTATAGGGAAGGAAAAAATCACCTTCCTTTTGGGAGAATGAGGTGAATTGGATTAAGGAACAAAAATTGGTGTGGCTATACTAAAATTATGAATGTATATCTTTTTATGAAAATTAAATAACTATAGGAAAATGATCTTGAGTCCGAAAATTTTATCCTTATATGTGTATTTCCAATGAATTATATTTTCCCTTAGATCATCATAGAATTTTTTTCTAATTGTTAAAATTCTATTAATGTTGTTCTCTATCATTATTGATTGGAACATGATGGTTAGATTTCTTTTCAGTGTCCAAGTTTTTAGTTTCCAATAATTTTATGCCCTATAGAAACCCATTTATATATTACATTGGGAAAACATAATGGTTCCATCTTTCCATTTTAATGATTTTTTTATAATTCTTTTTAGGATGTAGGTTCTTATGTACGAAATATAAATGTATTAAATATTTGATAATACAGATGAATTTTATGGACAGTATTCATTTTAATGGGGGTAGAATGTAACACACTAAACATTTATATATTTTTTGAATTAATTTATCATTTTGATATTTTACATTTCACGTGACCCTAGATATAGTTATATATATATATATATACAAAAACACTATGTAAAACAATCCTTTCTCACGACACTGACTTGGATTGTGCTACACGCAATACCGACTTGTCTTGCGCTACATACAAAACCAACATGGTTCAAGCTACACACAATACTGACATGGCTTCTTCTACACATAACACAGGCATGGATTTAACTACACCTAATACACATTTGGATTGCACTAAACGCACATTGACTTGGCATATATTACATGCAACATGGATTTTCTATAAAGCATTATTTTGTAGTAATTTTTGAAATGATATAATTATAATGTTGACATAAAAAATATTTATATTAATATTAATAATTAATTTTAAAATATTTGTTATAATGTTTCTACCTAAATGTAACATATTGATAATGAATGGTTTAATTTTTGGTAATGTCCTTTTTTTAAATTTATGGTTTTCTCGAATGAACCTATTTGAGTAATAAAATTAATTTTAGGCACATATATATGTTAAATTTGATAGAATAAAAATATTTTTGAAATTATTATGTTCAAATTATCATAGAGTGAATTTTTGGTATTTTTATGAGATACCTTTTTTAATACTGAAAATAAAATCTTTTTTAATTAAATAATGAATTTCAGTTTAAATAAATGTAAATGTTAAATTATATTTTAATTTTTTTAAGTTAACATTAGATCAATTATAAATAAATTAATACAATTTATATCATTTTAAAAAAACCATCTTTAAATTGAATATAAAAAATAAACAACATTTTCAAATTCTTTCTACTTTAAAACCCCATAATTTCATCCCATTTTCTAGATTACCATTTATCGTAATTTTTCCGCTTCTGTGAATTCAATTTCAAAAAAAGGATTTAGACCAATGAAATCAGTATAAAATTTTGAGTCTAATTAATTTTTTTTATTTTTGATCAAAATGATTAGTAAAAGTGATTAAAATTAATCACAACAATTAAGGTCAAATTAATCTTAGTTAAGGAATAAAACATAATCATAGTGGCCCAAATGGACTATAATCTTGATCAAACCCAATTTTATGCCCATATTCTAGACAGTTACCATTCATTATTGAATTATTTTGGTTTTATATGACTTTTTTAGGTAATATCATTTTCAAACCTAACTTTTTTTAAAAAAAAATCAATGTGTGTCCTTTTCCTTCCCTATAAAGGACACCATCTCTTTTACATTTTTGAACCTCTAAATCCTATTATGTTAGGCCAAGACCAGACCAATAAACTCCCCTTAAAATATCTCTTGCTCCTAGAATCCTTCCCTTTCACAAAAGTAAATCTAAGGAATCCTTTTTTCACAGTCCAAAAGGAGTTACACGATTAAGAGGTAACACCATCTCTCAAGATCATTTCCTTTATATTCCTTATACACCCTTCAAATAAACATATTCTATGATTATATAATAAATAAAATATCATAAATTTACATGGATGTCGTAATGTAATTGGTTTGACCAACAGATACACACACCTCCATTTAATGGGTATCGAGCAAACTGTTTCTGAGTACGATAAATTATAGCCTCACAAAATGATGATAGTTCATTTTTCCATTATCACCTATAATGGTGGCCATTATGATGGATACTATATTTATAAATGATATATATTATGTTTATATTTTCTTTATTATTCTATAATTATTATTTATAACATAACTTTATGCTTTATATCTTTTGTAAGTACGATAATTTTGCTTGAGAAAATACGGACTACTGCCCACTCCAAGTGATATAATTCATTCATACTCCAAATGGATAGTATTAAGGATGGATTTAGTGAAGATATACAATATATATGAAATAATTAATATATTTATATAATTATGTATATATATATACACATATATGTCTTTTACATTATTTTAACACGATAAATGAATTGAAATAGTGTTCATGCATATGTACGACCTATTGTCTCCATGAACGGTGTATTCTGTTTTATTCATATATATATTATATAAATCATTATAATAATCATAAAATGTATATAAATTATATTTATATTATGGTTCACATTCTGGAAGTCATGATATATGCATAAGGACCAAATATATAAAAAATTACAACACATTCGAAGCATAAAGAAAATATTACCTGAAGTGGACCCTAAAACTAGGATTTTTAACAAGAGGGTAATAAAAGGTATTAATAAAAACATATATGGTATTATATATAGTAATATGGGTTTTTAAAATATTTATAATAAATTTATATTTATTATATATGTATTTGATTGAGTTCGATAAGAGTCAAGACACATGGTTTGGGGAGTTCTTTTCACTTTTTGTTTCTATGAGATACCTGATTTATTGATCACCAATTCATTTATGTGGTGTTTATACTGACTACATATGTAATAAATGATTCATATATTTATATTTATGGGTATTTAAATATCCATTATATGACCTTAATTAAATGTGATAATTTTTCAGTAGATTCTAAATGTAGAAAATAGTTTCGCCTCAATTTTCCTTCATTGAGAGTGATGTTTTTCAATGCACCAAAATTCATTTTACAATGTGTATAATTCCATTTTAAATTTTTATGATGAATATCCATATTTTTATGATATTTTATTTTTCATGTAATTTCCATTTCCTACATGGAGAATATGATCCCCAGTTACCATGTGATAATAAATTATTGAAATAACCCCAATGCATTTCAAGATTGTTAATGTTTATGATTTTATTGATGAAATTATAGAACCCATTATATATGATATTCATGAAATTTCTTCCCCTTTGGTTATTCATTCTATAATCACATATTGGTTCCACATTTCTACTCTTTTTTACATAAGATAGTTAAGAATGTGTTTTTAAGAAATCCTGACGTTACCCCCCTTTTCTATCAGAAAACCATGTTCACTAAAAATGGTTTACATGTATGTTCTACTAATCAAATATGATAAATAAATGAAATATTTATAATTTTTTTTTCTTTAACCATTTCACTGAAAGGATTATTCTTTTTTCATTCTGAACTAGTAATTTTTACAACTTTTTTACCATGAAAAAGGAATGTTCATTTTACCTTGTATGACATGTAAAAATTTATCCTCCATCAATCCTCTAAATATTTCTTTTCATGTTTAACAGAAAATTTTTAAGAAAATATTTTTAAAATATATTTTCAATGAAATGGTTTTAAAAATGTTTTCAATCTCCTTTTATAATAATTTATGGAAATTTTTTTAATTTTTTTTAATCATCTTTAATAAGTGTTTAATTAAAATGGTTTCTAGAATGTCTTCAAGCTCCTGTGATGTGTTTTTATGGAGAATTATTTTCAAAACCTCTTCATAATCTATTTCTATGTTTTAAATGAAAATTTTTTCTTAATTTTTTAAAAGAATTATTTACAATCTTTTATGTTTATTTTCATTACAAGTATTTTGAAATATTTTTATATTTTAAAGAGCCTTTTAATATATGAATAGATAACTACCTAAAGAAATTTTTTGAAAATATTTTTCCTTGTAATTTAAAATCAATGGTAAAATCCTTTGATGTTAATCATGACCTTATTAGAAATTATAAAATGGTTCCATTAAAAATATTTCTTAAATGGTTAATGTTTTTATGGAATGAAACTTATGGTACCCCTTACTATTCGATGAGTTTTATGATTTTCAAACATGATTCTTTTCACAGGTTATACGTTCATGATGTTATTATGAAATCATTCTATTTTGATAGGTTAGGATGTGATGAAATGTTAATGATGCCAATTAAATTTCTTTGGTTGTGATATGATGTTTATAAAACCTACCTAATCTATGTGTCCTGATATGATGAATGTTTTCTAATCATTTGGAATGTATATAAATTATTTTTATGATATGGGTTGGACCAATATCTCCCTTAAATTAAATGGATAACAATGGATTAATCATGAGTATTAATGTTATGTGTGAACCTAATTACATGTTCACAATGTATCCATGGTCCCAGTTGAATGTCTATTAGTTTTTTTGTGAACCTGATTACATGTTGACAATGTTTCTAGTGAACATTATTACATGTTCAAAATGTATTCATGGACCAGTTTTCTAGTCCATAAGTTCATGCATGAGTTTGATTACATGTCCACAATGTTATGATTATACTGTACTACAAGTTCACAAGGTTTTTCGTGGACCTAGTTTAATGTCCATAAATTTATGTGTGAACCTAATTAAATGTTCACAATGTTATGTGTGAACCTGATTACATGTTCAAAACGTTATGCATGGACCTGGTTTCATTTCTATAAGGTTATATGTGAACCTGATTACATGTTCCAAATGTTATTTATGGACTTATTTTCATGTCCATAAGTTCATGTGGTGGCCTGATTTCATTTCCTTAACATAATGAGTGAACCGATTTCCATATATACTTTTTCACAATGTTGTAAACAAATGTGAATTACACAAATTCCATGTATTATTCATATGTTAAACTTTTATGAATTATGATATTAATCATCTTATGATCTATGTATTCATAATATATAGACTTTACTATTATCTCCAATATTCAGGGTATGATCTTCAAATGATATGCTCAAGTTCCATACCATTTTCCTTGTTAATCTTATGAAATTCCATTTTTAACCTTATTGAGAATCAGACCTCACCCTTTTCATATGATTCCATTCCCTAGGGAATGAATAACTGTTTTAGGTAGATGTACAATATGTGGATATCATTAAATGATTTTTTAGGATCTATCAACAAGATAAAGGATTTTTTCCCTATGTTTCAAAATCCAGTAAAATATTGTGGTCCTCAAGAATGTATTTTTTTAATTTACAAATTATCCATAAAAAATGAAGTAATATCCATTTTAGTTAAAATTATATTTCCATATAGGACATACAAATTTGGGGTGTGAGAGTGAAGAACCAGTTGTAAAGTAGTTCAGGGTAAACTTTATCTGTATTAGTCATATATTTTTATTATACATCACTTTTTTTATTTGGTGGGAGTACCGTGTTGAGGATGGTGATTTGTTAGTTATCATATTTAATTGAAATTTGGTTCTTTTATTTTATCACTGGTTCATTAATATGCTCCATTCACATCTTTATAGAAAACATGGGTTACCCTACTTAGTATACATGTATTATCACACTATATATATAAACTTATTTTAATGATTCCAAGAGGATTATATTGATGTTGTTGGACATTACTGGTTCAGTTTTTTTTGGACCAATACTATGTTACTTATTTAGCATTTATTTTTTAGTATTTACTTGGGGGATTTTTACATATAGCTTTTATGTATATAAATGCATTGTGATATATATATATATATATATATATCTTTTATATTATTTGATGGATTTTTTATGTTGAATCACATAATGTCACGATCGATTATTATTATAGAGGTTACTTCATCCCACTTCATGATATTTTCATACCCTCTATTTGAGTCTCCAACCTGGGGCCAACTAGAGGTGGGATATGGGTGGGTCATTATCACTCCCCCATCAAGGAAACATATATGGTGGGCGATGATCATGGAATAGTAGTATCAAACCCTACAGGCTGAGTGATTGGATTGTATATTCAATTACTCACTATGATTTTTTCTTGGGTTGTTATGAAAATGCTTCTAGTTGAATTAGATATATATAATATGATATGCTGAAAAGATTTTTCTTGAGTTCATTGTGCCCAATATGATATGGGCATTGAAAATATGTTTACTGAACGACTGTGTGTGGTATATCCTTTTTAAAATTAATGACCTTGGATAGGTAAATTAATCATTTTGTGTCATGTTATTTGGTAATTTTTTTACCTACAATAGTGTCAATAGTAGTTCTTATTAATTAAATAAATATTAATTAAATATTAACATATGACATGGATTATGAAATTAGAAATTTTCTATCTATCCAATTTTTAATTTGGATGTGGTTTACTCTAAAGAGGTTCATCAGGAAGGTATGAATGAATTTTAAATTTTATATATCATTTAAGAGGATGATGAATGGGAGATGTAATAGAACGTTTTTTAGATGATGGATTTGTTGATGTATGAAGAATGTTTTTTTATGTGGATAAAGATAGTTGTCTATGGGAGAAAAAATATTACATTTTTTTATTCCGGACCCATGGGGTACGATGTCCCTTCTGAAGTTTTCCAGATATGAGAAGTTGTGTTTAAGCATTGGATGATGTATTTGGTTGAGTGTAAGGACATGGATGTTTCATGTGTCAAATTTAATAATGATTTTCCAGTAGAGTTTCATTTATCATCCATGAAGGAAATGAAGGGGAAGGATCTTATTTCTTTTAAATAGTGGATTTTGTTAATGAGGGAGTTGTGAATCATGTTCATGGGACTTTTACATTTCCCCAAGATATTTTTCTAGATGGGGAGCATCATTTGAGATATATTGATGATGAACCCTATCCATCAATCCAACATTAATTTACTCATGTTAGGTTAATTATGTATCTAGATGTTTAAAATAAAGGAGGTTCTATTCAGGTGGATGCACTCTGGTGGGATATTTTTATGAGAAGATGTATAGTCGGATTCCTCTATAATAATATAAATCCATATAAGGTGTTATTAATTATGGCCTTCAGTGTTTTTACCAGAACGGAGTCGACCTCATCATCATCCCTCAAGTACTCATAGGCATGAGGCTTCCGTGCAATTTTTTTGGATATAATACCAATGTTGCCTACATTTGGGACTCATAAAATTAATCATAACTTGTACCCAAGGGTTATTTGATCTAATTTTGGGGGAGGTGGTTAGGGTCAGTATTTTCCTCAATAATAGTTTCTAAAGAGACAACCATAAAAATAGGGTAAAACTTCTTATTATCTAATGATAGTTGATGGAGACGATAGAGGATGACTGCAACATAATAAATTTTTCAAGCATCGATATGAGAATTGACATAGATTTATCCATCAATATAGATTCATGGTTTTATGGCCTATTAAGTTCTTGGATGTTGAGGAAGTAGTGCCAGAGGTTCCAAATATCATTGTTGTAAGTGTGATTTTTTGTGTACTCTTTTTATACATTATTTATTTAAGGGATTTAAATACATTATTTCCCTTCAAATACTCTTTGATCTGGGATTAGAAGTACATATTATTTCCAAGATCTCGTAGAAGACTACACATTTTCAGATAAGACAATATTTTTTATTTATAAGATGGTGTAGACCGATGATGTGGAATCATTAGTCCCATGGGGATATTTTCTTACTTCAATTAAATCATTATGATGTAATCCTTATCATTGATTGGATATATTTGTGGAATTATTTTATCAAATTCATCCATGGGAGAGTAATTTTATAAAATTTGGTTGTCCAATGTGTGGTTTTCATTGTATGGTGGAGTTTTAAAGTGGGTAAAATCTTTGTTGACCCCCATCATTCATTGATAGCTAGGTTTTTCATGGAGATAGTTGATTTTGGGAATTTAGATGTTTCTAATGTCATTGGGGAGCTTTTGTATGTTTTCCCTATATATGATGTGATGTTACCCCCATTTATGTGATGTTGAAATTTGGATTAACATGGCACTTGGTGCTTTTTCTATTTCAATTGATACATATTGGATTGAAACATCTATGTTGTGGGGGTTGATAATGTAGATAGATGAATTGATACTAAAGTGTGTCATCTCGGCATGTGTGTCACCATGGGGTACTCCAGTGTTTATTAACAAAAAAGTGGATGGTAGTATGAGGTTGGGTGTACATGTACAATGGTTTAATTAGGTAACGATCAAGATATTTAACCTCCTCCATGTAAATATGATCACTTTGACCAACCTATAGGGGAGGGTTGGTTTTATATTATTGATTTTTTTGGGTATCACCATTTTAGTGTAATGGATGATGATATCCAGGAGGCTAGCTTTGTGTGTTTGTATGATAAATTCATGTTTTTATACATGTAATTCAATGTTATAGAATAATCAAATGTATTCTTGGAACTCATGAAATTCTTGTTTCGTGAATTTTTGTCCTACTTCATAGTAATTATTCACCAGTGACATATTTATCTACACAAGGTCAGAGGTGTTGCATGCTTATTATCATAGTACTATCCTAGAGGTTATTTGATAACACCAGTTCTATGGTAATTCTTTGAAGTTCTTGTTCTGGTTATACTAATTTAATTTTCATGTGCATGTGGTATATCATCATTGAGTGGCATTAGACCCATCTATAATCCAAGAAAAAATTTCATTGGAAAAAACCTTCAACATCGATGAGGATAATAGTATTCCTTGAATTTATGAGATATTGTGGGAGGGTTTTACCTAATTTTTCTCGATTTGATTCCTCTCAACAAGTGTTAACAATGAAGAACCGTGATTTTTTAAGGACTAATTAGTTCTAGGATGATTTTGGTTTCTATAAGAAGTAGTTGGTCACTAATATAGATATTTGGTTTCTAGAGAAGGGGTGATGTTTGAGGTGATTTTTTATGCTTCTCATAAGGGGTTGGGATTTATATTTTTTAAGTATAGAGTAGTAATCTATTATGGGTCCATGATGTTATGTCCCCACTATTGTAACTTTTCCACCAATTTCAAAGAATTTGTGGATGTTGTGTTCACACTATAGTTGTTGTGTAATTACCTTATTGGGGAGTACTTTGTGGTCTTCACGGATCAAATGATCTTGAGTTATATATTTTCTAAAACAAATATTAATCTATGATAATAGAGGGGATAAATTATTCGAGATAATGATTTTTAGATGACATACATATAAAAAATTGAAAACTTTTGGATGATTATTTGAGTTATTAAATAGATAAAATTGTAGATTGAGAGTTTTAGATGTCTGAAAATAGATGGAGGAACAAGATGTGATTAATATATATATAGGATAAATTAGTAACTAGGGATATCATTATAATATGACCATGGAGTCATCCTATTTGTTGTATTTTGATGAGTCACAATGGGGAGACATAGAGGGATTGGTGATGGGCGATCATGTTGTCCATGGTGATTCCCTAGAGAGATAGTTGAAGGTTAGCCGAAACTAGTTTTTCATTTAGGGAAGGATTTTTGATATGGAAGTGATGCATGATGGAGTTATTTATGATTTTAAAATTTATCGTTTTTCTTGAACACCTTAGGATATTCAATATGTATTGTGGATTTGGTATGTAATTTTTAGTGTCATGGGAAAAAAGAGAACTGGTGGAATTTTTGGAAAGGTGTTTGCTTTTCTAGAAGATAAAGGTGGATCATCATATTTTTTTTAGTTCAATTCAGCCCATGGATATTAATAAGTTGTAATGAGATTTCATATGGATGGAATATTCAATACATTTACAAAAATATTAGTGAGATTAATATTCCATCTTGGTAGCCATTGATTGGTTGATGAAATCAACCTACTTATATATGATCACGGGGATGGGTTTCATAGATGCTTTGGTTAGGTTGTATGTGGATTAGGTGGTGTGGTTTCATGGATATTTGAGGAACATTATCTCATATAAGGTTGTACATTTTTTCCCATATGATTCTAGATGTGATTTATGTATGGTTTTAGCAATAAATATCCACTCAATACTTCTTCCCTCCATCATACAAATGGAAAGATAAAGTAAACTATACAAATGGTGTAGGATATGTTGTTGGTGTGAATCATACAAATCAGTGGATTTTGGGCATAATACATACTTTTGGATGAGATTTAGAATAATTTTTACTATATATTTTTACTTGTATTTTACATATATTATTTGTGGATGTTTTATGTATTTTTTAGGAGAGGAAGCTCTCTGACATCATGTGATTCGAATGCATGGTAAGCCTGAAATAATTATTTCAAATATATTAAATATATTAAATAGAACATGCATGAAGATTCCATGAAAATGATTAATAAATTATAAAAGGGTTGCCAAATAAGAATTTTTATGGAACTGTAAAGTTTATAATGTAGGTTTTACCTATGGTGTCATATAATCTCTGTTACCATGGGGAGTATGTGGAAAATCCATCACATGGGTGATATAATTAAAATAACTTAGTAATAGTTTATTTATATTTTATTTATGTAGTTACTAGAGTATATTTATGTAGTTTGTTGTGATTTAATTCTAGGGTTATCCACAAAACCCTAGAGCCAATGGAGGATCATCGAAGGATCTCTCTTTTATGAACATAAATCGAATAAAATATCAGTGCTTAGTGTGTAATAAGATTCAGGATCCCACCAATGAAAATGAAAAATAATCTCTTATCATTAGTGATGTATCCATATCAAGGAAGTAAATTTGTTTATTTGGTTTCTTTCCAATTATTTATTTCTATGATTAACATGGATCAATCAACCAATAGTTTGATCTATGGATCATGTGTATTCCTAGATGCGATAATTTATTGGATTTATTTAGGAGAATTTCATTGTTATTTATCATATTATATTCATTCGTCATTATAATGGAATGAAATAGAAGTCGATAAGAACATCGAGTAAGGTATGTTCCTCATGACTATTCATTTTCTTTTCTCTCTTAATTTTATGTTCATTTAGTCATTTCTTTGTTTGGCCCTTTGGTTTCCACCATTATAGAAAGCATTCACAAAACACTCATTTCATTGTTCATCATTTAGATATTATAGATCTGAGATCAGTAGTACATAATAAATGTTTGAAGATGGATGTGCTGAAAAATCAGGTGGATGTGCATACCCAATTCCATGTTATTCACTGCACAATAATCAATGTTGTTCGAGGGAGAGTTCTAAATTGATTAATGGAAAGATTTTAGTTTTTTTATTATAAAATGGATTTTCATCCATTATCCTTTTTTCCCAAAATGGGGAACATCATGATTTTTGGATAGAGTCATGTAGAATATGTATGGAAACAAGATATGGGATTTTAGAAAATAATGTTCCACATGTAATGTAATCCATGATTACATAGCATGTGGGACACAACCAATTGTCTCAAGGGGTTCAGGAAGGACATATGTATCACAAGTAATTTGGTCCCCATTTGGAGAGCTCTATGTGTACCTCATAGCATACACAAACACATGATGGAGTACACATGATATAACAGACCATGTAGTACCACACAAACATGGGGTGTTCACATTGGCAGGACCCAGGTGAAAAGGGTCATGGTGTGTAACCCTACATCATACCGTGTACACCATAATGGATGAGTTAAATATTTTTCCACTTTATTTCAGAAAATATATGATAGTTTTCATTCCACATATCCATTCTATTAGGTTTTTTACAGATCCACCCCGTACAAACATGGAAAAAATACCTACTACATGCATTCTTGGAATGAGTTGGAATCCTTTGGGGACACCTAGGGTAAGATCATCTATTAGTCATCACACCCTAGGTTGAGTTCATGGTTACGTCATGAACCAAACTACATGGGTTCTAATACTATACTTATAAGGTTAATCAAGATTTTATTTTTGGTATAACACATGGCCATGATAGTCATCCAGATCTATGAATCGCATCTCTTAAGACATCCACTATATACATCCAATGGAAAGACCAGACAAAAATTATCTCCTGAAGAGACATCATCGGTGCTATGAAACTTGTGGATTATGTTCACACAGACATTAGCTATGTTGAAACTTTGAGATATAATTATAGTCTATAATTAATATTGTCACATTACCATTGATAATGTGTGTCTTTTTTGAGTATATCTACATATTATTCGTATATTCATGTAGACATATATATGTGTATAGTTGAATAAATTCTTTTTTTGTGTACCTTATAGCTTTGTATTTTCCTACTTGGTATTGTTATACTCACCTCACATGGGATTTTCCAACATGTTTCGTGTCATATGTATACGATCAACCATTAAATAGAGTCCTAGAAGGATAAGGAATCGATAATTCATAGTGATACTAGACATTCTGTGGTTTATTCCTATGGTATCTTGATAGAAGACCCTTGTTTTCCTTTGATTTTACTTATTTAATTACACTTTGAGGAGGGATTTTATTATTCCATGTTTGTAATCCTTTACGTTTATTTATACTCCAGTAATGAGATATGGATGTACACATGAACTATTGTCATGTTTTTTTACAATTTTTCATTATACGATCTTAGAGATATGGATGTACACATGAGATATGGATGTACACATGATAGACACATTTCAATGTTCTAAAATGCATCGAATCATTTCTCATCCCTCAAAGCATTTTGTATTATTGAGGCGGGGGTTGAAAAGTGATGGTTTAATAGTGCATCATTGAATTTGGTAAAAATGGGGACTGTCCACATTTAATGAAACTGAATTGGGGGGTTAATATGGATGTAGGAAGCTGTGGTGGTGTGACATTTCATTTTTTTTTGAAAAACTACTTCTATAGGAGTTACTGAAGTTGGTTGAATGGGTGGAAGGGGTGGGCGTGGGGGTTGATGTTTCATTGTCATCCTCATTATCCTTCAATTCCGGGGTCTAACAGTTTTCCCCCTCACCAGAATTAACTAATTACTTTTCTACTACTTCTTATATGTTTAATCTATGTTCTAAGTTTCATTTATATGAGTCTTTATGTTTATATTTTATAGGCTTTCAAATTCTCATATCTGAAAATTTTTTGAGTTGCAAGAAGTGTTTTTGAAAGCTTATAATTGTATTTCATCAGCAATTTTTAAGAAATGGTTTTTATTTTCAATTACTTATTATATGTCCATGTTTTAAGTTTCATTTCAATAGATCTTATGGTTTATATTTTATAGGCTTTCAAAGTCACTTACTTGAAACATTTTTGAGTTACAGAAAGGTGGTTTTGAAACCTTTTAAATTATTAATCAGATGAAAACACCAATGATTCCACATAGCCCAGTCAAAATGGATTGGAATCTTTCTATTGGGTACTTACACTATTTGTATCATTCTTACGTTAAGGGGTATTTCAGTGAACATGAGATTAGTAGTTTTTCTAGCAAAATGATGATTTTATATGTTCATGGTAATGTGCATATTCAAAGGAATGAGGTTTTACTTCCCCATAAAGTAAAAAAATTGGTTGAAGTGTTTGACATTAATCCATGGAAGACATAAGGCTATGTGAAACTTAAGGTGGATTATCTCCAGCCTGAAAACTTTGAAGGAACATTCACATCTAGTGGGGAACTGACACATTTCATCTAAAGGTTTGTCATAACATTGCACATTTCTAGAATCTCTATTCCTGATGGTATAATACCTCCCTTCTCATCTCACATTACGTGAAGAAGTAATGTCAGTGTCTATGGTGAGGCTCTGTCCCACAAGGTGGTGTGCGAATGGTACGTCCATATCGAGAGCGACATGTTCCATACTGGGATGGAGTATGATGACCTGGAGAGGGATGATCTTCAGGCACTGGAACATCAATCATGGGATCATCTGTCATAGTTTGCATGGAAGGAGGTGTCAGAGGGATGTCATCGTGTGCACGAGATCCTTCTCCCACTACGTAAGTAGAAGGGGCTATCATCATACCCTCGGTAAACCATATAGGCTGTGAAGGATCCGGTATGAAAGATGGCGACATGGGAGATGACCCCTGATAAATCCCTGGAAAATAAATATCTGGAGAATACTATGGATATACGGTCAAAAAAGATGGATCCCATTCTGCATCCTGCTGCACAAACCCAGACGGGTCAGGCTGGACTGATAGAGCATCGACCTGTGCCTCTGGAACAGGTGAGGGCTCACGTGCAGCAGGACGCGGTCTCCGTCGCCGTTGTCGTCGCTGGGGAACATCACCAGCTGCTGCTGCAGGTTCCTGAGTAGGACCCTCATCTCCTGGGATAGAAGCATCATGTTCCTGAGCAGGAACATCATGTCTCTGGGGTCTAGGATGGATGATACTTTCATGAATAGATCGACAAATTGGCATCGTCTCCTCCAAAGCAGCATGGATCACAGATAAACTAGCAACCTCCTCCTCCTTTGGATCAGTCATGCGACATAGTCTTCGTAGTCTGGTATGCTGTACAGAGATTCAAAATGAATTATAAAATAGCATAATAAATATATTATGTGAAATTTATTGACTTACCAGATCCTGAATCCCTCTCCCGTGCTGAGTCAGATACAATATAGACTTCATTCTATACCATGGATCATACTCTACCTGATCTGATAGGTAGAATCGCGTCGTACGTACACCTGTGATACGATGCTCTGCTCGATTGTCCCAGATGGCGACATATTGGGCATGTCGTCGTCGCAAATCGACATGTTGTCTCCCCGTGAGCTTCAAGCCATGAAGCGCTAGTAACTGTCGTGGTGCAGGTGGAATCAGCTGAACACAGCAAAACTGACGCATAACTCTATCGGGCTGGTGCCACTCAATAATATGAAAGTGAATGAGTGGCACTACAGCCATAACCTCATGAAGTTCAACAGTACAGTATGTAGGTAAGTCCTGAACCAGACTCCAGTATGGCATCCAATGAATCTGTAATGACATGTGATATTTCATCAGAGAAATTTGTTAACAAAAAACAAAAATGATGATATATACTTACGCTGTCAGGTAGTAAATTATCCAACATGAGACGATATGCAGCCAAATTGTGGGTTGGAGCATCGATGAAATGATCTTCCTGACTCCACCTATCAAATACAACATTGAAAGTGATAAATAATCAGAAATTAAATATAATAAATCATAATACAATCAGAAACAAATAAATATGACGGATCATACCATCGTCCACGTGGAGTGTCCTGTAGCACATCTATAGGAAGCCTCTGACCAACACTAACAGGGGCAAGGACAGGGATGTGCTCCCATGCCCACAACTTTATAAGGACGACACATCCTCCGAGATCTGTGTGATCTGAGCAGCATGTCGTACATAATGCTCTATAAGTGTAGGCCAAACATGCAGATCCCCAACTGTATCTCCCGATCCGATCAAAGTCCTCCAGTAAACTAAGATACATCATGTGCACATGCACACCCGAGTGATCTGAACACAATGTACCTCCAATAAGTCGTAAGATATATGCCTGAGCATAACATATGATGGTCTCCTCATCAGCATCAGCAGGTAAATGTGGAAACTGCACAGCAAGCCAAGGCATAGATATGGACCCTCAATCTGTAGCAGTATGATCATCCAAAATATCGACACCTAATAATATCTGTTCCTGCTCAGCCCAATCCCCGATGGTGGGTCCAATAACTGCATCTCCCTGAATAGGAAGACCGAGTAGCACTGCCACATCCTCTAAGGTGATAGTCATCTCTCCCTCTGGCAAGTGGAATGTGTGAGTCTCTGGTCTCCATCTCTCGACCAAGGCAGCAAGAAGGGGATGATCAGTGTAATTGAAATCAGAAACGACAATGCCGTAGAAGCCAACACGACGTAAGTATGGTATAATAGCAGCTGGAGGTGCCATGTGTCGAAAATGGTGTGCTCGTCGCACCCTAATCCATCGAACATCCCGACCCTCTATCACATCACAAGAAACATGCCTATGCTGCTCGGTGAGGAGTGGAATATCATCCATCTGGAAGCCAGAAACGGAAATTAGTCTTCACTATAAAATATAAATATAATGTTAAATTTAATAGAATGTTATGATTGGTATAATGAACAATATGTGATGTTTTTTTAGAAAACATTAAGGGAATGTCGTCATATTTTTGAGAACATTTATCTATCGTGTCTTTATATATGTTTTTACCATGAAAATTATGTTTTTTAAGATATGGTGTCATAAATTTATATATATAAACATTTTATCCGGGTTATGTATGATTTATGAAGATCCTTTATGATGAATGTTTTAATAATTTTTTGTCTTCGATGACAAATAACCTTTTTTTAATAATGTTTTTGTTCTCTATGATTACGTTCAGATTAATGGATTTAAAAGTATTGAATACAAAGGTTCGTTATTGGAAGGAGAGAAGTTGCTTATTGGAAATGTGAAACAATTCTTAAAAAGTTCATCTCTGATATTAACAACATATAACTGACTACATGAAAAGATCATGTTGGATACAACACATCATTGTGGCTGAGTGTGTGAAATCGATCCAGCAATGTTAGGACATCGTTTCCGGTTATGCCCTTCTTGATGACATAGACGACATCTCAACCTTTTCCCTTGTTCTTGAGGCCAATCAATCTCATTTCATATCCTGTTGGTCTTCGGTCTTCCCCGTGGTCGTAATCTACTGATGTCAGGAATCAGTATGGGATGGTCTTCAGGCATTGGGAAATATTGAAACTCCCCAACAGGCGTCCATGGCGCAGCATAACAGTTAGCAATGGCCTCCAATCGGTATACTAGATCAACATAAGCTTCCCATGATACGTTCACAGACTCACATGCTGTGATGGCATGTGTGCATGGAAACCTTAATGCTTGAAACTTTCCACACTGACATTGTTTTGCTTCTAGAAGTACCCTAATTTTTCACCGCTATTACCTGTAATGGGGTTACAATACTCTTGAACTTCAAATGCCGAGTCTTCCCGACGGAATATACACACTCGATAACTGGAATCTTCTTCAATGTTCTTGTCAATATCTCGTTGAAAGTTTTTTCCAAATCTTAGCCCCTGTTGAATCCCATCTGAGGCCAGTTTTTGTCTATCAATGAAGTACTTGACACAACGATAAAATGTCTCCTGGACTAGGGCAGTAATTGGTAGCTTACGAAGCCCTTTGAAGACGCCATTTATACACTCCACAATGTTTGTGGTCATGTGTCCATACCTCTTCCCCCCATCATAGGCCAGTGTCCATTTCTCTTTTGGAATCTTCATCATATAATCATACACTTCTTGGTTAGCCTTGTGGATTTCTTCATAACGCTCCTCAAACCTTCGTTGATCTGGCTCATATGCTACATAAATATGATCACAGGTCATAGAAAATATATTTTTATTTACATTAAAATAGTAAACATCAATGACAACATTGCTTACCAAGCCTCGTGATTGCATTATTCATAGCCTCATTATGGAAGGTTTTGCGCACATTACTAGCAATGTGTCTGATGCAGTATCGATGATGTGCATTTGGGGGCCTCCATGAATCAGGATCCGCATTGATTGACTCATTGATTGCCCTATGTCGATCAGATATCAAACAGACACCTCGAATGCGTGTGAAATGGTTGCTGATGCATGCCAAAAACCAGCTCCAAGATTCATAGTTTTCCTTATCCACTATTGAAAATGCAAGCGAAAGTGGTGAACGGTTCCCATCTTGGGTTGCCGCAATCAACAATATGCCCTTATACTTTCTAGATAGAAATGTTCCATCAATTTGTATGAACTGTTTACTGAAACGAAATGCGGAAATGCATGGGAGGAATGCCCAGAATAACCGATGAAATTGAACACGAGATTGATCCAATCGATTATCTTCAAACACATGTTCCTTTGTATTTATATGGTAGACAACTTGGTTTTTGTGGCTCAGCATGGCTAATAATTTCAGCAACACCCGATACGAGTCATCCCAATCACCGTAGACCTTCACAATTGCCTTCTGTTTCGCTATCCATGCCTTCTTATAAGAAATCTTATAACCAAAAGTTTGAAGAATCCTCTCTTACACAAGGGCTATAGGAACATCTTGACAGGTCCTAATCATCTCAACGATAACAGTTGACACAAATTCAGCATCCAAAGCAGTGTGATCTTGTGTCAAGTTTGGCTGAACACAAGAATGAGCTGCCTCAATCTTTGAAATTCTCCATCCACCAAATGCAATGTCTGGAATCGCCCTCAACCGAAATCTACAGTCTTCATCAAATTTATCACACCGTATAACGTTTTTTTTTCGACATGATGCCTCAACTACATGTCTACAATGCCTCTCAATATGAAATATTTTTAAGAAGCTCTTCAACGCATCCTTACTTGGAAAATCCCTTCCATTATATAATGTTTTGTCCAACTCACTAAACCTGTCCACTATAACTCCAGGAAACTCTGTTGCAGGTGTCAGAACATTGTTGTCAAATTCAGGTACACGTTCCATTACTTCGGACCAAGATTCAAAGGGTGGTGGAAGATTTAATGTTGGTCGAGAATGTTCTTGAACTACTCTACTTCGAGAAACTACTACCTTATCTTCTCCAGCTCCCTCCCCATCTCCAGCTCCCTCCCCATCATTATTGTCTTCTCTGTCTGTTCCATCATTATTAAATTCCTCATCTGAAGAATGATTTATATGTAAATCTGGCAGATCATCTAAGTTTCCTCCTCCACAACAGGGCGAACATCCTCAATTTCTTGGGATGAAGCTTCTTCAACAACTATTTGTGCATGTCTACGACTTCGAACATTTTGATTTTGTTGTACATTAGAAACTTCAACATATAACTCCATCATTTCACTATCAGACCGTTGGGAAAATAAAGTTCCCGCTTGGACCCAGTGCTCATCAGCAGCCAATGGACAAGCAAGATGCCATAACGTGGCAGGGAATTGCAAATGTCTATAACTAATAGACTTTATCTCTTGATGAGGACCGAGATTTAAGCAACCACGAATTCTATCTTGAAGATCAGTCATGGTAACACAATCAGATGTGTTAACCATAGATGTTGGCTGTATACTATAAGAATCTCCTTGCTCGGTTTGAATAACCTTTCCATAGCAGTAAACACAAGCAAACATGTCTCTCTACATGAAAAATGTTTACTGATCACTGAATATGTCAATAATGTTTTGTTACATGTTAAATAAAATTTTTTATCTTCTTAAAGGTATTTTAGTACTCCATGAAGTAAATATCAATCATCTAAAACATATCCCCCGGGAGTGTCAAACCAGGAGTGCAGCAAGGCCCGTTGTCGTGTACCAGGATACCCTGGGTCAGGCCCGAAACTCCTTGTCGGGGCTTTTACCCCTAGGTACAGCTGTGCCAGAGCCACATCCACTTGTAGTATCCAGACAGGGATTTAATTTCTTAGATAACGACATAAAATTTCATGACAACTAAATTGTAAAACCTTCCTAAATTCAGCCACTAATGTTTTATAGAACAATTTTTAACTTTCCTAAAGATATGTTCAATGATCTCTAAAAAATAAGATTCATTACAGTGCTGGTTAATCACTACTTAAGTGTTGGTCACTACTTAAGTGTTGGTTAATCACTACTTAAGTGCTGGTTAATCACTACTTAAGTGCTGGTTAATCAGTTAGGAGTTGGTCATTCACCACTTAATCATCCCTTAATCTTTACTTAATGACCCCTTAATCATCCGTTAATCGTTAGTTAATGACCCCTTAATTGTTAGTTAATGAACCCTTAATCATCCCCTAATCATCCCTAGTTAATCACCCCTTATTCACCCATTAATCGTTAGTTAATCACCCCTTAAACATTCCTTAATTACCCCTTAATCATCCCCTAATCATTCCTTAATCGTTAGTTAATCACCGCTTAAACATTCCTTAATTACCCCTTAATCATCATGTAAACATTCCTTAATTACCCCTTAACCATCCCCTAATCATTCCTTAACCATTAGTTAATGACCCCTTAATCACCCCTTAATCGTTAGTTAATCACCCCTTACTTAATCACCCCTAAAACATTCCTTAATTACCCCTTAATCACCCCTTAACTCCTTAATCATTAGTTAATGACCCCTTAATCACCCCTTAATCACTCCTTAATTACCCCTTAATCATTAGTTAATCACCCCTTAAACATTCCTTTATTACCCCTTAATCACCCCTTAAACATTCCTTAATTACCCCTTAATCATCACTTAATCATTCCTTAATTACCCCTTAATCATCCCCTTAACCCCTTAATCACTCCTTAATCACCCCTTCATTCCTTAATTACCCCTTAATTAGTTAATGCCCCCTTAATCACCCCCTTGATCGTTAGTTAATCACCCCTTAAACATTCTTTAATTACCCCTTAACCATCCCCTAATCATTCCTTAATCATTGGTTAATGACAACTTAATCACCCCATAATCATTAGTTAATCACCCCTTAATCGTTACTTAATCGCCCCTAAAACATTCCTTAATTACCCCTTAATCACCCCTTAATCACCCCTTAATCACTCCTTAATTACCCCTTAATCATCACTTAATCATTCCTTAATTACCCCTTAATCATTAGTTAATCACCCCTTAATCATCAATTAATCATTCCTTAATTACCTTAATGACCCCTTAATCATCCCTTAATCATCACTTAATCACCCCTTAAACATTCCTTAATTAATCATCCATGGTTAATTACCCCTTTAATCATGAATTAATTATTCCTTAATCATCATCTAATTAGTCTATGATTATCTCTAAAATATTAATAAATTATTATTATCCCTAATTATCATTCATTAATAATATTATATTATACATACTTTAATCTAACATTAAATAATTTATCCCTCATCATCATTCATTAATAATATTAAATTACATATACCTTAATCTAACATTAAATATTAACTAATTAAAACATTAATAATATAACTATTTATTTCTTTTCTTTAAATAACTACTACTACATACTTAAATATTTAAAATTAACTAATTACAATTAAATAAATAAATAACTTTAAAATAAAAAAATACCTCTAAATGAAGCTTGACACAAAAATCTTGTACTCCTTGCGTCTCCGGAAGCACCACGAAGGAAAACTCAACTTAGAGAGAGGAGCTCTCAAAATTTTAGAGAGAAGAGGGATTTGTGAGTGAGGAAGGGTGGGTGGGGCGGCTCCCTTTTATAGGGATATTTTTGGCGAAGGCGGCAACTGGCAAGCCGCCTTCGGCCATTTAAAACACGAAAGGCGGCTCTTCCAAATCCGCCTTTTGCAGAAACAATATCGAAAGGCGGGAACTGGTGTGCCGCCTTTCGTTTCCCCAATGGCGCAAGGCGGTTCCTGGAGAACCGCCTTTGGCCCGGCGGAAACCGAACCGAAGGCGGCACATGGTGTGCCGCCTTTAGGATGTAAAAAAAAATATTTTAAACCTTGTTGTATTTTTAAATTTTTTTTTTGAAAAAATGTAAAAAAAAATAACTCCTCTCTGTCCATGTGCACCGCCCCTTTTTGAATATCGCACAACTCCACTGATCAAGCGCACCCCACTCCAACCCCAGCCAATTGAAATTTAGAGGTATTTGAATTCTTTCAGGACTTACATTCATTTTATATTAATTTATTATTTTTAATTTTGATAATATTTATTTTCAAATAAATTATGTGGTTTTGAATATATTTTGTGTTTGAAAAATTGTTTGACCAACATTATTGATTTTGGCATGTTCTCTGAAGATTTATTTCGGTGAACATATTGTTTTGAAAACATGTTGATGTGGGTTACACGATGTTCATTCATTTGATTTATTTTAAGTCAGTTTTGCTATGTTTTTATCTATTTTTGTGATGTTTAATTGTTTGAGTTATTTTTGGTCATTGTTTATGTGTTTTAGATAGTTCCACATTTGTTGTAGTGCATTGGTGAGGTAATTTCGCAATACAGAGGTCTTTAGCTTGTGCAGGCTTATGCGTCCTCTTGAAGTATGTCGCGCCATCACGTTTGGACTGCGAGTCGAGGTAGGTCCCCCACTACACTCACCTTTAAATATAGAATTTGTTAATTTCTTGATATTTCATTGATTTTAGATAAATTTTAAATAATATTAAAAAATTATTTTTAGAATAATTATTTTTTATAAATGAGACTATTTATTTTTATGCATCCCTCTAGAATTATTTTGTTGACGAATTGTCGGACAATTGTGAAAAATGATTGTATGGCCTTCAAAAAAAATTCCTGGTTTTTTAAGTTTGGTTCTAGTTTGATGATGAATGTTTTCTTCTGATGTGTGAGAAAATATTTTAGTTACTCTTGAGAAATGATGTTTTTCTATAATGTTGGTTAAGGCACGTTTAACACTTTAATGAAATAAATTAGTTTGAAAACCCTCATTGGAGTGACTCGGGGGTGACCATGCTGTCCATGTCGATTTTTTAGGTTGTTGTGCATGATGTTTTGGAAATAAAATTGGTTACTTGTTTGAAATTATTGACTCAACCCCTTTTATTAAATGTGTTGACTTAGGAACCTGATATAGTAAGTGAATCTTCTAAGAAAGATTGTTGCATTAGTTTTGATTATGCGCTGGACAGTGACCCTTAGTACAAACATTGCTCTGCTAGGGGATTGGGCCCCACGGTTAGGCCAGGTAGGGAGACACCGGGCGTTAGGGAGTTATGACATCATCGAGAGTACACATCCCTTCAGGATAAGTCACATGTATAGTACATTTTGGATTGATCACGAGATCCTATGTTTGACCATTGTTTTTTTATTTCATATTTTTATGTGGCAGACGATTGAGGGGCCTAGTTCGATTATCGGTCCACATTTCTACTCTCTTATTGCCCTTATTGTGTGTTGTGTTTTGTGTGTGGTTTTTCTCATTACAAAAAAAAATTAGATTTTAAATTTTTCACAAAAATGTTTTAAAATGTAATGCACCTTTTCCCTTCAAACATTAAACTAGTTTTTAACTTAAAAAGGGAAAAGGACTATTACTTGTTTTATAAATGAAAGTGTGTGTTTGGTAACCATATATTATATAATTTAGTTCAAACCTAGAATTGACAAATACTTTATTTAAATGTAGTGATTTGGAAATAGATTTTTGGGCATGCCAACTGAGTTTTAATAATCACGTCTATTGTGTTTTTCTATTTTTAGTTTCTATCACGGGTTCGACTCGAGCATGATAGCCATGGGTGAGAGTTAGTGGTGGATTGGTGAGTGACTCTCAGGGTCATGAATAGTTTTGGTCATTGTTAGGTTAGTATGTGTTGTTGTTCTTTCATTTTCATTTGTGTCATTTATTTATTTTTGGTTGTTTTAATTTATTTCTACTTCTTAGTTCATTTTTAAGAGGTGAAAATTTCCCCCTGTTATTCTCTGCTGATGCCCTGGCCCTTGTCTCTTGGCTGGGAGGATCTAGAATGCCTCTCGGGCAATGCCGCATATTGGCTCCGGTGACCGGTTCAGGGTCGACCCGGGTTGGTTCGTGACAAAATGGTATCAATGGATGTCGGCTCTTGAGTAGACCTTGTTTTTCAAAGCACCAATCATTTTTTTGGGTTTCCTTGGTAGAAGGAGTAATTTTTTTAATACTCAAGGAATAGGGATGAGAAGGAGGTCATGAACCCCTTCTCGTTCTACACCATACGATACATTGGGATGTCCGGGTTGTTGGTTTCTTTTTGGTTCCTTTGAATTATTTTGTGTTGGGAAATGAAAAGAGAGTTGGGAATGTAGTCTAGTGAGCTCGTAAGGCCTGGAAATCCATGTGGAGCCAGGGAAAATTCCCTAGAATTCTCTCCATGATGGTGGCGTGAATGGTGTATGACTACCCACTATATGTCCGAGTCACCCATTAGGACTAGTTTCCCCTAGTGAATCATTCGTGTCTTCTTTAATTATGAAAAATATTTGTAATGTATTGATTTGAATTTTGAGATGTTTAATTTTGAATGGTAATGACCATGTTTTGATTAAGTTATTTTTCAATGTTCTATAGTGTTTTTCCCAATGATGGTTTGATAGATGCCCATGGTGCAGCATTTGGTGGTGCGCCCTTAGCAAATCCTCTAGTCGATCAACCTATAGACTGTGTTCTGAAATGCCAGAAGATGAATCCTCTCATGTTTTATTATCAAGACGATCCTCTTAAGGTAGAGAAGTGGTGGTGGAGGATTGAGGGGAACATCAGTTTCATTGGGTTCCATGTGTCATTGAAGGTGAAATTGGCTACCGTTATTCTAGAAGGTCCATCCTGGACATGGTGGAAGTCCATAACTCGAAGTAATCCTCGAGAAGATCTCACATGGTATTTCTTCAAGTCCTCATTTATCGAATAATATTTCTCTAATTTGATGAAGCTGAGTAAGAGGATGGTGTTTTTTGTGTTCACCGGGGCATTACAACAATACTATAATTCTATTGAGGTCTCTTAGACAATGTTCTGTACGACAAATGGTTTGTTATAAATGATCCCAAGAATGCTAGAAAATTTGATTCTAGACTACAACCTGAAATGCTATCTAAATTGGTAGAGCTCAACATAACCACCATATCAGATGTTGTAGGGAAAGCCTTTCTTGCTGAAGATTAGTTAGCAGGAGGACTTGAGGTGGAGAATCCTCCATGCATGGGAAGCAGTGCACTGGGAGACGATAAGAAAAATGAGAAGCAGCCTGATGCAGGTGGATCTAATAGAGGAACCAAGGGACCTTCAGACCTTCAATCATCTTTTTCATAGTGCAATGATGTGATTTGTCAATAGTGTAGTAGGCAGAGTCACAAGAGCCCAACGTGCCTGAGTGCTCTGAGACTCTGCCACAACTTTGGATGTCTTGGTTACTTGGAGTGATTTTTACAAGGTGTTTCCAAGAATCACCCTAAACCCAGACCTATCTCATGTAAGGTCACCTCATCCCATCAGTAGGAGTAGGAAAATATTTGCGATCAATTTGAGGTTTTCTATTTGTAGCATTCATTGGATGTAGTGGTTGTCTCTTGTAGTGTTTTGTGGGGTTTCTTTTCCATTAGTCGTAAGAATGGTTATTGTCGAACATCTTTGAAACCTTTATTTTTATTGGATGTGTGTTTGGTAAAATTCAGGCTCATTTATTATGATTGTAAATTTTTGAAGCCTGGCTGAGTGGTAGGAGATACTTCAATCATCGGAGCTCCATATATAGGTCCAAGAGTGAAGCTGGAGAATTTTCAGGAGAACCCTTGAAGTGAAAAAGGACCTTGGGTTGATCATTGTCCATTGTATGGCATGTTGTGTGTTCTTCCAAGGGTGTGAAGTTGTTGATATAGTGAGCGCGGTAGTTTTTATGCTTTACCAATTCAACCCTTCCCTTCTCCCCCCTCATGGTGGGGGGTTTTGGTCCGTGTGGGGAGTTCTCAATTTCGGCTATCCTCATCAGTTCTTATGGTGGGTAGACCCACAGTGGGTCTCGTAGAGTTACACCTGAAGTAATTTAGTGTTAGAGAAATCCTTATGGTGGGGAGTCCCTTAGGGCCTCCCAGTGTTAGTATCAGAGTTTCATTTCCTGTATCATTTAGGTGGTGGGTGGTCTCGTGCGAAGCCACATAATACTACATGCTTCCTCTTCAGAAAACATTTATATTGTAGTACAACCAATGGTTATGTTGGATTGAGATTATAGGAATAATTTTTGGAAGTGGTTTAAGTTTGTTCGTTCCATAGTTGAATTGGATGGTCTGGGTTCTGCTTGGTGGCGGTTAAAGTGATCGTGTTTTAAGGATGAGTTGTGTGTCATCAGTTTTCAGTGTCTATTTGGATCGATCAAATGGCGGTGCTTAAACTTTTGGATGTGGGTGACACTTAAGAAGTTTTATCTTTGGGTCTAAATCTTGTTGTGGCTTTTTGGGGGGATGAATGAATTATAGTGGGAATAATCATCACACCCCGACCAAATCAATTATTTTATTTCATTATTTCTTTTTGCTTAAATAAATTTTGTTGGCTTTTGGGTTGTGTCGTAGAAAAAAAACATTTAACTTTTGTTAAAGAGTGAACATTTTTTAGCTGATGTCATTGGGCGCATGGGCAGATCATGTTTTGGAAATAACGTGCGGCTTTGCCCAGGCATCGACATGATATCCCACCTGCCTTCAGAAAATTAAAATGACTAAAGTTTGTGATTTATTGTGTTATTTAAAGTTTTTATTATTGATAATAATTTTATTATTATTATTAAAAATGAAATTATAAATATTTTCTTTAATATTAAAAGTATTGTTAATATTAATATAATTATTAAAAATTCATCTAATATTATTATTTTTAAAATGAAATAACTGTCATTATTTTCACCATTATATTTATTATTAGTCACACGGGTTAACTGCGTAGTTGCCCGACATTTAAAATGAAGCAAATAATGTCTTAGTGAAAATAATAATATTATTAGTGTTGCATATGATAATAATAATAATATATTTTTTAATTTTTTCCTTGTTAAACTTTTTAATTACTAAAATAATAACAATAATAATTATTATCATAACTATTATTATCAATATTATTATTATTAATCATGTTAATTTTTTTAATATTATTTTAATTATAATTTTTTTCTATTGTTTTTATTATGGATTAATGTTTGTTTTATTTTATTTGTTTCATTTTATTTTCATTTTAGTATTTTATTTATTTTTCCCTCCTAACCCAAGCCCTCCCCGTTTTTTCACAATTTCCCTTGGTCCATGAAACGCCGCCACCCCCTATTTTTCTCCTGTAGTGCACCCTTCCTACCCTCCATTTCATTCTTCCTCATGGGACACCTGCACCAGCCGAGACCTCGCCACCTGACCTGCACTGGTGGCGACCTGGCTCCCCATCGCACACCCCACTCCCGCCTCGCTGTCGCTGCCGGACCAACCTGGCCAGGGTGATGCCTTGTCAAACACTCCCCGCCTTTTCGCCTCCGCATGAGGCTACTCACCCACCACCCTACACCCTCAGGGTGCCCAACGCCCTTCATCCACTACGCACCCTGCTGTCTTCATGCCGTCCGGTGGCCGCACCACATCCCAGCCACACCTAGGTCTGGTGACCCCTGCTGGGACGTGCCCCTCTTCCCGCCAGCAACCAGCTCCAGTGCGACCTTCTCCGTCCGACCCTCCAAACGGCCTCTACCTACTGGCGACCCATTTCTCCCCAACCTACCTATTTTCCATCCAGCAGATTCTCATGCTGGCCGTTGTTTTTCCAGTTGCCGCACTACACTAGGCACACTGGCTCCCCCTGCATATGCACCATCTAGCACGCCACCGCCTCTTAGCTGATGTCCAGCCGACCTCCCCCTCTCCCCATAGTGAACCACCCAATACCCACAATCTACCTCCAGCTGGTCCCCTACCGGTGCACCAACCCACTGACCAATCTCACTTCACCGTCACACCTTTTTCTCTTTGTTTCACCCTCCTGCCATGCCTTCTGCCCTTGCCGGCATGCACCCGCCGAAACCGCGACCCTCACTGCTCTAGCCAGCCCCGCTGGTGCGACATGCACATTTTCCCAACCAGCGATTCCTCACGTTGGCCTCTTTTATGGCCAACAACGAGAGAAACACCTTTTTGACTGTTTCACAACTCCGCTGATCGAGCGCACCCCGCATCAACCCCTACCACTTTAAATGTATAGGTATTTGAATTCATGCATGACTTACATTCATCTAATATTAATTTATTATTTTTAATTATTATAATATTTATTTTAGAAGAAATTATGTGGTATTGTAGATATTTTGTGTTTGGTTAATTATTTCACCAACATTATTAATTTTGGAGTGTTCTGTGAATAGTTCGTTTGGTGTGTATTATGTTTTGAAAATATGTCGAGGTGGGTTAAACGTTGTTCATTCATTTGAATTATTTTATGTTGGTCTTGCTATGTTTTTAGCTATTTCTGTGATGTTAAATTGTTTGAGTTATTTTTTGCTTCTGTTTCTATGTTTTGGATTGTTTTACATTTATTGTAGTGCATTGGAGAGGTAATTCTGTAATATAGAGGCCGTCATCATGCACCAGCTTCTGTGCCTGCTCGAGGCATGTCGCGTCATCATGTTTGAACTGCGAGTCGAGGTAGGTCTCCCACTACACTTTCCTTTAAATTTTGAATTTATTAATTTCTTGATATTTCATTGATTTTTGTTAAATGTGAAATAATATTAAATAATATTTTTTAGAATAATTATTTTCTCTAAATGAGGCTCTTTATTTTTATGCATCCCACTGGAATTATTTTTGGGATGAATTGTCACACAATAGTGAAAAATGATCATTTTCCCATTGAACATAATTCATGGATTTTCATGCGTGGTTCTAGTTTGATGATGCATGTTTTCATCTGACGTGTTAGCAAATGTTTTGGTTTCTCTTGAGAAATTATGTTTTTCATTAAAGTTGGTTAAGGCCTGTTTGGCATTTTAATGAAATAAATTATTATTAAAAACCTCTTTGGAGTGACTTGGGGGTGACCTTGATGTGAACGTTGATTTTGTGGGTAGTTGTGCATGATGTTTGTGCATTGGAATTGGTTTCTTTTTTAACACTGTTGAATAAACCCATTTTATTACACATGTTGACATGGGAACCTAGAATAGTAAGTGAATCTTCTAAGAACGATTGATGCACTAGTTTAGATTACTCACTGGCTAGTGGCCCTTAGTATAGACTTTGCTCTGCTAGGGGATTGGACCCCCAGTTAGGCTAGATTGGAAAACACTGAGAGATAAGGAGTTATGATGTCATCAAGAGTAGGAATGCCTTCAAGATGAGTCACACGTATAGTATATTTTGGATTGTTCACACGCTTCTAGTTTCAACCCGTGTTTTCTTTAGTTCTTATTTGTATATTGTGAACGATTGACTGGCCTGGTTCGATTACTGGTCCTCGTTTTCTACTCTCCCCTTGCCCTTATTGTGTGTTGTATGTAGTGTGTTGTTTTCCTCTTGACTAACAACAAAATATTAAGATTTTAAATTTTTCTCACAAATGTATTAAAATGAAATGCTCCTTTTCACTTCAAACATTATACTTGTTTTTAAATTTACCTGGGCAATAGACTACTACATGTTTTAGAAATGAAAGTGTGTTTGTATAAACCAATATTTTATATAATTTAGTTCAAACATGGAATTGGTAATTTCTTTATTTATAGGTATTGATTTAGGAATAGATTGTTGGGCACACCTACTGAGTTTTAATACTCATGCCTCTAGTGTTTTCCTATTTTTAGTTTCTTTCGAAGGTTCGACTCGAGCTTGTTTATTGCGGGTGAGAGTTGGTTGGGGATTGGTGAGTGACTCTCAGAATCGTGAGCAGCTTTGGTTGTGGATAGGTTAGTATGTGTTGTTGGTTGTTCTTTCTCTTTCGTGTCATTTATTTATTTTGTGTTGTTCTATTTTATTTCTGCTATTTAGTTCATTTTTATTAGTTGAAATCACTCCCATGTTGTTCTCTGTTGATTCCCTAGAGCTTATCGCCATCCCGGGAGGATCAGGAATGCCTCTCGGGTCTTTCTGCAGATCGGCTCAGGAGACAAGTTCAGGGTCGACCCAAGATGGTTCATGAAAATATTTTTAGAAGATGTTATGAGTTCATACTATACTATAATGAATCAGGAACATATATTGGAAGTGTTATTATGTAGATGTAGGCTTTGATTGCCTATGTTTTACATTAATTGAGGCCACACATGAATAACTATGTGATCCACGATCTTGAGTGAGAAGAGTTAGACTTCACACAATTGATGTGGAAGACACTACCTAATGGGATGAATATTTATCATATATTCTAATCATAATGGTATCATGTATATATTCTCACAGAAGGATCATAACATGAAATAAGGGGGGATAAATGAGATCTTAGAGGATCATGACATATTGATTGTCTATAATCTAATAAATGGGAATATAGTAGATGATTATTTTAGCATGAGATCCTATTCAGAATTTTTGAATGATGCAACAAAGTAGTTAGCATTTTTGGAGTTATCAATTATGGATGAAATGGAGTTGCTTACATCCAGTTGATTGTTGGTACCCCTGTGCACTGGCATTATGGTATAGAGGCATATCTTCAGAATGAAAAATATGGGACCCAACGTACTCAGATATCTAATGAACATGCTCCTAATATAATTTATGAAGGTGGTGATAATGTCGTTATTTTTAGAGGATGCATGATGGTAGTTGTGACATTACATGAGCATGTTTTGAGATAGTTTTGTGAATCCCCTACATTGGAACATCTATATGTGTCCAAGATGTACTAGGACATATGAAGTTAGTTTTTGATTCCATGATTGAAAAAGGGAGTTGATGAGTTTGTCCCTAGATTCCATACTTTTTAGCATGTGAAGGTTGTGTATGATGTTCCATTGAAATTAGCTCAACCCATTAAGGCGCCATAGTGAATGTAGGATGAGATATCCAGGGACTTCAGGAAAATATTACCCCACATGTCCATGGGATACAACGCCATATGGATGATCATATATCCACTCTATTAGTATTACCATTCTTAAATAACTATGAGTAATGTGTAGTAGAGATCTTGTGATGCATCTATGTGAAGGAGATAATATGGATTCATGGTGTTCCATTGATGAACATTTTTGGTTTTGATTATCACCTCATATCTTGGTCATGGAAGGTATTGTAGAGGGATTTTGGGACTTAGTGTATCTTGAGAAAAACTTCCCCCCCCTCAAATTGATGGCTAGACAGTGGTGACCATTTAGGTCACGGGGGACTTGTTGTGGGCATGCATGATAGACACTGGCCACTATTGGGAGAGTCACCTAACACATTTGATGTTTTCATCAAACAAAAACTACCTCTCCACATTTAGTGAAGCACTATTCGAGGATTTTTTATAGGCAAGCCTATAGGTTAACACTTTATTGGAATTTCATCGGATAGTCTGAACATATGGACTAATGGTTGGTGTGAGATATTTCTGAGAAGGGGTAGATGAGGACTCCATAAATCCATCATAATTCTTATGAGTACATAATATGGAGGCCTTTAGTGTTCAAGTAGGTATACCATGCATTCCTATGCGTCTTACCTTGGTGTGGAATTCGTTGATTTGGATGGGGAGAGAATCTATATTTGAGATTAATTTTCCATTTCTATATACTCTGTGGATTTAGAAATGTGGCATACATCTTAGAACTACCTCTGTAGTTAGACCAGATACATGAAATATTTCATGGGTCGTAAGAAAGGATGTATAAGAATGATCTATCACATGATATAAAATGGGTATAGCTAGACATTAATGATGGATCCACCTATTATGAGTTCCACATAGAGATCGAGGATAAGAAGGAGATGATCCTTCATTGTTATTAAATTCCTCTACTGTTTGATTGATGGAAACCTAAAAAAATTGACCATAGAAAAAGAGAGTGAGAAACTCATTTTTTCACTCGTTAAAGACATGTCATTATGTTGACATCATTTTGGATTAGCAGGCTGTAATTCCCCAATATGGGGTGAATATAATGACTTGAATTTTCCAAGATTTATTTTGGATATTTAATGAATTAATTTTGATACCAAGCGTTATGAAAATGTGTGATTCCAAGGAAAAGTGTTCCTATGGTAATTATTTTAATTATATTAAATTCAACATTTGAATTTTTTCCAAAAAACATGAATTACATTTAAACAAAGGACCAAATCAGAAATCCTAGAAAACTATTGATATCATAATGTGACTTTTAGAATTGGTGTGACCCAAACCTTTTTAGTGAGGGGAAAATGTGGAAAACATCGTGTGCATGAAATTATTAATATAATTTAAAAAATATTGTGATTATGTTTTTTGATAAAGAAAATCACATATATTTATGTGGACTATTATGATTGAATTTAGTGTTAAATACATAATCTTTGAGTGGTGGGATAGTTTGTTGGCAGATCTCTCTTAGATGAACATCCACCAAATTGATGATCGATGATCAGTGTACAATAGGATTCAGGATATCACCAATGATAATGAAACATGATCACTCGTAATTAGTGATCAATCTATATCAATGTAATACATGTGTTGATTTTCCCCATGTTTTTTATTTCTATGACAAAGATTGATCAATAAAGAAATATATTTATCCCTATAGTGTGCATATTGTGGAATGAGATTATTTCAAGGATATATATGTGATAATTTTCTTATAATTAATTATTATACCATCATTATTTATAGTAACAAAAAAACCATATCAAAATTAAAATCGACTGAGGTTTAATCGTTATGATTTTTCTTTTTATTTTATCCACTCATTCTTCATTCAATGTATGCATTCTCAGTTTGGACTATTGTTCCACACCAGTTAGTAAATCTATTCATACACACTGGTTTTAGGGATACAAAATTCAATATTATTGTTCTCGGATCAACACAATGTTACTGTTGTATGATGATGAATGTGGTGAATAATATAATATTTTGGGATAGTCAATTTCATTTTATTTTGATTTGAACGAACAATTATATTAGTGGATGTTTTTTGAATTGATTAATGGTCAGAAAATAGTGTTTTGATGATGGTATGACTTATCTGACCATTATCCATGTTATTGGAATGGGATGCTTCTATATTGTTGGATGTTGAAGTGGATAACACACACATTAACCGGATCTATGATTTTGGAAAATCCAAATCCAAATAGTGTGTAATTCTAGAATACATGGTGTATGGAAACCTCCCAATAGAGGCAATGGTTTTAGGATAGGGATAAATATCACAAAGTGTGTGGCCTTGTCACAAATAGTGTGGTCCCTCTTTGGTGAGGTTGGTATATACCATAGTGGGTATTAAGACACAGGCTAAAGTACACCAGCTAGAGAATTCACAATACTCTCAAAGAGACATGGCATGGATAGGTTTACATGGGAATACCTGTTTACTACTACGTGGGAAGAATACACATGAAGTTTCATGCCATGTACTATTACATGGGCATGGACATAGGCCTTTTACACAAGAATGAGATGGAGTTGAAAGGACATAGTGTGTCACCTTACTATAAATCATGTACTCCAAAAATGTTGTCTTGGAGACCTTGGAATATGTGTCACGGACATTTATCATTTGGTTGAATTCCCCATATCTCTTTCATGAGTGTTAGATCGATTCTCTCCTACACACGTGGGAATAATCTATTCAGTAGGTCATAATGGGCATAAATGTTGGCTTTCATCAATGATCACCATTATGATATCCTTTATTCATCAGCGTTCCCAATGTGAATTTATTGATGATGTTGTGACCAATACTATGGAGGCATTGATCAACTAATTATGATTTATTCCCGATTGAGTTATTAGTATAACCCCTGGGTTTGAGAGTGATCTTGATCTATATATCATATCTCATCATAATTCCACTATATACATCCTTTGGTCAAACCTAACAATAATTTCCTCTCTGAAGGATTTCATCAGGGCTATCAGACTCATAGAATGTGTCTCCCAGATGAGTGTTATGTGGAACCTTCGATTTGATTTATTGGAAGGCATTAATGTTTTAAATTTATCTTTGATATTGTGTGTAATTTTTGAGTATATCTAAATATTAGTATTATATGAACAATATAAACATAACGGTGTATAAATAATGGTACTATTATTATATGTATCCACCGTAGTTTCCTGGTGTCTTACTGGGTATTTTTATATGCACCCTTGCATGGGATATTCCTACACGTGTTGTCTCTTGTGTATATGATCAAACTTTGATAGACTCATAGATAAACTAGGAAAAGATGGATATTAGTGAGACTATACTGACTGAGGTTTTTTCATACTATATGTCATAATTAGTACCCATATTAGCTTTACGTTGGTCTATTATTATACTCTATAGGGTTGGCTTGTATTTTTCCATATTTACATTAATCAACATTATTTTAAAATCTAGTTGTTTGATTTAGGTATATTAATTCTTGGAGGTTCAATTGTTTTTACATTTTATCATTGAATGGTATTGGAGACATTTATGTGTGTATATGTAAATAGTCTAAGTCCTCCAATGTATGTGATATTCATAATCACTAATATTCTTGATCCCCTGCCCTATTTAAGGTAGTCTTGGGGAGTCGCATCTTGTTCCATTTTGGGATACATGATGACAATATCGCTCTTCCATTGGAGTGTCCCCTTTGGAGGATTTTTTACTAGATGCCATGTTATTCTCCATTGTGAAGGTTGGAGGTTGGGGAGGTAGAATTTTTTGGTCCAGATGCGGCGTATATCATGAATGAAAAGGATAAATATACTCAAGGTAGTAAGAAAGAAGTACATTACCTCAATATGTATTATGGATTTCAAAGGAGGAGGCCCAAATAGTTATAGTTTGGATACCTTGTGTTCCTAAGAGTTTATCATCAATATGGGAAGTGTATGTTTATAATGAGGATTAAGAATTATCCCAAGTATTTTGGGACCATTGTTATTTTTCTGTGAGAAAGAATGGTGGAATAAATGTTGTATTTTCACCATTGTTAGAGAGGATCAATGATGAATTTTAGTAATGTCAACCCAATTTGTGACATAAAAATGAATACAATGTCATTTTATGGGGATATTTGGATATCGAGGATGACCCAATGTTCATGGAACAATAAGTAGTGATTGATGATCGTCGGGATAAGGTGTTATATTGGTGGTCCATTCTATTTGTTCCTGAGTTATGGAGGCATGATGGTTGGGAGGAGAGTTATTGTGAGTATGAGACGAGGATTCATAACTAGTACACTGAGATATTTCGATCTTTGTTTTTTGGGATTTCCAAGATGATGTGATATTTGGATCATGATTTTTTATAAGAGGTGATGGTGCTTTCATGTGTTATTCTCATGACTTATAATTTGTGATAAATTTCAGATATATTAAAATGAGAGGACCTGATTCCTGATAGAAACACAATATACATAGATTCAATGAAACCCACATGGGTGAATCAATGTCTCTCAGAGAAATTAGTATCTTTACATGGAAGATGGAATTTATAGATTCATATATATTGGGTAGTATAGTCTATTGATTATGGGGGTAGTTGGTTTGGAATATGTGGATGTTTATTTGGATGTGAATATAGTAGGGTGGTGTTTTATGTATTTTTTCCGGTATCAGATGACATGGTGCTATGCATGAGAGAGGTGGTAATGTTGCTGATTAGCGATGCAATATTGTTCTTAGTAAGAGGAGGTGATGTGGATGAGTGGTGATGTGTGTTATTGGGATATATTATATTGAAACTATTGGAAATATTGAATGGTGGTATCATTTTCTCTATACATAGATTCCTGGGAGGTATCTAATAGGGTGGTTGTTAAAACACCACTATTTTAATGGGGTTGATTTTTATTGATGGGGCCATGAATTGTATGAGATTTATATTATGTAATGGATCATTACATATCATTCCATCACATTTCAAGTATTAGTCATTATAGTGTGTTGGTATTTCTTTGGGTGAATCCCCAAAGGGTTTGGGGGAGGTTGGAGCTGAAGGAGTGATGTAGTAGGTTGTTCATGATGTAAATCGGGTTCACATCATGAATTGATGTTTCATTGATTGTGTAGCTAAATTGATTCACGAATTATTTTTTTTATAAGGATGAGACTGTGAAACCTTTTGATATCATGAAAGCTTAATTCTTGACATGTATTAAATAGCTGTCAAGGAGATAATTTTTTTGAAGAAATAAAAAATATGTTTTCCTGTAATTTATGTCAGGAATGGAATACATGATGTGAAACCCATGGGATCAAGTTTGTAAAAAGGTTTTTGTCTTTTATTCATTATTGATTCGTTAATACTCCTCTCCCCCTAAATTATAAGTGAACCCTAGGTGATTTTTGAGGAAATTCCAACACATATTCTCCTACTTTGTCCCTTTGTATTATGAAGAATCCCATTGGAAATTAGTGTTGACTTCTCCTCTCCAATCCAATGGTTTTCCTTCCATTCTACTTTGGAGCCCCACTACGATGGTGTGGTATTGGAAGGGAGTTTGAGTAGGGTTTTTTTGTGATAATCCTTTGATGTTTTGTAATTTGATACACGGTTTCCCATTTGCATTTATTTTTTAAGTGTTTATTCTTTTCCATATTATGGCCATTGAGATTGAAAAGCATCATTGAGGTATGAAATCACATATTTATCACTTTTTTGTATCATCTTGTATGGTATTAGTAATTTTTATCTCTAGGGATAGTTTTTTAATGACTAATAATAAAAATAACCATTTAATTTAAAATTATTTATAAATTTGATTGATTCACATTCTTTTACAAAATTGATATTATCCGGATTTTTTGATTGTATGGTCTTGTTGTCCAACTAAAAAATATGGAAATTAGGGAATTTTTCATTGATTTGATATGTGTTGTGTTTCCCTTATGTTTTGTTTATTTTGAAACCACCCTAAAGTGGAAATTGTTAAACCATATATATTTGGATAATAAAATGGTTTCTCAATTATTTTTGCCTTCTATGAGAATACCTTAAATAAAGAAGTGGAATGTGATATAAGGACCCATTTCTAAATATTTAAAATATTTTCTCATGAATTGTCATTTGTGGCCACTCACTGGGGTGGTGATATGTTGTTGTGTAATTTTTGTCTTATGGGTTTATATGGAAATTATATGGCATAGTTAGAATGTTGGTTTATGGTGTTTTGTTTTGGGGTGGTGCTGTTATCAATTTGTTTGGCCTTTATTTTGGGAGGTGTTACTATGGTTTTGAGGTCATGTTGTGGGTAAGTGATGTGTAGTTTTGCTGTTGGTAATGATGTGGACTGTACGAATCCTTGAAGTAGGGGGTGGGTGATGTGTGGTTTCATTATATGGAATTTGATATGAGGATGAAAGAGTTGTGTCAGATCATGAGGTAGCATTATAATTAATTATTAATATTGAACTTTAAATTACATGGGGTGATTTTTCTAAATGATTTGGAAATAGATAAATAATTAATTAAAAAGGTAACTGTGGTAAAATGTGGTTGTTGATAAATAATTAATGGGATGGGAAGTTTAAATGAAATTGTGTTGGATTGTAGTGAAAATTTATTAGTGTAGCTTGTGGATTGTGTGGTGTTGTTTTTTTAGTGGCAGTTGTAAAAGTGGAGTTATTTAGAGTTGGTTTTTTTAACATATAGATTATTCTTGTGTAGTGTTATATATATATATATGTATACAAAATATATTTCATTTAATTTCTATATGAATCCCAAATACATCAACCACTATGTGACGACACCCAAAAATTTATATGAGGGGTGTTTTTTCCAACATTCCATTGATGAAGATAGATGATTGGATACCTACTCCTTCCCACTATCTCTTACATACAAATAGATATTCACATTCTATGATAAATAGAGTTTGGATATTAAATTAGGTGGTATTCCATGGGACTTCAGGTTCGATGACATGTGAACATTCTATGGGGGTAGTGGCTTGTCTGTTGTTGGGGGAGATGAGATGTGATTGTGTTGTGGTGTTGCTTATAGTGGATTCATAAATGGTAGAAGGTGGTTAATTTTTTATGTACTTCATGTTCACGATACCCTACTATGTTTTATTTAGTTTTTATGTGATTGACCTGGTGTATTTGGAATAAATGTGAGGTGAACATGTTGTAGGGTAGTGATTTGTATTATATAGAAGTTATTGAAGCACCCGAAGGTAAGATGTTAAGGAGAAATAGTGGTAAGAAATTTGGATTATGGTTGGGGAAACATTTATTAATATGATTCATTATATTTTATTATACATGTATTTTAATATATGGTGATAATTCCTTGGAGAGGATAGGTATTTGTTAATTTACCTATTTGGGTATGGCTTGGTTCTTCTATTTTTTTACAGGTCTATAACTTTTCTTATTTCACATTTTCCTGAGAGACATTGGATACCCTACTGAGTATACATGCATGACCAACCAATATATATGAACTAATTTTCTAGATTAAAAAATGATTACATGGACTATTCTGTACATTAATATCTCAAACTTTCTAATAATTTTTATGTTGCTACATTAGATTTCACTGTCGGGTATTTGATTTATATAGTTTTACTTTCACCATTATGGATTATACATTCACTTTGGGATATTTTTTTGGATTGGATTTATATTATTTCATTGATTTTAGTATTTTTGAATAATCCTATCCCTAGATCATATACTTTTTATAGATTAATTCCTCCCATTTCATTTTATTTTTATAAACTAATTTCCAAAATCCATCCTAGTGCCTACTGAAGGTGGGACTCAAGGGTCATTATATTTCTCCCTTCATTACAACATAATTTGTGGGATAGTTTTCTAACAGAAAATATAAAATATGAATAATTTTTTATTTCACAATGTGATGTTATCTGAAGTATACTCTTGATCTATGAGACTATTTTTAAAAATGTCACATCTAATTCTAGTAAATCCCTACCTTGAGAAAAATATATCACTCATCTATATCTTATCTTATATGTACTCATTCCAAGGAAGTGATATTTGAGATGAAAAATATATGTTTTGGTGTGAATCAGGAAAATATTTCTTTATCTTATGGTTTTTATTAATATTAGTGTTATATGGTATTATCTCTCTATCTCAAACATGAATGAATTTGAAAAAGGCATGAAATTAAATAATGTCAACAATCAGTTTTCATATGGTAGTAGTGATCCCCCAGGAATAGGATTTTGGATCATATGTGTTTCTCTCACGCACCACCCCTACCCTAAATGAACTAGAATGATTTTTACCCATCATAAAATTATGATATAAAATCCTTATGGATTTTTTATTTTCAAAGGTCATTTGATATTAGACCCCTTACACTTTTTTCATATTCAATTTGATGACCCCACAAGATTATATATATGTAATATATAATTACATGTGAAATATAATAGTAGTTAAAAATAAATTACACCACTAATCATAGAGTTGTATTTTTCTTACAGGTTATACACACAAATGTTTTATTTAAAATCCAACGGATATTTTTAAATAATGTAACCTCACATGACATCCTTTACTAAACAGTAATATGTAATTATATTATATATAACTATTAGAATGGATGATTATGAATGTGTGATCTTTAAAAATTGATAAGTGTTTTATATATGAGTTATTGTTTTAAGATCATATGTCAGAATATGATTAATATGTGGGTTTGAGAACATAAACAACTATATGAACATATTACAATTAAATTAATCCAAAATTAAATAGAGATAAAAAACCATTAATTATGTTATCATTATCTTAGCATAACTTAATAAATGAGTAACTGATGTGTGGAAACAAGAGTTAATAATCATTATACTTGAAAAAAATATCATTGGAATTAGGAGTGAAAAAATATAGCATAAAGAGATGAATTTAAATTTAATTTATGTGCCTTGTATCACTATCAACAACACCATCATCATCATTTATTGTATTGATTACCATAATATAGTGGATTGGTTTTATTACACCTTTAAAAATTTAATTTAAATTTGTTCACTCACACATCTGATACATGTTATTTCATAATTTATAGATGGATGACTCATTCATTGGAATGTTAAATACTATTCGGACCACATATCACATAATGTAAAATAATATTTATGTGCATTCCACATGATAATTATCATATTCCTCAATAATCCATATCATATATAACCCATGAAAAATAGTAAAGTATTGGGAGAATTTAAACAGGTCCTAAATAAAACACATAGAAAACTTTTATTAGTAGGGTCATTAAATAATATTCCTTATAGACCATAACTAACCATAAATGGATATGTAAATAGATAGAAAACATCATAAAACTATTGAGTTCTTATTTTTGAAAAATAAATATTTCAATTATGTTTTTTTACATTTAGTTTAAAATTAATTAATTTATAAACCAATGATATTATAAAAACCATATTATAAAAAAAATAATAAAGTTGAATAATTATGACACCCTACAAATGATGATTTGTAATATAATACAAATAAATAGTGGGAGAAATTGACAATGAATACAAAATTAACATATAAGTCATTCATAATAATGTAATATAATGTAAATTATAAAAAAACATCTTATAATATCATATAATTAGGGATATTGAGATCTATAAAAGTATATTAAAAACATGGACATGGATAACAATTATTTATGTATAATTAGTAGTGATATGTTCTATTACACAAACAAGAATCATTTAAGGTATGTTATTAACATATGGGAGGGGGAATAGTGGGAATTTCAATAAACATAACAACTATATAAATATAGAAAAAATAATTTGTGTTTTTTGTTTAAAAAATTTAGAGTTTCCCATATTTAAAATATAGATATAAACAATCTGAATTTAAATATGTGTTTGAAAAGAAACCCTTTCATTTAATTTTTTCAACCAAAAAAAATATTTAATGTAATATATGATAATAATAAAAAGTATAATAACAATTTTTAAAGCCTCATTCATATTAATTAGATTCTATACAAATTAATTACAATAGTTTAATACATATATATTAGTTAGTATAATTTAATTTTCATCCTTGGTTGTGAGTAATTTTGATTTTTTCATAAATATTTCATAATTGATACATTGATCATAATTCATTGACAGTTGAATATAATTTCAAAATAAATCAAGTTAGTGGGGACATTTTTCAGTTATTTATTTAGTGTAATTTACATGGGATGTATTGAATGTTTGAGGTTTGTTAGAATAAAACCAAGGATGATAATGTTTCATTTTATTTTTGGATATTGAAAAGATTTATTATAATGAACATTAATTATTCTGTCACCATTTTCAAACCATATTCATATCATAAATTTTTATTTAATATCTTATATAAAAAATATTAACCCCCTCACAATTATTATTCTTAGATAATGTGTAGATGGTGTTGAGTCATTCATGTAGATGGTTAGTATAGTAAAATATTATATCAATAAGATATTTATTGATAAATAGTTGTATTAATATAAAATTACTATAACTATAAATGATATTTTTAATTGTTTTAGGTAAGGTATAATTTAAATATATGGGTATGATATATATACCATCATTGAATAATGAACATCATCTCCTATTGGTTCCTTTATAATAAAGGATTTAGGGTGCATTCATGAGACTATAAGATTGAAGATCTATATTTAATATTAAGGGAAAATGTTTTTCTTATACTACTATGTTATTTAATTTAAATATATTTTTTATATGGGTAGAGGAGGGGGGCTTTTACATGTTATTTTTAGTGTAATTTCTAGTAATACTATTTTCCTAATCATTATGGAAATAATTTTTTACATTCTAAAAGGATGTAGTATTGAAATATAATGTATATATATTATTAATACCCTTATAATTTTTTTTGAGATATTATTGGGTTAAATTTTAGAAATTTACCCTTATATTTACCCAATTTAAAATATCAAACCCTTACTGTGATAAATCAATATTTTCTTGGTCAATTGTTTTTCTCTAAAAAAAATAATTAACCATATTCATTAACATCATATACATGTTTTAAAAAATGAAATCTATGTTATTAAATTCAAGTTTAAAAAATTAATTGATATTTTTAATAAAAAATACAAAACCTATAAAAAATTATATTGAAACATTATTTTATTCATAAATTATAAAATTTTATAATTCTTTATCAAGTAATAATTATCTAATGAATACTAATAATTTTTTTCTAAATATATAAACCAACAATTTCACTATATTCTATATATTTTTTTAAAAAAAAAGTCATTTGATAAATATAGTCATAAAATATATAATAAAAACATTTTAAATTTAATAATTTATCACTAACAATTAATCAATAAATTCCTATTAACTATAACTCCATATTTAATTTATAGATCAAAAATTATATTGTTGAAAAATACTGTTCTTCATTCAAAATTTAAATTTATATTATTCTTCAAAAGAAATGAATTGAATTTATCATACATTCTGTAAAAAAAATCATTAAAATAATATATAACTTAAAATTGTATCTTTTGTATCTTTTATTATTGTATTCCATTTTTAATTATGTCAACTAAAATTCTAATATATTATTTTTATAAAATTATTTAATTATAGTTGTAAAATATTCAATATGCCTATGAGATATAAGTATATCCAATCACCAAATATCCAAAAACCATATATCAGAAAACCATATCTCAAATGACTATATATCATACATCCATACATCCAATGAATTTATATAACATTTTAATATTACATTCCTATATATAAACAAATATAATTCACTAAAATCCAATAATCCCATTCATTTAAATCTCTCATAATATGTCGATTATATTTCGAATTATTTTTCAATCTCTCACTCATTATATCTAGTGTCCAGATCATTAATTAAAATGAATAGGAAATACATTTCAGGTTTATGCTATACTTATTTACAAGATGTTTTGTTAGAATTTTAAATAACCTCATAATTCTATATATTACACACTATGAATGTATTAGTTTTTATCTTGTATTTTAATGTTTCATTTAAACAATATTTATGACTGTTCATTTTATTTTAGTATTTCATGTGTAATAAAATTTTGAACATATCAATTGGATAAAAATCCGAGGAGATACATTCAATCCCCCAACAAATTAATTTCTTTTTGTTCACATATCATTAAATATTAAAATAAATATGTAACATTATAAATCAATAATTTTTATTAAAACCCTCTTCTATTTATATTTTATAAGATTTTTTTGAAAAATTATAATATTTCATGAATATTCATATCCTAACATAGAAAAAATTATTTTTAAGGTTAAATTTTATTTTAAAAATTATTGATAATGATAGAGCATTTTTTTCTATACATTTTAAATGTTTTTATGACATTGTGTAAGGGTGAGCTAGAATTTTAATATTCTATGTAAGTCTAACATTGGAGTTGTGTAAGGGTTCATAGGGAAAAAATGGTAAAGATGAGTTGTGAAAAGATAATAATGGTATTTTATTGATTACATAAGGGAACATTATTCACTATGTAACAAAACCCCCTGTTTCTAAAGGATACAAAATGGTAACCATTTCACTACATAAGGGTGAAACAATATTTATAATGGATATGTAATAGTAATACTGGTTCTATGTAGGGTAACCATGTTTTTATAAATATTATGTAAGGTATGCAATTAATTTTCATTTGCTGCATATGGGAAAACTATTACCCTCTCCATAAGGATAGGTCCTGCTTAATGGTAAAAAAATTCTACACTACCACATTGATTAGTTTGGTAAAATTATATTTTTCAATTATTTTCTTCTTCTTCATATCCATAAAAAAATAAAAAAGCATTTTTTTATTATTTTAATATAATAAAATCATGTAAATAAGTTCATTGATATGTTTAGAGTTCAGGTTTGATATTAAAAAGAATTTAAACCAACCAAAATTATGAATTTTCTAAAATAGAAACTAAAAAATGAATTTATATAATATGTTATAATTTTTTGATTTTATATTCATATTTGATTCATAAAAATATCAAAAAATTAAATCCTTTTGTTTTTGGTTGATTCTATTGAGTCCTAGAGTCCTAAATATCCCATTATTTCTATTTCTTTAAACTACTTATGAACAATACCAATTATTCTTCCATATTGTAGGTACATATAAACATCATCCCCTCTCCATTATTCACGGTTGTTAAGTTATAAAAATATAAATACCAATTATGATTTCTAAAAAAAAAATTCATACCAATTTTTAGAAATTATATTTATAAATCCTTCTGTAAAAAATGATGAATAATTTTTAAATTATAATTACCCAAAATTATGGATATTAATAATTTGATTTATGAATCTATAATCAGGAATTTTTTTGAGAGAAATTTTATTATAAAAAAATGATTAATAAATTTTTTTATAGAGAAAATGGATAGCTCATCCCATAACATAAAATAACAATATATAATTTTCAAGGAGAGAGAATGTGTTATCACTTGGGGTGTTTTTATTTAATTGTGAAACAACATAATAGAACCAGTTATTGGAATACATGATGATTAGTTTGATCCAATGAACATATGTATGTGGTTATATTAACGATTACATGTTAACAATGGTGACAACATAGAAAATATTGATGTATGATGCACCTTTCCATTTGGGTATCTCTTATACACTTTTTTCCATGGTATAAATCTTATGGTCTCTTACCTAGTCAACTATACCTAATTATGATTCCATGTTTGAATATAGACCATGAGGTTTGTTAAGATATTTTATTAAATTAGTATTCCTATATTATCTTGTTTCAATTTTTGAAAATGATCACATGCTGTTACGTGATGATACAATATTTTCACAGTGATATGCTATTTTTTCCATGTATGCTCTACCATATTATGTGGTTTTCAAAGATGTAGTGGTTGTTATTTGAGTCATGTAGACCATAATGTCATGTGTAACCCTTAAAGGGGGAGTATGAATGACTTGAGATATTGATGATGACATAACTTAATATATTATCGGGGAATGAATGTCTGGAGGATAGACTCAAGATAAATTAATAGGGGAATGATGTATTAAGAAACATATCAGAGGCATATATGGGGTATGATGGTTTGGAGGCTTGAACTAAGATGGTGGAATGATATTATGATCAGTGGTTCTGATTTTACTTGGTGAATAATATCACTATGATTTTTTTTAACATTTTACTGTCTTTTTCTATATCAATAAAAAATCAAATGATTGTATAGATGTTATGGAGATGTAGTAGGAATGACCATTTATCTATGGTGGATTGCTTATCATAGAACATATCATAACATGTGATATAATTTTATTATTATTAATTTTTTTAATCATGTAATAAAACTATTATTCATGATAAAACACGTTAAGGAAACATTGGATTTGTCTTATTGATTTTTAATAATGAAACAATGTATAAGAAATTCAATGTATGTGAAGACATTTTTTCTTATTATCAAAGTATTGTAAAGGGTCCCATAGATTATTTATGATATGTGTAGTAGGGGAATGGTGAAAGACCAAGATATACTATGAAGGACTCTATAGTTATTCTATTATTTATTTACCTTCTAATAATTTTATACAATACTTTTTATTTCCACATTGGGATCTAATTTACCTATTTCATTTATGAAAAGGGTTTCATAATTATCCTTTAAATGATAATATGATTATTTATTATACTATTTTAATATTATTTATTAAATTAAATGATACATAGGGTAAAATCTCCCTAATGATGGATATTGACCCTAGTTACACATCAGTAACCTCTCACATATGGTGAGGTGTGATTATTGTCTTTTGTAACTATGGTTCATTCATAGTAGATACAATTGGGGTGATAAAAAATGTTACTTGAGCACCATTTTATAGTTCTCTTTTTTGTTTAACCTGAGACATGTTAGAATGTAGATAGTTTTATGGGACTCTAGTAAGGCAGTTTCCGTATTCTAGGCCTCCATATATGCAATTAACCCCCAAATTAAGATAGACAATGTTGTAGGTAATAATTTAAATATATTTTGCATGAATTAATTCATCATGACTAGAAAAACATGATCACATTGAACTTATATTCATATTATTATGCTATACATATGATCATTTGTTAAATTCATTTAATTTTGTTATCCATTTAAGATAGGTTCTATGTTGTGAGACATATATCTTTTGTTTTTTATGATAATATATCTCAATTTTCATTAGTCAAGTGAACTAAGAATGCTATATTATTTTTTATACAAGTGATTATTGTGATTAACATGTAGGTATGAGACTATGGTTCCTATATTAGGACCACAAATTGGGTAATTGGAAGATTCAAGGAGATTGGTTTTTCGGTACCTTAAACTCATTAGGAAATAATGAATTATGTTCTAATTTTAAAATTTATGTTATATAAGATTTGACCACATAAAATATTAATGGGAATGACAACTATTGTTGATCAGGGTGATCCTGATGTCCTGATTCCTTAGAATACAATGCTAGAGGGTGACTTAGATAATACTCATGTGACTACTCTAGTAGATCATCTAGTAGTTCCACTCCATCTAGTGGTCCTTCCACATATTTCCAAGGTATACAATGGTAAAGTATTCACAATTCATTGTCAACCATCCTTTTTGGGAATAGGTGGACCATAGGACACTGAAGAATTTGTGCATATCATATATGGTATCTACTACCTCATTAATAATCTAACAATTTAGAAGTAAATCATGTAGTTTTCATGTTGTTGGTACCAACCAAACATTATTAGGTATTCATAGGATATGGTTTTGGATGTGAGAGACTACTTTTGGAGTAATTCATTGACTTGTTCCTTAGACAGATCACTCTCTATCAACTAATTATTTACTAATCAGAAGAGTACATGGAAGAAAAATAGGGTTCAATTAAGATATCACACTATTACACTAATTTATTAAAGATCCATTTAAATAAATAACTTCTATACTAGAATGAGTTTTAGAGGTCTAGGATGCTCATGATCCAACATCATCCTAACATCAATCAACGAGACCCGAGCATTAACCAATCATTTTACACTAAGGCCCTGCTGTTGTAATTGACTTTTAAGTGTATATAGGATTATATTATAGTATATAGTATTCATATAAACATTTTTTATTAGTCTATAAACACAATTATACTATAATAGTATATTTTTGGTAATGATAAGTGAATGACCATGGATGTTAGGGTATAATTGAGGTATATAGGTGCTGTATATTTCAGATTCAATTGTTCCCATTGGAGGTGACAAAAAATACATTAACTATGATAATATCAGACATTACATCAGTGACTTCTAGAAACTTCAAAAAATGTACAAATAATATTGAATTATAGGCCATTTTAAATATTTTTTTAAATATATCTTTGATAAATAGTTTTCATAAGGGGGAAGGTAGACTTTGTTATGAAACCAGGGATCTGTCCAGGGTTCAAAGAAGTACACTCAAAAGATTACACTGGATGGTGATGTATTTTAGGGAAATGCTCATGGAGTTGAAGTAAATATTTTATAAGTTGTGGATCAGAATCTAGCTAATGATGGTTATGTTCCATATACTATGCGATACATGGGTTTTATCACCTCTATATTATCTACTTCCTTGGTTAATATACATGCTTAAAATTATTTCATATATTCAAAAGTATTTTATAGAATGGGATAACTAATATTGTTATCCTCTAGATTAGATATGTTTGAAACTCTATTTGGAATGAAATTGTACTATCTATAGTAGTTCCCGGAGCTTCCTATAATTGTTTATGCTTGTGGGCAACTGTCATACATCATGGATCTGGATATAATGTTCTCAGAAGTGATTCTTAGCATGGAATCACTGACTAGCTTTCATGATAACAATAATTACTATTCTAGATGTGAATCATTCACATCACTAGTGGGGAAGAAGTTCATGAAGACCATGTAGTTGAAATTGAGACAAGTTATAGTTGATCGAGAAATTATTTATCATGATAAGATACAATATCATATTATGTTAATGGTTTATTTTGTAGAATAATTGGTAGATCCCATGAATTTCCATATACTTTTGGATTTATCTTAATATTTCCTTCCAAATTAGATCAAAGGATTTCCCCAAGATAGAGGACTTTCAGTGAATATAGATGTTGAGTTTGTACCATAACTTATTTTGATAACCCCATATCATATTTAGATCATTGAGATAAATGGGATAAATTTGTATATCTATGACTTGGATAATAACGTAATTATTAGGTGGAGTACATCTCTATGGGGTGAACCATTTTTATTGGATAAGGAGGATGTTAGTCTTCTTCATTGTTTCCATTATATAATGTTAAAAGAGTGAGGGTGGAAAATAGGTATCCCAAAAAAATTATCAATGATCATTTAGATCATTTATGTGGTGCTATATGGTTCTCCAAGTTTTATCATTGGTTGATCTATCACCATATACTAGTTAGAGAGGAATAAATTTAGTTGGTGAAATTTATTGAAGGTATAACTGAGTATCTTGTGACATCATTCAAATTGAAAAACAAACCATAAGCATCCATATCCCCCATAAATTATATAATTCATTTTTACCTTGATTATTTCATGATTTTTTTCATTAACGACATCCTCATCATCTCACTAACACTTGATCAGCAATCCATAAATCATTAAATAGTTTTCAATTTGCTTCAATATCATCGTAATTACATAATTATATAAAAATTTAACTTCAATATTTATGAGGTTATATTTTTGGTCAATGAAATATATATAACCCGGCCTTTTACGAAAATTAATTAATTAATTTTAACCTAACCATATTATTTTTTCAACACAATGATTGCTAGGTATTTTGATATTTGAATACTAGGTTTATAAAACATTTTATAGAAGATAAAACAAGACATCTTTATTTATATTCAATATAATGTGCACCTAAAACTATTTTAGTTCTAATACTATGTAAGGTGACCTAAGAAGTATATAAAATAAATTTTTGAGCTAAAATTACTTGCTAGGTAATAAACATGATATGTAATCATAACGTGTTAGTCAAAAGTATAACATGATATCATAAATGAGAATGATCATGGGTAATCAAATTGAATAATAGAGTAATGAAAATTTTATAAAAAATATCATAGAATAATTGGAAATATGGATGAAGAAACACATGACATTAACATGATTCAGTATTATTTTACAGGAAAATATAGAATGGTGTAAAAATTCCCATAATGGACTGGTTTTACTTAATAAACCCATAAATAAGGTATCATTTGAAAAATGCTTTACCCAATGCATTGGAGAAATATCTAGGAGCAACCATGATGAAATTTCAATGATTTATGTGTTCCAAATAAAATAATCAATAATAAGGCATGAACATAAGTATTAATAGTGGAAATAATAGGTTTCATAATCTTTCCTTATATAAAAAACAAGGGATATTTTATAATTAATGTATTTAAAAAATCATAACAAGGAATATATTACCTCATAAATAGAAGGGATAATAGGATAGAAATATATTTTAAAAGATCACACACACATATATATATCAGTATAATGTATAATAATTTCATAAATTAAATTAGAGATATAAAAATTAGTTAGAGATAAAAGGGTTATAACTCTACAAAAATGTTGGTATACATAGATCCCTTACAATAGTCACTATGTTATAGTGAGAATTAATTAACGAATTTCTTATGTGTATAAAATTTAAACCCACAAAAAGAAAACATTAAAAAACATAATAATATTATATTTCATCTCAATCATAATCCAATATTAAAATATACTATGGTGTAAATTTATAGTTCTTTGGATAGTAAATTGAGTTAAGAAACCCTAACGTCAAGTTTGAATCAACACATACCCAATTTATTATCCAATTTATTAAAAATATGTCAATTATATACATATATTAAATGTTTTAATTTTAATTTTCCTTTTATTTTAGTTATTACTATTTTATATTTTTTTACATAATCAATTAAGTTAACATCATATGTTTGGATGATATACTATTCATATGAAAACATGACTTTGGTAGGTTGACTATGGTAAATGATTTCACTTTCAAATAATATGAACCATAAAATTAATGAAATAAATATCATTTTATACATAAATTATACTTGAAACCCACCATGAAATATTTTTATGAAAAATTATTCAAATTATAGTCAGAGAGATGATTGGTTGTACATATACTTGAAAAATATTTCCATTTTCCAATACCCATTATTGGATGAAGTTTCATACTATTATACCATTAAATAATGATAATAATATCCTAAATACCATATTATTTACTTAAATATACCTATATATATAATCAATGTGATGTGGTGAGGAATAAAAAAATCACATCGCTTCATGGAGGTAGTTGTCTACATGTACACAAGATTTTTTTATCATTTTCATGGAATGTAATGCTAAAAAAGTAAATGATATATTATCATCTAATAATGAAAAATATTTCATTAATTTATTATATATAAATTAAATCAATCATAATATATATACATGAGATGTTATAATATAAAATTAATTACATAAGTTCGTGAGGCAGTAGCATATCATACATATAAAGGATAGTTTTTATTACTATTTAATGTAATAGTATAGGTATGTAGGATATTTATTTAAAATAATAACACATATTTATATTTCATATACTTATTTTAATACATTACCAAGGATTAATATGATTTTATATATGTTGAAGAATAAATGAAAATATAAAAAAACAAGTTAGGAACGATACCTTTTCTTCAGGAAACTGCCTTGACATTAAAATAAGATCCATCATAGAAGGAATTTAAAATCAATAAATGAACTATAATGAAGGAAGGTTGTTATTAAGGTTATTTTTTAATGTATTCTTTATTCCATAATTATCATTATGTGTTTAATGGATAGAATAGAAGTGCCATTTTAAAAGTTGTGGGGGACCCAATTAGAAATTCCGTAGATGAATAAAAAAATATAATGTCATTCTAAATCCAAAATATCCAAAATGTCCAAATATTATAGGTTGGGAAAGGATAATGTTCATATAAATCCATTTTATATTATATATAACTAAATTATTGGAATTAATACCTTATCTTTTTTTTTGACCCACACCCCTAAAAACATGTTTTATCCTTAACAACATTAATAAATTTTCAGTATTTCTAATAATAATTATCACCCAAAATTATGATCACTTATTACATAATATTTATTATAAATATTTGAAATAATTAATATTTTTTATCAAAAAAAATTATATTATGTGGAAGAATATATTTTTATAATAGAATACAAAAAAAGATTCAAAATGTTTTCTTTAATGAAATAATATTTTGATGAATAAGATGATCTTAAATTAAATAAATGATGTGTTTTCATCATTATATGAATTTTGATAAAAATATAAAAATAAATATAATCTTAAAATTTCATAAAATTCTTTCCTAATTAGTGGTTAGTTTAATAAATTAAAATGTTGAAACATTCTGTACCTAAAAATAGTTTTCTGAGAATTTTTTTAATAAAAAAGATAATAATATAAAATCATAAAAAATTGATCATAAAATGAAATTAATTGTAAAATTATATATTTAATGGTTTTATTTATTATTCCTAACTAATTAAAAATATAATTTAACTATTAATTTACTTAATTTTTGGGAATAAAATACATCATTTGAGAAATCCATGATTTTTAGAATTCATTAAAAATATATCATTTCAGAAAAAACCAAAAAATAAAGAAACTTTTAAATATAATATTATGATTTCCCAAATAAATTTAATTTTATCAAATAAATTTTTTAAATCATTCAAAAATTAATTTAAAATTATTTACATGAATAAAAGACATTTTTTTTGAAATATATAGTTTTTATTCATATAATTAGATTTACACATTTCCCAGCTAAAAAATATTTGAATTATTATATAATAGATTAATGAACTATATACATATATATAGTTTAAATAATTCAAAGATTGTGTTTACTCTAATTTATTAGGATAAAATCCCAATTCATATGTAATGACATTGACCCCATAGGCCCAGTGCCAGTGTTCACTTTACTAAATTTCCATAACATACATGGAATAACATCCTAAATGAATGAATAATTTACTTGTATTGGTAAACTAGATATATACATGAATACGATTTAAATTTTAAAACCTAAAATCCAAAAAATAATTTTCAAAATAACACCACTTTTCCCCATAGAATATCCCTACATATGAATAATAAAAATCAACCTTATTTCTTGGGGAAAACAAAAAAAATAAAGCTGTGAGATCATATTTTCTATAATGCCTATGTACAGTGTAAGCAATAAATAAATAATTAATAATCATAATTTCTTCATAATTAATTGAAAAACATTCCATTTAATAAATAACTTCTTTATAATATCATGTGAATATACGATGAACAAATAATCCCATATAATAACTCACATGGTAACAATCATGGCCATAAATATTATAACTAATCAAATAATCACATTATTGGTTAATAAATGAATTTATAATGATGGGATTCATAATAATAGAAATCTAAAAAACATTATTGAGGCCTCATCACTTATTATCTAATACCACTAAAGGTTTATGTAAATACATCTAATAATACTGAGGGTTAAATCCTAGAAATCAAAATAATTAGGTAAAACCTCTACCAATACCATATATAATTTTCCTCGTGATTTGTATCACTGCATAGTGGGGCTATAGTGGTCCCCTCCAATCAAATAAAACCTCAAATTCACTCCTCATGTTAAATGGGTGAAATAGAATTCACATAGTGAAATAAACCAAGACTGACGTACATTGACATTACATTCCCATTTTAGAATACATAATACATGACATAAAAATTCTCCCAAGGACTATATTAGTTTAGTATCACTGGAAACTTGTGACAGAGTCTTCTAACATGTTGAAATATCTACAATATGTACTATAATGATCTCCCCTTTTGTTTTCCTACCTAAAAAATTTCATTATATCATAGGGAAAAGAAAACATAAAAATGGTGAGATCAAATGTTTTGTGTGGGTAATCACGAAGAAAAGAAAAGAAAACATAAACATAATAATTTGAAAACATGAACATAAATTTTGAATATCAAAATCATGAGCCAGGAAATAAATCTTGGTAATATGCATGGCATATATCATAAAGCAACAATGACCATGAAAAAATTGAATTGGAATAAAACATGGGAATGTGGAAAACAAATAAGAACATAATTTTATTTCCATAGTAGCCAAGGCTTACTGACAAGTCCATTATAGTAGACAAAGTCGATTACTGAACCGGGTTTACTTACCGTTCTAGTCACACATTACTAAACCAGATTTACTGGTCGTTCTAGCCCTATATTACTGAACCATATCTACTTTCAATTATTTTCAAGTATATATCATGAGATACAAATCTTTACAAAATAAATTTGAGGGAGATATAGGTCCCAATCATCTCATAAAGAAATTATTATTACATCTTCCTCAAAAAAAATCATTCATCATAGCATAACTTAAGAAATAAAATGTATTTCTTAAGAATCTTTAAAATATAACATTATCCATATAAAATTACATTCCATCATTAAAAAACACCAAATAATAGTAATAAAAGGGATATAATCATAACCCAATTTAATATAATTATCTTAAATGGAAAATAATTTTGAAATAACACTTGAACATAATTCTTTGTGGAAATATCATTTCTTCATCAAAAAAATTTTGTTTTCTCAAAAATCCATTTAATTTTAATTGAAAATAATTTCATTAAAAATAAAAATGAAATAGATTATAGAAAGATTAATGGAAATATGGAATTATTAAATCATAAATATACATTCATTCTGTACATGTTAAAAACCATTTTTCTCATACTTTTTCCAGAAAAGTAAAAATGTACCTCCTATGGAAAATAAATGAATAATTCCTTCCCTAATGCTTACTAAAAATTCATCAATGTGTAAAATTTACAGTAAAAAATAATATGAGGATGGAAATAATATTTTATATTTAGGAAACATGTATGTTGATGATAAATATACAACATTTAATGGTTATGTACAAAAAATCACAAATAATAATTAGATTGCAGAATTATCCCTTACCATAGGTCCAATATAGTTTAAATATATCTGAAAATCCTATATATTTGAGATAAATATATTATTAACTTGTAATAAAAACAAAATAAAATTTATTATGGAATATTTTATTCGCTTGTGACTTTATATTACCGATTCATTTATCAATTCCATGTTAAAGTAAAGATTTTGGTAATAATTTTTTCATTTATCATACATGTTTTGACTTTTTTACTCTTGATATTATTACATAGATTGTGATTTAATAACATAAAAATGTTTAAAATTATTTATATATCATATATATTTAGTATATATATATATATATTAGATAGATAAATGAAATGGAATACACCGTTCATGGAGACGATTGGTTGTATGTATGCTTGAACATTGTTTCTGTTTCCTAATTATTTTGAATGGATTCAAGTAAAGGATATATTTACATATATATAAATAAATACTGTATATTATTATTTCATATATTTCATTTTATTTATTATATACACATTAAAATTATTCATGAATGGTTAAAGTGGCAGATGCATCTCATCGCGTCGCAGAGTCGGTAAACTGTTCGTATGCACGAGCATCGATATCATAACCTTGATGGTTAAATAATATGGAATTGGATTTTATATGAATTTAAAATAATAATTATTATCTTTATTCATTATTTATATCCATTATACTCATCAATATATCCATAAAAATTATTTATTATTGAATAACAATTACACCACATCGTGGAGACGGTAAGCCATACGTATGCACGTATGATGATATTGTTGTTCATAGGATGGATAAAAGGAGGTATAAGGTTGTCCATTATTATATTAACATATCATAATTAATAAGATACTATATTTTTTACTTTATTATGGGAAATGCATAATAATTGTAAGTAGACGAAGAAAATAATTTTGGAGGAGGCGATAAAACAATTACCTATTTTTTGAGTTTCTCTTTTTGATTTGAACAAAAGGATTCCATATAATGGATTTCTTCCCAATGGACAACCACTAGGATGAATGGAGGGATTTTAGGAGATTATTTTATCTGTGGTGTGATGATTCAAATGGCTTGATATATTTGAGTAAGTGGGTAGTGGTGGTGGCCTCTTATAAGACGATAGAGGGGCACTTTAGGATAGTCTTGAAATAATAATTTAATATAAATTAATTTTCTATTTAAAATTAGCCTGAAATAATTTATTTCGTGGGTAAAATGAGTATGGGTCAAAATACTCTCAATCAAAAAAATTTGTATATGTTTTGTTTTTATTTTAAACCTTATCATTTTGATTTATCCTTATTTAATCTATTTAATTTTATTTGTGGTAATAATATTCTAAATATTAAATTGTTATAAATATTTTCTTATGTGCTTCCAATCTAAAATAATTGGATACTTTTTCACATTTTCAAGAATATAATATTCACTTGGTAATTTTTAAATATTTTTGAGATTTTTAAATAATTGAATAATATGTTATTTTTATAAAATATCAATAATTTCAATATGGGCACTATTTATATATTTGACTTTAAATAAAATCCACACATAAGAGAAATTAAAAATATTAATAAAATCATATCATTTCAAAGTCACTTAGAATGTTGAGGGATCATAATAATTAGTTCATATGTTTTTTTATTTTATAAATCCAATTATTTGATATTTCTATCAATAAAATAATGTCTACATCACTACTGTGTCATCATTAATGGTAAATATTTATTCAGTAAAAATTAGAAATAAAATCACATGTCGTAGAAAATTTCATTATCTATCTGGATACTATTTATTTTAGAATATTTATCATGTTTACCGCTATATTAAAATTAATATACTTATAAGATATGTGAGAGTGACATGTTGTCACCTTCTTTGGTTTTAATTACAAATAAATTAAATTCATGGAAGAAAATATGTTAAATGAATCAATTAAGACCCTTATGTGATATCAGTCGACCTTAATTCATCCAAGTGTAGTTTGGAAGGTTTTAGAGTAATTTTATTATATTTATCATATTGTTAGTTACCCAAACTTACCTGATTTACATTTAATTATGATAAATAAAATTTACCATAGTTAATATTCATAAAATCCAAAAAATATAAGTAACCTATAAACATAATTTGGAACCATTAATGTAAAGACTCGGAAATTTCAAGGAAATTTTTTTCTTAATTTTCTTTGGAATTTTTCAAGAACGCAGTTTATAACGGCGCCTGATTCTGAGACCCGGTGTGCCCAGAATCATTTTCCGAAGTTTAGCTCGGGTACGTTCAGTGAACGAACGAGCGGGAATTCCTATCATTTGAACCGGTGCTCGGAATCAAATTCCGAGGGCACCGATGGAACCGCATCGCTGATAATTGCTTAGGAACACCTGTTCCGGAGTTGCGTTTTCACGAGAGTTGATGATAAAAATTGTGGAAGTTTATTTTATAATTATTCTACAATTTTTATTTTACTCTAAGTGTTTAATCCTTTGGAAGGAAGTTGGGTAACTACCCAACCTCCCTTGGGAGGTTATGAGGGTGGTGGGGCCCACACGAACCCCACCCCTTCATATCCTCTAAACCCCCTCAACTCCCTTTTAAATTTTGTTAACTTAAGTTTAATAACTTATGGAGTTAATGTGGTGAGTTAAATGTAAGTTTTTGAAATTCAAACTCTTGAATCTCAAAAGCCTTGTTGTGTTAATAAAATAAGTTGAGAACTTATTTTACTTGGGTTTGTATTTAGTTGTTTGAGAGCTTTTGGAGAAAAAGCTAAGGGAGTCTTGAGTTCTTCATTCCCTTTGACGAAGAACGCAAAGAACGAATGATCTCCGACGTGGAGCACCGAGCCCTCGGAGACCATCTTCCGCGACACCGACCCGTGACGCGACATCTTCTTCCACGACGTTCTTCTTCCGCGACGTCTCTTCCACGGCGATTTTCCGCGACGAAATCTCCGTCAACATCTTCGAATCCTCGCTTCGCGACGCCGAAGTTCGTCATCTCTTTTATCAAGGTAGGGGGTTTACGTGTTTTCTATACGTGATTCTCTTCCGTCTTTTATCCGCGTCTATTTGGACCGCATGATATCAGTTAACGGGAGGAGGTCGGACCGCAAAAACACGGCCGTCCCCCTCCCTTTTGTTTTTCTTGTTGTTGCGGATCGAAAGAAATTGACGTGATATCGTCACACCGCGCAGGATCAAGCGGCAAGGATGCGCGACATCGTCACGCCGTGCGGGATCGAGCGGCAAGTATGCGCGACATCGTCACGCCGCACATTCAAGTTTTAAACTCTCGTGCGTGGGTTTTTGATTGCAAGGTGTTCGTATAATTTCTTTTGGATAAATTATACCCTCGTCAATGATTAAAATCATGTGTTTATTATTTTCCAATTGAAAACACCTAACGCGGAGGACGCGGGCCGAACAAACACAACCCGACAACCCTCCGCAGCTAGTTTATCGATGTGCGTATCAACGGACGACGACGAAGCAGGCCGCTATGGCGTTTGAATCCCATCGCAGTGAAGGTCGGGTCCCAGGAGGACCGTTGGCGAAGACGGTAGGAGAAACGGACCACCGGAGCGCGTCTGGTGGTCCGCGGAAGGCGGTGGCGGCGCGCCGCCAGAGGTCTGGCAGCGGCGGTTGCCACCGGCCTCAATTAGCGGCGAGGGTGGGGGAGCCGCGCACCCCGCCTGCGGCTTCCGGTCGGCCGCGTTGGCCGAGCCGCCGCTGGTTGGTCGGGCCGGACCGAGCCTACTGGGCCGGGGCGCGCCGGCTGGGCCGGGCCGGGCCTAGCCGGGTCGGGTCGACCCGGTTCGGGCCGACCCAGGGGGTCGGGCCGGGTCGGTCTGGGCCCGGACCCCCCGTTTTCGGACCCCTCACGGTCTTTCGCCCATATCATGAGCTACAGACTTCCATTCGACTCACCGTCAGTTGTGTAGTGATCCTTGGAACAAGACGGTCGTTTCGGTATATTGCACTCAAGGTTTCGGAATACATTGGGTTCGGCCGGGTTGGTTCGGATACGAAACCAACCGGGCCCTCGGAGTGGAAACACTTATATCTTGAGCTCCGGACGTCCGAATGACGTGCCGTCAACTTTGTTGGATTACTCTAAGTGAGACAGATCATTTGGCTTACTCCGCTCGAGGTTTGGATGCCGTCGGAGTGCGGTCGGGTTGGTTCGCTCACGAATCCAACCGGGCCCCTGGAACGAAAAAGCCAATAACTCACAGACCGGGCGTCCGATTGACGCGCCGTCTGTCTCGTTGATTTCCTCTTGATGAGACGGAACTTTTGGCATACTTTTCCCGAGTTTTGGATGCAGTTGGATAGTGGCTGGGTTGGATTGTACCTGAAATCCAACCGGGCCCCTAGAACGGAAAAGCTGTTATCTTTCATACTGGACGTCAGTTTGACAAACCGTCAGCGGTGTTGGTGATCGCGTGGAGAAACGGTCCCTTTGAGTATACCCTATGTGAGTTCGGAGTACAGTTGAGATACGGCCGGGTTGGTTCGCACTCGAAACCAACCGGCCCCCCTGGGACGGAAAGACTAATAACTCACAGACCGAGCGTCCGATTGACACGCCGTCTATTGCATTGAGACCCCTATGACGAGGCGGTCCTTTGAGATACTTCTTCGTGGGACTTTGTGATACTTGGAGTATCGACCTGTAGCTCGTGGAGTGGACCCTCCCGGAGATGAGCGTACGGAGACCGTGTAGCCGGATGAGACCTGACGACTGCTTGACCGACTCGACTTGGAGTGAGTGGACTAGCCCAGTGGACGGAGCACCCGGTATTTGGCAATAGACCCACGGCGGACGGAGCGCCTGGTAGTTGGCCGCAGACCCGCAGTACTCGACAGGAGGAGTACCTTTGTAGGCTATTAGGGGGAGAGCCCGATATTTGGCGACAGACCCACAGCGGACGGAGCACCCAGTAGTTGGCTGCAGACCCGCGATACTCGACCGGAGGAGTACCTCAGCAGTCTTAGGTTAGTGAGCAGTACCTCGAGTCGTGACAGGATCACTGCACACTTCAGAGACGGAGCTCTTCAGCAGTTACGGTTTCGATAATGAAAATACTGGTTTGAGCTGAGTCTATGACCTTTGTGTTTCCTCATGATTGATATGGGTTACTTGATAACTTAGGTATATGTATGGGCATATACCTGGGTAGTGGTTATCCTTTGATTTCATAATCCTTGTGTTTCCTCATGATTGAGATGGGTTACTTGATAACTTAGGTATATGTATGGGAATATACCTAAGTAGAGGTTATCTGTAGAGATCTTCTTTGTGGTTATACTTGTTGGTTTTAGTGAGACCTTGAGGGTCTCGGGGTCCCTACTGAGTACCGTTATACTCACCCCTGCACGGGCTATGCCTGCACCTCATTGTGTTTGTTTCAGACGACGGACAGTGCTGACGGAGGCTGAGTGTTCGAGGACTGGACGATACCCGGAGGTGGAATACACGACGAGTCAGTACCTGGAGGTGGACTTTACAGCGAGACGACACTCGGAGGCGGTTGACGGGCGAGAGAGTTGTGGAGGCTATCTGTACCTACCCTTCAGGTAGGATCCGTGGTGGACGATCCAAGAGCTGTGCCATCTATTCCTACCCTTCAGGTAGGATCCGAGGAGGACGACCCAGGATCCGTTTCCGTTCTTCCAACTGTTTTACCTTGTTCAGTTGTAGTTGTACTTTCATTTGGGTTTGTATTCTGTCCCATTTACCTTTCAGCACTTCTCTTTGTACTTAGTGTTTTGCTTCCGCTTGTACTCTGTTGTGTTTTTTTTACTTTTATAAAGTCAATGCCTTCCCAGTTATCGAGATTTACTCCTTTGGTGCTAGTCGCCAGCCCCTGGACTATGGAAGGCGGGCTTGGGGTAGTCATGGCATGGGCCCCGAGGACGGGTCATGAAAAATTGGTATCAGAGGAGTCGGTTCTACCGCATAACTTATAACTCTGATATTTTCTTTCTGTGAAGCAATAGTGTTAAGGGTACCGAGTGTGGTCTTCAGTTCAGGGAGTCCAGTGTTGGTGCGGGTGGCCGACGTATCCATACACCAGGACCCTGACAACTGAATTCCAACTTTGTGCACGAAAACACTGATTGCATGTGTGTTTCCAGAAGTTTTATTTAAATATCAGCTCAAACCAGGTCAGCTCACCAGGTATAATCGTTTGACCGTGTCACGTTGTTTCTTTCAGGATGCCTCCCCGCGGACGACTAGCTAGAGCCCTTAGAGTTGTTCGTACTGACAGCCCACCGAGCGACGTGGCCTCAGTACAGGGCTCTATTCTAGCTGAGGCACCAGCGGAGGCACCAGCGGTACTACTACCAATTGGGCCACTGATGCCACCAGCCCCAGCAGCAGAGGGTGAATGTCGCTTGAACGCACTGCACGAGTTCCAGCGCCAGAGGCCACCCAGGTTCCGGGGAGATATGGACCTGCAGGCGGCTGAGGATTGGCTGGAGGCTGTGGTGAGAGTCTTCAGGCTAGTGGGGACGTCGTCAGACTTCATGGTGATCCTTGCTGCCAGCCTTCTTCAGGCAGCAGTAGGCAGATGGTGGAGCCTGATGCTCCAGATGCATGACGAGGCGACACTTCTTTGGGCGGACTTCGAGAGACTATTCCGGGAAGAGTTTGTACCAGCCACCCTTCGAGCGGTGCGTATACAAGAGCTACTTCAGCTGTGGAAGGGCAGCATGACAGTGGCACAGTATTCAGCGAGGTTCACAGACCTCTTGTGCTACTCCACAGATATGGTACGGGACCCGTTCTTCAGGGCCCGAACCTTTGATCAGGGGCTCAGGTGAGAGATTAGAGCTTCTGTTGTTTCTCACAGTATTCCGACGCAGACAGGGGTGTTGTAAAGAGCCCTCTTAGTGGAGAGTTTCCTTGCTGAGCAGTCTCCAGCAGCAGGACCCACCACTTGTCGGCTTGCGGTAGATTCTTCTGCAGCAGGCAGTAGATAGATGACGCAAAGGTCCAAGAGGACCAGACCTACCGGTGGCCGACTGCACGACTCAGGTTCATTTGTGCGGGGAAACCAGGGTGGAGTCAGAGCCAGACGTGCCGAGAGTGGACAGTGTTACTCCTGCGGCGGAATTGGTCACATGGCACGTGACTGTCCGACCCGCCATGCAGATGACCGGCAGTTAAATGAAGAACCTCCCAGCCAGAGGCAGAGGTTCGATCAGGGCAGACCGCAGGGGACAGGAGTACATGGGAGAGCTCAGCTTCAGGCAGCTGAGGCCTATGGTCATGGAGCTCCGGAAGCAGATGGACAGGAGCGGGACTAGCTCCAGACCTGGAGGCTATTGATCTTGTTGCTTCTAGTTTTGTTGATGTTTGTTTGTAGTTGCTTCGTGTCTTTGTACTATGAGCTGCAATAATAAAAAGACACTTATCTTTGTGATGTTTGCTTTCCTGTCCTTTTGTTTGGTTGATACAGAGTGGTCCCGGTTAACACTGTTGACTTGAACCTCACTTTCGAGATTTCTACTGGGGGAGACCTAGTGACCTCACACTGATGCCGGCAGTGTGACTCGACCCTTGGAGACGAGAGTGACAGTTGGATCTCTTGGTAGTTACGTCGAGGCCTTACGATGTCATACATGGCATGAATACATCATTCATGTCAGGATTGACTGTATTAGGCAATGAATGTGGTTCATCCAGGGGATGATACCGGATTTCTCTTATCGGCAAAGAAGAAATCATAGTAGCTCTTGTGAGACTAGAGAAGCTCCAGGTCATCCAAGAGCGGATGAGGACAGAACAGGGCCGACAGAATCCTTATGCTGACAGGACTTGGAGGCTTCTAGAGTTCAAGGATGACGATCATGTCCTTATACGGGTCTCACCTCGACGAGGTTTACGGAGATGTGGCCAAGGCGACAAGTTATCTACGAGGTTCAATGGACCTTTCTAGGTCCTCAGCTGGGTAGGCGGGGTGGTTTACCGCTTGACCCATCCACCGCAGTTGCACCAGGTGCACGACGACTTCCACATATCTCAACTGAGGAGATACGTGCTCGACCCTTCACATATCATCGACCATGAGGAGATGGATGATGGCGATGGGGTGTCTTTCACGGAGGTTCCAGTGGGGATCGAGGATCGACAGGAGCAGATCGTACGAGGACGATCGATTCCTCGGGTGCACTTTCTCTGGCAGTACGGGAACCTCCAGGTGAGAAAATGGGAGCAGAAGGCTCAGGTGCGTGCTCAATACCGCTTTTGTAACCCTAGTTTGTGTTGAAGCTTTACGGGGATGTAAAGCCCTGAGGTGGGAGTAATGTAAAGACCCGGAAATTTAAAGGGAATTTTTTTCTTAATTTTCTTTGGAATTTTTCAAGAACGCAGTTTCTAACGGCGCCTGATTCCGAGACCCGGTGTGCCCGGAATCATTTTCCGAAGTTTAGCTCGGGTACGTTCAGTGAACGAATGAGCGGGAATTCCTATCATTTGAACCGGTGCTCGGAATCAAATTCTGGGGGCACCGATGGAACCTCAGCACTGGTAATTGCTTAGGAACACCTATTCCGGAGTTGCGTTTTCACGAGAGTTGATGATAAAAATTGTGGAAGTTTATTTTATAATTATTCTATAATTTTTGTTTTACTCTAAGTGTTTAATCCTTTGGAAGGAAGTTGGGTAACTACCCAACCTCCCTTGGGAGGTTATGAGGGTGGTGGGGCCCACACGAACCCCACCCCTTCATATCCTCTAAACCCCCTCAACTCCCTTTTAAATTTTGTTAACTTAAGTTTAATAACTTATGGAGTTAATGTGGTGAGTTAAATGTAAGTTTTTGAAATTCAAACTCTTGAATTTCAAAAGCCTTGTTGAGTTAATAAAATAAGTTGAGAACTTATTTTACTTGGGTTTGTGTTTAGTTTTTGAGAGCTTTTGGAGAAAAAGCTAAGGGAGTCTTGAGTTCTTCATTCCCTTTGACGAAGAATGCAAAGAATGAACGATCTCCGACGTGGAGCGCCGAGCCCTCGGAGACCGTCTTCCGCGACACCGACCCGCGACTCAACGTCTTCTTCCACGACGTTCTTCTTCCGCAACGTCTCTTCCGCGACGGTTTTCCGCGAAGAAATCTCCGTCAACATCTTCGAATCCTCGCTTCGCGACGCCGACGTTCGTCATCTCTTTTATCAAGGTAGGGGGTTTACGTGTTTTCTATACGTGATTATCTTCCGTCTTTTATCCGCGTCTATTTGGACCACATGATATCAGTTAACGGGAGGAGGTCGGACCGCACAAACACGACAGTCCCCGTCCCTTTTGTTTTTCTTGTTGTTGCGGATTGAAAGAAATTGACGTGACATCATCACGCCACGCAGGATCGAGCGGCAAGGATGCGCGACATCGTCACGCCGCGCGGGATCGAGCGGCAAGTATGCGCGACATCGTCACGCCGCACATTCAAGTTTTAAACTCTCGTGCGTGGGTTTTTGATTGCAATGTGTTCGTATAATTTATTTTGGATAAATTATACCCTCATCAATGATTAAAATCATGTGTTTATTATTTGCCAATTGAAAACATCTAACGCGGAGGACGCGGGCCGAACAAACACGGCCCGACAACCCTCCGCAGCTGGTTTATCGATGTGTGGATCAACGGACGATGACGAAGCAGGCCGCTATGGCGTTTGAATCCCTTCGCAGTGAAGGTCAGGTCCCGGGAGGACCGTTGGCGAAGACGGCAGGAGAAACGGACCACCGGAGCGCGTCCGGTGGTCCGCGGAAGGCGGGGGCGGCGCGCCGCCAGAGGGCTGGCGGCGGTGGTTGCCGCCGGCCTCAATTAGCGGCGAGGGTGGGGGAGCCGCACACCCCGCCTGCGGCTTCCGCCCGGCCGCGCCGGCCAAGCCGCGGTGGGCCGGTCGGGCCGGACCGAGCCGGCTGGGCCGGGGCGCGCCGGTCGGGCCGGGCCGGGCCCAGCCGGGTCGGGTCGACCCGGTTCGGGCCGACCCAGGGGGGGTCGGGCCGGGTCGGTCCGGGCCCGGACCCCCCGTTTTCGGACCCCTCACGGTCTTTCGCCCATATCTTGAGCTACGGACCTCCGATCGATGCACCGTCAGTTGCGTAGCGATCCTTGGAACGATACGGTCGTTTCGGTATATCGCACTCAAGGTTTCGGAATACTTTGGGTTCGGCCGGGTTGGTTCGGATACGAAACCAACCGGGCCCTCGGAGCGGAAACGCTTATAGCTTGAGCTCCGGACGTCCAAATGACGTGCCGTCGACTTTTTTGGATTACTCTAAGTGAGAAGGATCATTTGGCTTACTCCACTCGAGGTTTGGATGCCGTCAGAGTGCAGTCGGGTTGGTTCGCTCACGAATCCAACCGGGCCCCTGGAACGAAAAAGCCAATAACTCACAGATCGGGCATCCGATTGACGCGCCGTCTGTCTCGTTGATTTCCTCTTGATGAGACGGAACTTTTGGCATACTTCGCCCGAGTTTTGGATGCAGTTGGATAGTGGCTGGGTTGGATTGTACTCGAAATCCAACCGGGCCCCTAGAACGGAAAAGCTGTTATCTTTCAAACTGGACGTCCATTTGACGAACCGTCAGCGGTGTTGGTGATCGCGTGGAGAAACGGTCCCTTTGAGTATACCCTATGTGAGTTTGGGATACATTTGAGATACAGCCGGGTTGGTTCTCACTCGAAACCAACCGGCCCCCTAGGACGGAAAGACTAATAACTCACAGACCGGGCGTCCGATTGACACGCCGTCTGTTGCATTGAGACCCCTATGACGAGGTGGTCCTTTGAGATACTTATTCGTGGGACTTTGTGATACTTGGAGTATCAACCTGTAGCTCGTGGAGCTGACCCTCCTGGAGATGAGCGTACGGAGTACGGAGACCGTGTAGCCGGCTGAGACCTGACGACTGCTTGACCGACTCGACTTGGAGTGAGTCGACTAGCCTAGTGGATGGAGCGCCCGGTATTTGGAGACAGACCCATGGCGGACGGAGCGCCCGGTAGTTGGCCTCAGACCCGCGATACTCGACAGGAGGAGTACCTCTGTAGGCTATTAGGGGGAGCGCCCGGTATTTGGCGACAGACCCACAGCGGACGGAGCGCCCGGTAGTTGGCTGCAGACCCGCGATACTCGACAGGAGGAGTACCTCAGTAGTCTTAGGTTAGTGAGCAGTACCTCGGAGTCATGACATGATCACTGCACACTTCAGAGACGGAGCTCTTCAGCAGTTACGATTTCGATAATGAAAATCCTGGTTTGAGCTGAGTCTATGACCTTTGTGTTTCCTCATGATTGATATGGGTTACTTGATAACTGAGGTATATGTATGGGCATATACCTGGGTAGTGGTTATCCGTTGATTTCATAATCCTTGTGTTTCCTCATGATTGAGATGGGTTACTTGATAACTTAGGTATATGTATGGGCATATACCTAAGTAGAGGTTATCTATGGAGATCTTATTTGTGGTTATCCTTGTTGGTTTTAGTGAGACCTTGAGGGTCTCGGGGTCCCTACTGAGTATATTTATACTCACCCCTGCACGGGCTATGACCGCACCTCGTTGTGTTTGTTGCAGACGACTGACAGTGCTGACGGAGACCGAGTGTTCGAGGACAGGACGGTACCCGGAGGTGGACTACATGACGAGTCAGTTCCTGGAGGTGGACTTCACAGCGAGACGACACTCGGAGGAGGTTGACGGGCGAGAGCGTTGTGGAGGCTATCTGTACCTACCCTTCAGGTAGGATCCGTGGTGGACGATCCAGGAGCTGCGCCATCTGTACCTACCCTTCAGGTAGGATCCGAGGAGGATGACCCAGGAGCCGTTTCTGTTCTTCCAGCTGTTGTACCTTGTTCTGTTGTAGTTGTACTTTCATTTGGGTTTGTATTCTGGCCCATTTACCTTTTAGAACTTCTCTTTCTACTTAGTGTTTTGCTTCCGCTTGTACTCTGTGGTGTTTTGTTTACTTTTATAAAGGCAATGCCTTCCCAGTTATCGGGATTTACGCTTTTGGTGCTAGTCGCCAGCCCCTGGCCTATGGAAGGCGGGCTTGGGGTAGTCATGGAACGAGCCCCGAGGATGGGTCGTGACAATTAATTCCAAATACGGAATAAATTTTTCATGATTTAAGACATATAATTTGAACAAATTATTTTAAAATTAATTTCTGTTATCAAAACAAAAATGTGGGTTTTTAAAAAGTAAAAACTTATCAAAAGATTATCAATTGTTTATATACAATTTAATTGTGAAATTACATCCAATGAAAAAAATTGGATTAAATGATAAAAACATAATATAATTACACTTTAAGATAGATTAATATGATAATTTATCTATATAAATAAATTACAAGAAAAGGCAGTTTGGAATTAAAATGTTGAATTTTCCACTATTCGTTAAAATATTATTTTTATCAGAAAAATATCAAAATATCAATAATAATATGTTTTGGTGCCCCTATTCCAAAGAATATCATTTTGTAAAATATAACGTATAAAATTGTGAAAAACTATATTTGAAAACGGTTCACCATTAAAAGGTTGTAAAATTGCTTTTCACTGAAAATTCTTCATTTATCCAAAAAATTGAATTTGTTCTTATATGATGTTCTTGAAAATACTAAATATGAATGTTAATGTTTTAAAATGTTAATATGTGGTTAATATGATTCATAACATCTAGTTTATAACCCATTAAATAATAATATTTTAGTAATATATTGTTGTTTAGTGAAATAGGTTATTGCGCAAAACGAAAGTTATCGAGGAAGGTCGCTCTTATGTGTAACGCAAGCCAAGTCAGTGTAGTGTGTAGTAAAAGCTTCCATCGGTGTTGTGTATAACCTAATAAAAACATATTTCTTCTATATATTGAAAAACATCTATACTCAATGTTCCATGTATTGTACGTCAACTCAGTGTTGCATGTATCATAAGATAAGTTGGTTTAGTGTAAATGGATTTTTTGACTTAGTGCATTGCAAGATAGAAATAAATATTTTAATTTATTTGAAAATTTCCATTAAAACTCATAGTGTTACATTATACAACCCATAAAATGAATTCCAACCACGAAATTCATTGTGTTATAAGAGTTTTACTACTTGAAAGTTTCTTTCATTAAAAATCACATCATAACAAGGAATACTAAAATATCATTTTAAAAATGGATGTTAAACATAATTGTTACCCAATGTAACTCATCATTGGTTTTCCACATAGGCGAACATATGTGGGTACTGAAAACATGGATATTGAAGAGAAATCTAAACATCATGTTCAAATGTATTATGATAGAGAACAAGGTTGGAGATTGATAACAACCAGAAATCCATAAATCCATGATGATTTAAGGTATAATTTTATTAATTAGATAAGAAGGTACAAAGATGACATTTTTTGTTTTCATGATCATTTCCCTATATATGAATAACATGCTAAGAAATACATTCTTTATTTTAGTACAATCTCACAATTGTTCGTTCCTTGAACTATTTCCACTTCGTCTCTTATTTAAAGAAACAAAGTTGAATTTGTCATTTGTGAAATGTTAAAAGATCATGTGATAGAATGATAAGTCCTTCCATATATCTCAATAATATGTTATAATAGGTAGTATGAAATGAATAGGTCCACCTATTGTGAGATAATAGATTAATTTAACAAAATTCAACCATAAAATAACTTATACTATCCATAAATTGGTAACATTACAATCATTTTAAAAAATTGAGAATATAAAACATTATAAAGAGGTGAACTTAATCGACATAACAATTTTTCCCATATCTTATAAAGTATTTCTTGGTTTTCACATTACAATAACGTGAATTCATTGATATTTTATTCAATAGAAACCGTGTAATAATTTTAATTACTATACAACCTTAGTGAAAACATAAATTATATCAAAATTAACTCTTTCCTTACACCAAAAATATCAAAAATTATATATACTCAAACCTTGATATCACTTTTTCCTTAGATCAGTCATGAGGTAATTAATACTATCAAACAACTCATTATCTCCTTATCCAATCACCATTTATATATATATTGGGTTTTTTAAAAACATTATTCTTAAAAAACATTCGATAATTAAACTATATTATAAAACCATAGACTAAGAATCATAATTTTATTCCATAATACATCTTTTATCTCATATATTATTTGTAGTCTCTTAACCGTCAACAACCTAAATACTAACCATAAAACCATGATGATTATCTTGATGAGATTTTCTCATAGGGAGTAGATTCTCAAAATTCTTATATATTCCGCATTTAAAACATTTAACCATCGTTGTTGTCTTAGCAATACCATTATCCTTGTCTATTGTGTTTACTGGACCTTTTCTTTTGCAATCACTGGCTTTGTGTCCTTATTTTCCACACTCAATGCATCTTCCAGTTTCTTTGAAATATTCTCATTGATCCCTCTTCCCACATGATTTAAATAAGTAAAATTGAACTTTATTTCCTATATGATAACCATAAAACTCCATCATTATCTTATTTTTTGAGTCATGAAACTCAAAAAAGTTGTGATTATTGATCATATTATGAAATTGTAGATTAGGAATGTTTACGATGATTCACCTTCCAACTACCATTTCATTTGATTTCTCATGAATAATATCATTCCATTTTCCATAATATTTTTCATTAACATGAATCCTCCTATTTCCATCCATTTTCTAAAACCCGAAAAGAATAGTGTGAGAGGGGAAAATCATACTAGGAAAACAATATAATCAATGGGATTACATTCAGTATCTAACAAATTAGGTTTAATACTAAGTTATTCATGATCTTTACTATAATTTAAGGACTGTAACCTATAGTTAGACATACCCTTAGGGACATCCCTATACATAACATAGAAAAATCTAGTGATCTCACTAAAGTTTTAACATCCTAGTTTCTTAAGGTTAACTAATCATTCACTCTAATACCCACTGAAATGACCCAATCTTGATGTTAATATACATTACATTTCTCTTTTTGGAATACATAATAAATTTCACTAAAGGTCACCTAGAGACCGTATTAGTTTATTTTCTTCAGAATCTTGTAACATAATCTTCTAACATGGTGATATATCTTCAATGTCAACCATAAAGAACTTCCCATTTAGTTTTACTACCTAAATATTTACATTATATCCTAGGGAAAGGAAACCATAAAAATTATGAGATCAAACGATTAGTAACGGTAAAAATGAATAACATCAAACAAACCATAATCATAATAATATGAAAACATGAACATAAATTTTGAATATCAAAATCGCGAGTCATGAAATAAATTTGTGCAGTACGTGAGGGATATATCATAAAGAAACATTAAACATGAAATAATTACATAGGAATAAAAAAAGAGATTATGAAAAAACATAATCACATAAAATTATTACAAAATTATCCATGTAATTTTCACCAATACAATCATTGTGGACATAGTCCTTTACTAAACTAGGTTAACATGTCGTTCTAGCCATGTATTACTGAATTAGATTTACTAGAAGTTCTGGCCCTGTATTACTGAACCATATTTACTTTGCATTAAAGTCAAGTCTGTATCATGGGATATAAATTTTTACCCTATGAATTATATTGAGATATAAGTCCAACCCATCTCAAAATGAAATCATTCTTACATGTGCCAAAAAAATATAAATCATTTATCATAGTATAACCCATGATATGAAATGGGTTTTTAAACATCATTCCATCATAACATAAACCACATAAAATATTATTCCATAATTAACATAATCAAATAATATTAATAATATAGATTGAAATGTTACCCTATTTAAGAGAGTCATCTTAGATGTAAAATAGTTTTTGATATAACAGATGAACTTAAATCTTGAGGAAAATACCCTTTCTTCTTATAAAATGTTTTCATTTCCCAAAATTCCTTTCAATTTTAATAGAAAAGAATTAAATTAAAAATAAAATTGAAATATTTTATAGGAAGCTTCATGTAAATAAGTCATTATGAAAGCGTAAATATTTTTTCATGCCACACATGTTAAAAACATTCTTCTCGTACTTTTGCTGGAAAAGTCAAAAAATACCTCCTATGTAAAACAAATGAATGATTATTTCCATACCATTTAATAAAAATTCACCAATGGGTAAAATTGTATTTAAAAAATATTATATGGATATAAATAATATTATATATTTATGAAACATATTTGGGGATGATATGTATACCCCAATAATGACTTACACATTAACAATCTCAGAAAATAATGAGATTAAACAATTATCCCTTACCTTTAGATCGATATGCTTTCTATGCATCCGAAACTACAATATTGTGGGTTAAAACATATTATTAACTTGTAATAAAAAGATAATAATATATATGATGTCATATATTATTCACTTATGAATTTATATTACCCGATCATTTATCAATTAAATGTTACAACAACATTTTGGGTAATAATTGTTTTATTTGTCGTATATGTTTTGACTTTTTATTCTTGATATTATTACTTAAATAATGATTTACATACTTCAATAATGTAAAAAATGATTTATATATCATATATATTCTGTATATAAATATATATAATAGATAGAGAAATGAAATGAAATACACCATTCATGAAGACGGTAGGTCGTACATACACATGAATGTTGTTTCTGTTTCTTTATTGAATTGAATGGAAGAAAATAAATGACATATATAAATATATAAATAACTAAAATACCATTATTATGTAATACATTTCATGTTTATTTATTATATACACTGTATTATCATTCTTGAATAGGTAATGTGGTGAATGAATATCATCACGTCGTGGAAAAGATAAGTTGTACGTACGCACGAGTGATGATATCATTCCTTTAATGATTAAATAGTATGAAATTTCATGGTATATTAATTTTAAAGAATAATTATTATGTTATATTTATAATTTAAATCCATTATACTCATCAAAACTGTTGAGTCAAAAGTTCTCTTTTGACTTCAATATATTGTTTTGGAAATCACAAATGTCTTTTACCATGACGATCGTACTGATCATGTTGATCGTACTGACCATGATGATCGTACTGAACATGTCAATCATACTGACCATGCTGATTGTCACGACCCGTCATCGGGGCCCGTTCCGTGACTACCCCAAGCCCGCCTTCCATAGGCCAGGGGCTGACGACTAGCATCAAGGCGTAAATCCTGGAAAAAAAGGGAAGGCATTGCCTTTGTAAAGTAAACAACAAACACCACAGGGTAAGCAGGCAGAAGTAAACACTAAGTGAAAACTGGTACAATAGTAAGTGCGGAAGTAAGTGGGCCAGAATACAAACCCAAACTGAAAGTAAAGTACAACTCGAAAGGGAAAATAGCAATTGAAAAGTAAAGCCGCAACATCGAGTTGTCCACTGGAAGTCCCACCTGAAGGGTGGGTACAGATAGCCTGCACTGCTCCTCGGGTCCAGCCGACTGCTCCGAGTACGTCCCACCCAGTGGTCCACCTCCAGGTACCGTCCTGCTCCGCAAGCCTCCACCACGATCAGCGCTATCCGTCGTCTACAACCAACACAACGTAGTGCGGGCATAGCCCGTGCAGGGGTGAGTATAAGCTACTCAGTAGGGACCCCGAGACCCCCGAAGGTCTCCCAAAATCCACAAAGGATAACCCACAAAGGAAAGATACAATCACGAAGTAACATCCAACACTACTTAGGTATATGCCCATACATATATCTAAGTTATCAATCCCAGATCAGCTCCAACATCCGAGCCCAAGTGCAACCCAGTCCACACAGGAAAAACATACCCAGTCCATAAAGGAAAGCACAACTTAGTCCACACAGGAAAGCACAACTCATTCCACACAGGAAAGCACAACCCAATCATCTTGATGATGAGGGTTGAAAGTCAAGACTCAGCTCACACATGAATACATCATCGAAAAGGTGAAAGAGATGATCAGATATAGATACTGAATCATCTAAGCTAGAACCCACATATGATACAAGACCAACAGTATTCATTGATTCATCTATGCTGGGACCCACATAGGATACAAGACCAGCACTGAATCATCTAAACTGGGACCCACATAGGATAAAAGACCAGCAGTCTTCATTGATTCATCTATGCTGGGACCCATATAGGATACAAGACCAGCACTGAATCATCTAAGCTGGGACCCACATAGGATACAAGACCAGCAGTCTTCATTGATTCATCTATGCTGGGACCCACATAGAATACAAGACCAACACTGAATCATCTAAGCTGGGACCCACATCGGATACAAGACCACCAGTCTTCATTGATTCATCTATGCTGGGACCCACATAGGATACAAGACCAGCACTGAATCATCTAAGCTGGGACCCACATAGGATACAAGCCCAGTAGTCTTCATTGATTCATCTATGCTGGGACCCACATAGGATACAAGACCAGCACTGAATCATCTAAGCTGGGACCCACATAGGATACAAGACCAGCAATCTTCATCGTCGCAAACGCAGCCAGCTCTAGGGTTCCCGCACACAGCAAGCTCGTTCGGGAGGGTCCGCTCCACGAGCCGAGGGGCTGATACATCAACTGACATGAAGTCTGAAGTTGTTGTATCCAAAAGTTCCTTATCGTTAACAGGAACTCAACGCAACAGACGGCGCGTCAATCAGACGCCCGATCCGGAAGTTATTGGCTTTTTCGTTCCAGGGGCCCAGTTGGTTTTTAAATCAAAACCAACCCGACCATACTCCAACTACGTCCAAACCTCGAACAGAGTAAGCCAAAAGGTCCGTCTCAATAAGAGGAATCCATCAAAGTCAACGGCACGCCAATCGGACGTCCGGAGCTCAAGTTATGAGCGTTTCCGCTCCGCGGGCCCGGTTAGTTTCGTGGACGAACCAACCCGGCCGAATCCAAAGTATTCCGAAACCTTGAGTGTAATATACCGAAACGACCATCTCGATCCAAGGATCGCATCACCGCTGACGGTACATCAAACGGAGGTCCATAGCCCAAGATATGGGCGAAAAACCAAAAGAGTCTGAAAACGGGGGGTCTGGGCCCGGACCGACCCGGCCTGACCCCCCTGGGTCGGCCCGACCCGGGTCCGGGTCCGACCCGGTTTGGTGCGACCCGGCCCGGCCAGGGCGGCCCGGCCCGGCCTGGGCGTGACCCGGCCCGGCGGGTCGGCTCGGCTCGGCTCGGCCGAGCGGCCGAGCGAAGGAACCGCGGCCCCCGCGCGGGGGCCTCTCCGCAGCACCCAGACGCGGCATGTCGGCCGCGTCCCACCTCCCGGTTCCGCGCGGCCACGACTTCAGCCACGGCGGGTTTTGCCAGTGGCGCGCCGGGCGCTGCCGCCGCCTGGCAGCCGACCGCTGCCGGCCGCCGGCATGGGACTCCGCGGACCACCGGACGCGCTCCGGTGGTCCGTTTTACGTGTGGTTTTCCTCAGTGGTCCTCCCGGGACCCGAACTCCACTACAAGGCCCTCAAATCGCCCTTGCGGCTCCGTTTGTCATCGTCCGCCGTTCCGCACACTAAGAACGAGAAAGAATGTGGTGGTTCGGACTTGTTCGTTGGTCCACACCCACCGCGTTAGCGGTTTGAAACAACACCATAATATTTTCCATCAATTTGATAAACCCCGAACCACAATAATAATCCACAGACCAACTTGTTAATTGGTTGGTCTGCGTTCTTGCCTTGGAGGAAAACAAACATGGGTAAAACATTTTAAAAACGACCCCTACCTCAACGTCGTCGTCGGACGCGAGTTCGTCACGGAATTGACCGTCGCAGAAGAAAAGGATCGTCGCGTCGCGGAAGGGCGTCGCTGTCGCGCGGTACTCGGCGTCGCGCAGAAAAACTCCGAGGATCAAGAACATACAGATTTAATTATGAAAATTAAATCCATGTTGATGTTATAATCCACAAAGAATTAAAAGGACCGCAATCCCCTACCTTGTCGTTGTCGATCGAAGATTGTCGCGAGGTTGGATCGTCACAGAAGAAGCGTTGAAGAGGGAGAATCATCGGCATCAATCTCCGGGGGTTCGGCGTTCTTCGTCGCCCTTCGTCGGAGGCCAGCGTTCTTCGCGTTCTTCACGTTCTTCACGTTCTTCGCGTTCTTCGCGTAGGAGGATGGAGATCTTTAGAGATTCTCCAAAGGTCTAACACAACAAGCAGATAATAAAATAAGTCCTCATCTTATTTTATTATCAACTGAAGAATTTTAAAAACAAAGATAAGTAACGAACAATTAATTCATAGAATTAATTGCAACGAACTAACCACCCAATTAATAGGGGCGTTAAGAATTTAGAAAACGCGTCAGTTGACTTTCGTTTAATAGGGGTTTTCGCGGGTGCGTTACTTAGCGGAAAAGAAACGGTGGGGCTCGTGCGGGCCCCACCTCACAAATATCCTACCAAGAGGGTAGGATATTTTGGGTTCCACCCTATCCGCTTCAACTCAGCTTAAGCAGCTTTAAGTGGCTTTAAGCGGCTTTAAGTGCAAATAAAATAAAGTTTGTCATACCACATTATTTTATTTCTTAACTTAAAGCCCAAAAAATTTAAAAACCACACCCGAGAAAACGCAACTCCGGAAGAGGCGTATCTAAGCAATTACCGGCGCTGCGATTCTATCGGTGCCCTCGGAATTTGATTCCGAGAACCGGTTCAAAAGTTAGAAAAACCCGCTCGTTCGTTCACTGAACGTACCCGAGCCCAAACTTCGGAAAATGATTCAGGGCACACCGGGCCTCAGAATCAGGTTCCGTCAGAAACTGCGTTCCTGTAAAATTCCAAAGAAAATTAAGAAAAAAAATTTCCGTGAAATTTACGGATCTTTACATTACTCCCACCACAGGGATTTACATCCCCGTAAAGCTTCACCACAAACTTAGGGATACAAAGGCGGTACTGAGCACGCATCTGAGCCTCCTGCTCCCAAGTGCTCTCCTGGAGGTTCCCGAGCTGAAATCTGAATTGCACTAGAGGAATCGATCGTCCACGTAGGACCCGCTTCTGTCGATCCTCGATCTCCACTGGGACCTCCGAAAAAGTCGCCCCATCATCAAAGACCAGCTCCCCATGGTCAAAGATTTGCGTCAGGTCATGCACGTATCTCCTCAGCTAAGATATGTGGAAGACGTCGTGCACCCGTTGCAACTGGGGTGGTAGAGCCAGGCGATAAGTCACCTTGCCAATCCAACTGAGGACCTGGAATGTTCCGATAAAGTGTGGAGACAACTTTCCGCCTCGGCCAAATCTCCATAACTCATGTCGAGGTAAGACCCATAGGGAAACGTGGTCGCCATCCTCGAACTCCAGTGGCCTTCGCCTCCTGTCATCATAAGACTTCTACCGGTTCTGAGCTGTCCTCATCCGCTCCTGGATGACCTGGACCTTCTCTGTCGTGGCCTGGACCATCTCCGGTCCCACAAGATCTGCTAAGATTTCTTCTTTGCCGATATGAGGAATCTGGTCACATCCCCTGAATGAACCACTTTCATTGCCTAATACAGTCAATCCCGACATGGATGATACTAATCCATACCAAGGATGACGTCGTAAGGCCTCGACGCTACTACCAAGAGATCCAACCGTTACTCTCGCCTCCAAGGGTTGAGTCACACTGTCGGCATCAGTGTGTGGTAACTGGGTCTCCTCCAGTAGATGTCTCACAAGTGAGGGTCAAGTCAACAGTCTAAACTGGAACCTCTTAGTAACAACACAAAAGAGGACAAGAATGAAAACATCACAAAGGTATGCATCTTTTATTATAGCAGCGCATAATACAAAGACACTACACAACAACAACAAGGAACTAGAAGTACAAAAGACGTATCCACTAGTTCCGCTCCTGTCCATCTACTCCCAGAGCTCCATGATCGAAGGCCTCAGCTGCCTGAAGCTGAGCTCTCCCATGTCCACCACCTGCTGCTCAACCAGATCCTCTGCCTTGCCCGCCTGCACCTTGCGGACCGCCATGGTCGAACCTCTGTCTGGGAGGTCCCTCTACCACCTGCTTCTCATCTCTAAGACGAGTCGAGAAGTCTCGAGCCATGTGACCTTGCCCGCCGCATGCGTAGCAATGCTTGCCCCTCGTGTAGCTGGCTCTCCTTCGTGTGCCCCGCACAACCGAATCTTCATCCTGAGACTTCCCATCTGATGGTCTGGCCTGTTTGGACCTCTGCGTCACCTGTCTACTGCCAGCAGCAGAAGACCCTGCTACGGGCCGTCCTGCGGAGGGCCCTGTCACTGGAGCCTGCTCGACGAGAAAACTCTCCACTAGAAGGGATCTCTCTAACACCTCTGCCTGCGTCGGAATGTTGAGGGAGATCATCGAAGCCCTGATCTCATGCCTCAGTCCCTGCTCGAAGGTCCATGCCCAAAAGAATGGGTCCCGTACCATATCTGTGGAGTAGCGCGAGAGATCAGTAAATCTCGCCGAGTACTGGGCGACTGTCAAGCTGCCCTTCCGTAGCTGTAGTAGCTCTTGGATGCACACCGCACGGAGGGTGGCTGGGACGAACTCGGAGTGGAAGATGCTCTCAAAGTCCTTCCAGAGGAGAGATGTCTCATCGTGCACCTGGAGCATCAAGCTCCACCATCTGCCTGCTGCCGCATGTAGGAGGCTCGCTGCGAGGATCACCATGAGGTCTGCTGGTGTCCTCACTAATCTGAAAACTCGGACTACCGCCTCTAGCCAGTCCTCGGATTCCTGGGGGTCCGTCTCCCCACGGAACCTGGGTGGTCGCTGGTGCTGGAACTCATGCAGTGCACTAAGGCGACGTGCATCGTCAGCGGCTGGAAGCATCGGTGGCTCGGCGGGTAAAGGTACCGCCGGTGCCTCAGCTGTTAAAGGGCCCTACACCGAGGCCTCGTCGCTCGGCGGGCTATCATCATGAGCAACTCTCGGAACCCTAGCTGGCTGCCATCGTGGGGCCATCCTAAAAAGGAAACAAGTGTGCCACTATCAGAACAGTATACCTGGTGAGCTGACACAAAGTAATCACAAAGAAAATTTGAAACACACATGCAATCAATGTTTTCATGCATTAAGTTGGAAATCAGAAGTCAGGGTCCTGGTGTATGGATACGTCAGCCGCCGCACCAACATTGGGCTCCCTTAACTGATAGCCACACCGAATATGCTTAACACTATTGCTTTACATAGAAAAAGATTGGAGTCCTGAGTTCTGCGGTAGAACCGAACTCCTCTGATACCAATTTGTCATGACCCATCATCGGGGCCCGTGCCGTGACTACCCCAAGCCCGCCTTCCATAGGCCAGGGGCTGGCGACTAGCAACAAGGCGTAAATCCCAAAAAAAGGGAAGGCATTGCCTTTGTAAAGTAAACAACAAACACCACAGGGTAAGCAGGCAGAAGTAAACACTAAGTGAAAACTGGTACAACAGTAAGTGCGGAAGTAAGTGGACCAGAATACAAACCCAAACTGAAAGTAAAGTACAACTCGAAAGGGAAAACATCAACTGAAAAGTAAAGCCGCAATGTCGAGCTGTCCACTGGAAGTCCCACCTGAAGGGTGAGTACAGATAGCCTCCACTGCTCCTCGGGTCCAGCCGACTGCTCCGAGTACGTCCCACCCAGTGGTCCACCTCCAGGTACCGTCCTACTTCGCAAGCCTCCACCACGATCAGCGCTGTCTGTCGTCTGTAACCAACACTACGTAGTGCGGGCATAGCCCGTGCAGGGGTGAGTATAAGCTACTCAGTAGGGACCCCGAGACCCCCGAAGGTCTCCCAGAATCCACAAAGGATAACCCACAAAGGAAAGATACAATCACGAAGTAACATCCAACACTACTTAGGTAAATGACCATACATATATCTAAGTTATCAATCCCAGATCAGCTCCAACATCCGAGCCCAAGTGCAACCTAGTCCACACCGGAAAAACATACCCAGTCCACAAAGGAAAGCACAACTGAGTCCACACAGGAAAGCACAACTCAGTCCACACAGGAAAGCACAACCCAATCATCTTGATGATGAGGGTTGAAAGTCAAGACTCATCTCACACAAGAATACATCATCGAAAAGGTGAAAGAGATGATCAGATATAGATACTGAATCATCTAAGCTGGGACCCACATGGGATACAAGACCAGCAGTCTTCATTGATTCATCTATGCTGGGAACCAAATAGGATACAGGACCAGCACTGAATCATCTAAACTGGTACCCACATAGGATACAAGACCAACAGTCTTCATTGATTCATCGATGCTGGGACCCACATAGGATACAAGACCAGCACTGAATCATCTTAGCTGGGACCCACATAGGATACAAGACCATCAGTATTCATTGATTCATCTATGCTGGGACCCACATAGGACACAAGACCAGCACTGAATCATCTAAGCTGGGACCCACATAGGATATAAGACCAGCAGTCTTCATTGATTCATCTATGCTGGGACCCACATAGGACACAAGACCAGCACTGAATCATCTAAGCTGGGACCCACATAGGATACAAGACCAGCACTGAATCATCTAAGTTGGGACCCACATAGGATACAAGATCAGCAGTCTTCATTGTCGCAAATGCAGCCAGCTCTAGGGTTCCCGCACACAGCAAGCTCGTTCGAGAGGGTCCGCTCCACGAGCCGAGGGGCTGATACATCAACTGACACAAAGTCCAAAGTTTTTGTATCCAAAAGTTCCGTATCGTTAACAGGAACTCAACGCAACAGACGGCGCGTCAATCGGACGCCCGGTCTGGAAGTTATTGGCCTTTTCGTTCCAGGGGCCTGGTTGGTTTTTAAGTCAAAACCAACCCGATCGTACTCCAACTACGTCCAAACCTCGAGCGGAGTAAGCCAAAAGGTCCGTCTCACTAATAGGAATCCATCAAAGTCGACGACATGTCAATCGGACGTCCGGAGCTCAAGTTATGAGCGTTTCCGCTCCGAGGGCCCGGTTGGTTTCGTGGACGAACCAACCCAGCCGAACCAAAAGCATTCCGAAACCTTGAGTGTAATATACCGAAACGACCGTCTTGATCCAAGGATCGCATCGCCGCTGACGGTACGTCAAACGGAGGTCCGTAGCCCATGATATGGGAGAAAAACCAAAAGAGTCCGAAAACGGGGGGTCTGGGCCCGGACCGACCCGACCCGACCCCCCTGGGTCCGCCCGAACCGGGTCGACCCGACCCGGGTCCGATCCGGTTTGGTGAGACCCGACCCGCACTGGGCGCGACCCGACCTGGGCGCGACCCGGCCCGGCGGGTCGGCTCGTCTCGGCTCGGCTCGGCCGAGTGGCCGAGCGAAGGAACCACAGCCCCCGCGCGGGGGCCGCTCCACAGCACCCGGACGCGGCATGCCAGCTGCGTCCCGCCTCCCGGTTCCGCGCGGCCGCGGAACAGCCTCGCCGCCCCGGCTTCAGCCGCGGCGGGTTTTGTCGGCCGCTGCCGGCCGCCGGCTCCGTCGCGCCGGCGTGGCGCGTCGGCGTGGGACTCCGCGGACTACCAGACGCGCTCCGGTTGTCCGTTTTACGTGCGGTCTTCGCCAGTGGTCCTCCCGGGACCCGACCTTCACTGCAAGGCCCTCAAATTGCCCTTGCGGCCCTGTTTGTCGTCGTCCGCTGTTCCTCACACTAAGAACGAGAAAGAATGCGGTGGTTCGGACTTGTTCGTTGGTCCGCACCCACTGCGTTAGCGGTTTGAAACAACACCATAATATTTTCCATCAATTTGATAAACCCCGAACCGCAATAATAATCCACGGACCAACTTGTTAATTGGTTGGTCTACATTCCTTCCTTGGAGGAAAACAAACATGGGTAAAACATTTTCAAAACGACCCCTACCTCAACGTCGTCGTCGGACGCGAGTTCGTCGCAGAATTGACCATCGCTGAAGAAAAGGATCGTCACGTCACGGAAGGGCGTCGCTGTCGCGCGGTACTCAGCGTCGCGCAGACAAACTCCAAGGATCAAGAACATACATATTTAATTATGACAATAAAATCCATGTTGATGTTATAATCCACAAATAATTAAAAGGACCGCAATCCCCTACCTTGTCGTTGTCGATCGAAGATTGTCGCGGGGTTGGATCGTCGCAGAAGAAGCGTTGCGGAGGGAGAATCGTCAGCGTCAATCTCCGGGGATTCGGCATTCTTCGTCGCCCTTCGTCGGAGGCTGGCGTTCTTCGCGTTTTTCACGTTCTTCGCGTTCTTCGCGTTCTTCGCGTAGGAGGATGAAGATATTTAGAGATTCTCCAAAGGTCTAACACAACAAGCAGATAATAAAATAAGTCCTCATCTTATTTTATTATCAACTGAAGAATTTGAAAAACAAAGATAAGTAACGAACAATTAATTCATAGAATTAATTGCAACGAACTAACCACCCAATTAATAGGGGCGTTAAGTATTTAGAAAACGCGTCAGTTGACTTTCGTTTAATAGGGGTTTTCGCGGGTGCTTTACTTAGCGGAAAAGAAACGGTGGGGCTCATGTGGGCCCCACCTCACAAATATCTTACCAAGAGGGTAGGATATTTTGGGTTCCACCCTATCGGCTTCAACTCAGCTTAAGCAGCTTTAAGTGGCTTTAAGCGGCTTTAAGTGTAAATAAAATAAAGTTTGTCGTACCACATTATTTTATTTCTTAACTTAAAGCCCAAAAAATTTAAAAACCACACCCGAGAAAATGCAACTCCGGAAGAGGCGTTTCTATACAATTATCGGCGTTGCGATTCCATCGGTGCCCTCATAATTTGATTCTGAGCACCGGTTCAAAAGTTAGAAAAACCCGCTCGTTCGTTCACTGAACGTACCTGAGCCCAAACTTCGGAAAATGATTCTGGGCACACCGGGCCTCGGAATCAGGTGCCGTCAGAAACTGCGTTCTTGTAAAATTCCAAAGAAAATTAAGAAAAAAAATTTACTTGAAATTTATGATTCTTTACACTGATCGTACTGACCATGCTAATCGTACTGACCATGCTGATCATACTGACTGTAATTTTCGTACTGACTCTGGAAATTGTATGGTCTCTGTTAATCAAACTAAGTCTTATAAGTCTACTAACTTTGTATCGTTTCAAAACATTACACAGTAATACTTATAATACTCATACTTTCATTAATTTCTTGTTTTGGTACTTAGTCAAAAACACATGTTTCATATTAATCGTACTCTTGTTTATCATCTTCATATATCTTTTAACCAAAACGATGTCATGGAGTTAGTTACAAACTAATCAAAACGATGTCGTGTTTTCTGTTTCAATATGACTGTTATAATGCCAGGTGTCCAAGTCCCTCTGAGTTTTTCGGGGAAATATGACCGTTGGAGGCAATATGACCGTTGGAACCTGAGGCCTATAAATAGGAGGTCATTTGAAGCCAAGTAAAAAACAGTGAAGTATGCATGTATGAGACTGATCATTTTGTGCTATCAAGTTCTAGAGAGAGATACTGTGACTTCTCTCCTGCTCCATGCGAAAGCCTTGAAACTACAAAACGTGAACGGATCGTTCTTAGTTTTTGTATTTCTATAAGTGATTTGTTTTTGCTTTGTGCGTCCGATCATCGTATCGAGGGCTTTCAAGTGATTGAAAGATAGAGGTGCCGATTACCTACAAAATCAAGGGCTACCGGGGATAGGCAGACAGACGAACCGATCATTGTATCAAGGGCTGCCGGGGATAGGAAGACAGACGTACCGATCATCGTATCGAGGGCTGTCAGAGATAGGCAGACTGACATACCGATCATCATATCGAGGGCTTACCAAGGCGGTGGTAAGATAGACCTTTTATCCTAGGGAAAAGGATAACCCTTCTCTTTGGGTTAAAAGCATTTTAATACTTTTTACATTTTCGCTGCCAATTATACTAGAAAGGAGATTGTTTTGTTTCCTTTTCTATTTCATATACAATTGTAATTGTTCCAATTACACTTATACTATTACATTTTATATTGTTAGATTCTATACGCTTTATGATAGAATCTCACAATTTTGTATTAATCTGATTATTGTATTCATCTTGAATACAATTGATTTACTTTTCTTATAGTATTACATTGTATCATACCTTTATATCCAATACAATTGTGGTTTTTTGTTTTTGTTGTGAATTGTATTAGTTTAAGATCATTTAAAATAATTTCTTAAGTGTTTAAACACAAAGTATTTAAACCTTCAATTCACCCCCCTCTTGTATTGTTCCATCTAATATACATATACATCTACATATTCGATCCAATAATTAGTATCAGAGCGGGTTTCCACTGATTTGTATTACTTGTTCTATTTCTTTCAAACTTTCATTTTAATTAATTACAACACTAACGTGTGGAGTGGAAAAGATTTTTGTTTTATTAGATGGAAGGAATGGATATTGGGTCGATTGACAACCTAAATCCTTATAGACCCCCTATCTTTGATGGGAATGATTATGAGTACTGGAGAGATCGAATAAAGACATTCATGATCAATACTGGTGTAGACAATTTTATTATGCTTACTGGAGGTTACAAAATTCCTGACAAAGAATTCAGTACTTTCACTAACCAATAGAAGCAAGAATATCAACTGAATTACAAGGTACACAATACTTTATTATGTTATTTGACTAGGAATATATACAGCTAGATATCTTCTTGTGAAGCAGCCAACTGTATTTGGAAGAAATTGGAAGTCACACATTTTGGTACATCCAAGGTTATATAAACAAGAAGAGCAATGCTTCGAGTAGAGTATCATGGATTTGTTTTTCCTTATGGAGAGCCAGTGTGTAAAGTGAAACAAAGATTTATGACAATTGTCAATAGTTTACAATATATGGGAGAAAAAGGTCTTGATGATGATGCTCTTTTAGATAAGATTATAGACATAATTCCAAATGAATGGGAGTAAAAAAGGACAGCTATTGATGAAAACAGAAAAGTTTCCCAGATTACTCTTGATGAACTCTTTGGAACTCTTCTACAGAACGAGACAAGAATGAAGCGAGATGTTGATTTAAACAAAAAGAAAAATGGGAATGGAAGTGTAGCCTTTATATCTAAAGCTAAAACACCTGAAAGTATAACAAGATCCAAATCCAAGAAAGTTGTTTTATCAGAATCAAGTGATAGTGATCACTCAGATAATGAGTTAGCCAATCTTGCTCGAAGGATGAACAAGATTGTGGGAAAGAGAGACTTCCAATACAGATTCAAAAAGAAAGATAGGAAAGATAAGAAAGATTCAGAGGTAACTTGTTATGAATGTAATAAAGTGGGTTATATAATACCTGATTGTACTTTACTAAAGAGAAAATACAGAAAGGAGAATTTTTTTGAAAGAAATAAGAAAAAGTATTACAAGATAAAGACAAAGAAAGTCTTGAAGGAAAATAATACTTGGAGTGCACGTGGTAGTGATTCATCAGATAATTCTTTAGAATATGAGTCCTCAGGACAAAGAAATATTGGACTTATATCCATATTACCAATTGATGATCATTGTCTCATGGCTAAGGTACACAATGCTGAAGCTATTACAAATGTTTCCTTAAATGAAAATTATACTGATAATAAATATTATGAGTCTTCGAATGATGATTCTTCGTCATCAGAAGATAATACATTACCTTTTTTTGAATAAGTGACTAGGTTTGCTAAATTACTTGAGAATGAAAATTCTAAACTCAAGAAAAAACATGATAAAGAAAATTCTAGAATTTCAATTTTAACTAAAGAAGTATCAGACATTTCTAATGATCTTGATATGAAAACTTCAAATTTTGAAATTATTTTAAAAACCCTTGAGAAAGTCAAATCTGATAAGGATAAACTTTCTAAGGATCTAGAAAATGTAATTTCTAAGAAAAATGTTTTAGATCCTAACTCCAGTTTAAAATCAAATGTTTTAGAGGATAAAAATCTAGTTTTAAAACTAAAGTTAGAAATATTTTCTTTGAAAAAATGTTTGTCAAACTTTACTTATGGAAAAGAGAATTTTGACAAAATGTATTCCCAAATCCGGCCTTTGAGAAATCATTCTGGACTTGGTTATACTCATTCCAAACTAGTTTTTAGTAATAACTATTTTGTTCCACAAAATACCCCTTTTTGTTCTAAGTGTCAATGTGGAGGACACTGGAAAAGAGATTGTTCTCTTAATAGAACTCAATCTTTAGGATTTCATAAAGCTCATTTTTCAAAACAAATGTGGATTCCTAAAATTCTTTTATCTAACCCTTCTGGATCCAAACAAGTTTGGATTCCGAAAAACTAATTGTTTCTTTTTCAGGAAAATAAGAAGTGTACCAACAAGAACATTTGATACCTAGATAGTGGTTGTTCTCGACACATGATGGGAAACAAATATTTCTTTGAAAATATTATCAAAACAAAAGGTGGAAAGTTTACCTTCAGAGATAATTCTCAAGGAAAGATTGTTGGGATAGGTAATATTGTTTTTCTTGGAAAAGTTATTATCTCAAATGTTTTGTTTGTTAAAGGTCTTAGGCACAATCTCATCAGCATAAGTCAATTATGGGATGAAGGTTACCTTGGGAATTTTAGAAATGATAAATGTTTAGTTAACAATTCCAAGGATAAGTTCATTGTATCACCTCAGAGGCAAGAGAATATATACACTATTAACTTAGAAGACCTTAGGAGAAAAAATTTACCCTAATTAAGTGCAATAGAAGAGCAATCATGGCTATGGCATAGAAGACCAAGACACTACAACCTGAGAAACCTTTGTAAACTTTAAAAGAAAAGACTTGTGAAAGGACTACCAGATCTTAGATATGATTCTTCAAAAGTCTGTGATCCTTGTCAATTTGGAAAGCATAAAACTAGCTTTAAGTCAATTAATGAAGTTTAAACTTCTAATGCATTACAACTAGTGCATATGGATCTTTTTGGTCCTTCACAAACTGGAAGCATTGGAGGCAAATACTATGTATTTGTTTTAGTTCATGACTTCACTAGATTCACATGGGTCTATTTTCTAACAAAGAAATATGAAGCCTTTTCCTATTTCAAAACTTTTAGATCCCAAGTTAAAAATGAGAAAAACCTACCATTGATAACTATTCATAGTGATCATGGTGGTGAATTCCAAAATTCTGAATTTGAAACTTTTTGTAGTAAGAAAGGTATTACTCACAATTTCTCAGCTCCAAGAACTCCTCAAAAAATGGTGTTGTTGAAAGAAGATATCATATTCTTCAGGAAATAACTAGAACCATGTTGAGTGAATACTTAATTGCTAAGAACTTTTGGGTTGAAGATGTTAGTACTGCTTGCTATACTATAAATCGTGTTTTAACCAGACCGTTTCTTAATAAAACACCTTATGAATTATGGACTGGCTGAAAACCTAAAGTTTCATACTTCAAAGTTTTTGGGTGCAAAGTATTCATCCTGAATACTAAAGATAATCTACACAAATTCGCACCAAAATATGATGAAGGAATCTTTCTAGGCTATTCTATAACTTCAAAGGCTTATAGAGTTTTCAATAAAAACACTTGTACTGTTGAGGAAATAGTACATCTAAAGTTTTATGAAATTGATCCTTTTGTTTTTAAACCATCCCAACCTTCATCCTCAGATGTGTTTTCAAAAACTGATTATCAACCTTTGTTAGAAGATCCTTCTGATAAGGAAAATGTTCAAGAAGATACTTCTGAAACTTTTACCCCAGAATATTTTCTTCCATATGTTGATGAATAGGTTTTACAAAACCCAAATCAATTGTTTCTTAGGAATCATCCCAGTGATAATATCATTGGTGATGTAAATCAACCTGTAAGGACCAAAAATTCCTTAAGAAATGAAATAGAACATCTTGATTTTCTTTCCCAATTTGAACCTAAAAGTCCAAGTGAGGCCTTTGGTGATGAATATTGGATAAAAGCAATGCAAGATGAACTAAATGAATTTGATAGGAATCAAGTATGGACTTTAGTTGAAAGACCTAAAGAAACAACTGTAATTGGAGTAAAATGGGTTTTCAGAAAAAAATGTGATGAAAATGGAATCATTGTATGAAATAAAGAAAGACTTGTTGCTTAGGGATATAATCAACAAGAGGGAATAGACTATGAACAAACATATGCTCCGATAGCTAGAATTTAATCTATTCGTATTCTATTATCCTTTGCAGCATAATTTAATTTCAAACTATTTCAAATGGATGTTAAGTGTGCTTTTCTAAATGGTTTTTCTCAAGAAGAAGTGTTTGTCGAACAACCCCCTGGTTTTCTATACCCAAAACATCCTAATCATGTTTTTAAACTAACCAAAGCTCTATATGGTCTTAAACAAGCCCCTAGAGCATGGTATGATAGACTTACATGATTTCTTTTACAAAAAAAATATGAAAAAGGTACAGCAGATCCAACCCTTTTTATAAAAATGGAAAATAAAAATGTTTTGATTGTTCAAATTTATGTTGATGAAATCATATTTGGATCAACTTAGCAATATTTAACTGGTTATTTTGCTGATTTAATGAAATATGAGTTTGAAATGAGTATGATGGGTGAGTTAACATTCTTTTTAGGTTTTAAAATTTCTCAAAAACCAGAAGGAGCATATATATATCAACATAATTATATTAAATACTTGCTCAAAAAGTATGGATATGATAATACTAAAAGTATTTTCACTCCAATTGGTACCTCAAATACCCTTGATCTTGATGAAACTAGGAAACCAGTAGATCAAACAATCTTTAGAGGTATGATAGGATGTTTTCTATACTTGAAAGCTAGTCGACCAAACTTAATGTTTTCTGTATGATTATGTGCAAGATACCAATATAATTCAAAAGAGTATCATTTAAAAGCCGTAAAGAGAATCTTTCGGTATTTAATAGGCACTATGGATTTAGGACTTTTTTACTCCTCTGGAAATGATTTTGTTTTAAAAAGTTTTACAAATGCTGACTTTGGTGGTTGTATAATGGATAGAAAAAGTACATCTGGAACATGTCATTTCTTAGGAGATTCTTTGGTTTCTTGGTCCTGCAAGAAACAACACTCGGTAACACTTTCCACTGCTGAAGCTGAATATGTAGTAGTAGGAAGTTGTTGTGCTCAAGTGTTGTGGATGCAACACACACTCACTGACTATGGATTGAGTTTTTCCAAAACCCAAATTCTATGTAATAACACTAGTGCCATAGCTCTTAGTAAGAACGCAACACATCACTCTCGTGCAAAACACATAGATGTTAGGCATCACTTTCTTAGAGATCACACAAAAAAAGGAGATATTATTTTACAATTCATCGGAATGCAATAACAACTTGCTGAAATTTTTACAGAACCATTATCTTCCGATAGATTTTAGTTTATAAAACAGAAGCTAGGAATGATTACATTAAAATAATCATTCATATCTAATTCATGTTTTACATTTCTCCTTACATTAAATAACTTCTCTTAGAAAGGGGGAGAACATTTTTTACTGTGTTTTTTTTTCTTAAGATCTTTAATTATTTATTCTCCTGCTATGTGTTTTTGTCTTTCTATTTATCGTATTGACAATTTTATCGTATTATTTACCTATATGTTTATCGTATTGACTATTTTATTGTATTATTCACCTATCTGTTTATCGTATTAAATAATTACCGTAACAAATTTCTTTTCCATCGGTTTGTCAGTTCATGGTAATGAATTTCTTTTCCATCAGATTGTCAGTTCATGGTAATGAATTTCTTTTCCATCGGCATGTCCGATCATGGTAATGAATTTATTTTCCATCGGCTTGTCCGATCATGGTAATGAATTTCTTTTCCATTGGCTTGTCCGATCATGGTAATGAATTTCTTTTCCATCGGCTTGTCAGTTCATGGTAATGAATTTATTTTCCATTGTCACAACCGTTCATGGTAATGAATTTATTTTCCATCAGCACGTCCGATCATGGTAATGAATTTCTTTTCCATCGGCACATCCGATCGTGGAAATGATTTGTTTTTCATCGATATGTCCGTTCATGGTAACAACTTTGTTTTCCATCGGCATGACGATTGATGGTATTATTTTTCTTCGTATGCTTGTGTTTTTCTCCCACTATTAATACTATCTAAACCAACAATTACTTTACGATCTCCGGCAGGTACATACGTTTCAATTTTTAATTTTTTTTTCATTTTAATTCTAACCGTTGATTTCTTTTCTTCTAATATCAACCGTAGAAGACCAATGGTCATTATTTTTCCGCCTATAAATAGAACCCCTCCCCAAACCCACACCAATATCTCATGATTTGTGCCTAAGATCTGCTCCATCGATTTAAGACTCCGTACGATCTTTCAAGCAGCTTCAACAATATGTCTCAGTCCTCTGCTAATACTCACAACGAAATGTCTTCAAAAACTTTTTCAGAGAAAGACTTTTTCAGAGAAAGGTTATTTTCTCGGGGATTTTTTGATTCATATGATTCTACAATCAGAAGAATCATTTTGTTTCAAGGCTGGGAGCATTTATGTGTTGAAAAAGATGTTTCTCAAGATCCGGTTCTTATTGATGAAGTCAGTCAGTTTTAAAAAACCGTATATTTTGATAAGAACATGACTATCAATTTTGCTGTGTACGATAGAAAGTTATCAATGTCTGTAAAACAAGCAGCCCATTTTCTAAATGTCCCAATGGAAGGTGATTATTTCTGTCCATCCCATAAAATACCAGAAGAAGTTGGTACGTTTAACAAAGAAAGTGCTGAGAAGTCTTTGTTTCTTATAAAAGAAGAGAAGAGGAAAGTGGCTCATCCTTCTCCAGATAATAGATTTGTGGCTCTTTGGATGCAAGGTTTTCTTATCCCAAGAAAAGGCGATAGAGAAACTCTGAAAGTTTCTGATATTTTTATGCTTGACTATCTTGTAAATATGAGAAAAGTAAATCTCATGGGATATGTTTTTGAAACTATCAATAATGTTAAGTTAGGAGCAATTAAGTCCCATTTGATTATGTATCCATCCATTCTTACAAAGTTCATTCTCGAGAGTATGAAGTTTTTTAATATTACTTTGAAAGGAAGTTTGGAAGATCTGAAGCCATCCTAGATTAATAAGAGTACTTTGAAAAAGTTGAATGTTTGTTTTGATCAAAATTCAAACCTTTTTGTAAAAGATTTAGAAGCTGATTCGGCTCAGAATCAATCGAAACCTATTCCTGTCAAAGACAATCCTTCTGTTGGTGCTCCTCAAAAGTGAGATCTGCAAACTAGTTCAAAGCCTAAGAAGAAACCGAAGTACAGTAAGGAGGTTGTGGCCAAATGGAGAAAATATAGAGAATAGAGAAAAGAAGGTGAACCAAAGTTCAGTCTTAACCCAGCTGAAACCTTTACATAAAGAATAAGGGTAGAGGAAACCCTTCAAGATGAAAGGAAAAAGAATAATATTTTGAAAAGAAAGGCTCAAGAATTTGATATCTCTAAAGTTATGAAAATGGTTGAGGATGATAGTGTTCAACTAACCAAAGAAGTACATCAAGAACTTATCGTACAGAGTCTTCAAGAGAAAGAAAAAGGGAAAAAGATGTTGGAAGAGATACAGGAAGTTGAATAAGAGGAAGGAGATTTTCTTTTATAATTCCTTAAAACATCGAAGAAGAGTAGAGAAGAATCTTACCAAAAGTATAGTGAAGGTATTCAACAAGTTCCTCATGATGATCAAGCACCGACTCAATCTTTTGAAACTCTGGATAAAATACCTTCTCAAGAAAAGAAAGGTGCTCAATCTTCTCATACTAAAAATGTTATTTTCATCAGGGAAAAAGTAGAAAAAGAAAGAAGGTATAAAGAAAAATAAAAAGGAAAACAACCAGTTGTTGACTCAAACCGATCAAATGAACTGGATTCGTACGATGAGGATACCGATTCGGAATAGACAATTTCTCTAAACTAGACTGATTACATTGTTCATGTGTTAAGGAGAATTGAGAAGACCATCCCTTACTTTCCCAGGCTTGAGGGAAAAATTGATTTCATTACTGACAATTAGAAAAAGAAGTTCGACTCTGTAAGAGAATTGAAAAAGAGAGTTTTTTCAGTTGAAGCCGATTTGAAAATTATATCTGAAAGATAGGTAGCTCATAAGAAGGCTTGCAATAGAATGACCAAGTGGTCATACAAAACAGAGAGCTCAGTGAATGACCATGAGATAGCAATTGAAGATATAAGAAGGTTGTCAAATGATCTTGTGATTTCTTTCAATAAACTTGACAAAGAAACTATTGAAAGACTGAATCAGGTAACTCATGGAGCTAATATCCCTTTAGTGAAAGAGTTGCAAGAAAGAATGAATGCCTTTCAGTCTGAGTTTTCGAAGGTTTCATCTTTCAAAGATGAAATAGTTTTGTTGAAGAAACAAAATTATGTGCTATCCAAAGATAACAAGAATTTTCAAGACAAAATTGATACTCTTGAAGAAGGAATCATAGTCCAGGAGGAGACCATCAAGAATCAGGATCGGCTTTTTGCCGACTAACAAGAGCTTCTCAGATCACAGGGTGATTCAATTTCTAAAGACAAGAAAGAAATCAAAAAGATGAAAGCTTTTCTTCATGAATTGATAAAGAAGGAAAATGACAGAGAAAAAAATGACTTGTATTTGTTTTTTTTGTGAACCCTATTGGTTATCGTAATGAGTTTTATGTTACTCTTTCCATTGCCTTGCAATTATTTTCTCTAACCCTTTTAGGAAACTCAAGATTACCTCATTCTTTTTGTAAATCACAAAGGGGAAGAATGTTTTATAAAGGGGAGAATGTTTTACAAAGGGAGAGTGTTTTAAACAAATACTTCGAAACCAAAGAAAAATCTGTGAATAAAATCCCTAGGAAAATACATACCTAAGGGAGAATTAGTTGTATTCAATTTCATATTCAGAAGAGTTTCCAATAACTCAGGGGGAGAAGAGTATTTATTTTTGTTTTAACTTTGTGTTTTGTGCTTTCCAAAAAGGGGGAGATTGTTGAGTCAAAAGTTCTATTTTGACTTCATTATCTTGTTTTGGAAATCACAAATGTCTTTTACCATGCTGATTGTACTAATCATGCTGATCGTACTGAACATGCTGATCGTACTGACCATGCTGATCATACTGACCATGCCAATCATACTGACCATGCTGATCGTAATTACCATGCTAATCATACTGACCATGCTGATCGTACTGACTGTAATTTTCGTACTGACTCTGGAAATTGTATTTTCATTGTTAATAGTACTAAGTCTTATAAGTCTACTAACTTTTTATCATGTCAAAACATTACACAGTAATACTTATAATACTCATACTTTCATTACTTTCTTGTTTTGGTACTTAGTCAAAAACACATGTTTCATATTAATCGTACTCTTATTTATCATCTTCATATATCTTTTAACCAAAATGATGTCGTGGAGTTAGTTACAAACTAATCAAAACGATGTCGTGTTTTCTGTTTCAATATGACCGCTATAATGCCAGGTGTCCAAGTCCCTCCGAGTTTTTTGGAGAAATATGACCGTTGGAGGCAATATGACCGTTGGAACCTGAGGCCTATAAATAGGAGGTCATTTGAAGCCAAGTAAAAAACAGTGAAGTATGCATGTATGAGACTGATCATTTTGTGCTATCAATTTCTAGAGAGAGATACTGTGACTTCTCTCATACTCCATGTGAAAGCCTTGAAACTACAAAACGTGAACGGTTCGTTCTTAGTTTTTGTATTTCTATAAGTTATTTGTTTTTACTTTGTCTGACCGATCATAGTATCAAGGGCTTTCAAGTTATTGAAAGACAGAGGTGCCGATTACCTACAAAATCGAGGGCTGCCAGGGATAGGCAGACAGAAGAACCGATCATCGTATCGAGGGCTGCCGGGGATAGGCAGACAGACGTACTGACCATCGTATCGAGGGCTGCCGGGGATAGGCAGACATACGTACCGATCATCATATCTAGGGCTTACCAAGGTGGTGGTAAGACAAACCTTTTATCCTAGGGAAAAGGATAAACCTTCTCTTTGGGTTAAAATAATTGCAATACTTTTTACATTTCCGCTACCAATTGTACTAGAAAGGAGATTGTTTTGTTTCCTTTTCTATTTCATATACATTTGTAATTGTTCCAATTACACTTATACTGTTACATTTTATATTGTTAGATTCTATACGCTTTATGATAGAATCTCACACTTTTGTATTACTCTGATTATTGTATTCATCTTGAATACAATTGCTTTACTTTTCTTATAGTATTACATTGTATCATACCTTTATATCCAATACAATTGTGTGTGTTTGTTTTTGTTGTGAATTTTATTAGTTTAAGATAATTTAAACTAATTTCTTAAGTGTTTAAACACAAAGTATTTAAACCTACAATTCACCCCCCTCTTGTATTGTTCCATATAATATACATATACATCTACATATTCGATCCAACAAAAATACCCATCCAAATTATGTATTGTTCAATAACAATTACAACGTGTCTGGGAGACTGTAAGTTGTACATACACAGAAATGGTGATATTGTTATTAATTGGATGGATAAAAGGAGGTATAAGGTTGTAACATAATTATAATAACATCTAAACATGTATATTATACTATATTTATTACATTATTATGGGAACAATATATGAATAGGAAGTAGAAGATGAAAATAAGTTTGAAAGAGGTGATAAAACAATTACCTCTTTTTGGAGTATCTCCTTTTGATTTTCACGAAAGGTTACCCTATGATAGATTTTTACAAAATGGTGATCTCTAGGATGAAGGGAGGGATGAATGAAGCTTATTTTAGTAGAGTTTGGAAGAGTCAAAGGTATTTAATGATTTGGGAAGGCAGGTAGAGGTGGTGGAATTTTATAAGAGGGTGGAGAGACAATTTAGGAAAGTATTGAAATATTAATTTTTAAAAAAATTAATTTTCGGTTTATAATGACAAAAATCTCATTTATTAAGAGAATAAGATGATTTTGGGTAGACATAATCTCAAACAATAAAATTTGGACTTATTTTGGTTTTATATAAAACCATATCATTTTGATTTATCCTTATTTAATCAATTTCATTTCATTTGTGGTTATAATATTCAAAATATTAGCTGGTTATAAATATATACTTATGTGTTTTAAATTTTCCGTAATTGGATACTATATGATATTTTAGACCATATAAATTTCAAATTATAATTTTAATATATTTTTGTTATTTTTAAATAATTTAATAATGTGTTATTTTTATAAAATATTAATAGTGTCAATTTTGACAATATTCATGTATTTGACGTTAAATAAAATCCACAAAGTAGATAAATTCAAATAAAATAATATAATATACACCTAAAATGTCATAGGCATTTAGAAAATTTGTGTATCACTATAATTCATACATATGATATTTATATTAATTTATTTGAATCCATTTATTTGATTTTTATATGAATAAAATAATTTCTACATCACTATTGTGTCATTATTAATGATAATTTTTTAATCTCTAAAAATTCTAAATAAATTCACATGATATTGAAAATTTCATTAGTTTTATGGATACAATTTATGTATTACGTTTTATCATGTTTATCACTATATTAAAAATATTATACATATAAGATATATGAGAGTGACATGTTGTCTCCTTCTTTTGTTTCAATTATAATTACATCACTTTCATGAAAAAAGTACATTAAATGAATCAATTATGACCCATAGGTGATAATGGTATGATTTAATTCATCTGATATGATTTATTCTGGGATTAGGATAATTTTATTATTTTTATCATATTTTTAGTTACCCTTATTAACCTGATATCCCTTTAACTATGGTAAATAAAAATTACTGTGGTCACTATTCATAAAATCCAAAACAATTAATAGTAACGTATTAAATTAATATTAACCTAAAGATTCTAAATATGGAACCCATTTTTCATAATTCAATACACATAATTGGAGAAAATTAATTTAAAATTATTTCCCATTGTCAAAACCAAAAGGATGGTATTTAAGAAATAAAAACATATCAAAAGATTGTCATGTAAAGACACAGAATTCCTGTGGATTTTTTTTAATGAATGGTAATTTTACGAGTCTGCAGTTTCTGACGGCACTTGATTCTGAGTCTCGGTGTGCGCAGAATCAATTTCTGAACTTTTTCTCGGGTACGTTTAGTAAACGTGCGAGCATGATTTTATAACTTTTGAACTGGTGCTCGGAAATGAAATATGAGGGCACTATTGAACTCGCAGCGTCGGTGATTGCTTAGTGATACCTTCACCGTAGTTGCGTTTTATCGAGAGTAGAAGTTAGTTTTTGGGGGTTTTTAATTAAATTGAATAAAGTTAAAGATTTAACTTAATTTTATGTTGGTGGTTAAAACCTCCAAGGGGAGGTTGGAGGTGGGGGCCACCACACCATAACCTCTCATGAAAGGTTATGGTGGTGGGGCCCACCCACACATAACTTCCTTTGAGAGGATATTTTATCGGTGGGATCACCCGAGCCTTTAACCCCTCTAAACCCCCCATTTATGTGGGATGTCAACTCTCCACCTTCCCCTTATTAATGTGCCAATTCACTTAATGAATTAATTGAATTCTTCACCTTCCTCCCCCAAATTAATTAAGACAACTTCACCCATATTATGTGAATGGTTTCTTTTAATTAAAATCTTTTTGAATTCTTTTTCCAACAATTAAATAATGGGTTGGCTTAACCCATTATTTTGGTTGGCAATTCTTTTGGGTGGAAACTTGAGAGAGAACTTCATCCTCTCAACGAAGAACGCGAAGAACGCTCCTTCCACTGAAAATCGACGCCATATTCTTCCTTCTTCAACTGAGGCAAGGAAAGGGAAGTGATGCCCATGAGGAAAGCCGATGTCGTCTTCGACTACGTCACCTTAGAACGCCTGTCTTCCAATGAAGAGTACCTCCATTCCTCTTCCGACATTGATGGAATGACGCCGCCTTCCCGCTACTCCGTCAAACGACACCGACAAGCAAGGTAGGGGTTTGAGTTGCCTTGTTTCCATTCTATGTCGTTCAATATTTTGGTTTACATTATTCCGAATGTTATCAACATAACATTGGGGGTTTGTACAACACCAACATGGCCAACCATACCCCTTTTTGTTCTTGTTTGTTGTTAACAATGGAAGCGGACAACGACGACCGACGTCGGGCCGACCGCGAAGAAACCAGCGGCATAAGACTTCCGAGTCATCGGAAAGGCACGACATCGCCGTGCCACATGGAGTAAAGGAGAGCCGCAGCCACATCGGGCCGTAGCGGAGGCGCGCGATGCCATCTTGCCGCACAGAGGGCAGTAGGAGGCCGCGACCAAGGCGGGGCACGATGAAGGGGCGCGATGCCATCGCGCCACGCTGGTGGTGCAGGACCTCGACCAAGGCGGGCCGCGACTGGAGATCAGGGGTACAGTGCCGTTGCGCCGCACCGGAGAAGACCCGCGGCCTACGCGATGGACAGAGGAGGGTGTCCGGCTGAGCCAGCCCCCGGTGCACGCCGGGCGGGACCCGTCAGGTCCCGTGGTTACAAGAGTCGGCACCTTGCGCCGACCGTTTCAAGAGCCCGAGGGGTGTAACACCACCCTTTACGCGGCCAGCCGGGCCAAGACACACGGCCAGCCAGGTGCCACACTTTCAGCCTGGCTAGGCCACACGGCCAGCCAGGACAAGCCACACGGCCACCCGAGCCGGGCCACATGGCCAGCCAACTGGGCCGGGCCGCCCCTTCGGGCTTTGCTGCACCTTCGTGCTGGGCTGCCCCTTCGGGTCAGGCCGGGCCACTCCTTTAGACCGGGCCGCGCCATCGGGCCAGGCCGCCACTTCGTGCGAGGCCGCCCCTTTGGACCGGGCCGCCCCTTCGAGCTGGGCTGCCCCTTCAGGTAAGGTCAGATTCATGGATTCATGGACCGGGTCAGGTCGGTCCCACTGGGTTGGACCAGACCCGAACCCGTCTGACCCGTTTACACTTTGTCGCCCATATCTTGGACTAAGAGCATCCTTTTGACAAACCGTTAGCGGCACCGACATTCTTGGAATGAAGCCATCCCTTTGAGAATACCCCACGGGAGTTCGGGGTATAGTTGAGATATGGTCAAGTTGGTTTGTACACGAAACGAATCGGACCCCCGGGACTAAAAAGCTAATAACTCACAGATCAGCGTCCGATTGACGCGCCGTCTGTTGCATTGAGACCCTTATGACGTTTTTATCCTTTTAGATACTTCCACGTGTGAATTAAAGACACTTGGAGTATTGACTAGTAGCTCATGTGGTGGATCATTCTGGAGATGAGCAGACAGAGTGCAGAGACCAAGTAGCTGACAGACCTGACAACTGCTTGACCGATTCGACTCGGAGTTATTCGACTAGCCTAGTGGAGAGCGCCCGGTATATGATGACAGACCCATGGATGACATAGAGCATGGTAGTTGGTAGTAGAACTGCAGTACTCGACAGGAGGAGTACCTCTGTAGGCTACAGGGGGAGCGCCCGATATTCGGCGGCGGACCCACAGATGACGGAGCGCCCGGTATTTGGTAGCAGACCCGCGGTACGTGATAGGAGGAGTACCTCAGAAAAACAAGGTTAGTGAGAAGCACCTCGGTGTTGTGACAAGCCCACTGTACCTGACAGAGGAGGAGTTCTCCAACAACCATGGTTTCGATAATGAAAATCCTGGTTTGAGCTGAGTCAATGATCTTTGTGTTTTCCTCATGATTGAGATGGGTTACTTGATAACTTAGATATATGAATAGTCATATATCTAAGTAATGGTTATCCATTGAAATCATACGTTTTGGTTTATCCTTGTTGAATTTTGTGAGACCTTGAGGGTCTCGGGGTCCCTACTGAGTATCATTATACTCACCCCTGCACGGGCTATGCCCGTACCTTGTTGTGTTGGATACAAACAATGGACAACACTGATGGAGGATGAGAGCACCAGGACTGGACGGTACCTAGAGGAGGAACATAAAACGTATCGGTACACGGTGGAGTTTGACGGACGTGGAGTGCTATGGAGGCCATTTGTACCTACCCTTCAGGTAGGAACCCCTGAGGACGATCCCGTATCTGCTTTCACCTTTTAGATATTTGTCCCTTTTTCAGTTGTACTTGGTTCCAGTTGTATTTGTACTTTACAGTTGGTCTTGTATTCTGGCCCCCCTTTACTTTCAGTACTCTTGTTATATAGATTTAACTTAGTGTTTGCTTCTGCTTGTACTCTTTTTGTGTGTGTTTATGATTTATAAAGGCAATGCCTTCCAAGTTTTAGGGATTTACGCCTTGTGTGCTAGTCACCAGCCCCTATCCTATTAAAGGCGGGTTTGGGGTAGTCATGATATGGGCCTCGGGGGTTGGGTCAGGACAAATTGGTATCAGAGGAGTCGGTTCTACTGTAGAACTTAGTGCTATGATATTTCTTTTTTGTGAAGCAATAGTGTTAAGGGTACCGAGTGTGGTTTTCAGTTCAGGGAGTCCAGTGTTGCAACGGCGGCCGACGTATCCATACACCAGGGCCCTGACTATTGATTTCCGACTTAGTACAAAAAAACACTGATTGCGTGTGTGTTTTCAAAAGTTTTCTTTAGGTCATCTCAATCCATGTTAGCTCACCAGGTATAGTATTTTGACCACGTCACATCTATTTTTTTTTTAGGATTCCTCCCAGTGGACGACCAGTTAGAGCCCCAAGTGTTGTACGTACTGACAACCCGCCGAGCAAAGAAGCCTCAGTATAGGGCCCTCTTTCAGTTGAGGCACCAGCGGAGGCACCAGCGGTACTACTTTCCATTGGGTCACTGATGCCACCAGCCCCAGTAGTAGATAGTGAACGCCACTTGAGCATGATGCATGAGTTCCAGTGCCAGAGGCCACCCATGTTCAGGGGAGAGATGGACCCATAGGTGGTTGATGATTGGCTGAAGGCTGTGGTGAGAGTCTTCAGACTGGTAGGGACACCAGCCTACTTCATTGTGATCCTTACTGCCAGCCTCCTTCAGGCAGTAGCAGGAAGATGGTGGAGCCTGATGCTCCAGATACATGACGAGGCGACCCTTATATGGGAAGACATCGAGAGCCTGTTCCGGGCGGAGTTTGTACCAGCCACCCTTCGAGCGGTGCAGATAGAGGAGCTAATTCATCTATAGCAGGGCGACAAGAGTGTAGCTCAGTACTCAGCGAGGTTCATCGACCTCTCGCAGTACTCCACTAATATGGTACGAGACCCGTTCTTCAGGGCCCAAACCTTTGAGCTAGGACTCAGGCGAGAGATCAGAGCTTCATTTATCTCCCACAACATCCTGACACAGGCGAGGGTGTTGGAGAGAGCCCTCCTAGTGGATAGTTTCCTTGAACAATAGTCTCCAGCAGTGAGCCCCACCACTAGTCGACTTGCAGCGGAGTCTTCTGCAGCTGGAAGTAGACAGATGACGCAGAGGTCCAAGAGGACCATACCCACAGGTGGTCGAATGCACGACTCAGGATAGGTTGTGCGGGGAACCCAGAGTGGAGATAGATCTAGTCATTCCAGGAGAAGATAGTGTTATTCCTATGACAGGCTTGTTCACATGGATCTTGATTTTCTGACCCTCCACTCTGATGATCAGTAGACACCTGAGGGACCTCCCAAGCAGAGGCAGAAGTACGATCGAGGCGGTCCACAGGGCGCAAACAGACATGGCATAGGAGATTGTCGTTCAGCTGGTGGTGGATGACATTACGAGGTGCTACCACCAACACCCCCAGGAGGTCCACCCCGACCACAGGGAGCAGGTGGATAGGGCAGAGCACAGCTTCAGGCAGCTGAGGCCTACGATCTCAGCACTCCATAGATGATTCGAGGTACGATCTATGTCTATTCCACCTTAGTTGTAGTTCTTATAGACACGGGTGCTGGTCAATCATTCATTTCCACTTCCCCCATTCGGATCTTGGAGATTCTGAAGGAGCTGTTGGTTCGATCCTTATGGCTAGAGACTCCTACGAGAGCTGATTCGATGATTACACACTGGTTCCGGCAGTGAGAGCTTTCTCTAGGAGGTGAGATATTTGGATGGGATCTCTTAGTAGCGGCATCGAGGCCTTACGAAGTCATCTTGGGTATGGACTGGTTATCTACCATCCATGCTTAGATCAACGGTATTCGGTGAAAATTGTAGTGTGTCTACATGGATGAGACTAGGTTCACCTTCACCGGTGAGAAGGGAACCTTTGCAGTATATGACGAACTTACTCGGAGGAGGGTGCAACCAATAACTCACCAGTTGGCTTGCCTTTCCCTCAGAGCAGTTGATGTGGAGAGTCTGACATATCCTATAGGGGTGGAACAGTACTCGGATGTTTTCCCTGACGATGTTCTAGGACTACCTCCTCATAGAGAGGTGGACTTTTACATTGACCTGTACCCAGGGATGACACTAATATCTACTCCATCATATCGGATGGCTCCTAATGAGCTTTGCGAGCTGAGGGTATAGCTTGAGGACTTGCAGGGTAAGGGATTCATCCGGCCCAATGTTTCTCCCTAGGCATCCCTGATTTTGTTCACCAAGAAGGCGAATGGGAGCTTAAGACTCTATGTTAAATACCGTCACCCGAACCAGGTGACCGTAAAGAACAAGTACCCACTTCTGAGGATTGACAATGTCTTCGATCAGCTCAAGGGAGCATGGTGGTTCTCGAAGATAGAGATCAGATAAGGATATCACCAGCTCAGAGTTTGAGACGAGGATGTGAAGAAGTCCACATTCAGGTGTCAGTATGGCCACTACGAGTTCCTAGTTATGCCCTTCGGCATAACCAACACTCTAGCAGTGTTCATGAGTCTCATAAACATGATCTTACAGCATTACCTCGATCTCTTTGTCATAGTCTTCATCGATGACATACTGATCTACTCGACTACTGAGGAGGAGCATTAGTACCATTTTCAGGTAGTACTAGGCACACTCTGAGAACACCAGCTTTATGGTAAGCTCTCAAAGTGCCAATTCTGGATTCGAGAGGTTCAATTCTCGGGACACGTCATCTCGGAGGTTGGAGTTGCGGTGGATCCAGCGAAGATTGAGGTAGTGCATGTGTGGGAGCCACCCAAAAGTGTGGTGGAGGTACAGAGTTTCTTGGGCTTGGCTGGATACTATCAGATATTCGTTCTAGATTTCTCCAGAGTTACAACACTGCTATTAGCCTTGACCAAGAAGGGGAAACCCTTCGGGTGGTCGGAGAGATTCTAGCAGAGCTTTCAAGAGATGAGGAATGGGCTGACTAGTGCCCCCATCTTGAGGCTTCCAGAGGAAGGCATAGGGTACGTAGTCTACTACGTTGCATCAGGGACCAGACTCGGGTGTGTCCTAATGCAGTAGCGATCAGTGATCGCATATGGTTATCAGAAGTTGAGATAGTATGAACAAAACTATGCTACCCATGACCTGGAGTTAGTAGTAGTGGTCTTCGCCTTGAAGATGTGGTGGAACTATCTGATGGGAGAAAATTTTATCATGTACTCTGATCACAAGAGTCTCAGGTATATCTTCTCTCAAAAGGACATGAACCTGAGATAACGACGGTGGCTTGAGTTCCTCTAGGAATTTGACTTTGAGATAGTCTATACTTCTAGGAAGGGGAACGTTGTTTCGGATGCGCTCAGTAGGAGGACTGGTATACAGCTTCTAGGAGAGGCGATAGAGTAGCTAGATGCCTTACATATATCCTTTGTGGGTAGAGATGGAGTAGCCTATCTACAATCTCTTACAGTCACTCCCCCACTTCTTCAGTGAGTCTGGGAGGTGCAGCTTGGGGATGCTGACTACGAGATGCGACGTTCTCAGATATCCACAGGGCAAGCACCTGATGGATTTTCTAAAGACGGGGAGAACGTCATCCTCTTTAGAGGATGTACCATGGTACCTGTTACACATCAGGAGAATGTGTTGAGGGAGTTCCACACATCCCATTTAGCGGTACATCCAGGTGTGGCGAAGATGTATTAGGACCTCAGACGACAACACTAGTGGCCAAGTATGAAGAAGGTGGTATCGGAGTTTGCCTCTCGGTGCCTCACTTGTCAGCAAGTGAAGGTGGATAACTAGGTTGAAGCAGGCTTGGTTCAGCCCTTAGAGGTCCCAGAGTGGAAGTGGTATGGGATATCTATGTACTTCATGATGGGTCTTCCACGTACATCTAGGGGTCACAATTCGATTTGGGTGATCGTTGAACAACTCACCAAGTCGGCCCACTTCCTACCGATCAGAGAGCAGGGATCAGTTGAGAGCTTGGGAAGCCTCTATGAGCAGGAGATAGTGCGTTTACATGGAGTAACTTACTCTATTGTCTCTGACCATGATGCACGATTTACTTCTCGGCTATGGAAGGGGTTGTAGGAAGCTTTCGGGACACAGCTTCGGTTGAGCACCGTCTTCTATCCTCAGACGGATGGTTAGAGCGAGAGGACCATACAGACCCTCTAGGACATGCTACATACATGCATCCTTAACTTCGGTCGTTGCTGGGAGGATCACTTTCCTTTGGTGGAGTTTGCCTACAACAACATCTAACACTCCACCATCAGTATGGAACCTTTCGAGGCATTGTACGGACGACCTTGCAGATCGCCACTATGCTGGACAGACCTAGGGGAGTCAGCACTAGTGGGACCAGATATGGTACGGGCTACCACGAAGAAGATGAAGATCATCCAGGAGTAGATGAAGACTGCATAGAGTAGGCAACAGTCTTATGACGATAGGAGATGGATACATCTAGAGTTCGAGGATAGCGGCCACATCTTCCTACGAGTCTCACCACGACGAGGTATACGTATATTTGGCTGAGGCGGAAAGCTATCTCCAAGATTCATCGGACCTTTCTAGGTCCTCAACAGAGTAGGCGAGGTGGCTTACCGCTTGGCTCTTCCACCTCAGTTTCACCGGGTGCACGACGTCTTCCACGTATCTCAGCTTAGGAGATACGTGTACGACCCATCCCACATCATCTACCACAGGGAGCTAGACATAGATGATGGGGAGACGTTCACAGATGTTCCTATAGAGATTGAGGATCGATAGGAGCGGGTCATATGTGAACGGTCGATACCTCTGATGTGCATTCGTTGGCAGCATGAGAACCTCCAGGAGAGCACATGGGAGCAGGAGGCTCAGATGTGTGCTCAGTACCCCCATTTTTTCCCTTAGTTCGAGTTGTAGCTTATGGGGACATAAATCCATGAGGTGGGAAGAATTTAAAGACCCAAAATTCCCGTGGAATATTTTTTTAATGCATGAGAATTCTACGAGTCCTTATTTTCTAATGACACTTGATTCCGAGGCCTGGTGTGCCCGGAATCAATTTTTGAAGTTTTTCTTGGGTATGTTCAGTAAACGTGCGAGTGGAATTTTATAACTTTTGAATCGGGGCTCGGAATTGAAATCCGAGGGCACCGTTGAACTCGCAGCGTTAGTGATTTCTTAGTGAGACCTTCATTGTAGTTGCGTTTTATCGAGAGTAGAAGTTATTTTATGGGGGTTTTTAATTAAATTGAATAAAATTAAATATTTAACTTTATTTTATGTTGGTGGTTAAAACCTCTAAGGGGATGTTAGAGGTGGAGTCCAACACACCATAACCTCCCATGAGAGGTTATGGTGGTGGGGCCCACCCACACATAACCTCCTTTGAGAGGATATTTTATCGGTGGGGACCACCCGAGCCTTTAACCCCTCTAAACCCCCATTTATATGGGATGTCAACTCTCCACCTTCCCCTCATTAATGTTCCAATTTACTTAATGAATTAATTGAATTATTCACCTTCCTCCCCCAAATTAATTAAGACAACTTCACCCATTAATTAAGTGAATTGTTTATTTTAATTCAAATATTTTTGAAATATTTTTCCTACAATTAAATAATGGGTTGGCTTAACCCATTATTTTGGATGGAAATTCTCTTGGGTGGAAACTTGAGAGAGAACTTCATCCTCTCAATGAAGAAAGCGAAGAACGCTCCTTCCAACGAAAATCGGCGCCTTCTTCTTCCTTCTTTAACCAAGGAAAGGAAAGGGAAGAGACACCCATGAGGAACACCGATGTCATCTTCGACTACGTCACCTTCGAACGCCCATCCGCCAACGATGAGTACCTATCTTCCTCTTCCGACGTTGACAGAACGCCACCTCCTTCCCACAACTCCATCAAATGACACCGACAATCAAGGTAGGGGTTTGAGTTGCCTTGTTTCCGTTCTACGTCGTTCAATATTTAGGTTTACATTATGCTGAATGTTATCAACATAACATGGAGGGTTCGTACTGCACCAACATGGCCGACTGTCCCCTTTTTTGATCTTGTTTGTTGTTGACAACAGAAGCGAACAACGGTGGCCGACGTCAGGCCGGCTGTGAGGAAATCGGTGGTGCAAGACTGCTGGGTCACCAGAAAGGCGCGGCACCACCATTCCATATGGAGGAAAGGAGATCCGCGACCATGTTGGGCCGTGGCGGAGGGACACGGCGCTGTCGCGCCACGCAGAGGGCAGCAAGAGGCCGTGGTGGGAGAGCATGGGCGTGACGACGTCGTGTCGCGCCAGAGAAGACCCATGGTGGATAGGGGAGGCAGCCGGTTGAGCCGGCCGCCGGTGCACGCCAGGCGGGACCCTTCCAGTCACGTGGTTATAAGAGTCGGCGCCTTACACTGGCTATTTCGGGAGCCCGGGGGGTGTAACACCCCCCTTTACGCAGCCAGTCGGGCCAGACCACACGACCTGCCGGGTGCCACACGGCCTGCCGGGCCGGGCCACACGACCATCGGGGTCGAGCCACACGACCAGATGGGCCAGGCCACCCGGCCAGCCAACCAGGCCGGGTCGCGCCTTTGGGCTGGGCCGTGCCTTCAGGCCGGGCTAGCCCTTTGGGCTGGGCCGCCTTTTCCAACTGGGTCAGATTCATGGACCAGGTCGGGTCGGTCCAACTGGGTTGGACCAGACCCAAACCCGTCTGACCAGTTTACACCTTTTCGCCCATATCTTGGGATACGAGCGTTCGTTTGACGAACCGTCAGTGGCACCAACATTCTTTGAAAGAATTCATCCCTTTGAGAATACCCCATGGGAGTTCGGGGTATAGTTGAGATACAGTCAGGTTGGTTTGTTCAAGAAACCAACCGGGCCCCCAAAACTAAAAGGTTAATAACTCACAGACCGGGCGTCCGATTGAAGCGCCGTCTGTTGCGTTGAGACCCCTATGACGTGGCGGTCCGTTGAGATACTTCCACATGAGACTTTGTGACACTTGGAGTATAGAAAAGTTTATTTTGGTGCGTATCCTCCTGAAGATGAGAAGACAGAGTGTGGAGACATAACAGCTGACAAACCTAACAACTTCTTGACCGATTAGACTTGGAGTGATTCAACTAGCCCAGTGGGGAGCGACCGATATTTGGCAGCAGACCCATGGTGGACGGAGCGCCTAGTAGTTGGCAGCAGACCCTCGGTACTTGACAGGAGGAGTACATCTGTAGGCTATAGGGGGAGCACCCGATATTTGGCGGCAGACCCACAGCGGACGGAGCGCCCAGTATTTGGAAGCAGACCTGTGGTACTCGATAGGAGGAGTACCTTAGCAGTCTATGGTTAGTGAGAAGCACCTCGGTGTCGTGACAGGCCCACTGTACCTGATAGAGGGGGATTCTCCAGAAGCTGTGGTTTTGATAATGAAAATCCTGGTTTGAGCTGAGACAATGACCTTTGTGTTTTCCTCATGATTGAGATGGGTTACTTGATAACATAGGTATATGTATGAGCATATACCTAAGTAATGGTTATCCGTTGAAATCATACTTTGTGGTTTATCTTTGTTGAATTTTGTGAGACCTTGAAGATCTTGGGGTCCCTACTGAGTATCGTTATACTCACCCCTGCACGAGAAATGCCCCCACCTCATTGTGTTGGATGAAGACGACGAACAACGCTGACGGAGGCCGAGAGCGCCAGGACTGGATGGTACCCAGAGGAGGACCATACGACTTATCAGTACACGGTGGAGTCCGACATACATGGAGTTCTATGGAGGCCATCTGTACCTACCCTTCAGGTAGGAACCCCAGAGGATGATCCATGAGTTGCTTTCACCTAATATCTGTTTGTCCCTTTTTCAGTTGTACTTGTTTCCAGTTTTATTTTTACTTTACAGTTGGGCTTGTATTCTGGCCCCCCTTTACTTTCAGTATTATTGTTATACATATTTTATTTAGTGTTTGCTTCCTCTTGTACTCTGGTTGTGTGTGTTTATGATTTATAAAGGCAATGCCTTCCCGGTTTTATGGATTTATGCCTTTGGTGCTAGTCGCCAGCCCCTGGCCTATGGAAGGTGGGCTTGGGGTAGTCACGATACGAGCCCTGGGGGTCGGGTCGTGACATGCCATGTGTTTATATCCAATATAAATCTAAATTTACATCCAATGACCAACATTGGATTTAATGATAAAAATATAATACAATTATAGTGTAAATAAAATTAATAAGATAATCATACAATATAAATAAATTAGAAGAAAATCCGTTATGAATTAAAATGTAGTGTTTTCACTATTCACTGAAAAATGAATTTCATCAGAAAAAACTGAAATATTAACCAAGTTAAATTTTGATGTACCAATTTCAAATAATATGTTTATTACATCTCATATAACACAAAATGTTTTCAAAAACAATTTTTAAAAAAGGTTGGCCATCAATTGGTAAAATTTTATTTATTTGAAAAATAATTCTTTTTTCTAAAAAAATTAATTTGTTTTTATCTCATGTTCAAGAGAATACATAAGATGAATATTAATGTTATATAAAATTAAAAATGTTGTTAATACGATTCATAATGGAAAGTTTATATCTCATTAAATAATAATATTTTATTAATATATCATTGTTTAGAAAAACTCGGTATTTCTGACAGCGCATGATATCGAGGAAGGTCGCTCTTGCGTGTAACACAATCCAAGTTAGTGTTGCGTATAGTTAATGCTTCCATTTGTGTTTTTTATAACATTATCCAAAAACGGATCATTTATACATTGAAAAAAATTTATATGCAGTGTTGCTTGTATCGTAAACCAACTCAGTGTTGTGTGTAACAAACAATAAGTCAGTTTAGTGTTAAAGGAATATTTGACTTAGTGAATTGGAAGATATAAATGAAAATTTTAATTTAATAAAAAAAAGGTCCATAAAACATGGGGTGTTACTCATAGACCGTGGTATTGAATAAAAAATACATATTAAATGAAAATTGTTACCCCAATCATTAATCCTATTCATAAATCATTCTATGTAAAATGATGTCTTGTAATGAAATTGTATTATCTTAATTAAACTAATCAAGAATAATCCAAAAAATTAATAAGTATTATATCTATAACCCATATCCCTATTATATCATAATTATAATAAAGGGTTAATGTCATTTATGAATACAAATATCAAAAAAATATCTTTAAAAACATTATTGAGGAAAATATCCTTTTCATTTCGAAAATCACCTTAAAAAACATAGAATTTAAATAATATTTGGAAAAACCATTTATTTGAAAATAACATATTAAATAAAAAATATAAGTATAAATGTAATTATTTTCATGATGGCATCTTAATCGATACAATCCATTTAATTTAAAAATAATATTCATTTTTCCTTGATAAAAGTATTGAATATTTCATCATTAAAAAAATAATAAGTACATTCATTAAAAAAATTTCAAAAAATAAAAACATGGATATAAATGTAATTAATAAATAATTTTGAAGAATGATTAAAAATAATAAATAGTTTTAGAATAAATGTTTTTATAAGAAAACAATTTTTTGACTAATGATAATAATAATTTTTTATTTTTTTTAAAAACATTTCTCAATTATTTACAAAATCTGTGTTTAAAAATTGTAATTTTATTTGAAAATATTATAAATAAACATATTATATGAAACATAATGAGTTGTGGTTTGGATAATAATATATCATTATTGGATGCATAATCATGAGCCACCCCATTAAATTATAATATTGTAACATAAAACCCTTACACCTTTTGTATCATTGAATTGTAAGACCCATTATTGAATGATACCTAAATGGAAAGTAAATAAAATTAATTATAAGTATAATAATTATTAAATACATTAATGATAATTATAAACACCACCTAAATGAAATAGGTGGTGAATATGGAATGTGTCTCACATAAGTAAAAGAGTGAGACATAAATCCCTTACCTCACAATTCCAGATTGATTCACAATCATTAACATCCTGAATAGTTGTTTTAAATATGTTTTTAACTTAAATAAGAACTATATTAAAATTTTTTATTTCAAATTTGATCCTTTTAAAACATCTTATTATCCAATCATTAATAATCATTCAATATGTACATTTTTTCAGGTGTTAATTTCATTGTTTTTTTTCAATAAACCGAGTGAGAATGAACATATTAATGAGTTTAATTATATCCATAATAAGAATCATGAAATTTTAATAATATTTTAAGACATATTTTTCTTTTAAAACTAATTCTAAAATATGGGTATGAAAAATTATATACATTATCATCATGGAGATGATAGGTTGTACCTACTCATGAGTAAAGATTCAATTTTCCAATTATAATTATGGAAACAAGATAAGTAATATATAATATATATTTAATGAAACTAATATCATATATACCATATTATATATTTATGTATATCATCTATGTGTTTTGGGGATTAAAGATAGTCAAATCGCTTTGTGAAGGTGGTAGTCCATACATACACAAACAATGTTATCATGATTACATTAGTGGGATTGTTGTAAAGAAGGTGATATATTAATTTTAAATTATGATCAATATTTCATTAATATCATAATTATATTTTTAATATCTCATATTATTGTTAACATTATCATGACCAACATCCATTTGATGTTGTATTTAATGAAGAATCTCAACGCATCTGAGGCTGTAGTCTGTTGTACACATGAGAGACCTAATATTATCTCATATGGAATATAAGGTAAAATATATATATATATATGATAAAAATACTTAATATGAATATTTTTTCCAATATAATTAAAATAATTTATATCCATCTTCATTTCATACTGTGAAATGTGTTAATGGATGACCAAATGACATCAGTTCAGAAGGTGGTAGCATATCGTACACATGAGCGATGATTTATTAACACATTTTAAGGAAGTGGAGTTGGTTATAGGAAATTAAAATATTATAAAAATAATTCTGAACATGTAATATAGGGTGTATTTTATATCATAATGGAATAATAATAATTCAATAAAGGTGGATAAATAAATAAAATAAAGAATCTCATTCAAGAAGATTGCCTCCTCTTCCGATTTCATTCTTAGGTTTTCACAAAATCCTTAACATGTTGGATTTTTTACCAAAATATTTGTTTTATGATTATAGAATATAATTTGGGAAAATATTTTGACATGTATTTAATGAACCATATTTGTTTTATGGTTTTAATAAGATAAGATAGGGTGGACATTATAAGTTAGTTCAGGGGAGTACTTGTATTTTTATGGAATGACTAAATCATACCTACATTTTTTCATGAAGATACATTCACATATTGTACATTATTTTACCTAGAATATATAAGGTAGACATATGTTGATAAAATGGTTGTTTGAAAAGTTTCTAGTTCATTTTTATCCATTATCATATTTTTTTAAACCCCAATAAATTCATTTTTACCTTATTACTTAGTAAATAAGTTATATTATTTTTCAAATTTATATTGGCCAAGAAATAATTTGAACTTATAATAAAATTTAAATAATGATGATTCAAATATGGGTTATTTTTACCAAATTAAATTCATAAAAGTAGAAATATTTAATTTAAATTTAATCCCATAAATATGATGATAAATACATTTTTAAAGAAAATATGTCCAATTGTTGAAAATGTTTTTAATTCAAAATTTCATATGTAAATTATTTTAATGAAATAAATTCAATTAATTAATATATATATTTATATGAACTAATTTAATTTTAAAACTAATAGAAATTGTAATTTATCATTATAAATAATTTAATCAAAAAGGAAATTTAGAAATTAAAATTTATTATATTTCACTATTTATTAAAAACAATAAAACTTTTCAGAAAAATCCCAAAAAAACCATAAGATAATTTTGATATTATGATTTACAAAATTTTGTAATTTATCATATTTTTTTAATAATATTATAAAAAATTAATTCTAATTTATTTTTCAAAACCATGAAAAATACTTCATTTTGAAAGATATCATTTTTCATAAAACATATCTTTTTTTAAATGGTTATTATTATATTTAATATAAATAAAGAAAAATTTAACATGTTGAATTAATATATTTTTAAATTTTACCAAATCATATTCATACATTCTATTGCAACGGGTTGGTAAAAATAATTACATGAAAACTAATATTTTAATAATATTGAACATTTCCTTTACACTTAGTGCTTCATGTAACATAAGAAACAATCAATGTTTTGTTAAATGAAAGATATTGGGAATATTGAATTTACATAAAAATTAAAATATTGTAATGTCTTGGGTGTCATATTTTTTTTATAACCATGATTTTGTGTGTAATATATGCAATCAAAAACAATTTTATTCTTGTAAAATATTAGGGTGTCATATTCCACCACCTTAAACAATTTTTTTCATTTATATGTACATTAGATATCAGTAAAAGAGGTTTAGACATTGGGAAATACCAATTTTGAAAACCCACATTGTACAGGGATTAATAAAATATCATCCTAATAAGAGAGTAAGAAGATTAAAAAGATCACAAATAATAACACATAACAAGGATTATAAATAAGATAACATTGGTATAAAGTGTAGATATGGACATAGTTGAAAATAATAAATAATTATAGAGTTTACTTGAGTTCATTGATCACATAAAAGAGATTGATCAATGGAATGTTAAGGGCCTTAAAATCATTAATCTATAATGATTTACAATACCATATGTTTTATTATATATGAAAATAATAAGATCACAATTTTGATTTGAAGAAAATTTTCCTAATGTTTATGAATTATTTTGCTCTCTACAAATTAAGGGAAATATAATAACATGATATCTGAATACTTTATATGCAAAATATAATACTTTGGTTATGCATTGATAAATATCAAATTCATTTATACTCTATGAAATGAATATCCTAAAATGATTTTTTAGGCCTGAAGCACTAAAATTATTATCTAATGGATCGTAAGATCCATAATTTGATGATATGCCATTCATTTTATAACTAGTTATTATTATAAGAAAATGGATAGAAAGGGTTATCCAATATTTAGAAATTGTCATAAGTTGAAGTAACACATGAATCTCTAAATCATCATTCAATATTCATCATAAACTAATTCATAAAGGGTTAACCTTATAACCCTTTCAATATGTTAAGATTAAAAACATTATAATGAATGTTACTAAATTTCAAAAATGAACTTATCATTAATTTTTTCCTTTTTAGTTACTACTATACAAGTTAAATTATTTATAACAATCATCTATTTATACCTTAATCATTATCTCATCATTAAGAACATATTAAGGATTATACTTCCTTCAATCATGTTTTATTAAATAATATCAACCATACACTAAATCATTTTTATTCATCATTATACCAATAAAAAAACATTCAATTCCTTAAAAATAATAAAATATGGTCCTTATATATTTCATTATAATTATATTCAATACATTACTATAAAATTTCTCAAATGAAATAATTCTTGAATAAAAAAACAAGCACATTAATCATTCCTCTTCATTTGTGGGAATATAAAAATATTCACCTTGATCTCTTTGATATTTATATCTTATTTTTCTTGATACTTAGGGAACTAATTTGTGTAGTACCCCATATCCTTAGGGTTAACGAATTTAACACTGGAAAATTATTTCATTCCCACAAAATCACGAGAATGGTTGGATTTTTCTAAAAAATTGAGGAAAACTTATTTTACCTTTAAGGATGTACTAAGGTGTTTCCTTCCACAAGTATCACATGATAGATAATCATTATTTACATTCATACCATTATCATAATTTTTCTATTCCTACTTCTTCTTCTCTTTCTTCCCACTGAATTCAAAATACATGTATAATTATTTATCTATTTTGATAGAACATGAAACAATTTCTTCATTTGATGAAAATATTTGGGAGATTAATAACCTTCGTAGGATTTTCTTAAAACCATAAAATAAATGGATAATATACTTATTTGGATTACATATATTGCTTGTAGATTTATATACTGACCTTGTAAATTTGGATTAAAAATCATTATAATTTTTCTCTTCTGTATATCCTAGACTCAAGAACGTCCTTTCCAAATCCTCTATTTTCACAAGAGAAAAATATTTTTCCAATAATATTACCTTGAAATAATTATAATACTTTATTTCTAATTCATACTCATCACTGGTGTTTTGAATAAACAAAAACTATTGATCCAAATTTTTCTAAGAGATTATAAATGTCCATGATAAATTTCTCAAATTCCATACTTCCTTGAGAAATAAATAAATTCTCTAAGGAACATATCCATTGCTCAGTCAATAATGGATTTGTAGTCCCATTTAATGATCAGTGTTCATGGTGCATGAATTTGTATAACATTGTTACAACATGTGGTGTATAATTAGACATATACATACAGTAAAAGGTATTACTATTATTATAAGACATATAACCCAATATGGTTATAATTTGATCAATCTCAACTGTAATGCCAACTAAATTTTTTAATCTTTTACAGTTGATAAATCCTTATATGTATTGTGTGTATTGATATGGTTATAATTCCATTTTTAGGCTCCCTTTTAATAAATTTAATACAATAGATTCGATCATATCATTTTGAAATAGAATTTATAACCCCAACAATATTGAAACAAAAAACATAAATGTAGCACCATATAGTTTTGAAAATAAATTTGATATTAAATTTAATTAATAAAACACTATGTCTTTGTGAATCAAAACTTTTTTTTCATTTATACCCATTAAGAATTTTTTTATACCTCTGTGTTTCAATTTTTGAAAAATATATATACACATTTGGGATCAAAAAGTTATTTAGATTCTGATAGAATCAACATACTTTTTTGTAAATAGTAACTTGTCCCTTGGGAAATGTAATTTACTCTTATGAATTGTAATATGAACATTATGAATAGTAAACTCACCCATATAATTATGAATAAATTTTAGGCACCTTATAAATGAGAGTGAATATTTTTAAAATTAATGGCTATGTTATTGTATTTTTATGAGTACTAAATATCTAATAACAATATTGAATTAATAAATATATTTAGTATAAAATTTATTTTCATAAAATATATTAATACATAAATATTTTATTTTACTATGATTTGATGATAATTTTATGCATCCTTATTTAATTTATTAAAGTGTTATAATTTCTGTTTTAAATTTGAAATCTATATTTTTCAAGTAAAGAATGATTTTATGTAAAAATTATATATCAAATATTTAAAGATCATTTTGAAAAAATGGTGAATTTTTTTGAATTCTATACTTCAAATAATGGTTATGGTTAATTTTTGGGTTTTTTATGAAATACTCAAATTTATGGTCTATAGTGAAATTTGATAATTTAATAAATATGCTAAATAAATGAATTTATGCATCCTGCATGAGTCATTTCTGATTGAAATGGATATTGAAAATAATTCACAGGTACTTATTACTATTTTAGTCATAAGAATAATTATTATTTAATTTATTGATCCAAAATAATTAAATAATGATTAAAATAATGTAAAACCCCTCCCCTCCTCAACTATATATACAACCCCCACCCCCTCTTCATTTCACACCTCTCATGCTTGGATCAACTCCTATTTTTATCCAAATACTCTTCCCTAGTCCATTCCCACGTCCATGAGCTCTTGGTCTTTCTAAAAGGCCAAAACCCCTTCACATAGAAAGATTCTCAAGGAGGTCTATCCAAGAGGTAAAATCCACTTCCATTTTCATTTATTTGATTTTAATTTTCCTTTAATTTATTATCCTTTCATAAAGAACATTGTCAAAATGGTCATGATAACTCTAGTATCATCTATATACTATAATGACATAATGTTAATGGAATATCCTTCCTCAAACTATTATCTGCCTGTCTTTTATTTTATAAATGAAATCACTGTCTGGAGGTCTCGATTTACAACCTTTGTGGATGGTGAAGATTCATTCATAAAGTTCTTATTTAAGACAATTAAGGAAACCATTTTAATGGTTTTAGATATTTTAAAATGTATAATATAACCCTTTTTATGTTTTCTATGAACCATATTTAAGTAACATTAAATTATAAAACAAAATGAGTTCGTTGTAATCAATAGTTGTCGTAATAATCAAAATGTTTATCACTAAATGTATTACCTAACGATTCATCATCATAATATTTAAAAAAATTATATATATAACCATTTACACTTAATGTTTTTCATAAATAACATGAAATTACAATTTTGGAGAATTATACACATTTTACATGAACTCCATTACTTATAATCAAGAAAATCAATCACGAAATCAATGAAAGAGACACCCTAGAACAACAAAATTCAATCATATTACTTATCAATAAAGAAATAAATGAGAAAAATTAAAATAAATTTAATAATTTAGGAGAATATAATATAAATAAATAATTAATTATTGAATTTAATTTTATTATCCAGGTTGTTAAGGACAAAAAATAATACATTCAGACATAAGTTAAGGGGTTTCACTCAAAACCTCCATTGTCATTCAGGATAATCATTATCCCTATTAATCCCATTTAAGATATGTATTTTAAAATATAATTGAGCTTAATAATCTATGAATGTATACTAATTAAATATTTATATATAAATGATCTTAAGAGAATGAAACATAACCGTTGATGTTATACTAGTTGAATAGTTTCATGGTTTATCAATTGCTAACACCATGAAGAGGGAATAAATTATTCCAGACATCTGAATCATATTGTGAAGCCCTCGACCATGGTTTCTGAAATTACTACGATAATGACTCTACCAAAATCCAATTATATTTTTCTCATGAGACCTACTGATGCTTGGAGGGGCTATAGAGGGTCCCACCCATCACTTTTTATATCCAATTCGTTTGTCATATGAAAGGGGATAAACATAAACAACATGAACATAGGAAATAAAATTCCATAATCTATAAACCTAAACACTAATTATTATGAGTAGGAAAGTGAATGGTATCAATGTAGCACATCCACACTTAAACAGACAATAAACCATTTAATAAAATACTATAGATGAAATACATGACATATTAAACTCAATAAGACATAAAAATCATAATAGGATATATGTATCCCCAAAATTTTAATTATATGAACCATAAAATACATTCATGGATATTATACAGACTTCATAAATGAAATATGCTATGAGTATGGAATGTGTCTCACCAAAGTGAAATGTGAGATGAAAATCCCTTACACCACATTCTATTTCCTTGAAAATTCATTAACCTCTTGTATAGTGGTTTTAAACAAGTTATAAAATTACTTCATAATTATATAAATAATTATAATATATTATGTGTTCCTTTTATAACATTTAATAACCTTTTCATTAATAATGATTCATTATTTTCATTGTTTCGTGTGTCAATTTCCATATTTTCTTATGAATTTTTCCCATTAATTATCACTTTTATTAAAATATTAAATAGATTCATCATATGAATAATAATAATCATGAAAACATATTCAAATTATTAAATAATTTAAATTTTTTAAGCAGCTATAAAATGTGTTTATAAAAAATTGATGTATGTTATGATCATATAGACGGTAGGTTATATGTACACATGAGTAACATTTCTACATTATAATGATCATTATAGAAATTATTTAATAAAAATATAATCATCATTGATTAAAAATAATAGAAGAAATTCCATATTATATAAATATATATATTATCCATTGTGGTGTGGTGATGAAAAATCGAGTCTCATTGCTTCATGATGTTTGAAGTCTACACATAGATGAATGATGTTTCCGTCATTAAGTGAGTATAAATGTAATCACTAAATTTATATGTTATCATTATATAATAATATATGTAACAATTATGATAATATATTCATTTATACCACATATGGTCATTAAAATTATCTTTACCACCTTCCAAGTGAAGCATTACTAAAGGATGAATCACATCGCTTCGTGAGGTGGTAGTACACCATACACACAATGACATTATCATATCATATATGTAATGCAATGATAAATGGTATATATGATATTAGCACAAAATATAAATAACTTCATAATAAAAATAATATAAATACATTAGAACCATCATCATACCAACTGTGAAAGATGGTAATGGTTTAATGAATGACATTGATTCATGAGGTTGTAGTCAACCGTACACATGAACAATGACATTTAAACCAATGTGATGGAAATGGTTATTGTTGTAGGTCAATAAATTATTATAAAACTATCCATAATATGTAATATAATGTTTTTATTATATTATAAATCTATAATAATAATTTTTGAATATGAATAAGTGAATAAAAAATCCCTATTTAAAGAACATTACCTCTTCTTTGGGTATCCTCATTAGGTTTTCAGTGAAGAAATCCTTGTTAGGATTTATTCAAAAAAATTAGGAATAAAGGAAAATATGAGAGAATTATGAAAGATATTTCTTAATTTACTTTCCAACCCATAGAGAATTTATGGTTTTAAGAAGAGACTGTTGAGGTGGCCGTTTATAAGCGAGGTGAGTGATATAATTGTCTTTTCTGAAAGGATTCAATCATATGCTCCTCTATAACATAAATAATATATAAAATTGATTAATTATAGATCTTATAAGTTATATGGTGGATATAAGTATAGAAAATGTGTTTCATACAATTTTAGTTAAAATTTATACCCATATATTCTTAGTTTAACCACAAAAAATCCATTTTTACATTAACCATGGTAGTTGAATTTAACAATTCAATTTTGTAAAAAATATTTTTACCATTTAAAAAATTATTAATTATGATGATTCTAAATAGTGAACCATTTTTTTCAAATTAAATTCACAGAATTTGAAATTTTAATTTAAAATTATTCTCGTAAATGCATCGAGAAAGCATTTTTTAATAAATAAATATGTTAAAAATTTACAATGTTTCAATATAAAAATTCAACATGAAAATAATTTAATTTACATTAATTTGATTAATTATTATATAAATGTAAAAAAATTAATTTCAAAAAAATAAAAAACAAAAAACATAATTTAATATTATATATAATTCTAATGAAAATGATGGTTTCAATTAAAATTTATTATTTTTCTATATTCTTCAAAAAAATGAAGCTTGTGAGATTTATCTAAAAATATCACCATAAGATAATTCTTATATTTTGATTTCAAATATAATGTTTATATTTTTCTATTAATTTTCTAAAAATTTTCAATATAAATTCTAAATTATTTTAATAATGCGTGACCAAACCTTCATTTAGAAAAATATAGTTTTCAGAAAACATATATTTTTTATTAAAAATTATTGATATTTTATTTGTAATAAATAATTAAAAATAAGTTATTTAAAAATTTTATAGTTTAATTATTTATTAAATCCCATTAATAACCAAAATTATAGCTGTTAGGTGATAACTGTCACATTAGATAATAATTTTTTAATGATATGTCACGTTTCTTTTATAATTGGTGTTTCATGTAATGCAAGATACACTCACAGTTTCATATAATAAAATATAATATAAAAATTGAATTTATTTATAAATATCTATATAATATTGTCTTCAGTGTCATATCTTCTTTTACTAATTGTGTTGTGTGTCGTACATGATATCAACAAGAATGTATATGTTTTAAAATTTCAAGCTGCTACATTATGTGAAAAAAGTTTTTTTAAAACACATTTTTTTCAAAATAAATGATTTTTATTTTAATTTAAAACCAGATGCTAACCAATTATTTTATTTTATACATGTGGAAAATGTATAAATGTAAATTTTAGTTATTCATATTCATACCAACTCGTTTATTTGAATTGTTATAAAATTAATATTTAAATAGAAATATTTTAGGATTTATTTAGGCTCAGTTATGCATATAGTATACTTAATGAAACATATTTTTCATTTTAAATTTTTTGTGTTTTAAATATTTCCTATATATTATGATTTTCATCCATGAAATTTTAAAATTGTATCACTATTAAATAGTATTCCATTTGATAATTAATTTGATGAAATAAAAAATTTTAATAAGCGTTAATGATGCGTTCTCCTAAACAGAGAGAAAATAAAATTAAAATTTCAACCATAATTGAATCTAAATAGATTTAAAAATAATATATCATTAATTTGAATTTAAAATATGGACTTATAACTTAATCATAACTCCCAAATAATTATGGAGGTTGTTAGAGATCATTGATCACATGAAAGTGAATGATTATGAGAATGTTAATAACCATAAAACCAAAACTAAAGTGATTTGAAAAGGACCATCGATTCAATATAAATAAATCTAATATGATAAAATTTTCATTTTAATATAATTTTCTATGATATAAGGATTTTTTTACCTTCTAGTCTAATACACCAATTGAAATATACTTACGTGGTAAGTATAATGTCACCCTGTAATCAATTTCAACCAAAATAACTTCATTTGTCCAAAATGATGAGTATTCAAGTTGATAATTTTTTCATTATTGAATAATTGTAAATTTCCTTTTACATATCATATATTCTATAAAGGAATAAAATTATAATTCCCTATATAATTAGCAAACAAAAAAATCTAAATTGTTTGAAAAACTATTATTATTCACATAATGAATGAAACTTTTAATTATGAAATAAGAAATTAATCTCAAAATCCTCATTATTAACATCTAAAGATCATAATATATTATTTAGAAAATAAAAACTCATAAAATTCACAAAAGTATTTATTTTTGAGGTTGAAAGCAACCGTTCTCATTGATTTTATCAAGTATTAATCCTTTAGAAATTTAACCTTTACCTAAAAATAAAACCAATCAATTTTAATGTCCCAAAAAAATAATTTTATTCCCTATTAATATGCAATGATAATTTATATAAATAACCCATATAATCATAAATTTATAGGAAAATGTTATATTCTTTTAAAAATTTATGCAATCCTTGTATGTTTTATGAATCTTATAACCAAATAATCATTGATAAAAATACCTAAATAATAAAATTTAGGAATCCCCACATGTAAATACATTCATTTTAATGATTATTATGACATGGGTGCCTAGGTAACTCTCATAGTTAACCTTTATAAGTGGTAATTGACACAGGTAATTCATAGGTTACCCTCAGTTTGGACAATAAACTATTAATTGATCACTAGGATATAATTTATTTCCCTTCAATCAAGACCTTATTTTCCTTAACAATTCATTTCACTATGACCCTATTTTCCACTTGTAATACATTTTATTGTTCCTTTAATAAATTATATTGGGGTTCAAATACATCATTTCAGATAATAATTAAATTGATTTGTCTTTATATCATGGTCTATGTAACTCCTTGAAATTTTAAAAGCTGATTATCTTATATGATAACATGTATAAAGAATAACAATATGTGTAAAAGGAATGTAATATCCATCGAATTTATGATATAATTAAAACTAAAAATAAATTCATTCTGTTTTAGAAAATTAAATTCATGGAATACTATGTTATCTTGTGTTACATGCAACAACATGTTTCTTTGGAAGCTTGGATTACACACAAGATGAGTTTTATCGAACAATAATATAATATTTATAATATTGTTTAATATAATTGTAAGCACCTAGCCATTGAATTGAATGGAATGAATTAGAGTAAAAAACTTATGAAATTATATATTTTACACTTATTTTGAGTTTATCTATTTATTATAAATAATTATAATATTCCATTAACCGAAACGTAACTGTTTTCAAAAAAACTATATTTTTCTAAAAGATGGTTTAATCGTGCTTATAAAGCATATTATTAATTTTAATTTTTATACTTTTATAAAATTTAAATTAATAAATTAGTTTCATTTTTTAAATCATAATATCAAAATTATCTTATTGTTAATGATTGGTATATTTATGAGAAATTTCGTTTTTCTCATAAATAATTTAAATAATGAGTTTTAATTGAAAACTTCTTTTCGTATAAAGAATTTATAATGATAAATTATATTATGAATTCATTATAAATTAAAAATAGTGAAATTATACATCTATTAAACCGATTTTTTTCATTTGAATAATTTTTATACTTAATTTAGATGTTAAAATACTGTGAACTTTCGAAAATTTTCACATTAAAAACATGCTTTCTCATCCATTTTGTATGATTATTTTTAAATTGAAATACTCTACTTCATGGAAATATATTTGAAAAAATGGATTCAATATATATAATACAAATAATTTATATTATTTAATAATGTATGTTTAATTTTTTACCAAAATTGTTTATAAAATTTTTTAAAATTAATTACAACAATTACGGAGAAAACCAGTTTACTTAGTGGGTAAATATAGAAAATAAGTTGTAAAAATGACAGAAAATATGTCCCAAACCCCTTATGTGGCCATATTTTGAACCTATACATTATTTTATCAAGAATGGATCATTATTGATTTCTAGTGACCTGAGAAAAAAATCAGTGGAATTCACTCTTTCAACAAATTCGAAGGGTTCCACTCACCCCACTTATAAAAGGAAGCACAATCCCCTCTCGATTTCACAACAATAAACCATTATTGGTCATATAGTACAAACCCAAATCACTCCCAAATCTATATAACAATATCCTATAAGACATATTATCAGAATAAATCCACCATTAATGGTTTAGTGAAAACCTAAGGAAGGTACTCGAAGAATAGATAATGCATTTCTAAAATCCTTTTTTATTAAACTCACTCAATTTATATTATACCATGAATATATAATAGAATCAGAATATTCCATATAATGATATGTTTTATGTTAATGATATGACCTAAAATATCACGAACATCCATCAAATGGGTTATGAAATATATTTTCGTGTGCACGACAGTCTACCTTCACTCGAACAGATGCCATTTTTTTTTCATTTCCACATTTCATGGATTGTACTAATGATACATTTAGTGCTTATATTATATATATACATATATATGATATATATTATTTTACTAATCTTCTATAAATATTATATAATTCATAACATCATTCTTTATATATTTTGAGAATAAAATGATGTTTCTTGTTTGTACGGTGGACTCCCACCTCACATAATGATGATATTCAATAATTATTTACATGGAATATATTAATGGTGGGTTTTTATGGTCCTAAAGTTTTTCAGTTATGTATATCTCTATTTTTAACGAATATTTTTGATCAGTTGTGTTTTTTTTCAAGAGATTCTATCATTTGAATAAAGCCATTCATGTGTTCAAGGAAACATGAGAAGAATTAGAGAGAATTTGTGATGAGAAATTTTTTATAGAAAATTTCTCAATGTTCATGGATGTATGATTGAATGAATTAAAATTGTCTAGGTACAAATGGGACTAGTGTTTCATTGGTTATTGTGAATTTTAGAGACATTAAAAGATGTTCATTTTATTTAAAAGGAAAAGGCCTAAAAAATCATATGTAGACCATTAAACATCGTGTAAAAATATTAAAAATCATGTAATTGTTGGATGGATTTAATAAAATAAACACATGGTGAATATATGTTCATAATATTTCATGAAAAACATTTAGAAGATGTGTAATCACATTAAACAATGTGTATATTCACAACCCTCTATTTTAAACATGTTGTAATGATGAATTCTCAATTTTGTTTCAACTGCACCAATGCTCTTTATGACCATAGGGCTTTATCCAGGTGATTCGGAGTTTCCAAAACCACTAATTGATGCCCCTTGTTTTGTAAGATATCACTAGAAAACCTTTTTTATTAGGTTTCTTCATTATCTTCCATTATCTCCAACCATTAAGGTGAAATCATTTGACCAAATGACTTGTCAATTTTGATCATGATCCATTTTGATCTAGGATCCTATTTTGAACCATCTTCACCTTCATCCACATGGGATAATTCCATTGGAAGTGTTTTTTAATAATCAGTTAAAGGCAGAGTGTCTAAATCATAACCATTTGGTTCAATAATTCCTAGTATAATGAAATATTGTGATTTCATAACGGTTTTGTGTTCCCAAAATGATTAAAAAATGAATGGAATTATTCCGTGAAGTAATTTGGTTTCAAATTTCTTTTTAATTGGAAGATATATTCCTATGGGGTGTGAGAACCTAACATATAATTGAATTTTCAAATTGATTAATGTATGTTTACAATGACATGTGACAATGGTTTATTTTTTTATATAATCCATAAATTGTTTCTTATTTATTATTTATATAATTTTTAATAAATTTTGAATTAAATTTCATGTGACTTATGAAAGAAGAATAATAATTCTCAGAATTAGACATAGATAGCTTTGATGTGATATTATTATATCCATGCTATTAGACATGGATTATGTTCCATGTTGTAATGCTTGTATATTGGGCTCGTACCTAGCACATATATACATGTATGTGGTAATGATGATAATGATCTGTCTTGAACCAATCCAATGATGTAATGTTGATAGAGAGCTGGTTATTCAAAGACCCATGCAATAATTTTGATATGGATTTACTAAACATGATTTAATAATTATAGGTTTTTGAATAGTATCGTTGTGATTATAACATTGTTATATGGTTTCGGTTTTCATGGTCGTAATACATGATAAAGGATACTATATCATGGATTCGAAGAAAGTTATTTTACCTTTGGTTATATTGTTTTTGTTGGAATGGATGTATGACATGCTCATCATTATTATAGAATGGCGTCGAAGCATCTGACTTTACCTTGGTTCTATGGTTTTGGTTGGAATATTAATAAAACATGATCACATATATTCCTTCATGGATCTGAAGAAGGTTTTTTCTCTATTTCATTAATTGATAATTAATTAATACAAATGATTATCAATTTATTACATACACATCCTATCAAGATGGTTTTTAGAAATAGTGGTGTCGACCTAATGATTTATACTCACGCCAAATCCCTGGTGTCATTTGGTACCCGAGACGATTTCAAGGATATAATTTTCGAAGTGGGAAACAAAATTTATTGTAGATTGATTGTTTTAAAATGTGCTAAAGTTTAGAGATGGGAATGATGTTGGGTTCAGGACCCAATACACTGTGTCTTTTATTTGAGTCTTGTAGTTTTTTCTTTTGTTTTTATATCATGACATTTAGTTACCCTCTAATTCATAATTACATAAAAATTTATTATTAATTGGTTTAATTTTCTATAATTTTGTATATTTTAACTTTGTGTAATTAAATTGATTATTTTATTTCTTTTATGATCTATTTCTACTCTTATGACACATTATAAAAGTGGGAATAGTCTACCTACTAAATAATTCACAAACCCAATGCATGTTTGTAGCCTCATCAGTATGGGGAGTTACGTTTGAGGTCTCGTAACCAACCCTTTCTATCCACATGAGAGAGTTATATATTTGGGGATGTTAAAATTGTTATCAACGGGAAATGAATTATTTTATTTTTCCTGACAGTTTTAGAAAGGAATAAATGAGATTAGGATACGTCGATACTTGGTAATGATCTAGCGCATGTGAGTAGCTAACCCTTGTATGGGAAAAAATCCATGTTCCCATGGATGGGATGTCTTACATGTTATATTCTTGTCACACATGATGTTATATCTCCTTAGGAGACTTAGATGTTGTGTGATGCTATTTTTGAAGGTCTATAGAATACCATCAGAGGGGATGGTTGAATTAGGGTGGAATATTTTTCTTATAATATGACAGTTCTTGTACCCAAGTTAATAGGAGTATATTAAACCTTTCAGATCAGAATGAGTAGTAAATAAAATATCACATGAATAATGGTAACACAAAAGTTTTACATGGTTCACCACTAAGGGATAGTACAAGGAGAATACACCAAAAGTGTGTCAGACATACATAAATACACTAATATCCACTAGTATTTTCGTACAAGAGTTTAGATATAATCACTATATGTTTGAAAAAATACCTTTACAATATTTTAGGGATAGATCACTACATCCCTTAGAATACATCTAATGACTATGTCTAGCTCAATACCTTGGGAGAGATTCACAGACAGTCTATGTAATTGTTAAACCCTTAATTTTTATTAATCAACACATCCTCTAATATAGATATAAGATATTTTTTAGTCCCAATTTTACCCATAGATTAAATCCAATTTTCCACACAATGTTAGTTCAAGAACTATTCTTCCATGCACTAGTGTACTTCCTCTGTGAGCTATGATACATAGTGTGGCATGAGTTCTTCATGGAACACCTCTTCCTCTGTAAACTGCCTCAGTTGGCCGCCACTCTTCCATGGACCGTTCCTCATCCATGGATTGCCTTTGCTCCAAAAAAAAATCTATTTTTTCCATAGACCAACTCTCCTTATACAAATAATTATACCCTCGAAGGAGATAGAGTCCCGCAAAACATCATACATGAAATACCTTCACAGACCACAATTCATTTCATGGAATCCTCCTCGTGAACTTCTTATCCTCTACAGAGTTGTATTCTTACAAAACACTCTGGACATAACCAAATTTATCCTATATTTCTAATAAAAAACTATCTCTTTATTGATGGGATTTGTGGTCCTTATATAGGAAAGTAGATCCAAAAATATTTTTAATCTTATTAATATAAACATTCGATGTGTTACAAGCTTCACCACATACTACTTCTCTTATGAACTATTTTTATCTCTGTGATCCACGTACTACCTCTCTTAATTCATGAAGGCTGATCGCTTCAATGAATGAAGCCCTTTAATAATATTCAAACAACTATCTCATTTCAAAAAATGATGATCCAAACCATGTAATATAATCCTTACACGTACCATTTTCCCCACATGAACCACAAGAGTGCTCACAAAATGTTTTCCCTTTGTAGCTGGAATACCACGCTTCACGGTCCACATAGTACTGCCATGAAAAATACACCCATTTCCCAAATTTCATCTCATTTCATCCTACACAAAAAGATTAATAGTCTTCCAAACTCCATGATACTCAATGTAGGTATTATTAACAAACAAAAGCCATAATAATTTTTTTTACGAAGAACAACCCTAGTTCCAAAAAAACCCATTTTGTTTTTTGATGGAAATCTATATATAAATTCAATGAATCAGTAGCTGCAATCAAAACATGATATTCGTGAAACTAATAATACAACACTCTATGTATATTTGAGAAAAAATAAATGCAGAAAACAAGAGGATAAGAATGAATTGGGTTCTTGCCTATTTGAAATCATGATGATGTACAATCTATTTGTCAAAAACCTACAACCTAGAAAATGATATTTTTAATTATCCCTTGATGTTCCTCAACTATCTTGTAGCCACTCTTGTCTCCTATAACCTCATAGTATAGAATTTATCAATTCTACACCATTGGAATGAAACACAAAGAACATGTTATTGACCATGTGGAGCACAAAAAACACTCCCCCTGATCGTATCTCCCTAATAAACCTACATTACAATGTCAAAATACAAAAAAAAACACATTTTGGGATATGGGGCCTAATATAAACACCTATTGCACTGTGAGGTGGTTGAACACTAAGATTCAACTAATGCTTCTCAAACACATGTGCTAATAATGTCTTGGTCAATATGTCCACCACTTTATCTTCAGTTCAAACATGATATATATAAATCATGATTTGTTAAAATTTTTACTTGATAATGTGATATCTATTTTCAATTTGATTTATACAAGGATGCTGAACATGATTCTTTGAAGATCAATTTCACTCTTTTTATCACAGTGAATCAACCTTGGTTGTTTCCCCACATCACCAATATCAATCATTTGTTGCATCATACAATCTAGCTGAGTGAAGGACTTTGTAGTGGATATATATTCATCTTAAGTAGTTCTGAGAGAAGTTATTTCATATTTCATAATATATCATCCCAAACATTTTTTCCCATAAAAAATGCTCCAACCCTTGTGGAATTTCAATAAAACACATCTCAAGACCAGTCAGCATTAATTAATGCAATGGTTCATTATCTTCTTGTGCATCAATGAGAAACCCATAATAATTAGTGCCATGAATGTAACTCATGATTTTTTTATCTACATCCATTTGTTATTCCTTTGGATTACATTGACAATGGTCCACAAATCATGTTTTAATGTTAATATCCAATAATCTCTCTATTATGAATAATATGATTCTAATGATTATCTTGTACATTGTGGGATCTATATAATTATCATCCTCATGATTTTCATATTTTTACCCTACCATAAGTGGATTCAACACTTTTTTGGAGTCATAGATATTGATTTTTTTAGAAACTCTCTAGGATACTTATTTGGGTAATTAAAAGTGTATTCTTTCCTCTAAGATCACTTGAATCTCCCTAAAGTATATGTCTTCCCCAATCATAGACAATTCAAATTTTAATTTCATGTGATTGAAAAATTCATTAACCTATTTGTGCCTACTTTCACTAAATATAATACCATATACATACACGAGTACCATGAACTGATCTTTCATAGAATTCTTCACATAGAGATTATGCCCCAAACCTCCTCTTTTAAATTCAAAATTCTCTAGATAAAAATACAACTAAGAGAACCATTCCAATGGTTACTATATCATACCATAATGAGTATTCTATAATCTACAATCCATCATTTTATCATTACCAATAGAAAAACAATAGGTTTTCCAATGTAGAGATTTATTTCTATAACACCATTCAAGAAAGCAGTTATGACATCCATTTGATACACATTGTATCCTATTAAAATTTACATGGATAGAAAATATATGACTAACTCATGGTTTGGTAATAAAGAAAAATTTTATTCGACATCAACACCATCAATATGTGAATATCCTTTACACACCAGTCATGCCTTATTTCTGATCACATTAACAAGTTCAACGAATTTATTCTTGAAAATACAATTCATACCAATCACATTGTGGATTTTAGGTCTCTAAACAATATCCTATGTATGGTTATTGTCAATATGATCTAACACGTCATCCATGGATCTCACTCTTAATTCATCCTTTGAATATTATTCAAATTTGGTCAGTTCCACAATTGATAAGAAGGATTATTGTTCATTATTACTCATTTTACTCATATTTGTTAGTGCTGTCCAATAACTAATGATGTTGGATTTTTCAATTTTTTACTATTTGATTTCTCCTGTGATAATCATATGAAGTTTAACCATCTATGGTATCCTATTCTGATTTTTCTTCTGAACCAACATTGTGTTGTATCCTTTGTATGTTTTATAGAACTTCCTTTACTTATTCATTTAAATCTATTCCATGTCCATTTTCTTCTACATATTTAATCACATTAGAGTAAGATCTTTTTGTGGTATTTTTAGTCTTATCAACAATTATATTAACATCACTTATTCACAAAATTCATCCAAGATTTTTATTGATGCAATTATAATATTTTATTTTCATTTAATATCTAAGGTATGTTTCTTTATTTGTAGAATCACCATATATCCTATGAATTCCTTTATTGTTTTTAATGAAACATTTAATTATAAATGAGTATAAATCAATAAGGTATTACTTCTATGCCATAACTCATATGGTGTTTTGGTTTCTCCCATATAAATCCCTATTTGATTTTGAATGTACACTACAGATTCAATAGCCTCTTTCCAGAACTGATGAAAGATAAAACTCTCACTCAAATTATTTTTGGACATATTGTGCACATGTTGAATTCTACACTCAAAAAATCCATTTTGTTGTTGTGTTCTCACATCAAACACCTAATTATGTATTCCCTATTTCTCTAGGTAATTTTGACACAGAATGGCTATGTATTACCCTACATTGTACAACTACATAACATTGATTTTCTATCAATTATCATTCACTATAATTCGTGGTATCATTTTCAGGATATCAAGGATGTAATGTTTCCTATGTATAACCATCAGACATGAAATTATTCTATAATTATTATTGAAATGAACACAATATCATTCACCATATATTCTAGAAATATTTACTAGACCACATACATATGTAAGAATGGGATCAAGAATATTTGATTCCCTTTTCTTCTTTGGAAGATATGAACTATATATTATTTTAACTTCACACAATAATCACAAGTATTTTCCTATTCACACATTATATTGGGAATATCCAGGACTATATTTGGGATAGATCTATTTTCCATGTATTTTTGATTGATGGGACCCAACCTCTAGTGCTAGAAGTTGTGTTCTTCTTCAACCATCATATGGAAAATGTCCTCTTTACTATTTACTTGATATAAGATTCTTTATATTCTAAATTCATTCATAAGAGAATTCCCTACCATTCATATGATTTGTCACCCATTTTGAATACATGTCACTATCAGTCCCGAGTCACATAGTTTACTCACACTTAGGAGATTGTGATGATATAAATCCATATAGAGAACATTAGTTTACTTCAGCTCGCTATTATCTAGTTCAATACTTCCACTAATATTGATCATCAAAGTACCATCATTATAGAACCTTAATATTTCATAAAAAATTATCTTAAAATTTTCTAATAGATATAAACTTTTATTGATTTTGGATGAGATCCACTATTAAGAATTTAGGTTCTAGTGTTCTTTGTTGCATTGATAGCAACATCTACAAGATTAGATTTCATGACTTTCTTCATTTAATTCCATGAATAATTTGATTTACTTGATGATAACGATGGTCATTCCTCACTATTTTCCATGTATATTGGTTTATCATACTCATATTGTTCTTTTGTTAGAGAAAACATGTTTATAAGAGCAACACAATTTTCTTTGTGAGTACCGACATGTCTCAAAGTTCCGTTGGTATAATTTCTACTATTCATATGCCAACAATGAATAGATTTATTGAAAAATAATATCATTTATGGAAATATATAGAAAAATAATTTATTCAATAATATTGTTGAACCCTTTGTGAGATATTTATTTTGATAATGAAAAATCGTTGTTTTTTTTATAAGTCAATTTAGTTAATTATTCAATCTATTCTAAATGTGTTAATATATGTTTAATCATGTCTACATATGTTTATCTATGAATATTTATGGTTGAATATTGACCTGTAAGTATTCCGGATTAAACATACACTTTGTGAGAATTTTATGTTTTTGACTCACCGTTAGTTATATTCTTGAGTCACTGATAGTTAAAGAAATGAGACACTGATGTGAAAAACTCATGGAAAAGTCACCGATGTGAAAAACTGATGACAACAATCACACTGATGATAAAAGTATCTCACTGATGCTGATCAAATGTCCTACCGAAGCCGATGCTGATCAAATGACCTACAGAAGCTGATGCTGATCAAATGACCTACTGAAGCCGATGCTGATAAAATGACCTACTGAAGCCAATGCTGATCAAATGACCTACCATAGCCGATGATGATCAAATGACCTACTGAAGGCGATGCTAATCAAATGACCTACTGAAGCCGATGCTGATCAAATGACCTACCAAAGCCGATGCTGATCAAATGACCTACCAAAGACGATGCTGATCAAATGACCTACCGAAGCCAATGCTGATCACATGACCTACCGATCTCATGACTCATCGATAGTCATGAAAACTGTTTGAATTTTTATTAACCGTTATTTAATTCCAACAGTCATATTTTCTTAATTTAATGCACCTGTTATTAATTAATGTTGGTTTTTGGATATCAGGGAACCGTACCTCATACTTGTCAAAAAGTAATCATTCCCTTAACTGGATCTCAAGGAATAAATATGAATATTGATTTGCAGTGAAAGATATACAAATATAAATAGATAGAGACACACAAGAAGAAGAAGTGCGTACGTGTGTGTGAAGGTCCATGAAACAAAATAAGAACTTGAAGAACACCTGTGAAAACCAGAGAGCTTAAAGAAGATCATTCACCTGGAAAAAACACTGAAACCAAGTTGCTTTGCCTTACTGAACATCATATGCACAAGGCTAAATAACTGTAGTCGGGAAGAACAACGACACTCTGTTTTGTGTCATCTTCACCAGAAAGGACTTGAATAACATATGCAACAAACAAATGAGTCTAGAGCTCATATGAAATCACTTAGAGAATTCTAAACTCATTATCCATTTATTTCCTCTGTAGTATAATTTTGTATAAAATTTTCAGTAGTGTGTGTGCATCTGTCTATTTAGACACACACTGACTCCAGGGCTGAACTGGAGGATACTAAATCCCCACACCAAACTTTTTACACCTTTTTGTATCCCACTGTGAATTTTGGAAGAGGTCAAGTGTGACCTGGATAGCCTGAGTGATGTAATTGTTGTTTACCCACGTAGAATTGTGGTAAAGGTCTAAGGACCAGAACAGTCCAAGTACTATTGTAAAACCTCGATCCATTGTGTGGATCATAATTCATATAAATAGTTTGAGAGGTCTAAGTCTCAGTTTGAGACTCAACCTCTTGTTTTAAAACTGCTATGCATTTTTACGTTTTTAAAAATATTTTGAATGTTCCGCAAATAAGTAATTTAAATATAAATATATTTTAAAGTTTATCTGATAGTTAAACTAGAAAGTGCCAATAACTATTGTAAATCAGTAAGTTAGTTTCAAAAGCTAATTTAATATTCTGATTAAATTAACTGAGAACTAATCAATCTATTTAGAACCTAACTAAACCTTTACAATATTAAAAATTCACTACAGTTTAACTTGTTATTTAATTTGGATGATTTTTATATAATGTTTTAAATCATAAATTTTAATAGGAACTCAATTCACCCCACTCTTGAGTTTTCCTATGGGACAACATTTGGTTTCAGAGACAATAAAAGTTTTCAAAACTACTCTGTTTTCAACTATGATTTTAGTTGTATCTTAAAGATCTTAAAATTTATATTATTTCTAAATCTTTATTTCTTTAAATTTTTTGCTTCAAATTAGTCATTATGGATAATAGACTTGAAGTGGTTGCTACCAGTAGACCACCTTTTTTCAATGGTGTCAATTATGCTCAGTGGAAGATTAAAATGAAAATTAATTTAGAGAGCATGGGTTTTGATATCTCGACGGCTATAGAATCTCAATATAAAATTCCCACTTCTGTTAGAACTACTTGGGATGAATCCACCTAGACTGCTTAAAATAATAAATTTAAAGCTATGAATGCCTTATATTTCTTTTTAGGAGATGAGGAATTCAATAGGATATCTGCTTGTAAAACTGCTTTTGAAATTTGGGATACTTTAGCAGTTTCCCTTGAGGGAACAACTAATGATAAGGAAATGAGATTTAATACCTACACTATTAAGTATGATAATTTTAAAATGAAGAATGATGAACCTATTTCTGACATGTATCTCTGGTTAAACGAAATTGTAAATACAATAAGCTTACTTGGAAAGTCTATTCCAACTAAGGAGCAGATTATGAGAATACTCAGATGCCTATGAGAAAGATGGAGAGGCACATCAGTTTCAATTATATAATCTTGTGACTTTAGTGCTTTGCCTATTAAGGAAGTCATTGATAAATTAATGATTTATGAAGAAGAACTGAAAGTAAACAAGGAAGAAGATAATGAACCGAGGAAGAATTATGTAGCTTTCAAGACTTCTGCTTCAAAAAATAAGGACAGAGGGAAAATTCAAAGTGAAAGTGATAGCTCAAGCTGTGAAGAAAGTGCATCAGAAAGTGATGCTGATATGGCTTAGATAGATAGATGATTTAAGAACTTTTATAGGAAGAATAAGTTTTTCAGAAAATAAAACTATAGGGGAAAGTATGAAAACAAAGTTCATAGGATGAAAGATTGGAATGGGACTGAAAAGTGTGATGACATAGTCTGCTATGAATGAAAAAGGAAAGGGCATGTCAATGACGACTGTCCAAAATTAAAGTTCAAGAAGAAATATGACTATAAGGAAAACCAATATAAGAAAGATATGAAATAAATATGGAGTGATTCAGAAGATAGTTCAAGTGATTGTGATTATACTCAGGATGAAAAATCTCAAAAATCTTGCATGTGTTTCATGAAAAACACTTCTGAGGTAATATCAGATACTCCTACTTTAAATTCTTATTACTCTGGAGATGATTCTGATTATGAAAACATGTCTAGTGAAGAATTATTTGAATACTGTAACATGTTAGAAGACACTTGCAATGAGCTGAAGGACAAGTATAAAACCTTAAAGAAGTATCATGCATTAGCTAGCACTAATAAATCTGCACTTGAATAAGAAAAAGAAAATAATTCTCAACTATTCAAAGAGAATACTGAACTGAAATTTTCTAATGAGAAACTGAGGAAAGATTTGGAAAAATTTACTAATGGAAAGAACAGACTTACACAAATACTAGGAAAACAAGTGGCACAAAAGGATACTACTGGTTTAGGTTATCAGCCTGGACAAAGACAGATTACAAAGAATAAATTTATTCCTAAATCTGGACAGTATGCTGCTAGTTTTAGTTTTGAAAATTCTTATTCCTCAACAAGATATTCACATAGTTATAGATCAAACATGGTTTATCTATCAAAATCTCGTGATTCTGTTAAGTATATGAGACCCACTATGAAAATAAGGGTACTAAATGTTTTGCTTGCTAACCTGTCTAGACCAAAGAAAATCTGGGTACCAAAATCATTTTCTATCTAAAATTGTTTTCTAGGAAACTTTCTTGAAATGTTCATATAGGAAGACATGGTATTTGTATAGTGGATTTTCAAGACATATGAAAGGAGACTTTTCATGCTTCAAAAGCTTAATCAAGGTTGATGGAGGATATGTCACCTTTGGTGATAAATCTAAAGGGAAAATCATCGGCCTTGGCCAAATTGGAAACATTGATTCAATTTTAATTTCTAAAGTTTTATTTTTCAATGGATTAAAATATGACTTGTTAAGTATTTCTTAGTTATGTGATGATAGTTTTAATGTTAAATTTGAAAATGATTCTTCTAATGTTTTTAATTCTAAAAATGTTTTAGTGTTTTATGCCTTAAGAAATGAAAATGTATATGCTGTAGATTTGAATTATTTAGATAAGCAGAATATTACCCATTTAAATGCTTTTCATAAAGAATCTTGGATTTGGCACAGAAGAGTAGGACACTTCCATATACATTCACATAGAAACATACTAGGATGAACTTAGTTAGAGACCTAACTAAACTTGAATTACCAGCTGATAAAGTTTGTAATCCCTATCAAAAGAGAAAGAAACATAAAATTTTGTTTAAATCAAAGAATGAAGTTTCAACTTCTCAACCTCTCAAGTTGGTTCACATGGACTTGTTCAGACATTTTAGAGTTTCTAGTTTAAATGGGAAGCACTATGTTTATGTTCTAGTAGATGACTTTTCTAGATATACTTGGGTATCATTTTTTTCTCACAAAAGTGAAGATTGCTCTTAATTTCATAAATACTCCAAGTCTGTAGAAAACCTTAGTGGACTTAAGATTAAAACATTGAGAAGTGATATTTGACGTGAGTTTAAAACCATGATTTTGAATCTTACTGCTCAAATAATGGATATAATCACAAATTTTCTTCCCCTAGGACACCTCAACAGAATGGTGTAGTAGAAAGAAGAAATAGAACCCTACAAGAAATTGCAAGAACTATGCTAAATGAAATGATTTACCTGTTTATTTTCAGGTTGAAGCTGTCAATACAACTTGTTATATTATAAATAGAGTATTGATTAGACCTGCTCTTAAGAAAACCCCTTACGAGCATTGGAATAACAGGAAGTCTAAACTTAGTTACTTCAAATTTTTTGGTTGAAAAGTCTTCATTCTTAATACTAAAGATAATCTAGACAAGTTTGGATCCAAGAGTGATGAAGGAATATTTTTAGGATATTCAATTACTAAAAAAGGCTATATTGTTTTTAATAAGAGAACCAAATGTGTGGAAGAATCTGTTCACATCAAATTTGATGAAACTGATCCACACGAACCTAAACATGCTGTTGAAAATCCTAAAGAAGACTTGTCTATTCTAAATCTTAATAATAAAGATAGTGGACCTGTTGTGATGACAACCAGCTCTAGAAATAAACTAGAACCTTCTTCTATTGAACCCGAACCTAGAGAAGAACCTGAAATTTCATGTCCTACCATTACTTGATTAACTAGGATTCTAAAGAACCATCCTTTTGATGCAGTTGTAGGAAACATGGATAGAGGAACACAAGCTAGAGCTTCTCTAAGAAATCAGGTTGAAAATCAATCCTTTCTTTCACAGTTAGAACCTAAAAATACCAATGATGCAATCAATGGTGAATTTTGGGTAATGACTATGTAAGAAGAGTTACATAAATTTGAAAGAAACAAAGTCTGGGAATTAGTCGAAAGACCTAAGGAAACTTTGACCATAGGTACTAAATGGGTGTTTAGGAATAAAATTGATGAATCTGGAACCATCATTAGAAACAAATATAGATTAGTTGCACAAGGTTAAAATCAAAAAGAAGGAATAGACTATGAAGAAACCTTTGAACCTGTATCTAGATTAGAAACCATTATTATCTTATATGCTTATGCATCTCATCTGAATTTCAAGTTATATCAAATGGATTTCAAAAGTGCATTTTGAAATGGTTTTATAATTGAAGATGTTTTTTTTGAACAACCACCTGGATTTACAAACCCCCATTTTCAAAATCATGTTTTTAAACATTCCAAATCTTAATACGGTTTAAAACATTCTCTAAGATCTTGGTATGATAGAGTTACAATTTTTTTTATTTCTAATGGTTTTACTAAAGGGGTTACTGACCCCACTCTTTTTATTAAAATAATTTATAAATATATTTTGATTGTACAAATCTATGTTGATGATATTATCTTTGGATCTTCTAAAAATTTCTTATGTACTGATTTTTCAAAGATTATGCAAAATGAATTTGAAATGAGTTTAATGGGAGAACTCAAGTATTTTCTTGGATTTAAATTTTTTCAAAATAAAGATGGTATTATTTTAGATCAAAGTAAATATACAAAGGATATTTCAAAATGTTTTGGGTTGGATATTAGTAAGGGATGTGATACACCTATGAGTACCACCTGTAAGTTGGATGATGATGAAACTGGGAAACTAGTTGATCAAACCAATTACATAGGTATGATTGGAAGCTTACTTTTCCTTAATTCTATTCGACCAGATATCATGTTTAGTGTATGCTAGTGTGCAAGATTTCAAGAAAATCCTAAAGAATATCATTTGCTGGCTGTTAAAAGGATTTTCAAATATCTTAAACATACTACCAATTTTGGATTGTTTTATCCAAAAGGACAACCTTTTGAATTAATAAGTTATTCAGATGCTGACTTTTCTGGTTGCAAGTTAGATAGGAAGAGCACATCTGGAACATATCATCTATTGGGAAAGTCCCTGGTATCTTAGTGTAGTAGGAAACAGAACTCTGTTGCATTTTCTACTACTGAAGCAGAATACATTGCTGCTGGTAGTTGTTGTGCATAGATTCTATGGATGAAACACACTTTCTTGGACTATGGATATCAATTTAGGCATGTGTTTATAAATTGTGATAACACTAGTGCAATTAACATCTCTAAGAATCCTGTGTCTCACTCTAAGAGTTAGAACATTAACGTCAGACATCACTTTTTGATAGATCATTATCATAACGACGATATTTCTCAAAAATTTATTGACTCTGAACATAAATTGGCTGATATTTTCACCATGACTTTAAGATATAAATGGTTAGATTTTATTAAATAGGAGTTAGGTGTGATCGATCAGTGAAATTGATCAGTGAAACCGATCAGTGAAACCGACCAGTGAAACCGATCAGTGAAACAGATCTATGCTGCCAATTGAGTTATAAAATCTATATAAAACCGTTAGTGTTTATCAAAATGAAGTTGTTTTACTTAATCGATATTATATTTAATACTGTAACCCTAAATGATAAAATTAATGACCCGTAGCTATTTCTATTCCTAAGAACGATTGACCTTCCATATCCCGCCGAACTCCACATATTCTGAATCTCGAACTTTCGAACCTCTCAAACCTATCGAACCTCCAAATGGAAAATAAAAAGAGGCAAGTCAAGGAATCTGAAAGCTCCTCACCTTTGAAACAAGCTTGAGGAGAATCGAGTAGCACCACTCAAAAGTATGTGAACCCGAGATTGAAGACTCGGGTGGTCACCGCCGAAAAGGAAGTAAGTTTAAAATGGGTGTTATCCAGTAGGTCTGTGCTTTTAAATGTGTTAGAGAAGAAAGGATGGAAAGACTGGTTCTGTAATAATAACCGAGTCTACTTCCCAAATCTAGTGCATGAGTTTTATTTGAATTTGAGTATTGCATTGGATGGAGAAGAAGCTGTAATATTATCTTTAGTGATCAAAGTCAAAAAGATAACTTTTTCCTCGAAGAAATGGGTTGAGTGTTTGGGGGTAACACATAAAGGTATATATGAGCATTACAATGGTAATATTATTCCTACCACTGAATATTTTTCTTATGAGTATGCTCTGGAGATGTTGACTGGAAAATCTGAATCGAGAAGAATAACAACTATTGAGTTTGACGGATAAAGTAGAATCTTGTTTAAGATTATTCAGCACCAAATATATCCCAGAAAAGGTGATTTTTCTTCTGTTAAGTATCAATATGTTTTCTTGTTGTTTTTATTGAAAAATTATGAGAAGATCAACTTTTGTAGATAAATTACTATTCATATTGCTGAGATGGTAAAGCCATCCAAGAAGGATACAACCTTATTCTATTATAAGAAAGTCTTTGCCATTCAAAAGTATTTGGGCCGTGTTGAAGATGGAGATGAGTGTATCTCATATAGTAGGGGTTTTTGGATTAGAAAGGATATCTGCAAAAAATGAAAATTAACTAGAATCCATGGAAGAAGACATGGTTTTCTGAGGAAGATAGATTATATGAATCCTATAATCCTTTGGACCACTCTAAAAGACCAAAGGGGATGAGAGATCCCGGTTTAAAACCTGATGAGGAAATTGTTTATTCTGATGAAGAAGAAGAGACATAAGTTCCTAAGGACACTGGAGAGTCTAGTAGGAAGGGAATAGGGGAATATGAAGCTGATGTTGATGTTGATGTTGAAAATGAACATGAGTCACCTCCTGATGACAGGAGTGACCCTGACATAGTAAGTCCTAAGAAAAGAATGGAATTTGGACCAGCAAGTCCACCCCTTAAGTTACCTGAGTCAGAACCCCTTCTATGTGATAAAGAAGATGTTGACAATGAAGTATCCAATTCTGACCAGTATGAATCTAGTAACATAAATAGCACCAATGAGACCTCATTAAACAATATTGTAAATAGTAATAGTGATGATGATGATGATGATGCATGTACCCGACCAGTGGATGGTCACGATATGATTCAAGATGATCCACAACCACAATCAGTTGAGAAAGAAACTGTTCCTGAGGCTGAAAGGACAGTGCAAACTATTATTGATGTAGATGGGGAAGACACTCTTTCAAATTTTGGTAAAGTAGATTTTGTAAAGCCTAGGTATACCTCCTGTACAGCTGAATGGGAAGACAACCCAAGTTTTCTGCTTCTAGGTTTGGATTATTCAGAGGATGAGGAAGAAGAAGTGAATATCGTAAGAGTAAGCCATCCAGTTGAGGCTGGACTAGTTGCTGAGGAAATGCAAGTGACTGTAGAAAGACCTGTTTCTTCTATTTGTCGATCTGATTTTGACAAGTTTAAAGATGAGTTGCTCCACACAGTCAGAGAAACAATGAAAGAGGAATTATTTAATGCTCCTACTCCTGCTCCCGTGAATCTATCCGAGGCTGCTATGGATTATATAACTCAATGAGTGGTAAATATTATTAAGCTAGACCTGTCCAATACTAGTGAGATAATTGGCAGGCACATTTATTCTCTAAATCAAGCACTCAAGGATTTGAGTAGTGACATAGTATCTCTGTTAGGATAATTTAGATCAACTATCACTGGTATGATGAAAGTTTTGAAAAACTCGATAGATCAACTGAAGAAATATGATTTTAGAAGATTGAAGGCTGAGATAACTCAGATTGTTGCTCAGGCTAGCACCTCCAAAGTGACCAAGATGACTGGACCTAAGATGAATGCCTTAAGAGATGTTGTAAAACAAGAGTTAGCAGCCATTGGACAGATTCTGGACATGTATTATTTGAAAAATATGAAAGAAAATATTGATTATATTCATAAGATGGTGAAGTTGTATTCGGTTGATGCTACTAATGATCAAAAAGTGATCAAAGAAAAAGTGGATCACAATTTTTCTAAAATTTATACCAAGCATGAGTTGAACCATCAGTTTAAAGTCCTGACTAAGAATTTGAAGCTGCCTCCAGTCACTCAAGCCTTTAAGTCTCAAGTCCAATTGTTGAAGGATTTTACTCCCACTCTAGAGAGTTTCATGAATAAAAATGATGATTTTGAGAAGGCCATGCAATATGGTGGTGAAGTAATTCAAGATTTTATCAATCTGCTCAAACCATATCTTCATGTGTAAGAAAAGGAAATTGTTTTTCCTACTACTGAGCCTTTCAGTCCATCCAGTGTTGTTCCTGGTCAGATATCAGTTTCTCAAGCTTTATCCAATATTCGACCAGTCATTCAGCAACCACCTCCAAGAGAATCTTCTATTCACCAGCAAGCCACCTTAGCACCCAGTCTTCTTCCAGCAAGAGTTTTCTTACCTCCTCTCTCCATCCATCTGGATCAATATTCCACCAAACCACCTTCCATGCCATTCATTCCTCCCTCTTCTAAAGGGAAAGCACCTCTGCACCCCCATAAATAGCTATGTCTATCATTTTTGATAGGGTGTATTTTCCTTATTTCTTTTTAGATGTTATTTCAATGAAACTTTATTCTTTTTATCTCTATGCTTTCTCTTTTTCTTTTTGATAATCCCAAAGGGGGAGAACAGTATATATAAGTATAAGTAAGAGGAGAACAATATATAAGCTATAAATATATATCTAAGGGGGTGAATAGTATATATAATTATAAGTAATGGGAGAACAATATATAAGCTATAAATAAGATTTATGCTCTAATTCCATGATATATATTATATAAGCTCCAATAGGCATATAGCTCCTATTTATTCTTAGCTCTGATGTCATGTTTGCTAGCTCTGATGCTATGTTGATATAATCTAACATTTTTTATGATCTGATGCCATGCTCTGATGAAATTTATAACTTTATACATATATTATTTTTATATAGGGAGATCATAATGACTGTTATATCATCTTTCCTCTTCAATTATTCCATAGATATTTGATTATAAAAAAGGGGGAGATTGTTGAACCCTATGTGAGATAGTTATTTTAAAAATCAGAAATCATTGTTGTTTTTTTATAAGTCAATTTAGTCAATTATTAAATCTATTCTAAATTTTTTTATATATGTTTAATCGTGTCTACATATGTTTATCTATGACTATTTATGATTTACTATTGACCAGGAAGTATTCTCGATTAAACACTTCGTGAGAATTTTATGTTTTTGACTCACCATTAGTTATATTCTTGAGTCACTGATAGTTAAAGGAATGAGACACTGATGTGAAAAACTGATGGACGAGTCACTGATGTGACAAACCGATGACAACAGTTACATCGATGATACAACTGTCTCACCGATGCTGATCAAATGACCTACCGAAGCCGATGCTGATCAAATGACATACCGAAGCTGATGCTGATCAAATTACCTACTGAAGCTGATGCTGATCAAATGACCTACCGAATCTAATGCTGATCAAATGACCTACCGAAGCCGATGCTGATCAAATGACCTACCGAAGCCGATGGTATCAAATGACCTACTAAAGCCGATGTTGATCAAATGACCAACCGAAGATGATGCTGATCAGATAACCTACCGAAGCCGATGCTGATCAAATGACCTATCGTTGCTGATGCTGATGACATGACCTACTGATACCGATGAAAATTCAAATGACCTACAGATCTCATGACTCAACAATAGTCATGAAAACTCTTTGAATTTTTATTAACTCTTATTTAATTCCAACAGTCATACATACTTAATTTAATTCACCTACTATAAATTAATGTTGGTTGTTGGATGTCAGGGAACCGTACCTCATACCTGTCAAAAAGTAATCATTCCCTTTACTGGATCTCAAGGAATAAAAAGGAAGATTGATCTACTATAAAATATATAAAAATATACACAGACATAGACACACAAGAAGAAGTAGATCGTACGTGTGTGTGAAGGTCCATGAATCAAAAGAAAAACTTGAAGAACACCTGTGAAAACCAGAGAGCTTCAAGAAGATCATTCACATGGAACAAACACTGAAGCCGAGTTGTTGTGCCTTACTAAACAACATATGCAGAAGGCTAAATAATTATAGCTGGGAAGAACAACGTCACTCTGTTTTGTGTCATCTTCACTAGAAAGGACTTGAATAACATATGAAACATACAAATGAGGTATTAACAATTTTATGAATCAGGAGTCATCATGGTAGTGAATCTGAGACAGGACCCATGTAGCATCTAAAAAAATTTTATACAGAAATATGGGAGTTATTCATCGAGTGGTAAGAAGTGATAATTTAAATTTTTTTTCCAATGTAATTGTGGGAAGAGTAGTCTGTGTAGTGGAAAACCGTATCAAGATCGAGTTTTCTTCCAGTTATATCAGTGTGGATAGATTTTATACAGGCAACAGTAGTGTCATTATTCTATTGTCTAGTTTTAAATCAGTGGAATATTGGGACAACTTTGGAGGTTATATGTTAACATTACATATTATTATAGTGGTAAATGATTATGATATGCACCAAATTTAGGTATGGTATTGGATACCCATCATCATGCTGGTAGCTAGAATTCCACAGGTTGTTCAGGATGAGGTACGGGTCATGCTAACATAGTGCATGTGTAATAATACTAATAAATGGAAATAGATCATGGTATTAAAATTTGAGACCATGTAATTGGGATAAGTCAGTTCTTAGTTATGCCGACCACTTCACATATTGTGGATATAGGAACATCTACCATTATAGTCATGACTCATTATTCGTCTACATTAGCTAGTTTTTTTTATACAGTAGTTTCTAATTGTTTTATGTCTTCTATTTTTTTGAAATTGTTTTCATGTATGTTCAAAAGAATTATTTTTTTAACCATTAACAAACAATTTAGAGTATGATTAGAGAATATTAAAATTAAAAAGAAATGTTCTGAAGATATTGGTGGTTAAATTTCATTTGGAAAAAAATTTGGTCCAAATATTATAGGTTTCAAATTTATTATTGGTATGGATTTATTATTTCTATACCCAATACATATATATTTTTATAGGAGGAGAGTTACATTACTATATCCATAATGAAGTAGTTATTCTCACCTAGGTAAGTGGGATATTCACGATGGTAATATAGGAGAAATTTAGCACGTATTGGATTGTCTCATAGTTAAAATCATAAATTATTCTATAGATGATGATGGAATATTGAATCACTCTTTTCCTCTAGTTTTAGACTTTTTTAGGATGTATTTCCTGATGATTTCTATGGATTACCATCCTAGTGACAGATCGAGTTCATGATTGAGTTGGTTCCATGAGAACATCCAGTTCCTATTCCACCATACCAAATAGAACCATCATAGATTCCAGAGTGTAAATTTTAGTGGGAAGATTTAGAATCTATATACATTATATTCACAAGTACATATCCCTGGGATTATCCATTCAATTTCATAAAAAATTTGATGGATCTTTGTGCATATGGGTTGATTATCGGAGGTTGAACCAAAAAATGGTTAGGAAAAAATATTCTCTTCCACACATTGATGACCATATAGATTAGTTGAAATATGATATTATCTTCTACAAGGATGAAATTAGATTAGGATATCATCAGTTAATGTAAAACTATAATAAATAGCACATATTTATTATAGGAGGATGTATGGATTTTAGGAATTCGTAGTGATTCTATTTGAGTGGAATAATGTGTATGGGGAATTCACAGGCTTGATGAATAAGATCATCCATACTTTTCTGGATCATATTTTTATGGTTTCATTCCAATATATCTTATTGCACTCCTAGTCACAAGATGATCATTCAAAACATCCTGACATCATCTTGAGTACAATGAGAGATCATTAGTTGTACACTAAGCTGGCAAAATTCTATTTCTGGATTAATGAAGTGACCATCTTGATCCATTTCATCTCAGTGGAAGGAGTCTCAGAGGACCTAGGGAAATTATAGATCATGATAACATTGGAACAAACAATGAACATCTTCATAATTTCGGGATCTCTTGGTTTACATGGTTATTACCAGTATTTATCCCTAATTCCTCCAGTTTTGTTGCACTAATTCCTATGATGACCAATAAAGGGGTGATATTTTTTTTCACATTATTCTGAGATATATATTTAGGAGATAGAATATGTATGTCCCCATCACCAATCCCCACTTTTATTATGTTGAGTAATGTATATGCTGTCTAATTTAATGCATCCACAAGTGGAATTTGTGCAATTATAATGTTATAGGATCATGTGGTTAAATATGGATCAATGAAGCTGAGACCACATAATATTAATTACCCTAAAAATGATCATGAGTTATAGGAAGTAGAAAATTTACTGAGATTTTGGAGATTTTATATCATGGCTGAGAATTGTTTTGTATACACAGATCAAAAAAGGATCATGTACATATTTTCATAGCAGGTCATATTCCTTTGGTATATGAGATGAGTTGAGTATCTATATTAATTGAACATTGAATAATCTTATACACCACAAAAGGAAAATTCCATTGATGAAACATTTGGGATGAAATACACAGAAAAAGTAATTATGGGAGTATTTTCAGGGGCGATGGATAATGGCCATATTGGCAGACATATTTATGGATGTTCAAGAATATAATAATTGAGTAGATATGAATTTGAAATTTTTTTTACCCATTCTTTTTTACTGGATTATGTCCAAGTAGTTGTCTAAGAGAATGGGTTAGTTCAAATTGAAAATTTTAATTGTGGGTAGAATCCATCAGGATGGTCTCCCAAGCGTTATAATTCCCCTCTTTTATCTTGTAGAGTATGGGTTCTAATCAGCATACATGAGAAGATGATGAGGGAGTTTCATTAATCCTTATGGGTAGTTTATCCTAGTTTAACAAATATGTAACTGGATCTCCATAGATCGTACATGTTGTTAGTAATGAAGATGGAGGTGGAATGCATCATTCCAAGATACTTCACTTGTTTTCCAGTGAAAGATGACTATTATAGGCCAGTTGGGATTGTGCAGCCTCTACCTATTCATGACTGGAAATGGGATGATGCAACAATGGATTTTGTGACTTGAATAACTTGAATTATATGTAAAAATGATATTATATGGGGTTTTGTGTATTTATTGTCTATGTTATCTTACTTCATAGCTATTAGAGAAACTATCATAGTTGATGATTAGGGAAATCATTATCTGCATGATGTGGTTTAGTTGAATAATGTTCTAATGTGTATGATTTCATAAATAGATCCTTGATCGACATCATGTTTCTTGAAGGGTCTTCAAAATCTATTTGGATCATTAGTCCCCTTAAGCATAGCCAATCATCCACAAACTGATAGTAAATAATATCACACAATTTATGTTCTAGATGAAAATTTATTACCCTATGATTTATATTTTATGGATCATGGGTGAAAAAATGGAACTCATGGAGTTTGAATAAAATTATTTCATCTAGGAAGCAGTCCAAATAGACCCATTTGAGGATTTGTATCAATAGGCTTTTCGTACTCCTCATTTGTGGTTACAAAATAGCAAGTCATCACTTTTTGGGAATAGTCTACTATAATAGCCATATGAACATGTTTAGTTGATTAGAAAGTGGTTCATGGTCACATTGAGTAGGTCAAAATCATATTATGATGATGATAAACAACCTCTATAAATCATGGTTAGTCAAAAAAAATTATTCGTTGTCATATATATTGTGGAATTTTCACATTAGGAATTCTGGAAAGCTAGAGCACATGTTTTTTGGTCCATTTAAAATAGTGGTTAGGATCAATCTAGTGGTGTACCATTTATCCCTTCTATATTTATAATGTTTAATGCACGATCGGTTCCTCATTTCGAATTTATGAAGATATCATCCATAACATTCCAAAGTAAAATACCCTCATGATGTCATGTTGTAAAAAAATGTGTTCATCGAGGAGCATCCGATACAGGTTGTGGATATTAGTGAGAAATATAATCAGGGTAATAATATCCCATTTGTTATGGTGAAATGGAAGTATGAGAGTCTTTAGTAAGAGACCTGGTAGATGGAGTTTGATATGAAAACATAGTGGTTAGACATATTCACTAAGACCACACAGTGACGCTTAGAGAAGCTTGTGGACGATTTGTTATAAGGTGGGAAGGTAGTAAAATATCATATTTTTTGGGGTACATATCTCTTTAATTTATTAGTTTATATTTTATTTTAGTTGTGTCTTCATCATGAGATTCAATTGTTTGAATAAACATATTATTGTGTTTCAAGGATAGTTGAGAAAGATCAAAGCGCATCCATTATGGGATCATTATTTGAGAATATTAGTTAAAGTACAAGGATGTGTGCTTATTTGAATTAACAGAGTCATGTTATAAATTGGTTATTAGTTTCATGAGTTCATAGGGAGTTGAGAAACATTAAAGAGGTTATTATTTTTAAAAAATGTTAATGGGGATAAAAATAAAATGTATAACCACTAGACATATTGTAAAGGGATTACACATCTAGAAATGGTTTTATGGTTTTAATATAATAAATCTATGGTGATGGGTTTTTCATATTTTTCAATTTAAAAGATTTTCATGACATGTATTCACATTACACATGTGTTAAATACACTAACTTTCATTTTAGACATATTGGGTGGATTAATTATAATTTTTATCTATAGTTATTATTCTCTTATCCATAGATAATCCTACAAGAAATTATAAAGTGCCAACTTCCCTTATAGATGTCTCCTTTGTGTTGCAGAAACCTCATAAGGATTTTTGGTTACCTTTCATCTATATCTTCCTTCTTCTCCAAACATTTTATTGAAATCATTTGACTAAATGAATTTTTGGTTTTGATCATGATCATTTTTCATATTCAATCTTATTTAAATCATGCACGCCTTCTTCCTCATGGGTGTTTTGCATTAGATGTGTGGTTGGATCATCGGTTAAAGGTAGGTGTTCTAAATTCTATTTGTATGATTTTATAACTATCAAGATTATAAAATATTGAGATTTTTCCATCATTGAGTGCACCTAAATTGATTAAATAAATTAATGAAATTATTCCTTTATGCCCATTATTTTCATAATTATTTGGATCAATCTTATGAAATCCCGTAGGGTGAGAAACTCATGAATATAATTGAATTAAAAAATGTCTAAAAGTATGTTTATCCTGAAAAGAGACATTTAGAGAATTATTATTATATAATCCCTAAATTGTGGATTATTTTTTTATTAATATAATTATTAATAAATACTGAATAAAATTTAAAATGGAATATGAAAGAATAAATGTAATTCAAATAATTAACCATTGTTAATTGTGATGTGTTATTTTGTTATCCATGTAGTGTTATTGGGATTTTTTCCATGGGGTAATTATTATATATTAGGCTCATCCCTGGAACATGAACAATTATATGGATTAATGTTGATATTGAGTGTCCTACGTTATGTACCATGTAATAATGCTAATATAGACCAGAAAATGCCCAATCCCATGTTGTATTTTTTGTAGGGATTTTTCCTAGATGTTTTTCTACTCGTAGTTATTAGACCTAATTTTTTTTGAATATACCTTGGTTATATGGTTGTGGTTATCATCTTCAGAAGACATTCTAAAAAATATTACACCGTAGTTCCAAAGAACATTAGTTTACCTTAGATATATTGTTGTGGATGGAATGGTTGTATGAAATGAATATATATAATAAGACATGGAATCAAAGCATAATTTTTTACCATTGTAATATGGTTGTGGTGGGCATAGTCGTAATACATGTTATGTGATATTCCAACACAGAGCCTGAGTAGGTTCTTGTTTTATTATATGAATATTAAAATTAATTAATATGATAGGTTATCTAGTTATTTTATACTCTTCTAATCAGACTTGTTTTATTTTGAGACAGTGGTGTCAACCTACTAAGTTATTTTCATACCCTGATAAGTCCGTAGTTTGGTACACAGTTATATTTCATTGATGTAGGTGTGGTAAAGGATAATGTATATTGCGGATGATTTCGAATTTGTGCAATGGATGAATATTGGAGATGGGACCAATTTCAGGATAAAAAACTAGGAGTTCTATTATATTATTGGAGTATTCTGGTCCTTTTCTTGTATTGTTTTGTCTTGACATTTAGTTACATTTCATCACATCATAATATTATTCCTTTTTATTTGATGTATTACTCATTTTGATTTTTTTCAGCCTATATTTATTTTTTATGATAATTGATTTATATAATTATTTGTTTCTACTATTATGAAACATCATACCATGTGTATAGTCTACTCACTATACATTTCACACCGCAGATTCTAGTCAGCAACCTATGGTGTACGGGGAGGCATGATTGAGGTATTATATATAAAACCATTCCGGCAATGTGAGATAGAGCTAGATTTGTGGAGATTAAACACTCCTCTCATCGATCAATGTAGAAACCCTAATCCGTATCAGAGATCATTCACAGACGTTGTTACTAGGTGTGAAAAAACACGTAATGTTCATGATGATTCCAAGACTGCAATGCAGACTGATCTAAAGAAATTTTGTTACAGGGGCCTCGATGTGATCTATAATTCTATGGAAGATGTTAGCTTAGTTGCTTCCGAACTATGTTTTTTCCATGTTGGATAATTTATCAAGCATTGTCCTTCCTTATTCTTCCCAAGAGTGACTTTGGAAGTACTATGTTTTACGACATTCAATGTCAGTCTCTTGAATTCATTGAATGTGGTTTTTAGTTTTTAGTCTGAAAATGGTTAATATTGGATTTAGATGAGGATCTAATGGTCCTTCGGTGGAAGATTTATGAATGTATTTAAATGTTCCTTGAATTTATGTACTGATATCAGGTCTCCCATTTCACCAATTTTGTTGGGGTTTTCGGGTCTTCCTCTCTTTCCCTTTAAACAAGAAGCCCTTTTGTGATTGCTAGTCTGCTTGGGAAACCTCTCAAACAAAATTCCACAAATAAAAATCTCATTTTACCATAAATTTATATAATCTATACTGAAATATATATTTTTAAGCACCTACCATCTTAAATTTTGGGTAGAAAATAGTGTCATTGGGTTTCTCCAAGATGTCTTCATTGAAAATCATCTAGAATACTGTACTATGTGTCTTAAAATTGGTCATCCTATGAAGGAATGTAGAATAAAACATGACTCACCTCCTATAAATCATTCAATTTAGATTTAAAAAAGGTGAAATCAATGGGATGGACTCTGCTCCTCTAGGGAATTCTGAGGATCCTGTTAATTAGGATGTTATGATTTCTAATCCCCACTCCCCTACTAATCATCTTGCTGAAGTTGAAGTTTTTTCTCATATTGTTCAATTTTGTGATGATGATAAGGTGTCAAAAAAATAACAAAAGAATGTAGATACAATGAATGATGCTCCTCATCCATTTCTTGAGAATGAAAAGAATAAACAATATGACTCTAGTGAATCCTTATTGGAAGATTTTGACCAAGCATCTCAAATTGAGGAGACCTTCTACATGTCAAGTGATAGGAAGGGGGTAAAACCAACGGTTGACTCAGATGGTTAAATGACACCATGTTACAAAAAAAAGAGAAGAGACTATTCTAACCTTGAGATAACTATTGTTATGATATCCTTAGAGACATCTAGGAAGGAATAATCCATTATTCCTTTACAACAAAATATTATGTCACCTCCTACTAAAAATATTTTGGATGATCCAAACAAAGATGGAGAAGAGGAACCTAATGTGAGGGATAACAATAATTATAATGATGAAGTGATTAAGGAATTACATGACCGGATGGAAGAGAAAGATGAGACTGTATTGAGGAGATATAGGAATAATGAAATTTCTCCTAGAGACTTGCCTTCAAATAAGAAAACAAACGTTTATTTTGATGGGGTAAAAATTTAAGTAAAATACTAAAATTGATTTCAAGACAATTTCTAATCAATGATTGCTATTTTTCCTAAAATTATATTTATTTTTTCATCAAAAGTTGTTTTCTCTTTGATGGAGATGATTCCAAATTTTCCAGTTCCCGAAACTAGTCTTGTAAGCAAGTAGATTCATAGATGTTTTTTTTCAGGATTAGAAACTCCTCTTTTTAGTGATTATATTTACATCAATATTTCATGAGATATAATTTAATCTAGTGAGGTAGGTAGTGATTTTGTCATGATATTCTTCAATAGCTTTTATTCTACCACACACTTGTTCTGGATCCATCTTGAGAGCATAGATGGTATATTGAGAAGGTCATTATAGCTGAAAAGTTATCATCATCTAGAGATCTGGATGTAATGTACAACAATCCACTTTTGGACTTTGTCATTTCTACTTCTAGTATGATTATTTGGGTGTTGAAATGAGGGGATTTTCTGGGAATAGTTATGTCATTTTTTTCAAATTTTTCATTATTGAAATTGCTACCGTCGGTGGATCTTCTCTCAAAGTGTACTTCCTTACAGTTGAGTCATGTGATAGTTTATATACTATTGGAAGTGGAGAATTTAAGGCCAATGCTGAACACAAAGTCATAAGTGGTAAGATGCTTGGGATTTTACAATGTGGAAGCACCTATCCGTGTGATTGATTGATGAGAATACTTTCACTTTGTCTTGATTTTTTAGGTTCTGGTTTCTCAGTGAGGGGTTGTATCATGCATGGAAACCAATACATTTCACTTGGAAACTTTTCCGCTTCAATGTTCTGAATCTTATGGATTTTATATATCTAACCTTTCACTGCATCTTATTAGTGCACACTATTTGTACTCTTGTTTTCACTATAAAATTTCACTTCTTAATAAATTTTTGATGGATATGAGATAGGTGGAGAATTCATGTCTCCATTTGTCAAAAAAAACAATAAAATGTAAATAGATATCATGTGTACTTAAGGCCTACCATCTCCATGACCAATGTTTTTCATTTTATATCACATATTTTCATGGATTAATCTATATAAATATTTTATGAATATATATTATATTTACAACATGATTAAATTTATTCGGATAATGAAATCATGATAAACAAAAGAATAAAAATTAACAATTTAGAACATAACAAAAAACAAGGAATTTAATAAGAGAAAACAAATTAATGAGATATTATTATAAAATTGGTTATAGAATGTTATGCGAGATTATTATGTGATATTTTAAATATTATTATGGTTATATTAATGTATGTAACCCCATAGGAATCATGATGTTGGGGTTTTCGTCTAAATTTAATTTTGTTCAGGCACACTATAATGTTATGGACCTAATTAAATTTTTATAGGATTTATAATTAAAATTGATATGTAATAACACCAATAAATAATTCATCATGGTATTTTATATTCTCAATTGAATTATTTCATTTATGGTCATTTTACATAAATGTTTTCGTGTTGTAAAGAATTTTGTAGCTCAATTACTTTTTATTGGTTATATTACATCCTCGTTGATTGAAATATTCTACGATTTAGTATGTAAATAATTGTTACTATGTATTATATTATATAAACTATTTTATTTGGATGTTTTATAAACATAATTAATTCATTAAATAATTATTACTTAAATTTTATGATCATTTTATGGGTTTATTTAATAATCTCATTATAAGAACAATATACTAATCTAGAATAATAATTAATGGAAATTGTGTTATCCATATTTTATTACCACCATAATTTTCATTGACATTGGTTAATAATTATATATTTCATGTGAGAGAACTATATTTACACTATTTGGTACTTAAAATTCTTGAGAAAATGTTTTAATGAGATCTGAGTTTATTTATCTCTTCATTCAAAAATACATTTTCTTATAAAACCATAATTTTGAAATTTTTTTTATAATATTTATCTTTAAACTTTTAAAAATGATTTAGGAAAATGTGTTTTTTCCAATTTTTTGATTTTTATAAAAAATTACAAGGGATTTATTTTGACTCTTTCCGAACAAGTAATGTTTCAATCCCTTTTACCATAAAAAACCAATTTCTATCACAACATTTACAGAATTACACAACAACATGGCCATTATTTATTTGATTCTTCCTTTTCATTTTTACTAGGTTAATATTATGGAAAATGTTTTTTTATTCTAGTTTCAATGGATATTTGTTTTAAATAATTTTTAAAATGAAAATTTTATATTCCTCAAGAACATTAACAAATATATTCTAACAGAATTTTTATTCCTCAATGAAAACAACCCTTATTTTACATGTACTCTACTAGGGATAAGTTGTATTTATACCATCCATATTATTTCTTTGGATGGTATATGATAAATTTCAGTAAGTGAATTATTGAGATTCCCTACCTTGATTCATTTTTGTAGTCAATAACATTCCCATTAGATGTACACTTTCCTATTATAATTTAACATTAAAATTTTGCTATATATCTATATTAATTATCATGGATATGTTAATTTCATAAACAATAAATCATTTCAACATATGGTTTACTAGATTTACTATTATTTTATATCTGGGGAAATATTAATAAATCAATATCATTTTCTCAATAAAAATATTTTATGAAAAGAAACATTGTTTATAAATAGATTATTAAATATATGAGGATTTCTTTATCCTACTATGATAGGGTTGGATCCTGGTTATATATAACCCCTAGATTAATCAATATTCTAACTGAATGAATAAGTTGGATAAAACTAGTTTTGTGGGTTTTTACACTATATTTTTAAACCATCTTTTGAAATTTCATACTGGTAAAGGTACCATGTAACTGGGAAATATAACATCCATGAAATAATAATTCCCTAACTTCTGAATTCAGTTATAATTACCCATGAGATATCAATATATAGAAATATATTGATGCATTTTATACTCATTTAAGTGATAACATGTTATTTGATTTTGTTTATTTTCATTTACATATTGATTATGCCTTATCAAATTCTGATAGTGATATTATTTAAATGAAATTAATTTTTAGTTATTTAACATACCTAAACATATAAATACTTCTTTCTTAATTTTATGATTTTGTATTATATGTGATTGTATATTTACCTGTTTATAGAGATTATTATAAATGATTCTTTATTTCTTCTTAAGTATTTTACCATAACTAAGGATTTCAACTCACTCTTATTTAGTTTCTTTTCCCCAGGTTTCTATATTGTTTACAATGACTGATATAAATATAAAAAGTTGATTTAATAATGTTATTTTCAAAAATAATATGTTTAATTTTTTTAATTCAAAAGTAATATTGGAATCACGTATATATCATCTTTAACATAACTCCTAAACTCTCTAGTCCTTTGGGGTTTATTTCCTAATATATTATTTCAATTGAATGGTGTGGGGCACTAGCTCTAGGATTTTGGGTTCAGGGATTCTATAGTACATATCAATGGAGGTTCAGTATAAACATTTGATTTTTTTTGATAAAATGGATTATGGTACATAATCTTGTTGTAGAATTTGAGGATAAGTGTACAATAAAATCCTAATGTTTTGGTATGGTATAGATTTTTTTTCATAAATACATCCTTTTTTGAATAGTAGTAGGGGAAATGGTTCTTTAACAGATGTATGAATGAGAAATAACTCTAATTTTTTTTCCTGTATTGAATAATCTGACATGATACAAGACAACATTGCTTACGACACACCGTATTTGAATATCATGGGGGATATTCATAGGGTAATTAATATATTCATTGAAAATAATTATGAATGATTTGAATAGATAATTAAAATGAATAACCTAGGTTAAACCCAAGGTGTGTTAGACTGAATATATGTTCTATTGGTTATGAAAAAGGTTAACAATAAACATGAAGGAAATATTAGTGATAATGATAATCCAAATGGGATGTTGATCTGAGTGAATGGTATTATTTTTATTCGAAATATGTTTTCTTAAAATATAATTATCATCATATAACATTACCATCAACATGAATCCTGAAATAAGAGAATAATGGAGTTTTATAAGTGATCAAGTAATAGAGACCATGACGAAAAGAAGGATTGATTTTTGTCGTGTAAGAAATTTTGACGTAAGAATCTCGGATTGTGTCTCATTGGAATAAATAAATGATTTATGTTTGGAAAATAAGGGCATAAATAAAATAATTACATTTAAAGATAAAGAATATTATACAAGGAAATAAATTTCATCATAATTATCCATTTGACATTAGTTTCCATAAATATGGGGATCCAAGAATTAACAAAGTCAATGACATCTTAAAATGGTTAACCACCATAATATAATACAACATAATTGGAAATAAAATGGATGTTGTATATATGTTTTGTTATTATGTAATAAAATTTTGGAAAAATATTAAAAATTATTATTTGGATTTAAGAATCATGAAACATATAAGGATTGTGTTAAATTTTAGAATCACAAGTGCCCTTATTAAAATAAGAGTTGTGAGTACCATAACTGTATTTTTTGATTACAGATGATCATTAGTTCAAATTATTAAAACCCAATATTGATGATTTATATCATGGGATACTACCAATATTAATTACATTTTAGGAGAAATTTATGGAATGAATATGTTTTATTGGAAATATTATTTTTGGAATATAGATTTTACTTTTTATAGTCATATTTTTATTGTTGTTTATCTCCATGAGGGCTAATATTATCATTAATGAAACTATAATAATATCCAAAAACTATTAGTACAATTTATTAGAAAACAAAATTATAAATATATAATGATGAAAATGTTGGCGGAATGTGTATGTAATGGTAAATTTTATTTCAATGATGTCAATAATATTTTTATGGATTGTATAAGAATTATACTTATATATTTTATAAAAATAAAATGTTTTATACCCATTAACAACCAGTCACTTAGGGAAAGATTACAAGGATTATCCCTTAAAGGGGAGATGATAAGGGCATAATGAAAAAAACTTCCATTCATGATATCCTAGTTAATATTTCATTGGTTTTAATTAATAAAAATGATGAATAAATATTAATGAAAACCCGAGAGTATTAATTTTGAGGATTAAATATTTTTTTTATAAATATTATTGGATTTTTTAAAAATTGGGATATGAAAAGACAATTTACACTTTTATGGATCTTATAATTCATTAAAAGTAAATTTTAGTGCTCATGGAACGTTTTTTAGGATATTTATATATTGGAATATTAGTTGAAAAGTGAATCAAATGGATAAAATTGTTCTTATGAAATAGAACGGTATCATGTAATTATATTTTCTTATATTCTAAGATATTAAAATATTTCTTTATCATTAGAAAATGATATTAATTTTTTTATCATATTACCATCCATTAAGGTGATATCAATTTTTTTGAACACCTATTATATTTCAATGATTTAAACCCTTCAACTCTATAGTGGTCATTAATTATTTTGTGATCAATAAACTCGGTAACTCTATATAAATAGTCACAATTTTCCTCCATGTTGACATCATTAGATGCTAATAATGTTCTCCTGTATATAATCTAGTTGTGTGTTATTCCATATGACCTTATTACTTATATATGTATCTTATTAAGAGGATATTTTATTAACAATTATTCAATGCGTCTTCTTGAATAATGATACTTCCAAATGTAAAACCATTTTTACTAATAACATGATTATATTATATTGATGAATTTTTTTAATATCAAGAGAATGTAACACCCTAAAATATTAAAATGAGAACATGATATTCAATAGAATGTATTAAAAATAACAACAATTATATAAATGTATGTACTATCTAGAGAAAAAATGATATAATTACTATTTTAAATAAATTCAAAATCATGTCAAGATTATAATTCAGGAAATAATTTGTCAGATTGTGTCACACAAAACAACGAGTTTCATCGAAATCTTTCATTACATGCACGATGAGGTTTAACTGAATAATAATATTATACTATTATTTTTTAACATTATAGTTTTCTTATAGACACTAGAATAGAGGGTATCAATAGGTTTATCCATCTTTTGAAAATATATTTTTTATAGAAATTGTTCATTTTTATTTTAATTTATAATGAATAAAAAGAATCATTGTAATAAAAAATAAATGTTTTCATAAAAAAATTCATTCCTAATTGGAGGTTTTATTATTCTAGGTTCACATAATTTAAAAATAAATTTGAAAGAATTAATAAAATTTACATGAAAAAATAATCTTAATTTTCAATGAATTATATCAAAATTATATATCAGATAATTTTTTCAACTTTACTGAGATTTTTCATTTTATTTTTAATTAGTGAAAATACTAATTTTAAATAGAAAATATCCATTTTTTCTAAATAATTTACAATGTTAAATTATATCTTGAATTCATTTTAATGTAAAAATAGTTCAATTATACATCTATAAATACAATTTGTTTCCTTATAATCATTTTCATATTTAATTTTTATATAATAAAATTGAGAATTTTTTAACATTTCCATATTAAAAACTCAAATTCTCATCCCTTTTATGGGAATAACAATAAATTGAAAATTTCCACTGATGTGAATTCAATTTGGACAAATGGATTCCATATTTATAATTATAATTACATATATTTTATAATAAGGAAAATATAATCTTAAAAAAATATTAATAGTGAAAATAGTTAAAATTATGTTAAGTGATTAAAGAGATAACAAGTTTACATACTCATTAATCGTGGAAATTGAGGTGTAAAACTATCCCCAAAACATGTAAAAAACCAATTATGTGGAATTATTTCAAACTTATAAAAACTATTATATATAAGGGAGAATTATTGGGGCCTGGTGATGGGAAAAAATGTGGTTGGAAATCCCTCTTTCAAAAAATTTCAACTATACCCCGCACTTCACATATTAAGGGCGATACCATATCCTATCCACATCACAACATTAAAAGTTATTTTATTGGACAATAACTTCCCAAATATATCACAATATCTATAAATCGATGAAATAAGCCTTATTTATTTGTAGAATTCCAACCTTTGATGGTTAAGTTAAATCCAATTGTGGATACCCGACGAATAGGTAATGATCTTCTAAAATAATTTGTATTTTATATCAATATGATCCTATATAAATTTATATTATAACATGTCAATAGAAAATTATAATTATTATTAATATATTTAGATGTTTTTATGTTAATTTTTCTACCAGTAACTTTACACCCTTTCATAAAATGAGTTATGAAATAATCATTCACTTGTAAGAAGGACTGCCCCCTCATAAACTAATGTATTTAATTTTTATTTAAAATATTTTAACTATAGTATTACATATTTGATATTTTTAATTTTATAATGATTTAGGAATTGTTATATTGAGGTCACTTTCATTCTTTATATTTGTGGGGAATACAATAATGTCACTTGTATGTACAGAAGTCGGCTACCTGATGAAGTGATAGGATTTGATCACACATTACATGGAATGTATTAAAGAAGGGCTGGGTAAAAATATGTAAGATATATGAAATTATAATAATATAATAATGTTAATATATATATTTAATTATCTTTTATTTCTATCTTTATTATTAAAAAATTGAAACATCATTCATGCATACATATGACAAACTTTCTCCATGAATGACATATTTCTTTTTCTATAACCATGTAACATGGATTAATCTAAAAAATATAAGGAATTATTATGAAATTAATATCACATTTTACATCCCTGGGATGATAAAATTATGATCAATGTATGAGTGAAAAATGTAAAATGTAAAAACATACTAAAAGAACAAGGAAATTGAAACAAAAAACGATGAAATAATGATAGATTATTAACAAATAGGTAATAAGATGTACTAAAAGAACAAAATAAGATGTTATACATAATAATTTAGTTTATTTATAAGATAATGATCTATTTAAAACAACTATACTGGAGGTTAAAGGATTCTCAACCAAAAGGAAATGCGAGGTAAGGGTTTTTTTCCTCAAATTCATTTCATTGAGGCACATTGTAATGTTTCGCACATAATTACTTTTATATGGTGTATATACTACCCATTTATGTAATATAACATGAATACATAATAATTCATAGTATTCCAAGTCTCTTGTTAAATTATATCATCTATGGGGATTTAAATTAAATGATACCATGTAGTTTGGAATTTCATTGGTCGATTCAGTTTCATTAGGATATATTACATCCCCTTTGACATAAATATTATAATATTATATGTGTGATGACTTTTGAATATATATTTTTGTATTTAAAATTATTTAATTAAATTTATGTCTTGATACACATAACTGATTCATTGGTTAATACTTACATAAATTTTAGTATCATTTTAAGGGTTTATTTCACAATCTAAATCTATTAGACATTTATTATTCATTTTTATCCATTAAAGGAAATTATATGATAATATTATAATAAATACAATAATTTTATTATCCTATGTTTATTCAAGACATTTTTCATGTAAATGAACCATTATGATTTGTTTGGTTGATGTAGAAGGTGATAATATATCATCCCTAATGATATGGTATTTTAAGGATGACAATGCATATAGGTCTGGTAATTCCAATAATGAAGATTCATCAATACCTAAACCATTATGATATTCAAAGAAATACACTATCTATATCATTAAACTCTAATTATTATGGATAATTATTAGGGTATCACATCTTTTAATATGTTAACACTTTTATGTCACTAAATATAATTTATCATATTAGATAATTTATGGGAAATTAATTGTACAAAGAGTTTTTTTAAAAAATAAATCCCAATATATGGTATTCATCCCCCCCTCATTTCAAACTCATATGGTGTATGTTGAATTCCACAATAGAAACAGTTATTATTTGAGAAATATAATGATGGAATATGTTTATTTCATCCCCCTTTGAAATATATTTCACATGATATCATTTTTTAATCAATTCATTTAATAGTAATTTCATGTTTCAATTTATTTTGTAGATGATAATTATTTCAAATGATAAAATATATATCAAGTTGATATTTATTACTTATCTAGAACAAAATTGTATATAATGGATATATATTAGATTCAATAGAATTCATATCTCAAAACAACATTAATAGTTCCATTATTCTTATCACTGAGTTATTATTGTGTATCAAATACACTTTAATATAAAAGAAGTGCACTAACTTCATAAGGGGAAAAACTAAAATATAATTTTTTATAATATCTATATTATTTTAAAATAACTATAATTTAACCAATGTTTATTTTCTACCATTTACATATCTTAATGGGTATCCATTTTCTTATCAACATATACTTCACACATTCAGCATTATATTACATTCATTTTGTGCATCATAATGGGTACTGAAAAATATATATCATTTTGTTATTATACAGAAAATTTTCATAATAATATCATTATAGAATTTTTTTCATTGAGGAAATATATATATATAATGATAATATATGTGAATTATAAATTTTTTATTCAACATTATTATACAGTGGAATCATGTTTATTTATTGATTATTATTATTCCACCATAATCAAGGTAAAAATCCAGAATAATATGTTTCATTTCTATATATCTATATTCTAATTTGGACCCCCTTAATAATTATATTTATGGATTGTGGAAAAAATATTTAGGAATGGTAGGACATATCTCCAACCCTTATCATTTTTGTGTATGTAATTGTAAAATCCATTTTAATTGGGTATTTTCCAACACTAATAACATTTAATGTAAATTTATCATGAAAACATAGAAAATTGATAACCATTTTCATAGTCCATGGGTGTCATTGTATTGGGTATTCTTTTTTATTGATAAAACAAAAACATATAGTCTGGTGTAAGAAAAACTCCTTCCATTGAAATATATAATATATTCTATTTTAATCTATAAATTAATCATACCATTCATTATTATTAATATTCCTCCATATAATTATTCAAAATAATTCAAACACTATATCAAAATAATCAGATAGATAATTTTTTCATGATCCATCAATTGAAATATAAAATAATCTACACCATATATTTTCATATAAGGACATATCCAAGACCCAATATTGATGAATCACTATATATCACATGTCATTATCCACTATAGGGTTTTTTTGCATATAGTAGGAGTTTCAATTTCACAAGAGATCAATCAAAAAATAATTAGATTCTTTTGTTTGGATAATCATGAATATCATCCAAACTAACTTGGCTAGTGTACTTGATAATTGTCACTAATTCATCAAAATCTATCTATATATTCTATAAAATTAAATAAAATGATAGATAAATGTAATAATGGTCGGTATATGTCCTTCAAAATTCATATATGTATTTTATGAATCAATTTATATGCACCCACATCAGGGTTTTCTCTATAAGAATTATTAATTTTGATGATAGAATTCATACTTTTAAAAAATTCATATTGGTTCAATTTTAAAAATATTTTTAATGAAATCATAAAATAATCAACATTAGACTCTATGATAATAGAATATATAAGAATATGATCATTAATTATTGTAACTAATTGAATTCAGTCATCTATAAAGTATTAATAAATAATGCGTATGATGATGAAAGAGAAATTTATAAGACTTAATTGAAAAAGATGAATCTATATTTTCCATAACACATGTGAAATGTTGTTATAGGTTTAATTTTTTTAAAAAAAGTATATTCAATAATAGTTTATAATTGACATATAAATTATAATATGGATATATATAAATAATCATTCAAGGAAAATATGAATTCATACTAAAGCCTTTTGAGTTCAAAAATTACCCAACAATATTAATTAATATGAAGAATACATTCCTTATAGGTTTACTTGATAAACTTTTACAGTATTTATAGAATATATTTTCTTATACTCAATTTTAAAAAATTAACATGATGATCATTGGAGGATTTTTTTGAAGGACTTGAGAAACAAGGAAAAATATTCATAATTTAGCATGTTTTAATTATGGGTACATATAGAATAATTCTTTGGTCAATAAACTCATGAGTGCATATTTCTATAAATCCAATACTAAATTTGGTAACTAATTAATGGTTTAGACCAACCATGTGATAGGGAACAATAATTTTCCATGAGAATAAATATGTTATCACTGCATTGTGATAATGTTTTCATGACATTAAAGCCTACTAATTATTTTAACATTTTTTGAATTATATTCCTCTATAAAAATCTACATGAGTACAATTTCATGGTTCATTAGAATATGTATTTCACTACAACTCTACTAAAACTACATGATTTTAGATAAGGGATTTTCATATACCATTTTAAATTAATGAAGGTGTTTGTGCATGTCATTATGAAAAATTTTATAGTGGTAGATTATGCCTTGTATAGTGTAATGTATTATGATAAAAGTTACCCTAAATGTGATATTAATATAAAAATGGAAATATTTTCATTAAATATATAATATAATAACCAATATAGTGAAATTATTGACATACTTAACTAACAAAATATATAATATTATATACTCTTATAGAATGAATTTATCATGCACATAAGGTGTCTGTTGAAGTTTTTGAAGGAATATTACCTCTCAATACATTACCACATTTAGAAGTCAAATAAGACAAATAATTTTATCTTATAACTAATAAGGATATAATTTTACTAAATACATATATATTTTAAATGTATTGATGTGTAAATATTATGAGATGTGGAGGAATCCAATATTTCTAAAATGGATGCTCAACCATCCATCCAACTGAATATCGAAGAGGAACTAGATGAGTATATATAGATATAGAATAATTTAAATTATAATTTAGGATTAATACATGATAAAGATATAATTATATGATTTCATAAGTAAATATGATTCCCTTAAATTTAATAATTAAATATGTAGTTACTGATTAATTGTAATGGAATGTCTTTTTCAATTAATAATAAATGGAAAATTTGTATTGAGATATCATAGTTAATTTCTCTTAAGAAATTATTTATATAGTTATTTCTGAGTACACATCATGATTCATGGTATTATATCTTGTTATTTAAGAGTGTTAGTATTATATTTGGATGATGAAGTTACTTACCAATTCCATATGGAAATTAGATACAATGATTGTTGACTTATTCATAGGTCATTTAATGTCTTTAAAATTCCATAATTCTATTTGGGTGATAAATTTTCCCAATATTATTTCATCATTATTTATTTAATTTTTATTTTATTTATGAATCAATCAAAATAACCATATATATAGAAATTAAGTGTCAATGTTACATGATGTAACAATTTCAATTTTAATAAATAAAAATTTATGGTTTTGGAATAATTTTATTGGGAAATAATTAATAAATTTTTATTCTGAAGATGATTTTTACAATTTAATTTCATATTGAATATGATGGTAAATCCAAATGTGATAGTAAGACTATTTATGGTACTATTTTATCACATATAATAGATATCCGATGTCTTTGTTATTGATATCTTCCTTTCGAAAAGTTATCATAAAAAATAATTTCTATTATAACATCTAGATGATATCATTTGAGGATTTATATATGATGTGGTGGGGTTTTCCATCTATTCTTGATTATGTATTACTGTGAATTTAATTTGGAAATTATTTTGTTAATGAAATTATATAAAGGATTTATTCTATTTTGGGACATATAAATTAAAAGTATTTTTTAATGTTGGGATATATTTTATTAATTGAAAATATTTTTCTATTTAATGTTAGATAAAATCACTTCCATCAAATATAATCTTGATTGAAGCTTATGATTTTTCATAATAATTAATTGATTAACAGTAGATGTAGTTTACACATAAAAAATATAATTGAAGTGGGGATGATATATTTTCTTCTTTGACATTTTTCTATCTTTTCAGAAGAGTATGATGTGTTCACGATAAACATTTTGTGGAATTAAACATTATATCCATCATATTTATGAAAAAAAGAAATTTTATAATGGAAACATGTTCATTTTGATGTTGAATATGTTCTACTGATCATAGATATTACAAATAAATAAATACGAAATATTACCACTAACTGAGTTAATATTCATTGTTTTAATTATATAATTGAGGTAGATACATGGAAAACCCACTGTAAAATTAGATTAAACTACACTGATTTATTTCTTTAGTGTAATGAAATTTTGAGAAAAATATTTATTTCATAAAAATTAGAATGAATCATTGGATATTTTCCTCTCACAAATAGGTTTGATATAATGTGTCAAATATAAAACCATATAAAAATGAACCTCAATATATTTTGTTGATATAAATTAGAAAATCATAAAAAACACATTAAGATTTTTTTAATCTAAAATTTTAAACATCATTATAAAAATAATGTGATGAATAAATATGTAGGAATATATATATATATATATATATATATGAATTTTCAACATCATGGTTTCCATGAAAAAAATGAAACATATTAAAAATATAGAAATAATTAAAATAACATTAAATATAAATTAAATTTTTAGAGTGTATTAATTGAATTAGATGAATTAAATTTAGTAAATTGATTAGGATATATATTGGGATACAATATTCCAATAATATATATATATATATATATATATATATATATATATTTTCAATATGAATCTAGTAAATATATAGTCATTGCATTTAAGGTCCATCAATATGAAACCCTTGGAGACCCAGGTATATAATAGGTATATTGGATATTTTATACTTTGAAATAAAAAATATATGACATGTATGATTTTTGATGAGTAATTGTTATAAATATATTTGCTATAAATAAAGTGACAATAATTTATTACTCAAAATATCTTTTATTTTGGTTATTTGAAAATAATTTCATTTAAATAAAATAAATTTTATCTAAATATTCATTTATATAAAATTGAGTAAAAATAATCAAAGAATATTTTGAAAGTTATTTTAATTATGTCAAATGATAATATAATAGTTTAAAATGATTATAATTTCAGCGTTAAATATCAATGATATTGGTTTTAATTATTAAACATATTTAATTATATATTATATGTTATTATTGTAAACATAAATTACACATATTTGATGTATAAATTTTAACTCAATGTTTTTTATATATTCAAATAGATGAATAAAAACTATTTTTTCAATTATTACAAGTTATGGGGTAAGAATTAGTTCATTTTAATTCTTAAAATATAATTTTAAAAATATTATTATTTTCCTGTGTTCATTTTTTGTTTTCATATTCAAAATAAATATCCTTGAAGGTAATAAAATTTCATTTATAAAATTGATTTCTTTTATATAAATGCTTAAATGAAATTAAGTAAGAGTATAAATTCAATTTTTTTTGAAAAAATATCTTATTGATATTGAAATTACAATTTAAGAATAAGGATAAATGGGGTAAAAGTTCATATATGAGGGGATTAAAGAATAAAATGTCTCCTTACCTATATATAAATGTTTATTACAATGTGATTAATAAATCATGTCCATTATATGTGTATATCATATTCAAATACATTGAACAAATAGTTTATTTATAAATTAAGAAATATATATTTGTAAAAATTCTACAAAAACACTCTCATAAAACGAACCCATTAAAAATAATTCCTATGTTTTTATTTATATTATTTATTTATATAAATTAACTTTTCTAAATTATTTATGAATATTTTTTATATTCTTTTTCCCATGATGGAGGAACAAATCCTTCAATTTGAAGGAAGGTTTTGTGAATTAATGAAATTACTAATATTTCTCGTTAATCATGACAATTTTTAGTTACCTTATCATCTTGACTAATTATAATTTTCATTCATCATTATAATGATATATATTTTTCATTACAATTCTTATATACAAATTTTATAACTAGAATTTAAATGTAATCTCGTACACATTTCTTTGTAATGGATGTTCTTGTTTGAATTGATTCAAGAATTAATATTGACGATCCAACACTATTTTCACAATTTAAAATATAGAGTTATATATAAATATTAATATTCTAATATATGATTTTACTGATTAAATAATGTTATGAATTTTGATTTGTAAGAATGATGAAACTCTGAAAGTCAATTATAATGAAACTATCATGACCAGTCCCTCGGGGCCCGTGCCGTGACTACCCCAAGCCCACCTTCTATAGTCCAAGGGCTGGAGACTAGAACTAGAAAGGAATATCAATTAAATGATAAGGAATTTACTTTTTAACCTGTATAGACACATAGTCCAAGAATACAACATGAAGCCACCACACAGACTAGAACACAATAAGATATAATCATAAAGCAAACTACTGTAGTAAAAGAGTGCTAAAAGTAAAAATGGGCCGAAATACAAGCCCAACTGTAAAAGTAAAAGTATGTATGGAAGTAAAATACAACTGAAAGAAAAAGGAAAACAACTACTGGGTCATCCTCTGAGGTTCCTACCTAAAGGGTAGGTACAATTCCCCTTCTCAGCACTCTACGTCCGTCAGTCTCCTCCGTGTCATGTCACGATGAATGGTACACCTCCGTGCATCATCCAATCGTACATCCCTCAGCGTCGATCAACGTTGTACATCTTCTAAAACAGAAACAACATGGTGCAGGCAAATCCCTTAACAGGGTGAGTATAACAATACTCTGTAGGGACCCCAAGATCTCCTAAAGTCTCTCAGAATCCACAAAAGAAAAAACACAAAGCATGAAAACATCATTCAACTATACATAGGCATATTCCAATTCATATACAAATGTTATCAAGTATACCCATATCTTTCATGAGGAAACACAAGGCCCAAATCATTAGCCATAAGCTCAACTATTCCACGAGGAAAGAATACCATGAAGGTAACACCACAAAGGTAAGTACCACAAAGGTAACGTCAAACAGAAGAATACCAGAAAGGAATCACCAAGATGGTAAGGTCTCAAATCACACAAGGTATGAATTAAGTACAAAAGTAGATATGATTAGATGTTTGTCTAGATCATATTACTTCATCGTGATGGTTTGCTGTAGACCCACACAGGATTGATGATGACCCACACAGGATCTGAAGATGAACCACATCGAATCTGGAGATTACCCATATAGGATCGGTATGAGCTGACCCACACAGGATCACTGAGTTCTAACCAACACAAGATCTATATGTGATGACCCACAAATTATTGATGAGTTATGACCCACATAGGAGCAGTATGCACTGACCCACACAGGACCACTGAGCGCTGACCCACACATGATCTAAAGATTCTTCAAGTACTACCAGCCACATGGTTCCCTCACTAAGAATGCTTGATTCCTAGATGTTTCTCTTCTAAATCCATCAGTCAAGACGTAAAATTCCATGATGTTCTCACAAAGAATTATCCCAAAGGTCTGACAGGTCACAATGGACCCAATGCGACAGATATCGCGTCAATCAGATACATGGTCTGTAAGTTATTAGTGTTTCTGTTCTGAGGGCCCGGTTGGATTCAGCTTCAATGCATCCCGACCATACTACAACATAATTGAAAAATTATGTGGAGTATACCAGAAAGACCATCTTGATCCACTAATCTCAGTGCCACAGACAGTTCGTCATACAGATGCCCAGTTCTCAAGATATGGCCAAAAAGGCGTATCAGTGTCTAGATGGGCCCGGGTCTAGTCCAACCCGGTCGTCCGACCCAGTCCCACCCGACTTGGGCTGAACCAACCTGGTTTAGGTCACTAGCCCTCTCCAGGTCCAGCCCGACCCACGAAGGGTGCGACCTAGCCTGATGTGGTGCGACCCGTTGCGGTGCGACCCGCTCTATTGGGTGGTCTGCCGTGGCGGGGTCTACCCTAGCTGACGCCTGGGAGGGGAGGCGCTCCCCACAGGTCACCCAAACGGTCCGCTAGACCATTTGGTTTTTCATGCTAGCACGCGGGACCCGCTGTTAAAGTCCCGCTCAGTGTGTCATGGCCGACCGAATTCACTTTCGGTCCTCCTCCCAATGACGCTACAACACCCCGAGAATTCTATGGCCAACCAGATGTCGGCCGCCCTCCGACCCCCACCACGGCCAAGCGGTCAATGTCTCTTGTTTCAATGGTGTGGATGCACGCCGGCGCTTCGCCATGAGACTGGCCGGCGAGCCGGCCACCAACCTGCTCCTCCACGGCCGATGGGACGTGACCCCCTACTCAACTGGATGCACGGAAGCATGCCGCCTTACCTCCACAGGGCCAGCCGGATGTCGGCCGATATCCTCCAACTTTTACGGCTCACGGACAACGGCCTCCTTCGCTACCGGCAGTGTGGACACGTAGCCCCGGTTCCACACAGTCAGCTGGGTGTCGGCCGCCACTCTACTCCATCGTGGCCGATGGGCCGTGGTCTCCTGCTCAATTGGTAGAGAGGATGCGTGCCACCCTACCTCAACATAGCTGGCCGGATGCCGGCCGCTGTCCTCCCACCACCGTGGCCGATGAGATGCAGCCTCCTTCACTACCGGCAGTGTGGACATGCAGCCCCAGTTCCACGCAGTCGGCCAGGTATCAGCCAACACCTTTCTCCTCCGTGTCCGACATGGCACTCTCTCCTTCGGCAATGCAGTTGTATTCCTCCGTCCTCGTGACCCATGAAGAACAAGTCAACATTAAAGATGTGGAGGTATCGGGCCATTTTTGTATGGCCTTCACCCTCTGCGTTAGACTGATAGCAGACGATTCAAGAGGTTGCAATCATCATGAAGTTGTGAAGAACAATCATAAAACACACCCCCACCTCGATCATCCTTTGGAGGTGTCATGAGGTGGAAGACGATGATGGTGACGTCGACGTTCGTTGCTCCCTCAAGATGCTTCCGATCCGAGATTGAGCATCATCCTCGTTCTTCGTTGGGGGTGGATCTTCATTAGAGGATCTACTTTGTTAGAGGATCTTCCTTCAAATGCCTCCTCAACCTTTCTCCATCAGAGAAATATCCCTCAATTCTCTCAAGAAGAGTTAATAAAATAACTCTTAATTAAAAAGTTGTTTCATTAATTATTATTTAATGAACTATATTAATTAAAGAGAGTTTTGGATACATAATTTGTGCAATCAGGCATTTAATGCCCAGCCATAATTTCCTGATCACCCTCGTGTGGTCCCCACTTCAACAATTCAAAAAAGTGGTTTCTAAAACAGAAAAAATGTTATTTATTTTATTTTTTATTCTCCCACAGAAAATAAAAAAACCAATTTCCACCCTCAACCTAATGTGGTCGATGTAAAGCTCCTATTAAGAGAATATAGGTGTTGTGAGTTCATCAGTGTCCTCAGATTTCAATTCCAAGCACCAGTTGAAAAGTCACAAAACTCCACTCACGCATTTACTAAATGTACCTAAAAAAAAGTTCAGTAATTCATTCCAGGCACACCGGGCCTCAGAATCACATGCCGTCAATTTTTTTAGACTCATAAAATTCCCATATAATTAAAAAAATTACATGGAAATATTTGGGTCTCTACATTCTCCCCACCTTAGGGCTTTGCATCCCCGAGAGCCACAACAAAAACTAGGGAAACAAGAGGGGGTACTTAGCCCGAATCTGAGCCTCCCTCTCCCATGTGCTCTCCTGGAGGTTCCCGTGCATCAAACATACACACACCAGAGGTATTGACCTTCAAAAAAGTAATTTCTCCTATCAATACTCAATCTCTACTTGAACCTCCAAAAAGGTCTTTTCATCCTCTATGTCCAGCTCGCCCCAGTCAATTATGTGTGAAGGATCATGTACGTATCTCCTCAGCTGGGATACGTGGAAAACTTCATGCACCCAATGCAACTGAGGATGAAGAGATAAGTAGTAAGACACGCCGCCAACTTAGCTGAGTACCTGAAAGGGTTCGATGAACCAGAAAGATAACTTTACACCCCATCGAAATCTTTGCAAACCTCATCGAGGTGAGACCCATAGAACGATATGGTCACCATCCTCGAACTACAGAGGTCTCCGTATCCTATCAATGTAAGACTTCTGTCCACTCTGTGCAGTATTCATTAGCTCCTGGATGATCTGAACCATCTCCGTGGTACTCTTTACCATCTCTGGTCCCACAAGTGTAGACTTCCTGGGGTCAGTCCAGCACAAAGGTGATCTGCAATGTCAACCATACAATGCTTCGAACGGTTCCATACCGATAGTGGAGGGATAGTTGTTGTTTAACGCGAACTCCACCAAGGGAAATTTATCCTCCTAGTTTCGGCCGAAATCTAAGATGCAAGATCACCACATATCCTCAAGGGTCTAAATGGTCCGCTCGGTCTGACTATCCATCTGAGGATGTATGGTGGTGCTCAACCGAAGCTATGTCCCTAACACCTCCTGCAACCCCTTCTATATCTGGGAAGTGAAATGTGCATTATGTTCAGAGAAAATCGTAGATGGAACTCTATGAAGCCGTAAAATCTCCTTCACTTAGAGGCAACCCAAGATCTCTACTGTTACCTTATCTCTGATAGGTAGGAAGTGGGCCAACATGGCGAGTCGGTCAACAATCACCCAGAAAGAATCATGACCCCTAGTCATGCATGGATGTCCTGTCACATTGTCTTTGGTAATTCCATCCCAAATACACTCTGGGACCTCTAGTGGTTGAACTAAGTCTGCTAGAATGTGGTACTCTATCTTCACTTGCAGACAAATGAGGCACTGTGAGATAAACTTTTCCACTTCTTTCTTCATTCTCAGCTACCAGTGCTGATGCAAAAGGTCCTGGTATATCATCACCACTTCTGAATGTACCACTATTGGAGATGTATGGAATTCCCTCACAACATCCCCCAGTAGAATCACTAGTACCATAGTACATCCTATGAAGAGGATGATATGCTCTCCACCTTCAGAAAATCCATCAGGTGCCTATCCTTTGGATATCTGAGCACATCAAGCCTCACAGTTAGTGTCCCTAAGCCATGTCTCCCTGACTCGCTGATTGAGTAGGGGAGTGACTATCAGAGACTGAAGATAAGCTACTGCATCTTGATACATGTAGGATATCCACAAATCCACTTTCTACTCAGTTACCTCACTCGGAAACTATGTACCAGATCTCCTACTGAGTTCATCTGCTACTACGTTCCCCTTCCGAGGCGAATAGACTATCTCGAAGTCATAGTCCTAGAGAAACTCATGACAAGATTGTTTTCTCTGGTTCTATTCCTTCTGATAGAAGATATATCGTGGACTCTTATGATTAGAGGAGACTATATAATGTTATCCCATCCTGTAATATCTCCAAATATTCAAGAAGATGATCACTATTGTTAACTCCAAGTCATGGGTAGCATAGTTCTGCTCATATTGTCTCAGCTGTTGAGAACAATACACGACCACTACTTTCTCCTACATCAGGAAACATCTGAGCTCGGTTCCTGTTGCATCATAATAGACTGCATACCCAACGCCCTCCTCCAGTAGCCTCATGATGGGGGCACTCGTCAGTCTATGCCTCATCTTCTGGAAATTCCGCAGGCATCTCTCCGACCACACGAAGGGTTTCCCCTTCATCATGAATGCTGATAAGGGTGACACAACTCTAGAAAGGTAGGCACAAACCTCTGGTAATACATAGCCAAAGAAGACACCCCTCTCCCTTGGGGGAGGTAATCTTGGAAACATATTTTGAAAAGATGTCCCCATGCTCTGCCACTTCTGTTTGAAATAGAAAACTCAAAACCCTTTCTTCCATGAGGATAGGTCTTTCCAACTCAAGAGTGATCAGATGCACTCTCTTATGCATGAGTTTATCCTGTGCTTCCAGGGTTTTGTTTTTCACCAACCAAGAAAAATCCCATTCCAACATTGTAGGTTAACCACAACCTTTTTGACTAATACAATCAATATGAGTATGAAATGTGGATGTCTATTCCAAACCCAAACTAACATCGTAAGGCCTCGACGCTGCCACAAAGAGGTTCCAATCGAAACTCTTGCCACATGGGTCAGATCACACCATCAGTTTAAGTCTGATTATTGAGGATCCTCCAAAAGGTATCTCCAGACATGAGGGTCATGTCAATGACTTAACCAGAAACTCTAGGTCTTGGACAAGATTCATGGAAGGAATGAATGATTGGTACCTATGCCTATTAATAAGACAACTAGTAGTAGACACAACCTGTTCATCGAATCATTCCTAGAGCCCTCAGGTCGCACTCCTTGACCATATACAGCTACCCCCTTCCACTGTCCTCTAGCTCCCTAAGCCTGGTGGGAACCAGAAAGGTTGGTGTTTGTAACATGTCGAAATGTACACCACCTAATGCTACTCTCCTAGCTGTGCTTCCACATATTCAACCCAAAAGATTCATCTTTCCCTAACACTTCTTCTTTCCAAAACATTTTTACACTCCCAAGTCTCTAATACTAGAGCCAATTTCCAGCTTTCCCACTACTAACATTAACAGGCTGTATTCGCTCATCCAAAGAACATTCAACCGCAAAGGTTTTCTCTAGCACCTTAACATAGGTATGAATGAATAGAGGAATTGTGCTGGCTCAGTCGTCCTTAAACACACTACGCTTGGAAGTCCGAGCCCTGAAGCACTGGTTGTATCATATTCATCAAGTACCAGGAAAGGTCTGTACACCTCGATAAATACTAAACTATCGACATGTCATCCTTCAAAAGCTGTAGAAGCACTAGAGAACTCTCAGCCACCTCCTCAAAACCAGTCCTCAGATGTCTGTGAGTCGGGCTCACCTCCGAACCTAAGGGGTATCTGATGCTGAAACTCGTGTAAGGCACTAAGCCTAAATGTTTCCTCTACTGGTACTGCTATTTGAAACTGCTGCCCAACGGGTGATGGTGCTACTGGTACACCACCCGAAGGTGCCAAAAAAGTAAGAGGGGACTGCAACAGAGCCTCATCACTCGGTGGGTCCTCATTATGTACTCCCTCAGGAAACCTGGGTGACTGACTTTATGAAAACATCCTAATAAGGAATAGGTGCTCATGGTCATTAAGTTATACCTGGTGAGCGAACTCCAAAGAAATCAAAAGAAAAACTTTTCAAAAACACACGCAATCTGTTTTTCCGTGGACTGAGTCAGAAATCAGAATTCAGAGTCCCAGTGTATGGATACATCGATGGCCGCACCAACATTGGACTCCCCAAAATGAAAAACACAATCATAACACATAACACTATTGAATCATAGAAATGATCAGAGTCCTAGTTCTTAGGTAGAATCGAACACCTTTCATAGCACTTTATCACGACCCATCCCTCGGGGCCTATGCCATCACTACCCCAAGCCCACCTTCCATAGGCGAGATGCTGGAGACTAGAACCAGAAAGGCATATCCCTTAAAAGGGAAGGCATTTCCTTTTTAACATATTGAGACACATAGTCCAAGAACACAATAAGATTCAACCACACAGACAAGAAAGAAATAAGATGCAACCACAAAGTAAACTATTGTAGTAAAAGAGTGCTGAAATTAAAAAGGGACCGGAAAACAAGCCCAACTATAACAGTAAAAGTACGACAGGAAGTACAATACAATTGAAAGAAAAAGGAATACAACTACTAGGACATCCTCCGAGTTTCCTACCTAAAGGGTAGGTACATATCGCCTCCTCAGCACTCCACATACATCAGTCTCCTCCGTGTCACATCACGGTGAATGGTCCACCTCCGTGCACCATCCAATCCTAGCTCCCTCAGCCTCAATCAATGTTTTACGTCATCTGGACCATACACAACAATGTTTAGGAAAAGCGAGTGTAGGGGTGAGTATAACAATACTCAGTAGGGACCCCGAGACCCCCTAAGGTCTCTCAGAATCCACAAAGGATAAAACACAAAGCATGAACACCACAATCATCCCTACTTAGGTATATTACCACAAATGTACCTATGTTATCAAGTATACCCATCTCTTTTATTAGAAAAAAACAATGCCGAAATCATTATCCAAAAGCTCAACTATTCCACGAGGAAAGAATACCATGAATGTAACACCACAAAGGTAAGTAGGACAAAGGTAATGCCACACAGTAGAATACAACAAAGGTATCACCCCAATGGTAAGGAATTGGATCACACCTAGTATGAATTATGTATGGAAGTAGAGATGATTATCTGTATTGATAGATCATCATACATGGTCAATAAGCTCTGCTGTTGACCCATATCAGATCGATGATGACCCACACAGGATCTGAAGAAGACCCACACAGGATCTGTAGATGACCCACACATGATATGCATCCACTGACCCACACATGATCATTGAGCGCTGACCCACATAGGATCGCTATGCGCTGACCCACACAGGATCATTGAACGATGAACCAAACAGGATCAGTATATGCTAACCCCTAGAGGATCGCTGATTGTTGACCAACACTTGATCGTTATGCACTGACCCACACATGATCACTGAGCGTTATCCACACATGATCTAAAGATTCTTCAAGTACAACCAGCCATATGGTTCCCGCACTAAGCACGTTTGATTCCAGGAGGTTCCACTTATCAAGATATTGTTTTATATGTCAACTTCCATGAATTACCATGAATAAGTATCCCAATGGTCTATCACGTCATAAGGGACCCAACATGATAGACGGCGTGTCAATTGGACGACTGGTCTGTATTATTAGTGCTTCCGTTCCGAGGGCCCGGTTGGATTCAACTTCGATCCAACCTGGACATACTCCAAATTTAACCAAAACTGAAGAGGAGTACATTAAAATTACTGTCTTGATACAAGGATCCATGTGCCATAGATGGTTCATCAAAAGGACGTCTGGTTATCTAGATATGGCCAAAAGGCATATTTGGGTCCACCTGGGCCCTTGTTCGGTCTGACACAATCGGACCCGGCCTGGGCTGACCTGATGTAAGAACCCTGTTTTTGTTGTGAAAGACTTTGGAATATTCTTGATGATATTCCAGAGCAGTGCCTTCAGACGGCATGCGATTCCGAGCCCCGGAGTGGTTGGAATTAAATTTTCAGTGCGTTCACATTGGAAACACCAAATAAATGGGATAACTCCTAAACAGAGTTCCGGATCAGAGATCCAAGTGTACGGATGGGTCCGGAATGGGGTGTTTACCCTAGGGACGACATAAAACATGTCGGCACGGGATGTTTGGACCCCTCACTCGCTTCCGGAATGTTAAATGGATAAATTAATAAATTAATTTATTCTTTTAATGGCGAAACGCTAGTATCTCTTAAACGATGGCTCGGATTGGAAAACTGAGGGCACTGTTGAGTTTGGAGCGTTCCTTTTACCCTAGTAGGGGTATAAGTTTTGCGGGCATGGGCCGTCTGTGAAAAATGGCCCCAGGGGCATTTTCGTAATTTGGCGCCCTCATGCGTTGAGTTTAATAACTTTTGAACGGGGTCTCAGATTAAAATTCCGAGACCTCCATTGTGCTCGGGAGGTGGTGTTTACCCTCGGGGAGGCTTAACCTCGACCCTGTCGAGAGTTTCGGATGCGGGTCTTTTTGGGGGTTTTAAATTAATTAAATCATTAATTAATTTATTTAAACCCTCATCCCCTACCCCTCTTCCTTGTTCAATCCCTGGCACAGGCAGCCCCTCCTCTCCCTGCTCCTACTCCACTCCGGCGAGGAAGCTCCGGCAAGGCGACGGTTCGGCGGCGAAACTCCGGGCATCGCCCAAGAGGTAGGAGGTTTTCTTTTGTTGCGTTTTTATTCCTGAACCTCCTTTGAATCCAAATTTTGTGTCGAATTGCTGTTGGATTTTTGAACGAACCACATGAATACACAGTCGAGTTTTCCCTCTTTCCATCGCTTGTTTCGGTTCTTAAATCCGAGTTGCGAGGAAGCTACAACGAACCGCCGAAGTTTGCGGGAATTTTGGGTTGCTCCGGCGGTTCCCGGCCGGTTTGGGTGCTTCGGAAGTCCGAGGTGCGGCGGCAGGGGTTTCGGCGGAGGTCGGCGTGGGTTCTCGGCAGCGGGACGAGGTGGCTGTGGACGGCGGTGGTCGGCGGAGTCTCGGGCGGCGCCGGCGTAGCGTGTAGAGGGGGAGGAGCCGCGGGGTGCGCGACCCTGCGCGACGCGACCACGACCTGCGTAACGCGGGTCGCTGCGGGAGTTGCGAAGACCGGCCTTGACGGCCGGTCGGTGGAGGCAGGCCGCGGCCAGCTGGCCGCGGCGGGGAAAACCGAACCCGCGGCTGGGCCGCGGGCCGGTCCGGCCCAAGGGGGGCTCCCCCCCCTTTTTGGAATTTCCGACGCCCGTAGTTTTCGCTACGAGCGTCTGTTTTGCGTACCGTTAGCGGCAGCACGGACCTTGCTACGGGGGGGATGTTTTGAGATGGTTTTGGGAATTTTTAATTTCCGAAACGAGGGGCCGTGGAGGCGCGACATGTCTTTAAGTGGACGAGCGTTTTTCCCGGGATTCTTGTTTTGAGCGGCACGGACGCGTCTGACGTCCGCTTTGAGTGCTGCCAGTTGCCTTGGGACCCTAACGCTGAGGAGAAGGTTTATAGGGCAGTTTCAGGCATTGAGACTGAACTTGAGGCGTGGGCCCCACGGCCCGTCTTTCGAGCTGTGTGCAGCGTTTCACGACTTTTTCCTCGGGCGTCCGTTCGGGGCGTGCGAGTAGTCGATGTTGGGTGTTTTTCCGAGGGCATCGCGTTGGCGCAGTCTATCCACTGTAATTATGCACGATGGTGTGGGGCCCATGATGTCCGTTTGGGCGTCGATGGTGATTTCTAGCTCTATCACCGGGCGACCGTTTTGGACAAGTGAATAGTCCATATTGTGTGCTTTTTTCGAGAGGATCTCAGTGGTGTGATCCGTTCGTTGTGTTTTGGGACCGGGTTGTGGGTACCACGAAGCACCGCTCGTGTGCCGTGCGCCAGAATGCATCTTTTCTCCGGATATCCGTTGCACTCATGTGAGTAGTGCTTTTGACGTGTTTTCCCGAGGGGATCGCAATGGTGCGATGCGCCCGACAGTTTTTGGGGCCGAGGCTTGGGATCACGGGACGCCGTTCGGGCGTGAGGCGGTGTTGGTGACCTTTTCCATTGGATATCCGTTGGAGGTGAGTAAGTTGTCGATCTCGCGTGTTTTTCCACAAGGATTACAACGGTGTGATCCGTTTGGTGGTGTGGAGCCTCTTGCACAATCTTGGGAAATGTGGAAGCATGGAAGGTGCTCCAGTGGTGGTTCTCCCTACCTTGTTTGTAGAGGACCCTTGGCGTGTGATCGCGCACTCTTGGTAGAGTGATGTAAATGGTTCACGAGATGTGGTTGGCTGTACCTGGGCCTTTGAGGTGGAGTTGTTACGTCACGACTTCGCATTGACGCTGGGTGCCGTGTGCACGATAGCCTTTGGGCTGGAATGAGGTATACTTCGGGAGTATACAGGAGCGCTTGGAGGTACGTGTGGTTGTTTGTACCTGAGGCTATTTGTGCGCTCAGTTGGGGTTGACGTGGGGCCACACGTCGTGTGGGCCCCATGTGTGTGCCGTGTTCTGCTTTGCGTACTTTGACCTCTCGCGACGTAGAGGGTCCCTCTGTGCTCGTTTGTTTGACCAGCAGGGTTGAGTGGTCTCCCCCTGGTTTCGTTCTCGATGGATTGGTCGGTAGTGGTGCTGGTGACACCCAGTGATAGAGCAGATGCTGCACCTCTTTTGGGTGAGTTGTTCTGGAGTTGGGTTTTTGCGCGATAACCACTCCATGTTCGGTTGGCCAGTGTTGTACCCTACAGTGGAGATGGCCAGGACAGTTCTGAGTTTTACCCTCCAGCGGGGCTGGGCAGTGGGTTACTCATCGGCTTCTAGGGTCTACCATCCAGTGCAGACTGGGCAGTGGGTCACCCGACGCTCTTAGGGTCTACCCTCCAGCAGAGACTGGGAAGTGGGTCACCCAACGCACTTAGGATCTACCCTCCAGCAGAGACTGGGCAGTGGGTCACTCGACGACCTCTTAGGGTCTACCCTCCAGCAGGGCTGGGCAGTGGGTCGCCCGTCGTCTAGTTCCAGGTCTACCCTCCAGCAAGGCTGGGCAGTGGGTCGCCTGTCGACTTATTTCAGGTCTACCCTCCAGCGGGGTTGGGCAGTGGGTCGCCTGATGATGTATTATGGTTTACCCTCTAGCAGGGCTAGGCAGTGGGTCACCCAGTATCTTATTATGGTTTACCCTCCAGCGGGGCTAGGCAGTGGGTCGCCTGACGATGTATTAAGGTCTACCCTCCAGCAGGGCCGGGCAGTGGGTCACCAGATGATGTTTTATGGTCTACCCTCCAACGAGGCTGGGAAGTGGGTCACCAGATGATGTTTTATGAATTACCCTCCAGCAGGGCTGGGCAGTGGGTCACCCGATATCTGGTTACGAATTACCCTGCTCCAGGGCTGGGTAGTGGGACACCTGTTGGCTTTCCAGACTAAGTCCTTTCTACTAGGATAGTCTGAGGCTTTCCTACGTGACCACTGGAGTGGGACCCTTGGTTGTACGGGTCGGTGATGGATCGTCTTGACTTTGAGGAGACCTCTTGACTGCAGGGCAGTGACGAGTTGTGGTTTGACGTTCCCCCAGAACTCTCAAGTACGAGGGGCACTTTCCCCACTGAGACGCGTTCTTGTGACACGATCTAAAACCATGCGGGTGAGTCAGTGCTGCCAAAAGCGGATACTGTCGAAGTGCGGTGATTGAGCCCCTTGGCTTGCAGTTCGGGGCTGATGTACGGGATGCTGGGCATCGATGGAGTTTCTTCTGGGACTGTTGGCGACTCATTTTCTTGGGCTAAGCTACGGGACAGAGATCCCCTTACGAGTTTGTTCGGGCTTCTTGTAGAGAATACATATATGTATATACCTCGTACGAGTACCCACTCCTTGGGTTTTGGCTACTCTCCTTCTAGGAGAGGCGAAGACGCGCGGGGTATGCCACGTGGTTTTCGTGTCTAGCTTCTCGTGGTTGGATGAGTCTACTCTCCTTCTAGAGGTAGCGAAGACTCGACGAGAAGTTCATCTTCTCACCGTTTCGAGCTCCTTGTGTCTGGACGAGTCTACCTTCTTTCCTTTTGTTGGGTTGAGCTGGACTCTCTCTACTGTTACTCTACTGCACTCCTTGTTGTGCTCCTCTACTTTTCCGGTTCACTCTACTGACCACCCTTCGATACCTCCTTTGTTTCTCCCTCGAGCCTTCAGGGTATCCTACTGAGTAATTTTTGTACTCACCCCTGCTTGGGCTTTGCCCGCACATGGTGTGCCCTTGCATACGACAGACAGATGGAGCGTGACTTTAGTGGAGCGTAGGAGCATGGGAGATTGGACCGCACGTGGTGGTCATGGCTAGGTTCCAGGTGGGAGACCCGTCATCTGTTTCTTCTTGTTTACCTATTGTCGGGTTGTGTCACTTTTTGGTTGGGCGTGTGTTTTGCCCATTTTATTTTCAGCTTGTACTTTGTACTTGTAGAGGTCGATGCACTCTGTGGTTTATATACAACAGTTGTTCTTTATTTTTACTCTGCACTTTTGCATTGAGTCTGCTGCATGTGCTTGTGTACAGGTACTTAAGCAAAGGCCTCCCCGAGTTGTTGTGCCTTCGGTGCTAGTCGCCAGCCCCTGGCCTATGGAGGCGGGCTTGGGGTAGTCGCGGCTCGAGCCCGGGTAGGGTCGGGTCATGAAAAAGTGGTATCAAAGGTGGTTCGTTCCTTGGGACGTTGTGCGGACATCCCTAAAAGAAGAATTGGTTGGTATTTAGGGCAACAGTGTTAACGTGTCTCGAGAGTGGCTCTCAGGCCAGGGAGTCCAGTGATGGTGCGGCGACCAACGTATCCATTCACGAGGACCCTAAAAACCTGCTTGTTGACTCGGCATGCTGAGACACTTGTTGCAGGGAAATTTGTTTGTGCATCACATAGGACTGAGTCTTGACTGTCCTTCTTGAGTCAGCTCCCCATCGTTGTGTTATTGGTATATACATATATGCTCATCTGACCGCGACACTCCTTGATAATATTCAGGATGTCTCCGCGAAGACAGCCATCCAGGATACCAGCTTTGGTTCGTGACGACGACCTTATGAGCTACGAGGCCACAGTACATGACCCATCATGTGAGCCCTTTTTCTCCAGGTGGGTCGGTAGCAGCACCCCCACCTGTTGAGCAGCAGGCAGTTTCAGCAGAGCAGGCTGAGCTTGAGCGCAGGTTGAGCGTGCTCCGTGAGTTCCAGCGGAAGAGACCGCTGAGTTTCAGTGGTGAGCCATACCCTCAGGCAGTAGAGGTTTGGCTCGAGGTAGTGGTTTTCCTTTTTCAGGCTTGTGCAGACGCCGACAGATCAAAGAGTGGCTTTGGCAGCTAGCCTTTTTCGTGGATCAGCTTGGCGTTGGTGGAGTCTGGTGACTCATCTTCTTGATGAGTCGTCGCTTTCGTGGGGAGACTTTCAGTTGTTGCTCCGTGAGGAGTTTTTCCCCTCCTGCTTGCACTCCATTTGGATTCAGGATCTCCTGTAGTTTCAATAGGGGGGGATGACGGTGGCCAAGTACGCGGCTAGTTTTGTAGACCATGCATGCTTTTACCCAGACTTGGTCCGTGACGACAACCTCTGAGCGTGGAAGTCTGGCCAGGGTCTCCGCCGAGAGATTCATGCTGTCTTAGTACCCTTGGGAGTTTCCACATATTCCGGGGTGCTAGAGAAGGCGATGGTGACAAAGAGCTTCCTGTCACGTTTTGCGGTTGGTAGTGGCAGAGGGCATGACGGAGCCGAGACGTCTGCCGTAGTTAGCAGGCGTCGGAGGACAGGACCTCGATGCAGGTGGCCTTCCCACTGCCAGTTTCGGAGATGTGGTCATATACCACTATGGCGAAAAGGCGCAGTGCCTCAGCCGAGGATGCCCTTCCGTGAGTGGATCCCGGGCCGTGGTTGTACACCACAGTGGCGCCAGAGGGCACCAGGGCAGCCCAGAGAGCGCCGGTGCTATGCTTGCGATGGGCGAGGTAACTTGGCATGAGACTGCCCAACCCGAGTTGCTGAGAGCTTCGGGCAGGCAGCAGGCGCACCACCACGGCAGAGGCAGCGCCGTGATCGGAGTAGTGGCCAGAGAGGTGGTGCTAGTAGAGGAGCGGGAGGAAATGGAGGTGGGGGATGATGTTACGAGATCTCCCCATCACCACTAGGCAGTCCACGTCAGGCTCCGGGAGTTGACGGTTGGGACCGTGGGTAGCCGCGAGCTTTGGATGTCTACGATCCTGCAGAGCATGGGATGGTGAGAGGTACCCCTTGAGACTCTTCTACTTTTTGCAGTAGAATTGTTAGACTCTGTGTGTGAAATGCTTTCCTACCTGCTCCTTGTTTGATGTGTTACCAGGGTGACGTGGGGAGTCTGGTGTAACCCTGTGTTGGTAAGGTAAAAGGCATGAGACCTTTTCCTTTAGTTGATGGTGTTGACTCCTTCTCCTTTTGAGCGTGTAAGAGAGAATCAACTATGGAACCTTGCGTGACCAGATATCCTTGGGTGTTTCACCATATTGATATTTTGAAGGAGGGAATCACTGGCCCTTGTTCCAGGTGCGGGCGGTGATTCCAGTCGCGGCGTTCGACGTAGAGGTTTGACCGGGGAGGTGAGCTACCCCTGAGGGCCTTCGGGCCGTTTGAGACCGTGCAAAGGGATGGCGAGGTTCCCTACCGCCTTGCCCTAACCCCAAAGTCTGGAGTGGGTTCACGACGTCGGCAAGGGCCGACCTAGTGTGAACAGATCAATCCTTTAGTCTGTGTGCGGTGACGCAGAGCTGTGTGTGGGTTCTTCTGGGTATGGGAAAGCCAGGTCTGGGCTTAGTACCCTGTGTTTCTCCCTAGTTTTTCTTTTCGGGGATGAAAAGCTTGAAGGAGGGAATGATGTAAGAACCCAGTTTTTGCTGTGAAAGACTTTGGAATATTCTTGATGATATTCCAGAGCAGCGCCTTCAGACGGCGTGCGATTCCGAGCCCCGGAGTGGCCGGAATTAAATTTTCAGTGCGTTCACACTGGAAACGCCAAATAAATAGAAAACTCATAAACGGAGTTCCGGATCAGAGATCCGAGTGTATTGATGCGTCCGGAATGGGGTGTTTACCCTAGGGACGACATAAAACATGTCAGATCGGGATGTTTGGACCCCTCGCTCACTTCCGGAAGGTTAAACGGATAAATTAATAAATTAATTTATTCGTTTAATGGAGAAATGATAGTATCTCTTAAACGGTGTCTCATATTGGAAAACTGAGGTCACCTATGAGTTCGGAGCGTGCCGTTTACCCTAGTAGGGGTATAAGTTTTGTAGGCACGAGCTGTTTGTGAAAAATGGCCCCAGGGGCGTTTTCGTAATTTGGCGCCCTCGGGCGTTGAGTTTAATAAATTCTGAACGGGGTCTTAGATTAAAATTACGAGACTGCCATTTTTCTTGGGAGGTGGTGTTTACCCTAGGGAAGACTTAACCTCGACCCCGTCGAGAGTTTCGGATGCGGGTCTTTTCGGGGGTTTTAAATTAATTAAATCATTAATTAATTTATTTAAAATCTCATCCCCTACCCCTCTCCCTTGTTCAATCCCTGGAGCAAGCAGCCCCCTCCTCTCCCTCCTCCTCCTCCACTCCGGCGAGGAAGCTCCAGCAAGGTGACGGTTCGGCGGCGAAGCTCCAGGCATCGCCCAAGTGGTAGGAGGTTTTCTTTTGTTGCGTTTTTATTCCCAAACCTTTTTTGAATCCAAATTTTTGTGTCGAATTGCTGTTGGATTTTTGAACGAACCACATGAATACGTAGTCGAGTTTTTCCTCAATCTATCACTTATTTCGGTTCGTAAATCCGAGTTGCGAGGAGGCTGCAGCGAACCGCCGAAGTTTGCGGGAATTTTGGGTTGCTCCGGCGGTTCTCGGCCGGTTTGGGTGCTCCGGCAGTCCGAGGCGCAGCGACAGGGGTTTCGGCGGCGGTCGGCATGGGTTCTCGGCAGCGGGGCAGTGGGATGAGGTGGCTGCGGACGACAACGGTCGGAGGGGTCTCGGGCGGCGCCGACGTAGCGTGTAGAGGGGGAGGAGCCGCGGGGTGCACGACCTCGCGCGGCGCGACCCGCGTAACGCGGGTCGCTGCGAGAGTTGAGGAGACCGGCCTTGACAGCCGGTCGGTGGAGGCAGGCCGCGACCAGCTGGCCGCGGCGGGGTGAACCGAACCCGCGGCTGGGCCGCGGGCCGGCTGTGGGCGGACCGGCCGGACCGGGCCGGTCCGGCCCAAGGGGGGCTCCCCCCCCTTTTGGAATTTCCGACGCCCATAGTTTTCGCTACGGACGTCTGTTTTGCGTACCGTCAGCGGCAGCGCGGACCTTGCATGTGGGGGGGGGGGATGTTTTGAGATGGTTTCAGGAATTTTTAATTCCTGAAACGAGGGGCCGCGGAGGCGCGACATGTCTTTAAGTGGACGAGCGTTTTTCCCAGGATTCTTGTTTTGAGCGGCACAGACGCATCCGACGTCCGCTTTGAGTGCCGTCAGTTGCGTTGGGACCCTGACGCCGGAGCGAAGGTTTCCAGGGCGGTTTCGGGTGTTGAGACTGAACTTGAGGCGTGGGCCCCACGGCCCGTCTTTCGAGTTGTGTGTAGCGTTTCACGACTTTTTCCTCGGGTGTCCGTTCGGGGCGTGCGAGTAGTCGATGTTGGTTGTTTTTCCGACAGCATCGCGTTGGTGCAGCCTGCTCGCTGTAATTCCGCACGATGGTGCGGGGCCCACGAGGGCCATTTGGGCGTTGACGGTGATTTCCAGCTCTATCACCAGGTGACCGTTTTGGACAAGTGAATAGTCCATCTTGTGTGATTTTTCGAGAGGATCGCAGTGGTGTGATCCGTTCGTTGAGTTTCGGGACCGGGTTGCGGGTCCCATGAAGCACCGCTCGTGTGCGGTGCGCCGGAATGCATCTTTTTCTCCGGATATCCGTTGCACTCATGTGAGTAGTGCTTTTGACGTGTTTTCCTGAGGGGATCACAATGGTGTGATGCGCCTGACAGTTTTCGGGGCCGAGGCTTGGGATCACGGGACACCGTTCGGGCGTGAGGCGGTGTTGGTGACCTTTTCCGTCGGATATCCGTTAGAGGTGAGTAAGTAGTCGATATCGCGTGTTTTTCCGTGAGGATTACAATGGTGTGATCCGTTTGGTGGTACAGAACCTCTTGCGTGATCTTGGGAAATGTGGAAGCCTAGAAGGTGGTCTAGTGGTGGTTCTCCCAACCTTGTTTGTAGCGGACCCTTGGCGTGTGATCGCGCACTCTTGGGAGAGTGATGTAAATGGTTCACGAGATGTGGCTGGCCGTGCCTAGGCCTTTGAGGTGGAGTTGTTACGTCACGCCTTCGCGTTGACGATGGGTGCCATGTGCACGATAGCCTTTGGGCTAGAATGAGGTATACTCCGGGAGTATACGGGAGCGCTTGGAGGTACGTGTGGTTGTTTTTACCTGAGGCTGTTTGTGCGCTCAGTTGGGGTTGACGTGGGGCCACATGTTGTGTGGGCCCCATGTGCCTGCCGTGTTCTGGTTTGTGTACTTTGACCTCTCGTGACGTAGAGGGTCCCTCTATGCTCATTTGTTTGACCAGCAGGGTTGAGTGGTCTCCCCCTGGTTTCGTTCTCGATGGATTGGCCGGTAGCGGTGCTAGTGACACCCAGTGATGGAGCAGACACTGCACCTCTTTTGGGTGAGTTGTTCTGGAGTTGGGTGGTTGCGCGATAACCACTCCATGTTCGGTTCGCCAGTGTTGTACCCTCCAGTGGAGATGGCCAGGACAGTTCTGAGTTTTACCCTCCAGTGGGGCTGGGCAGTGGGTTACTCATCGGCTTCTAGGGTCTACCCTCCAGCGGAGACTGGGCAGTGGGTCACCCGACGCTCTTAGGGTCTACCCTCCAGCAGAGACTGGGTAGTGGGTCCCCCGAAGCACTTAGGGTCTACCCTCCAGCAGAGACTGGGCAGTGGGTCACCCGACGACCTCTTAGGGTCTACCCTCCAGCAGGGCTGGGCAGTGGGTCGCCCGTCGTCTAGTTCCAGGTCTACCCTCCAGCAAGGCTGGGCAGTGGGTCGCCTGTCGACTTTTTCCAGGTCTACCCTCCAATGGGGCTTGGTAGTGGGTCGCCTGATGATGTATTATGGTTTACCCTCCAGTAGGGCTGGGCAGTGGGTCACCCAGTATCTTATTATGGTTTACCCTCCAGTGGGGCTGAGTAGTGGGTCGCCTGACGGTGTATTAAGGTCTACCCTCCAGGGGGCTGGGCAGTGGGTCGCCGGATGATGTGTTATGGTCTACCCTCTAGTGAGGCTGGGCAGTGGGTCTCCGGATGATGTTTTATGAATTACCCTCCAGCAGGGCCGGGCAGTGGGTCACCCGATATCTAGTTACGAATTTCCCTCCAGCATGGCTGGGCAGTGGGAGAACTGTTGGCTTTCCAGACTCAGTCCTTACTACTATGCTAGTCTGAGGCTTTCCTACGTGACCACCGGAGAGGGACCCTTGGTTGTACGGGTTGGTGATGGATCATCTTGAATTTGAGGAGACCTCTCAACTCTGGGGCAGTGACGAGTTGTGGTTTGACGTTCTCCCAGAACTCTCAAGTACGAGGGGCAATTTCCCCACCGAGACGCGTTCTTGTGACGTGATCTAAAACCGTGCGGGTGAGTCAGTGCCGCCCAAAGCGGATAGTGTCGAAGTGCGGTGATTGAGCCCCTTGGCTTGCAGTTCGGGGCTTACGTGCGGGATGCTGGGCATCGATGGAGTTTCTTCTGGGACTATTGGCGACTCATTTTCTTGGGCTGAGCTACGGGACAGAGATCCCTTTATGAGCTTGTTCGGGCTTCTTGCAGAGCATACATATATGTATATAACTCGTACGAGTACCCACTCCTTGGGTTTTGGATACTCTCCTTCCAGGAGAGGCGAAGACGCGCGGGGTATGCCACGTGCTTTCCATGTCTAGATTCTCGTGGTTGGATGAGTCTACTCTCCTGCTAGAGGCAGTGAAGACTCGATGAGAAGTTAATCTTCTCACCGTTTCCAGCTCCTTGTGTCTGGACGAGTCTACCTTCTTTCCTTTTGTTGGGTTGAGCTGGACTCTCTCTACTGTTACTCTACTGCACTCCTTGTTGTGCTCCTCTACTTTTCCTGTTCGCTCTACTGCTCACCCTTTGGTACCTCCTTTGTTGATCCCTCAAGCCTTCGGGGTATCCTACTGAGTATTTTTTGTACTCACCCCTGCTTGGGCTTTTCCCGCACTTGGTGTGCCCTTGCAGACGACGGATAGGTGGAGCGTGACTTCAGTGGAGCGTAGGAGCTTAGGAGCTTGGACCGCGTGCGGTGGTCATGGCCGGGTTCCAGGTGGGAGACCCGTCATCTGTTTCTTCTTGTTTACCTATTGCCGGGTTGTGGCACTTTTTGGTTGGGCATGTGTTTTACCCCATTTCTTTTCAACTTTTACTGTGTACTTGTAGAGGTCGATGCACTCTGTGGTTTATATATAGCAGTTGTTCTTTCTTTTTACTCTGCACTTTTGCATTGAGTCTGCTGTGTGTGCGTGTGTACAGGTACTTAGGCAAAGGCCTCCCCGAGTTGTTGTGCCTTCGGTGCTAGTCGCCAGCCCTTGGCCTATCGAGGTGGGCTTGGGGTAGTTCCGGCTCGAGCCCAGGTAGGGTCGGGTCGTGACACCTGACCCAGTCTGGGTCTGGCCCTGATGGGATGGGCTGCGGTCCATCCAGGCCTGCGAATGGGGTGGCCCAACCCGCTAAGAGCAGCCCGCTGGGTGCAGCCCATTGCGGTGTAGCCCGCTCGGTGTTATATTAAAATCAACTATCTAAATTACTTAAAATAACATTAAAATCCATGTGTTGTATTTGAAAGATAATATTATAATTATTAGTAGTCATTATAAAATTATATCCATTTTATAAGATTGGAAACCTTTATTTGAATACAGTATAGAATTTTCAAATATATATTACCAATATCATAAATTTAATATTGAATCAGACCCCATTTATAATGAAAAATGTATTATTGAATACACTATGGCCACGAGGAATTTATTTTAGGATAAAAAAACCAATAAAACAGAAAAAATACAATATAATGAATAAAAGATACATTAATAGGTAAAATAAATTATTTTACCCATCCCTAAATAAGTATTATAGAATATAATAATTCATTAAACCATCATAAAATGAAAATTATTTGATTTGAAATATAATAATTCAATGATCATCTAATAATCTGCTCAAAATTATGTCATAGATATTCCATAAAAAGTTGAAAATAATATAAACCAAACATAAAAACATAATTCTTGAGAAGAAACCAATTATTAATGTACTTTGGTAAATATTTTTAGTCTACATAACAATGTATTTAATTAATGAGTTTACTAGTCACTATAAATTATGTTTGCAGTCTATATTCCCACTCTACCTCCCATTAACACAAAATATTCACCATTTAAATACCCAAAAAACATAAACATTCATATTGATTTTAATAAAAAATATTTCAAGTTACAAAACCCAAAGGAATTTCATATCTAGTAAAACTCATAAAATTTCAAGAGACATCATGAAATGTGTTTTCCTAACACATTCCTATAATATGAATCATGATTCAAGATAATTAGAAATATTTTATACCAGTATATACTAAATAATATAAATAAACCCATCATTGATTCCATTTTTTATCAACACAATCATGAAACCCATACATAGTAACTTTTTTAATCTTCAACAAGGTTCAGTGTACATTATAGAACAACAATGAATGAAAAATAGTATTATGAATCATAAAATTATCATTAAAAATAATTAACTAGGATAAAATGATTAGATAAAATATATATTTCATTTGATAATATTGCATGAAAATTATTTATGTCTGACATGCCGACAATTATAATTAATATTAATGAAAATTAATTGTACCATACGAGTCACTAAAACATGAACAATAATCAATAACCCTAAAACTATTTAAATAAATATTTATAGAATTCATGGAAGGAAAAATAACTATGATTGATTAAAACATAATTTTATATTTTAATGAAATCCATAGTGGATGAAGTGAGAATATGATACAAATTGATACTAATAGAAGTATAGAGAAATAATCTAGAGAAATAATTTTAAATTACAGGTTCCTTGATAAAATCATCCCAAATCCAGTTTCAAAAATTATTATATTGGCATTTGATACAAGGTATCACATCCTAATAGACTGAATAGTTTATTAGTATTGGAAATTTATATACATAGATGACTTTTACATTACCTTTGAAATCATAAATTAAAAAATAATGAGTTTAATTTTGATAATATCGTTATTCCATCTGCCATATCCATGTATATCTCTCATAATATATCATATGGAATCCTAGGGAATGTAAATAATTAAGAGAGATATAAAATTCCCAATAATGGTTACGTACTATGGAACATTTCATTAATAAACAATCATAAACATTGATTCATGGTTATAACTGAACACACATTCCATATAATAAATAAACCAATATGGAAGTTCATCAAATGATAATAACTTCATGATCATTTCATGGATAATAATCAACGTGTAAAGGAAAATAAATAAACCCACATTCTATTTAAATAAATTGTATGTATGAATTGCTAATGAATAATAAACATTTCAAGTTAAATAACTGGGAAATAATCCCATTTTATTAATAACTGATAATTAAATTCATCCAATGATAACTTCATAGTGAAAATATCATGGAAATTAATTACTCAATACTAAAATATGGTAATTCTAAACTATTGATTGAAAATATTCCCTGGTACATGATTCATTTTCCATCAAGATAGTAAAATATTAGGTTTGAAACATACTTGGTTAAAACCCACATAATAATTGATAATAAATTTTTTTATCCTATGAGACTACTGATGAATCAAGGGGATTATATTAATCAGTTTCCAAACCTTTTAATTCTAGTCCAAATAGTTCCTCATTTATAGAATAATCAATTTAATTAATAAACAATTTTCTAAATCAAATTTTTATATAGTGTAAAAAATGATGTTTTATTAAAATATTTCCATATAGTCAAATAAATATCTATGTGTACACCATATTTAAAAATGGAATATTTTTTAGTAAGTAATATATTATATAATAAATTATTTGGATATTTAGAAAACATGTATTTTCCAATGATCAGAGGAATGTGAACATTTTAATTTGAATTTATAGTGTAAAAAATTAATTCAATAAAGTAATTGTCAATAAAATCTTTAGTAAAAAAAAATTAACCATCCATGAGAAGAGAAATAATGGTATTAAGATATACCAAAACATGTAAGAATAATTTTTTATTGTCATTGAGGAATAAAAATACCTTAAAATATCTTTAGAAACACTCTAAAAAAATATAATTTTTATTTTTAAAAACAATTTGAAAATCAGTTTCATTAAAATTCAATTTTAAAAAATATTTACTTAAAAATATCTTCATTAACATCAAATAGAGGGTTCAATGAAATGATAGTCATATTGAAAGGAAATTCCTTACCTTCCATAAGGGAAATTACATTTTCTTGAAAAAATGATAGAAATGTGATTTTTTCAAAAAGAGAAATAAATATTATTTTTAAATTTTTTAAAGAATAAAATTCCATAAAAAATGTTTACCATAAATCATTTTGTAATTGTTAAAGAAGAAAATATGGATTCATTTTTGGAAATTGTGGTTTTGGAATAAAATAAATTTTTGACTAATGTAAGTCATGTTTTCTTAAAAATATATTTTAAAACATTTTAAATTCCACAGAGTTGAAAAATGATACAATTAAATGAAAATAATCTGTAATTACAGGAGGAGAAGAAAAATAAGGGGTATGTTAAAAAATGAACTAATAACAATCTTAGATAAAATGAGATTATAATGTTTACCCTTGTAAAGTTTATATCGTTGAAGTGAGAATATCATAAGGAATCAGTTATTTGTATCCACTATAAATACACATAAAATAAGTATAATTTCAATAATACATAGTCAAAAGTCATTACACACATAATAATTGAAAATTAACTTTAATGTGGTAGAAATATAACCCATTTATAATTAATTGAGTTATGAAATACTTGAACACATTGTAACTTATTATTCAAATCCCGTTAGACAATATAATAGAAATAAAAAAATACCATGAAGAATCAATTATTAATGATAATACATGTTAATTTTAATTATATAAATAGTAATAAGTAATTTCTTTAATGATAATAACATATGAAAAATTGAAATGAAATTGAGTCAAAAACCCTAACATTATGATGATTTTATGATGAACCTGCTATAACCAATTGTATTTTTATTTTAAAAAATAAATAATTTATTCCATAAACATTTTAATATTTATAATATCATTTATTAACCTTTTATTATATATTTCTTCCCATTCAAAAATATTTTATTTTTGTTTTCATTGTTTTGGGTGATAATTGCATTCTTTTCTCATGTATTTTTGGTAAAGAAAGTATGGATTATTACCCATATTATATAGATCTATCATCTCCACAATAATTATAAAATAATTTTCATTTTATAAATCAAAATTAATTTTTAAATTCAATCATTAAGGGTGGTTATTAAAAAATTTTGTATGTTAAGATCATGGAGATGGTTGGTCGTACATATGCATGAATACGATTTCCATTTATAAAAGATCATTTTTTAAAGAAGATAAGTAATAATTTAAATTTAAATAATTTTTAAAATAAAATTAATATAAAATTATAAAATTATATAATACATCCATTTGGGATGGTTATGAAAATATTGTCAGATTGCTTCGAGAGGGTGGTTACCCCCATGTATGCGAATGATGCTATAGTCATTACTGAAAGGAAAATGAATAGAATAAAATTTTGAATATTATCATTATATAATTATAAATATTTCATCAATATAATTATTTTTACATTTATATAACATATAATCATTAAATTTATCATTATCACCATCTATATGATGCATTAGTGAATGATGAATCACATCGCTTCGTGAGGCCATGGAATGCCATACACATGAGCAACATTATTGTATGTTCCATGGAATTGAAGGTAAAAATATATATGTGTGTAAAAATTAATCCATAGGTATGAATAAGATATAGATATCAAATATATATACATATATATATATATATATATATTAAATCAATCCTTATTCAAAACCTTGAAAGTTATAAATGGAAAAGTAAATTACATTGATTCATAAGGCAGTTGTCTGCTAATCCCATGAATGACGATTTCGTAACCAATTTGAAGGATGTTCTTGTGGTTTCAAGTCACAACGTTACCACAAAAAACATCTAATTATATGTAAGATACAAAATTAATTATATAATCATGTTATAATAAAAAATGATGTAGGTGTATAAAGATGTTAAATAAAGGTTCTTATTGAAGAACATTACCTCCCCATTAGGTATCCTCCTTAGGTTTTCAATAATGCATTAAAATTATGAATTTATGAAATAAATAATGATTTTTTATACGCGTATGATGATTTTGAATTGATTTGAGAAGTTATTGTCTGATGAAATGTATTTTAATGGTGTGATGTGGATAGGATATGGGGAAACCTTTTATAAGTCTGTAGACGGATACACTTATAATGCTTTGGAAAAAGTGAATTGAAACAATGTATTTTCATGTCAACTAGCCCCAATAGTAGTATATTCTCTATACTAGATGGTATATGGATGAAATATGTCTTAAAAAATGGACATGGACATGTTTTGGATCATTTTATAACCTTATATTCTATGTTTAACCACTAAGCAATGGCGTTTTACCATAGTCACTTTGATTTTTCTCTCTCACTAGTCACATTGGTATAAAAATAATTTATTGATATATGAAATAATTATTTTTTCTTACTTTAAAAATTTAATCCATTTTCCAAAATTTAGTTCTGAGAAGTGGGAAATTTTAATTTAAAATTAATCCCACAAAAGTGGTGAGAAAGTAGTTTTTTAATGTGAAATTTTTTCAAATATTGAAATATTTTTATATTTAATACAATATTAAAACTGTAAAAATTAACAAAATTGTATTAATATATTTATAATTTTATAATTTTATTTTTAAATGCAATTAAAAATATTATTTACAATCATATATTATTTATTATAAAATACATTTTTCTATAAAAATCCTACCTTTTTACTATTCACCAAAAAAAGAATCTTCACAGAGATATCCCACAAATTCACACTAAGATTATTTTTGTATTCCAAAGTAAAAAATAAAATTGATCTCTTCTTATACATTTTAAATATATTTTAAAAATTAATTTTAAATTATGTTTTGTAAATGTGGCTAAGCCGTGTTTGTGGAAAATACCATTTTTCTAAAATAATATTCATTTTCATTTAAATGATTCATGTTATTATTTATAAATTGTTTATAACCAATAATTTCTTTAAACTATTTATTATTAGATTGTTTTTATCAGAATTCATATCCTTCATTCAAATTCAATGTCAGTAATTTTCATATTAAATAATTATATTAATCATATATTATCATTCAGTAAAACTGACTCGTCAATGTGTTGATGCTCACCAAATGAGAATTTGTAAATATATGGAATAAATACCTGAATCAAGGATCTTATTTTCCCCATAATAAAAATAAAGATATGTATTCCAATTCATTAGGATCAGGTAAACCCCAATGGTACAGAGACTTTGAGACATTCAGTTGGTCATATGATTTTATCATGCACATCACATGACCTACTGAAGATCACGCGAGACCCCTTGGAAAATTCTATTGTTATTGAGAATACATCCAATACATTATCTGATCACACTATGGATTCTATATAGGTTCCTCTATTTCACAACACTTGTTAGTCGGTAGGCACCATAAAATCATCCAAAATCATTGTAAAATAAAATGGAAAATAAGAAAAAGGAAGTAGCCTTTTTAGGTTATTAATATTTTTATTCAAAATTATAGGGCCTTCAAGACACAACAAGACACTAAAGAGATTTCTATCATTCCAAAAAATATCCCTATGATATGACACCTTAATCATGTGATGGGTTTTAGATGAGTTATTTTAGTTTAGAACTTCCCATTTTACATCATAGAAAAACAAAGTGGATATCCACAAAAACTCTCATACATCACCAAATGGACCATTATTGATCACACGACACATAAAAAATTGATTGAGTGATTTTTTTTGAAAACACTATCACAAACTCAGAAGATCCTCATCCCATCCTAAATAAAAATAATAAAATTTAGAAAGTTGAAATCTTATAGTAGAGTGATGTTATAATGATCAACATGTGATTCGGGTTATGAACCACCGATGATTATTCTTAATCCCATAGAGACCCCTTCGACATGTCAACATTATACCACATAATCCCTATGGATAAGTATTTTGATATTTTTAAGGCCCTCTTTCAAGCATGACTTGTCTCATAGAAGGCACTATAAAATCCACCTCTAATCACATGAAATCATTTCCATAAGTATTTCGATCTCATGATTTCACTAGACATTTTCCATAACATAGTGGAGATTACTTGACATGTCAAATTTCTTGGGATAAAATCCTTCAATTAGCCAGGGTCTAGTAAAAATGGAAAAGGGGGAACATTTCTATGGTCACTGAAAATCCGACGACACTATGGATGACCTATAATAGGATCTCCCATAGAACATGAGTTCAAATATCTTCTCCCAATCCATCATGGATCTACAATATATGTTCCATCTAATAAGAGTATAACATGGTTGTTGAGGCCAATAAATCCTACCCCATCCTTCGAAAAAATGAACAATAGTTGCGTACAAGGTCGATCACACATGGGAGTGCATTATTGTATTTCCCAGAGAGACCAATCACTTAATCACATATTTTTTTCTAAGAGGTAATATATGGGTGCAACATGAGGGATTAAGAGTTATCAATTGGCACTTCATGTAATAACTTTTAATCATAAAAAGGAATTTCGGTGTACCCATCATATTATGCGAATGACATCCCATATGTTAGATGAGTAACATGAAACATAAAAAATTAGAAAACATTAGAAAACCAGTGGAACATATTCAATAAATACTAAAACAAAGACTAAATAAATGGAGACATTTACAAAGATAACCTAAAATGATTGTTAGTGTGTTCACATGATTCATTTGGATCATGAAACATCACTAAGACATGTATCTCAAATCATATGATGTTCCCTCAATATACTATTTGGATCATGCAATTTCTCATAGAAATGTGAAATAATTTCACACAACACCATCCAGGTGTACCACACAAGTCTTTAAAAGACTCTTGGATTTCCATAAAAAATCATGTGATTTCTTATAGAGTTGTCACCCACGTTATGAAAAAATACCAAGAAATGTTAGATATGTTTCAGGATGGAACTGAGGAATGTCATCCAGGATCATGACACATCCTCAAGACATTACATCCTATATTATTCAACCACCTCTAGAAATTTCAGGAATTATCATTCGATGTCCTACAGAAAAGATTAAGATATCACGTGACACCCTAGAGAACTATTATACTAGACTTGCAATGTCCTCTGGACATGTCATCCTAGATCCTACAACATCTTCTAGAAATGTCATCATAGATTATATGTGTCGGTCAGAGTGGATACTCAAGAGGGGGGTGAATTGAGTTTGAATTTTTAATTTCTATTAAAAACACTTCTATTAAAAATCCCCCAATTTAAATAACAATCTAAACTGTAGTGAATTTTTAATACAGTAAAGGGTCAGTTAGGTTCTCAATAGATTAATTAGATCTCAGTTAATCTAATATGAAGATTAGATTAGCATTTGAAACTAACCTAATGCTTTACAATAAATAAAGAAACTTTCTAGTTTAACTATCAGAGTTACTTTAAAATAGATTTTAATTTAAAGTAATTAGCAGTGGAATATTCAATATAGTTTAAAACACAATAAACAAGCACAACAGGTTTAACCAATAAGTTCAGTATCAAGCTGAGACTTAGTCCTCTCAAATAGTTTATATAAACTTTGATCCAAACCCTGGATCAGGGTTTACAACAGTACATAGACTATCCAAGTACTATGACCTCTACCACAGTTTTACGTGGGCAAACAAAAACAATATCACGTAGGCTATCCAGGTCACACTTGACCTCTACCACTATACACAATGGGATATAAGAGTATAAGGAAAGATTGAGTGAGGATTTAAAAATACAGAGCACACACTGGTCAATATGTAAATAAATGAAACACAATAGAGCTAAATAGATAGAGATGAGTTTAGAATGTTCTATGTGTCTTGAGTGAATCTCTGGACTCCTTGGATTGATGCAGATTCAACTTTGAGTCCTTCTCTTGTTATTTTCAAGAATACAGAGTGTTGTTTTTTGTATTTGACATCTAGGTTCAGGTTGATCAATCTGATCAGCTTGAGTGCAAGTGAAATCATTGAAGCTCTTTTCTCCTTGAATGTCCTGGTTCTGTAAATTCAGTATTTATTCTTCCTTTTTCTTCTATGCATGTAAGTCTCATATTTGCATGTGAAGACTGACCACCCAACCGACCTGTCTTTATTAGTTCGAGGTTCCCTTATATATCTTTTTTCTTTGGCAATAGGAATTATTACCTTTTTATCGGTATGAGGTACGGTTCCTAAAATTCCAACCAATATCATTAATTAATAGCAGGTGCATTAAAAACATCAAATATGACTGTTGCTAAATAAACAAATAGAAATAGAGTTTAGAGAAACTGTGACTGATTTCCATCAGTAGCTCTTAGAATATATGAGCTAGTATCAATAGCTCTTAGTATCAGTGAGCTTGTATCGGTAGCTCTTATATATTAGTAACTGTTATCCTTTATAACGGTAGCTAGCTTGAATCGGTAGCTTCTCCTATAAGTAGCTGTTACTCTTTATAATAGTAGCTCTATGTATCGGCAGCTCTTTCTATCAGTATCTATTATGCATATCGGTGACCTTTCTATATCAATGAACATATGTATAAGTGACCCATACCGGTAAGATTGTAATGGTGGAATTCATAATAGTAGCAGTTACTCTGTATCAGTCGACTTGTGCATACCAGTAGACTATTCTATCGGTAGCTCAGGTGTAACGGTAACTGTCTGCATACCGGTGACCTTATCCATATCGGTAGACTTATGTACCAGTGTACTTAGCCTTATCAGTAGCTGTGTACCTGAGACCTTTGTATCAGTAGTGGTTTGTATCAGTAGACTTTGTATTTGTATCGGTGGACTTCATATCGGTAGCTTCCTGTCTCGCTGTTTGTATCAGTAGCTTGTATCTGTAACTATGTACCAGTGACCTTTACTTATCGGTAGACTATGTACCGGTAGGTCTATATCAGTGAATCAACACTTAGTACTTATCTGTTCTATGTAAAACATATCTTGATTGAGTTAGTAACATTTCTAAACAAGTATAAACATATATAACCATTTATTAACAAATTCCAATGATCATTTTGATATTTTATCAACTTAATAATATGATGTCATAGGTTGAAAGAATAATTAATAAAAATATAAAAATTATTTGGGATCATCAAAGCATATTGTAACATAATTGAGATTATCTAGATCAGGAGTCAACTCCCTCAGCTTGCTTACTTGTTATTTGAAAGCCTGAGTGACTGGGGGTAGTTTCAGGTTTTCTAACAGAAGCTTGAAAATATTGTTCAATTGATGCTTAGTATAGATCCTTTGGAAATAGAAATCCACTTTGTATTTGATCTCTTTTTTATAAGCAGCGGCCTCTCTCAAAAAAATATGAACAATTTTTCCTATATTCCTAGTGGTAGTTACCACTTGGGTCAAAGCAGCAGAGTCTACAGAGCCACTGGTAGAGACTGTCCAATCTCTTCTCTCATCACATCTCGAATCCGATCAACATCCAAAAAGTCTTGGTAGTACTTAGAGGTTAAATAGTAAAGGCAACTGTTTCCTTAAAGGATTTAGTCAGCCCACTTATGAGATTTTTCACAAGAGAGTCCTGGGTTCTGACATGCTATTCCATGGAAGACATAAATCCTTCAAAAACTGATACCATTTGGCCAACTACACTCTTCACAAAAGCCAAGTCTTTGTCTGCTTGAGATTTAGAGCTCATATAAGACTCTATAGAGACAATTGATTTCTTTAGAGATTCAACATGCTCTTCCAAGCTTGAAATTTTATTGTGGCGGGTCTTGAATTCATCCAAAAAAATAGCTTCAAGTTCAATCATCACAGACTGAATAGAAGATATTAAAGAAGTTTCCATTCTTTTTATTTCTTCCACAAAATTTTCCTGGAGATCAAACATCAACTAGTCTATATCATCTTTTCTTACTATGTCCTCTGGTAAAGTTTCAAAAAGAAGATTATAAGTGACAAGAGGTCTATTGATGGGTGTCTCATCTTCTGAATCAGTATAGTCCAACCCAAACACTACAAAACCTGGGTATTCAGACCAGTCTTCAATCTCATGAGCAATTGAAATAGTACCATGTCTGGTATGATGATCCACATCAATATGTGCATTCTCCTGTATATGTATAGCAATTACAGCCTCAGCAGCAAGGTCTTCCTCAGATTAATTCTCCACAACTATTTCTAATTCAACAACAGGAGGCTCCTCAGAAATATGTGTAGGTCTGTCTACTTCAACAATTTACTCAGTAGGCATTGAGGAGTGCCCAATAAGTGGATTGAGACTCAAGCAGGTAGATACAAATGCTTTAGTTTCATATTCTTCTTCTTCCTCATTATCTGGAGTTGGATGGTCTTCCTCATCAATAGGGGATTTTTTGTTACTTACTCGCAACATAGTTTCCTTTCCAGATGATACAACTTCATCAACTAGACATGGAGGCATGTATGGATCCCTTCCATCAGCTATAGAAGCATCCTATTATTCATTATCATCACTATACTGAGGTTCCTCTTCATCAGGTCCTAGACCTGGATCCCACACATCCTTAGGCCTAGAAGGATGATCCATAGGATTAAACTTGTCATACAGCTTCTCATCATCACTGACCTATTCTCTTCTCCACGGATTCCAATTGATATTCATGTATTTATAGATGGTTTTGGTAATATAAAAGTTGTCTTTCATAACCACTATCTCATCCTGAGACTTAGCCACACCTCTTACCCTGATCATCGTAGAGATCAGCTTTGCAAAGAATAGAGCATTATATTTTGACTTTGGCATGGTCATATCTTCAATTTGAATCATTAACATTCTACACAGATCACCTTAACACCATGCCTTAACAGATGCAGAAAATAAATATCTTGGTATTTAAGATTTGCAAAGTCCCCTCTTCTTGGACATAACACATGTTGGATGAACTTGAACAGTAACCGGTTATCTCCACCATTTCTGTAGCAACGACCTTTCTTGGTGTGCCATATCCGGTTAATTCTTCCAAGGCAACTTCATATTCAAAGATTTCACTGGTAGGAGGTACTGATTTCAAGAAATACCCAAACTCTCCTTCATGTGGAACTTTCAGGCACTCATCCCACTCAACAAAAGAAAAAAGATATTGTCCAACCATTCACTACTGATACCATTCTGTTCTCAACTTTTGATTTCTCAAAACGATAAAACTCATAGAATGCTTTTACCAACTTCAGATAATAAGGACCATTGTTATTAGAGAATCACTCTACCCATTTCTAGTCCTCCAATACCTCTAGAGTTAAAGACTTACTGGACATCAACCATTCCTTGCAGAGCTCTTTATCAAATAATATTTCCCTTTGAACGAGATATGGATTTGTAGGTTTCTTCACTTCAATTCCACCAGTAGACTCTTTTTTTGAGTCTCGTGGAATTTGGATCATCATCTTTTTCATTGACTTATGGTCTTTTCACTCTTTCCATTCTACGAATCGCGAGGCTTAGGGTTCGAGAGAAAAAAAGATTTGGGAGATAAGGCTTGAAGGTAAAGGGTTTGATGTGGATTGAGATGGGGTCATGAATTATGTTTTATCATTTAGGAATCACAAAATAAATAAATAAAGCATAATAAGTAAAATATAAACGTTATAGTTTCCGGCAGCTAAAGATATATAATTTTAAAAACAGTGAAATCTTAACGGTAATACATACCAGTGAGGATTCCGAAGGGTGATGTATTTTTATCGGTGAGGTCCACTAACAGTGAGGTATACTAGTGAGGTTGATACCAGTGAGGTATAATAGTGAGGTTCATACCAGTGAGGTATAACAGTGAGGTTCATACCAGTGAGGTATAATAGTGAGGTTCATACCAGTGAGGTATAACAGCGAGGTTCATACTAGTGAGGTATAACAGTGAGGTTCATACCAGTGAGGTATAATAGTGAGGTTTTGACTAACGGTGAGGTTTGGCTAATGGTGAGGTTTGGCTAACAGTGAGGTTTCTAACGGCGAGGTTTCTAATGGTGAGGTTTCTAATAGTGAGGTTTGTAACGGTGAGGTTTCTAACGGTGAGGATAGGCTCTAAAAAGTTTATCATCCCTAACTCATGTCTATTGGAACTAACCTATTTGAAATTAATGGTTTGGTGAATATGTTAGCTAATTGATGTTCAGTACCTATAAATTCAAGATTAATATCACCCTTTTGGTAATGACCTCTAAAAAAGTGGTTCCTTAAATCAATGTGTTTGGTCCTTGAGTGAGAAACACGATTCTTAGAGATGTTAATCGCACTAGAGTTATCACAGTTTATAGATACATGTCTAAACTAATATTTATAGTCAAATAAAGTATATTTCATCCACAAAATTTGTGCATAGAAACTACCAGCAGAAATGTACTCTGCTTCAGCAGTAGACAATGCAACAGAATTCTGCTTTTTACTACACCATGATACTAAGGACTTACCTAGAATATGACATGTTCCAGATGTCCTCTTTCTATCTAACTTGCAACCAGAAAAGTCAGCATATGAATAACTTATTAAATCAAATTATTGTACTTTTGGATAGAATAATCCTAAGTTAGTAGTATGTTTAAGATATTTGAAAATTCTTTTAACAGCAACCAAGTGTGGCTCTTTTGGATTAGATTGAAATCTTGATCACATACACACACTAAACAGAATATCTGGTCGACTAGCAGTAAGGTAAAGCATACTCCCTATCATACCTCTATTGTTGGTTTGATTCATTGGTTTTCCAGTTTCATCAACATCCAACTTACAATTAGTACTCATAGGTGTTTCACTTTCCTTAATACTATCCAAAACAAAACATTTTAAGAGGTCCTTTGTATATTTATTTTTATTTAAAATAATACCATTTTCATTTTGAAAAACACGAAATCCAAAAAAGTATTTGAGTTCTCCAATTAAACTCATTTAAAATTTATTTTGCATACTCTTTGAAAAACTAATACATAAAGAATTTTTAGAAGATCCAAAAATAATATCATCAACATAGATTTTTACTATCAAAACATATTTATAAATTCTTTTAATAAAAAGAGTTGGATCAGAAATACCTTTAGAAAAACCTTTCGAAATTATAAAACTACCAAGTCTATCATACCAAGCTTGTGGGGATTGTTTCAAACTATATAAATCTTTAGAAAGTTTAAAAAATCGATTTGGAAAAAGAGGATTAGAAAATCCAAGTGGTTTTTCAACAAAAACATCTTCAATTATAAAACCATTTAGAAAATCAATTTTAACATCCATTTGATATAACTTGAAATTCAGATGAGCAACATAGGGAAGTAGAATCCTAATAGCTTCTAATATAGCTACAGGTGAAAAGGTTTCCTCATAGCCTATTCCTTCCTCTTGAATATATCCTTGTGCAACTAGCCTTGCTTTGTTTCTAACTATGTTTCTTGATTCATCAACTTTATTTCTAAAAACCCATTTAGTGCCTATGGTCAAAGTGTCCTTAGGTCTGTCAACTAATTCCCAGACTTTGTTTCCTTAAAATTGATTTAATTATTCTTGCATAGACATTACCCAAAATTCATAATTGATTGCATAATTGATATTTTTAGGTTCTAACTGTGAAAGAAACGCTTGATGTTCATCCCAGTTTCTTAGAGAAGCTCTAGTTTGGGTTCCTCTATCCAGATTACCTACAAAAGCATATAAAGGTTGGTTCTTTAGACTCCTAGTTAATCTAGTAAAGGTAGGAATAGAAATTTAAGGTTCTTCTCTATGATCGGTTTCACCAGGAGCAGATTTTGGAATATTTCCAGAACTGGTTGTCTTTATAACAGGTTCATTGATTTTATCATTAAGGTCTAGAATAGACAGATCTTCTTCAAGATTTTCAAGATAAGACTTAGGTTCATGCGGATCATTTTCATCAAATTTGATGTGAACATATTCTTCCACACATTTGGTTCTTTTGTTAAAGAATCTATAATATTTACTGGTTATAGAGTAACCTAGAAATATTCCCTCATCACTCTTAGAAGAAATTTTTTCAAGATTTTACTTAGTATTAAGAATAAAGACTTTGAAACCAAAAACTCTGAAATAACTAACTTTAGGCTTCCTATTATTCCACAGTTCATAAGGGGTCTTCTTAAGAACATGTATAATCAAGACTATATTTATAATATAACTAGTTGTATTTACAACTTCAGCCTAAAAATAAATAGGTAAATCATATTCATTAAGCATAGTTCTTGCAATTTTCTGAAGGGTTCTATTTCTTCTTTCTACTACACCATTCTATTGAGGTGTCCTAGGGGAAGAAAAGTTGTGACTATAGCCATTGTGTGAGCTGTAAGATTCAAACTCATGATTTTCAAACACACAACCATGATCACTTCTTAGGGTTTTAATCTTAAGTCCACTAAGGTTATCTATAGACATGGAGTATTTCATAAAATAAGAAAAATCTTCACTTTTGTGGGCAAGAAGGTATACCCATGTGTATCTAGAAAAGTCATCTACTAAGACATAGAAATAGTGCTTCCAATTAAAACTAGAAACTCTAGAAGGTCAAATAAAATCCATGTGAACCAACTCGAGAGTTTGAGAAGTTTAAACTTCTTTCTTTAATTTGAGTGAAACTTTATGTTTCTTTCCCTTTTGATAGGGAGTACAAACTTTGTCTGATGGGAATTTTAGTTGAGGTAGGTATCTAACTAAATTTATCTTAGTTAGTTTCCTAAGTGAGTGAACATTACAGAGTCCCAATCTTCAGTTCCATATCCAAGATTCTATATGAAAATAATTTAAATAGGTAACCTTTTTTTGGACAAAGAATATAAATCTACAGCATAAACATTTTCGTTTCTCAAGGCAGCAAATACCAAAACATTTTTAGAATCAAATACATGCCAAAAATAATTTTCAAATTTAACATTTAAACCCTCATCTCACAACTGATAAATTATTAACAGATTGTGTTTTAATCCATCAACAAATAAAACTTTATAAATTAATATTGAATCAGTGTTACCAATCTGGCCTAAGCCGATGATTTTTCCTTTTGAATTGTCACCAAAGGTGACATGTCCTCCATCAATCTTGATTAAAATCCTAAAACATGAGTAATATCCTATCATATGACTTGAAAATCCACTATAAAATCACCATATATTCTTATGTGATCTCTTCAATCAAGTCTCCTACAAAACAGGTTTAACCAGAAAATGATTTTGGTACCCAGATTTTATTGGGTCCAGATAAGTTAGTAAGAAAAACTTTTGGTACCGAGATTTGTCTAATGGGTCTCATACAATCAATAGATTCAAAAGATTTTGAAACATAAACTTTTTTTGATCTATAACTATGTGAATATCTAGTTGAGGCATATGAATTTCCAAAACTGGATCTAGCAGCATATTATCCAGATTTAGGAATAAATTTATTCTTAACAAGCTGTCTCTGTCCAGGTTGGTATCCCAAACCAGTAGTGTACTTTGGTGCCACTTGTTTTCCAATCATTTGAGTTAGAGTATTCTTTCCATTTGTGAACTTCTCTAAATCTATTATAAGTTTCTCATTGGAAAATTTATGTAGAGTATTCTCCTTTAACAGTTGATCATTATTTTCCTTTTCTACTCTTAATGCAGATTGTACAATTCTAGTTAAAGTATTATATTTCTTTAATGACTTGTACTTATCTTTCAGCTCATTGTAAGTATCTTCTAACATATTACAGTATTCAAATAATTCAGCTTTAGACATATTATCATCACTGCTTTCATTCCCAGAATAATAATCATTCAGTATAGGGGAAACATGTAACTCATAAGTATTAGTCATGAAACACATGTTGGACTGATTCGTTTTAGAATCAGAAGCCTTAGATTCACTTGTGCTGTCTTCTGAATCACTCCATGATGCCTTCATAGCTTTCTTATATTTGTTGTCCTTGTTGTCATATTTCTTCTGGTACTTTAATTTTGGACAGTAATCTTTCACATGTCCTTTTATCTTACATTCATATTAGACTATGTCATCACTTCTATCAGTCTTTTTCCAATATTTCTTCCAATTACCTCATTGGTAATATTTACCCTTATAATTTGGTTTTCTGAAAAATTTATTCTTCCTATAGAATTTTTTGAATCTCATGGCTATTTGAGACATCTCTTCATCACTATCAGAATCTGAACCATCACTTGTTGATCTTTCAGTAGGTATGTGAACTTTCTCTTTATCGTTGCTCTTTGAGGCAGTAGACTTAAATGCCACTGTCTTCCTCTTTGGCTCATCATCTTCCTCCTTGTTTAATTTTAGATCTTCTCCATATATCATTAACTTACCAATAATCTCTTTAACAGGAATTGAACTTATATCACATGATTATCTTATTGAAACTAATGTGCCTCTCCATATTTCTGGCAGACATCTTAGTATCCTCAAGATTTTCTCTTTTTTAGGAACTACTTTTCCAAGTGAGCTCATTGTATTTACAATTTTGTTGAACCTGAGATACATTTCAGAAATAGGTTCATCAGGCTTTATTTCAAAATTATCATACTTAATAGTGTAGGTATTCAATATCATTTCCTTAACATTAGTTGTACCCTTATGGGGAATATCCAAAGTATCCCAGATTTCATAAGTAATTTTACAAGCAGATATTCAATTAAATTATTCATCTCATAAAGAACAATACAGGACATTCATTTCTTTATAATTATTATTGTAACTAGTTTTCATAGGTTTATCCCAAGTATTTCTTTCAGTTTCTTGAATCTTATACTGAGTCTCTATAGTAGTCTAGATATCAAAACCCATAATTTCTAAATGAATTTTCATTTTCAGTTTCCATTGGGCATAATTAACACCATGAAATAAAGGTGTCCTATTGCTAGCAGCAACTTCTTGTCTATTATCCATAATTAGATTTTAGAAAATATATTTAAAGAGATAAAATTTAGAACTAACAGAAATTTAAGATCTTTAAGATACAACTAAAATCACTGTTGAAAAAAATAGAGTGTTTGAAAATCCTTTATTAATAACAACCTCTGATACCAAATGTTGGTCGGAGTGGATACTCAAGAGGGGGGTGAATTGAGTTCCAATTTAAAAATTTCTGTTAAAAATATTTCTATTAAAAATAACCCAATTTAAGTATCAAGCTAAACTATAGTGAATTTGTAATACATTAAAGGGTCAGTTAGATTCTCAAGAGATTTATTAGTTCTTAGTTAATATAATCTACAGATTAGATTAGCTTTTGAAAATAACCGAATGCTTTACAATAAATAAAAACACATACTAGTTTAACTATCAGAGTTACTTTAAAACAGATTTGAATTTAATGTACTTAGCAGCGGAATATTCAATATAGTTTAAAACACAATAAACAAGCACTGCAGGTTTAACCAAGAGGTTCAGTCTCAAGATTATACTTAGTCCTCTCAAATAGTTTATATAAACTTTTATCTACACCCTGGATCAGGGTTTACAACAGTACACAGACTGTCCAGGTACTATGAACTCTACCACAATTTTACATGGGCAAACAAAAACAATAGCACACAGGCTATCCATGTCACACTTGACCTCTACCACTATCCACAGTGGGATATAAGATTATATGGAAAGATTGAGTGAGGATTTATAAATCCTCCAGTTCAGTATAGGAGACAATGTGTGTCTAAAAATACAGATCAAACACTGCTCAATATGTAAATAAATTAAACACAAAAGAGAAAAATAGATAGATATGAGTTTAGAATTCTCTATGTGTTTTGAGTGATGCTTTGGATTCCTTAGATAGATGTAGATGCAGCTTTGAGTCCTTCTCTGGTTTTTTTTCATGAAAATAGAGTGTTGTTTTTTGTATTTGAATTCCAGGTCCAGGTTGATCAGTCTAATCAGCTTGAGTGCAAGTGAAATCATTGAAGCTCTTTTCTCCTTGAATGTTCAGGTTCTGTAAATTCAGTATGTATTCTTCCTTCTTCTTCTATGCATGTAAGTTTTGTATTTTCATGTGAAGACTGACCACCCAACAGACCTGTCATTAGTAGTTTGAGGTTCCATTATATATATTTTTGCTCCGACAATAGGAATGATTACCTTTTTACAGGTATGAGGTATGGTTCTTGAAATGACAACCATTATCATTAATTAATAATAGGTGCATTAAAAACATCAAATATGACCGTAGCTAAATAAACAATTAGAAATAGAGTTTAGAGAAACTGTGACTGATTTCCATTGCCAGCTCTTAGTATCAGTGAGCTTGTATCGGTATCTCTTAGTATCACAGAGCTTGTATCGGTATCTCTTCTGTATCGGCAGCTGTTATCCTTTATAAAGGTAGCTCGCTTGAATCGTTAGCTTCTCCTATCAGTAGCTGTTACTATTTATAACTGTAGCTCTATGTATTGGAAACTATTTCTATCAGTAGATTTTATGCATATCGGTGACCTTTCTGTATCGGTGAACGTATATATTAGTGACCCATACTTGTGAGCTTGTAATGGTGGACTTCAAAATAGTAGCGGATACTCTGTATCAGTCGAATTGTGCATTCAGGTAGACTATTCTATTGGTAGCTCTAGTGTAACGATTACTATCTGCATACTGGTGAACTTATCCATATCGGTAGACTTCTATAACAGTGTCTTTATCCTTATCGGTATCTGTGTACCTGATACCTTTTTATCAGTAGCTATTTGTATCGGTGGACTTTGTATTTGTATCGGTGGACTTCATATCGGTAGCTGTCTGTTTGTCTATCTGTATCGGTAGCTTTTATTGGTAACTATGCACCCGTGACCTTTACATATCGGTAGAATATGTACCGGTAGGTCTGTATCAGTGATTCAACACATAATACTTATCTATTCTATGGAAAACATATCTAGATTGAGTTAGTAACATTTCTAAACAAGTATAGATGTAGATAACCATTGATTAATAAATTCTAATGATCATTTTGATATTTTATCAACATAATAATATGATGTCATAGGTTGAAAGAATAACTAATATAAATATAAACATTATTTGGGATCAGAAAATCATATTGAAAGATAATTGAGATTATCAAAACATATTAAAGCATAATTGGGATTATCAAAACAGGTGAGGTCAACAATATGATTTCTTCATGAAAAGTTCTCATTATCATGCAACACCTTACAAACATGTTTTCAATATTAATACGATTTATTCTGAACCTTTCTACCTAGATTGTGTGATTTCATCTATACATGTATTCCATTTTAAAGCAATTTCCCCTAGACTAGTCAAACAAATCTTGTGGAACCCTCTGAACATTTTAGCACTGATCATGGAATTGTATCTAGAAATGGAATTCATGTTATGTTATGTCTCCATATGAATCAAATTGATCATTATACTGTCTTATGTTGTGTCCTCTATGAATAGAATGCATATCCAGATGTCCTCATACATTCCTAGAAAATAATATGTCTTGTAAAGAAAAAAATTCGATAATGATAATTAGATTCCATGGGGCATGATAAATCTATCCTGCAAATATATCAGATAATACTTGGTGTTTAATCGCCAATTAGTGTAATGATATGAATACCCAATATTTTCACATCATTAGTTTGTAATCCTCACTCAGTTGTGTGATATTAATTCCCCTATATTAGGGAATCCACTATGTGTAATCCCAGATCAGTGAAAGGATATGAATAGACCTATATTAGAGAACCCTCTATGTATAAACCTTTATCAGTGTCATAATATGCTATTTCCCCTAACATGGGGAAGCCTCATTGTGTAATCCCTAGTCAATGGCATTATATAAATGTCCCATATGTTATGGAATCCTTAGTGTGTACTTCCCTATAAGTATCATGGTATGAGTTCCCCCATATTATGGAGGCCTCAATGAGTTACCCCAATCTATGGAATGATATGACTTCCCACATATTAGGGAAGCCATTATGGGTAACCCATGATCCCAACATTTATATAAATTCCCCCTTTTTAGGGAATCCTCAGTGTGAAATTCCTAATCAGTCGCATGATATGACTGTCCCCCAAATTAGGGTATCGTTTATATGTAATCCCCAATTTTTGAAATAATATGACATGTACAGTATATTATGGTTTCCATAACGTGAAATCCCTAACCAGGGACATGATATGAGTTACCCTTCATTAGGAAAGCACATTGGGTAATCACTAATCAATGGAATAATATAATATGTTTGTTTTTAGTTTAGAATCGGTTTGTTATCTCTAATTAGTAGAATGATATAAATGCCCCTATTTTAGGGAAACCATAGAATGTAATCCCAAACAAATTGAATTATAAGAAATATAATTTCTAATATAATAATGATATATAAGACTTTGTCCTATGGACTGATCTGAAAATATCATCCACCTCGATGTGTGTCCCACCCTACCTAAAAAATTATGACCATCATGACCCAATAAATCCAATGGGATGTTTTTCTTGAATCATCCACATGAATATTGAGAAATCATCTAAAAAATGATGGCACTTGTTCCTACCATTACCTGGAAATGTAGGATGATATCCTATGTCCTTAGCTCCATATCTGACATCCAAAAGGGTTGTCCAATTGTTTTATGTCTTGTGGCCATTTTTCGTGATAAGGTTTCATGATACACCTTATTTCCCACTCTATGAATAACTCGCAACATCTTAAACATTTTCAATTATCATATCATTTTCATAATTAATCTCCACCATCCAGGGAATCTTTGTCATTTATTATTGGATAAGTGGTATGACATGACATCCCATTTAAATGAGAAGCCAGATCAGGGAATGTCCAATGGTGGTGACTAAACTATGATGACTCAAAATCATATTATTAAAAGAATATATGGGATACATTCTTGAGGTTCAATCTCAACAACATGTTCCAATGTTCTGTTATATATTTTCATTATTCATGATATTAAACAAAAACGGTATAAAAACCATGTGGGGTTTGATTCATGTTGTAGATAAGATATGTAGTATGCTCGTAAAGGTTCAATGCCATCCTTGCGATATTAATTTCATTTCTATATGAAAATAAAATTTGGATATGCTATATGTTTTTATTCAAACTGTTATAAAATACCATATAATAGAGGACACAATAAGAACCTCAGATACAAACTGATGGAATCATTAATAGGCTCACTTTTACATATGGATGCATTCGATACTTGGACATTTTGTTATGGTAACCGGTCATGTATTGGGATTAGTAAGAGATTATCAAAAATATATTAAACCTATAAGTGAATCTTCATGTATGTACTAATTCCCACCACAATGTTTTGATGAGTTTAAATTCATTTCATCTCAAACAATTTGAGTTTCTCAATGCCATTCATTCTGACTCCCCAATTGATAGAATATATTCATTATACGGGTTTGTACCAAAATATTGATGTCAGAACCATTGGAAGTTTCAATGATAGTTAATCATTAATTTTAAACTCAGTGTTAATTATTATTAAAATATCAAACCCATATAATCAAATCATCTTACCATTTTTCTCCACCCAAGATGATGATATATTCTTTATGAAACAATTTATGTAAACCCTATGTGAAATCATGCAACTAAATTATCTCCTTCATATGAAAAGTAGGATAAACATAAAAAACCTCATCAGAACATTTTTCCCGTGCCACATGTGGATATGTATATCATTCTAGAAAAATAAATTGTAAACCTAACATTAATCTCTCAAATAGTCAAATGATTTGTTCTCCATGAATCGAACCATTTTTTAATATCATACCCAAAATAAGTGTAGAACATAAAATGTATATTTAGTTTGATAAAAATTAATGGGTGATAAAATATATCTTGGGTTCTCAAGAAATAATTCCATCCTCCCAGTAAAAAATATACGTGGGTAGAATATTACATTTCAATAATAAAGTAAAATTGTTTAACCAACACATATCTTATTATCAATGTATGATGATTACGGTGAGGCACTAATAAATGACCACGATTCTTATTTTCTTCATAATTTTAGATACTATTATTATACACAACACCTAGAGAAAATATAATGCATTCATCTAGAGATCAATATAGAAAATTAGGTAATACCTCAAACCTCCTGAATTTCAGAATAATCTCACCCACACCGCACCATTTGTGTTTGGTGGTGAATCAATGGTCTTGGAATAATATTGACATGGTATTATCTAGACCATTAAGTCTCAAATGATAGTCTCTATACAATGAAATTGATGAGTTTATTTCATCCATAAGATACCACATTAAAGAAAGTAGCACTCATTTCCACCACTGATTCCTTGATAAATGTATCCTGGGAGTGCGGAAATAACTACCTTCAGTATTTTATGAATTATTCTTCAAGGATTCCATGATGGATCCCTCATATTTTAGGTGACACTACGAATGGATCATTTCAAAAATTATCGCCAGTGTCATCTTGATGGTTCCCCTTAGTTTCCTCCTGTGGAAACCACCTGACACACATCCACAACTGGAACCCATGTACGAGAAAAAATGAAGGCTCATCATATGTGGAAGGAGATGGATAACAATGAGTAGGATAATATCTACACTTACACTGATGAAGATGTCAAAATATTTTGGCAGTATCCTGTGATTAGTATAGTATCCCAACTCACTCAGAACTAGTCTGTAGGAATAATCATACAAGAATCTGGGGGAGGCACATATCCCTACACTTGAGCATGATTCCCATCGATATATTATTACGACACATAGATGAAATTTTAGGTATCATATCCCAAAATCAATTAACGATATAATCTAGTATACTGCAGATAAGTAAAATGTGTAGGATTATCTTCCTACGCACACCTAATGAATTTTTCAGTACATATTATAGCTCCTAAAGAATATATACTATATATTTTGACATAGGTATTAATACGTGGTTAGTTTCATATTACTATCCCCCTAGACAGAGAATCCTAACACACTGATAAGAAAAAACATGTGGTTTATTCCCCAAAAGGACACATTCTCTCTCACATGATGGAGGATTATCATCATATTTCGTTAAAGGAAAATTCATGATTGAGGCTAATATTGTAGTTCCAATTTTTCTCACCATGTGAGAGAAGAACATAAATTAGAATGCAGGAACATTACTATTCTACAAGATATACGAATTATTACAATGTCCTAGGATTGGTCTCATATACATGTTTTGGAAAAGAATAAACAAGTGAGAGAAAAAAAATGCCTCAAGATTTTCCCATATTTTGGTTAGAAAATAATGATGACATACTCCAAAGACTAATGATTATGATGTTATTCCTATAATTATTGATTCGCACTAGTTTAGAGAGTCACAAACCATGGGAGTAGATCATCTTCTTACCAGTGATTATGTTAGGAATATTCCAAAAGCTCATTGATTCCAGACTCATATCCCAACATCCACCGAAAAAATGATTGCATCATCATCCTTTAGGAACCATACATGAGGAAGCTCATATCACATCCCCAAATCTGTAGTGGTTATAGCACATTCATATAGGGGATGATTATTCCAAAAAGGCTCATATTCCAATTCCAACCAGGTAAAATAAAGTGAGAGAGAAATATTCCATAGAATAGGATTATATTCCTATTAAAAAATACAAAAGATGTAGTCCTATGGATCATGAATGGTCATATATAATTGTTCTTACTAAGGATCAATATGTAAGGTGAACAAATTCCTTCATACATGAACATATTTTTACTAGAGAGACTCATTGGCATATTTCAGTAGCTTCTCAAAAGAAGGATTATAATCTCTACGCATTGAGATATTGTCCATAAATTCTAGTAGCCCTCACACAACGTGATCATATCCCTACCTAATTCTAAAAGTCTAGTCAGTATAATCCAGTCAAATCACATAACGATGATCACATTACAAATATACTCAATTAATTTGTCCTTTAGGTTTTCAATACACATTCAAAACACCCCAAGAATTCATATATTCTTCAAATGAAATAAAGACTGATTTTTACCACGATAGTCTCCCTCATGACAGTGTGGAGATAGATTCTAGGTTCTATACTCCTGACATTCACCATTATCATCCTCCCGACAATATAAATCAAATAGATAAATAAATCCCCCTTCCGAATAACCAATTTATATGTAGGTGTTAAAATAATTAATGCATTTATATATATACATTCTTGAGACATTGACGTCATCCATGTATAATTATCGATAAACATACAAAAAGCTCCACAATGATCAGCTGGTAACCCCGAGAAGCACCTTATGTGGACATACAAGATTGATAACTTCATATATAATGATGAGGATGTTGAAATTTCATATACAAAAATGGTTTTCTAGAAACAACCTTCCCAGTATGTTCTATCCCCTTACTAATTATGGATATGATATCATAGAAGAGATAGTGGAGGAGTGTATGATTTATGATTTCCAAAATATGAGGGAAACTCATCAGTGACTGAAGGATTGACACCTCCTATATCTACGATATGAGGGTCACCTTCATTCTATCATGATACTTTATTTTCAGCTAGACCATTATTCTATTTCAAAATCCTAAGACCCAAAACTGTAAAATACAATCACAAATCTAGAGAATTAATGTTGTCATTGCATCATGACTCTTCAGCAACTAATAGATGATTCCATGTAATGAATACATATTAATTGATATGGAATTAATTGAACATTTAACATCACCACACCACTGGAATTGTATTAATCACCTTACACAATGTACTGTAATTTCATATCCTCCAGATAAATCTGAAGATCAGGTAACATATGGTCTAGTTGGTCAGTACTACAGAATTCACTTACTTCAAGGGTGCTATGAAATAATAAATGGAGTGATAATATCTCCATTAGATCATTAAACTAGTCCCTTTGAGGTAACATGAACACATTTTATACATTAAATTTTATTTTTTGATAAACCGAATAACTTCCTTTTTAAACTAAATTCCATCATGGTTTACCATTGCACCCAGCTCATACATGACCATTGCTGTGAAAAATCAAATGAATGATATTGTCATCTTCTGTATAATCCATCCAATACTAAACCTATCCCAACATGCATGGGGAATTATACCCCCACCTCTAAACCATAGATCATCAATTCTTTAGATGACTTATGACATATTTCTAGTACCTAATAATATTCAATGGCCCACTAGGCAGGGGATTCCATATCTTATTATGTATCACTAGGATCATCATCCCTCGATTGGGTATTTCGAAAATCAATGTTTTTTCTAGATAAACCCCATTCATATATAAATATTTTCCACATGATTAGTCAAATCCTTGATAGGAATCGTTATACCAACCTATAACTGGATAAAAAATGCCAACTGTGGCCCGTAATAGTCCCGAACATGCAAAGATGAGGGAAAATTCATCATCATAATCACTACAAAGGGAATAAATCTTCACTAATTTTCAAGTTAAATATTGAAATTAATATTCCCATTTTTTCCTCCCACATTTGGAAAACCATTATATTTTCATGGAACGTAATGTAAACACAACCATAAACACCCAAAAATCCATTCTTCATAGACTATTACATGAGGATAGTATGATGAGGGAAATGAAACACCATTAGTTTTTCAATAAAAAATGGTCCAATATGGACAATGGTTTGGGAAAATACCGTAATGTAGGTTTTTCAGAATCATCCTTTTTCATTTAGGGTAATAGAAAAACTACCATTTCCCAATACACCCCTATGAATTACATCACCATAAAAAAAAATAATATTGTGGATCATGATGTTAATTAATATGGATAAAATATTAAAAATACACCATGAGAGAAGGATCATGATGATCCACAAAGGATTTATAAAACTAGAACCACATGAGGATTAAAAACATAGAACTTTCATATATAAAAATTCCCCCTTTAAAGTGGAACACTGCCAAGGATAACGGGAATGAAGTATTCATACCAAAATTTTCCCTAGAAGATTAGATATTCATAAGATAGAGAAGATGTTGTAACAATATGAGGACGAGATAAAATTTATCTAAAGAATCGATGAATATATACTAAGTGAAAAACCTCCCACTAGGTATCATTTTCAGGAAGAGGTGAATATTAATCTTCGCATACATCAGTACATAGCTAATCTTCCAACAATAGCTCAATTGGAGCATCAGAACTACTACCGATCTAGAAAACCATTCTACATAAATGAGGAAGTTTGAAATGATAATGAATTCCCTCCAATATAGATATAGCCTCTCCCTCTCCAAGGTGATCATTCATTATTCACACAAATCATGAATTAGTGGATGATGAAAATGCAGAAAAATTATCATGTCACTGCCACTACCATTAGACATGATGTGGCTCAAAAAATAGTACCTATGAAATTAATACATGCCATTGAGTCACTAAAAACCTAAATGAAAGAAATGTATGGGACATTCACACTAAAGAAAAATATTATAATGTCATGTTCTGAATGGGTGGATGATCTTTTCCCCCAAATTGTTTTTATTCATATATTTTACACCAATGAGTTCATGGGGTACATGAACAAAATATCATGCACCTCGTGTCCCGATGCAGTCTGATGATGAGTCCTTAAAAACAATAGGAGGGGACCAATATGAGTTTATTTTTATAGTCTTTGGTAGGGATAACAATTGTTTGGTATAAGAGACCTCTAGAACAATATATAATAGTATGGGAAGAAGTTTATTGTCATTTCCTCTACTAGTTTATCACCATTCTAAGGAAAATGAAAATGTTCGACCAGAAAAACTGGATGAAATGTAAAAAGGAGAGAATGTATGACATCATATCCTTATGGAATGGTTTAACTTACTCACTCAGAAAATATCTCTTGAATGAGAAATTTCTCAAACTCTTTGATGATATTATTCGGTATGAGCAGCAACACCCCAAATCCTAATGAGATATCTATGTGGATTTCAGAAATTTTCATAAATGACACAATGGTTGGATGATGTCATTCATAAAAACTAATAAAATATTCAATCTTTCCCTTAGTATAGGATAATTGGATTACAATTTAAAAAACTATCGTTTTTATGAGAATACCAACTGATGATTCAGTTTAATGACCTATGTATGCATAGAACAACCAAATAATTTATATTGAGTGGAAGCAAAAACCATTTACCTCTGTTTAAAGAAAAAAAATCATGATCACATAATATTTATAGAATTTATGAATATTGTATAGCCCACAAAAGTGACCATGTACCCTGATATAATCTTTTTATCTAGGGAAAATAGCAATATAAAGCTTCAATATCTCTACAATGTAAATGAGGTAAACCTCACCGATCATCCTGAATACATCCCTCTACATAGAATGTGGTTACAAAATCCATGATGGATATTTATTCAAATATTTCCTCTAATGCATGGAGGATTTTGGATTGTTAATGATGGATAAATCATCTACACATTTCAATAGAAAAACCATTTCCACATCATAAGAGGAAGGTGATTGGTAAAATTTTACGACATGCATGGACAAAAGTTTAACTAATAATTGTCCCAAAAGTTAGTTGACTGATATCATACCACCATTAGAGAATAACCTCATAATGAAATAAAAGTTCCTCCACTATGGTTGGTGACATTTATTTTTCCTCCCAAAATTGTATGTGACCATTACACAAGGGATGATAAATGAAAGGAAGAGTCACATTAGGGTCTGTTGAATGAAATAAATCATGCAGAGTTCATTCCTAAACATTTGATGACTGGAAAACACCCCTAAAAAATGAATCCATCTTTAAATTAATATATCATATTTCGTTCTATTAATTTGATACCATTGGTAGACACCTTTACTGATTATGAATGTGGCTCTGAGTATGAGTTCACCATAACTGACAAGGGAACATGTGGTTGCATTCCCAGGAACCAAGGAAATAGGGGACCATTCTGGTGTCGCATGGCCCATTATTTCAGTCACATCCCAAAAGAGGAAATATTTTTAGTAGATAAGTTACTTGAAGAACTCAAGAATTCCAAATAGGCACATTTAGGAATCCTAGAAACCTTTTGTAATTATCCATGCACATTCATCATATATGACCTACAGATGGGGTGTTGATTTTCAAATTAACCAATACAATGAGGAAGGTTGGAATAACATTCACCAACAGAATAAGATGCTTCCTTGACCTCTATGTAATCACTGGTCTTATCTACATGAAATTCCAAGTCAACTAAAACACATAATAAAAATGACCACCACATTTGGACGATAAAACCTATTCCACAAAAGATTTTTTTTAAAATAGTAGAAGATGTCCCATCCAGGCTCCCAGTCCTTGAGCTGATCCATCATTCAAAAGAACATATCAAGGCATTCATTGAATGCCTCAAAATCCCACAGAATTTAGAGACATAAGTTGATATTGCTGAGTTTTATCTAGTGGTGGCAATTCCATCTGAATACTATTTGACCATCTTGTTCATAGAACATGATCAATATGAGGTCATCCAAGGATATATCACAACCTTATATTTTTTAGGATGAATTTATAATGTTGAAATAAAAATTATATTGATTTTAAATGTTTTTGGGTCAAACTTATCCCAATATATACCCTTTGATGATGAAGATTTAGATAAGGGGATCTATCTCCCAAAATGATGACCATTCAAGGGTATGATAAGCATGATAAAAAACCTATACAGAAGATAAATCAAAATAAACTATTTGCGGATCTCACATCAAACACTGAGTTCATGTCTAGCTATAAGGACACCTCATAGAATTTCATTCTTAAAATTTATTGGAATCATATGCACTTGGTGGTACATTCAACATTCAATTATTGTTTGAAATACCCCATTGTTGTAATGGTTGACCTGCTACAATGTGATAGTTCCCCTTCGTGACTTGTGAAGAAACATATTTTGAGGCATGTTTCTATCAAATGTGAAGGGAAATGAGAAATATTGGATGAGAATATATAGGTTATAGCCCCTATTAGTTTGATGACTACCCCTGAAAACCCCTATATTATACTTGATCATATTATGTTCTACCTATTTACCTAAATATGGTCATATAAATTATTTGATATGTCTAATCCCCTTATATCCTTAGCAATAGTATAAAATAAAACCAATTCTTAAATCTATCTACATCAACTATGGAAGTGTGTGATGACATTGTATCTTACCATGGACTCTCTCACCAAGATAGTGATAGAGATGATCTCAAATACCCAACATCATCTAAAAATGCATCCACAAACTCAGAGGATGATGAAGAAGAGGATAAAAATAGGAATACCCCCACCCCACATTTGAGGAATGTTTCCCCACCACCACTAATGAGATATAAAAGGTAAATAAAATAACATAAGAAGAACCATCACCTTTACTAATTAATATTGATATTCCCCTCCTGTAGAAATAGATTATTTTTCATTTCTACAAGAAAATTGATATTTTTTATGGAATTATATAGAATTTCTAGTATTAAATCCATATGTGAATACACACCATATTGGGTAACATAGTGGACATCGATGATTCAATAATATTTCCAGGATGTTGCACCCCTATATGACCACTAATGTAGAGGTTTATGTTGTAAAATTAATAAAATCCAACATTGAATTAGATGTTCAATAACCCTATTAGCCCACCAACATCTTCCCTACCATGAAATATAATAGGAAGATTATGGTTTGCATTATTTTCAGAGACCTTAATCAACACTACACAAACAAGATATCCCATTTATAATTAATGAACTATTGATTTATGAAACTACTATCATCCATGTCATTTACATCATGGATGGGTAATTTGGGTCTATTAATATAATGATGGCCCCTGATGATGAGGAATCCACTTTCTTGAGATCATTATATGGGATCTTTTTCTACTTGGTCATGTACATTGGGTAAGATAATGCCTATAGTACTTATCAATGCACAATTTATCATATCATTAAACCATTCATTGAAGGAATAGCTAAATTTTACAAAGATGGCCTTATTGTAAAATATCAATAGCGATGTGAACACTTCACATTTCTTCAACCAGTCTCCAGGATGTTATGGATGTATAGTTTGATGGTGAATCCACAAGAATAATATTTTCGAGTAACATCCTGAAAGTTCAACGGATATTTTGTATGACACTGTGGAATTGTGGTCATTCTTGAAACGATATGTGGAATCAATGCAATATAAACCCTTGTAATTTCAATGAATAGAGGGTAATAGAAGGGCGCCTCATGTAAAATTGTTTTTTAAAATTCATCATGGATGGAAAATAACTCCCTTCGCATGCCTAAAGATGAATGAAATCACATATTGATGGGATGAAGAATGATCATAATCCATTGAGAGTCTCTAGAATTACCTACATCAACCACAATTTGGGATTCCAATATAGGATGAAAATACACTCATTATATATGTGTCCAACATGGAATTATCATTTGGAACTCTACTTGAAAATACACATGATGTGGGGGATGAGAAAAATCTATATTACCTCATCCAAATGGTTTTAGGAAATTATACAAGATATTTTAATTTCTAGAAGAACTACCTTGTAAACATATTTTTAATAGAATAAATGTTTAATTGAAAATTAGTACCAAAAATTCCACATGGTCACTTGTTTTTACATGCTCAAGTAAATCCTTGGCCTTCATATCTTGGTTTCATGCCTCACATAATGGGAATTCATTCAAGAACAATAGGATATTCAGTTTCTGTGATAGATGTAAGTTATATAGAAGGCCCTAGATTATTTCCTCATGGTACATCCCACACTAGAATGTACACCAATGGACACCAAATATCATAATGAGGAGGTATTCTTTTCCCATTATAGTCCTAAAACATGGGATATGTATTTTGATAGAGCCTCCTTAATTCATTATTAGAATGGAAATAGAAAACCCAAGTCCCAATCATATTGGATTAGGGATTGTATTTTACTCTCATGAAAAATAAATATTTACCTACACTTTCCCACTATCTAAGGGTTTCATGAATAATTAAGGAAAAGGTCAAACCCTTATTGTCGGATTGGAACTAGACATGTGGTTGTAGATATCCTACCTGAATAATAATTGGGATTCAGAGGTAGTGTTAATGTTTATCATTGGATAATATTATATCAAAATGGAATAACTGCCCCCATATTAGCAACAACATTGAATTGATTATAGATTTTACTTTGGATCCCATATTTAATTTTGTTTCCAAATAATACAATTCTTCTTCCAATACATTATCTAATGCATCCATAGTCTGGGATGTCCCTAGTCATGATGAAGTGATCAACCACATCAAGCATACAATGATAGTCTCAACAATCATTATATGTCACATGGAGCAAATAAATAATCTCATTAATGAACAAGAGTGTGATGAACATATATCCAACACTAGATGGTTAGATACCATAATTGGTCATTTCAAGAATGGGACTCTTCTAAAAGTCTGAGATAGAAGACCAGAAACTCAATACTGAGATGAAAACTATACTTTTTAGGGTGGTACAAATCAAAAAATAACCTTTTAAAATATAGTAATATATTTAATACTTCATAGATTCATAGAAAAAATATATGTTCTCACTTTAATGGTAAAATATTGTGTATTATCCTACGATGCTCATCAATCAGAGACCACACTCTAACACAAAATCACAAGGCTGGGTTACTATTGGAAGAAGATAACAAAGGACAACACAGAGTTCAACATGAAATGTAATTATTTTTAAATTCATGAAAACACCATCCATCAACCCTCAGATATTCCACAAATAGGTAATTATTCATGAATATTGGTTAAATGGGAATGGATGTTGTGGGTCCATATCTCTTAACCATTTCTAAGAAGATTAAGTATATATTTACTAATATTAACTTATTATCCAATTTTTTTGATTAAATACCCCTCATCTATGTTGGCATGAATAATATTATAGTCATTATGTAGTCCAATATCATCACCAGGTCGGAGTCCCTCACACGATACATTGGAAAAAAGACACCAATATATATATTATATGGAGTTAAAAAACTATACGAAGACTTCAACATCTAGTACTATAATTAATCCTCATATCATTAAGTGAAAAAAGAACATATAAAGTCCTTCATGAAGAGGATATCAAATATACTATGGTATATGGGGAATATAGACAACAAGTCTTAGATGGATAAGGTCATCCATGATTTATGGGCCTACCGTTTCATCCAGAGTACTACTACACATGAGAAACCGTATTCACTGATATATGAAATTGAAGTAGTATTAAAAATTGAAGACCAGTTTTCATCAATTTTAATTGGTATCTATGTAAAAATGTTAGATGATGAGAAATCGAAAAATAATTTCTATGAATAGTATAAGTTCAAAGACAAATGGTTGTCTGCATTTCACATCCATGCATTCTATTAGAATCATATTTCACGGGTCTTAAACTAAAATGGTTGACTATATTTTTCCATCAAGTAAAAAATAAAATATATATTAGGACCCCAATGATACCATGAAAAAATACTCCAATGATTTATCCCAAATTATAGGGGCCTTATTTTCTATATAAGGTAAATTAAAATGATTTTTACTCATTGGATTTGAAGGATGTGGAATATGTTACACCCCCGACCAATGTGAGGTTTCTTATGATGTACATTGAAATGAAAACATCAAGAATTATAGTCATCCTTTCCTCATGAAATTAAACATTATGGAATTTATCTTGGTCACATGACTCTAAACTAAAAAAACTCATCATGGTGGCATGATGTTATATTACAAAATTGTGTCTTGACCACCTGAAGTTAATCGGTACAGAACACACCATAACCACATTTATCTAAACCATATAGATGTAGTCTTAGATGAAATTAATTAAATTGAACATTGTATTTATTCCATACTACATGATGTTATACTACATAGAATCCATCCACAATGTAGGGTGTAAAATTGGATGAATCCCCAACATTCCATTTCTTTCATGTCATTTCACCTTCATCCTTAAAAAATTATATTAAACTATAAGACAGAAATCCTAACAACATGACACTAAGATGCAACGATTTTATATTATTATGTATGGATTGTTTCTCATACCAATGAGATTCATAGGAAATCATATATCCTATATCTTTTCATGGAAATAGCATGTTACCAAATTCCATTACCGTTTAACTATTACACTCAATGTCACTAAAGGAACATTGGTCATTACTTTTTTCTCACATTGAGAATAGATCACACGAGCTTTGGAATTTTAGTAAGGGCATACCCATAGGAACGTGACATATCAGTTCATGATAGGGATATCATTTTCAGGGATGAATACCATAAAATTCACAACATATTTCCTTAACACATTATTTTAAATATAACTTTTAAGGACTATTTCATGAATGAAAAATATGAATTTTCATATACATGACCTGAGAGGATGTATATCCTTGGTGTTGGTCTCCCACCATACCTCCCTATAAGTAATAAATGTGGGTTGATGCCTGCTACCATATGATACATAGTTATTCTCGAATCTCCAATCCTAATCCTAACAACAAAAATAAAAAGGAATAATTCCCATATTTTCATATGGCTTAGACTTGGATGGATAATTTCCCATAATATAACAACATGTGTTCTAATTCCGGAAATCTCTTGATATATAGTGACACTCAAACATATATTCTAGAAAGCTACTATAACATTCCCATTTCAGGGTAGTGAACCTAGGTCCTTTCTATATGTGGTTAAATAATATGGCTTCTCAAGGACTAGGTGTGTCGTTATTTATATCATCAGAAGATACACATTGATGCCCAGATCTCAAATCATTAGTCTAGATAAACTTGAAAATAGGATTAATTTCCCCTTGACGACTATGGTCCATAACTATTTAGAGGGTTTCCTATCCTGAAACTACATTTGGATTGATTTCAATTATCATACAATATGCACTGATGCTAGGATATCAAATCCTTTGTCCAAATACCATAATATAAAATATGATCTGAATAAAACATATGTATCATATATATGTGGCTAATGTCTAACCATCATGACATTAAATTTCACATCAAAAAAATTATACACCTCTTTTCAGGAGTGGGCCAAGTCATTCAATTTCACTTTGTTGAATATTTAGTCAGATCTTCATACAAGTTTCTTAGGCATGTGATAAATCTATGTGAGAAGGCCTCTACTATATAAAACATACCAATAATCATATGAAGCGTTAATTGATTGTACCTGACTATTAATTCTCCAACCATTATAGAATACACTCAAATATATCTTCCAGAATAATCATATTGGTTACAAATTTCTTACCAGATTTACTAAAGGTAATAGAAAATACATACTTCCTCACCGCATGATGTTAAAAAACATGGGAAATTTCATGGTAGCATAACAATAGAAATGAATGAAAAATAAATCTTCACTGCATGATGATAATATTCAATGAAAATTTCCCCATCAATAGACATTAAAAAAGGATAAATAAGAACCCAATACGTGATTATAAAATGAGTAGGCCATCATCCATCCTCATAATTATCAAATAACCATAAGAGACTATATATTTCAACCCCTTAATTGGGTGCCTCTATCATCATTTAATCCACATAGTCCAAAAAAACATCACATCATGAGAACCTCAAGATGTTGTAAACAACTCATGGAACATGGAATGGAAAATAGATCACTCATTTTAACCATGATATATATGAATAAATTCTTATACCTACCAACTAGAGACATATTGAAACTATAAGAAGGCATTCTTATATTTGGGAGACTGATCTAACCATTCAAGAACTCAACAGTTGTGGTGTTCTAGGGAATCCTTGATTCCATTTCCCCATATCATCACTCATGACATAAGAACCTCATTCAATGATTTATATAATATTAATCTTACTCTCAGAATTCTGTTAGTGTTATCATGAACCTAGGAATCATAATTTGAGTCTTCTTTAACATTCCCCTCATATTAATCCCTTGTGCATCATGATGTTAACCTGACTGCACCTTTTTAATGCTCAAGACCATAATCTCTATAATTTTATTGTGAAAATAAAATTAGCCAAAAATATTAGTGATGGGCACATGAAACATTTTATCTTGAAAACCCCTAAATGATGGAATGAAAAAAATTCATGTCAAACTTCACTAAATACTTCATCTCTGAAGTCTAGAAATAATTTGGAGCACATATAATTATGTCTAAAAGCTCATGAGTCCCACTTTATGACACTATTAATAGATTATAAATGTTTTTAGGCCCCCTAGTCTTGAAAAAATTTATATTAATGGATTTTTATATCTCCTATATGTGATGAAGTGTTCACCATATAGAAAAATAACATTTTTTTTCTCAATCACTTGATAAATATTAAATTTTTCTTAAATCACATTTCATTATATGATTTAATTGGGTCACTAAGAATATTTCACACCCTTGGAAGGAAACCTAGATATCTATTTTGACCTAAATATTGAAGCATATGGGTTTATACCAACCAAACAAAGGCATCATGTAATATATTATGGGATTTATGATCATTGTGAGATAGACATATCTGTGGAAAGACTCATAACCTGAAGGTGTTTTGTGTTAACCCCATGCATGATTTTCCTATACTAGTCCCATTAACAATGAAATATGGATATTTATTTACAACCCCTAGGACCAGACTATTAAAGTGCATTCAAAATCCTGAAAATTATGTCAATGTGTATTGTACCCTTTCATATTGAAGGAATTCCACACAACATTACAGATCCTCCTTATGGTTCACACCCTGTGACCTGAAACCACAGTTCCCATGGAACGATCTCCACAATAAAAATCTACACTACCCTAGATTTATATGAAAATTCCTATATAGTCATTTTCTCCACACCCCTTTCAATTAAGCAGATATTTGAGTCTTCTCATATCTTTAATGGCCCTAGGAAATGTGTAGGGATTAACCCTAATTTACCATGATTATAATCCCAATGTTTTTATGTTTATGGTATTTGAGCTAAAAACTATAGTCATGTCCTCCTTATAGGAAATGAACTCCAATCATCATGATCCATAGTGATATCAATGTGGTACCCATAAAATTATAGTGTTTTGGGTTTCACTCTATATAAATTCCTCATTTCATGACTCATATATTTAAACTCATTCCTATATGATTTTCAAAACCCATATTGCGACTATCTAGGAGGAATATAGATTGCCTATTTTTTTACATCTAAACTAACTATCTCTATAATTTTACATATCCCATAAAAAATAATGGATAAAACTATACATGCCAATGTAATCGAGGCGTAAGGTCATTTAACTACCAATAAGTTGAATATCATCTTTCCAAGAATGGATATCCAATCCCCATGATCCTTAGAAACACCATACAAGAACAATGAACATTATGGTGTATTGGTTTATTCATGGAATTTCAATAGAATGTTCAATATTTATTAAATTATTTATTTTATTATATACTCTAAAATACAAAAATAGAAGGCCTAAGTTAAAATACCCTAAAATATAGAAATAGAGGTTCTAAGATATAATCACCGAAAATGGAGAAATTGATGGTCTGAGATAAAAGACCCAAAAATACAATAAAATAATTAAAGAGCTAAAAACCCTAAAAGATAACAAAATATGGTCCAATATAGAAGACCCAAAACTAGAGAAATAGATGGACAAAGATAAAATAACATAAAATATGTAAATAGATGTTCAGACCTAAAAGAAAATAATAACAATAATGGAAGTTATGAGCTAAAATGAAATAAAATTCAATAATAGAAAGTCGCAGATAAATTACCCTAAACTAGATCAATAAAAGGTCTAAGATAAAATCCCCTAAAATACAATAATAAGGGGTCCGAGGTAAGTGAGCCTAAAATGATGAAATAGAATGTCTGAGATAAAATTATAAAAACTATAAAAATAAAAGGACAATGTTAAAATACTCTAAACTAAATAAATATAAGGCAAAATAAATAATACATAAAAATAAATCACATAATTTATTTTCTTTTTATGTCCCAAAAAAATAACAAAACCTATCAGGCTAAAAAATCATAATATTATGGCCTATGAAAATGAGGATTCTATTCCTATAATGAATTCCCCCAAATGAATCTTAGGAAAGGGTGGGGAAAATATTAATGTAAATGATACCAACATTGTGAGGACCATGGCATGTCCTTAGTAAAATAACATATTTTCTCTCAAGGTTTAATAAAGTCATCAAAATATTAAAAATTATCTCTCTAGGACATATATTCTAACAACTTTATTCATTCATATATATGGTAATATGAATATATCTAGAGTTGAAACATAAATAAGGAATCATAATTTGGTGGGAATTCAAGAGAATTAATTGAGAGATTTTTTTAACCTTAAAATACATTCATTATTGTTTACATAATAATATTAAAACGATGGATATAATTGATGATATATGTAGCATCAGATCATTGAAATTTCATATACATCCTGAATGAATCAAAACCGGGAAATGACATAGATGGTTCCAAGGATCTATTAACTTATTGAATGAAAAAGGTGGAATATCCACATTTTATACCCTATATAAGTATTCAATAAAAATTAAAAAAATTGCATTGATATGTAGACTAAAAAAATTTATTAGTTGAGCTAGTCAAATCGGAAAGAGGCGAATGAGAAGATTCCATGGAACATCGATGTGTTAGTTGCCCCACTTATTCTATTGAAGCCCAAGGAAGAAGAGTATAAATAAGATTAGAATGATTATGAACTATTTTTGGGTTCTTTATATTACATATGATTCCTATGAATGATCATACATTGAGTGATCTATGATGCCCTCATATCTCACAACATATTTAGTCAATAGGTTAATTTATGTGTGATGCTATGATATGATCTTATAGAGACCCTTGATTAACGTACATGGATATTTCATTATTTTAGATGAATATAAAATACATTTTAATAATAAATTCCCAAGTACCTTAATAGTTTATTTCCTTTGGAAATTTGGAAACAAAATCATCTATCATGGTTAATGATCTTCAGCATCTCCCATAATGATCTACACCTTTGGTAATTCTAGTTAAAACCATTCATTATATCCTAGAGAAAGGTATCATAATAAATGGGTCATCTTAGATTCTCACAATTGGTAAATAGAGTAAATAAGTAATCATAACAACAATAAATGAGTACGGTACTTGAGAATAGAATTTGAAGACCATACCCTGCATATCAGTGATCAAAATAAATATTGGATGTTCATAAGTAATTATTATTAAGGAAATACTTAACATAATCCATGAAATCATAACATAGGAATAAAACATGGAATTGTGTTATAAACATAAGCATATAATATTGTATGTATGAAGAAGTAGAAATAGGTTCACTCATTAAGATAAGGACATTAGATTGGGAACTAGCATAAAATTATGGACATGAAACTAGGTCCTTGAATAACATTGTGAATAGGTAATCAGGTTCACCAACAGTGGTCAAGGAATTATTGCCAAGCCCATATTGGTAGTACGAGTTCACTTCCCATACCTTCTTGGTAGTCATGGTTCACTCCCATGGCCATATTATCATCCTAATTTCACTCTTGATAACATATCAGTAGTCATGGTTCACTCCCATTACCATAATAGTGGCATGTTCTCACACCTCATACCATCTAGGTAGTCATAGTTCACTCCCATGGAAATATTAGTCTATCTCATGAGATATAATTCTTTAAAAAATTTATTGTTGGGAGATATAGGTCACAACTATCTCATAGTGAAATAAGACTTGCATGTTTCACAAATTATAAAAAAATCATATCTAAAACCATGAAATTAAATTGGTATAAAACACATGTAAAAATATCATAACATATGGAAAATATTCATGTTTCAAAAACATTTCATCAAAATTATAAATCATGAACGATATGTGGATTTCGTAATAATATAACCCATGAATGTGAATAGTATTTCAAGAACATAAAAACCTGTGAAACTGAAATGGATTTCATAAAAATTTAACTCATCAAAGAGAAATAGATTTCAAAAATACCATGATATTAAGAATAACTGATTCATAGAATTAATATGAATGGATCCATGAGATCATTTTCCAGAATTTTGTGATTAATATGAAATCATTTCATCTTATATAGAGAATAATTTCAAAATATCATTCAAGATGAATTCATCTTGAAAATAACCTTTCTTCTTTGGAAAATTATTTTTAACACATAATTTCATTTGATAATTATTTTCATATAAAATTAATTTATATATTATAAAGAATAATTTAAATATTTTGAAGAAATTTTCCTTTAAATAAAGCATAAAAATATTTTAAAAACGTCTTTTCATTGAAAACACATTTAAAAATTAAAAATAAATATTCAAAATTATTTTAATATCAGTTCATTTAAAATATTTCCAAAAGTTATAACCACTTTATGCAATCTATTTGAAAGATATTTTTATTGAATCTTTAAAAAGATGTTTTCAAACATTTTGAAAACCAATTTTCCAGTTAACATTTAAAATATTCATGAAAATGTTTCGAAAAAAATTTTCATCTAGAAATTATTTTAATCAAATTTATAAGAAAATAACCATTAAACGTGAATAAAAGATTCTGAGTATTGACATCGGATAAATCAATACATGTCATAGGATGTAAAAAAATTCCTTTTTCATGGTAAAAATGATATAAAATTTACTCGTTCAGAATAAAATAATAAGATTACGTAGAATAATTTGTTAAAATAAAAAAGTTAAAAATTTATTTTAATGATCATATGATATTAATACAATATTCATGGAAACGATTTTTTGAAAACATTGTTTTGAATAAACATTTATTTTCGACCGAAGAGAAGGTAAAGTCAGGATTTCTAAAAATAAATTTCTTACCTATATTATGTACCAAAGAGTAGAAAATGTTTAAAAAATATGAATATTGTATGAATAAATATAGTAGAATAAAATTCATGTATTTCATGATATATAGAACACATGAATTCATCAATGGAAGCGTAAATTTAATCGATCTTTAAAGGAGATTAGGTTGTATTAATAAACTCTTATAACTTGGTAACATGATATTATACTGACCATGTAATAAAAGGAAATTATTTCAAGCATAATATATCCTTAAAATAAGGATATAGATAATATAACATGTAAAATGGAAGTATATACACCTCAAAAAGTGTTTACCTTCATAAGAAAACATGAGTCTCCAAAAAGAAATAATGAGACAATTTGTTTTTACCGATTTGGTAACATTTAAAACATAACTCAATGAATGAATGTTCCTAAAAAGAATGTGTTAATAAATATAAATTTAGTAATAATATACATAGAATAAAATCATCTAATGTACTTACACACCACACAAGTAAATAATGGTGAACATAACATGTATCTCATAGAAATAAAATGTCAGAGGAAATCTCCATACTCTGTGTCTTAAATCTCTTTATAAACCTTCAAATAACCTGTTATATATATATATATAAATTTATTATATATATTTTAAATAACTATATTCTTATATATAATATAATATATAGTTTTATTTAGACCTTATATTTCCCTCTTGTTAACCATCCTATGTTAGGGTTTCACTTCGGGTAATATTCTTTGTGTTTTCCATGTGTTTCTTAATTTGATATATTGTCAGTCCTTATACATATATCATGTTTCTAGAAAGTAAAATGTGAAATAAATATAATTTATATAATTTTTTTAGTATAATAATCTACATAATATATAAGTATGAAAAAAATTGAACGTTTATGGAGATGGTAGGTCTTAAGTACATATGAACACTATTTCTTTGTAAATACATTTTCATAAAATGTTTAATATTATTTTAAGTATTTTTAAATTCATTTTTCCAATTTTTTACTTATAAAGAATATATTGGAAGGAATAATTCTTTCATTTACCATATGAGGTACATTTATACACTTATTGTAAAAGCAATAGTAAAATGTATTTTAAATTATATAGAATGTAAGTATTTTTATGTCATATTTCCATGAAGCATAAATTGAATTATTGATATTTTATTTTCATCTAAATTCTTTTATTTTTAAATTAATGTGTATTTTGAGAAAATATAAAATTTTTTATTGAAAAAAGAATATTTCTATTAAGAATTAATTTCAATTATTTTAACAAAAACTTTCCATCTAAGATGGAATAGGGTTATATTTGTACCCCCATTATTACGTTGATTTTTGTGTGTGAGTTTCTAATGGAATTATGTTTTTGAAATCCATTTATTTTTAATGGATTATGAGGGAATTATGTTTAAGAAACCCTTTTTTTTTTGTGTTATGCTATGATGAATGGAATATGTTTTTTGACATATGTAATAATGATTTCATTATGAGATTTTTGGGACCTAGAACTCCCTCAATTGAATTGGTTAATTATTTATATATAATGAGATTTACATGATTGAAACAGAATGTAAATCTTGTTCAATAATACATGGCTGTAATAAATTCTAAATCTGATTAAGTAATGGACTTTGTCAGTAATGATGGTCTTGGAAATGATCCTTGACTAATATAAAATGATTTTCTATGCTTATGTGCATCCCAAAAATGTCATGTATTGTGTTTTGAATTTTGGGATTTTGTCCTCTAATTCTTATTATCATTTATCCAATTAGATGATATTTCAATATTTCATATGTTGGATAAGACACACAAACATTATGTTCTTATGTATTATGATTACGATATCATTGATATTTCCATTGTTAACCCTTACTGTGTAGTTCAGATCAAACTTTCATATGTTTCTTTTCCCCAGGTCATGAAGAAATGTATTAAGTAAGGTATGTTAAAAATGTGTCTAGTTATGAAGAAATAAGCCAAGGACAATGTAGATAATTTATTAACTAGTTGTTTAGGATTCCCCATTCCAAAAGACACTATATCTATATGGTCCTATCATGGATTTATTATAAGTTTAAATTAATATAATTTTATTTTGAATTAATATGAATGCATGTAAATTATGGGTTTTTATAATTGGTGTCATAGGAAAGGAATAATTATCCTTTTGAAAATAACAAGAGAACGCCTTAGTAAGAACCGTACGAATATATCTAAGTATATGATACAATATTAGTGTTATAGAGATGACCATGAATAACCATGGATAAAACCAAATGTGTCGTAAATTGAAATCTTATTCTTTATTATGCGGTTTTCTAATTATTCTTATTGTTCGTCACACTATGATTCTTGGTTTTAGTCAGTAGTTGGAACATGAAGGAACCATGTTAATGATGAATGCGATGGAAAATGCAATGTCTGTCCTCCAGAGTAACCAAAGGTTATAGGTGATAAAGTGAAAAATAATTTAGTTATGCTCACACAGATTTCTCAAGATATGAATCAAGATAGACTTCAAAACAGGAAAATGAGGAAGCCAAATTCTATTGAGTCCTTCATGATCCAGAGTCATTCTTCTTTATACGGATATTCTAATCCATTAGTGGATTAACAATTGATCAGTGCCACTAAAAATATATTTTCACATTAAAATTATTTGAACAATATAATGTCATATTAGTAGTCTATAATTTGTAAGGCAACACAAATCAATGGTGTAATCTTATCAATAATTAGAGGCAAAGTGATGAAATTGAGTAAATGGAATGTGACGAGTTCAAGAACTTATTTTTTAATAAGTTATTTCCTCTTATTCTTCAAAAGATGATGAATAAGGTGTTCCTTGAACATAATAAAATGTTTTATGAATACTTTGGTACCTATACAGAATCATTTACAAGAATTTTGTATTACACTTCTGGAATTATTATCCAACCTGAGAGTAAAATTAATCGATTCTATATTTTCTTTAAACATGTCTCATAAAGTAATTAGCCATACGAGACTATAATAGCTACGAGGAAATAGTTATATGTTCTCTCATTGTTTATATGGATATTGGAGTAACCCATTAGTTTTATAGATTTAGTAAGAAGAGAGAAATTTAATTCAAAAGAAAATATAAAGACTACACTGAAAAAAAGATGTGTTTCACTTATTCTAAATGTGTTGAAATAAACCAGGATGAAATTGTCATAAATAGAAAAGTAAATGTTTTTAGTGTGGAAAATAAGTTAATCAGGTAGTTGAATTCCGAATTGATGGGAAAAAGATGTATAATGATGTGAACATGAAAAATTCTATAAAAAATACACCTCATAAACATCAATGCTACAGGTGCAAGGAAATGGGGAATTATGACAATATATTCTCCAATGAAATGGTTATTGACGATGATCAATGTCAGAAAAATCTTAAGGACAAATACAACGGAATGTCACATGATGTCACTATAGGTGATGGGGAGTATAATAATGAAGTGGTGAAATTTAAACTAACCATATACTCTCAAATAGAACTTGTTTTATTTGATTTTAGATCCACCCAATCTTTTATTTCTAAATAATTCCAAAGCTATCACCATGTTACCTAAAAAATTAGATGTTTCATTAGCTATGAGAACCCGTAATGGAACAATGGTCACATCAAATTTTTATAATTCTTCTCTGGTTAAAGTTTTTGGGAATTTGATTCCTACAAATCATTTGATTCTTCCTATAGTAGAATTTCTTATGATTTGTGGCATGGATTAACTTTCTTTGAATGAATAAAAAACCAATGGTCAAGGAAGGGATGTCAGATTACATATTCAAGATCAATCTATGATCATATATAAATCCAAAATTAATATAATATTCTAGTATAAATTTCTTTCAACATATGGGTCTTGATTACTATATATAATTTTTATTTATCTCGGATGGTTGGGAAAAAACTTGTGATTATTAATACACCCATTGAATGCGAGTTTGATGATTTATTTCTAGAGGAATATCCATGTATTCCACCAAATAGTGACTTATAGTTTTCAACAAAACATATACCAGGTTTTATGACTATTTCAATGAAACCTCATAAAATTTCCCAAATTGAGTTGCATGAATTGAAAATGAAACTCCAAAAGAATCTTGAAAGTGGATTTATATGCCCTAGTACATCAGCTTGGGAGTACATGTTTTGTTTATTAAGAAGAATTAAGGATCATTGAGAATCTTTATTGATTATTGAGAACATAAAAAGATCACAATCAGGAAAAATATCATCTTCCTTGCATTAATAACTTATTCAAACAACTACGCAGAGCTCAATAATTATCCAAGATTGATCTTTATTTGGGATATCATTAATTAAGGGTCAAGAAGGAGGATATACCAATAAAAAAATTCCTAAAAGGTATAGACACTACTAATTTATAGTGATTCATTTTTTTCTTAATAATTCCACCACTATCTTCATGGATATATTGAATAGATTCATTATAGTAAATTTTGATAAGTTTCTGGTAGTCTTTATTGAAGATATTCTTCTCTATTCGAACTGAAATTAAGAACCTTATGACCACTTGATAATTGTAATGAAGAACCTGAGAAATGATAAGAATTATGAAAAATCTACAATTTTTGAATTTTATCATTAGAAATTTTTATTTACGGGTCACATAATCTAAGGATAATGGTTATATGTGGATCCCTCAGAAATAAAAGTCTTTGAAATATGGATGAGACCAAAAATATTAACTAAGATTCGATGATTTCTTGGTTTGGATGGATATTATTGACATTTTGTGAAATATTATTCATGATTATCTAATCCATCCATAATGATGAATTAGAAAGGAGTTGTTTTCATATATACATAAGAATGTGAGGTGAATTCCAAAGAGCTAAAAAAAAAGTTAGCCAGTCCACCTATGCTCACACTGCCTTATAGTAGATGAAGGATGGTTATCTATAGTGAGGTCTCCAAGAAGGGTATGGGATGTGATATCCTAAAAAGGATATGCTAATATATTATTCCTCTTTGTAGATGAAAAACAATGAGAAAAATTCCCAATCTCATGATTGGGGTTAGCTGTGGTAATGATTGCATTAATTATATGGATGGATTTTTTAAGGTGAAAGGTGTGATATTTATATTGATCATAAAATTTTAATGTATATTTTCACAAAAAAAGAGCATAATATAGGTTGAAGAATCTGTTATGAGTTTGTTAAAGATTATGACTGATAAATACATTACCACCCTGGGAAAGAGAATAAGGTGGAATATGATTTTAGTCAATAAGACCATGCTAGACTATCTAAGATGAAAATCAAAAAAGATTCAATATTTCAAGATATTGAATAAAAGGATGTTGAAATTTTAATATATTGGGACAAATCTTATCATTATCAATTGAATATTCCACCATCTATACAAGTGAAAATTATGGATGAACAGAAGAAATATGTCGAGCTTCAAAAGATGGTGAGAAATATTCTTAAATTCAAGACTAATTGTGATGAAATGATAAGGGTCATTAATATGGTTTGTATTATTACCATACCATAATTAGTGAAGATCTATGTGATGAGGATCTTAGTTCTTCATTATATATTCACCTAGAAAGCACTATGATGTAAAAGTAACAGAAAGAGTATTTTTGGTTGGTTGGTATAAAAAGGGATGTTTATGAAGATGTCTCTTGATAGTTGGTTTTTAGTAATTTATGGATAAGATACTAATGAATAATTGGATTTTACAACCATTACCCTTATCAGGATAGAAATGGGAAGTCATCACTATAGATTTTTTTGTTGGATATCCCGAAACATCCAATAGAAATAATGTTATCCGTGTTATAGTTGGCCACCTTACATTGTCGACACACTTCATTTCTACTAGAGATGATTTCAATCTTGATCATCTTTCTAGGATATATGTAAATGAAGTGTTAAGATTTCATTTAGTACCACATTCCATTATATCTGATCGAGATCAATGGTTCACCTCAATATTCGAGAGAAGTATTCTACTTGCTCTGTATGAAGATTTATGTTTCAATACTACTAATCATCCTTAAACATATGGTTAGTCTGATAGTATAACTCGAACTATGGAATACATATTGAGGGCCTTATGTATGGATTTAAAGGTGGTTAGGATCAATAACTACCTCTGGTGAAATTTCAGACAATAATTTTTTTTCACTCCCATATTAATATGACTCCTTATGAAGCCATATATGGAATGAAGTACAGAACTCCAACATTATAAGACGAGGTTGGGGATATGAAGCTTTTAAGACCATATATTTTTGAAGAATAGTAGAAAATTTCAAATCAATTCAATAAAAAAGATCACTTCATAGTCGACAAAAAAATTATTATGAAAATAGAAGAAAATACCTAGAGTTTTAAGTGGATGATAAGGTGTTTATATGAATCACTCCCCAGGCAAGAGTTACGAGATTTGGAAAGACGAGAAATCTATTCCCTGGGTATATCTATCCTTTTCAAATTCTAGATAATGTTTTGATGGTATCTTACTTAATGGAACATCCACCGAATCTCTCTCAAGTACATGTTGTCTTCCATGTATTTCTCATGAGAAAGTAGATACATGTTCTTTCACATGTACTAAACTCTGAAGCTGTACCGCTGGAGAATGATCATTCATATTATGAGCAACTAATATTGATTCTATATTATAGAGAAAATGTTATTTAAAACAAGACCACACACATGGTTAAGATTTTATAGAGGAACCACCAATTTTAAAATGCTAAGTGGGGACTTGAGGATATGATGAGGGATAGGTATCACCATCTATTTTTCCCATGTGTTGAATTTCAAGGTCAAAATTCTGTTCATGGGGGTAGAATGAAACACCCTTATGTTTTTTATGAAATATTTTCATTAAATAAATATAACTCTTCAGTTTCTTGAATTTCATGAAATATTTATAGTAAAATAATCTTGATACACCCATAGTATAAAATTAAAATTATAGGCTAGCAGTCTGGTTAGTGGGAATATGTATAACTTACTTTTGAAAATGCATTATGAAATCAATTACAATAAATTATTTATGAAAATGATAAATCAATTAGATATTTTAATTTTTTAGTGAATATCTTTTTGTAATGAAATTAATGAGATTTATCAGTATTATATACCTAAAAAAATATTTTTTATATTCATCCAATTGATATTTTATCCATAGGGTATTAGTAAACCCTATTTGATTTATAAAAACCCATATTATTTAAAAGTGGAATTTTAGGCCTTTCATGTAACACCCCAAGATTTTACGAAAAATATTCTTTTTAATTTCATTAATGTCTTGTGTTGTATGATACACCAAAAGGAGCTTGCACAACACGCATCCCTGACTTGGCTTGAATTACACGCAAGCGTGACCTTCCACGATAACGTGTGTTGTACGCAATACCAAGTTTCGCTAAACAATGATATGCTATTAAAATATTATTAAAACTAGTCGTTATGAATAGTAATAAACACTTTTTGAAATTTTGTAAATTTTGTTTTTGAAAATGGACTTCATTTTTGGATTCGGAATATCGAAATTAGCTTAGGGTGAAATTTTGGCACTTTTCAGATAACTTTCATATTCTGATGAATAGTAAAAATTACTAAATTTTAATGAAAAAAAACTTTTTTAATCGAAATAATTAACAGTGATAAATTATTAATTTTTGTGGTTTTAAAGTATATTTAGAATATATTTTTACAATTTACTACAATTTTGGTCATTGGATGTAATTTCACATTTAAACCAGACATAAACAAGTGTCAATCTTTTGATAGTTATTATCTCTTAAGAACACACTATTTGTGTTGACGACGGGAATTAATTTTTAAATTAATTAATGCAACTGATTTGTTTTGAATTTGGTAAAATAGACATCATTTTTTAGTTCATAATATCAAATATATCTTATGCCTAATTTTTGGTATTTTTCTGGAAACTTTCATTTTTTGATGAATAGTGAAACCACTAAGTGGTAGTTAAAAAAATGAATTTTTCATAAATCTTAATTTTACCACTTCTGTGAGTGGAATTTCAAAATTCCGAGAGACACGGCTGATGTTAGTAAGTAAAATGTGGTTCAATGAGATGAAAATAATTTTTTGGTGAATAGTAACTTTTTACTTTTTTTTACCACGGTTAAAAGTAAATAGGGTAATTAAGGGTAAAAATGATATTATTATTACCCTAACAAATGTCCTAATTCTATTGGACAAGTGTAATTCGAACAAAAACAACCTTAGGAATACAATATGACCATTTAGACCCACTTGGATTAGATTAGGACATTTATTATTAATTTATTTATTGAAGGGTTAAAATAGTTAAAATCAAAGTTTAATAAGTAAATAATTTTTAATATGGGGTTATACATAAGATAAATTAGACTATAAATATTAATTAGAAAGCTAAAAAGATTTCCTACATAATGGTATTTTATTTGTAATTTTTAGACATTATATAATGTAATTTATTTATGACACAATGATGAAGCAATAATTATCTTATTAATGAAATATTGACATAATTGATGATATAAATTCCCAAATAAATGTAATTTGAGACTTTTTATGAATTAAAATAATTTTATAGTTTAATATGACATGTTAGTAGTGATTTAAGTAGCTTGGTTCGAACTAATAATTCTGTTATGAGTTTCAACAAAATCAATTACTAAATAGTGTCAAAATTGACATAAAATAGTTTTTAAAACAAATATTATATTACTAATTGTTATTTTATTCCTAAAAATCTATGGTTCGGCCAAATGACTTAGATAAGGTTATATATATTAATAATAAACAACTTGGGGTTAGTTTGGCTTGATATGGTAAGTTTATTAACCTTATAGTGTAAGAAAACAAGAAGACACGGTAAAAGTTAAATTATCTAACTTAAAGTTAAATCTAAATGATAAGGTTAAAATTGATACCTAAACTTGTCTAAATTCTATTTGATGAGAGGATTTCGACCCCTAACCACCTTATCTTCGAAATATATCAATTTGGAGCTATTAAAAAACCTAATTTGACTTTATAAGAAAATAATATTTTTAGTTATTCCAAAGGTTCCCCTCTCCTCCCTTATAAAAGGGAACCTCCTCCTCCTCTTCCTCACACCACTTTGAGCCTTCAAGCTCAGAAAACCCCTGCAAATTTCTCCTCTCCAATTTACTAGAAACATCCTAGAGGTTCTGGTCTTCTTAAAAGACCAATTTTAGTTCCCTAAGAGGAGGTCTCAAAGAGGCGCTTCAAAGAAGAGGTAATTTCCGTTATCGATTCTTTCAACTTTATTTCTTCTTCCACTTCTTCTTCTTAGGTTGTTTCATTATGAAGTAATAACATTAGTATCACTCATATACTGATATGTTATTATAATTATGAAACAACCCTATTTAACCATCTATCCATCCTACGGAAAACGAAATCACCGCGCGTGCGTACGTACAGAATACCGTCTCCACGCCGTGGTGTAATCTATTTTCCACCACCACCTTACTTGGATGGGTATAATGATGTACATAATAACAATATATGATTATTGTAAAGTGATATTGATTCTGAAATAGTATACATAAACTCCAATACAATTCCACAATCATGAGAACGATATCATCGCTCGTGCGTACGTACGGACTACCGTCTCCACGACGCGATGAGATTCATTCTCCACGTTAACCATTCATGAATGATTATAAAGTATATATAATAAGTAATCATGAAATATATGACATAATAATGATACTGTATTTATGTGTATATATATGTATGTCATCTACTTAATTCCATTCAACTCAATAAGGAAATGAAAACATCGTTCATGCGTACGTACGGCCTACCGTCTCTATGAACGGTGTATTTCATTCCATTTACGGATCTATTATATATATGTATATTCTGAATATATATTATATATAAATCATTTTTTATATTCTGTAATTAAGTAATCATGATCTTAGTAATCATATGAATAATTACAAGTCAAAACACGGACGACAAATGAAACGATTTTACCCAAAATGCTCTTTAACATGGAATTTAAAAAAGAACGGGTAATATAAAGTCATAAGTGAACCATATATGATATCATAAGAATGAGTATGATTCTGGAATAAGTCAATGACATTATTTTAATCATTATACAGGAGGATCGGACACTTACGAAGCAAATCAGACCTAAGGTAAGGGAAATATCACAATCTCATTTTTATCCGAGATTGTTTATACTTTGGAATTTACTGGGGTGTATTTTATCATCCACATCCATGTTTCCTCAATATGAAATATTTATATCCTTCTACAATAGTTTGTATCCAATTTTACCCTTCAGTGGGTTTTTGTAAAAGATATTAAAGGAATCTTTTGTCGTTGTTCGTACGAGGTACTTTTTGACTTTTCCGACAAAAGTACGAGAATAATGTTTTTTTAACTTATACGGCATGAATGGATTTTTAAAACATTATTTACAAGAAGCTTCCTTTTCAAGTTTTCAAGTTTATTTTTAATCAAATTCTTTTAGTTTAAAATTGTATGACATGTTAAGAAAGGAAAATTGTTTTTGAAGTAGAAAGGATATTTTCCTCAAGAACGGAGTTCAAGTGTTTTATCAAAATTATTTTCCATCTAAGATAATATAGGGTTCTGTTTTTATCCCTATTATTACATTGATTTGATTATGTTGTGATGGAATTATTTTTATGAATTCCTTTATCTTATATGAATTGTTTTATGATGTCATGTTGTTTAAGAATCCCATTTTTATTACATGGGTTATGCTACGATGTATGATTTACGATTTTGTGGCACACATAAGAATGGTTTCATTATGAGATGGGTGGGACCTATATCTCCCTCCAATGCATTGGTAAAGATTTTATATCTCATGAGATAGACATGGCTGGAACGGTAGGTTATACCGGTTCAGTGAAACATGACTGAAACGAGGAGTGAACTCGGTTCCGAAAGGGACTTTTTCCACTAAGATAGTCTTGGCAATGAGTCTTGACTAATAAGAAATGATTCTCTATGATTATGTGTGTATGCCAAAAATTTTCATGTTTTATGTTATGATTATTGGGATTACATTTCACTACTATGATTGATCCCATGTTATGAAATTATGATCTCTTTTGCAGGTTATGATTTCCAAATGTTATGTTCTTATATATATGATGTGATTGATATTTCTTTTGTTTACCCTTACTGAGCATTTTAGATCACCCTTTCTTTTATGTTTTCTTTTCCCCAGGATATAAATAAAGGTTTTAGGTAAGGAAACAAAAAGTGGAAGATCTTTATGGGAGATTTTGAAGATCTTTCACCACGACTAGAAGATTACGTTCCAAGTTTCCAAAGACACTAAACTATTACGGTCCTTGTGTGTCTGTTTCTGTTATGTATTAAGTATTCCACAAATGTAATGTAATGTCCATGTACGTTAAGCTTCGGGTCTCTACATTTCAATGGAGATAAATTTCAATTTAATATTTTAACACCTTATTAATTTTTATATGAAAACCTAAAAAATTTATTTATATGTGGGATATAAAAATTTAATTTAGATGAATTTCTAATATTGTTCTGATAACTTTCCAGTTTTTATTAATAGTAAAAATACACAATATTTTATATGAAAACAACTATTTTCATCCAAATAATTTATATGGTGAAATGATAATATTGATTTTTTTAAATATAAATATAATATATTTTTATCATTAAATATTATTTATGTCATTATGATTAAATTTACATTGAATTTAGATATAAAAATATTTCAATCTTCTTGTATTGTTTTAACTTCTAAAACACGTTCTCTCTTTCCCTCAAGTGGATTAAAATTAATTTATTTAATCTAAAATATGTGGTTAAAATTTTGAAAAATGGATTCAATATTTGGAATTTTTATGTCAAAATTTGGTTAATTGGTGAATTTTATTATTTGTACGTTATAAATAGTAACATTATTAATTTTTTTATTACCGCGATTAAGAATAAATCAGGTAATTAAAGGAAAAAATAATATTATAAAATTATCTGAACACCAGATAAAATCATACTATATGATTTAATTCGACCCTTTTTATTTATGGTTTTAAATTGAATCACTTATTTCCCACTATCCAATGAATACGATTTTAAAATTTTAAAATCAGTGATTGTGACAAAATGTCACACTATATTTTTATATAATTATATTAATTCTGACATAGGTATATGTAAAGAATAACATAAAATATAGGTATTCTATGGAATGATAAAATAATTACCCAAATCATATAAATATATTAATAATTTTTAGAAATCAATTAATTAAAATTAATGATGACTCAATAATGACGTAGAAATTATATTATTAATAGAAATATAAATTAAATGAATAAAAAATATTAAAAGAAATATAATATGAACTAATTAAGGATCTCCACAAATATTTCATTTGAATATTACATGGTTAGAGTATATTCAATGTCATGGTTTGAAGTTACCCTCTGTGTGGAATTTATTTAAAATCAATGAATTTAATAGTGTCAAAATTGGCACTATTTATATTTTTTAAAAATAAAAATTTATTACATTATTTAAAAATTAGACAATTATTTTAAAATAAAAAAAATAATAATAAGGTCTAAAATATCATAAAATTTCCATTTTTAGTCAATTTACACCATAGAAGACAATATTTATAACTATTAAATATTTAGAATTGTATGACCACAATTACTAAATTAATATATTAAATAAGTATAAATCATTATTATAAGTTTCAAAATAAAAATAACATGTTTAATGTTTTTTGGTTGATATTATTCAGAACCATCCTCATCATAGATTCCAAATAACCCACTTTTATCGATTTTAATTTAAAAAATTATTAATATTAATTTAATATATTTGATATTTCTAACGGTGCCTCTCCCCTCCCTTATAAAAGGGAACATATCCTTCTCTTTTAATAACACCCATATAGTACTTTTGATGGACCAAAGATAGCCTATATCCTCACCTAAATTACCTAAATTTATCCTATAGGTAACACATTGGGAATATATCTATCTAATAGAGGCCTTTTGTGCAAATCAAAAGTAGATACTCGAAAACAAATTAATTATTTTGTCACATATTTCAAAATTATTTTCTTGTTGTACTTATTTATCATATGTTGTTTCCTTAAAAGATTAATAAATATAGTAAATTCTATATTCTAAAATGTTATTAATATAATGGTACAACCTTATACCCTCTATTATCCATCACACTAATAATAAAATCATCATGCGTGCGTACGTATGCCAAAACGTCTCCACAACGTTGTGTAATTTGTTATTCAAAAATACATTATTTGAAACAGTATAATAATTATTATTAAGGATTTAAATAATTTATATCATAATAAAATTATTCTTTATAATTAATATATCATCCAATTCCATACCCTTTAACAATTAAGTGAATGTTATCGTCACTCGTGTGTATATACAACCTACACTCTCAAAGATGTGATGCAATTCATTCTACGTGATCATCATTAAACGAAGATTTTATACATGAATAGAATGAATAAATATGAAATATATGTTACTAATATAAATTTTTTAAATGATATAACTATACCCTTATATTGTAACTTGAATGTATACAAAAAACATACAAAAGAATAGAAATTAGTTAATATCGGAATAACGAGTGACAATGAAATGTTATTAAAAAAGAGACGATAATATCATCATATCTGATATCATAAAAAATGATTATGATTATATAATAAGTTTATAACATTATTTAAATAATTATATATGAGGTTAGTTTACATACAAATGATATTTTACCTAAGTTAAGGGATAATTACGCAATCTCATTTTTATCCAAGATTTGTTTATACGTAACTATTTACTAGTGGTATATTCAACATCCATATCTGTTTTTTCTAAAAATGATTTCATAAAATTTTTAATTCAATTATATTTATGTATAAATTAATCTTTACCCATTTTATTCATTTTACTACATTTCTTGTATGTAATATTTTTATTTTATTTACCATAATTAGTCATTTTTGACTTTTTCGGCAAAAGTACGTGTAAAATGTTTTTTTAAATTATACAGAATGAACATATTTTTACACCTTATTTCCATGAAGCTTTCTATTCATGATTTTAATTTTATTTTCAAATAAATTATATTATTTTAAAATTTCATTCTATTTTGAGAAAAGAAAATGTTTTTGATGTAGAAAGGATATTTTCCCAAAGAATTAATTTCAAGTATTTTTTCAAAAAGATTTTCCACCTATGATGAAAAAAGGTTATGTTTGAATCAATATTATTACAATTTTTTGATTATGTTTATGATGGAATTATTTATATTAAATCCATTTATTTTATATATACTATGATTGAATGTTCATTAAGAAACCAATTTTGGCTTCCTAGGGTTACACTATATTGAATGGTTTATGTTTTTGTGGAACATGTAATAATGATTTAATTATGGGATAGATGGGGCCTATATATACCTTCAATGAATTGGTTAATTATTTATATCCAATTAGATAAACATGAATAGAATGAAATGTAAATCCAGTTCAGCAATATAGGGCTGGAATGACAAATTAACCTGGTTCTGTAACTGACTTTTTCGGCTATGATGGTCTTAGAAATGAACCATGACAAATATGAAATTATTTTCTATTATTATATGTATGACAAAAAACATTGTGTATTATGTTTTAAATTTTGGGATTATTTCCATTACTTCTTATGAATTTTAACCCCTAACATGATATCATGATATTTCTTATACATGTCAATAATTCCAAATGGTATGTTACTATGTCATAGGATTATAATAAGATTGATATTTTTATTTTTCACCCTTACTGAGAATTTGAGACCACCATTAATAAGTTTCGTTTCCACATGTTTTGAAGAAGTTTATTAAGAAAGATATGTAAAAAACGAGTCCCATTATGAAGAAATAAGTTAGAGAAAATGTACACATTTTATGAACAAGTTGTATATGTTTTCTAATTTCTAATGAAACTATACCTATACGGTCCAATTGTGGGTTTATTATATGTTGTAATGAATATAAATAAATTTTGAATCAATATCAATATATTTAATGTATGGGACATTATATTCCAATCCCAATACAATCAAAAAATTAAAATATAGTAATTTAATCACACATATAACCATCACTATTTCAATTTTCAGTATATTAATGATCTATGTGTCCCAAAATTCATCATTATAAGACTACATAGATCTCAAATGAAATTATCTAGAATTATCCTTTCCACACATAACAAAATATTTCAACGTTGTTTTCAAACCTTGAGGTTTCGTTGATGAATGAGTCCTCATTTCATATAACCTTAATCCATTATTATAATTATTGTTTTTTAATTAGACAATGACTATCTCCAATATCTAAATACAAAAAAATTCATATTTTTAACACAAAATTAAAAAAAGATGTTCATAAAATAGTATTCAATTTTCATTAATGCCTATAAATATTACAACTATGGTATAATATGAGATTTAGTTCATTCATGAAAAATCATGTTAAACTAAATTTCAATAAAACGAGAATATTTTTTAGTATAAACTCTTGGAATTTCCATTATATTTAACTTTTAGTTATGTTATGATTATAAATTTCATGAAATATACCATGAAATAGCCTCCCTTCCATAAAATCAATTTATTCTATTTACATACTGCTCTTATTAAATGATTGTAATATATTTGAATCATCTTCAAAATGATAAATAAATTTTTTTCCTTCTGATTATCCAAACAGCCCAAAAAATCAAATATATTCAACATCGAATTTCTCCCACCATTATCTTTTAAGTTGTAAGAGAATAAATCAAAATACAGTGGGTACTCTTTTTATGAAATATTCAAAAATTGACATCTTCATCTATAATGAATCTAGTTTCCTCTTTGTATAGGTAACTACTTTTATAACCATTATAATCAATGTATTAAAATATAAAAAATATTATATTTTAATTCTATCCATTCTAGGTTACATGTTTGAGATTAAATTATCATTCAGAATCCTTTCTATAACAACTTCTATGATTACTATATATAATAACCATTCTAATCAATCATTGAATATATAATGAAATATGGAAATCCAAAAATCTTTCTCATGAAAATATGAACATAAATTAAGATTTATTTTGAGTACTATTTAATGTCATCGAAATCTATTTTTATTTAAACCATTCCATTGATACTATCTATAACTACCCTCACATAATCATCCCATAAAATACATTATTATGCAATATATTTCATAACATAAGGGTCAATTATGTTTTTAGATTATAATATTGATGAATTATGAAATCTATTTTTTTATAAAGTATAAATATCTGTAGAATTTCCTTTTCTCCATGAAAACATGTTATTTATAAGAACACACTTGATTCTATCATGTTATAGCCAAAAACTATAACTATGACTTTATTAGAAATTAATCTCATCCATAGTCACTATGAAATTAAAAAAATAAGATAAAAAAATTCAGATATTATTTAGGGTGGAAAAAGATAACATTCTATTAGTACATTTTCAACAATTAAATATGATAATTAATTTATTCATTACCGTAATAAAAATTTAAGCCCAAATACCTATAATTATTTCCATTAAAACAACATAAATGTTGAAAAATTCCCAAAACATTAACTAATAATTCTTAAATGAAAATCATAATCATAACGGTGTTGTATACGATATGAAGACACATGAATATTTTTCCAACAAAAAAGGATCAGTGCATCCCATTTTTTAACAGGTCATAATTATTTTCGTAAAAAATGTGATCATTATCATACATTACATAATGAAAATATTTTATTTAAAACCAATTGGAAGAATATAATATTAGTTCATTGGGACATTATCCATTTACTAACCCTTTCTTGGACCCTTACAATGGAATCAATATACCAGATATTTTCAAATTCCTTATTGATTAACCTATCGCAGGTAAAATCTGTTATTTTACCAAATACATCAGTAAACAATAATGGGGTCACCCTTAAAGAAAGTTATATTATCCTCCAAGATCATTCATATAAAATTTCCAAAAACCACATTATTAATAAAACTTATATATATCACACATGAACTATAAAAATCATTAGTATTATAATTGCCACATAATTGAAGTACAACTTTCAACTATCTCTTAAAAATAGGAAGAAACCTACTCTTCTAAAAAACAAATTTTAAAAATTAATAAAAAACATAGTATATTGAGAAAACTTGTATCTTGCAAGTTAAAAATGTGAATACTTATTTTATGACTAAATGTTTATAATGATCACAATATTTGGAAAATCATTTCATTTAATAATTTTTAAAATAATTATTCACTACACATATTGGTAAAAAAATAAAAAAAAAGATCTCATATAGAAAAAATTAAAATAATCCTTTTTAATCCTATAAATGGAATTATAAAATAATAAAAAATATCATTCATAAACATTTTATGTATAAATATGAACATTATTGAAAAAACATATATTATTCTTGACATGGAAGAAAAAGGGGTGGAAGGAAAACAATAAAACAACATTATTAAATGAAATACCCTAACCTCATGTCCTAATTTTTTTCATTTTTATGTATAAAATTTTGTATAACATATAATAATAATTATTAAGTTTCTCTTATAATTCATTTGTATTTATATTAATATCATTAGTTTTTCTATTTTAATTATTATAATATTTTATGTAGTTACTAAACTGCTTATGTTTATATTTTTAATATGAAGGGAATTTGGTTAATATGTTCAAAATCAATTTCAGGGGATGATTATTGTAACAGGGATCATTCAAATATTATCCACATAATGATATTCTATAAAAAATATTTAAATTATTGTTTAGAAATAGAAATATACTATAGATATTGATAATTAAATTCATTGTAACATGGATGTTATAGTTCACTAGAACATATGATTGATGTTCTTATATTTCTATTTTATAAAACATTATTTAATTTTATAGTATAATAATTTTTAAAAATAAGAAATATTTTTAATATGTCATACTTAATAGTTTTTACGTCCTTATAACCATCCATGTATAGCATTAATGAAAAATGAATCATAGCTCTTTGTGAAGGTGGTATTCCACACTAAATCACAGGAGACCACATCATTATAAAATATAAGGAAAGGTAACAATGAAGGTAATAAATTTTAATAAAAAAATATAATTATTTCAAAAAATATTATATATTCAATAATTCCATCTGTTAGTCCATCCACGTGAAGAACTAAGGGAAAATAAAACACATCTCTTCATAGAGGAGATAATCTACAGATATGCACCTGTGCTATTATCATTTCCTATATGATGTAAACGATACCTAAAATAGAATTAACATAAACATAATAAAATTAAAATATATATATGATAGTAAGGTCATTATTTTAAATTTTTTAAAACATATTTATTGGTGGTAGGAGAAGAAATAATCACCAAACATGTATTTTTGTACTTATACCTTCTCCTTGAAGTTATATAATTGAATTACTCATGAAGCATTCCCATATTTGTCTTTTGATAATACATGGAACTATATTTTTTGGGTAGGGTATTTATGATGTGTTTGGTTACGTATTTTTTGAGCTATGTAGTTCAAATTGACTAAATATGTTAATAGAGGAGTGTCACTTTTATAAGTGGGGGCATGGAAATATTGTAAAATTTTAATAATTTAAATTTTATCAATAACCTTATCATGTTCATTAGGAAACTAGTGGTCAACTGTAAATTCCAATCTATTTTTACGATGATATAGACTTTCAAATCACAATTATTAATGTTTTAGTGATATTTATTGCCTTATATATTAGTTTAGAAACCTTTTCAACACATGATATACTTTTTCATGTTGATAATGTTTTACCAAGGTAACTATTCCTTGTTAACAAAATATAAATTTTTCACATTCAAAAACACAAAGTTCATATCTCATAATTTTAAATACATTTTTCATGACAATTTATTTGTGCAGAATAAATTAATTTCAATATATATTCGAACAATTCAATGATTTTTTTAGAAAATTAAAAATTTTAATCATAAAAAAATATTATACCAAAAATAAATATAATACATATTTATATGGATTTTTTTGATTTGATTATCAAAAGGTAACTTCTGAATCTTTAAAACCAATCGAAAACTAGATTGGTCATTATTATTATTTGAAAATAAATGACACTTTTATAAAATTCCACATGTTCAATTATTCATTGATAAATCGCTATTTTAAAAAATCAATGAAAATTCTCCACAAACTACATTTCGTAGGTGTAATAAAAAATTAATTTCAACTAAAAAAATATAATATGTTAAAATTTATTAATATTATTTTTAAATATAAACACGTATTTCATGATTATTGTTTCATCTATAATATAAGCATTTAATTTTAGAATAAAAAATATAAAAAATTATCATATTATACATAAATACGTAAAAAAATTGTTAATATTAATATGAAATGAAATTGGAATATCACTAACATTATTTATGTTTTCGTAGTGTAATCATCTAAAAACACCACAAGAATCTTAATGATCAATTTATATCATAGTATATGATTGGATAGTCAATTGAAACATATTCCTTATATCAAACACATTAAATATGTTCAATATCTCAATAGGTTTTATTAAAAGTAAATTCATATTTTAAACTAAAATTATCTTAGTGATTGATTGAAGTAGTGTTTCTATTTCTTTCATATTCCATGTCTTCCACTAATTCTATATAAAATAATTGATGATTTGCTACTATTGAACATTAGATGTTTCTTGGAGGATTTACAGAGTTAATTTTGGTGCCAAGGTATGATATTCATGTAAGAGTATGTTGGTTCCTGTTATTTATGGATCCTTGTGATAGGTGAGGTTTTTTATATGTTTAGTGTTTGTATGATTTTTAGTATTATAGAAGATAATATTATTACAATATAATGTCTATATGCATATTATCTAGGACTATTCTTAAAAAATAATAGTATTGAGGAACACCGTATGTCGAACTTGGTGAATGATTTACACAAAACATTATATATTCAAGATTGTTTAATTGATGGGTTTTCTTATAAATACTATCATATCCCATTCATTAGATAATAAACATGAATTTAAGAAGGAGAAGGGAATCACTCTCTACACAAGGATCACATGAGGGAAAATACATAAATGAATAAGAATTTGGGGAACATATTTATGAAAATATAGTTATGTTATGATAATCGTAAAAGAGATATTATGTAAAATCAAATAAGAAAAGGGAGTGGCTTGGGGAATTTTTTTCAAATATTGTTTCATGAATAGGTATTATCTGTGGATTTATTTAAAAAAACCTAAGATAATGGAGTAATATATATAGAACATGATCAAGAAATCATGTGATGACAATGTTTTGTAAGGATAACATAAATAAATAATAATTGAATGATGCTACATGGGTGATGGTTCCTGAGAAATCCATTCTCAATTAAAACTGGGAGAAGGTTCCTGGGTGAAAGGCATTATTCAGGAAAATTAATAAAGGTGAAAATGTTAAGGAATAATTATTACATTGTAGAATAATGCACCAAAGATAATGATAAAAAATACCCAATACCTTTTGGATGGTACTGAAGAGACTTTCATATTTATTATATGAAAAGATACTATTCTTATGTGTTGAGAAATTGAATATTTTGGGATGTGATCCAGTGGAGGTGGTGTGTATATCTATTAATCAAATTCTTATTTAAGTGAGAGTTTCCATGTGTAAATATGAGGGAATATTTTAATCCACTAAATTAGTGATATTTAGGGGATTTTAGTACATCAACACAAATTCGTTTGTATTCTCTACATTCTATCCCATAATCTTGAACTATGATAAATTTGTTTTCATTAATTTCAATTTTGAATATGTTTTGTGGTATATTTTATACAAGCTATGATAAGTTCAATATATTACATCCAATATTTAAACAAGATACTATATTTCATTGAAATTTTCACATTAAATTCCACTAGTACCCTATTAGGGTGTCTCATGCTTCAAAAAATTCTATCCAGGGAATGTTTTCAAGTGTTCAATAAATTATTGAATTTTATATTATTTGGATAATAATATTAATTAAAAATATATTATATATTGGACTCAATGAACTTGAATATTGTAAGGAATATAATATGATCACTTTAATAATTACATACAGTTGAAAGTTATTATGTGATAATAAATGAGATACATGTTAGTGATAAATCAGAATATTCAATGATTGAATCATATAGTCATATGATTAATTTTGATTCCCATTATTGAAAAAAGTTTATAATATCACTTCCAAACTAGATCAACATGAATGTTACAAGTTTAAAAATTTTAAATTTGATTTTGGAATTTGTGGAGAATATTAATGACAGTGAATCCATTGTAAATTAGTATGATAATAAATTTCATAAAAAATAGTTTAATGATGTGATGATGTTCCTAAATAGATATGAAAAATGAATCTTCATCTAAATCATCATGGTTTTCGTATAAATTTCTGGGACTCTAGGAATAAATAAAATATGTCAGTATAATGGAAAATATCATGTGTGGACTTCCAAAAAATTACAATTCTATGGTCTACACTCATGAAAATATTAAAATGTTAAATGATTCCGTAAAATATCAAATACATATTATAATTTCATATGAAATGAACTTCAGTCCAAATTAAAGGTCAAGTCATGAAAAAAAAGATACGAAATAAAAATATATTGTAAAATTCTAATTTAAAAATTAATAATTGATAGAGGATATCGATAATGATTATTATCCCATGTGGAAAAAAAATTCAAGAGATGAATGGGTATATTATTGGAAAACCTGACCAAGCCATGTATATAGTTTGGTAATTCTGGACACATTACATTTACGATTATAATTAAATTTTATGAAAATAATGATATAATTATATTATATAATCCATGTTGCATTTTACATCCTAAAATATATTTATAAAAAATAAATTTATCAGAAATATGTTTCCAAGTGAGAAAATATTTCATATATAAAAAGATGATGATGAATAATTTTATGATGAAAATAATGTAGTATTAAAATAAAAACATAGTTGGATATAACATATATAGCCAAAAATGACATTTTGAAATGGTCTATGACAATAAAAAAGAAGTTGTGGTTGTCAAATTGTTTAATTTTAGAGGGAATTTTAAGAGATCCATTTTAAAAAGAATGAAAAATTATATAATTAATTGATGAAGATAATTATCTTCTAAATAATTATATCATCTTGATGTGGATAATAGATGACTAAAAATGAACATAAATAACAAACCAATAGTTATTTGGATTCAGACTATGTGTTGAAAATTTTTATGATGATTTCTATAAAATATAAAGTAATAGATGTCCCTAATAATGATATAATGCGGTGAAGTAAGTTGGTTATATTTAATTATGAATAAAATTTTTAATTATAAAGGAAATTACTATCCAAAGTAAAATCAAGTGATTCAATGATGATGTTTTAATTATAGATATTTTGAAATTGAAAAATATATAAAAGGATTTTCAATGATCACAAGGTGTAAAGATATTATAAATCAATAATGATCATGGTTTATTATAAAATATGTAGTAGGTTGTGGGCCTATTAAGTCAAAAAACAAAATAGATATATATAAATTAAATTGGAATGAAGAGGCCAGTGATTTTTTTTCCACACCAATACACACGTTGTTGGGTGAAATTGTTTTGTAGTTATTGGAATTTTGAATGTAGAAAACACATCGAAATAATCAATGGATAACCGAAAATTGTGTAGCAATATATGTTTAGAGACATGTGGAGAATGCAAAGATATAATCTTTTATTCCCATAAAATTTCAATTCTATGGCATTTTTGGCCAAACTATCCCGAACAATGATGTGGAATGGAACTATATAAATAGGGAAACACCTATATGTTTTCAAAATAGAATGATTTTATATAATATTTCTCATCAAATAAATTATTTTCATGGATATTTTTTTCAGTGTTCAAATTTTAGGTATAAATCTAATGATTACTAGAAATAAAGTAGTGAATGCTTCAATAATTGAGACAAATGATATGAAATTCAAAAAATCGTCACATAGATGAACTTAATAATAGATACACCTTTTTAAATAATATGATGAGTATGATTATAATAATTCTAATGATGAAAATTAATTGATACCATTGTATTATATAACTCAACTATGGATATTATAATTGGAAAATAATATTTTATGGAAAGATATCCTAATATAGATCATTATTAAAGACACAATGAATAATATATAAATCATATTTAATAGTGGGTTCTCCACCCAATAAATTGGAAATATGAACTACAAGAAAATTAGACGTCATGTGTTTGGGGAAAAATAAATTTAATAAATGATAGATCACTCCAAATGAACGAAAATTGAAATACTATATTAGTATGAGATGAGATGATGAAAATTTAATTGGATTTCTTCAATTCAATAAGACATAACATCATATGATTTAGTCAACTATGTGTCTCTAGACATGAAGTTACTTTAACCCAAATGGGGGTTTCAATCAATGGAATGGTTAGAAAAACAATCATTATAGTATGGTAGAAAAGTATTAATGTATACTAGATGAATATAAAATAATAAAGTTATCTTCTTATTATTGATGAAGGGAATAATATGTAAATTTGAGGCCTTTTCATATTTACCAATAGATCATGCGAAACATATCCAATCTGAACGATTCATTATAAATTCCATATAAAATGTGAGATCATTTAATGTAATGTTATTCTTTGATGATGGAAAATATGGTTCAAAATTTGAAACAATAAAAAATTAAATTTAATTCTAATATAAACAATATGGTTCCAAAATATGGGTGCAGTCGAATGAATTAATCATGTATTCATGGAGAGATATTTTTAACACATTTTTGTTGATTTTATGAGTATAAAATACTATATTAATTTCTTGCTGAGAAAAGGTGATTTCGTGAAGTACATGAATAGATATTAGAAAATATTAAAAAATGAAACATGACACATAATACAACTCATTCATTATATAAAACTAATTTAATGAACATCCATTTAATTTGAAAACAATCACGGGAATGAAAAACATATGTATGATGTTTCCATCCTATGATCTCCATAGTGGGAGGAGTTGTTGAACGATGAAATCGGTAGGGTACAAAATTTTCTAAAACTTTTTGCATTGAATGTCAAATATCTTTCATCTCATTGATGGAGTCAAAAAAATTTTATATTATGCTTTAACAACTAGGTACTATTAACCAATGTGGTAATGAGGAAAAAATTAAAATGATTCACTGATGGAACGCCTCACTAATATTTTTTCATTTGGGGAAACATATTCTATATTATAAAAAATGAAATAAATTAGGGAAAACATTCTTATTCGTTAATGATTCTGAGATACTCAATGGATTGTTGGGAATGTATAAGAATTACTAAATTATATTATATATAGTAAAGATTTCAAAATAATTAAAGAGAATAATTGAATAAATACAATATGTTAAATTCTTGTTGAATTTGATGATGAATATAATGAATTTTACAAAACTCATGTGGTTGAAATGAATTACCCAAATGATGTTGATTCATAGGAAGAATTTGTAGAGAACACAATTGTTAGTGAATTTTTTCCTATAGTACATATGATAAGTAATTGACTAGAATTTGATTAACCAAAATTATAAAATATGGATATACTCTTACAAAGAAACAAATAATAAATACTATTGATGGTTTTAATAAAAACCATTATAAATAAATAATGTATGAATCATTTTTTAGATCCATCAATAAGTAAATAGACTGAATAATAAAATCAAACATGAGAACCTAAAAAGAATCTCAAAAATTATATTTTGAAATTAATTATGGTCAATTTCATGAAAATATGTGATGGAAATGTAAAATTGATCGAAAATAATATATTTATAATTTTTATAGATTTTAAAAGATATAGGGAAATGTTTATGATTACATTTATATAATTTTCAATCCATTCAAGTTGATTCACCTCCTTTTAGTAATTGAGTAGTAAAAAGGAATCATGATTTTCCAAATTAATGTAAATTTGTATTATCCAATTGTGTGATTCAATAATTGTATATTATTTGATATAATGTGGGGTTTCTAACATGTAACTAGGGAAAAAATATTATAATTTATATAAGTCCTTGTATGGATAATTAATTCACCACTTTCATGGGATTAGTGGGTTAACCAACTAATTAATTATAATAAATACAAATTAGGTTATATTTATCCTAGTATCATAGTCCAGAAATTTTTTGTATTATAAATTCATAGTGTTACTATATATTGATGAAATCCTTATTTTCAAATGAATGAAAAATTTGATGGAGGTATTATATTGTCAAATGGGTTCATAATTTCAAATTTCCATGATTTTTTAGTAAAATACATCGGAACGATATAATTGATTTAGATGTAGTAAAAAAACAATATCTAATTAAGTTTGTGAGATATAAGTGAATGAAATTTTATAATCATGATTCCAAGATATTTTCAAACCATATTACAATTGAAATAGAAATTTGTAATCATAAAGATATGATATTTTCTTATCCAACCTTGAATAAGTGTATAATTAGATGATTTATATATTTGAATGAAACATGATCATATATCATCAAAAAAAATTTCTATAATCTCATTTCAAATTTAATATTATGGAATAACATGCTCTAATAGATGATTTTATCTTGAGTTATATCAGAGATTTCCATGATTTTATATTTATCTATGATAATATATATAATCATTACCTATAGGAATTTATAGATAGAGATTGTTCTAATGATGTAGTATACTAAATAATTAGATTTCATTATTATTTCATATTTATATGTAAATGTGTGAGATGGTTATAAAAAAAATAGGAAAGCACATCACTAATAATATATATGTATTACTACATTATTTTATTATAATAATTTGATTGTATTATATATATATATATATAAATAGAAAGAAAAAATTTGTGATGATTTATAACATACTATTTTTATCATTAATTACAACAAGAATACAATTTATTTCTTGAAAAATCACCCATTATACTCTCATACTATGCATAAATTATTACATACCACTAAAATAAAGACAATGTTGATCAATTATTGGTCATATAGTAGTGTGTTGGAAATAAAATACAACTTTAATATAAGAGGATTAATCCATAAACAATATAATATTTTGATATACATCTATTAAACCGTTTTTTCAACATACTCACTAAGTATAAGGTGGTGTGGATAGTTCCCCAGTCCCCATTTGTATCAAATGATTTTTTTAGTTCATTTCATCATTTTTTAAGGGTACATAACAATAATATAAACGAGTATTATATCAGTTTATAGAAATATTCATTACATATTAAAATAAATAACAATCCATGGCATAAGTTCTGAGGATATAAGGACATTAAATACATAAATAACTTATTTTATAAAATTTTCAATATCTACTAATAATATTATTCTCACAAGAAACACATTATGACACATTATACATAATATTGTTCTTCATATCACAAGGAATGGAATCATATGAATGGGTGAGATCGCAAGCTTAATAAGGTTAAACATTAGAGATATTACTTGAATATTTCAAGTGTGCATAATATAAACATGTTTTTTGAGAACATAATCCATTTAAATGGTCATAAAATCATATAACCATACATCTATAAATATATGTGAAAAATCATTTCACTTGGAATAAGTTTTGTTTGATGACATCGAAAATGAGAAGTATGAAAGTGAAAACATAATTATGAGTCATGAAAACATAAAATATTAATAATAATGTGTAACATATATATTTTTATAAAATCATTCCATGCGTTGACACACACATCCAAGACCATCATGACATAGTGGAAACACTCTCATAGTTGATTTGGATCACTCTGTGTTCCCATAAAAATAGTTAAAAACTACTGTAATAGATTGCGTTGAATTCCCAATGGCATAAAAATCATCTCATTATATTTAACATACCACAGAATTAATTGGAGGCCTATAATTGTATCACCCATAATATAATGATAATCTATACCTATATGTGTTATAGGTCTAGTATATCATTTATATTTCCATCAAATATTGATTTCTCATGAAAAGTAAACGATTTTATAAAAATATAACATTATAGAATCACAATAAATAAAAATTATAATGTTCATAGTATCATTAGATGACATAAATAGTGATTTATAATAAACATTAAAGGATTTAAATATTTTTTAAATACAAAATTATCATAACATTAGAAAATTTATTAAAAAAAGTGTAAAAATTACTATTTTATTTAAGTAAATATTTAAAATGGAAAAATCAAAAAAGGAATTTTTACTACATTGAAATAAAAACAAGGTAATAGTGAATGTTTGAATTATTATGGAAAATAGTAACAAAATCAGAAAATGAGTTCATTAAAATGTGTTAAAAGGTGAGATTACAATCCTTATTCATTAAAGAGGGTAAAAGTTGGTGGTTTTTTTAATTAAATAAAGATTATTTTTGTATATAATTTCACCCATATTGATTATAAACATGTTACATCATTTAAAAATATATATAAACATCTATAAAACAATACAATTTATTCGTACATTGAGGAGAATGATTCCAAACTTATTGTAGATGTATGATTAATTTCATTTCAAATCATCAAATTGTGTTAATTATATACTAAATGGGAAGTAAAATTGAATAAAGGAATTTAAATCCAATTTTTAATTAGTGAATATAAAAAATTTTGGTTTTTAAATTGAAGAACATATAACTTCCCATGTTGGATATTCAAACACCAACAATCCTTATTTTTAAATGAGATGAGTAATAAAACCAATATCATTAATCACAATTTCCAAGAAGGGATAATAAACATAATCATCATTGTTTCTAATGTAACATATTATTAACTTTTACATTTTATACCTCTAAAATATATGTATTCCTTATGTATATATAAATTATATATATAATATATATTAATCATATGTTTTTATCCATTCTGATTGATTTGTTGTGGTTCTAAAATCGTGATGTCATCCCTCTTAATTTGATTCCAATTTCATCATCACAAGATTATTATTGTCAATTGAATAATTTTTTTAATTCTTGTATTATTATTTTATTAATTTGATTTAACGTGGTGATATGGTTACTATGAATTTAATCCTTGATGAAGATGTTTTGGAGAACTTTTAGATAACCATAACTTACATTGTAATAAATATTCCTTTTTTTGAATTCCATATATAAACTTAACCGTGACATGTAAAACTTTTTATTATCATATGCTAACATTAATAATGACTAAATACTTATTAATGGTGAATGTTTTTGATGTCTTTATATCATTCATAAAATGTTTATTGAAATAACTTTTTCAAGAACATGTTATATTGGTGATTTTGTAAAATGTTTGTTTTAAATAATAGTAATTTCATATTTTTATACGAATATTTATGTTATTAATATATGATTATAATGGAAAATAATATTTTAAAATAATTTAAGTGACATGTATATTAAAGTTTATATAGAAATTCATATAAAATTTATTGATAAATTCACTAGACTACCACACAGGTTGCGTTAGAGTGAATGTTTTAGGAATCCATTATGGAATTAAAATATACCAAAATACATATATTGAATTAATAGAGGAGAAACAAAAATATAATAGAAATATAACATAATAAATTTATTTTTTTTGGAGTAGCTTATGATGTATACATTTATTGGTGATTTTTAGTGGAATTTTATTAAATATTTATTTCAAATTATATAATATTTTAAATTTAGGAGGATAATTGATTAAAATTAGAAATTTATGGATGTGGAATATAATTTTTTAATAAATCTCAATCCATTGATTTGGTGATAGGTATTTATAACATTTTAGGCATTTACCAATTGTTCAACAACTTATACCGCACTTTACAATTTCTCTAGAAAAATTTATATTGATAAAAAGGGAAATTGTTATACATAAATTAGTTCAAAAACCTTACACCATTTAATATAATTAAATTACTATATATCAACAAATCATCAGTAAAAATAAATCATTAAATATACAAAATAAATGTTTTGGGATATAAATAAAATGGAAAACTTTTTATGTTATGAATCCTATTTCATTTAAATCACCATTTACTTTAATATTATTCAATATTTAATATATTAAAATATTAAATTAGATTAATAATCAAAATCTGGAAAAATTTTATTACTGATATAAATATACTTAATACGTAAAAATTAGTTTTATAAAAAATATCATTATACCATTCAATAATTTTAATCACATCCAATTAAAATTAAATATTTTCATTTAAAAATAAAATTTTATCAAATTATATATATATAAATAATTCCTTCTAATTTAGAAATACATAATACCATTATTTAATAATCAATGAATGTATGATTAATATGCATTGAATGCATATTCCCATCAAATTTATTAATAAAATTTTAATGATACAATAGAACAGAGTAGAATAAGGTTACATACATAAAATCCTATATTAGAGTAGTGGAAATGATTAAATGCAACATTATGGTATAATTTATTGAGATATTCATCGTCCTACACAATATACTTTTATAAATAAATCATAATGATCTTATCTTCCCTATAAAAGTGGGAGACCATCAATAATATTTTCTATATGTGTCTCCAACAAGCCTTATATACTTTAAATAAAAAACATATAAACTTATATTAACTAATCCTATAACTATTTTGTATATACAAGGAATGAAAATCAATACACCTTTTTCCCATCCTTGTTTTATTACTTCATTGACATCATAGATAAACACCAAAACTTATCATTTAAAAGAAATTAAGATACCATTGATTTATTAAAATAATTAAATATTGAATCCTATTATGGTTTTGAAGATACGTCAATGTCATATCTATACTACTTATCCAAAGGATTGATTATTAATCTTGACATTAATCCATGAAGGTGAGGGTGGAATCCACTTAACAAATTTTTGATATATTGAATTTCCAGGTTCTCTAATGTAACCCATGAGTTTTTTAGTTATAATATACCCCATTTTATTATTAATTCACACCACATAAAAAAAATTTGACGTTTGAATGTGTACAATAATACCAAAAAATGATGCTTTTTCTAGGGAGTTATTTCCTCTAGAACTGGAGGTCATTCATATCCATATAGAACTGATGAACAGTAGAAGTGACATAAAAGTATAGTTTGTTCCTCACATGTGTTCTTATCTACAAATTTTAAACAACCTCACTATGTGAGTCCTGAGTTCCATTAATGTGTGGGTTTTAGTGAAATATAGACTCATAATGGCTCTAGATCATACCATTTGAGGAATATTCTAGTAGAAGATGTGGTGAGACATGTAATTAATCAATTATTTTGAGAAAAAGTACTTATATTTCCATCTAGATATTTTCACCATATTTCTAGTTGGAAGATGTTTGAGAAAATGTTGTCATATAAATATATTCCCTTAAGTGAATATTAAGCATATCCTAATTATCAACAGCCCTAAGGGATTATCTTCTACAAATAGAAACAATTAAATAAAATGTATCTTTAAACTATGGATTCCAATACATTTATAGCACCAAATTGAATATATCATGCTCCCAAATATTGAATTTGATTCTAGTATTCTTGATATTTTATGGGAGAAAAGAACACACATATTCTAAATTATTAACATCATTATATTTATAATGGATGATCAATTCACTCTGGGGATGATGATTTTAAATAATGGTGGAGATTAGAATATTAATTAATTGTAATAATATTTAACATGAAAAATATATTTTATAAAAAAATATTTTAATGAAATATGGACTTATTGTTTCATTACAATTTCATTTATTATTATATTAATTTTTTCTATACAAATACACATTAGATATACCGCAGGACTATATATATATAGACCATATATCCAAATAATATATATATAGTTACTATGTATATAATTTCCCTATTTCATTCCTATATATATCTATGCCAAATTCATTAATTATATTAATTTAAATTCTCTAAACACATCTATTAAATTTTTAATTCGCTTTATTATTTACATTATTTAAATTGGGTGGATGATCATGATACCAGTCCATGCCAATATATTTTTTCTATGGATTTTTTATATTCATATTTATTTCTTGAAATTATAAATTTCGTATTGATGTTTCATATTTCATTCTTATAATGTATTATAAATTACCTATAAATGAAAATTTTTACGTGAATAAAATATATTAGTGTTCATTTTAGTTAATTTTTCCCTATGAAAGAAGATATTTAACATAATTTTTATTTAATCGATAAATACATTGTAAACACAGGGCTTGTTATGTTATACATTCTTTTTGATGATCATCACTCTATAAATAATATACTACGAAGAATGAAATGAATAACATTTTGACTCCATATAACATTGATTTCTTATATATCTTCCCCCAATATAGGATTCCTGTAGATAATTGTATATATGATAGTGACCCTATTTCATATTACATTGTCTCTACAGTATAATATTTCTCCTTTTTGTTTTTATATTAGTGATCATGTTACAATTTTACTACATCAATGTTCCATACACATAGATGGTTAGGTATGAACAAACTGGGGATTAATAAATGGAACAAATCATTCACTTGGGAGATTATAAGTGTTTGTGCAAGATGCTATGATTTTATACCCATATAATCGATGATAATGAAATGAAAAATTTACCTAGGGCTCAAATTAAATTTCTTTATGAATCTCATAACCGTCATTCATGATGGTATTCTATGGAATATTTTCCCTCAAAAATTCAACTCCAAAACTCACTAATGATTATATAAATGGAACCTTTATTGAAGTTGTATTGTTTTAATGTGAAATTGAATAAAGTGAATTTTCTATATAATTTCCATCACATGATCTCATATCATCACTTAATTCAACGCCACATTATCCCATCATGTTTTTGTTCGATACTAAATTCCCATATATAGGCTCATACTGTTCCATTTGATTTATAGAATTGAAATAATTATTATATGAGTACTTTATACTGGGGAACTGTTGATCCCAACCAAAATTTAAATCTATGGAAAATTATATCAGCATATACTATTGATTTTTAATGTATAGTTTAGATAATAAAAAAGTACAAGTATTATATGTTTTATTTATTCCCAATATAGTATTAAATTCTTTTTGATGACTTATCAAAAACATCATGATAACTCTTAGATAATGATCATATAAAATTTCAAAAATTACTCAATGAATCCATACCCCATACCTTATGTATAAAGAATAATTTTGATCAAGAGATACTTTTTATCAAATATAAATTTATTGTGTGTATAATTTTAGGATATCAACCAAAAATAAAATGAGATTATGCTCATTATTATACACAACAAGTCCTAAAATAAAATCCATACTTATGATCATAAATTTTTAACATCTATAGAAAATGGTAGTATCGACCACATGAATTAAATCATTATTTATAAAATACTACCACAATATGAAAAATGGGACATAATATAAAATCTACATATTATGTTATCTCAGACATAATGATACATTAGATCATTATATATCTTTGTGATTGCATAATATAAATATAATGATAATCAATGTCAAAAAAGAAATGACTCTTTCATAAATGATGATAGTGATAGAACACATATTAATTTTAAAAACATTATAATTCCATCACTATCATTTTTAAACTATTATAATATTACCTATATTCTTATCTATCTCCAAATAATCCTTTTTTTCCAAGAGGATTGATAAATAGACTGATGGTTGAGCTGTAATTTAGAAAGGAAATGATATATCTCATTTAAATTTTATTTCCAGGACCATAAATTGGAAATACAGGAGTTTATGCCATATAAATATTATCAACTATATGTTTTGACGAACCTTCTTATTTAGGGAATCTAAAACATTGTTTTCATTCAAAGGGTTGCTATATGGGAATTTTTTTAGTCCTCAATCAACCCCAACCATCTCCATTGGTACATGTTAAACTCCTTCAATGTTTGTAAAAACATTATTATTATTCAATAAATATATATTTAAAATATTTTAAAATAGATATAATCATTTCATATCAGAAATGAAAGCATTATGGAAGTTATCTCCATGTCATGTGTCACACAATTTTTATTCAAAATCATTAATTGAAGTTAGTCATATGATACTGTTATTTTATTCTCTGTGTGGATGAATCCATTTACCATCATTGATTCATCAAAATATATTATGATCCCCTCTCTACTATAGGGAAATGTAAAAATTGTAATAGTGGCCAATATTCTCTAAATCATTATAAAGATTTGTTGACCTCCATTTGTGTTGTAGAACATAACTCATCTTCAGAAAAACAGTGGTAGTGGAATTTTTTTTCATGTGAAATTTAAAAAAACTCCTCGATAATATCAATATAATTCATGGAATCTATTGATCCTCATTATAATTTTTGTATTATTCCATTATTTTATAACATTTTTCTTTGAACGTTCCTCAAATTTAACATCAATTATTATTAGAAAATTCAAAAATGAGTTTTTCTATATTGAGGAGTCAAAATTGTTAAATTTATCATGAAATTTCTCATTAGTAAAAATATTTAGAAAAAGAACTAAATTATATTCATTATTATTTTTACTCTTTTAATATTTGAAAATATCATCTAAAAAGATTATAAAAAATTGTTCATGATATTATCCAATGAAACTATGGTAGTGGGGTTTGGCTTAGTGGTAAGAACCCCATAATTCTAAATGGAAAATTGGGGTTTAAAACCCATTGGGCACAAGTTACTGTAGCAGCACTATAGCGCTACTGTAGTAGCCGAGATACTGTTGCAACGACAACACTGTAGCAGTGGCTGGGGAACTGTAGCAGCGGCGGGTACTGTAGTATTACTAGTCACAGAATGGGCCTTGGGCCAAAAAATTGGGTCTACGGGCTATGTAGTGGGCTAAATGCCAACTCGGCCTTTGGGCCATGTAATGGGTCTCCCTCTACCATGTTAAAGAGGTCTTTGCTTTGTTTCAATAATAAAAACGAGGCTTCAGCCCCAAATTTTTTTTAAAAAAAGTATCCAATGAAACTATTCATTTTTTCTGTAATGATAGTGGGAGTATAATTGAGTATTAACGGAATCACTATAATGTTATAGTACACATATATTTTATGAAAGAATACTGTTTTTTATATAATCAATTTTTAACATTAATTAATGTAATTAATTTCAAATGTAAATATTTGGGATATATTTAACTCTCCAAAACCGATTTAAAAATTTATAAATATTTGGGGAATTATACTTGTTGTTCATCATGATTTTGTATGTACAAGATAATGATTTTATATATGAATTTCCCCATCATTCATGATAACATAGTGGACTAGTGCTTCTGATAGTGATTAATTTAATAAATAAATAACATATCCATATTAACTTGATGCTTCTCCTTATGGGCCTCTAATTCATTCAATGTTAGTATAAATAGAGTCTTTGAGATATGTATATTAGTAAGAGTGAGTTTCATTGAAAATATTACATCATGATATGGGAAAATATCTTGAAAATAATTTATAAATATATTTACATATTCCTAATCAATTTGGACATTGTCAATGTCACATTATCCCCCAAACATTTTAGATAAAACCCCCACATAATTATGTATTAGAATTCATATAATGGAATTTATTTTCATCGGGTGTTGATTTTTATCATTTTTTAGGTATATAATTATATTTTGATTCGTGATACGAAATATGAAATCCCTATACCAAAACATAATATGGGTATTTTTTAGATTGAAAATACATTCTTAAATCATCCCAAATCCCATTAAATCGAGAATTATAAGTTTAATCGGATGATAATTCCCCTAAATATTTATCTTAACAGATTTGTAAAATTTAAATGAATTCATTATACTATTAGATGTTCTGAGTAATAAATAAAAATCATGTTTATGGGGGTATATTTGAATCAATTGAAATAAATAATATATTTAAATAAGTAGGTTTATATAGAATAAAATAGGAATTTTAACATTATAAAGTGTATATTAGGTGAACCTTTCACCACATCATTGTCATGAAAATATTTATAGATTGTTATTTCGTAGTCTTTTGTTTTATCTCTTATATTTTTAGGTTTCTATCATTGATGGTATAATTAATGTATGGATTGATTCCCATGATGTGGTTATTCTCAAACTCTTTCAAATGGTATCATTAGAGTGTTGGAGATGCATTAGTCAATGAATTTTTTGATCAATTTCATGGGTAGGAATCATCATATCTAGTTAGAATTCATTTTCCTCATGTTAATCTTATATAAAACTAAATCATTTTCCTATCATATTATGGAATGTTACTCTATGATTCTTATAATTTTTTTGTATATATAGAGATCAATTTTGATTCCAAAATGGGTTGTATAATACAATATTTTATGAAACCTCATTTTCATATTCATATAAAATAATCCTTGAGAATAATATAATTAAATAGTTTCAGTATCCACTATGAGGGAACATAAATTGTATCTTCATATTTGTTAAAGTCTATTATATATAATTATTTTCAAGGATATTGTAAAAACTTGGAAATTTCAAGGAATTTTTTTTCATAAATACTCTGGAGTTTTATGAGTCTGTGGCTTCTGACGGAACTTGATTCCGAAGCCCAGTGTGCATGGAATCAATTTTCAAAGTTTATCTCGAGTACGTTCAGTGAACGAACGAGTGGGTTTTTCTATCTTTTGAGCCGGTGCTCAGAATTGAAATCTGAGGGCACCGATGAAATCGCAACGCCCATAATTGCTTAAGAGGACCATTACCACAGTTGCGTTTATGAGGGTTGTAAATTAAAAATTGGGGTTTAGTTAAGAAGTTAAATAAAATTGTTGGGACAATTTTATGTCTTTAGAAGTTAATCCCTCCCATGGAAAGTTATTCGTGGGGCCCAAAACCACCCAACTTCCAATGTGTGGATATTTGATAGGTGGGGACCACATGAGCCCCAACCTTTCACCTCCCCCTAAACTCCCTTAAACTCCCTTCAACAAATTGGAAACCCCCTTAATTAATGAGACTCTTCCTCTCCCTCTCTCTCCCTCTTTATTTTTTCCAACATAACTTAATTAATGAAATGAACCTCTTCATTTAATTAATTATGTTTTTTGAAATTTGGAATTGGATCTATTAATAAAATATTACCCAAGCCTTATATTTAATTTTGGGAGAGCTTTGTTGTGTTTGAAAAACGTTGCGAGAGAGCTCTTGAGAAAAGAGAGAGAAGTATTCATCTCCCCGATGAAGAACGATTTTCTTCTCTGACGAAGAACATCCATCCTTCCACGAGGAACGATGCCCCTTCAGTGAAGAACGCTGACTCCACAAAGAGAGACATCATGCCTTTCTTATTCTTCTCTGTAGCTAGTGTGGAGACGCTACTTTCTCCTCGAATGCACTCCGACATCGTCTACAAATCCTCTCCCTGTGACTCCGTCTTCCGCGACGCCCGACGTGTGACGTCATTTATTGAGGTAGGGGTTTAATTTGTGTGTGTTTATATTCCCATGTTCTTCCCTTCTAAAACAAAGAACGCGGATCAACTCATTATCAAGTTGATCCATAGATGTTTTCATTTGCGGGTTGGGAATAGTTGTTTGTTGGGGAATCATAGGGTGTATTGTTTCAATTTTATTTGAATAAAATTGTTATTCGTTCAACTTGAAACCATGTTTATCTTTGGCCAATTGATAATGCATAACGTGGAGGGCGTGGGCCAAACAAACACGGCCCGAAGACCCTCCACAGGTTGTTTGTCTGTGCATGGATTGACGAGAGATGACAAAATTGGGCCGCAACGGTGATTTGAAGCCGTCGCAGTGAAGAGCGGGTCCCGGGAAAGCCACTGGCGCAGACGGTGGAAAAAACGGACAACCGAAGCACGTTTGGTGGTCCACAAAATGTGGCGGCGGCGCGCTCTGCCGGCACGGCGGCGCCGACAACATTCGGCGGTGGCGCGCCACCGGAGCAGACCGCCACGGCTAAACCGCGACGGTGTGGGAACCAGAATGGAAAAGCTGTTCCAGATTTGTGGGGGCACAGCTTAATTCCATGCCTGCTGGGGAGGCCGTGCTTGCCGTGTGCCGGGCCGCGCAAGACGGGCCGGGCTGCACCCTGCCTGGCCGACCTAGGGTGGGTTGGGCCGGGTCGGACCGGGCCTAGACCCCCTTTTTCAGACCTTATTTTCTTAAATGCCTATAACATGATATATAGACCTCATATCGACACACTGTCAGTTGTGTAATATTCCTTGGATCGAGACGGTCGTTACGGTATACTACACTCCAGGTTTCGGTGAAGTTTGGGTATGGCAGAGTTGGTTCGAACCCGAAACCAACCGGGCCCTCAGAGCAAAAATTCTTATTAACTTATGGACTGGATGTCCGATTGAAGTGCCGTCGACTATGTTGGTTTAATCTTGATGAGACGGTTCTTTTGGCATACTCCACATGAGGTTTGGATGCAGTTGGAGTATGACCGGGTTGGTTTTAGCTTAAAAACCAACCGGGCCCCTGGAACGGAAAATCCAATAACTCTCAGACCGAACGTTCATTTGAAGAACCGTCTGCAGAATTGGTAATCTCGTAGAGAAATGGTTCCTTTTAGTATAACCCATGGAAGTTCGGGGTATAGTTGAGACATGGTCGGGTTGGTTCATTCACAAAACCAACCGGCCCCCGGGATAATAAGGCTAATAATTCGCAGACCGGCCGTCTGATTGACACGCCGTCTATTGCGTTGAGACCCCTATGTTGTGAATTTTTTTTGAGATAATTCTTCGTGGTACTTTGTGACACTTGGAGTGTCGATCAGTAGCTCATGGAGCGGATCCTCTTGGACATGAGAATACGGAGTATAGAGACCTAGTAGCCGGCTGAGACTTGAGGACTGCTGATCAATCGACTCGGAGTGATTCGGATGGCCCAGTGGGGTGTGCTTGGTTGTAGCAGTAGACCCATGGTGGAGGAGCTCTTGGTTGTACCGGAAGACCCACAGTACTCGACAGAAGAAGTACCTCTATAGGCTATGAGGGGGTGTGCTTGGTTGTAGCGGCAGACCCATGGTGGGAAGCGCTTGGTTATAGTAGTAGGCCCACAATACTCGACAGATGGAGTACTTCAGCAGTCCAAGGTTAGTGGGAAGAACTTGGTTGTAGTGGTAGGCCCACTGTACTCTACATAGGAGGAGTTCTCCAGCAATTGTGGTTTCGACATCGTGAATAAAATCCTTGTTGAGCTGGGTCATTGACCTTTGTGTTTTCCTCATGATTGAGATGAGTTACTTGATAACTTAGGTATATGTATGGGCATAAACCTAAGTAATGGTTATCTGTTGAGATCTTTCTTTGTGGTTTATCTTTGTTAGATTTAGTGAGACCTTGAGGGTCTTGGGGTCCCTACTGAGTATCGTTATACTCACCCATGCACGGGCTATGCACGCACCTAGTTGTTTTGGATGCAGACGATGGATAGTGCTGATCGAGGCAGAGTGTATGAGGACTGGACGGTACCTGGAGGTGGAAACTCGGTGTGACAACACACGGAGCAGACCGATAGACACGAAGTGCTGAAGAGGACATCTGTACCTACCCTTCAGGTAGGAACCCGGAGGATGATCCAGGAGCTGCTTCACCATTTAGCTATTTGTCTTTTCAATTGTACTTTCTTTCAGTTGTAGTTGTAACTTTCTATTGGGCTTGTATTTCCAGCCCCTTTGTAATTCTAGCACACTTATTACTGCTTTACTTAGTGTTTTCTTCCGCTTGTTCTCTGGTTGTGTGTTTTTACGTTTCATAAAGTCAATTCCTTCTGTTTTTATGAGGATTTATGCCTTTGGTGCTAGTCGCCAGCCCCTGGCCTATGGAAGGCGGGCATGGGGTAGTCATGGCACGAGCCCCAAGGACGGGTCGTGAAAAATTGGTATCAGAGGACATCGGGTCTACCATAGAGCATAGGACTCTGATATTTTCTTTCTGTGAAGCAATAATGTTAAGGGTACTATGTGTGGTTTTCAGTTCAGGGAGTCCATTGTCGGTGCGGGCAGTCGATGTATCCATACACCAGGACCCTGACTTCTGATTCCCGACTAAGTGCACGGAAACACTTATTGTGTGTGTGTCTTAAAATGTTTTCCATTAAGTCAACTCAAACCAGGTCAGCTCACCAGGTACAGTCTTTTGACTATGTCACATCTGTTTCTTTCAGGATGCCTCCCTGTAGATGACCAGCCAGAGCCCCTAGAGTTGTACGTACTGACAGCCCGCCGAGCGACGAGGCCTCAGTACATGGCCCTCTTCCAGTGGAGGCACCAGTGGAGGCACCAGTGGTACTACTCCCCATTGGGCCACTGATGCCACCAGCCCCAGTAGCAGGTGATGCACGCCGCTTGAGCGTGCTTCACAAGTTCCAGCGCCAGAGGCCACCTATGTTTCGGGGAGAGATGGACCTAAAGGCGGCTGAGGATTGGATGGAGGCTATGGGGAGAGTCTATAGACTAGTAGGGACATCAGCCAACTTCATGGTGATCCTTGCTACCAGCCTCCTACAGGCAGCAACAGGCAGATGGTGGAGCCTGATGCTCCAGATGCACGACGAGGCAACACTTCTATGGGAGGACTTCGAGAGCCTGTTCCGAGCGGAGTTTGTACCAACCACCCTTTCGAGTGGTGCATATTCAGGAGATACTGCATCTACAATAGGGTAGCATGATGGTGGCTCAGTACTCAGCGAGGTTCACAGACCTCTCGCGGTACTCTACAGATATGGTACACGACCTGTTCTTTAGGGCCCGGACCTTCGAGGAGGGGCTCAGGTGAGAGATTAGAGCTTCAATTGTTTCTCATAGCATCCCGACACAGATAGGGGTGTCAGAGCGAGCCCTTATAGTAGAGATTTTCCTAGCTGAGCAAACTCCTGCAGAAGGACCTACCACTAGTCAACATGCAACAGAGTCTTCTGAAGATGGTAGTAGACAGATGATGCAGATGTCCAAGAGGACCAGACCCACAGGTGGTCGACCGCATGACTCAGGATCGTGTGTACGAGTCACCTGGGGTGGAGAAAGACTTACCAGGAGCAGACAGTGTTACTCCTACGGCGGGCTTGGTCACATGGCACATGACTGTCCAACCCGCCATACAGATGATCTTCAGATAGACAAAGGACCTCCCAAGCAAAGAGAAAGGTTCATTTGAGGCAGACCACAAGAAGCAGGATATCGAGGCAGAGGAGCTGGCCGTGTAGCTGGAGGTGGATGACGCTTATAGGTGTTTCCACCACCACCACCAGGAGGTCCACCCCGACCCCTGGGAATGGGTGGACGTGGGAGAGCACGACTTCAGGCAGCCGAAGCATACGACTATGGAGATCCGGAAGTGGGTGGACAAGAGTGGGACTAGTTCAAGGCATGGAGGCCTTTGTTCTTAGTTATTTTAGTTTCCTTTAAGTTGTTGTTTGTGGTTGTTATGTTTCTTTGTACTTTGAGCTGCAGTAATAAAAGACACTTATCTTTGTGATGTTTACTTCCCTGTACTTTTTGTATGGATGATACTGAGAGGTTCCAGTTAAAACTATCTACTTTACCCTCACTTTCGAGTTTTCTACTAGAGGAGACCTAATAACCACACACAGATACCGACAGTGTGACTTAACCCTTGGAGGCGAGAGTAAAGTTTGGATCTCTTGGTAGTATCGTTTAGGCCTTACGACGTCATTCATGACATGGATTGTACTGTTCATGTCAGGGTTGACTGTATTAGGCAAATAATGTGGTCCATCCAGGGGATGAGACCAGATTTCTCTTTTCGGCAGAGGAGAAATCATATCATCTCTTGTAGATTGTAGAAGAATAAGGGTGGAGATGAGTTCTTACAATTGGCTAGTCTCACCCATTGTTCGTTGAGCGAACGGTTTACGGTTTACTCTAATCTCAATAGTCTCAGGTGTATCTTCTCTAAGAAAGACCTGAACCTAAGACAACATTGATGGTTTGAGTTCCTCCGGGAGTATGACTTCGAGATAGACTATACTCCTGAGAAAGGAAACGTGGTTGTGGTTGCTCTCAGTAGGAGGACTGGTATTTAGCTTCTAGGAGAGGTGACTAAGCAGCTGGATTCCTTACATAAATCCTTTGTGGATAGAGATGGTGTAGCCTATCTTTAGTCTCTTACATTCACTCCTCCTTTTTAATCAATAGAGTAGGCGAGGTGGCATACCTCCTAGCCCTTCCACCTCAGTTTCACCGGGTGCACGATGTCTTCCACGCATCTCAACAGAGGAGATACGTGCACGACATGACCCACATCATCAATGACAGGGAGCATGACATCGATGACGGGGCAACATTCATGGAGGTCCTGGTAGAGATCGAGGATCGACATGAGTGGGTCCTACGTGGATGGTCGATTCCTCTGGTTCGCATTCGTTGGCAGCACGGGAACCTCCAGGAGAGCACATGGGAGCGGGAGGACCAGATGTGTGCTCAACACCCTCTTTTGTTTCCCTAGTTTATGTTTTAGCTTTACGGGGATGTAAATCCCTGAGGTGGGAGTAATGTAAAGACCTGTAAATTTAAAGGAAATTTCTTTCATAAATTCTTTGGAATTTTACGAGTTTGTGGCTTCTGACGGAACTGGATTCCGAGGCCTGGTGTGCCTGGAATCAATTTCTGATGTTTAGCTTGGGTATGTTCAGTGAACGAACAAGCGAGTTTTTATATCTTTTGAACTGGTTCCTGGAATTGAAATCCGAGGGCACCGATGAACTCACAACACTGGTAATTGCTTAAGAGGACTATTACCACAGCTGTGTTTTATGTGGGTTGTAAATTAAAAATTTGGGTTTAGTTAAGAAGTTATATAAAATTGTTGGGATAATTTTATGTCTTTGGAAGTTAATCCCTCCCATGTGAAGTTATTGGTGGGGCCCACAACCACCCAACTTCCCATATGTGGATATTTGAGAGGTGTGGCCCACACAAGCCCCAACCTTTCACCTCCCCCTAAACTCCCTTAAACTCCCTTCAATAAATTGGCAACTCCCTTTATTAATGAGACTCTTCCTCTCCCTCTCTCTACTTCATTATTTTTTCCAACATACCTTAACTAATGAAATGAAACTCTTCATTTAATTAATTAAGTGTTTTGAAATTTTGAATTGGATGTGTTAAAAAAATATTTGCCAAGATTAATATTTTATTTGGGAGAGCTTTGTTGTGTTGGAAAAACTTTGGGAGAGAGCTCTTGAGAAAAGAGAGAGAAGTATTCATCTCCCCGACGAAGAAAGATTTTCCTCTCCGACGAAGAACATCCATCCTTCCACGAGGAACGACGCCTCTTTGAAAAAGAACGATGAATCCATGAAGAGCGACTTCATGCCTTTATTATTCTTCTCCACAACCAGTGTGGAGATGACGCTTCCTCCTTAGACACACTCTGATATCGTCTACGAATCCTCTCCCCGTGACGCCGTCTTCCGTGACGCCCGATGTGCGACATCAATTATCGAGGTAGGGGTTTAATTTTCATGTGTTTATATTCCCATTTTCTTCCCTTCTAAAACAAATAACGCGGATCAACTCGTTATCAAGTTGATCCGCTGATGTTTTCTTTTGCGGGTTGAGAGTAGTTGTTTGCGGGGGAATCGTAAGGTGGATTGTTTCAATTTTATTTGAATAAAATAGTTATTCGTTCAACGTGAAACCATGTTTATCTTTGGCCAACTAATAACACCTAATGGGGAGGGTGCGACCGAACAAACACGGCCCAACGACCCTCTACAGGTTGTTTTTTTGTGTGCGGATTGATGGGCGATGAAGAAACGGGGCCGCAACGACAATTTGAAGCCGTAGTAGTGAAGAGCGGGTCCCGGGAGAGCCGCTGGCATATACTGTGGAAAAAACAGACCACTGGAGCGCATTCATTGGTCTTCAGAAGGTGGTGGTGGCGGCGGCGACTGGTGGCGGAAGCACGCCGCCGGAGCAGACCGCCGAGGCCGAGCCTCGGCGGTGTGGGAACCGGAACAGAAAAGCCATTCAGGATTTGTGGGGGCGCGGCTTAATGCCGCACCAGCTGGGGGGGCCACGCCGGTCGGTCCGGGCCACGCCCATCCTGGCCGAACCTGGATCCGGGTTGGGTTGACCTGGTTCGGGCCGACCCAGGGTGGGTTGGGCCCGGTCCGACCAGGCCCGGACCCCATTTTTCAAACTAGCTTCTCTTAAACGCCTATAACTTGAGCTACAGACCTCCAATAGATGCACCATCAGTTGCGTTGGATTCCTTGGATCTATACGGTAGTTTTTATATATTAAAATCAAGGTTTCTTTGAAGTTTGGGTATGGCCGGGTTGGTTCGAACCTGAAACCAACCGGGCCCTTAGAGTGAAAATGCTTATTAACCTAAGGACCGAACGTCCGATTGACGTGACATCGACTATGTTGGTTTCATATTGATGATACGGTTCTTTTGGAACACTCCAATTGAGGTTTGGACACAGTTGGAGTATGACCGGGTTGGTTTTATCTTAAAAACCAAGCGGGCCCGTGGAACGGAAGAGGCAATAACTCTTAGACCGGATGTCCGTTTGATGAACCGTCAGCGGCATTGGTAATTTAGTTGAGAAAAAGTTCCTTTGAGTATACCCCATGGGACTTTGAGGTACATTTGAGATATGGTCGGGTTGGTTAATTCATGAAACCAAACGGGCCCTCGGGATAAAAAGGCTAATAACTCACAGACCGGGCGTCCGATTGACGCGCCATCTGTTGCGTTGAGACCCCTATGTCCTGATGGATCTTTGAGATACTTATTCGTGGGAATTTTTGACACTTGGAGTGTCGAACAGTAGCTCATGGAGCGGATCCTCCTAGAGACGAGCATACGGAGTACAGAGACCTAGTAGCCGGCTGAGACTTGAGGACTGCAGATTGATCAACTCAGAGTGATTCGGATGGCCCAGTGGGGTGTGCTTGGTTGTAGTAGCAGACCCACGGTGGAGGAGCGCTTGGTTGTAGCGGCAGACCCACAGTGCTCGACAGAAGGAGTACCTCTGTAGGCTATGAGGGGGTACGCTTGGTTGTAGCGGCATATCCATGGTGGGAAGCGCTTGGTTGTAGCAGTAGGCCCACAACACTCAAAAGGTGGAGTACTTCAGAAGTCCAAGGTAAGTGGGAAGCACTTTGTTTTAGCGGTAGGCCCACTGTACTCGACATAGGAGGAGTTCTCCAGCAACCATGGTTTTGACATTGTGAATAAAATCCTGGTTGAGTTGAGTCATTGACCTTTGTGTTTTCCTCATGATTGAGATGGGTTACTTGATAACATAGGCATATGTATGGGCATATACCTAAGTAAAGGTTATATGTTGAGATCTTTCTTTGTGGTTTATCCTTGTTGGATTTAGTGAGACCTTGAGGGTCTCGGGGTCCCTAATGATTATCGTTATACTCACCCATGCACGGGCTATGCCCGCTCCTCATTGTGTTGGATGCAGACAACGAATAGCACTGATCGAGGCAGAGTGTACGAGGACTGGATGATACCCGGAGGTGGACACTCGGCGTGATGACACAAGAAGCGTACTGATAGTCATGAAGTGCTGAAGAGGACATCTGTACCTACCCTTCAGGTAGGAACCCGAAGGACGATATAGGAGCAGCTTCACCATTTAACTCTTTGTCTTTTCAGTTGTACTTTCTTTCATTTGTATCTATACCTTTCTGTTGGGCTTGTATTTCTGGCCCCTTTGTACTTCCAGCACACTTGTTACTACTTTACTTAGTGTTTGCTTCCGCTTGTTCTCTGGTTGTGTGTGTTTACATTTCATAAAGGCAATACCTTCCCATTTTATCTGGATTTACTCCTTTGGTGCTAGTCGCCAGCCCCTGGCCTATAGAAAGCGGGCTTGGGGTAGTCACGACATGGGCCCCAAGGATGGGTCGTGATAGATATGGTTTTATTCCTCTAATGAATAGTTTAATTTGAAAATATTTTACACTGAGAAAATGAATTATTCATTTCATGTATTTGGAATAATTCATTAATGGTACATGTTGAGTAATACTCTTATGGGTTTTTACTAGTGACATAATTATCAATTTTTATACTATGAGTTTCAGGAAAATGTATATTAGAAAATATCTTCTTAAAAATGATATATTATAGTGAATAAATATCTTCCCTAAACATAAGAATCTTACCGATAGACCAACATTTATCAACACCACATTATAAATGATAACTATAAAAAAAATTATGGATCCATAAATTTATGAAAAAAAATATTTTTTTTTATTCATTTCAAAAAAAAAATATTTCATTTATATCCCTCAAGAAGTGGGATGACATTTGATCCTGAATGAATAAATAATGAGATGTTTTATCCATATATTTTATGTGAGATCCCAAGGATTAAAGTTATTTTGTTATATCATATGATTTTAGTGTGAGAATTGAATCACGATTTTAAACTCCAACACCAATCCTATTTTGTTTCTCATTCAGACTATCATTCCATTGTCGATCATTCACATTGTTAACTCAATCAAATCTAGTTCATCGCTTTTGATAAAAATTTCACTATGGGAGATGCAATAAATAATATTCTGATTAATGGGTCATGTGATAATGAAAATCATTCCAAAATTTATCTAAATGATGATACATTAATTTTTTCCTATGATGTATTAGGTTTATCCTATGACCCGTACAGTTAAATATATAATTTTTTTGGTTTTAACGGCTTATTACCTTATCAAAATAATAATAATATCAACTCATATAAAAATTTAGTTTTCCCACAATCAATATAGATACATGTTACATCATATTATATTCATATTCATTACATATGATAACAAATCATTTTCTATTACCTAACAGTTTATGGGGGATTGAGATTAGGTAATAAATTTATTTTACAATGTTGTCATTATCTCCATAAAATTGAATCCTCATATAATACCATTATAGATATATAATTCATAATATACCTCTTCATCACTAGGTAACCAAAAACATAAGTTCGTGGGAGCTTAGATGTTGATTGAGTGTGAACATAAGAGGTATCAATTAAATCTCATCTATGAGCATAATATCAAAATGTTGGTAAGAGAACAAAATTAATGTAAAATATAATAATATAAGGCAATAAAATCATAATAATAATATATTATAATTAGGAATACATGGAAGATATAATTTAACATGACATTATAAATGATATGTATAATGTAGCAACCTAACCCAAATATCCTAGAGTTGGTGGATTATTTTATTACATTGGAAGGGTTATACAAAATCAGATCCAAAAGAACCAATTAGTTTAGGTGTCTTGGAATGAAATATTACATACATGATATCCATAGTACATTGGGAAGATAAAATAAAATAATAATGAATAACAAAATAAAATAAACCAAATCCTTGAATATCAATCAAATGATTCCCCATTATAATGTGATTAATTGAGACATAATAAGGGTGAGCTAAAATTAATAGTAAGGGTACGTGTAGAAGAACAGATAATGAAAAAATTATCATTGAAATATAAAAATATGAGGAAAAATTCCATTCATATAACTAGAAAAGTCAATAAGAATATGGAATTATAAGAATCTGAAAACACGTTCCACTAAAAAAATTAACTGAATATGTAATACATCCATAGATTTATTGACCCAAAAAATCATGGATAAATAACAAATAAATTGTCAGTAATAGAAATTCTTAATTATCATACCTCATGTTTATTAGGAACAAGATACCATTACCATCAAGTGACAGATTAACTATTCTGATTTGGTTAACTAATGTGTCTCATGATACTACCAAAGCATTGGGGGGATCAATTAACCAATCCCCATCCTGTATGGATTTCCTAAATTGGACCCCAACACTTTTATTGAATATCTAAAGAACTTATAAAATATTGAACTGTAAATGTTCCTTATCCAAATGTATCTATTTTGAATAGAAGATATCCTTTTATCAATAATTCCCCAGTCAATAAAATTAATGTCTGTGTAATCACAATATATAAAATGATATTTAGTTTAGGAAATAATAAAATTCATTATGTGAGAATATAGATTTTCAAGGTAAATTGTAATGAAAAATGATTATAATAATTTTATTATTTCCAATATAAAGTTATCAGTCACTAACGGAAGTTTTATTTTAATGATAATAATTAATAAATATTATTGAGTAAAATAATATTTAATCTTCTTAAAGTAACCCATAGCATATGAAACATTATAATCATGATTCACATTATGGATTATTATTAATAACATAAGGAAAAAGGATTCTTTAAGTACTATATAAAAAAGGAAATAGATACACTACACTAAATAATTAAGTGGTTTATATGGAGTATTCCACATGGAATTAAAAGTAAAAAAATAACCCCTTACCGTTACCTTATTTTTTGTAGTGCGATCTTTATCCTCCACTTAATCGAGTAACTACGTATGGTTTGATTCAAATTTATTCCTTGGACGGATTTATGTAAAAGGATAGGCTTCTAGGATATGGGTAGTTATTTTGATGATCTTTTTTGGAATACCTTGTTCAAAGAAATGTTTTTGAGAGGTATGAAAATGTTGGAGGAGAGGAGGAATTTTTATAGTGGAGGAGTGACACTCTAGTAATATTTTGGAAATGGAATTACCGACCCATTTATCATTTTTCATGTGTATCCAATAATGGACCCAATTTTCCTTAATGGATTATAGGGTTGAATTATTTAATGATATTTATTTCGGACAAGTGTCTAATTCATTTGTTCCTCTGACATTGAGGTTTAGTCCATTATTAATATTAATTTTATTTTAATAATTGTAAATAATTTTAATTACATTTAGGAATAGTTTTTGACCAAAACATAGTTTAACTTATTATAAATTAGAAATTATGATAATTAAAAATATGGAACCGATTTTCAAAATTCCATTGAAAGAATTTTTAGAAATAAATTCAAATTTAAACCCACATTGGGGACAACAATATCAGTTCTAAAGGTAAAAATGTCCAAAAGAATTCTATGTTTTTATAGACACAATCAAATGGGATTTGATCACAATGAAATAAATTGGTTTAATTGGTAAAATATGATACAAAAAAACTTTGAAACCAATTTAAAACATAAATCACTCTTTTAAATGTATGAGATGAAAAAGCTGTTTTGAAATAAAATTTTGTATTGTTTACTATTCATCTAAAAAATGAATCTTCCCAAAAACAATCAAATAATTCATCAAAATATAATTTTTATGTTTATATTAAAAATTTGAAATTTATTTTTACATATTAAATTTATAAAATGATCAAAATTTATATTTAAAATTGATTTACCATTAAATGGAAACAAAACTACTTTTATTAAAATATTATTTTTTTATATTTAATAATGATCTGGTTTTTTCTTATACCTATAAAAAATATATTAGATAAGTGTAAAAATAGTTCATTTCATATATATTATATAAATTTACTATATAAAATGATATAATATAATTTATTATGAAAAACATGACTAACTAATATTTTTTTTTAAATCGGGTGTTGTGTGTATTGAAAAGATATCAACATATCTAAAGGAAAATATGATAACGTCTTGTGTCATACATTATTTATTCCTAGAAAATATTTCTTCGTCTAAATTTTAGGATTATGACAATGTTTTTGGTATTTCTCATTTATAGAATCCTATGGTTCCCATTTTTCATCACCAATTTTTTGGTTTCTCCATAGATCATTACTAGACGAGTCATCTAATATCTCAATACTTGATCTCTCTTATCATGAATCAGATTGTGATATTCAAGATTTCAATTCATAGGTTCTAACAATGTTTCATCAGAGTTTGTCAAATTAGTTGGTTCTATAATGTACTTCCTTAGCATTGAGATATGGAACACATCGTGAACCCTTGAGATATTTTAAGGAAATGACAAAGGATAAGAAACTAATCCATATCATTCAAGAATTCATAAGGGTCTGAAATACCTAGGACTCAATTTTACCTTCTTAAAAAATCTTATAATGCCCTTCAAAGGATATTCTCTCAACAAAATCTGATATCCCACTTGGAACTCTATATATTTCATACTATTATACACATATCTATTTTTATAAGATTTATCATATTTAATATGACATTAGAGAGACTATAACATTTTCATTATATCGTCAACATGTCTTGGTCCAATGAGTTTCCTTTTCCCAACATCATCAAAAAAATTTAGTATTACACCACTTTCCATATATTTCATTATATGGTTCCATTTGAATAATTTGTTGTAAAATATTATTATTGGAAAATTCCACCAAATGTACGTATAGATCCCATATAACTTTAATATCATGTTGGAATGTCCTCAACATTTCCCCCATTAATTGAATTGTTCTTTTATATTTTCCTTCAGTTTCTGGATGGTAGGTAGTTCTTAAATGAGGTTTTTGGTCAAGTGCCTTCCAGAGGCTCTTACATAATATTGACTCCAATAGTGGTCTCGATCAAAGAAAATAGACAGAGGAGAAACATTATGTCTTAAAACATTATTAACATTGAGAACTTTGAGGTGATTAATTGGACATAATCTCTTATAGTAAGGAAATGTGCAGATTCATTTTGGTGATCCATGATAACCCATATCACATAAATATTTATAGGAGCCTTTTGATATCCCATGACAATGTGAATTGTAATTTCATCCCATTTGAACACAATAAAAGGATGTAGTTGTAGAAATAATTTAGTATGATTACTTATAGACTTCCCTTATTGACTACCCAATCTTCTAGACACTTAATCAACAATTTCTCGCCTCATGTTATCCCACTAAATATGTTCCTTATTTTCCCTATACATATTTTTTCTCCCAGTGTGTATAGATAAAATATATCTATGTGTATAATCCAAAAATTCTATTTTTAGATTAGGTATAGATGGAACAAAAATCCTTATAACATATTTTGAAACAACACCTTCAAAAACAATGTCAGCATATTTCCATTTCTTCCCACAATTGATTTTCTTCTAAAACTCTTCATCATCAAATTGTGAGTCCGTTATCATATCTAATAATCAATTTTTTATATTTTGAATGATTATTAATATCTCCCCTTCCTTATAAATTCTCATATCGTTATATACTATATCCTTGAAAATACGATCCTTATCAATCCTCATTTCGGTTATAAATCCGCGATCCTTCATACTCCAAGCATCTAAAAACATATATTCATTCCTTCAGAGGTAGTGTATTGAGAAATCATAATCATTCAGTAGTTTGTGTTGTCACCACTGTCTCACATTGAGCTATTTATATGGGAATATCTACTTTAGGATTTAATATCTCTCATATTTTCCATAGAGATACATTCTTCTATTTTTCTATACAAATATTAAAACTACTAAATCCAAATCATGGGTTGGATTGTTATGTCTGCATGTATTTAATAGCCTTCAAGTATAGAAAATAAATTTATCATTTTTATAGGATACAACCATGTCCTTATTTTGAAGAATCACTATATATGAAAATCCCACCACTCCTGGACCGTAGAATCAAAATAAGAGCATTGACTAATCTTATCAATATAAATAATCCATTACTATGATATAATTGGATTATTAATACCAAAAAATTATGGGGGCTTATACCGCATAAAGTGATCCATCATAGGATATTATCTCTATGTAATAAGTTAATCCATTTGGTAATATTTATTTTTCCTATCCTAATTATGTTTCCCAAATATTTACATGATTTTATCTATTCCAATACCAGCTATATTTGTGTCCTCAATAGATTATATGTTCATTTTATATGTGTATCAAAACCCATTATCTTTCAAGATTCTATTTCTAAACATTGTAATTTACTATATTGTATAATAAAATTATAATGTATAATTACAAATATGATATAAATCATAAAATAAATTTATTCCTTGTGAATTCGTGATTAATAAACATTAGTAACATTAGAGAAGTATTTTATTTCAAATCCATTATAGTGGTAGGTATATAAATTTGAACTGTCCTATGTTTATCCCATAGGATTGTGATACTCTGTGAACAGTAAGTCCATTTTCCATGTACCAGGTTACCCTAAGTCAGTCCAAAAAATTCTCATCGGAATTGTTTCCCACATATTTATTTGTACTATGGACACATACACTTGTAGTATCCCTATATGGATGAATATCAAGGAATAAAAACATAATCACTACCTTAAAAAATTTCTATTATTATCTAGTATACTTATCCTCCATGTATATCATAGGGGATATCTCCCTAATTTATGATTTCTATATCATGTTTCCTTGGTTTATTCTAAACATCCATTAATAAAAAATTTAGCGGCCTCACCCCATAATCCAGAAGTTGGTTCATTATTTAATTACATTGGAATGATTACTATTAATAAAATCTAGATGATGGATTTGGTATAGTAGTTTTGTAATGCCATATTGTATAAATGATTCCCATAATACCTTGGGAAGTGAAAATAAATAAGTGATGCAAAATAAAATGAAATAAATAGCATCCTAGAATATCAATCAATGGATTCCTCTTCCTATCATGTGGAAAAATAAACATTATTAAGGTGAGATCAAAGGATTAATAAGGGTTTGTAAATGGAATTTAATAATGTAATAATTAGCTTGGAAGTGTAAAAATATGATATCACATGCCATTCAAATAAGTAGATAAGTAAATATCAGTATGGAATGGTAAGAAATTGAAAACATATTCCATTAAATCAATGAACTGAAAATGAAATACATCCATATATATGTCAACAGAAAATATCATGGATAAATAATAACTAAATTCTAAATAATTTTAATGCTTAATTATATGAATCTGGTTTGACAGGAACATTAAACCATTAACATTAAGATATATTTTAATTATTATTAATTGTATAATTAATTCATCCCACGACTCTACAGTCATCGAGGGGATTTAATTAAAGCATCCCCAACCCATTGGTATTTACTTAAATCATCCCAAACTAGTGTATTTATTTTCCAAAACTATACCCATATAATGAACTAACAATTCTGCTGAGGAAAACGTATCTTTGTTTAGTAGAACATACATATTTATCAATAATTCTCCGGTTAATCAAATTTCTATCAACCTAAACACCATATGTAAAATCATATATTGTTTATGCAATAGTAATAGAAATTTAATTATAATATGGATATTAAAGGCCATTTACAATGAAAAATTATTAAAATAAATTAATTTCATCAAAAATAAAGCTAAAAATCACAAAAAGAAGTGATATTTAAAATATAACAATTAATAAAATTATTTAAGAGAATAATCATCAAACATACCAATGTGACATGTGCCTACTGAATCATTTCCATCATAATTCCCATTAATGAAATTGTTTAATACCATGAATACACTACCACAATATTGGGTTTCTATAGTGCCACCATTTTACAGTTCTAAAAAAAGCGACGATAATGTTTCCCCCTTTATCAACGCCTTTTAGCACTGTTTAAGGGGCCCGCCTATATCAACGCTTTTTTAGTGGCACTAATAGGGGGGGGGGGTATTTATCCACACTTTTTCCAAGCACTGATAAAATGTATATTTCATAAAAAATTATTCATAAAAAATAATATATTGATATAAAAGTATATTTATATTGATTTAAATATATTATATAATTTTTAAATATGTTTCATATAAGGATAAATTGAAATCTAAAATTAATGTATATGATATTTAGTAAAAGTGACTTAAAAATTATTTTAAATTTTTTTTAATTAATAATTTTCTAATTATCATTAACTAATAATCATTTAACAACATTTTGAAGACAAAAAAATTAAAAAATTAATGAAAGATCTTATATATGTTGAAAATGTACCTCAAACTTTGAACGACCATAACATTTGACTCGGGTGTCCGTTTGAGCTCTACAACATTTCAAATTGAATCCTTCAGTGAGCTCTACACGCTAGTGACTGAAGAGAACCTTCTGTCATAATTTTTGAGGCCAAAAAGGACTAGAAGACCACAAAAACTGATTTTTTAGTCCTGATATCCAATTTGTTTTAACATTCGTATATAACGTTGGATCTGGATGTTTTCTAGGACTGTACCACATATCATAGTGATAATTCATTTATTTTCTTTGATTAGACAGGTTGTCGAGATGAATCTGACTTCTGGAATATATATTTTTGTCATTTTAACATTCTATGGCTTTTTAGATAAACACATATATCTATTTATTCATATAAATATATGTGTGTGTGTGTGGTGTATATATGTATGTATGTATGTATTTTTTTATTTACAAACACACATATGGAAACATATTTTATAAATGTATTGAATACTATTCTTATAAATATATATTAATACGAAAATCAATATATGGATAAAAAATTATAACTAAATATATATATATAAATATATATAAATATATATATTAATATACGGATATATATATATATATATTAATATTACAACATATATATATATATTAAAATTACTAATTATATATATTAATATAACTAATATATATTGATATAAATATAAATATGTTAATATATATATATATATTAATATATAGATATATATATATATATTAATAGTACTAAATATACATATATTAATATATATATTTTTTAATATAACTAAATATATATATATAAATACATATATATGTTAATATTTAAATATATATATTAATATACAGATATATATATATAAATTAATATAACTATATATATATATTAATATAAATATATATATATATATATTAAATTAAATATATATATGTTAATATATATATATATTAAATTAAATATATATATGTTAATATATATATATATTAATATATAAGTATATATAACCAAATATATATTTAAATAAATAGATATATTAAAAAAAGAAGAGAAAATAAATATGGTGGAGTGGTAAAGGCTAAGGCATGCAGGCAACAGGTCTCGAGTTTGAATCATGGGGGAGGCAGGTCTTGCACGTAGGTGGGGGATATATCCTAGCACTGTTAAAGGTGGGTGTGAGTGGTGTTAAAGGGGGTGGGTCTAGGTGGAGCTGGCTGGGGGCGTGCGAGGGATATCATGGGGTGTGGGGCACTGTTAAAGAGGGGCATTAAGCATAGTTGAAGCCCTCCAGAATTGAAAAAAAAAATTTATATTTTTATAATTTTGTCTCCACATTATTTTTTCTCATAAAAGACCACATTTATCCACACTTTTATTAGCAATGATAAAAGGGGCCTTTATTAGTGCTTTTCTGAGCACTGATAAAAGGGACCGCCTTTATATTCTCCTTGATTAACAATGCTTTTTAGTGCTATTAATGCCTTTTTCTAGCATTGATAAAGGAAATATTAGTTGTAGTGATAAAAATGATTCATTATATAATGTATCTAGTTGCGAAATATATTCACTATATATAATTATTAAGTTGTGCATATGGTGTATGCCTCAAAAAATGAAATGTAAAACCAAATCTCTTACCTTAACCTTCTTTTTGTTTGCTGGACTTCATTCCCCTATTAGTTGGCTAACCTCTTTTGGTTTTTACATAATGGATTCTATATATGGATTTCCTTCCAAGGGTCAGATTCAAGGATGATGGAATGGATGTTTTGGATCTATGATGGAAGATCTTGGTTGAGAAAATGTAGCTTGTGCGGTATGTAGAAGTGTGAGGAGAGGAGGCCTTTTATAGTGGAGGGGGAGTCTAAATTTTTTAATATATTGACAATGGAATTTCATACATGTTTTTCACATTGATTGTTGCTCCAATAATGGTCCCAATTTGATCCGAGGTATGACAGGGAAGATACATGGCTAGAAAATGGATTTTTCACAATTTTATAATTCATCTATGTTTATAATATTGAGGTTTAATCCCTTTTAAAACGAACTTTTAACTTAATAATTGTAATTAATTAAATTTTCTTTCACAAATATAGTTGTTCAAAAACTAATATGACATTATGGGAAATTATAAATCATTTTAATTAGAAATATTGGTATAATTTTACAAAATTTATATTAAAAAATTGGATAAAATTAATTTAAATTTATTGTCATAGATATGACAACAATGTAGGTTTTTAAGGTTATAACATCCAAATGTTCTCTATGTTTTTATTTTGAATGTCAAAGTGAAATTGATCCCAATGAACTATATTATATTAATTGATAGAAATATGATATTATTTAACATTAAAACCAATCTATAATTTAATTTTACCTTATAAATAAATTAAATAAAAAAACTATGTTTTCCAATAAAATTTATTATTCTTCACTATTTATAAATAATGAATCTTCACAGAAAACTAAAAAAAAACCCGAAGATAATTTTTAAGTTTCCCTTCTAAAATTTAAATTTATTTTAACATATTAAATTTATAAATTTCTCAATAATGAGATTTAATATGTCTTCATTATTAAGAGGTTGAAAAACTAATTTTTTAAAACTATTGTTTTTATATGTAATATTAGGTTGTTTTCTTATCTTATATCAGCCTAAAATATATTAATTGAGTTTAACAATTTTTTTTTGATAAGTAATATATAAATTTATTTTATAAAATATTCAAAATTGTTAGTATTTATATGACTATAAAAAACATGACAAAATAATTTTTTGTTTAAATTAGGTACTATGTGTATTGAACATATATCTACAAAATCTAAAGGAGAATATTTTAATTTTTTCGGTTCACCATGTACTTTTTCATAAAATTATCATGTTCCTTGAAAAAATTTCATAGGAAAATATTTTTTCACATACATAAGTATAATGAATAATTCCTCATGTCCATCCACACTACCATGGCCATCATCACATTATGGAAAAATTCCAACTATGGAATGGGTGTAGTCATGATTCACAAACTCATATTTGAATGAGTACAATAATGGATACATATATTTCATATTTCCCATATATATCATCAAATGACATTCAAAGCATTCCATAGTACACTAGAGGGATATAAAATATACACATATCATAGAGTGAAAAAAATATACATATGAGATTCAAATAATAATAAAAAGATCAAAATTATGTTATAGTTTAATTAAATATTTACAAATAAACATAAAATATGAAATAGATAACATAACATATTTTTAATACATTTTTGGAAATAAACAGTATAATATCCCTTGAGAATATCCCAGAAAAGGTGTAATAAAAATTAAAGGATATTGATATAGTTAAATATAAATTTTATAATAACATATGAAAAATGAACAAACGAACCATGATAAATATGTTATTCCTATAATTACAATTATTAAGAAAAAAATTAAAAAATATTGATAAATGATTTTAGAATAGTAATATATGAATAAATTTATAAGAAAATTTATTATGGAATAATTTTTTAAATTTATGAAAATTATTTAATATGAATAGTGATAAAAAAGAATGATATTTCACTCACATTTGTATAGTGTATATGATGGAGGAAAACATCTATTCAAAAATGGAAAAATGAGAATACATTTTGAAAGAATTAAAAGTACAATAAAAATTTCCTTATGAAGTAAATTATGTTAGGATATCTAATTCTATAAATAAAACAAAATAATAAGTACATGGAGGCGGTGTTTTCCATACCTAAAACAACTGTTAAGGGTAGATTATGTTACACGAATAATATTGTGTAAAATATGGAAAAAACCATAACTTCACTCAAAAAATAATTATAATCAAATCAATTAGTAAAACCATAACATCAATCGAAAAATAATTGAATAAACATAATTTATTTTATTTATTCTAGAAACATATTAATATATATTTTCCTTTAATATTCATGTATATAGGATGTTAACATCACTATCTAACATCACGATGCATAGATGATGGGGAAAAATTGTTCCAATGTGACGTGAATGTTGTGAAAAATATAACCCTACATGGATGAGGACTCAGAAAGCTGTATCCATGCAATAAATTTACTAAGAAGACCTGTATATAATATATTTTCATGTTGCATGGTATTCATTTTGAGTTTATGGTTATAGATATATAATAAAATTATGGAAATTAGTTTAATGTATTAAAGATCAGACCAAGGTGCGCAATTTGTTGTCATGTGATTAGGACGTCACATAAATATGATATGTATGGCTTGAGGAACATGGAATTGGTTTGAAGTGTTATAAACACACCATAAATTGTGATCAAAGGGTATGAACCATTGGGATAAGCCTTATGGATTTTTTTATGGCCCTTACCACTTGGGCTACAACATTGGTGGATTTATGTTGAGTATCATAGGTGTTCTAAGAACTAGTACCATGTCCCCTAGGATGAATGAGAAGAGGTGAAAATTAGTTTTGAACGCCCTCTATCTTCTTCTATCGAATCTCTTAGATAATCAGGGCCTAGATCCTATTCTCTTGCATGGATTCAATATCATAATGATGCATTTTTATCAATTTTTTTATTTATCATATCCTATAAAGTTAATAATAGTGAGGATAATTTAATATCTATGTAAAGGAATTCATATGCTCTATAAACCAGGGAGTATTGAATGCCATATGAGGAATTGAGTTTCATCATCTGAAATCCCTAAAAAGCATTGTAGAGATTGTTTGGATAACTCATACTATTTTATCCCAACATCTACTAAATAATTTCAAAGAGGTTTTGGTATAATTACTTGATCATTGATTTTACTACACTTGATAAGGGGATGTGTTGTTGGATTAGAAGTAGTACATAACAAAAAACATCTTTAACTTGTCAACCTGGAAGTTGGAGTCTTTTTTTGTTGGAATAGTGTGGGGAACTGCACTTTAGTGGATCATGTGGGATCTCATTAATTCATTCATATATTGAACCATTAATTCATTAAGAGGAACCGATTATACCCACTAAGTAAAGAATTCTGTCGTAGATTGAAGGTAACTACATTTGTGTGTTTTGCTGGCTAATACAGTCCCACAATATTGTGTCCCTGATATAAAATGGTATAATCATATATGGTAGTGTATAGGGGATATGGTGGTTGATGAAAATTATTTGCATGAATATGACATCCATGGATCCTCTTGGGAAAATTGATGCAGTCAGGGACCATTGTGGTGTATAAGTAGCCTAGTGTTCAAATTTGGTGGGAGAGAAACCATAGTACCTGATGAGAACCACATGAACCAACGTAAACATCCATCAAAACCTACGGAACCTCAAATACTTTTACGAAAAATAAGAAAATTCCATCAAAACCATATTTGTATGGAGTATTCTCGTGGTTAGTTCAACTATAAAAGGTGAATTGTGATTCACACTGGAGAATTCTCTCATATACAACTTCATATAATGGAATAGTGTCGTGCTGAATATACTCAATGAAAGGGGTTGTCCAATAGATTATTTTTCTGACTATGGGGGGTATACAGGTCCAAATGTGGATGAATGAGAATTTAGTTGTTTTACCCACTGTTTTCCTTCATCTTCTTGAATAACAGAGGTTATGGCGCTTCGATACACCACTGGAATGAATTGATCATACCAGTCAAGCTATGCATGTATATAAGCTATATTATACAAGGAATTAGCTTTACCATTACGTAACTAGGGAACATGAGTCACCTCTAGTTGTGAAGGGAAATAGGAAATTATCTGGTGAATTATCACGAGTTGGAGTATGAGTTTTGGTTTCATGATGATTCAATCACTATTGAAAATCCTTAGGATAAATGTCAAGTCCCCATTAATAAGAAATAATTGTAAAAAATTAGTAAGGACCATATTGAGACCAATTATTAGAGCATGGTACTCTTATTGTTTGTACAACCATATGATAATGGGAATGAATCAGAAAGACCAAACTATGTCGAGGTGATGAAGATGATATTTAGGCCGACTCTATTGAGCTCGAGGTCATCGATCCTTTGACATGTTTGAATATATAAAACACAATGAAAATGAGTTTTATAGAAAGCAATTTCTTAATCCACTAGGATAATGGAATAAATTGGGAAATAAAAATCCATATGTTCTTTTTTCATGTGCCAGACTAGCATCCATAAATTCATCCAAAACATCGACCTTAAAGGCTTTCATCATAATAAAGAAGATGCCAAGATGCTGAATAATCACTTCCCAGTGATCTATCCATCCAATCAACAATGAGAAATTCAGTTTCTATTTTTGTGGATCCACATGGGATACCATCTATAACATGTGATTAAACCAATAATGACATGTCTTATTCACTGTAAAAAATTGAATTTGGGAACTCTTATCAATATGAGAGTATCTGGACTCCTCATCAAGGACCGTGAAACTGAGATAGTATAAATTTTTTTCTCTACCTTCATCATACATCCGATGGAGCAGGAATCGAGGGAGAATTATAGGGTTGTCAAATTGATAAGCAAGGGATTTCAAGAGATAGGTTGCATCAGAACAAGAGTCTATAGCATGTAATTCATGATTTACTCAAAGGATGCCTAGAAATCCTTATCTCACTAGTAGATCGTACCATTATTTAAGAGCCTATTAAAGGTAATAATCATTCTAGTTATATTCATGATGAAATAGTGTATATAGGTTATGTGTCATTGGAGGCCTCATAACACTTAGAGGTTTCTCATAAGAGGCATCTAGATGATTTACATGACCTTCTCTAGGTTGATCTCAATGGCTATGTATATGAGGATGATTCTAAGACTATTTTATTTGGTATCCAAGAAAGAAAACTTCAAGGATTTCGTCTTCTTGTTCTAGGAGTTGAAAAATCCAAACACTTTCTCAATAACATTGAGTTTGTAATGATGTTTGTTTGGATATAACTACAATTTCATCGACATAGCATTCCACTAATACCATGAGAATCGATTTGATGATGTGGTGCATGGATCACTAATAATTTTATCCATCATTCATTACAAAAAAATGCATCACATGATTCAAAAATTTTATTTTTATGGATTTTAAGGTTGTAGAATCCTCATATTTTGGGGCTATTGAGATGATGTTGTACCCAGAGTATCAATACATAAAGTGGAGATCATGGAAACCAGTTGCGAAAAAAACTAATAGCTCCATTATGGGAATGTTAAAATCACACTTTGGGAAGTGGCAGCTGGGGACCGGAATGTCAATGAAAAATCTGAAATGTCTATTCATCTCCCTAAATGGAATAATGTTGGATAGACAAATGTGGTATTATAAAACGTTAACTATGAAGTATTTTATATGTATATCAACATCTTCTATTACTATGGAACTATGAGAATGGTGGATTTACCTAGGAGGCACCTTGATCCCACAATTACTGCAATGGAGGCCTTGACCATAGACAGTTACCTGATTCAATAGTCCTGGTATCATGTCATAACTCATGTATCATACCTCACGATGATTCTTTAATAAAAACATATGACACTCTTGTTCCTCTATATGAATGTTTGAGATGATAAGTTTTCCCCTATATCTTCTTCAATACCATGTTTTACCTTAATCAAGTAGTCAATAGTGGGTGAGATTCCATATTCAAATATGAGAGGACATGTTTTCATATCCACATAATTGCATAAGGTCGAGGGATTATTGGTAGGATATGGTTCATTCATGACAACTAATTTGGGAGGACCACTGGTCCTATCTTGGGCGGATGTGGAGTCCCCCTTAGAGGACCCTTGATCTATTGAAACCACATGGATAGTGAATGAGATTCGAATTCAATCAAGATAAGAACATCATGTTATGTACCTGATATGAAAGAAATTGTGGTGGTTTGTCTTTTCTCAGTTCTACTCACCTAAAAAAATAGGAGAGTATGATGAAAAATGGTATCCATGAGGTGAAAATATAAATATATCATTGGTGTACGGATTTAAAATATCATTCATACATTACATGTATAGGGGAATGTCTTAATCAGCTGATGTTATTTGTAATTTGGGAGGTGGCATGCTTTCCTCTCAGAAAGGACTAATCAATTTCCCATTTATAACATAATATCCGTGATCTGGTGAATTTGGGGGATGAAAGCATCTTCAACATCTATCCACTATCTATATGGAATAGTAGAGAGCTCCACCTTGTTGGTCTAACATAATTTCCCTTGCTATTTTAATATCTAGAATCTAGATAGTGGGATTCACATCTATCAATGGTAGAAAAATCACCATGAATTAGGCCTAGTCAACCATTAAGGTATTACTTGGGGAATTGGTGATTAGAGGAAGGTAATACTGAATGCATAATCAGATAGGGACTACCCATCATGGTGTTGTAGTAATGATCCTGTGAAACAACCATTAACTCATCTTTTTCTTCCAAACCATAGAACTAGTTCATCAACTAGATTCTTGCAAATGGTATCTGTTCGATCACATCATAACCATGCCTTCTCTGGTCATAGGTGTAAAAGTCTAAATTATTTATTCGAAACATTTGGAGTTTATGGGTTGGGATGAGATTAATCATGATACTAATGTCAGTTAGGCATCATCAGATCCCAATTCCATTGAAATAGCCTATGATATACATCGGGTAGATGACCCCTACATGATGGAGACATTAACTTCTCTAGAGATCAAGATGATGGCTAGGAGTTTTGTTTTATTTTACCTCCTCTACGAAGAAGGTCTGTATGTCCATTACCAATATTTTGAACTACACTAGGATTTTCAATGAATCTGAAAGGGACTAAAACATTTTTATTTTATATGAAGGTCCATGAGAAATGAGAGTATTTAAGGTATTCTATCAAGGATCTTCCTATCATCATGCTTTAGTCTCAAACACAAATTTCTGCAAGTAGTAGAATGATCTCTTGATTAATTAACGACAAACACTGATGGATGAACTTCCAGATTGGTGCTAGAAATGTCATCTAACTCATAAAAAAGCTCACCCAAGACCACTACTAGAAGATGTTTTGCTGGCTGAAGGAAGATTTAAGTCGATACATCTAATAATTGGGAAACAGTGGGTGTTCTACATAGTTAATATTGACGGCTAGTTGTGACTACGTGCGTAGTAGATCTATCTTAGAGGACTATGAATGATGAGCTCTATGAAACACCTAACATCGTGTCTTGTTAGAAAGCACAACCTGGCTTGAAGAAATAGACATAGAATTTTGATGGCTTACATTCTTTCAACTACCTATTAGATGGTAATTGTTGGATGTTCTCATAGGAAATTACTAATATTCCTCATCAACCTGGAAAATGAATAAATCTAACAAATTGACTATATTCATGGAGTCATAATCATGGTCATCATTAGAGGAGGGGTCTTCCAATGTTCGAAAGACCTTGGGTTCCATTTCAAACTCTAGGGGAATGACATAACATTGTGTGTTTGGAGGATTTAACACTTTTGGGGGATTTTTCATTCACATTCCATCCTCTCCAACTATTATTAGATGTGGATGGTTGTGAATTAGATGTATAGGAATATTTTGGATAAGGAATGAAAAAATCATGAGATTTGGGTATGCCTATGAATGAATGAATGACACCATGGATACATGAAACATCTCAATGTTCCAACCATTCATCATACATATGAGTCTCAAAGTTGGAAACATATTTCAATTCAACCTCACTATCACATTCATGATCATTGGATATGGGGGTCTCCTACACTGAAACATTTCCAAGCATTAACAAACCCATGTACACATTGTCCTAATGATATTACTTGAAAACATATCATTCCATGATGCCATTTACAAGGATCTTGGGGAATGGGAAATATTTGTGTTCATCACTGATCTTAGCTTCATGGGTCTTCTTACACTTTGGTAGTTAGATAATACCATATTATATGGCATTGCAGAAATAATCAAAAACATGTTCATCCATAATGGTGTAGGATTGGGTTCTCTTTTCTAAGAATTGTACTCTTGGAGACTATCCCTAATGAGATTCTAGAGACTAATGAGGGGGGATAAAATCACATTTTCTTGTCTATGTGACTGTGCAAGTGGAGGTAGTTCCAACTGATTCTACATTCAGTGTGGCTGATATTGATGAGGTTTTGGTAATTGATGTGTTTTTTATTCGATAGGTTATATTGGAAATTGATATAGAGGCTCTATGTAATCTACACATATTGTGATGAATGTTTCTAAGTTATAGGTTTTTCTTTTAGGATCATTAAGTGGAAATAGTTGTTCCTGTTTGGATTACAACAATTCCTCACTTAATTGTTGGGACATATCATAGAAATAATCAACTCCAGATGAGATATTTTTTGTGATGAAGATATGGACCAAATATTTATTTACATTCCAATGAAAAATCCACAATAGTTACACTTGAGTTAGTGGAATATTGAGTGAATATTTGAGGCCATTACACCAGGAGAAGTAATATGCAACGAGATCATTAGCCAATTTTTTTTAACATGATGTGGTAGAAAATTATTGTCCTATGAACCATCAAAAATATTTGTCCTCAGTATTCTCTGCATCTCCCAATAAGGTATAGCTCCATGAGATGAAGTGGGAAAGATGTTACAACAGGCCACCCATACCCTCAAATTGTGTAAAGATAGGGTCCTAGTAATCAGAGTGTACTCAAATGTCATCCACCCATGCTGAATAAGGCATCCAATCATGAGAGATAAACACCTATAGGATATGATGAGCTATGAATTTAGTGCTCAATGTGCCAATTCAATCATTTTTTAGAGGGTTCAAATAATGGTTAGGTTCATAGTACACTAACACATTGATAGGTCCATAATCCATGTAGGTAGGATGAATGTCTCATGGATAATCTTGTAGAGAAGCCAGTTGGGAGCTATATTTTTGTACCATTGAATGTGATCATCCTACTTGGGTAGATTTGGAAACACATATCATGAGAGCTTTCCATAAACTATAACCTATTCTCTATCATGATGCTAGATATTTCTAGGATCAATTGGGAGAAGCTAGGAAAGGATGACCTGTATTAGTTTATTCTTCTATAGTGGAGGTGGTACATGACATTTTTAAGTGGAGGCAGAATATTTTCACTGCTCAAGAAGGATATCAACAATGATCCACTTCTGATATGCGACCTTCTGGGGGAATGTGGAAATTGAGAGATTAACCTCTTTCTTTAGATAGATATCAGATATATCAAAGGTAATTAGATTATCTATACATGTGATGGTGTTTTATTATCAGGAATCAATATATAGGTATACCTATGTTGAGTGTATGCCAATTTTGATGGGTGTGGACACATTTATGAAGGTTTTGTTAAAATTGAACAACCCCAGGTGGAGGGTTGTCGCCGTCAGACCCATGTTTGATTCCCTATCAATAGAAATATCAGGGACCACCATATTCATTTTAACTAAACCTAAGGACATATCATCAATATCAAAGGGTAGGTTTGGTTGTTTCCAGGTAGTACTGAAGTGGAGAGATGCATTATTTCCCCTGTCCTAGATCTATACATGCATAGGTGCCTCTACGATAATTCTACAGATCATTGTGAAGCTCTAAATGCATATTTGTTAGAGGTTCCTCTGGTAGCTGGGTGATGCATGGTTCTAGGATATTGGGATTTCTAGAAACTCAACAGAGTGGCACTATTGATCTATGTCATCAAAATGATAACTGCTTATTGGATTGAAAAACTGCAATAAATGGAGGATTAAACGAAACATGTAGATTTTCTTATGGAATAATGTTACCTGTTCATTGGTGAGGTATTATAGGATTTCAATTATTTAAGTCTCATTCACCCGAAATAAAACTGAAAAATGATCAAAATTAAAATTCTCTCACATTATTTATCAATTCGATTCATGGTTCATCCTTTGGTTTTCCAATATTTAGATCATTGTTTGACTAGAGACATTGAGTGGAACTGATGTGGACTAGTGTGGAATTTGGCTGGATAGTGTAGAAGCTGTTGTAGGGTGATAGGTTGATACATGTTGGGTCATCTCTCTATATTTGTACCTATTGCATCATTACATCAATATAGGTATGGGTATTTACCAATGCCTCATGGGTGGGGGAAGAATCTCTCATTTGTGGGTCCATTGGATACTCATCATCAGCAGTTTTCTAGAATAGTCCTCTAAGATAATGGGTAGAGGTACCGAATTATACTAGATATGATATAGATTAATGAACCATGAGACCCTATAAGGTATTGAAATAATCCTCCACTACCATTACCTATATTGGGATTTGGGAATTCTGTGAATATAACCTTCCAGGATGATGAACATCACCATTCAAGCTCCAACCCCTAACGATAAAGATGAAGAAAGAGGTGAAGGTTCTATCATTTAATTTCATTTTGTATTGGGATATGAGAATTTTTTGAAAAATAAAATGACTTTGGTAATTATAGAATCTTTTAATCAGTGGTGGTGGTTCACACTTCTTCCCCATGGTTGTTCTTCCTGTAAGGGATATTCTTCATCACAGGAAGGAACTCTGTGCTGGTGGTTGATGGCACGGGGTAGACCTATGCATTGATTGGTTGGGAAATGGGGTGATCATCCATATATGTTATTTGGGGAGCCTAGAGGACATCATATTTGGAGTATAATGGATTTCGAAGGACCAATACTCTAGCTGTTAATGTTTCATGGAGGACCTCTTCTTTGGGTAATTGGAACATTGGGAGAACCTCCATGGTTATTGAGGGACAAGGGAGGTCCTCATCCTTGGTGGTTTATGTCATAGGGTGATCCTCATTGATTGAAAATGGATTCAAAATGATGAACTTCATAGTGGTTTTCAATAGAATGGGGATTATATAAACTATGGTTGATGATATAGTGAGTAATACCTTCTCTTAAGTTGTGAATGGTGTGAGGAGTACCTTCAAGATGGATAGAAATGACATTAGGAGTGACTCCCAATTGGCCGATGGTAGCAAAATGGGGAGGATAAATATTCAGTTTCATGTAGTGGGAATGACATCCTCTTTGATTGGTTAGAGACTAGGGAGGGCCATTTCCATGATTGTACTCAAAACAGGATGGCCTGTAACTATTGGTGGTGGTGCCAAAAATTGACAAAGTAACCCCATCATTACAATGGATATGCTAAGGTATTTATCCTAATTAGTTAGGGATGGATCCTTATTCATAATTGGAAGGGAACTGGTGTAATATGAAATTTGTGTAAGGGTCTGGTTGAGCTATTGAATATGACACCGCTGAAGAAAATTATCTTGTTCTTGAGAAATAAGTTGGATTTGGTTGGCATGGACTGGGGAAATCGAAGCAGGTGTATGAGACACCTATTATTTTTCTTCATGGTTTGCTCCTCACTGGATGTTACTAAACCTGGTGGGAGCCCCCTCGGTAGCTCTCAGGTAGTCATTGTAGTTATGGTGAATCAGGCATCCCCACCTCCTCAACATAGGAGATCGAGTCAAAGGATCTCTCTTGTGAGAGTCTCTCAAAGAATTTTGTAGTTGGAATGGGTGGTAGTTTCTCCCTAAGCGACCATTGGTGGTGGTGGTGTCAGTGTGGTTATGGAGCCTACAAGTCATGGTGGGCATTTTCCCTTGTGGGACTGACCCCTTCTTGATTATATCAACACATGAGTGTTTCCATCAACCTCCTCTATATGATTTTATTGGTGAGACAGATCATGAGTGCATGGAAGCAAATGGAGTTGATGGTTTTTTGGTAGAGTTGGACTAATGTGGTGATACTTCATTGACATTTCCCCTGCATGAGCATCTAAGGGCATTGGGTTGCTATTTTCTGGTAGCATGAGTCATGAACAGTAGGGACATTATAATCTCTTAATGACTTAATAACTAATCATAGATATATTTAAAGGAGAAAATATGCACAATGGGTTCACGATTTTTATTTCGGATAATTTCTTCATGGCATGCCACATGGTGTGGCATCAATCGCTAGAATGGAATTCAATTTCTTTTAATTTATACATTCCGATGGTGGGTGTCATTAATCACATTCAATGGTGATGACTACCACTTGATCTAAATAGGATGATAGAATGTGGGTTTTTCCTTCCATGGATCCCTCCTTGGATCTTATCTCCCAGTATAGGTTTCCAAAATAAAGTTATTTCATGTTCATGGAACACATTCCTAGTGCCATCGGTTTGTGGATGTTATTTAATTACAAAATTCTGTTTAGACATTCTAATTCATCTAGATTCATAAGATCCATTTTACCTGGAGTGTAGTCAAATTGGAAATGAAAATAATGTAAATATTATAAGAAAATTGGACACATGTATTCTTCCTAATAGGAGGGAATCTCTTGGAGGTAGCTATATGTTTGGATCACAAGGAATCATGTGTCGATCACAAGGTATCTGATACCAATGTATTATCTTCCAAGAACTTCACCTCAAGAATCCCTCATTTGGAATGAGGTAACTAAAACTAGATGAACATTTCATTAATGTATTTCTCCTAACGAATCCCATTTTTATAATATTTTAGTAGTATGATATAGTTCATGAGTTTACCATTTTTTGAGACAGAACGAGAATGATCAGAATGCCCCATAGAGATAATCAATGGAAGTGTCTCACTATGAGGGAGAATTTGAATGATTAATAATGGTTAGACCAGGATTCCCCACAGAGTTTGATCCATGATTTTTTTTCCCATAATGGAAGTTCTTACATTATTAATATGGATGGATTCCGAAAAATGGTGGACCTGAGTGGTGATTCTACTAAAGGGATGATGTCATACTATGATGGAGTGTGAGAACACTCCTGGAGATAGATCATGGATGTTCACCCCTAGGAGGGGGTACCAAGGACTAACATTGGTCTATATTGAACTTATAGGATGATTCTAATGTACTATATATAGTGTACATGTATAATAAGCAACATAGTTCGATGGCGATGTTTAAGGTCCAATTATAGGTCAATTTCATGCAGTTTAACATCATTTGTTAAGTACACTTTCCCCATGAAAATAGAATTAGTGAGTGATGATTTGGGGAATTTTAATGGATTATTACCTTCAAATGAGGATTATTTTGGGTTAAATTTTGATTTTTTTAATCTCTGAGATTCCAATGATATTAAATGATAAGTGGTGAAGTGGATTCCGTTTACACAAGGAGGCCTCACAAAGAGACCAAAAGGAGATGTTGTCCCATGGTAGAGGCATAATATTACTAGAATTTTGACACCATAGGAAAATATAGATGGATTTGGATGTAATGGTGTGTTTGGAATGTGGTGAATCATCTTATGTATCCCAGTTGGATGGGAATAAAATCCCACATAGTTCATAATGGGGTGTTGGGGATTTCAAGTGAGGTGGAGGGCCATGGAAGTGGAACATATGGTTGGGGATTATTCATAGATGTTGCACATTTTAGGGGGAATGGTTGTCAGAGATTACACAAAGGAGGATTAACATAGGGTAGAGGAATTGGTCACTATCACTTCTAACTACTACCCCACCTGATTCTTTCTAGGTGTGAGAAACAAGAGCATGCAGGAGACATGACATGATTTTAATGAATGATATGATAAGGATAGATTGTGTGATGATTAAGCATGGAAGATTCCAATGGAGTATGTAATTACATGTGAGGAGAATATCATCTCATGTAAGGAGTATCTCGTTCCTCATGGTTCATAAAGGGGGAATCATGTACATGTAGCATAGGTTGTTTGGGGATTATTAGTGGATGTTTCCCACTATTGGTGACTCATATCCCATGGTGGGGGAGACTATCGCATCCAATGATGATCATAAATGGGGAATCACATGTGAATTTAAATATATAAGACTACAATATTATATAATATTTTAAGGATATTGGTTCTTGGATTTTATAGTTCTGGAAGAGTGGATGTTGGGGATACACTAATTAGCGATTGGGAATACATAACCACTTCTCTTGCACCATTGGGTGGTTCATGGATTCAGTAGTTCATAGTTGAAATGGTTTAAAGGATAAGTCTATCAAAAGGTCAATGATTTCATGACTATTATGAAATTTAATAGTAATTATTATACCTATGAATAGAATCAATAGACAGAGAAACATATGCACTAGGGGTATAAATTGACATCATTATTGGAGGGAATATTGTAAGATAAAAGTTGCACACAAATTCTTCCAAGCACCTAACATAGTCAGAATGACGTTGGGAAATGTTTACACATAAATGGGATTACATAAAGGGGTACCATATAGTACCTATAATTTAGTATCACTACCTTGAGGTTTTCATTCATTCATGATGTCCTTGAATATTGTTCTTACATGAAGTAGAGCCATGCATCGACTTCCAGATGATCACCCTAAAAAAGTGGGTAACCTTCAACATATAGCTAAATCATTGGAGATGGATTCAAAGATTCCCTTTACAGAATATGTCTTCCACAAAGATTTTCCCATTACCATGGTCATTTATTGTGGAATGGGCTGGTTGCCGTCAAATTTTCTCACAATATTATTGTGTTTAGATTAGAATTTTTGTGCAATACATAGCCATTTTGTGTGCCTCTACCTTGTCTATCTATGTGTCGTATGCATAAGGGACTCAAATTGACATAATTATTGGTTAATAAGAGTCTTTTATATGGATTTAGTCCTTTCACATATATCACTAATCTGTCACGCACCAACCTTTGAGTTTAGGGAATGCTCCGTCGGGTATGATTATCGATTTAGTTTTATAAAACATGACAATTTGTGCCTTCCAGATGAATCTAGCACAAAAAATAACATGAGAAGTATTTTCATTTTTTATGTGTAGTTACCATATTGTAAGGATGGATCATATGGTTCTTCATGTATTGTACATTTTTGGTATTAAATCATTTGAGGAGACTCGTTTTTTAGCAAGATGTGAAACATGATGTTTTTATGATGTGTATTCCTTACATGTTTTGAACATCCCCTATATAGTTCTCAATACAGATTGAAACAACTAAAAATTTCATCAAACACTATCATTTTCCCTAATTCCAAGACATCCAGAAGTTCTTTCTCCAGTGATTTGGTATTTCATTAATGGTTATTGATCCTATCCTTCATATCTTTTATCTATGGTCATCCATTGTTCAATCCTTCCCTAATTCTTCTAGTTTCTTCTTTATTTGGTCATGATTATTACAATTTCATATCGTAATTATATTTAACATGATCTTAGATATTTCTAGTGATGTTTTCTATTATTTTTTGAGCGATTTTTGGATTGATTACTTTAGGATATCATATTTACCATATAAGAGAGGTGATCAGAGATCCCCAACATTGGTTCCTTCTTGAGCAGATAATGTTTACTCATTTTAGGTTGGGGATACATTACTTATATTATATTATTTATATTCTATTATAACATGATCATGACTTATCCTATTAGATCAAAAAGAAATTAACATAATAAAAATGAATTGAAATTTGGAAATGTTTCAGTGATCACATTTTGTTGAATCGTTATATAATTATTACAAGTTTCCACATGTTTTTATGGATAGTGTGACATCTATGTCTTAGGATTTCATAGCATGTAATTATGATTGGATTAATATTTCTAAAATGTTAAATAAATTAAATCTATAATTTATTGATATGTAATTGGTTTATTAATAATTAATGAAGATGCATGTATTAATACAATGTTTATTGTAATTTTAAAATGTTAAAATTGATGTTAGTGTTAATATTTAATAAAATACTATCATACATGTGATGAATGGAATTAATGAATAATGTGAATCATGTTTATGTTATGGATGATAATAAATAATAGTTTTGTAAATTGAGATTGATAATTTTCTTGGGTGTTTGAATATATATCAAATGTTGAAATCATGTTTTCCTTTGAAACCTCTATATAGCTTGATGTATTTGGATTCCCAGAGATGAAGTCTATAAATATTGAATTCGTTTACTCCAAATTGAACAGGAACTAGATTAATGAAAATGATAATTTATAGGAAATGTGTTCCCTAATTTCTTAAGATGGTTGAGCATCGTATTTTGGAGATGTGAAATATTGTGTAGGTATGAAGGCAGTATAACTTGTTTTGAGGGCCCATTTTCCCTGTTGATTGTGCATGTCTATTCCTTCTAAATATTTGATATTCCAAAGATGTGTTATACGATTTGTGATGAGATATAGGGTAGGGAGGTCCATATGTTTTCTAATAATGGGACGACCAATCCTAGGGGGGATGATGTGATATGTGGGTGGGTAGAACCCGATGATGTTGCATTAGTTGACAACTATAATGGAGATAATCATTGGAAAATGAATGTGGGTGTCATAGATGAAATTAGAGATGATTTAATGGGTTTATGGTGGGATATCCTATTAGTGAGACGTTGAGAGATTTTATTCTTTATTTTGAATCTATTAAATATAATATGACTAGTTTTCTTTTTTTACATGCATTCATTTCATCATTGGATAAGGTAGATATTTGTTATTGGTTTCATGTTTCCAATCAAGAGATGAATGAAGTTTTATTTCTTCAGTACATTTTTTATGGAATTATTCAAATAACTAGTTAACAAATTCTTAACCACTAGGTTTGGTTAGTGATGAAATGTGACTTCATAAAATATTTTAATCTTGTTAAATCATGTACTTGGATGGGATTATTCCTATTTGGAATGCAATTTAATCTGATGATTAATGTAATGTAATGTACTAAAATTTTTTATATTGATAATGGTTAATAAATAGTTAATTAATTAATTAAAATAAGGAATTTATTAAAATAAAATAAGTTATTAATTTAACTCTTTTAAATTATTAATTTCATATTGGATATCTATTCTTAGCAGTGGAATCTAGGAGTTGGATAAACATTATCAGTAGTTTATTCTATGACTAGTTTTATCTCATGGTGTGGTTGTGAGCTATATTATATCATGTATATTTTATAATTCTATATTCTATAGTCCCATGATTGTTAGGTATACTGAAACCCAGTAGACTCTTGAAGAGTGTCTTCCTTAACATCCTAGTGGGAGGATAGATAACTGACTACCCCCTCTACCCCCACTCTCTTCTCTTTTTGTAAATTGGGCTAGTATAGATTGATGTTAGTGTTCCCTTAAGCATGTGTAGAAATATATGATGTGTTGTGGTTTTTTTGAGGCACATTGACTACTAGATATAATATCCAAATTATTAGTAAATTTATTACGGGTATAGGATATGATGGATTGATGTACTTACTCGGTGTATGGGATGTAATTGATTGAAGTATAAGACCTAATGTTTGAAATTCATCTTATGGGATATGGTGGCTCTGAAAAATCACATGGTTACAATACATGGATATGATGATGGGATAATGTTTTTGTGTGACTACGAGGTGAATGTAGTGATTATTTGGCCAGTTTTATTTGGGCTAGACTATTTTTTAGAGGATTGTCTCATGATGTGTGACATTGGGGAGGAGTGGAAAACCATTGGGGAATCTAGAGTGGCATAAAATTGATGTTTCATTATTATATTATGTGATCTTTTATATGAGATACAAGGTGATATTTAGAAATTGTGGTAATCAGATCATATTATATATGTTATATTGATGATTTATTTTCACTGATGTTCATTGTGATTTAGCATTATATAATTATGATTTTCATGGGAGGATCTAGGGAGTATCCTACTAAGTATAATTTTTTATAACACGTTGTAGATAAATATTTTTCATCAAGTCATCTAGATATGGTTATATATTAGGTAATATATCACTATGTTGTTGTGTTACTCGAGTAGGTTTGTATTCACGATCTCTATCTTCATTACATTATTGGTTCTTCTAGTAAGATTTTAGTTTTTATAGTAATTTATGAAATTAAATGTTCTCATTTGGGACTTCTTTATATATTTCTTATACGAGGATGTTTTGATGGCTTTATTTTAATTATCTATATATTATGCATGTTTTTATTATAGTGAAATGAATTACAGATGAATGTTTTTATACCATTTGTTATAGTCATCGACCTAGGAAATACTATGGGAATGAATTGGGAAGTCCCAATAAATATACCGTCATTGTGACATCTTAATGGGGAGGGTTTCATGATAGTAGAGTCAAGAAGGTATGGTTGGGTGTCTTTTTTCACATTTTTATGCCAATATATCATGGTAACTGATTTTATTTTGTTTTTTTGAATTCATATATTATCATTCCATATAATGCTATAAATTTTTTTCATTATAAGGACACAGTGGTTGTGTTTTTCTATTTATAATCTCACTCCCTCCATGAGAATATTGATTCACATAAAAATTTCATTTTTATGGAAAATTTAATTTGAAATGACATATTTATTGGGATATAGGAAATAGATCATGGGGATTATATATGGTCTGGAGATGTACGTCAATGTGATTGCATGTACTATATTTAAAAACATGCCATGATAATACTTTAGTTTGGGATTCCTCATTTGGGATTCATGTTTATATATTTTTAGTTCTCTTTGATATACATTCCATTTCCATTTCGTATAGTATTGTTTATTTTATATGGAATATTATATTTTTATAATTTTTATAATGGAAACAAGGGTATAGTCTCTATCATGTTGATGCTCAGAAAGTCACTATTAGAGTGAAATAAACTGTGTTTCATGTGGAACACAAGAGGCCATGTGTCACTCTTTTTTGAACATATTAATTTGGTGTGGTGAGTTAAAACATTGTATGTTTACAATTTTTCAATTAATGAACACATATGATTTCAATGGGTGAATATTATCATTGAACAATTATAAAAAATTATAGAGTGTGATTAGAAGATGAATGGTGTGATGGCTAGTGAAAACCCACAAAAATCTACCCATTTAAAGAATAATCAACTTTATAGTATTGAAAACATCAATATTTACATTGAAATTTATGAAAAAAGAAATAAAAAATATAGTTTTACAATTACGTATTTCTATGTAATACCTAATATGAGTTCAAAATTTCTAAATTTCTTATTAATGAAGTGTAACTCAAAAAATGGAATTATAAATTTCCCATTCTCCTATGATTTAAATGGACACTACTATGATTTTGAAGGTTTTTGTTACAATATTATTTTGTGGGCATCATGTTTTATAATAATGGTGTCATATGAGGCCTGAAATGGTAGAAAAAAGAAGTTTCATACATAATAATAAAAGCTATAATCTCAATATAGATTATATATTTTTAAAAATGAAATGTTTTTTTTGATCAAGTGAAAAATTAGGCATATCCACTTAGTGAAAGGTGGACTTATGGCCATGGGAAAAGACATTGATGAATGATAAGGCCAACATGGATACAATTTAATTTATTGAAATAGATAATTCTTGAATATAAATTGTATTTTATAGGTGTAATTCTCATTTAATGGTCAATGATGACTGCATTAGTGGCATCAAAAATTTCACAAATGCAAGATTTTTTTCATAATTATGAGTGATTTAATATAGTTGGATCTATAAGGACACTATATATATAAAATAATATATAAATATATATTTCCTTTTCATTGAATTTCAAAATTCTAAAATAATGATTCATAAAATGAATGTATAATTTGGAACAATTAGTGGAATAAAATTTGATGATATATTGCTTCAAATGTAGAGTCTATTCGATTATATTTCATTATAAAAAACTAAATTTAATTTTTACCCCAATGAAAAGGAAATCATCTATATGTTGTCCAATGATGTGGAAGATAATATATTCCATATATAGATTGGCCATTTGAGAAATTGACCTTTTGAAAAATATAGGAACACTGATGGTTATCATGAACATCCTCTTATTCAGATGTGACCACACTGACTCATTATATATTTATGAAAAGGTGGTGATTATTTGGATGAACTACAATTAAATGAAGGGATTATAATAAAAATTACTCAAACTAGTTCATGTGTATTTTTGTTGTACAACGACACAAAATTTGATGGATGATTTTTTGTATACTATTTTATTTATTAATGATTCTTCAATGTTGTACTAGGTTATGGATATCACACCCAAATTAATGTAATTAAACAAAATCACTTAATATAGAATGAAAAATGAAGAGATAATTAGTTTAAAAATGTCACAATTATGACATGGTAAAGGAATTAAATTCACTATCAAACTAGTGAAAGATTATTTATAATATTATCAGAACCAACATTTGGTTTAACTAATGAGTTCCTATCAAATAAAACAAATTAAATAATATGATGAAATAAATTATAAATAACAAGTTATAGATAATTATTATTTTGAATAACATATAAGAGATGTATTTTTTGAAGGATGTTATATACCAATTATATATATCAAATCCTTCGATTATATATTATTATTATTATAATACCCATTCAAAACTTTATTTTATTGTTTAAAACATCAATATAAATTTTAAATATATTAATTTTATTTATTCTTTCTAAACAAATAGTAGAATATATTCCAAAAATTACATAATAATAGTGAAATTTTTGATTGAAACCCATAAAACTGTAAGGAATACTATTATTTAGAATGAATAGTTTATTAAAATAGACATTTTCATTTCTATATCATATGACTTAATTTAACAAAATATTACCTAGTTTGGATTTATAAGGTTGATGGAATTTTTTCAAAATGGTAGTTTATGAGACTATTTAATTCATACGTGACTTATATGATGACGATGAAGGTATTACCTAACAAATTTTTACAAATTGAAAATATAATAGGGAATAAGTTATGGACAATAATATTGATGGTTACTAAATAAATTTTTTTTAATCAATAAAAATGAAGGTTAAATAAAATATCATTTATATCTATGATAGAACTTATAAGTTATGAATAGGATTTAAATGATACTAATTAGGTCATCGGTATGAATTAAGGAAATAAATAAATTGAAAATAATCAAACAAGTGAAATTTTTCTAAGGACAACGAAACAAAATTTTATCAGGACAAAATTGGTTTTAAGAAATAAGCCTCATAATTATAAAAAATTGATATGTAATAAGAACTAATGAGTATGAAAATGTTGCTCACAAGATTATGTAATCAACATAGATGAAAAATTATTAGACATGGTTAACTTAGAGATAATTTAGTTCTACATGGACAAGGTGGTGAAATAGTTTTTTTAAATATCTAAATATACAAAATGTCATCGATCTATAAAGGTTTTATTTTAGAGGATTTGTATAATTATAATGGTTATGGTTTTATCATTTGTAGAATAATATAATATGTTTTTTATAATTAAATATTATATTTTATAGATTAAAACACACACCCAGGGACTGGTTCTCCTGGATTGATCAATACCTGACGGATGGTGTTCAATGAGGAGGGGTTTATCATGACCTCTATATCATGAAACACAAAGAGTGTTTTATGTTTGTACTTGTATACATACAAAATTTCATATTTTGATTCACATATCAATCCTGATTCAAACAATTTTAAGAACACATGAGGTGAAACATAGTGATGTCCATTATTCTTATTTATTATTTTTCATTGGACTTTTGGTTAATCAATGAAAAGGTGGGAATTTTTTTTGAAGCTATAAATGTTATAGAATTACTGAAATGAATTTATATTGAAAATTTTAAATTAATTGATACTCTAGTGGTGAACTAAAGTAATTATCGATGGATGATGTGGGAAAAAATAATATATGAATCTTTATAGGAATATAAATTATTTTTTATTATATGTGATACCAAATAATCCAATTTTTTTATGTTTCATGTACCACTACACATAAAAATTACTGTCTCAAAGTATGTCATGTATATGATAGGATAATATTTCATTGATTTAAATTTCTTATAGTGAATATTAGTGTAATTTACAAAATAAAATCATTGAAAAACTTTTGTTATTTACTAAAGAAAATTGGGTAGGTTATGAATAAAAAAACACAATATCATCTATTTGATTATTTTTTAGTAGATAATACATTTATTGTAAATAAATTAAGAACTATTTCATATCATTAATCAGTAGGTGAATGAATATATAATATTAACTAAAGATTTTACATATATTTTATTGATGAAACAACAACAAAATTTCATTTTTGTTTACATGGTATTCCATATTCCTGTAATATGTGACACTCTGGTATTATAAATAATAAATAATCATATTAAACATTAATGTACTAAACAAACTAAAACAATTTATATTTATATAATTTATAATGATTAAAAATAATAATTTAATATGGTATTTCAAAAAATGATCAAGTGGTGGGGATCATAAATAAAGAACAACCGAATATGAATTTTGAATGACCATAGTGAGATCAAAGAGTCTAAATGAATCCCTCCAACCATATGGGTTGGACAAGGGATCCACACACACCTTTTGAAATTACTAACTCACATTTCTGATCATTTGTGTTAATGAACATTGGATTAATTGAATAATGTGATAAATAGGTTCAATATTATGGTATTAAAAAGTTCTATATTTTTTAATATTGAAATGGGGATCATGGATATATTTTAGGTTGGTGGAGTGGTTTAATCCATAATTTTGGGAGACAATTTAGATCTAATTGTTTTTATGTATGACGATCAAGGAAATGTTTTCATGTGGATCATCTCATAAAACATTTTTTAACATAATAAGATTGACTCATGTGGTCTAATAGTTTATATATATTATATATTTTTCAAATTCATTTATTTTATAATATTATGATAAATTTATATATCAGATTTTTTTTCATAAATGTAATTAGGGAATCTATGTTGGAATTTTCATTAAACACAGAAGAGGAAATTGTTGGAAAAAATCCGTTTATTGGTTCTTTTTTATTATGTTTTTTGAAAATTTTTTATAGTTTTTTTCCATTGATTATTTTAATGTGATGATGGAAGCCTAAGGAGTTTCAAATATATATTTATAATATTTTTCATATACATTATATGTTTCACCATGAAAATTAGGGTCACACTATTTCGAAATTTTTTAAGAGTCTATTCAGGACATCCAAATAGTCCATATAAAGCTCTTTTGAAAGATATTTTTTAGTAGAGAATGATCAATCAATGAAAGGTTCCCTATAAGACGAAACATACATTTTTATAGAACTTAATACTTTTTAAATCTTAGGAGAGGTTATTACATTAAAAAACATGTAGTTTTTATATAAAATGATAAATGATGATTTTGATGAACTAATAAAGGAGGGTATTCTACCATGAAGTCATATATTGAATTGTAAGGGAGGAATGGTAAATTCATGTGTTTATACCAACATGATCTTCCTGAAATTAATATATAGGCTTTAACATGATTTGTTTGGTGAGTTTTTGTTCCTATTCACTAATTATCTTAGCATCATGAATTTCTGATCATCTACTGACTTGCTTGGGGATTGAAATTTTATTGAGATCTATGTAATAGTTCTTAGCTGAGGGAATTATATTTTTCAATAAAAATATGAATTCTGTCCAAAAATATATTTTTTATATCATAATCACACCTTCATGTATGACTATTCATCCTGAAGACTACTAAATTCACATAATTCACAATCTGACAAGCAATTTCCATAAAGAGAAAACATTTAAAAAATCCCAAGATATATAAATAAAAATAGAAATGTATGTTATATAATGGATTTTAATGGGAATAATAGAATTTTACAAACACCCCGTTATTTTTGAAAAAAAAACTATGTTCAATAGCGTGTTCTGCATCCTACATTGGGATTAAACAACATATGAAATATATTAATGTTAAAACTTATTCATTTAATTAATGGGTAGAAATATTCTTAATTTCATTATAATATATATATATATATATGAATTTACTAATAAATATAAACATTTGATAAAAGATTATTAAATAATTAATCAAGAAAATTTCAATTAATTTTGTTCTTCAAAATCTGTTTTATTAAAAAATGGGGTTTTTTTTGTTGGAAATAATATAATTAGTTTTTTTATGATTAAGAAGTTTTTTTGAGAAAATTAATATAATTTTTTATAAATTAATAGATAAATTAACTGTGGTAAATTATAGATTTTCTTTAAAATATGGAATTTTTTAATATTTAAATATAATGATTTTTGTAAAAATGTCATTTCAATTCAATAAATTATGTTATTGTAAATTTAAATTTTATTTTTTCTATTATTAAAGGGAGAAAAATATAAATTATTTTTATTTAATACACATTTTTAAATTTTATTACTCTTTATATTGGATTTTAGAATATGTTATTTTTGAGAAATGGGATTTTTCTAAAAACTATTTTAATGTTCTTAATGTTTCTTTATATTAAATAATTTATGTTATACATAATAATAAATTTATTTAATGAAATTTATAGTCTATATATTTACAAATTTTAATTTTAATTCATAAAATTATTATATTTAATCACCGAGTAAATGTAAAATTATAATTTTCTTCTAAATATCAATCTAGAAACACAAATTTTTCATCATAAATATGGGTTTAATATTATATTATACTTTCTCACTTATGTGAATTAAATTTAGTAAAATGGATTATTATTTTTGAATAATTATAATTTATTTATCTGATATTGTCAACTTAATAATTTATCATAATGAATTGATAATAGAGTATAAATTAATTATACTTATTAAGGTAAAAATAGATTTATTATAGTGGGTGTAAAATAAAATTGTAACGGTTAAAATGAACTATAATTTTTTTAAATTTTTTATTAAAAACATAATATTGTATAATGTGTAATTTTCAAGAATGGTCCTTTTTGGATTTTTAGATAAGAAAAATTCGGGTACACCATTATTTCCAAAAAACAATTTGTGCCACTCACCTCACATATAAAATTCCACCAACTATCATCCCCTATACACACTATAATAGAAATTTTGATTATAAAATACAAGAAAAAATAAAAGTATTAATTCACTCTCGATGACTATGAATTTTTTTTCTCATAAATATATCGTATGATATTCCTTTGGTGCTTAACTAAGTAGGTATCTTGATGTGGAGGTATCATGCTTAACGTGGAATATTTATTTTATTATTATTACACCTACATAAAATATTATTTAATTTTGATTATATAATAATAATATTATATAGAATATTATGATAAGTTATTATTTTGACTAAATACCCTCAATCAATCTCTTCTTCTCTCAAATTCGTCATTGAATCAAAATTCGTGTGTACGACAGACTATTGTCTCACGAACTAATTTCATTTTCTTCCATTATGGACTCTCATGGATTGATATAATGATGGATTTAAAATATATAAATTGTATTTATAAAATATTGATACATATTTAATTATGATATCACAAATTACATAATTATTTCCATTTTGTGAGGGATTTTAAAACATCGCTTATGTGTACCGTAAACTACCACCTCATGAACCGATGTGATTAGTTTTTCAATAAATATTTACATAGAAGGTAATAAATATTATATTATTAAATATATTAGTTATAAGTTACATAGGAATTACATTAATGATATATTTATAATTTTTAAGGGATAATATATAAATTTATTTCATACATAGATAAATGATTATGTGGTTTGTACATGTGTGGACTACCACCTTCATGAAGCGACGTGATGTTTTTGTCTTCCAAAAAACATTTATGATATATATATGTACATTTAATTATACAATATGGAATTTATGATATTATTATAATTATTTTAAGGTTAATTATTACATACCTTCTGTTTATAGTGTTCATTGAAAAATAGAAATGTTACTCACGCAAATGTAAAACCTTCCATTTCTAGGATAAAATATTGTTTATTTTTCGTAACCATATTAATGATTTTTTAAATAGTATAATTCTTGTATAAATAAGATAATTATGTCATTACTATTAATCTAGATATGTATAATAATGAACAATCTGACCAATATTCATCCTACAGAAGTAGGTGTTGATACATAATCCAAATATCATCATAACACCTGACATAAACCTAATTGATTATGTAATTGTATGTATCAAGTAAAAATGTGAAATAAAAGGTAAAATAAACATTATAAAGGTTATTAATTTTTTTTAAAATTTACTTATGTTTATAATTTAATATTATAATGAATGTACATGAAAAGCCTGACATGACATAAGGTAATTAATATCAATTTCATTTTCTTGAGGAATATTTAGATTTTTTTCGAGTATCTTGATTTCTACGTTGTATATTCACACCCCTTAACATGTAATGACATGAATATAACTATTATAATAAATTTTAAATAAATTTTAATTTTATCTTGTAATGGGGAATATGATTCATGTGATTAAGAATTGATAAGTGAATTTTATTTATAAAATACACCTATAATATTTTCCTTCCAACTCTTTCTCTTGCAAGTCAATGTTATTAAAATGGATATATGAAAGAGATTTTATATACATAAAATTTTAAAATTTTAAATTATACCATTCATATTTTTTTATTTCAATGGTTTTTTAAATGAATTTTTTACCTGATATATATTTAATGTTTAGACAAACAGAAAAAGGGATGTTCTATTTTAAAATATACAGTGATAGTAACTTTCAACAACTCTAACCATTAATTTATGTTTTTCTTCATGTATAATTTATTTTTTTTATTCAAGAAAACCAATCTTCCCATTTAATGTAAATTTGGCATCGAATCACTTTTCTAAAATAAAAAATGGTTTTTGGAAATGGGTTTTTTTGAAAGAAATCAATATATTGATATTGAAAAAAGGTTATTAAAAGAAAATGATATTTTAATATCTGAAATTTAATTTCATATGAGTTTCAAATACTTTATTAAATCATATATTAACAAAATTGAAAGAATTTTATATATTATTAACATGGTATATGATTATTATACATATGAAATGGGTGTCCCCATGTATCTAAAGGTGAGTAATTGTCTCTTATATGATGGGTGCACCCATAAAACACTAGGCGAGCCAGATATATCTTATTAAATGGATTTATTGTCATTATAGATCATTTATGATCACAATATATATTATATTAATGGTTTATACCCCTTAAAAAGCATAAAAAACATGTGATACTTATACATATTAGAACATTGTTTATGCCCCATTATAGCTAACAGGTGTGCCCGATATAGAATTTATGAAGGTTAAGCCCGATTATATATCACTAATGAATTGGTTAGTGTTCCCCTTCAGGAAATGAAATACGGATGGAAATAAAAACGGTTAACATATAATGATTTATTAGGCTCGAGTTACTTCTCACAAGATTTTAAAACAAACTATTAATGTGAATCTCTATGTTATAAAAATGTTTTTCTAATTTCTTTATTCAATTTTAAAATAATTATTTTGATAAAAAAAGATTTTGTTTTTCAAGTTAATATGTATTATTTAAAATTCAAAAATACCATTGAAGATGACATAAAAATATAGATGGGTTTTATTGTATATCAATGGACTGACGATATTCTTTCTATTTCCACATATAGATATTATTGTTATCATATTGAAAATTAAAAGTTATTGTAGTGAATAGTGAAATTTTCCAATTTTTATAGAAATGCCAATTATTTTAAATAAATAAATTAATTTAAAAATCACATTAAATTATGAATATTATTTAATGTATCATAAGTGTAACATCTCTAGTCAATAAATAATAAGAAATATTTCATATTTATTAATATTTTTGAATTAAATATTAATTTTACATTAAAGGGGTTGCTATGTTTGATAGCGTACTTGATGCGCGACAATGAGTTTCTTTGAAATCTTACGTTGCACACTAATAATATAATATTTTTATTTTAAATGGTAGTAAAATTAAAGCCATTGTATTGGCGGGAATGAACAAAACTAACTACAATATGATTATACATGTTTGTCAAATGTATTTTCATTTATCCAATAAAAATTTAGAGGCTTAAAATATGAATGAATCTAATTTTTAGCATAATTTACCATAAAAGGTCGATTTTACTCCTTTTAATAGAGTACTCTCTTTAAATCTAGTTTTGGTCATTTTTATATGTTCTATTTGACCAAATAAAGTTATTTTTTTAGATTTGGGACATCAAAATTTACTTTGGGTAATTTTTTGTAATTTTCTGATAAAGTTCATTTTTTAATGAATAGTGAAAAATACAGTATTTTAATTCAAAAGTGCCTTTTAATATAATTTATTTATATGGATATAATATATTTTTAATTGGTTTTAATGTGTAATTATAATATATTTTTACCATTTAATCCAATTTTTTTCATTGGAATTAATTTCACGTTGAAAGTGGACATAAACAAGTGTCAATGTTTTGATAATTATTGTTTATTAAAAACAAGCTATTTGTTTTATCAACGGGAATTAATTTTAAATTAATTTAGGCCACTTAAATGTTTTGAATTTAGAAAAGTGGAAATCATTTTTGGATTCGTAATATCAAATATATCTTATGCTGAATTTTTGGTATTTTTCTAAGAAACTTTAATTTTTGATGAATAGCGAAACCACTTAGTAGTACTTAAAAAACTGACTTTTTCATTTAAATTAAATTTTACCACTTCTGTAAATTGAATTTTGAAAATCTGACATACATGGTTGTTGTTAGTAAGTAAAACTTGGTTCAATAAAGTGAAAATAATTTTTGGTGAATATTAACATTTGACTTTTATTTACCACGGTTAAAGGTAAATAGGGTAATTAAAGGAAAAAAGAATATTATAATAATTAAAAATTAACTTAACACAAGTCCAAACCTTATTGTTTGAGTTATTTACGACCTTGGGTATCTTTGGGTCTATTTTGGGACCCCATGGAGCCACTTATGAATGATAATGACACTTCAGATTAATTAATTAAATGTAAAGGAAAAAATAACAAAAACAAAAATCTTTTCGTAAATTAATTTTTATATGGTGTTATATAAGTAAAAATTTTGACTATAAATATTCATTGGAAATATAAAAATATTTCCTATATCATGGATTTTTTTTATAATTTTTTGATATCGAATAAATTAAATTATTTATGACACAATAATGATGCAATGTTTACCTCATTAATAAATCATTTAAATAAATATGATTATAAATATTAAAATAACATCCAAAACTTGTCCAATTATTATTGGATGATTTTATTTAGACAATGAGTCATCTTATATTCTACTCTGATGATTTTTGGACCTTTAGAAACCGAATATCATTATATAATAAAATAATATTATCAGAATTTCCTAAAGAGCCCCTCCTCCCCATTATAAAAAGGCCTCACTTCTATCCAATTACAAACACCTCTAAAGCCATTAGGATCATCAAAAATCTTCCCAATTAATCTCCCTACACCCCTATCCTCCTTCTAAAAGCCTTACTATAAGCAGAAGGCACTTGAAGTAGTCCATTTGGCTCAAACCAAAGGAAGTTACCCAAATTAAAGGTTACAGTTTCTCTTGTCTTATTTTCTTTTATTTTACTTATCCAAACACTAAAATCTTTTTATTACTTTATTTTATAAGAACACCAGTATCCTCAATATACTATGATGTTTTTATGAGATTTATTTTAACTACACTTACACACACCTCCATCTAATGGGTGAAGAACATATTGTTTCTGTGGATGGAAAACTAACGCCTCACAAGACGATGATTGTTCGATCATCTCCTACCTCCTATCATTGTGGAAATTAATATGACACTATATTTATATATTATATATATTATATTTATGTTTTCTTCATGCTTCTGTATTTTTATTTTATAGCATATCTTTATGGTTTCCATTATGGGTAAACGCGATAATTTCATTTGAGGAAGTGCGGACAACCGCCCCCTCAAAGTGATATGACTCGATAATACCATATGTGGGACATATAAAGGATAGAGTTAATGATATTATATATGATATTATACTGGAATTATAATATACATATGTATCATTCTATTTTAATTCCATTAAAATAAGAAATATAAATGAAAGTAGCGTTCATGCGTACGTATGGATTATCGTCTCCATGAACGGTGCATTTCATTTCTTATCTCCAAATTATATGTACTATTATAAATATACATATATACTGGATATATATAATATATATGATATCTAAATAACGAATGTTGGTCTGGATATAATGGACTATTGACCACATGGACAACTTGTAAATATAAGCTGTTCATTTTTGACTCAAGTACCAAATATCGACAAAATGAAAGTTATTAACTTAAATGATTAAGTAATGTTTATAACATGGTAATAAGTCATATAAAAGGAATAATAATCATGAAAAGGTTCTTAATAAAGTAGAAATTAACTTTAGTTTATTATTCAGGAGATTAAATAATGATCGAGTCACGTCAGACACGAGGTAAGGGACTTCGTCTCAATCTTCTTTTATTGAGGCATATTTGGTTTTATACAAAACTTTCTTTTATACCGTGTATAAAACAATTCGAATTTTTATTTTATTTAAAAGGAATATTTTCACTACGAAGCATTTTACAAAATAAAAAAAGTAATGTTTTTTAACGTAAGCGGTGACAATGACCTTTCCACCACCGCGAGTATTATTTGGTCTTAGGCTTCCTTAACAAGCTGTAATGTTTTTAAAAGTAAAAATAAATAACATAAACTCTTTTTACGTATTTTGTTATTGAAAATGATTTTGAGAATGGATTTATTATTTCAATATCTTGAAATTATATTTTGTTATTTCAATGTAGAAATGTTATCTTTCCTTTATTCTTATGTTATGTGTTATGATAATCTTATGGTTCTTGGTCATTATTTACATATACGGGTGGTTTCGTGATAAACCTAGGGCAGGTGAGCCCAAGATAGCTCTCCAATGCATTGTGTAACGTGACAGAGGAAAACGTTAATGTTTAAACTTAGAGATTTAGGGAATATAATGTGATGGGTATTCAAAAGTAACTCCCTATATAGCTCTGATAGCTACAATATATGTATGTTATGGATTACACAAGTTAACTTTATGATTTATGATTTCTATGTGTTATTCATAAAATCTTATGATTTCATGAGGTATGTAAAAGAGTTCATGTTTTGTATGTATTAATGAGAAAATGTTTTCTTTCATTGTTTTATAACCCTTTCTGAGCTATTTATGCTCATCCCAAGTTTGGAAATGTTTTACAGGACTTAAAGATGAATAGGGTTAAGGATAGGATCAAGGAAAAGTCATGCTTTCTAAAATATAGAACTAAACATGACTCTTTTTTTCAAGAGTTTTTATTTCATGAAAAAATGGATACTGTGTAACAGTATCTACTTTGTAATCTTTTGAGATGTAATATTTATGTCATAATTCTCTAAAACTCTAAACATGAAAAGATCCTCATTGTAAATTATTAACTTAATTCAATATTATGTAATGTTTAAGGCCAGATTCTTATAGCTGGTATTAGAGGTCAGTTTAGATAACTTTAAGAGTTAGGTTATTTTTAAATTAGTATCCATAAAGTAATTTACGTTAATATTGAAATCATATATCATTTATATATTACCTTGTTGATTTTCCTAAGATATTTATGTATTCAGAATGGTTTTTCCCAGAGGAAACTGGGCAGCTATGTTTGGTCGACATCAGGAGGAAGACAACCTTCCAAATTAGCAACCTGAGATGGTCAAAATCAGAACTGAATAGTTTGTTGTAGTGATGGAACAGTTGAATCAGGCTATAATTGGTGGTGGTATCCATATACAAGATCAACCAGATCAACCATAGAGGAACATGTCAGTAGTGGAGCATTTCATGAGGCAACACCCCCATCATTTAGAGGATCATATAACCCAGTTCTAGTAGAAGGGTAGATTAAAGAACTGGAAAATATTTTTGATGTGATGGGTTTTTCAGAACATCAAAATGTTAGTCTCGCTATTTACCATTTTGAAGGTGAAGCTGATCAGTGGTGGTCGATGGTGAAAAATATCAGGGATAATAAGGAGATTGATTCTCTCGATTGGGATGAATTCAAAGGTATGTTTCATGAGGAATATTTTCCTAAGGTGGTTCATCATAGAATGGAAAAACAATTCTTGGAATTGATGCAGGAGAATGACTTAGTGGCTACTTATGAAGCAAAATTCACTCAACGGGGAAGGTATGCTCCAAATTTCATACAAGATCTTGATAGTAAAATCAATCATTTTTAATCTAGATTAAAGGAAAATTATCGAAGGGATTTAGCTTTTTGTGAGTTCAAAATTTATGAAAAACTTGTTCATTGTGTGGAGAAGGTGGAAATGGAGTTTTCTGATGATCAGGTGTTCATTTAAAAACAATAGATTTAGAGGTCGAGGTGGAATGAGAAAAGGAATAACTCTTCAAAAAAGTCTGATGGTAAGAAACTTAAGTTTACAGTTTGTGAAAATTTTGGTAAAAAGAATGCTAGGGAATGTCATTTGAATTCTAGTAAGTGCTACCGATTTGGTAAAATGGGACATAAGGATCGTAATTGTACTGAACAAGATCAGGGTAATAGTAAGACAAAATATGATTTACAGTCAGTAAAATGTTTTAGGTGCAATGAAATCCGTCATTATGTAAATGAGTGTCTAACAAAGAACTCAACCAAAGGAAAGCATCCAGACTTCCAGAAAAAAGGGGTGGTGAAATCCTTTGCAACTACTTCCGCAAATGTTGGGCAATCAAATGAAGTTTTATCAGGTACACTGTTTTTTGTTTAGATTATGGAAATGTGTTGTTTGATTCAGGTTCTACATACTCCTTCATTTCTGAGAAGTTTTCTAGTAAATTGGGGATTCCATCTCAAGATATAAATATAGAACATATGGTAATAACACCTGAAGGAAATGTTGAGACAAAAAAGAAAACATAAGAACATTCCTGTCCTTGTGTGCGGAAAGAATCTACCAGCAAACCTTATTGTTTTTCCTCTAGTTTAGTTTGATATTATTTTGGGTATGGATTGAATTTTTTTATCATGTTATGATTGACTGTAGATCTAAATAGGTTTCTTTTCAGAAAGATGTAATGTTTGTGTACAATAATGAACTCTTTCTTTTGATAACATATCATGAAGCTGAAAACTATTTGAAGATGGAAATGAATGTTACCTTGCACATAATGTTGAAAATAATGGAACTGTTCAGATTAATGATGTGCCAGTGGTAAATGAGTATCATGATGTTTTTCCTGATGAGTTTCCTAGTATTATACCTGATCAAGAAGTTGAATTTACGGTTGACTTTGATCCTGATGCAAATCCAATTTCAAAACCCCCTTACCGAATGGCACAAATTGAACTTTTAGAGTTAAAGAAGCAATTGTAGGAGTTATTAGATAAAGGTTTCATCCAACCTAGAACATTACCATGGGGTGATCCTATCTTGTTTGTTAAAAAGAAAGATGTTTCAATGAGACTTTTCATTGATTATAGAGCATTGAATAACATCACTATTAAGAAAAAGTATCCTTTGCCTCATATCGATGATTTGTTTGATCAGCTCCAAGAAGATCGGTATTTTTCAAAGATTGGTTTGTGGTTGGGGTACCATCAGTTGAAAGTAATGGAAGAAGATATTCCAAAGAAAACATTTCATACTAGATATTTCCATTATGAATTTGTAGTCATGCCTTTTGGTTTAACCAATGCACCTACTGTATTAATGGATCTTATGAATATAATTTTCTGTGAGTTATTGGATAATTTTGTGGTTGTGTTCATTGATGATATTTTGGTTTATTACAAAAGTAAAGAGGAACCTGAAGTTCATTTAAGGGTTGTCTTGAAAACCATAAAAGAAAATAAACTATATGGGAAATTCAGCAATTGTGAGTTTTGGTTCCAACAAATTTCATTCCTTGGTCTCATTTTAAAAAAAAAATGACATAACGGTTGACCCTACTAAAACAAAATTTGTTGAAGAATGTACAAGACACACAAATATAAATGAGATTCATATTTTTCTTGGTTTTGCAGGTTATTACCAGATGTTTTTTGATAATTTTTCATGTTTATCTAGTCCAATGACTAAGTAAACTTGAAAAGGTGTTAAGTTCATCTGGACAAAAGAATGTGATGATTATTTTCAATAATTAAAAAGAAAATTGGTGAATGCTCCAGTTTTGGCACAACCATCTAGAAATGGTGAGTTTTTTATCTACAGTGATGCTTCGTTGAAAGGGCTTGGTTATGTCCTAATGCAGAATGATCATGTAATTTATTATGCTTCACGTTAGTTGAAACTACATGAGTTAAATTAACCTACGCTTGATTTGGAATTAGCTGTTGTTGTTTTTGATTTAAAAATTTAAAGGCATCATTTTTATGGTGTGTAATGTGAAATATATACTGATCATAAAAGTTTAAAGTATATATTCACTAAAAAATAATTGAACATGAGATAGAGGAGATGGTTGGAAATAATCAAGGATTACGATTGCACGATCCATTACCATCCGGGAAAAGCAAATAAAGTGGCTGATGCTTTGAGTAGAAAAAGTAATGCTTTATTAAACATGTTAAATTTGGAACAAGATAGTTTGGTTTTTTACTAGATAAACTTTGGCATAGAATTTGTTGGTGAAAAAAATTATTCTGTTTTGTATCATGTGTCAGTGAGATCATCTCTATCAGACCGAATTAAGAAAGTAAAAAAGGAAGATATTGAGTTATAGAAAAAGGTAGAGTTAGTTTAGAAGTGTAAGTTTCCAGAATTTAACACTGATAATGATTGTGTTATGAGATTTGGAAAGAGATTATGTGTGCCTTGTGATTCAATGCTTTAGAATAACTTGTTATGTGAATCTCATAGTTCTCCATTTTCAATTCATCCTGGTAGTACTGAGATGTACAGAAATCTTCGGGAGTATTATTGGTGGGATGGAATGAAAAGGGATATTGCTAATTTTAATGTGAAGTGTTTGACTTGTCAGCAGGTTAAAGCAGAGCAGTAGTTACCGAAAGGGATTCTTCAGTCTTTAACAGTTATATAGTGGAAATGGGAAAATATATCCATGAACTTTGTTGTGGGATTATCAAAGACATATCAAGGTAATAATGAAATCTAAGTTATAGTTGATGGATTGACTAAATCTGCTCATTTCCTTCCTATTCGAGATACATTGTCTCTAGATCAACTTGCTTGGTTTTATGTTAAAGAGATAGTTAGGTTGCATGGTGTTCTCCTCTCCATTGTATCTTATCATGATGCCAAGTTTACTTCTATCTTTGGAAAGGCCTTCAGAATTCATTGGGTACTGAATTAAATTTTAGTATAGCCTTTCATCCTCAATCAGATGGGTAGTCAAAATGAACAATCCAGACCTTATAGGATATGTTACGTGCTTTCTCTATGGATTACCAGGGAATTTGGGACCAACATCTTTCTCTAGTTGAATTTTCTTATAATAACAGCTTTCATTCCAGTATACAGATGGCTCTATTTGAGGCATTATATGGAAAGCATTTTCAAACTCTAGATTTTTGGGATGAAGTAGGTGAAAGGAAGCTGATGAGACCAGAATTGGTAGAAGAGATGACAAAAAAAGTTCAGTTTATTTAGAAGCATATGATAATATCTTAGAGTAGATAGAAAAGTTATGTAGATAACTGGAGGAAGGATATTTCTTTTGAGGTAGGTGATCATGTCTTTCTCAAAGTTTCTCCATGGAAAAGTGTGATGCGTTTTGGTATGAAGGGAAAGTTGAGTCTGAGTTTCATTGGACCATATGAAATTTTGGAGAAAATTGGATCAGTTGCGTATAGAGTAGATTTACCTCCATGTTTATCTCAGGTAAACAATTTTTTTCATGTTTTGATGTTGAGAAGGTATATCCCAGATCCATCTCATGATTTGAGCACAAAGGAAGTTTAGTTGGAAGAGAACCTCTCTTATTAAGAACAACCAGTTTAGATTCTTGACCGTAGAGAGCAAGTGTTACGGAATAAGGTAATTCACCAGGTAATGGTTTTATGAAAAAACCATATGGTTGAAGAGGTAACATGGGAATATGAAAATTCTATGAGGGATAAATACACCCACTTACTTAGATATGTAAAATTGTGAAAACACAATTCCCAAAAGTTGGGAAGGATGAAACATATCATGTAAAAAAAGAATAAGACATATTTCATTTTTATGAATATTTTTGAATTAAATATTAATTTTATTTTAAAGAGGTTTCTATGTTCGAAAGAGTACTCGATACGCAACAATAGGTTTTTTTGAAATCTTACGTAGCACACTAAAAATATAACATATTATTTTAAATGGTAGTTAAATCCTAGCCGGTGTATTGGCAGGAATGAAAAAAACTAACTACAATATGATTATACATGTTTGTTAAATGTATTTACATTTATCCAATAAAAATTTAGAGGCTTAAAATATGAATGAATCTAATTTTAAGCATAATTTACATTAAAAGGTCGATTTACCACCTTTTAATGGAGAACCCTCAATAAATATAGTTTTGGTCATTTTTATATATTCTATTTGACCAAATAAAATTCTTCTTTAGATTTGGGATATCAAAATTTACATTGGGAAATTTTCTGGTATTTTTCTGATAAAGTTCATTTTTTAGTGAATATTGAGAAGTACTGTCTTTTAATTCAAAAGTGATTTTAATATAACTTATTTATATGGATAGATTATCTTTTTAATTGGTTTTAATGTGTAATTAGAATATATTTTTACCATTTAATCCAATATTAGTCATTTTAATTAATTTCACTTTGAAAGTGGACATAAACAAGTGTCAATATTTTGATAGATATTGTTTCTTAAAAGCATGCTATTTATTTTAACAATGAGAATTAATTTTAAATTAATTAATTCCACTTATATGTTTTGAATTTAGAAAAATGGAAATCATTTTTGGATTCATAATATCAAATATATCCTAGGCTGAATTTTTGGTATTTTTCTGAAAAACATCAATTATTAATGAATAGAGAAACCACATAGTAGTAGTTAAAAAAACTGAATTTTTCATTTAAAAGAAATTTTACCAGTTCTGTGAATTGAATTTCAAAAATCTGACATACATGGTTGTTTTTATTAATTAAAATGTGGTTTAATAATATTAAAATAATTTTTGGTGAATAGTAACTTTTGACTTTTATTTACCGCAGTTAGAGGTAAATAGGTTAATTCAAGGGAAAAAGAATATTATAATAATTCAAAATTACATCAACACTTGTCCAAACCTTATTTGATGTGTTATTTATGACTAGGGGCATCTTTGGGATGATTTTGGGACCCCATGGATCCACTTAGGAATGATAATGACACTTTAGATTAATTAATTTAATGTAAAGGAAAAATGACATAAACAAAAATCTATTAGTAAATTAATTTTTATATGGTGTTATATAAGTAATTTTTTTGATTATAAATATTCATTGGATGTATAAAATGTTTTACTACATCATGGTATTTTTTTATAACTTTTAGATATTGATAAATTAAATTTTTTATGACACAATAATGATGCAGTGTTTACCTCATTAATAAATCATTTAAATAAATAAGATTATAAATATTAAAATAACATTTAAAACTTGTACAATTCTTATTGGATGATTTTATTTCTACCATGAGTCTTCTTATCTTTGACTCTAATGATTTTTGGTCCTTTAGAAATAGAATATCATTATATAATAAAATAATATTTTCACACTTTCCTAAAGAGCCCCCCTTATATAAAGCCCTCACTTCTAACCAATTACTCACACCAATCAAGACTTTAGGATCGTTAAAAATCTTCCCTATTAATCTCACTACATCCTTATCCTCCTCCTAGAAGTCTTACCTTAGGGATACGACACTTCAAGAAGTCTTTTTAGTTCAAACCAAAGGAAGTTACCCAAATTAAAGGTAACTGTTTCTCTTAACTTCTTTTCTTTTATTTTACTTCTCCAACCCCTAAACTCTTTTTATTTATTTATTTTATGACAACACTAGTGTCATAAATATACTAGGATGTTGTTATGATAAGTATTCTAACTACACTTACACACACCTCTATGTAATGGCTGAAATCATAGTGTTTATGTAAATGGAAAACTAACGTCTCACAAGATAATGATTGTTTGATTATCTCCTACCGCATATCATGGTGGCCATTATGATGTATTTATATTTATATATGATATATATTATGTTTATTTTTTCTTCATGCTTCTGTATTTTACTTTTATTTCATACCTTTATGGTTTCCATTATGGGTAAATGTGATAAATTCATTTGAGGAAGTGCGGACTACCGCCCCCTCAAAGTTTTATGAATCGTTAATACCATATGTGGGATGTATAAAGGATAGAATTAATGATATTATATATGATATTATAATGGAATTATAATAAACATATGTATCATTATGTTTTAATTCCATTAAAATAATAAATAGAAATGAAAATAGCGTTCATGCGTATGTACAAGTTACCGTCTTCATGAACGGGGCATTTCATTTCATACCTCCAAATGATATGTACTGTTATAAATATAAATATATATATATATATATATATATCTACAAGATATATATGATATATATAATTTCTAAATAATGAATTTCAGTCTGTATATAATGGAAAATTGACCACATGGACAACTTGTAAATATAAGGTGTTTATTTTTTACTCAAGTACCAAATATCAACAAAATAAACGTTATTAACTTAAATTATTAAATTATGTTTATAACAAAGTAATATGTGATATAAAAAGGAATAATAAAATCAAAAAAGGTTCTAATAAAGTTTAAATTATCTTTAGTTTATTATTTAGGTGATTAAAGAACGATAAAGTCATGTTGGACACGAGGTAATGGAATTCATCTCAATCTCCTTTCATTGAGGAATATTTTGTTTTATACACAACTTTATTTTATGAGGTGTATAAAACACTTTTAATTTTACTTTTATTCAAAAGGAATATTTTCTCTCAGAAGTATTTTACTAAATGACAAATGGAATTTTTTTAACGTAAGTGGTGAAAATGGCCTTTCCACTACAACGAGTATTATTTGATCTTTGGCTTCCTTAACAAGATGGAATGTTTTTAAAAGAAAAAATGAATACCATATACTCTTTTTATGTATTTTGGTATTTTGTTATTACAATGTAGAAATTTTATCTTTCCTTAATGATTATATTATGTGTTATGATCATGTTATGGTTCTTGGGAATTATTTACGTATACAGGTGGTTCCGTGATAAACCTAGGGCTGGTGAACCCGAGATATATCCCCAATGAATTGGGTAATGTGACGGAGGTAAACGTGAATGTTTCTCCAAAGATATTTAGGAAATATACTGTGATGGGTATTCCAAAGTAACTCCCTAAGTAGCTGTTATATCTACAATATAAGTATGTTATGGATTCCATAAGTTACCTTTATGATTTATGATTTCGACGTGTTATTCATAAAATCTTATCATTTCATTAGGTAAGTAAAAGAGTTAATGTTTTTTATGTATTTTTGAAAAAATGTTTTATTTCTTTGTTTTATAACCGTTACTGAGCTTTTTATTCTCATCCCAAGTTTCAAAATGTTTTCACAGGACGTAAAGATGAATAGGGTCAAGGATGGGAACAAGGAAAATTCATGCTGTCTAAAACATGGAACTAGAGAAGACTCTTTTTTTCAAGAGTTTTTATTTTTTTAAAAAAATGGAAACTGTGTAGAAGTGTCTACTTTGTAATCATTTAAGATATAATAGTTATGTCCTAATTATCTAAAACTCTAAACCTAAAAAGATCCTCAATGTAAATTATTAACTTAATTCAATATTATGTAATGTTTAAGGCCAGGTCCTTATAATAAGTATCATTTAGTTAAATTTAATTCAAATATTTTTTATTCAAATTTATATTTGATTTTATTATGAGTTTGTTTCTATGTTTAAAAAAAATATTTATAAAAACTGTTATAAAGTGTATATGGTTTCTCAGATTGAATTACCTAAAACAATAATAACAGGTAGATTCTTTAGATGAAATTTTATTATTATATATGAATATTTAATGTTATATATTAATTAAATTATGATTTTTAATCACAGAGTAATTATAAAATCTTTATTTTATTGAAACATATATATCTTGAAAACCCAATTTTTGGTCACATCTGTAGGTTTAATATAAGATTAACTTTTTTCAACTTATAATAATTTTATTTGGTAAAGTAGATAATTTTTTTGAAAAAAAATTGTATATCATTTTATCTAATAATATCAAATTATTTTTTTCCCAAAACGAATAGTTAGAAAGATGTAAAATAATTTCCACAACTAATCTAAAAATTGATTTATCGAGAGTTAAAACATACACTATAAGTGTAGAAAATTTCTAAAACCTATATAAAATACAATTTAGGTTCACATATATACATTTTAATGTGAAATTATTAATATTTTACATTTTTGGTCCTAGTGTCTATTTTATAAAGTGTGTACTCCATTTTTATTTAAAAAAAATAAAAGTATTCCACTAACCTCACTTATAAATTGATACCCCCACTCCATTCCTCTTAAAATATTAATATAAATCTTTATAATCCAGTACCTGTAAAATTATCTTCATTACAAACCTACCCCCATAAAAGAATCTATTTTTTTTGGTGTGAAATCAACTCTATGATGGCTTTCTGTATTTACCTATTGAGGGTTCTCGATGAAGATGTATCATTCATAATAGAGTGTATTTATCATATTTCTTCATTAAAATACTTAAATTAAACCTGAATATTGATAATATAATAAAAAAACATATATAATATAATGATATGTAATTATATTAATTGAATAACCTAAATCCATTTTAAATTCCATCAAATGGGATTTGAAATCATCATTTTTATATGTAGAGGACTATTATCTCCCGAACCAATGTCATTCATTTTTCATCATTTCTTCTCATGTATTTATATAATGATGTAATTATTATATATATACATATTATAATTAATATATATTAAATTGTTTGAATATATAATTCCACATATACCAACATTCGTTCAATTCTATGGGGGATGTGATAACATCGCTCATGTGTATGGAGGACAACTTCCTCACAGTAGTTGTAAATCACATTTCCTTAACACCCTAAAGAGAAGGTAATAAAAATAATTTTAATGATTATTTGTTATATTATTTAAATTTTTATGATATTCATAAAGTATTTTTCGTTATAAAGAGATAATATTTCATTTTATTTTGTACACGAAAAATGGTAACGTTGTTCGTCTACTTGTGGATTACCACCTCCAAGATGAGAAGTGATTATTTTCTCATTGCCACAACACATTAATGGTATATATACTTATATTTAATGAAATACTATTTTATTTTATGAGCTATTATAAATATATATTGTTTAAATAATACATACCTTCTTTCATTAATGATTATTGGAAAATTGAAATGTTACTCATATGTACATATGAAATACTATCTCCACTATTGTATTGTAGATAATTTTTCCTATATAGATAACATGAATAGTTATAAAATGCATAATTGATGTATGAATATTTTAATTACATCATTATTATTATTATCAAGATATTTAATGATGTCCTATTTGTCCGAAAGTCATCTTATCAATGTAAATTTTGACACATAATCCAAATATCATGGAAACACATTATATAAACATAATTGAATAAGAAATATTAAATAAGATGAAAATAAGTGAAATAAAATTATTAATTTACATGATATTTCTTACTAATAATGTAAAGAATTTACATATTTCAATAATTATAGATTATAAATAACGTACGTGATATGTCTATATCAGTGTAAAGGACATTACCTCTATTTCCATTCATTGAGTTATAATTGATCTTATACACCAACATTTGTTGAAACTGTTTATATAAAACAATATTAGAAGGTTTTATAATTAATTTATCTATCCTCATTAATTTTAATGTTTTTATTGTTATTATTTAATGTAGATTATGATTCAACTATTTCCCATGTAAAAGGAGAAATTTCTATTAAAAATATTCTTTAAAATATTTCTTTAGAACTCTTTCTCTTCATTGAAAATGTTTCAAGAATTGTTTTATGAATGATTTTTTATTTACTAAAATAAATTTATGGTAAATTTTATTTTTATTTTTACACTACATCACTGGTTTTGAAATGGAATATTAATATTAATTTTTATTTCAAATGTTTTAGAAAATGATAAATATAATGTTCTAATTTAATATATATGGCGTAAAAGGTGATTCTTCCATCATAACCATAATTTTATGTTTGGATTCCATTAAAATATATTTATTTTACTTAATCTAAACACATCTACAAGTTTTTAAAATTGAATATGGGTTTTCGAGTTAAATTTGAAATTTGGTATAGAAATAGATTTTTCAAAAGAAAAAGATATTTTGTTATTGAAAAGTGAGTTTTAAAAGAAACCATTATTTTGATATAATAATGTTATTTTAATATGAGTGAGGAAGATTTATTAAATTTTTTTATGACGCAAAAAATGATTTTATTATTCATAATATGGTACTTGGATATTATACAAAATAAATGTGTGTGCCGAGATTGCAATAGGTGCCCCGTTGTAGATTCTAAGACTGGCCAGCCAAGATAGCATGATGTAAGCCTAATATAGCCTATACGAAGGGTTGAGACCCATTATAGATCATGAGTGTGAATGATATCTCTTATATAAAGGGTTGATCCCCAATCTAGAAAATGAAAAATTGGGGATCCTAATAAAACTTATATGATGGGTTGATCCCCATTACAACTCACTGGTGACCTAATAAAGCTTATATGATTGGTAAGGATCATTATATATCTCTAATTCATTGGTTAATTTTCCTTTTAAGAATAGGAATTAATGAGGGTATTACAAGGGGATTTATGCAATGGATTTAACTAGGATGAAGTACCTTTTTCATATGCTTAGAAATGGTAATAAATGGGATGTTGTAATTAAATGAAAACAGTTTTAATTTCTTGATATTGGTTTTAAAGGAATAAATTGATAAAAATGTATGTTTATTCATGTTAATTAATTTTATTTTATTTGATCAAATAAATTTGAAGATAAAGTTATATGTTCCATGAGATTCTAGGATTTATCACTAAACTAACAATTTTCTGTCCTTTTATTTACATGTATAGATATTTATACTCATCTTTTGTTATGTAGAGTTTCTAACAATGTTTAAGGATGGGTTGGGGAATGGGTGTAGTCAATTTGAAATTAATTAATGTTTTTCAATGAATTAATTAATTATTTATTTTAAATGATTTATATTATAAGAAAAATGGATACTAATTGGTTGTTTTTACATTTTATAATGTAGTATTTTAATTTTTATGTTCGTACCTAATACAATAAAACCCTGAATTTGAAAAGATCCTCAAAGATGATGAAATTTAATTATAGAAAAAAAAACTCACAATTATGTTATAATTTAGGCCATGTGATATTACTTATTAACCATATTAATGTGTGTGTGACTTATATAATAATCTTATAAGGATATTGGACAATTATTATTTCCAACCGTTATATCATCTAGAGTTTGTTGATTTAAAAAAAACTTGACAAATTAGTTCTTGATAGATGTTGTTCAATGTGTCTTTTTATATAGATTATGTGGGAAACATCTCATATATAATATAAGAGAGAAATATTTTATTCTAGCATGAAGTAAAATTAGAGATATCTTGGATCAGGAATGAGAATTATATAATTGATTTTAAGGGATATTCCATTTATAGTTCATATTTCTAGTTAATTTTTAAAATAAATAATAATAGAACATTTTTAATTTAATTATTCACCATTAATTTTTTATATGTGAAAAAAACATATTAGGATAATTTAAAACCTATATTTGGATATGATTAGTGAGGTATTCATTGTTTTTTGGATGTTGAATAAATATTGGGTAGTGAAATGAATCTATTTTGTATTTGAATCTCATGATGTATACTTAGTGGAGCATGTGTATATGATAATTTCCTTGTATAATCATTGGATTTTATTTGTTAATTGTCTCATGTAAAATTTATTATGATTTGTTACTACATTAATTTCCCAAAAGTGAAGTGGAGGAAGAGAATAGTCTTCCTTAAAAGGGAGAAAATAATAATGATAAGGGCCAATGTTATAAATTTAATTACACTAATTAACTCCCATATTTATATTAATTTTGTGATTTTGGGCCAAAAATAAAAAATAATACCTAATGAATTTGAAGGATATAATGGACTCACCCCTCAAGTAATGATTATCCCTAAATATCAGTTCCACATGGTCATGAAAAAACTCATAATGTTAATGAAATGAGTATCATGAAAATATTATAATAAAATAATAAAAACAAATCAAAAAATGTAATGGGGATGGTTACATTTTAAAATATACATTGTGAAGCAGAAAAAATATTAAAGGTTATTAAAGCAGGTGAAAAAAAATTATAGGTTCATTATAAAATTAAATTTAAATAAAAATTGAAGTATCAATCTCTTTTGATAAGAATTATTAAAAATTTGAAGACATTAAATAATGTAAATTGATTTTACATGGGAATCCAATAGAATCATAGAGAGGAAGAGAGGTTCTATAGAGCCTCACCCATAGGTCCAGTTCATAAAATAAAAAATATACACATAGGGGTTGATACCATGTGAAGATTATATAGTTATAAATATTTTTATTAAATAAAATTTCAACATGATTAGGAATAAATATCACAATAATCACACAATATCAGGACTATAAATATTATTATCACTGATTAGTTTCTATACGAAAAACTTTTTAAATTGTAATTGTTAATAGTTATCTATGATCAAACTACACAAGTCCTATAATTTCCCCAAAACATGCACTCTTGGATCTGATACTATAAATATTATCACCACATTGTTGATTTTTATATATATTTTCCTAAAATAAGTTCAACTATATAAAACACACAACATCAATCATAATTATTGGATCACTTAATTACCAAAAAACCCATTATATTTAGAGTTATAGAGAATTAAGATAAAATCATACACAATAATCCCATGTCTATGTGATAATCTTATACACTATAAATAACTTATCTTATTCAAAATTCTATATTTATAATAACATATAATATTCATCCAATATAAATCCATTATAGAAAAAATTCATTTAACACTAATCCTCAAAACCTGTGGAATTGTTATAAATAATATAGTGATTCACAAATACTCAGAAAATTTAATAATAATAACTAAAAATATTATCTTAACTGAGTTCAATTAGATGTCAATAATTTTATTGCCACACCGATATATATTGTAATATTTTTATAATTATTTGTACGTTTTTTTTGTGTATTTCATTTCACACAACGCTGATTATAATTTTTTTTATATGAATGCCCTAGTTTTTTCATGATTTATTTGAGACAACATGTTTTCATTTCAGTATACAGAATATCTAGATCAACATTCGTTATATTGAACCCTATTTTTTCATGTGATACATACAATACTGAGTCCCTTTGATATTTTATGTTACCAACAAGGCCTACATTTATCAAACTATTATAACATATTAATATTATTAAACATATATTATTATAGCCACCACCTAACCATTGATGTATAAAATAAAAATAAAATTAATTAAAATTAAAAAATATGATTATAAATGATTATAATATATTTATTTTGGATATCAATTATTATTAGTCAGTGAAACAATTTTTTGAAAATAAATAAATTACTTTTCAAAAAAAAACATTTATTCTATTTAGAAACACAATTTTATGAAAAAAATGTAATAATTTTTTGAACAAAATTTTTATGTTATATATTAATAAATATATTTTTCATACTCATCTAATAGATTTATAGGTGTGAGATATAAGTTAATCCAATTTTACGAATACACTGATGTATTTTTCTAAAAAAAACAATTTATCACCTTTTAATGGAGAAACCAAATTAAATATAATATTTAAAATTTTATTTGAAAAAAATATTCATTCATTTTAGATTAAGAATATCAAAATTTACCTTTTATTATTTTTTCTATTTTTCATTGATGTTTCATTTTTAATGAATTTTGAAAACATTGAATTTTATCCAAAACTACTTTTGGTCTAATTTTTTTTATATAGTTATATTTTTTTTATTAATTTGTTTGAAAGTTTCAATGTATATATTTTAAATAAATTAATACAATTTATTTCATTAGAATTATTTTCGAATTCAAATTTCATATAATAATATTTAAGACTTATAACCTTTTTTACTTGTAAACCCTCCATTGTCATCCTGCCTGTAGGTTTAAATTTAAGTTAATTTAGTAAATTTCTGTGGTTACAATTTGGAAAATTCTATTCCATATATGTAATAATAATAATTATTAATGTTTAATAAGATTAAAATAGTTTGTGAACATAATTATTAGTGAATTAGATTATAATTTGTTATTCTAATTAAGAGATAAATAAACTTATAATGAAATATACAATAATCATTACATGAAAAATGACCTAAATTATTTCCAAAATACATTGGATTTTAATTTTATACCTTATAATAATTTTTATAATATATTTAAATTTATTTTATTCACTTTAAATTATAAAAACATGGGTGGAATTAGTTTTTCAAACATTTACAAGAATAACACTCCTCAAATATAAAATAGAACTCTCCCCACCAACTTATTTGCATCTATCATGACCTTTTATCATCCATTCAATACCCAAATCTCCTCCCATAATCCCTAAATTTAACAGTGGTTGATACCTTGGGAATTATATCTATAGAAGGAAACCCTTTGTAGTAAACAAATAATAGTTACCCAAAGATGAGAGAACATACTTCCTCAACCTATTTTGTTATATTATTATTTTCAGCCACCTACAATCATCCAATTACATGAATACATAAAAAAAATTCAATTTCCAAAATATTATTAAATATTATTATTAAATGTTTCTATCCCAAAAAACAAACATCTATCAAATGTGTAACAAATATAACATTCTTGTGAGTGGTGGAATATCACCTCACAAAACAACACTGTTCGTATTTAATTTACCACCTCTCATGATTGAGAATTATGATAGAGAATATTTTATATATGATATATATTATATTTATTATTCATTTATGATTCTTTAATTACTATATAACACATATCTTCAAGCCATCAATTTCTTGTAAATATGACAACTTTATTTCTGGATGTGTGCACTATCACCTCCTCACAGCGATGTCATTCATTTATACTCTACATCGAATGTATTAATGATGGGGTTAGTAAACATATATGATATATATGAAAAAATAATTATAATTTAATTATTTTATATATATGCATATATGAAATTTATCTTCTCTCTTTGAAATGGATAATTATATAGAGATATCAGTCATGAGTACATACGACCTACAGTTAAATGGAATGGTGCATTACATTTCATATTTAAACCATTTATATATTATTATAAATATTTATATAAAAAATATATATTATATTTATATCAGGTATTAAATTTTTGAAATAATTAAATCAGGAACTATGTAAGAGAATCATGAATAACAAGTCAAAACGTATAAGAAATACAATATGATATTACCTGAAATATAACATTATCATAGTGTTTCTAAAAAATATGTAATATAGAGTCCTAATAAAATAATATATTTTATAATGTATTAAAATATTATTCATTTTAATATTTATAATAAAAATATATCTTTTTATAAAAGATGTTTTAATGTATACATTGAAAATGAAGACTTAAGGTAAGAGTTTTATCATCTCAGCTTTATTTCATATGAGACTTGTTCCTTATTAAAAACATATTTATTTTGTTCTCTATATGTAAATAAAATAAATATATTAAATTATTAATATTATAATTATAATTATATTCATTGACATATACATTTTAGGATATTCCTTTCATGGGGAGTATAGTTCCAAATTTATCAAATAGATAACATAATTTTGTCTCAATATTCCTTCTTTGAGATACATACCATGTTTTGATCTAATATAATATTATAAGGTGTATATACTGATATTTTACCAGATCTATCATGGATATAGTTTTTTAAATATTTTATAAGCTTCATGTAATGTTATTCTATCATTGTTATTATTATTTAATGTTACAAAAATGGTTATAGTTTATTCAACAATGTCATCATTTATAATGATTGATTATAATTTTTCATCAATTGATGAAATGATATAACAAATATCTTAATAAAACTAATTAATTTTAATATCCTAACTTTATATATGTTACATCAAATAAATGGTACCGTTTTCAACTCTTTTTAGTTATGATAATTTGGAATTCTTTTTTGAAAATTTATCATTTTTCCACATTTTGATCATAAATTTATGTTATTCCAAAAAAATATTTTATAATAATGTTATAAAAAAAATAATGAAATATTATCCTATGATGTTTAAAGTAAATTTTTTCCCATTTTTTTCATTTATATAAAATAATTTTACAAGGAAAATTCATGTCATATTTTGATCAAGGAACTTTTCAAAACTTTTTATGGTTCAAAAGGAATTATAATCATGTACTGAATTACACATATTCATGATATTAATTTCATTAAATATTAATTTTTATGATTATAAGGTTATTGTTGAGAAATTGTTTTAATAATATTCTTGAAATTTGTTTATTTAAATGTAGATTTCAATGAAAAAGGTTCTTAAAAATTTTGTTTGGTTATAACATTTTTTAAATGATTTTCAATCTTTTATTTATATGATTTCATAATTTTATTTTCATGGAAAATGATTTAAATTATTTAAATCATTCATTATAATTCTACTATTCAAATGTATTGAAATGGTTTATGAAAAATATTTTAAGACTTATTTTTATGTTTTTCGTCTATTTTAATATAATATGTTTTTAATGCATTTTGAGGTTTTATTTATTAATTATCAATGTATTTTCAACTAAAAATGTTTTAAAAATATTATAGTTATTCGTTTATATTATTTTAATGTTATTTTGAAAGGAAAAAGGGTTTAAAAATGCATAATGTTTTAAAAATTGTTCTTTAAGGAGAAAAAAGATATTTTCCTTGTGAAATTTATTTAATGAAATTGTAACACCATATTTATAAGAAAACTATTTTTGTAATGGTTTTATGAAATAAATATTTGAAGAAATGCTATTTCACTTATGAAATTTTCAATGTGTTCTTTAAAAATACATATACACCAATGATGATATACCTTTTCAAAGTTTATGATTTAATTGGTATTTGATCCAACAATATCATTCATATTATCTATTTAATGGTATCTATTTTGATGGAATGATGTTTATGAGATCTATTTCTCTTCAATGGGTTTTATGCCATTGAATCCAACTTATTTTCATTGTTTATGGTTTGATGAAATTTTTATGAGACCTATCTATTTTACATGTTTAATGATATGATTAAATGTTTATGATACCAATTTCAGTTCATGGGTTATTATACAATAGTTATTTAACCATATCATTTTGTGTGTCATGATATGAAACACAATTTTTTATCTTGCAGAACATGTATGAATGATTTTATTATGTGATGGGGGAACCTATATAATCATATGATGCCTTACGTAATGATAATTTTTTTTGATCTCAATGGGTACAGAGGAGGGAATTTCAAGCATGAAATAATATGGAATCCTAATCCAATAGCAAAAGGGTACACATAATGGCATACTAAGAACAAAAAAATAGGATAAATAAGTGATATCTCCCAAAAATAAACAAGAGGATATCCTAATAATGAAAAAATAGGGTCATTGGAGCTTATCCCATTCCTGAAATAGGAGGTTACATAAGAGTGTATATGAAGCTTTAAACAAGATGGAATCATAGTCTATACAAAATATGTTACCAAGGAGGGAATCCCATGCTCAAAACACATGGGTACAACATAGTGAATTCCAATCCTTAAAAAAGATGTTACATGGGAGGGAATCTAAAGTTAAAAACAAGAGTTTACAAAGGGAGGGAATCTTAAGCCCAAATTAGGTACATAAGTGATTATCCTGAGCATAACATGTTATTAATGTATTTCTAGGTATCATTTACATAGTTGTTTCTATGCTTATATGAATGATACAATGAAATTTCTTATTATTATGTTGTTTTCTCGTGTATGATGATATTTATTTTGTTATGATTCTTATCTTATGACCTTCCATTATTTATGAATTGAATCTTGGTTTTGATCTTTGGTATGAAGGATGTGACATTCTCATGTTATGATCATGTTTTTGTACCCTTAATCCCATGTTTTTATTAAATATATCCCTTATTTAAACTTTGTAATCTTATGATCTCACCCATTTCTTATGTTTATTTCCATAGGTTATCAGGAATGGATTTATGTAGGTGTACTAAAGGGGATGATCATTAAGGGAGATACTGATGATCTTTAACCATGTCAGTATCATATAATTCCATGATTCCAAAGACACTAAACTGTTATGGTCCTCGGCTATGTATTTTTCTTAATGTGATGTATATTCATAAAAAATTATGAAATATACTTCAGTGGTAATCCTGGGTCACTGTAGATGGAATCTACTGAATGGTTTTGTCCAAATTTGGATACAATGATGATAAAAATTTAACAATATCCCAAGAGATATTTTTAACGATATGTTTAGGGATGTACCTAAAAATAAACATATGGTTTCAGAGATTTAATAGTATAAGTCCAGATTTTGGTATCCTATAAAAACGTCATTGTTATGTTGTTTTATATAAGGATAATTTTTTATCACCCTTTGATTTTCGGTCTTTTTCAATGGGGGAAACTATATTTTACATGGTTAACATTTAGTGGTTTAGATGCATAATGTTTTGGAATTATGAAAATATATCACTGAAGTGTAAATATAATAAAAAGAATATATATTATAAAACTCTAGTCATGAGTTACTTTTGGTAACTAATGTGGTTCAAACATTTATTTTTTTCAGGAATAATTAGTATTCATTTTGAAGTTGTCCATTGTAAGAAAGGAACATTCTAGTATTAAACATTTGATAACTCAGAAAACTTTTGACGGAGAAACTCATTTCATGGATGGAATAATGTAACATCCAACGATTCTTAGAAATTTTTTTCTAAATAATTTAATCTATTGGATATTTTTCATTTCAAACAACACTAAATATAGTATTTTTTATATAAATGAACTAAGTTTGGATTTCATTATACACATCACCAAGTTATTCCTACACTACACACTACAATTTTATTAACATATTCAACATGAAAAACTAGGTTTGGATTTTGATACACATAATACAGAGTCCCTCCAATTTCATTTGTTACCATCAAGGATAATCTTGAATGAAACACTATATACTATTAGCATTATTTTAAAAGTTTTTAATTTTATACCACATAGATGTTTTATTATAAGTTACGAATGAGATTAATTATATTTTTAAAATATGATTTATACATGAATAAAAAATTAATTCCTTTATTATAAATTAGTATAATATAATGGAACAAAATTTGAAAATATATAAAAATTTTTCTATGAAAAGTATTTTTTAATGTACAAACACAATGTTATCTCAATAAATCAAACAAACAAATTTTGATTAAATTTGTTTAAAAAATTATATGTAATATATATTAAATAAATATGTTTTTATAGACTTCGAATATATTTTATAGGTTTAATATAAGCCTAAATTCAATTTTATGAAAACAAAATTATATTTTTCTAAATGGTAATTTTACCACAATGATTAGAATAGCCACTTTATATCGAATTTTTAACATTTTCATAATTTTTATTTGAAAAAATGAATTTCATTTTTGGTTGTTTAAATCATAAATTACTTTCTGGGAATTTATGATCTTTTTTTAGAAGTTTCATTTTTTTAGGAATAGTGAAAAACATGTAATTATAATTCAAAAAACAATTTTTATAGTGTATTTATATAGTTAAAGTATATTTTGACATGTTTTTAAACATTTTATAGTTAAATTTTATTTAAATTTACAGAATTTATTACATTTTAATTAATTTCATATTGATATTGGATATAAAAAAATTTCAGAATTTAATCATTTTAATATTAAAGACCTATTTTTTCTTTCTACCAGCTGGATTAAATTAATATTTATTTTCCCCACTTCTATAATTAGAATAAATAAAAATAGATGACATATATGGAAATATAATAATTTAAATTTTTTGATATGGTCAAAATTAATTTTTTCCAAAAATATTAGTGAACATGATTTAAATTATTTTCAATGATTAAGAGAAATATTATCTTAACAAATTAATAAATTGTAAACATAATTCCCAATATGACCTAGAGACATTTAAATAATCCATTATATTTCGATATAAGACTATACACACCATTATAATGATATTTAACTATTTTGGAGCCACATGACCTTGGAAAACCTTGTATGTAATTCCATCTTCATAAATTAACAAGAATTAACTCCTCCTCTGCAATAAGAGGAACTCAACACTCCAACTTAAACAAACCTTTCTTGTAATGTCATGTATTTTTTCATATAATGTATTAATGATTATATGGAATTATTTTGGAACTAGGAGTTGAGACGATGTGCAATTTCGAGGCTTGGTGTGCCCGGATTAAATGTTCGAAAAATATTAAATATGAAATAGAACATGTGATCAATTTTACTAAAAATGTCAAACAACATCCAAAAGGTTTCTTAGATCAGAAATCCTAGGTCACTATTTTGTTCTAATTAGAATATTTACCCGTGGTGGGTCAAAACATCTACTAGCGTGGGTCAGATGGGAATTATAGATTTGTACGTTTTAAAGAGTAAAATAAATAATTTTTTTCTGTTTAAACAATACGCAATGATGTAGTGAATCATTTTATTTTTTAATCCTTTTCAAAGAAGTTAGGGTTATCTCCATTACCTTTGAAACCCACTAAATCATGGAGAAAAAATCACTAGGTGATGAACAATGGTGGTATTACGAATCAGAGATTGACAGACATTGTTTTGACTGATCGCACTGATGGCAGTGATGAGAGGATCAATATTCATCATCGAATGATCCATCCACAAGGTGGGGATATTTTTCTTATATTTTCCTTGTTCTTTGTTTTCAACAAAGAATGGAGAGAAAAAAATGAAAATATTGATCTGTAGTTCGATCATTCTTGTGGGATCATTTTTGAATGAGGGATTTTTATTAGGAGACTTATTGAATTTCTACTCATTATTTTTTCTATTGAGAATGATTCAAGGATGAAAATTTAAAAGGCTGAGATTCATTCCACATGGTTATCTTGGTGCTTTTCTCACCCCTTTTATTCATGAATTCACTATTGGATCCATGTGGTTGTGAATCAACTTGTTGGGTGTTTACGAATGCTATTGAACCCCATGAGTGGTGGAAAACAACTACGCATGCCAGATCAGTGTAGATCAGGTACTGAGGAACCAATATATACTAACATTTCAAAATCTGAAAACCATATGTGGCCTTGTGTCCAACGGAAGTTAAAAATGGAAGAAAGTTATAACATGATGTGGTGGTTGTACAAGTGAGTTGAGGTGACGACTAATAGAGGGGCATGCATCAGCTATAATGGAAACAGTTGGAGGCAGAGCTGTATGGAGGCTAGAGCCAAAATAGCCATTGAAGGATACAATTGGATGGTGAAGGAAGGATGTGATTGAGTACATGGAGGTGGTGAGGACATAGGTAGGTAGCGGATGTAGTGTTCACTTTGTGTGGACCATGAGATAAGGGAGGCATGTGGTCGGGGGTGGTCAGTGTGCCGCACGCCAACCTGCATGCATTTATACAGGGTGGAATAAGGGGAATGTGCCATCCATGGTGGACCAGCGGGTCATTTCTAGTTGATCGGACTGGGTAGGGTCATCTAGCGGGTCAGTTCAAGTCCAGCAGGTTAGGTCGGACCTGTACCGGAACCTGGTCAGACCGTTTCACTAAAATTCCCATATCATTCAAACCATACAACTGATTGATGCACCGTCAGTGGAGATGGATCCATTGTGATGAGATTTCACTTTACCACAATAGTGGGTTTTATATTGGGCATATTTTTTGTAACCTGTACAATACCCAATGTCAATGTGCATGGGGGGTGTGACTACTACTCACAGTACATCCAATATTTTCTCCATGAATTAATTCCCTCATCCCCCATATCTTGGACAAGTTTTGATAGGGTTTGTTCCCATTACTGTTTCCCTGAATGTTTTTAGATATTATTTATTTTTAATAGGAGTATTATCACTATAGCAAGACTTCTAGGATAGAGTTGTTTGAATCCCACATGAGGCCTAGTGTCGAACCTTTATTCCTACTTCATTCCCTATGTAGAGTCTACGGTATTGAAGTGACCAACAACACTCGGTGTTGATCCTCTACATAGTAGGTTATTCTAGATTGAGTTGTTGGTATCACTAAATGGCCATTCCTATGATCCTTATATGATGTATCATATTTCTTTTTAGATCATTCAGTATATCTCTCCCTAACGATGGTTCATGACAAATAGTACTTCTCAGATGGATGTAATCAGTGCTATCAAACATAGGATTGTGTTCTCCCATATATGTGCTACATGGTATATTCAAACTAGATCCATATTAGTGGTATACAATGGTTATAATGTACTTTATAACATAAGGTATTATTTGAGTATATCTAGATATTATTGTTATATGTTATTAATACATATACATGTTTAAATATGATTGTATCTCTCTCTTTGTTTATTGATTTGTGGTTTTGAGGTGTCCTACTTCATACTGTTATACTCACCCCTGTATAGGATTTTCCACCACATGTCATGTATTTTGATGATTTTTGAACTTTTTATAGAGACTAGGGTGGATGAGGACCAGACATATAATTCTAAGATTAGATTGGTTGAGGTGTTCCTACGACTTTAGATAACAGTCCCAGTACCATGCCTTCACGTCAGACCAGGTAGGGTTTTCTGAGGACGAGTCTCAAGTATATGTTTACAGATATTATTTGGGTTTTGATTTTATTCTATCCTATGTTATCTTATTGTAATTTACTATCCTTTCATACTTTGTATTATAGTGGTATGCATGTATTTGTTTCTTAGTGGTTATTACGTTAATAAAGGTGGCATTGGAGATGTGTGTGTGCGTACAGTTACATAAGAGAATACTCCAATGTTTTTGATATCCTCACTCAATTCAAGTCACCATCCATTTTCATATTATAGTTGAGAATGGGGTGTTTGGGCACATTACCCCATTCAGTTGGTCCTCATATAGTTGCATCAAATACGATCATTTATACATTAGGTCCGAGACTCTATGAGATTGTCTAGGGGAAACAGTGTTAATTGTTTCAAGTTCAATATTCCATCCAGGGACTCTTGTGTTGGTGTGGCAACCGACGTATACATACACTAGAACTTGGTAACTATATTTTCAACATGGTACATGAGAACACTAGTTCTATGGAAAATAATGGTAGATTCATCAGTTAGGGATGGGTAATGGTTTACATGTACTTCTTGAGTTAGCTATCCAAATATACTCATTGACAGTGGTATAACTTCATTCTTTAAAAGATGCCTCTATGAATCATACTCTCTATGATTCGTCAACATTATCATTAGAATAACCCCCTCAATGAAGAGGAATCAGTATAGGTAAGAGTTTCCTAGATGTTATCTCGATTTGGTGCCCTAGATATACCACCATATGTGGATGGGCCGGTGGTATCTGCAGTACCATTAGAAGAGGAGGTCATGTTGTGAACGGTCCATTAGTTTTAGAGAGAGAGACCCCTCAGGTTCTGATGTGATCACGACCCTCAGGTTACTAATGACTAACTTGAGGCGGTGACTTGAGTTTTTCATCAAGTCAAGACACAAGCTGATCAGGTGGTCATACTAACAAAAATCCTTTTATAGGGATCATCATGGGGACTGTGGATTTTGGATATCCATATGCACAATGAGGTGATTATATCAAGGAAAAAAGTCTGGAACCTCCTCATAGAAGTGTTCGTTCCAGTTACACTTTGTGATGTGCATATACACGAGCTTCATCATCTTCAGTAGAGTAGTATGACAGTATCTGATTATTAATCAATATTCACCAACCTATCCATGTACTCAAAGTATATATTTGAGGGATCATTACATTCATGTCAGTCGTTTGAGAATGGTCTCCATAGTGACATACAAGAAATAATTAACCCTCAAATAATTCATATTTTTTGGGGGTTTTGGATTGTGATTAATGCTTAAGATATTCTTGATTGAGTAGTGATAGCCTGTGAATGTAAGTAGATGATGGGTTGGTGAAAAGAACGTTATAGTAGTGACCTACAGTTAGCCTTAATTATCTGAAAAAAGGATATGTTTCAGGAGGAGGTCCCAAGACAGAGGATATACAGTTTATGGTTAACAAGATGGATACAGAGTGGCCAGAGAGAAGCAACTATACTCATTTGATGGTAGCGAACATCTCTCTCATTATTTTCTAACCCACCGTGATGCTGATAGGGAGACTGTAGATAGGCCACCAAGGCAAAGGTTGACATAGGAGTAAGGATATTTGCAGGTTGGAATACATGGAAGAGGTGATGGGAGAGTAGGAGGTGGTGGTCAACATTTCTACTTGACACTACCACCACCCCCAGATGGTATGCACAAGGATCAGGGAGTGTCGATACCTTATGATTTCATTCTTTGTATGGATTGGTTATCCACATTACATGGCACGATTGATTGTTTTATTAAAAGGGCGTAGAGTGTCCATATTTATGGAATTATGATTTCCTTTTTTGGTGAAAAGAAAACTCATGCATCACACTATGAACTCATTCATAGGAGGGAGAAGAAGACCACTCATCACATGGCTAGCCTGACCCTCAGTGAACATGATGATATGAGTTTTTATTTCCTAGATGTAGGGATGGAGTATAAGGATATATTCTCAAATGATGTTCCAGGATTATCTTCTCTTCATATGATAGAGTTATATATTGACTTACACCCTAATATTGAACCAATATCCACATAGGCATATAATATGGATTACACAGATTGTTTCAAGTTAAGGGTGCACCTTGAGGACATGTAGAGTATGGGGTTCATGAGACCTAGTGTTTCACCCTGCTCACCCCTAATGTTTTTTCAAAAATTGAAGATGACACCTTGAGGTCATTTGTGGACTACCAGTTCCTAAAATCGATTAAAATGAATAAAATACATCCACTACCAATGATTTATTTCATATTCGATCAGTTGAGAGGGGAACAATGGTTCTCAAATGTTGACCATCTGTCAACCTGTCACCATCCATGAGTACATGATAAGGATATACCTAATACATATTTCATATGTTTCTATTGTCATTATGAGTTCTTAGTGAAGTCGTATGGCATGAATAAGGCCAATAAATAATTCATGGTACACAAGAACCTAATCATCCTTCTCTACATAGATAGCTTCATGGTAGACTTCATCGATGATATCCTTCTATACTCAACATCTGAGGAGGAGCACATGAGACACTAATGGATGGTTCTATATGTACTCCGAGAGCACTATCTTATTAGGATACACAAGAAGTTCTAGTTTTGGATTTAGGCAATTCCAATGCTAGGACATGTTATCTCAGGAGATGGAGAGGATGTTGACCCAACCATGGTTAGAGAAGTGTTATAATGGGAGCCACCTAGGAGAGAGATAGAGGTGTGGAGATTCCTTGGGTTGGCTGGCTATTATCAGAGATTCATCCCTATTTTCTATTGGATATTAGAACCTATGAAAGATTTTACCCAGAAGGGGTATCCATTCTGGTGGATGGGGAAGTTCTAGGATTCTTTTCCACAGTTGAGGTATAGTTTGAAGAGAACTATGATAATTATATTACAAGAGGAGGGTGTCAAGTATGTAGTGTTCTATGATTCATTAGGAACTAGGATTGGTTGCATTGTGATGCATAGGCAATCAGTGATTGCCTACGGTGCACACCTGTTGAGAACACAAGAGTAGAACTATGCTACCCATGATATTGATCTCTCTATGGTACACATCACATTGATGATGTGGGGAAACTACATGATGGTAGGTATATTTATCATCTACACCGATCAATTAGGCCTCAAGTATATTGTTTATCATATGGATCTAAACATTAGATAAAGGGTGTGGCTAGAGTTCCTCCAGGATTATGAATTTGAGGTTTTTCAATACAATGGGAAAGGGGAATGTGGTGAATGATACTCTCACAAAGAAATCGAGTTCGTTGTTGCTATACGAGGTGTCAAAGTTATTGGCCTCATTGTAGTTATTCATTGTGTATAGTGGTTGGAGTGGTTACCTCTTGATGATGGTTGTTACCCATGCACTCTTACATAATGTTAGGGAGGCTCATCATGAAGATACTGACCATGAGACTATACATGCTCAGTTATCCACATGACATGATCATTATGGATATTTGGAATCATGATAAACATCATTATTTTCAGAGGATGCACAATTATAGTATTGGAGTTGTAGATGGATGTTTTCAGGGGGTTTCAAAAATTGCATTTGGGGGTACATAATTTTGTGAAGAAGATTTACCAGGACCTCTGAAGTCATTTATATTGGCACATAATGACAAAGGAATTGGAAAAAATCATCTCTCGATGCCTCACTAGACATGAAGTGGAGGTTGAGGCCAATGTTATAGTGGGGTTGATCGAACCCCTTGAGGGTTTAGATTGGAAGTGGGAAGGGATATCAGTGGAATTCGTGATGTGTTAAATGCAAACATCCTTGGGACACAATTCTATCTATATTATTTTTGACCATATCCCCATGTCGAACCACTTTCTCACTATTCGGGAGTAGATTTTAGTAAATAGATTCAAACTCCTTTACATGACGAAGATAGTTCTCATTCAAGGAGTTCCATTGATGATTGTTTCTAATCATGATGTTCATTGAAATTCCAAATTTTGGAAGGGATTTCAAGTGTCTTTTGGAACACATATATACTTGAGCACAACATTTCATCCCCAGACATATTGGAAAATGGATAGAACCATTTTGGTTTTGGTGGATATGTTGGGGGCTTGAATTTTGGACTTGATTCGTGTTTTAAAGGACCACCTTACAATAGTGGATTTTTTATACAAAAAAAGTTAAAACTCCACCATTGGAATGTTACCATTTGATGATTTTTACATGTGACCCAACAGGTCAACCCTTTTCTTGACTGGCCTAGGAGGTTACTCACTCATGGGTGTTGTTTGGGAATGAATTGTTACTGAGAGGGTGGAGATCATCAAGGAGCAGATGAAGAGTGTGCAATTCCATAATGTTTGTATGGCTATAAGAGATTGATACCATTGATGTTCGAATAGGGAGGACATGTTTCCCTTCGGGTATCACCTCAATATGAGTTGTCTATATTTTATTGGGGCGGAATATTTTTTTTGAGGTTTAACGTCACATTCCAGATACAATGTAGAGTTGGTGTGGTGGAGTACCACCTAGCTATACCACCACAGTTGCATTGAGTGCATGATGTCTTCAACATTTCGTATCTAAGGAGGTATGTGAATGTCATATCACATGACACCAATATAAGAGATAAGGACTTTGATAATGGGGAATATTTTGAAGAGTACCTGTTGGTGATCATGGTTTGGTAGAAGGGGATCCTCCTTAGTTAAGAGATTCTCTTAGTTAGTGTCATATGGAAACACAAGAATCTACATGAGTGAACATGGGAGTGGGACGCTCAAATTCATGTGAAGTACCCACATCATTTTGAGTAAAATTTTGGTTTTGATTTTCTATGATGTGAATCCCTAAGATGGGGATAATTTAATGTCCTAGAGTTTTAGGTATATTATTTATAATATTATACAAAACTATTTCAAGAACATGCACTAATACAACACTTTATTATCAGTCCCAATGTACCCAGAATAAATGTGGAAAAATATAAAACATAAAATAGCCCACACGGGAGGTTTTCTTGAAAAATTGAAGTAACATCCAAACATCTACCCAAATCAGAAATATGAGGGAACTATTGGATTCAGAGCAGCGAGTTTACACTAGATAGAGCTGAACATCGAATAGTGCAGGTCAGCTATGAAATATTTATTTGTGAAATTTTAATGAATAAAATAAAATAATTATTTATTTTATTTTAACGTTATGAAGTGACAAAATGAGACATTTTATTTTTGTTAAACATTTTTAGTGAATTCAATGTTATCAGCATAACCATGGAAACCCTCTGAGTCATATAGAATGAATCCTCTCGGAGAAAAATCATAATGGTATTTTGTATCAGATATCGAAGAACATCGTTTATAGGGATCTCGCAGATGGATGCGCCTTGAAAATTATTCCACTTTAGTGAATGATCCAAAACCAAGATAAGGTGTCTGTTTCCTTTTTTCCCCATTCTTTGTTTTCAATGATGGACACAGACACAAAAAATTGATTGATCTGCAGTTCAATCTTTTTTAGGGTACATGTTTTTATTATGGGATTATTATCCGGATATATATTTCTTTTATCTTTGTACATCATTAAAATATGAAATAATTGAGGTCAACATGAAAAAAGGATGACTTTTCCCCCAGCACGTTCTTTGTGATTTTCTCTCCCTTATTAATCGTGATTTTTGGTTGTATCCCCATGGTTGTGGAACAAATTTCTTGGTGGTTTTGAACACAATCGAAACCCCATAGTGGTGGAACACTAGAAACTGAGGCCGAATTTGGGTAGATTGTGTCCGAAGGAACCGAATTCTACAACCATTTCATAATAAGGACACCAATGGTGGCAAGGTGATCCACGTAAGGGAACACAGACATAGGTCTATTATGGAATCCTAATGATCCATGGTGGAAACACCAGTGAGGTATATTCATATGTGGTTGCTAGATTTGGGGTGGCAGGAGACGTGGAGGTTGGAGGTGGAGGCATGCCATGGAGCGAGGTCTAGAGCAGTGCTGGCCAGAAGGGACTGGGAGCGGACCTAGTAGCAAGCCACAGGGAGCATGATACATTGGGGAGCCCGTGGGGAGGTGGAGAAAGTGGGTGTGTGTGTACATGGCTGTCCAAGAATATGGGGCATGGTGTGGCACCATAGTATCATAGAGGCATGCATTCGTAGAGGAATGCATGCAACATGCCAACCGGCCCACATGTATGTGGGTCTGGGCAATGGAATCAAGCCACACCAAGAAACCTCATGGGATAGGCTGGGCTAGGCCCAATTTGGCATGCAGGAATGGGCCCAGTAGACCAGGTTGGGTTAGGATACCCAAAATGGATTTGGTCAGCCATCAGGTCAGTCTATATCTGTCGGGTCGGGTCAGACCTAGAACAGACCTAGGTTGAACCTTTTTTCTTAAACAAAAATATCATTCAAATTTTATGTCTAATTAACACACCATTAGTGGTATAGGTACCCTTGAAATAAGAAGGTCCATTTGTGACCAATTTTTTGTTTTATTTTGGATGTATTTCCTATGACAGGGGCCGTTTACATAGGTTGTACCAAATTCATTGGGAACGGTGGGTGTGACTACTACTCACCATGCACAATATATTTTAATATGAATTAATTCCCTTAATATATCATATCTTGGATTAGATTCATTATGGTTCACTCACTTTATCATTTATGTGATGTTTTGTTTGTATCATTTCCCACTCATAGGAGTGTGATCCCGTTAGCACAAATTCCTGTATAGGGTTGTTGGAATCTCCAAAGAGACCCTGATCAAATCATCGATTTCTTATTTTTTCCCTATGTATAGTATTATATATTGATGTGACTAATATCATTGGGCATTGATCCTATACATAGAGTGTAAATACCGATTGAGTATTTATTATAACCCCATGGCCCTATTTATGAACCTCATCTGATTTATTTTATCTCTCTTCAGATCATTCAATTTATTTATCTCTCATTATGGTTCCCTTGAAATAGTGCTACTCATATGGACTTCATTAGTACTATCATATTCTAGATTATGTTATCCAAGATGAGTGTTTCATCTAATCTTCAATATAGATCTCTAGTTGTAATATGTCGGGGTTATAAATTTCCTTATACAATGTGGTATGGTTTGAGTACATCTAGATAATATTATTATATGTTATGTTGACATTTACTTCTGTAGAGTTCTTTCTATCTCCATTTTTCAATATTGCAATGTGATTGTGGGGTGTACTAATGCATATTTTTCTACTCACAATTGCATGGGATTTTCCCACATGTGTCGTGCCTTGTAAAAACAAGTGGCCTTTTGACATATTTTAAGGTAGAGCAGGACTATAAATAACTATTTGAGATCAGATAGGTTGAGGTGTTCCTATATCGTTTGAAAACAATTCTTTTACCATTCCTGAAAAGAAAATATTGTAGGGTTTTTTGAGATGTTTTTTAGGAAATTTTTTATACACATTCTTTTTGATGGGCTTGTATTTTTTTAATTTACCTTATTGTACTTTTCTTTCCATCCATAATCTGGTTGGGTTTTAGTGGAATGAATGATTTTTTTTCTTAGTGGTTTATACTTCCATAAGTGTGGTCTTGGATATGTGTGCCTATATATAGGTACATAGGAAATTCCTCCCATGTCAGGGATATGCCTACTCGGTGTTATTCAACAGTCCCTAGCCTTTTAGAGGTAAGATTGGAGAGTCATGACATGGGCCGCACTTGGATGGATTGTGGAATATGAATCCATTTTTCATGGTGAAAATCTACTCAAATATTCATGAAAACCCCCTAAATTAATCCTATAATCCTCTATGGGTTCATAAATCCATTTAATAACGCCCTTTTTTGAAAACCAAAAGGATTTACCCAATGAAGAGGTAACATTATTCATCAGGATCTTTTGTTTAATTTTTATTATACACCCACTAAACACATATTTTTAATGATTTTATAATAAAATCAGTATCCATAATATACAAATACTACTTTATTAAAATTTATTAACCTACACTTAAAACTAAATCTATAAAATGGAAAACAAACATACCATTCTTTTATAAAAAAACTACCACCCCTAAAAACGAAGTTGTTGAATTTTTTATTTACAAACTATCGTGGATGGGAATCATTATTGGAAATCTATTTTTATAGGATAAACATGTTATTTATGATGAAATCATGATATTGGAATTATTTTATTAAAAACTAAATCATTATTTACATTTTTTAAAAATATGATACCTTTTCTTGTGGATGTCTAGAATACCGCATTCCCAAGGCAATGTGAGATGTTCACACACTACATGGAATGTATTATTTATGTGACTTGTAAATGTATATGATATATAATTGAACTAATATTTATAATTAAATTAGTATATATATATATATATTTCATTCAATTTCGTCAAAAATTACAATCAAACAGAAACTCCATTTATACGTATGTAAGAACTACCATCTCCATGAACGGTGACTTCCATTTCTTATTACTATAGTTTATAAATAATTATAAATTTTTATGCTCTGAATAAATATGCCACATATATAATTTTTTATATTTCTTTATATAATAAAATCATGATCTATGTAATAGGATCATGAATAATAATTCAAATCATATAAGACAAACTATATGATATTACCTAAAACGTAACATTATCTTCCATTATTTAATATTAGTGTATTATAAAGTCTAAATAAAATCACATATGGTGATAGATATAAGAATATTATTTGGTGATATATTTTATGTGAAACATATATTTATTATATAATTTTTTATATGATATGAAGAAATTAAAGAGTTAATGAGAGGGTTTTCTCATCCAATTATTATTTAAGTCTATTTATCCAATAATCACCCATAATTTATTTTTTTGTGGTGTATTTAAATTATATGGATGTATTATATAATAATTTATATAAAATTTGTTTTTATTTCAATATCTATTTTATGAAATTTCATTCATTTAGTTTGTTGTTCAAATGTTACCAAATCGATAACATATTTTTTTCTCAATTTCCCTTCATTGAGATGTATTCCTTGTTATGAACCAATATCATTCTATGAGGTTATTATAATTAACATTTACATTTTATATTTTGGACATTATTATTTTTATGATATTATAATCTTGATGTAATTTTATCCTCTCATAGGGATTATGATTTAAATTTATTAAAGCGGATTTAGTTTATTTCTACAATCTCATCACTTATCAGGATTGTTTATGAATAAGAATTCATTTATGAAATATTAAAATCCACATCATAATTATTGTCATGAAATTTATTTTCATATATGTATTTATATTACATCCAAGTATTCAACCCATTTCCACCATCTTTTACATGAGATAATTAAGAAATCATTTTTTGAATATCCAACATTATTTGTCTTTTCATTCAAAAATAAATGTTTGTCAAAAATGATATTCTCTACATATACAATAAAACATGATTTAATATTATCCTATGATGATCTATGTTCATTTTACCAGTGTTCGTCATTTTTAAAAAATAATTTAAAAATGAATATTTATGTCATTTTCTGATCAAGGAATAATCTAAATATTTTAAAGTGGAATGTTTAGAATGTACAAATATACCCACCATCTTGATAATTATTTACATGAATCCCCATTTTAATTTTAATAGGTATGTTTTTTATGAAAATGGTTTCCTAATATTCTATAATTTTTTTATTTTAATTTTTCTTTTAATGGAAAATGCTATCAAAATAGATTTATGTTTTAAAAGTGTATTGTATTATTTTAGGTGCTACCATTATATGTTTTCAGAATTTTATTTTATAAAAAATGATTTATATAATTTGAATATTTATTTAGAATATTTCAAAGTAATTTTAATGATAATTGTTATAAACAAATATTTTATGCCTTATTTTTATGTTTTCTAATTATTTAAAAAAAATAAATTTTAAGAGTTTTAAAGATCTCATTATAATATTTCATTGTATTTTCAATTAAAAAGTTTTTCTAAAAAATTTCAAACTTAAATTGTTAGGTTGTTAATATTTATTAATAGGGGAAACGTTTTAAAAATGCATTATGTATAAGAAAGTTTTTTTCTAATTGTAAAGGCTATTTTCCTTGAGATATTTTTAAATGAAATTTTAAATCCTACCATATAAGAAAAAGATTTATGAATTTTGTTTTTTGAAAATAATTTTCAAAGAAATTATATTTTACTTATAATATGTTCTATTATATCTATCATATTCAGTCTTATCCATAGATATCATACTTTTTTATAGTGTATTCTTTACTGGTGATATGATCCAGTAATACCAGTCATATTATTTAATGAATATTTCTTGTTTTGAGGGAATGATGTTTATGACACACATTTATATTACTTGATTTATATTACATTGTGAAACTATTATTTTAAATGTCTATTATTTGTTTAAATGTCATTGAGATATGAAAATTTTCCATAGGAAATGATATGAGGGAATTTTAAGGATACCAATTTTATTTGATGGGTTTTTATATAATGTTTATGAAACCAATCCATTTTTATGGGTTATGATATGACACATGTTTAATTATCATTTTGTAAATGTATGTATGATTTTATTATGTGATTGTTGGTACATATATCTCTATCTAATTATTTGGGTAATGTTAATTGTTTTATGAGCTCAAATGTTACATGGGATGGAATCTGAAGCCCAACAAAAGATAGTTCATTTAGGGGAATTTCATGCTAGATACAAGAGGGTATCCTAGTATCGAAATAAGAGGGTACCATTGAGGGAATCCAGAAACTAAAACATTAGGTTTCATGGGAGGGAATCCATATCCCAAAACAATATGTCATCCTAATCCCACAAAAAGAGGGTACACATGTGGTAACCCCTACCAAAAAACACTAGGGTATATAAGAGGAAATCCCATACAAGAAATAGAAGGTTATGTTGGATGTAATACCAATCCAAAAATCATTGTTTAGATGATAGGGAATCCCAAGACCAATGTAGGTGCATAAGTGATTAGCCCATGCCTAACTTTTTTAAGGTTATTCTATATTTCCTACAGAAAGGATTTTATATGCATATGTGTATGCCATAATCACATGATTTATGATTATGTTATTATTTCATGTATCGTTATATATATTTAATTATGATTAATGTCTTATGAATTACACATATTTATTCCCTAACTCATGATTATGATCTTTGATATCCAGGGTTCGACCATCTCATGTTATAATCATGTTATCATACCCTTATGATCAGGTTGTTCTTACATATCACCCATGATTACACTTACTGAATATCTGTTGTCATTCCATTATTGTATTTCGTTACCCCCAAATATTAATAATGGTTTAAAGGATTACTAATATTGGGGATATTTGAGGGATTTGTTGATGATTTTCATGATGTTTGACCCTTGTGTTCAGAAGAATGAAGAGAAACTAAACTATTATGCCCCTCACATATGTCTATTTTTAATGTGCTGATTATTATAATAAAATGATTTATTATCCATGTTTTCTAATCCCGGTTCACTATATATATGATTTCATAATATAACTGCTTGAGAATAAAATTATATAATTTATACCCATCCAAATGTGGATCAAAAATCCCGATACATGTCATAAATATTTAGGAAAACAAAATATGTATAAGTAAACATTCATGATCTATTTGAAATAAATATTGATCTATGAAACCATTATAATGAAAAGATAATAATTTTTTTATATTTTAACATCATTATTATATTACTATTAAAATAACTCCTTCTAATGGGACAATCAACCTAACCATTTCAAATTATCTCCTAGGAGAAACATATAACCAATTAACTAAAATTTCTTAACCATTTAGTTAGAGAGATATATAAGGATCACATTACCATAATCAATTTCAAATAACCATAACATGAATAAAATATATATATCTTTCATTTCTACATGATACTCATATACATGACCCAATTTTATTTCATAACATGTTAATCCCATGGAAATGATACTAGTTTCATGTAAATATCAATGAAAAAAAATCAAAAACCATACATAATAATTATAATTATTTTTACAATACAACATATCATTATTGAGGAACAAGAGTCTTCATGTATTGATGTTCATGATGAAAAAATTCGATTAATATTGATTTATAAGCATTCTTTAGTAAAATTGCTATTACACTTTGAAAAACAATTCTAAAAACATAGAATGTATAAAAATATAAAAAAATCATCTTTTATGAAATTGAACATGGAAAATATAAATGAATTATTCAATGTAATGAATATTCATGACTTTGAGAAAACATATTTTTGTAAATATATGAAAAGAATAAATTATTTTCACAATTTTGTAAAATGAAAAAATTTACATGTTTAGAAATTATGAAAAAAAATTCAATTTTAATTTTTTTAATAAAGTCAATCATTCATTAAATTGACGTTAATTAATAATTTTATGTTTAAATAATAAATTAATGAAATGAAATTATAAAACCTAGAAATGGATGAGATATATGGTTTATATAAAATAGTATTCACTATAAATATGACTTACAAACAACATTCTGGATGTTTTTATAATCAATATGGGAGGAAATAGAAATTAAACTTGTAATCAACATTAATAACCAAATGAGAATAAATGATATGTGGTTTAAGGAAATGGGATCACAAAATCTCTCCCATTAATCCATTTGACCTAGAATATCCAAAAATAATATGACATTTTGTCATAAAATCCTTTACGTATTGGTATCTTTTAAATCAGAAAATCATAAAAAAATGTAATAAAATGCAAAATTTAATATTAAGATTATATGTAGATATCTAATATAATATTTTTGTGGTATTTATATAAATATAATAAAATAATATTGGTCCATAGAATAAATATTTTTCCCAATGAAGGAAAATTGAAAAAACACTTTAAAATATCAAATCATGGAAATAAGAATTGTTAAATATAGTGATTCTGTGTATCAAATTTTATTGAAAAAATGGAAATAAATTATAATTGAAAACATGAAATTTCACACATAATCCTGAAAATTCACTATCGATGAGTAAGTGATATATCCTAATAAAATGAAATTGATTTACAAAAACCCATAGAGCATTGCTATCTTTTGAATCAACACCAATTGAATGAAGTGTCCTTAAATTGAGGAAAACATCATGAAGTGTTATGGATTCGTTATTTAATATTTAAAAAGATATTTTATACCCCATATAATATAAACTAGGATTATAAATTTAAAACACACCATAATGAAGTGAAATTGATATGAAATCCCTTACCCTATATAAAACTTTTCTACTAACGTTGTCTAAATGATGTATAAAAACCTATATTGATAATTTAGATTCATAATATAAATTTTTTGGTTTAATCACCTACATAAAATAAAATATATAATTAATTTATATAAATTTTAAATAACATAATTGGTCAAGTCTACATCTAGTATTCTGAGGAAGTTTGATATATAATTGCATGACGACATTGTTATGTTCACTACGGTCAAAGAGTTAATTGCTCAATTTTCACCAAAATAAAATAAAATAAAAAATTATCATTTATATAAATTAATTAAAATTTTATATTAAAATATTAAATGTTATTAATAAAAATAAATTATATTGTATCCTTAATATAGTAGTTTGTACATAATCTTATGTACTGTATACATTTTTCAATAAATAAGATGAAAATAAGGTATATATATTTTTAACATTATTCAATGAATATTATATCAAAAATTTAATATTATATATATATAAATTTATATTTACCTTATATTTTGTTTTGTTAATGAATATTGATGAAAATCACTTTGTGGAGGTGCTAATCTGAATGTATGAAAAAACAGAATTAGAATTATTCAATAGATTGAATGGTATAAAAATATTTTATATGATATCCTTAAAAAGAGAAACATAATGAATATATATCATATATATACATTAAATATATAATTAAATCTATACATTATAGCTAGTGATTGGAAAAAATTACATCAATCCACAATGTGGTAGTCCAAATTACAAATGTATAATGGATTAATTTCATAGTAAATGAAGAATGAGGTGGATTAACGGTAAATCATAAATTTAATAAAATATATTTATATAAAATAGACAAGATTTATTATATAGCTCTGTTTATAATATAATTTAATGAGTTATAAGGATTTATAAAACTAAAATACTAGGTTTAAATTATACCTCCTCTATGGAAATTATACTTTCATTTACACATCATTCCCACTAAGGAGGTTATTGTTTCCAAACTAAGTTATCTATTACATGGTGAGGGAAGCTAACAAGAAGTTAAATTATGTAAATGAAAATAATATATTCATAAAAAGTGCATTAAAGAGATGACTGGAGGTTCCCTTGAATAAGTGATCAAAGGGGAACTGTTGTAAATTTTCGAAGCAATAACATCTCTAAATGTTAAATTTATTTTAAATTATTTCAAAATTAACATATATTTTATTTAAATATTATATATCACTTATGTATACTTATAAAATGTTATTTGTACTATTTTTGGCTCATTTTTTTCTTTATACATTTCAGTTAAACCCAATAATAATTTATTATATCTATCCATGTTAATTGTTTTTTCAAATACTATGAATTACTAATTAAATTTTTATGTAAAAATGTGTTAAAAATAGCCCGGGATGATATTTTAGATCACTTAACATTCCACCTAACCAATTATATGAGTTGTTTTTGTTTTTAAAAAATTTTATAAAATATTATTTAGTATTAAATATCAATAATGTCATTTTTGGACAATAAATATTTTTTTACTATTGTGAAATTATAATACGTAATAAATCACAACAAAATATACTTACAATCAATTATAAATTATTATTAACCATTACATTTTTTATAATTACAAATAATTTTTTTCTTTTTCTTTTTATTAAATTATTAATCATTTTGATTTCAACATATTACATATACACTATGATAGTCTTTGTAAAGACCTGGAATTTACATGTATTTTTTTTCTTAAATACATGGGAATTTTACAAGTCCGTAGTTTCTTACTGTGATTGATTCCGAGGTCCGGTGTGTCCGGAATCAATTTATGAATTTTTGTTTGGGTACATTCAGTAAAAGTACAAGTGAGATTTTATATCTTTTGAACCGGTTCTCAGAATTGAAATCTGATGGAACTATTGAACTCACAGCGTCAGTGATTTCTTAGTGAGACCTTCACCGCAATAGCATTTTAACAAGAGTGGAAGATAGTTTTTGGAGTTTTTAAATAAAATTAAATAAAAATAAGACTTAACTTATTTTTATTTGTTGGTGGTTAAAACCTCTAAGGGGAGGTTGGAGGTGGGGTCCACCACACCCTAACCTCCCATGGGAGGTTACGGTTGTGGGGCCCACCCAAGCATAACCTCCATTGGGAGGATGTAATTAGGTGGGGTCCACTCGAAATTCCTTGGAACCCCCAATTAAGTGGGGGAGCCTCTTCACCTTCCCCCTCCAATTAATGAGCCAACTCCACCCATTTAATTAAGTGAAGTAACTTAATTAATTTCAATCATTTTGAATTATTTATGCCACCATTATAATAAGATGTTATATTTTATTGTTGGGGGTTGGTATAATTTTTTTGGGGAGGATTAAGGAGAAGAAAGAACTTGGGGGAGCCATTTCTCTCCAACGAAGAACCACCGAAGAAAGAAGAACATAGTCTTCTTCCTTCTTCATCTGGGTCATGGAAGTGAAGCGTCATCGCCCACGATGAATGCCGACGACATCTTCTCGACTCGTCTTCTCTGAACTCTTCCTCATCTGACATCAACAGAACGACGTCCTCCTTACCGTGACTCTGTCAACGGTCACTGAACTCAAGGTAGGGGTTATTTTACAATTTAATATTACCCACCGTATGCCGTTATATGTTTTGTGATTTGAGAACTGAATGATTTCACCGTAACGAGGAGCGTTCGAACTGCACGAATACGGCCTGACCCTCCTCTTTTGTTGGTTCTTGTTTGGTGAAGACGGAGGTGGTACACGCATCGACTGAAAATGAGCCAGCCTCGAAGAAAGCCCGCGGCGCAAGGCCGCCGGGTGACCACATGGGCGCAGCACTGCCATGCCGTGCTGAGAATAGAGCTGCGGCCAGGTGGGTTGTGGTAGTGCCGGAGGGGCACGGTGTCGTCGCACCACATTGGGAGGAAGGGTCGTGACCAATAGGGTCGTGAAGGGAAGACGACGAGCACAGCGCCGTCGCGCCGCGCGGTGGAGTGGGAGGTCGTGGCCAGGCTGGGACGCAGTGGAGGGGGAACAACACCGGCATGCCGCGCGGAGGACATCAAAACTGCGGTGCCGTCGCACCGCGGTGGAGAAACCAGGGCGGCCGACTGAGCCCTCCGCCGGTGCGCGCTACAGGCAGGAACTGAAGGGTCCTGCGGAGAAACAGAACCGACACTAAGTACTGGATTGGATCGGAAACAGGGGGCGCGACACCCCCCTCCCACGTGTTGCCAGCCACGCCATGCATGCTGGCCAGCCGGGCCGCCACGGTCCGGGCCACCACCAGTTGGGCCGCCACCGGCTGGGCTACCATGGGCCGCACGACCATGGTCCGGTCCGCCTCGGGCCGTGCCGCCATGGGCCGAGGCACCCTCGGGCCGGGGCGCCCTCGGGCCGGGGCGCCCTTGGGCCGGGCCACCCCCTTGGACCAGGTCGGGCCGGGTCAGTCCGACTGGGTTAGACTGGACCCGGACCCTCTATGGCCCGTTTACACCTTTTAGCCAACATCTTGGGATACAGGTGTCTGATCGACAAACCGTATGTGGTGATGGAAAGATGAGAGAGAGACGGTTCCATTGGAATACCCCACTTGAGGTTTGGATATAGTTGGGGTATGGTCAGGTTGGTTTGTACCTAAAAAACCAACCAGGCCCCTAGAAAAGAAATACCAATAACTTACAGACCCAACGTCCGATTGACGCACCATTTGTTGCGTTGAGATACCATTTACGAGATGGTCCTTTGATATACTTCTACGTGAGACTTCATGATTGTTGGAGTTTTACCTAGCAGCACAAGAAGTAGATCCTTCTAGCGATGAAGATAAAAAGTGCATAGACCTAGTAGCTGACATACCTGATGACTGCTTGACCAATTCGACTAGCCCAGTGGGGAGCACCTGGTACTTGGCGGCAAACCATTGGCGGATGAGCACTTTATATTTGGTGGAAGACCCGTGGTACTCGGTAGGAGGAGTACCTCTGCAGTCTATTAGGGGGAGCGCCTGGTATTTGGCTGCTGTCCCACAACGGAGAAGTGCCTGGTATTTGGTGGCAGACCCGCGATACTGGACAGGAGGAGTACCTCAGGAGTCCAAGGTTAGTGAGAAGGGCCATGGTGTGATGACATACCCACTATTCTCGACAGAGAAGTAGTTCTCTAGAAGTCTTAGTTTCGATAATGAATATCCTGGTTTTAGCTGAGTTAATGACTTTTGTGTTACCTCATGATTAAGATGGGTTACTAGATAACTTAGGTATATTTCTGGGAATATACCTAAGTATAGGTTATCCATTGAATCCTTACCTTTTGGTTTATCCTTGATGGATTTTGTGAGACATTGAGAGTCTTAGGGTCCCTATTGAGTATCGTTATACTCACCCCTGCAGGGGATATGCCCGCACCTCGTTGTGTTGGATGTAGACGACAGACAACGCTGACGGAGGCCAAGAGCGCCAAGACTGGACGGTACCCGGAGGTGGACCATTCGACAAGTAGGTACACAGAGGAGTCTGACGGATGTGGAGTACTGAGGTGGCCATATGTACCTACCCTTCAGGTAGGAACCTCGGAGGACGATCCAAGAGCTTCTCTTTACTTTTCAGCCGTCTATCCCTTTTTTAGTTGTACTTTCTTTTAGTTATACTTATACTTTACTGTTGGGCTTGTATTTCCAGCCCTTTTTACTTTCCATCACCTCTTCTGTATTCAATATTTCATAGTTCTTTTCTTCCAGTTCTGTACACTGATAGTGTGTGTTTACTTTTTATAAAGGAATGACCTTCCAAGCTTAGGGATTTATGCATTTGGTGCTGCTAGTCACCAGCCCCTGGCCCATGGAAGGCGGGCTTGGGGTAGTCACGACAAGGGTCCCGAAGATGGGTCATGATAAATTAGTATTAGAGGAGTCAGTTCTACCACAGAACTTATGACTCTGATATTTCTTTTCAAAGAATCAATAGTGTTAAGGGTATCGAGTGTGGGTTTTTAGTTCAGGGAGTCCAGTGTTGGGGCGGCGGATGACATATCCATACACCGGGACCCTGACTACCGATTTCCAACTTAGTGCACGAAAAAAATGATTTCATGCGTGTTTCAAAAGTTTAACATTAAGTCAGCTCAACCAGGTCAGCTCACCAGTTATAATCATTTTACCGTGTCGCATATGTTTCATTCATGATGCCTCCCTGCGAACTAACAGTTAGAGCCCCAAGAGTTGTTTGCACCGACAAAACACCGAGCGACGAGGCCTCAGTTCAGGGCCCCTTTCTAGTTGAGGCACCAGCAGAGGCACTAGCGGTACCACCACCCATTGGTCCACTGATGCCACCAGCCCCATCAGCAGACGATGCGCACCGCTTGAGTGCGCTGCATGAGTTCCAGTGCCCGAGGCCACCCAGGTTCTGGGGAGAGACGGAACCACAGGTGGCTGAGGAATTTCTGGAGGCTGTGGTGAGAGTCTTCAGGCTAGTAGGGACACCACCAAAATACATGGTGATCCTTACTGCCAGCCTCCTTTAGGTACCAGCAGACAGATGGTGGAGCCTGATGCTTCATGACAACGATGAGGCAACACTACTCTGGGTAGACTTTGAGAGCCTATTAAGGGTGGAGTTTGTGCCATACACCCTTCTTGTGGTGAGGATATAGGAGCTAATTCATCTGCAGCAGGGCAGCATGACAATAGCGCAGTACTCTGCGAGGTTCACTGACCTCTCGCGCTACTCCATAGATATGGTACGAGACCCATTCTTTAGGGCTCAGACCTTTGAGAAGGGACTCATGCGAGAGATTAGTGCCTCAATGATCTCCCTCATCATCCCGACATAGGCATGGGTGTTAGAGAGAGCCCTCCTAGTAGAGAGTTTCCTAGCTGACCAGTCACCAGCAGCGAGACCTACTTCTAATCGAAACGCAGCGGAGTCTTCTGAAGCTGGTAGTAGACAGTAGTCACAGAGGTCCAAGTGGACCAGATCTACAGGTGGACGACCGCACAACTCAGGATCGGTTGTGCGGGGCACCCAGAGTGGAGACATGGCTAGTCATGCCAGAAGCGGGCATTGTTACTCATGCGGCGGGCCTGGTCGCACGGCTCGTGACTGTCTGACCCACCGTTTTGACGATCAACAGACAGTTGATGGACCTCCTAGGTAGAGGCAGAGGTTCAATCGAGGCGATCCTCAAGGAACATGCGGATGTGGAAGGGGATCTGGTCGAGAAAATGGTGGCGGTCGATGTTACGAGGTGCTACCGCCACCACCACCAGGATAACCACCCCAACCGCAGGGAGCTGGCGGATAGGGGAGAGCTCAGCTTCAGGCAGCTGTGGCATACGACTATGGCACTCCGGAGATGATTCGAGGAACGATATGTGTCTACTACACCTTAGCTGTAGTTCTTATAGACACATGTGCCAGTCACTCTTTCATTGCCACTACACTCGTTCAGAGCTCGGAGATTCCGACAGAGCCGTTGGATCCATCCTTATGGCTAGAGACTCTTATGGGAGTAGACAAGATGATTACACACTGGTTCCAGTAGTGTGAGCTTACTGTAGGAGGAAAGAGATTCCGCTCGGATCTCCTCATAGCGGCGTCGAGGCCTTACAACATCATCTTGGGTATGGAATGGTTATCTACAATCCATGCACATATCAACTTTCTTAGGCGCAAAGTGCGGGGTGTCTGCACAGTTGGGACCAGGTTCACCTTCACCGACAAGAAGTGAACCTTTTTAGTGTAGGACAGACTTACTCGAAGGAGGGTGGATCCGATCACTCACTAGTTGGATTGCCTTACCCTTGGAGCAGTAGATGTGGAGAGTCCGACATATCCTATAGTGGTGGACCAGTACACGGATGTTTTCCCGGATGATATGCCAAGACTACTTCCTTGCTTAGTGGTGGACTTCTACATTGAACTGTACCCCGAGAAAACACTGATATCTACTCCAACATATTGGATGACTCCCACTGAGCTTCATGAGCTAAGGGTACAACATTAGGACTTGCAGGGGAAGGGATTCATCTGGCCCAGTGTTTCTCCCTAGGCAGCCCCGATTCTGTTCTCCAAGATAGCGGATGGGAGCTCGAGGCTCTGTGTTGACTACCGTCACCTGAATCAAGTGACCGTGGAGAACAAGTACCCACTTCCAAGGATTTTCAACCTCTTTAATCAGCTCAATGGAGCACGATGGATCTTGAAGATAGACATCAGATCAGGCTATCACAAGCTCAGAGTTCAAGACAAGTATGTGAAGAAGATGACCATGAGGTGTCGGTGCAACCATTATGAGTACCTGGTTATGCCCTTTGGAATAACCAACACTCCTGTAGTGTTCATGAGTCTCATGAATAGGATATTCTAGCCTAACCTCAATCTCATTGTCATAGTCTTCATCGCTAACATTCTGATTTACTCGACTACTGAGGAGGAGAATGCCTACCATTTGTAGGTAGTACTGGATACACTCCGAGAGCACTATATTTGTAGTAAGCTCTCAAAGTACCAGTTTTGGATTCGAGAGGTTCACTTCTTGAGACACGTAATTTCAGAGGCTGGAGTTACCGTGGATCCAGCAATGATTGAGGCAGTGCTTGCTTGGGAGCCACCTAGGATTGTGACAGAGGTACGGAGTTTCTTGGGCTTTGCTGGATACTATCAGAGATTCGTTCCAGACTTCTCTAGAGTTGCAACACCACTATCAGCCTTGATGAAGAAGGGGAAACCCTTCGTGTGTTTGGAGAGATGCCATCAGAGATTTTAGGAGCTGAGGCAGAGGCTGACGGGTGCCCCCATCTTGAGAATTCTAGAGGAGGGTGTATGGTATGTAGTCTACTGCAATGCATCAGGGACCAGACTCGAGTGTGTCCTGATTCAAGAGTGAGCTATGATCGCATATTTTTCTCAGTAGTTGAGACAACATGAGAAGAACTACTCTACCCATGACCTAATGTTTACAGCAGTGGTCTTTGCAGTGAATATGTGGCAACACTATCTGATGGGAGAACGTTTTACCGTGTACTCTGATCACATGAGTCTCTGGTCTATATTTTCTTATAAGGACCTGAACCTGAGACAGTGGGGTTGGCTTGAGCTCCTCCCAGACTATGAATTAGGGATAGTCTATACTCTTAGGAAAGGGAACATTATTGCGGATGATCTTAGCAGGAGATCAGGCATTCATCTGCTAGGAGAGGCGATAGAGAAGCTAGCTGCTTTAGAGATATCCTTTGTGGATAGATATGAATCGGCCTATCTTCAGTCTCTTAAAGTCACTCCTACACTTCTTCAGAGAGTCAGGGAGGTGCAGCGTGGAGACGCTGACTATGAGACGCTATGTGCTCAGATATCCACAGGGAAGACACCTGATGGATTTTATGGAGGTGGAGAACATGTCATCCTTTTCAGAGGATGTACCCTAGTACCAGTTGCACTTTGGGAGGAAGTGATGAGGGAGTTACAACCTTCCCATATAGCGATACATCCAGGAGTGGAGAAGATATACCAGGACCTTCGACGATAGCATTGGTGACCATGTATGAATAAGGTGATAGTAGAGTTTTTCTCACGATGCCTCACTTGTCAGCAAGTGATGGCATAACACCAGGTACCAACAGGCTTGGTACAACCCTTAGAGTTCCCATAGTGGAAGTGGGATGGGATATACATGGACTTCTTGAAAGGTCTTCCACGTACATCCAGGAGTCACAAATCGATATGGGTGATCATTGACCAACTCACCAAGTCGGACCACTTCCTACCGATCAGAGAGTAGGGCTCAATAGAGATCTTGGGATGCCTCTATGTGCAGGAGATTGTGAGTTTACATGGAGTACCTTCTTCGATTATCTCCGATCGAGACACATAGTTTACTTCTCAGCTATGGAAGGGGTTGCAGGTAGATTTCGGGATGTAGCTACGTCTGAGCAACGTATTCCATTCTCAGACAGAAGGTCAGACTGAGAGGACCGTTCAAACCCTCTAGGAAATTCTCTGTGCATGTGTTATAAACTTTGGTCGTAGCTGGGAGGACTGATTACCATTGGTTGAGTTTTCCTAGAATAACAACTATAACTCCAACATCAGTATGGAACCTTTTGAGGCCTTTTATGGTCGGCCTTGCTGTTCGTGACTATGCTAGAAAGACCCAGGGGAGTCTGCACTAGTGGGACCAGAGATGGTATGGGCTTCCACGGAGAAGGTGAAGATCATCTAAGAGTGGATGAAGACTGCACAGAGCAGGTAGAAGTCATATGCTGATGGGAGACAGAGACCTCTGGAGTTCGAGGTTGGTGACTATGTTTTCCTACGGGTCTCACCTCGATGAGGTCTGCGGAGATTTGGATGAGGCGGAAAGTTATCTCCGTGATTAATTGGACCTTTCCAGGTCCACTATAGAGTATGTGAGGTGGCTTTCAACCAGGATTTTCCACCTCAGCTGCATTGGGTGCACGATGTTTTCCATGTATCTCAGCTGAGGAGAATCGTGCTTGCCTTATCCCACATCATCGATCACGGGGAGCTGGACATCGATGACGAAGTGACTTTCACAGAGGTTCTAGTAGAGATTGAGGATCGAAAACAGCAGGTCCTATGTGGATGATTGATACCTCTGGTGCATGTTCGTTGGCAGCATGGGAACCTCCAGGGCAGCACATGGGAGCAGGAGGCTCAAGTGCATGCTCAGTACCCCCATTTGTTACCTTAGATCAAGTTGTAGCTTATGGGGACATAAAGTCCTGAGGTGGGGAGAATTTAAAGACCCAGAATTTCAATGGATTGTTTTTCATAAATTCATGGGAATTTTACGAGTCCGCGAATTCTGACAGAGCTTGATTTCGAGGCCCGGTGTATCTGGAATCAATTTCTGAAGTTTGGTTCAGGTACGTTCAGTAAACGTACAAGCGAGATTTTATATCTTTTGAACAGGTGCTGGGAATTGAAATATGAGGGCACCGTTGAACTCGTATCGTCGGTGATTGCTTAGTGAGACCTTCACCGCAGTTTCATTTTAACGATAGTGGATGATTGTTTTAGGGGTTTCTAAGTAAAATTAAATAAAAATAAGGCTTAACTTATTTTTATTTGTTGGTAGTTAAAACCTCCAAGGGGAGGTTGGAGGTTGGGGCCACCACACCGTAACCACCCATGGGAGGTTATGGTGGTGGGGCCCACCCGAGCATAACCTCCCTTGGGAGGATGTAATTAGGTGGGGCCCACCCGTGCCCTTAAACTTTTTGGAACCCCCAATTAAGTGGGAGAGCCTCTTCACCTTCCCCCTCAAATTCGGGGTTGGCATATTTTTTGTTGGGAGGATTAAGGAGAGGAAAGAACTTGGTGGAGCCATTTCTCTTCAACAAAGAACCACGAAAAACGAAGAACACCGTCTTGTTCCTTCTTCAACTGGGGAAAGGAAGGGAAGAGTTGCCACCCATGAAGAATGCCAATGATGTCATCTCAACTCATCTTCCCCAAACTCTTCCTCCTCCGACGTCTACAGAACGACATCCACCTTACCGCGACTCCGTCAACGGTCACCGAACTCGAAGTAGGGGTTATTTTACGATTGAATATTACCCTCCATACCCCGTTGTATGTTGTGTGATTTAAGAACATAATGATATCACCATTATGAGGAGGTTTTGGACTGCACGAACATGGCCCAACCCTCTCCTTTTGTTGGTTCTTGTTTGGTGATGACAGAGGTGGTACACACAGCGACCGACAACGAGCCGGACACGAAGAAATCCGGCGGCGCAAGGCTACCAGGTTGCCACAAGGGAGCGACACCGCCATGCCGCAATGAAAAATGAGCCGTGATAAGGTGGGATGTGGTGGTTCCATAGGGGCACGGTGCCGTCGCACTATGTCGAGAGGAAGGGCCGTGGCTAGGAGAGCCGCGACGGTCGGATGACGAGCGCAGCGCTGACGCACCCTGTGGAGGAGCGGGAGGCTGCAGCCAGGCCGAGCCGCTGCGGAGGGGGAGCGGCACCATCGCGCCATGCAGAGGCTAGCAAAACTGTAGCACCGTCATGCCACAGTGGAGAAACCAAGGCGGCCGGCTGAGCCGGCCGCCGGTGCGCACTACAGGGGGGACCCGAAGGGTCCCGCGGTGAAATAGAAATGACGTTGATTGCCAGTTCAGATCGAAAACATGGGGGGGGGGGGAACCCCCTCCCACGTGTGGATAGCTAGGCCACGTAGGCTAGCCAGCCGGGCCGCCACGGGCTGGGCCGCCACCTTCCAGGCTGCCTCCGGCCAGGCCGCCAAGGTCCGGGCCGCCACCAGCCGAGCCGCCTCGTGCCGGGCCACCACAGGCCGGGTCACCATAGGCTAGGCCGCCCTCGGGATGGGCCGCCCCCTTAGACTGGGTTGGACCCACGGACCGGGTCAAACCCCAGTTCAGACCGGGTTGGACCGGACCCAGACCCGCTATGGCCCGTTTACACCTTTTAGCCCGCATCTTGGGATAGGGGTATCCGATCGACGAACCGTCTGAGGCGACAGAAAGCTGAGAGTGAGACAGTTACTTTGGAATACCCAACTATATGATTGGATAGAGTAGGGGTACATTTAGGTTGATTTGAACTTAAAAATCCAATCGGTCCCCTAGAACGGAAATGCCAATAACTTACAGACCATGCGTCCGATTGACGAGTCATCTGTTGCGTTGAGATCCCATTGATGAGATAGAACATTGAGATACTTATACTTGAGACGTCATGATAGTTTTAGTTTTTTCCAATAGCTCAGGAAGCGGATCCTTCCAGTGACGAGCAGACAGAGTGCGAAGACCTAGTAGCTGACAGACTTGAGGACTACTTGACCGATTCGACTAGCCCAGTGGGGAGCACCTGATACTTGGAGGTAGAACCATGGAGGAGGAGTGCCTGGTATTTGGAGGCAGACTCGTGGTACTCGACAGGAGGAGTACCTATGCAGGCTATTAGGGGGAGTGCTTGGTATTTGGCGGTAGACCCACAGCACAGGAGCGCATGGTATTTGGTGGATGAAATGCGGTACTCGACAGGAAGAGTACCTCAGTAGTCCAAGGTTAGTGAAAAGCGCATAGGTGTTGCGACATGCCCACTGTTCTCGACAAAGGAGGAGTTCTCCAACAACCGTGGTTTCGACCATTAAAATCCTGGTTTGAGTTGAGTCAATGACTTTTATGTTACCTCATGATTGAGATGGGTTACGAGATAACTTAGGTATATGTATGGGTATATAAATAATTATGGGTTATCCGTTGAATCCTTACTTTGTGGTTTATCCTTACTGGATATAGTGATACCTTGAAGGTCTCGACATCTCTACTGAGTATCGTTTTACTCACACCTACACGGGCTATGCCCGCTCCTCGTTGTGTTGGATGTAGATGACAGACATCGCTGACGAAGGCCAAGAGCACCAGGGCTGGACAATACCCGGAGGAGGACCTTTCGATGAGTCGGTACACAGAGGAGTCTGATGCACGTGGAGTGCTGAGGTGGCCATCTATACCTACCCTTCAGGTGGGAACCCCGGAGGACGATCCAAGAGCTTATCTTTACTTTTCAACCATTTTTCCTTTTTTTTCAGTTGTACTTGCTTTCAGTTGTACTTGTACTTCACTGTTGGGCTTGTATATCCGACCCCTTTTACTTTCCAGCACCTCTTTTGTATTCAGTATTGCTTAGTTCTTTGATTCCAGTTTTGTACTCTGATTGTGTTTGTGTTTAATTTTTATAAAGGTAATGCCTTCCCAGCTTAGGGATTTACGCCTTTGGTTCTAGTTTCCATCCCCTGGCCTATGGAAGGCGGGCTTTGGGTAGTCACGGCACGGGTCCCATGGACGGGTCGTGATAGTCTTCCATAAGAATTATGGAAATTATAGAAGCATAAAAAATTAATAATAAATAAAAGAAAATAAATAAATAATTTTTTTTTCAAAATAAATGTTTTCATTCATTCAATGCATATTTTTAACCCCATGTGATAATAAATTGTATATTTATAGCAATACAGTGACATTTTTTAATTTTCATAACAAAAAATCACATAATAATCATTTTCTTTGGAAGATTTAAAAATAACAAAATATATTATAATTTAGGATAAATATGGTCAAATTATTAATATTATAAGAAATAAAGGCATGTTTGGGGATGATTTTTGAGAACATATCACAAATTTTAACATTCTTTTTCCCATTTTTCTGTTATTGAGAGGAAAACTATTTACCATTGTTATTATTCATAATGACCAAAAATAAAAAAGCAACAAATTTACCAAATTTAAACCACATGATTTCAAATATAGAAATAATTTTTTCATGATTAAATTTATGTATGTGGGTGATATTGATTTTATATAAAAAACAATGTATAATAATAAATAGATATTTGGAAAATGTGTTATGTTCTTAAAAAAATATTATATCAAAATCATGTAAATAATTATGATTAGAATGTAGTTAAATACTTAATATATCAGTAATGATGCAATATTTGTGATTTAAAATAAAATAAAATTTATAATGGGGAATTTAATTAATATTAATGGTAGTTATATAAAAATATGTGTATTTCACTATTAATAGAAAAATAAATCATTTTAAAAAAATATAAAAATTTATGCCAACAATAATTTTATTACAATAATTTTAAAATTTATTTTCATTTTACGAAATTAATTTTTGAAAATTAGAAGATATTAATCATAATATTTTATCGCATTATTATATAAAAACAGTTTTTAAGGAAATTTTTATTCTTTATGCTTAAATTTTCATTACCAAAAATTGAGTATATATTTTTTAGGAATTTATAAATAAAATAAGATATAATAAATCCATTATAAATATTTTTAATAATATAATTATTAATATTCAGACGAGAAAATTGAATGGCTAGGTTATAATGGAAAAAATTTAATAATATCATTTTTATTGTATAATGTATTTCCCATAATGATCATTGTTCCATGTAAATAAATCTGTCGAGGATACTGTTCATTTTAAAATATAATGGTTTTACATTCTCCCTCATTAAATAAATTTTATCCTATTTTTAATCACCGTAAAAGTACTAATGGGTTTATCAATTTATTAACATCCAATATTGAAAACCAACACTGTAAATTGGATAAAAATAACCTTTTGAAAAGAATGAGTGAGAAAAATAATGATCATCATGAATAAAAAATAACATGGTTTCACAAATACTATAATATTTTTGGGTAGAGAAAAATTGTTCATGGGGAATACTTTAATGTCCAAATAATGATATATTGTTACATAAAACATCGATCATAAGAAATTGAATGATATATAAAACGATAAAAACTTCATAATCATAAACATGGGCGGTGTGAAAAAGTTCTACAATTAATCAAAATATAATGTAATATGATTAATTTTTTTTCAAATTTAATATATTTGTTATAATGTTTAGGAATACATTTAACTTCTATAATATGAACATAAAATATTTAATTACTTTATTTAAATCAATTTAAGAATAATATTTTCATCATTTGGCTGTGGTTTAAACAATTTACACTTCTACCAAATCTCTTATTCTTTGAAATGAATATTTATTTTGAAATTTTCATGACCAAATAAAAAAATAATCTTTTATACGATAACATGATTCAGAGAAGGAAAACAAGTTATTCAAGAGGGAATTATAAATTATCCCAAATCAAAATGGAAATAATATGTTAAGATAATAACCAAAATTAAAATACTTAATTATATGATAAAAATAAATTGTCCACAAAAATTAAACAAAAAAATAATAGGTCCAACATATATAATTTTGTAAATAAAATAATATACATCCCATATGTCCTATATTTCTTCAAAATTAATGAATTTTTTAAATTAAATGGATTTATCATTACCATTTTTTAAAATACCTAAATATAATAAACCATTCATCTAATCTAATCCTTCACATTATAACTAAATATTACCGATACCTCAATCCAATACCCCAAAAATATCATAATAACATTATAGTCCTACTATATAATTAACTCAAATTGGATGTATATTCTATTGATTCTATAGTCATGTTTTATCTTAAAATATCATAATGGAATACTTAATTTTTATTATAAAATCATACTAAACATCCTAATTCAAACTGTTTATAAATCACTATCTAATACCAAATATTATAGCCCCAATGTAGCAATCCTAGATCCAGTGTGAAAATACAATCAATAAATATCCCACATTGGTACTGAAAATCCAGAACCAATTTCAGCCATCTATATCATATAACATAAAATGAAAATATCATATCATATGCATACACATGGACCAATGATGGTTGTTGTTTTTGGAAGTTAGGAATAAATATTATGTAATCATATCCCTGTCTAAATTTTAATTTTTTTTTATTATAACCGAATTCTCTTATTACAAATGAACTCCAAAATTTCTCAAATTAAATAATACTCAAATGAATCCTTTATAGAAACAATCCATTTAGCATTAATCTTCACACCAAGGGAAATAGTGGAAAATATAATTGAAACCTCAAATGCAGAAAAATAGTTTACATGATAATTAATGATTTAATTTTATTAGATATCAATGTACATGATAATAACATAATATAATTCTTACCCATAAAATCATGGATCATAAATAATGATACATTGAATATATATTTAACTTGTGAAATGGGATATATATTTCAACAATGGATAACCATTTGATGTCAATCAGGATTAAAGGAACCATCCAAAACTCAATGGAGATATACAAAATATTTATTCATATCATGAAACACCATTATCATCTCCCACTTATACTCACTCATATAAATTGAATAATCTACCTGATTAATTTCCATAATCTATTATAGGAAACCTATAAATTCATAACTCTGCCTCAATACCAAATGCAATATATATATATATATATTCAAATCACATAATCATAAACAACATATAGGAACCATTACATGAATAATGAACAATAAGATTTCACATAAATCTAATAATCCTATAAAAACACATTTTTACATTCATAACCAGACTAAACCAATGAACAGAATTTGTTCTATGTATCTATCATTGAAAATATCATAGTACATCAAGATAAAAAATAAGGATGGTATCACTAGAACATATACCCAATGGGTCATAAGTAAAACCAATTTATGATTCCTTGGATGAGTAAAAATATTATTAAATTATTATTAAAAAAATTCATGTAGAAACTACATTATATAACCATAAATGTTTTTTTGAAAACATATAATCTAAAAAATATAGAAAAAATTCTTATAAAATAACCATTGAAACATTCAATGGAATATTTAATGAAGGTAATGTTCATGACATTGGGAAAATTCATACATGTTGTATAGATTAAAACAAAACACTCTTTTCAAACTTTTGTAAACAATCCAAATGATTTTTTTGTAAATCATTAATAATGATTCATTTCTGAAGGAATTGTAAATGCTGTCAATAAAAAGTGAAAATTTTCATATACAATCACCGAAGTGTGAATCTGACTATTATTCAAAACAGTTTAAAAAAATTGATATGGAAGAGAATGAATCTCGACATAAATGAATATACGAGACAAGTATCACATGAAAACATTATTAGTGATGCATTATTAATCAACAAGGGAGGAAATTCATATTTAACATGTGAAACACATTAAAAAATAGATAACATCAAGATATATTTATTTATGATATTGATATCTTATGATCTATCCCAAGGTAAATTTAAACATAAAAAATCATGAAATTTGATTACATGGTATCATAAAAATCATTATTATTATGTTATCATTAGTTTCGTTGGTCATTGAATGAAATAAATTCAAATGAAACTTTAAATAAAATTATTATAAGGATATTCATGATATAAAATTTCAAAGGGGAATTATATACAGTATATAAATAAGATATATTCATAACATAAAAAAATTTTCCATAGAAGGAATAATGGAGATAAATGAAATGTACAAAGATCATCTCATTGAATTAAGAATTAATTAATAGATATAATATGTGTAAAAATTTAAGATTTTAAAACCATATATAAATAATCATAAATAATGAAACTACATTTTTCACATAACCTTGATGTTATATAATCAATAAAGAAATGATATCACTCAATGAAAGAAAAATGAGTTTGGAAACCTCATTCATCTTTTAAAAAATCCAAACCAAAACCCCTTGTATGAAATGTTATGAACATAAACAAAAATACTGAATTGTTATGTATTCATTATATATCTTGTAAAAGGGTTGTATAAACAATATATAAATAATACATATAAATATATAACATTAAAAAATTACCCCATGAAAGGAAATTGAGATGAAATACCTTACTTATTGTCCCAAAATTCCACATGCATTCCTTATATCATGTACAATTATTGTATATTAATTATTTAATTTCTTTTGAATCTATTTAATATTTATTAAGACATTATAAAAAAATCCGTTTCAGATAAATTTTTAATTAAAAAGTAGTTATGTCTATGTCGATTACATTGAGGATGTTTGATTTATAATTACAAATCAAATACGGTATGTTGAGAATGGTTGAGTAGGTAATTGTTCCACAATATAAACAATAATAATAAAGAAATAATAGTATTTTTTGAATATAAAATATGACTAAAATAATATATTACAGGTTCTTAAGAACAATGAATTATGTTATATCATGTACACCAAAATCTATAAGCACACAATAGTAATGTATTCATTTTTCAATAAACATAAGTGAAAGAAGGTGGATATAATGTTTTATCAAATAGTTGGAATTATATAAAATTTATCATATAATTTTATAAAATAAAATTTTATATAACATTAATAATAGATAGTGATGAAAAACTAATCACATCTCTTTGTGATGGTACTAATCCAAACATACGTACAAATGACGTTATCATTTTTCAATGGATAGAACACTAAGAAAATAGTGAGTACATTATATTTATAAAATGAAAGTTGTTTCTAGAATTACATATTGATTCATTAAACAAATCATAAAAACATTTCATTAGATTCTGTAATGGAAAATGAATTAAATCAGTTAATATGGTAGTATTTCTCCACACACATGAATGAATGTTTGTTTTCAGTAATATATGAAGATGATCATGTATTATATTTTATTCATAAATATAATCACATATTAGTATATTATAGAAAATTATATTGTTATTTCAAATATATATATATGATTTATGAATGATGTAGAATAAATAATAAAATAATGAAATTAGGTTTAATGATATTTAAATTCTTTGGAAAACATCATTTTATTAACCCTATAAGCCCTATAAGGTTTGTATTATTAAAAAAAATACCTCTTGGATATGGTGAGGGATTTAAAGAAGTGAGTTATTATTGTGTTTTTTAATATTAAATAGTAAATTGGAATTATGAAGAGTATATAAGAGGTTCCCTTTTAAAAGATATAGGAGTGGAATTGTTATAATTTGTATAACCATAAAAATATTAAAAACAAATATTCATTTCCAAATTGTTCAAAATTTTATTAATTTAAAATTAAATAATTTATATGATCTAAACATACATAATGAATGGTTTTCCAAAAATCTTTGGGATCATTTTATCCATTATCTTATTTACATAGCATTCATTAATACTTTTTCTACTTAATAATTGTTATAAAAATTTCAATAATTGTGTCTTATAAAATTTACTTTTATGTTAGAAATTTGATAAAAAAATGGAAAAGGGAATAAATTATAGATCAAATTGGATTTCATTTGTCCACATTCAATTTTTTTAATATTTTAAAATTATTTAATATCATGTTACAATACATAAAATATCATTAATTTCATTGTGGGGTTATTCATATATTTTGACATTAAAAACATCAATACATATATTGAATTCAAGATTAATACACATAAAAATAAATAAAAAATTTAAATTAACCATATATTTCAGGTGATACAATTTTTCAATCAAAAAATAAAAGTATTAGTTTTTTTTAAAACCTTTACATTGATTTTTCTACATCTCATACCAAAACTATATCTGTGTTTTGTTACAATTTAAAGTAATTTTTCCAATAATAAAAAATTAAATTATATTTAATTCAAGAAAATATATTTAATATGTGTTAAATAATATTCTTTAATCATTTAACACATTTTGTTATACTTTTTTAATTAGACAAGTGAATATTAGAGAAAGAGATCATCATTTTTGAATTTTCATATCATAAAAAAATATAAATGTCCTCCATATTGGAAAATGGAAAAAGAGGGACATATTTTATTTTTGATTGGAATTTCATTATTGATCTAATCTGAATAAAATAAATTCTTGTGTTTTTATGGTTTTTATACCTTATCTCTAAAATTTTACACAGTATTATCCATTTTACTCTTATAGAGGTTACAAATATTTTCCATAGTTACTCATCAAAATGACCATAAATAAATGTAACAAAAAAATATATTTTATCTTCTATGATATGAATATTCAATCCATTTTTTAATATTAAATTTATTCACGTGTATTAAATATATTTCAAGGAAAAAAATAAAAAAAGAATGAGAAATTAATTTCAAGAAAATGGTTTTTTAATCTAAAAATTACACATAAAAACAAATTCAACTATATTAAGGAAGAAAATGTAATTAATTATATTATGTTAAATTAAATAAGTAATGTTTTCAATAAAATATAATTTAAATCATAATGTGTATTTTTAATAAAATGAAATTATAGTTTTACCAAAACTAGTACTTTTCAATTTTCAATAGTTTGTAATTATTTTAGAAAAATTGCAAATTTCATCATAAAATATTTATTATATCTGTATTTAAAAAATTAAGACAATTTAATAAAATAATTATTTATAAATATTAAAACAATAAATATGATTTGTATGAAAAATGGAATAATTTTTTTTAATGAAAATTAAATTTTGAAGCATAAATTAATCTACATAAAATAGAGCATATATGTATTAGTCATCAATAACCACTTCTAGATATTTAAATAATTTAAAAATATTTATCATCATATTACTATTAATATCCATAACATAAAATTTAAAAACTAGTTCATATTGGTCACAATTTATTAATAATATTTTTATAGTTTATCTGAATTAAAATTTATAACCTTTTTGAGTGTTAAGAATTCAAGAGAGAATAATGTTATTTTTATTATTAGGTTGCTAATACACACAATATAATAATTATAAAAGGTTATACTCATGTTAATTACCTTGGAAAGGTAAATAAAATAAATGTATTAGATCAAATGTATTGTTAGGGGAAAATATATCAATATATTTTCATGGTTTTGATAATTATAATATGAAAAAATCTAATCATATAATAAATATCTTATTATAAATAACATGTAAGTTACATTTTTTTCATATGTAATGATGGAATGACTTGTAATATGAAATTATAAATCTTATAGAATATCTTAAGAGTGATAAATAATGAGAGAATAATCAAAACCAGTGATTCATAAAAGAATCATATTAGATATAAATTGTGTAAATTCATATGCACTAGAAATAATAAAACTGTGAATATATTTTTTTATACTCATCATGACAAATATTTTTATCATACTCCCCACACTATGTCCAAAGATAATGTTGTAAACATATTTCTAAAAATTGTGTCCACAATAAATCTTAGGAACATAGCTAACTTCATCATGACTATTTTAAATCCATTAATCCTATCCAACCCTATTATGGAATTAATTTGTGTTTTTAAATTTATATTTTCTCTATGACCTTGATCAATCTTGTGAACATAGAAAAAAATTTGTGCCTAAAGATAAAAAAATTATTGAACGAAATATAAAAAAAATCTAATTAATTGGAGGGATATATTATACCCATAACCATATCATATTATTAATCCTTACTCATGGGTTGCACTCAAAATACTCTTTTTTCATATGATAAATTAAACATGGAAATATAATGTGTTGTCTAGAATTTTTGAATTCTATAACATTAAATTATTTTAAATGTTTTTTCCACTAATTCTAAAAAAGGTTATAGTACATCATTATTTTGAAATGGAATTTTAATCTTAATTCATAAATATTTATGCCAAAAATGGTATAGATATTAGGGAAAAAGAGGTAAATTGGTGTAAAATCATAAAAATTGATTTCATAAATAATTTTTAATATTATAAAAAAAGAAGTTCTAGGTTATCTTCAAATGCTTATTTTTTAATGTTAAATTCAAAAAACATTCAACATTATTTCCATTGTAATATTCATAATGGAGTATTTAATAAGATCAAATATTTTTCTATAGGAAATTATGAGATGATGATGACACCTAAAATCATGAAATAAAACTCCTATATGGATTTAAAATATAATTCTTCAAATCCATGTTGTAATAAGGATAATAAAATAATAATTTTGTGGGAATTTATATTAAAATAAGAAAATAATATGAAAAAATTTATTGGGTATAAAAATAATTTTTGAATAGATTTTGGGGAATTAAATAATATATAAATGGAAGAGAAACAACCGTCAATGATGTAGAGAATTATTAATAAAAATATTAATGTTTTATGATGAAGGATATTTTTGAATGATGAATAATTGATGTAACAATACATTAGAATGTAGATCAATGGAATGAAATTTAAAGACCTATAAATATTATATGAAGTAACATATAAATAAATTTTAGGGTTTATTTTAACAAATATATGAGATCAAGGTTTATGAATAATAATTATAACTCAATAAATAAAAATTGAGTTACCTAAAACCTATGCCACTATTCTAGATTGTAAATATAATTAGCATGAGTATAGAAATTGAGATGAATTTTTATATACATTTATTTTTAGTATATTTTGGAAATAAATCCTTCATATATATAAAATATATATTATATTAAATTTTACGAATATGAAATATGGAACAGTGAAAGGAAATAAAGATGAAAAAAGGATTAGAATTATGTTAAGAATTTAATCAAAATAATTTGAATTTGGTTTAAGTGGGAAGGATTAAAAATTTTATGTATGGGAAATTAATTATAATATCATAGTCCAATTTTCTAGTAATTCCTCCAAATAAAAAATTATTATATTCAAAACATGAAAACATGAAATATTGAATTGAAATTTTTATTAAACCCTTACATTTTCTTTTGAAATCCAAAAAAATGATTTAATATCCTATATAACAAAAAAATATTCATTAAAAAAGTTTTATCAAATATTATTCATATATATTACACTATTTAATCATTATTTATAATAATTTATGATTCATCTACTAGTTTTATATAGTTTAATTTAAACATATGTTGATAACTATATTGGTGGTTTTGTAAATTTTTTAAAATGATTTTGATCCCTATAATTTGATACAAATATCAAAATTATTATATTTCACTTTACACTCCAATACATTATTAGCAATTATTTATAAAATAAAAATTTCATTCTAGGATAATATTTTCCATAATTAGAGAATATAAAATGAGTAACAAGAATATTTTGGTAATTATAATAGAAAAAAATTGATACATTTGTAATGATTTAAAATATAACAAAACATACTCATTTCAAAAATATCACTAAAATTTATTAGATAAATTATATTAAGTATTCAAGTATGTTGGAGATGAAAATGAAATATGAAATTCTATAGAGGTGGAAGTATACCTGTATATATAGAAGGAATTTTATTTTTATATTGAATTATAGAAATGTATAAAATGGATTACCCATTAAAAATCATAAAAATTTAATAAATATATGATATTGTTATTAAATTACAACTTTGAAATATCCATTTTTTTAAATTATAACAATTGATAATTGGTGCTTCATGCAAGTGGTAGTCTACACATACGTATGTATGATGTTATCATTTTTATAATGATGAAGTGTATATGTAAAAACCATGGTCTATGGTAAATAACAATTTATTTAATTATTTTATTTATTTATATTCATCGGGTAATGTTTTATGATGTTGGGAGGGGTTTTGGAATTATTTGGATCTGTTTCTGAAGGATCACATTTTAAAAACCATTTGTGAAAAACGTTCACTCCATCCATAAAACTATGTGACTATGGAATGCGAGATATTAGGTAACCTCAAATGGATCATGGATATATCATATTATGAAAATTACTAGGGGAAAATATTAATGTATATGAATAGGGTAAAATCATGTTTGACATGTGGTTTTTCTAAGCATGTGGGCCAACCATGAGAGGGGTTGTCATGATATATGAACATATGCACTGTTAGTGAATGATTTGAATTACTAATCACCCTAACCATCCGTCGTGTATTAATAGATAAAAAAATCATGGATCTAAACTAGATTATGTAATGAGACACAATTTATTTTCCTAATCATTCATAATCACAGTTAATTTTTCTCTCATATCCCGAGAGACATTCCCCTTTAAACCAGAAGAATGTTTTGTTGATTCTAAGACTATTGGAGATCTATATTTACCGACAATTCTATATTATTATATATTATTCAAAGATATATTCTCCTTCTCTTTCTAGAAACGTCTGATATATTACTCTATGGGATGATTGTTTTTCCTTGAGTTGAATTTTGATATTTTATTATTTGATTAATTTAATAAAATGATATCCAATGTCTGATAAAGAGTATCATTGTGAATTTCTTCACATTCACTAAACATTGTTAGTTAGGTGTCTTCCCTCTTTATTGTGACTTATTAGAACATGTATTATTATATTTATGTTAATATTTTCTTGAAGATATTATGAAAACCTAGTGTGATTCCTCATGAGAATATATATAGAGATGGTTTTGCAAAAATGATGACATTTCATGGTTTTGTGGAAAATTCTATTTGATAATAATTTATGTTGGAGATTTTAAAATTATGATTTTGTATTGATAAATGGGAAATTGTTGTCAAAATGATTTAAATAAATAATGGGTTTATAATAAATTTATTGGCATGTATTTTGGCATATAGGGTTGGTGTGATTTCATTCATATTAACCATGACCCCCTATAAGGGGATAGTTTAATTGGAGAACTAGGTATAAGGTATATTTATAAGACATGCATACTGATTATGGAACTATCACCCAGTCATGAATGTATGGATGTGTTTATGAGTGGAATAATTGAATGGGCATTCTAAATGGATTTGATAATGATTTTACATGATTTTTATTTATTTCATAACACATATATTTTTTTTGGAATTGTTGTAAACTATTTTTTATCAATTTTCAATTTATGATATAAAATGTTTATCTAAGTTACATCTGTTGGGATGTAATTGGCGAATTCCATATGTCGTTAGACTTTCTACATTATTGGGATATGTTTTTCATTTTCACATGTTGTCTATCTAGATAGATGTAAGGGAATGATATTTCAGTTCATTAGTGACACTTCTTGATGTTTGGCCATGGGATATCGAGTTGGATCTTGGAGGATGTTGGGATTTACTAGTTTGATGTTATTGGGGTATTTAGGTTTTTTTCAACTAATTAGTTTGGAAATATCACTTGGTTTCAACTTGTATTCTGATTTTGTTGTGGGATTAGTTTGTGTTCTGAGTTTCTTTATACTAAAGGATCTTATAGAGGTTTATTGGTTAAATTATTTTTCATTTCATGTTTATATTTCCATCATAAAATCATCCCAAAAACTTCCTTATAGACCTTGGAATTTATTCTCATCCTTTAATTTTTTGCAAATGTCACCTAATGACAATAACACAGACCTCCTCTTCCAGAGCTAATGGGAGAGGTGAGGGATGTTTCAAATGGTATAATATTTTTCTATCCTTGAATTGGAAGTAGTTTCAGAAATTATATGTTTGTGGATTTCTTCGGACTGTAGCATGGAGATTATATAGTAATAAAATTAAATGTGGAGAATAAAAGACATTACTACCCTATTGATGTTGGACATCATATTATCAGGGACATTGATTATATGAGTGTTCTTAAACACTTGTAGGTGAGTTGTGACCTCATCATTATAGGTTATGATTTTGATATTTTAATGAAATTAATTAATTTTATTACTACCCACTATAACTCTATATTTCATTGTTGAATTATGATTTATGGAATTAATAAGAAGTAATTTTTTTAGAAACACGGACAATGTTTTCAAATGGTTTCTTTTTTAAAAGGATTAATGATGGTATTTTTTAAAAATGGATAAAATGGTTTGTTGTTGATAATCATGGTTATATATGTTTTTGAAATTGTAATTTGAAATAGACAAGCCTTTAGTTTTTATAGAGTGAATCTAAATAGAGTTTTTTTATAGTAAATAATGTTCGTGGGTTAGTTAAAGAAGAATAAATCGGACATGGATCTTGAATATGTGGTTGCACATGGGATATAAATGAATGAATAGTTTGTCTGATGTATTTTATAATATTTTTAATCCATTGAAAATGGGAATATAATTGATAAATAATTAAAGGTGAATCATTAAGTTCATTTATGAAAGTAGAACCCTCCACATTTTAGGGGGATTTAGATATAGAAAGAAGTCACGTTGAATAAGATAAATGAGACCATTTATTTTATTTGGAAACCCATATAGTAGAATGTAAATTTGGCTACATATATGATGGTGGATATATCACACCATTGGTCAGATTTATCTGTTCATGATATATTGGACCAAGGGAATTTATCCGAGGATTTTCCAGAAATTTTCAACATAAAATTATTTCCTCAAACATTCAAAATTTCTAGAATAACATACTTCATTATTTTTAAGTAGGGGAATATATTTTAAAAAGAGTATACAACTAAATTCAAAAAGGTAGTCTGCATAGCATATATTGTTACTTAATGTGAATCCTTTAAGGTACAAATTTTGAGTCAATTTTACTCATAGATATGAGAAAAAAATTATCGTACTCTAAATTATGGATTAAACAAATGCGTTCAATATCCTAATGGTGGAACAAATAGATATCTCATGAAACAATATTGGAGGAAGTATGTTTATTATTATAGAAACTGGGGGGAACTCTAATGTTGGGAACAAGCAGAGGAGATAAAACTACTTTCAAAGGGTTGGTATATCATAGAATCAGACAATGGGATTAGCCATCATTCCTCCTTGATCGAAGTGTATGAATGCATGTATTATGTGAGGTTCTTTATAGAATATGAAGTTAGTAAGATTAGAACAACCTATGGAATAACAAAATTGAAATCATATGGTACATATTCAACTCTATTTTAAAAATACACCATAGTCAGGTGCTACAAAAACATACTATGCTTATTAGGAACCATATACTTCGATGGGATAAGTGAAACAGAATAGCTGTTTTCAGTAGAAATGATGAATCAATGGTGATTCTAGGAATTCCCAGACTCCTCAACCTGTGTAATCTCCACATGGTGACAAAGAGAAAAGTTTTGTATGAATTAAACAGAATTGATACGAGAATGAGACCATGGGAAATCAATTAGTGACTTTGATAGAGAAATATTTGATTCATGAAAATTATTGTCTTATGAAAACATTGTATGGTGTCAGTTCAACCCCATAGATTTTTGATTCTTGTGTTATATATCAGATGTATTTATTTTTTTAGATGACACCTTATGTGTATAATCACCAAACAACATTTGTAAAATAAGGCTGTTGAGAATTTAAATGTGTAGAATATTCTACAATAATCAATGGAAATTAGTTGGTATGATATTTTTCTGTGATAGAGATGGATATCGATGAAATGATTTCGGGAATAGAGTGGATGATGAACTTTGAGGCACAAATTGATTATTATGAATGATAGGTGAGTTTCAAATCATTTAATGATGTTACACATCTAATTAAAGGATATTTTGAAGAGGATGTAAATAGTGAATAACCATTGGTATAACTAGTTCGAAAAATATATTACAATTTAATTGTAGTTGATCTGGCATTAGTAGATGAGATCATAAATAGGTATTCTCTAACCATAGTGAACCAGTTACATGATGTTTTCTCAAAATAATTTCATGAGTATTCCACAAAAAATAAAATTTTAGTTTTAGATTGATCACTTTTGAGGGACCAATACTATTTCCCATCCATCAAATCTGATAAAACCAATATAAATTAGTGAATTGAATGATTAGTTGGATGTGTTGGAATGTGGAGTGTTCATCCAACCAAGTGAATTTCAATGGGAAGAACCATTTCTATTAGTAAATAATATAGATAAAAGTCTTAGGATTTTAGTATATTACTATAAGTTTAAAAAAGACATGTTAATTAATTGGTATCATATTCCATCAATTTATGATCTATTATATCCATTAATGGGAGCCCATTTTTTCTCTGAAATTTATATATATTTGGTTTATCACCATCTATGGGTTCATAAGGAGGATATTCTCAATATAGATTTGAGAATATGATATGGCCATTATGTATCTTTTATGCCTTATTTTCTTAAAAATTAACCATACATATTTATGGAATTGATGAATCTGATATTTTAATGTATTGTGGATTTTATTTTGGCGATGTTTTGGATAATATATTGATAAATTCTATGACCAAACTGGATCATGTGGAACAATTGTATATAATTTTGGGTGATGGTAGGAGAATCAAATTTTTGGAATGTTATCAAAGTGTGATTTTTGAATACAAGAGTTATGGTTCCATAGCCATGTCATTTCTGAAAAAGGATTTCATGTAGTTCTAGAAAGTATCAAAGAATTTAAATATTTGAAACCAATGAATTATGTGTTTGAGATACATTATTTCCTTAGCTTAGTGGGATACTAGAAAAATTTTTTATGGAAATTTTTATATTATTCATCACCAATGATAACTTGGATGAGGAATGATGTTACATTTCAATGAAATATTGAATGCTAGGAATCCAATCATGGGATTATTGTTAAGCTTACATCAGAACCAATGCATATTTTTCCAAAGACTAGATAAGTCTATGTAGTCTATTGTGATGCATCAATTTATGAGTTGGGATGTGTTCCCAGACCAAGAGTCATGTTGTTGCTTAGGGATCATGATTATTACAATTTCATTTGAATAACTACCAAACACATTATTAAGAGTTATATGACGGATTCCATGCTTTTAATACATAGAGTTATTTTCATTTTAATGATAATTTCATGTTCATTATGAACCATAATACATTGAAAGACCTTTTCACAAAAATATATTTTAATTTTTGATAGCGCATGTAGGTATAGTATCAGTAGATGTCTGATATTTTTTTAATATTTAAAGGGGTAATTGAAATTAGGGGGCCGAACAATTAATGACAATGTCATATAAATAGTTTTCTAATGATGGTTGTAATCATTTGAAATGGATGTATCTTATCCTAGACATGTACCTGAATTGTATACACCAGGGGGATTCTATAGTTTTCTTAGTTTTTTCGTTTGACCGATATTTGGGTATGCATGTAAAAGAGTATTAGATATTCTATTATTAATATGTCACATTAAGGTCAAAATAAATATTGGAGATAATGTTGAGTGGTGTAATTTTGAGGGGGGTTCATTTTAGTCTATTTTGATCTCAAATCATGGTACCACTGGTTTTGATGAAAATATTAATATTTCTTACAACCATTCCATATGTACTATTCATCCATGAATTTAAAATATGTATAGACTGATGATATAATAGTTTTTTTAGGTTTGAATGTAAAAGCAAGTGGTGTAGTTTGATTTAAGATACATCACCTATCATCAGGTAATTTCAGAACACAAAGAACCAGAAGGAATGATATAGAAATTATCAATTTCTCTATGGATGTTAGATGGGATAAACATTTTTATCATGGAAAACTTTGCAAGGATTGTTAGGAAAGAATGTTCTATATGGGTTATTGTGGATAATCTCATGATGTCATCCCATTTTATCTGTATTCATGAATCCCATATGGTGGAGTATGTGTATAATATATATCATTAGTTTTAGAGATTCATCACAATACTATCTAAATTTTATTTGAACAAGACCCCAGGTTGATTTCTCATTTTTGCAAATACACAAAGAAAACCCTTGTAATTAAATATGATCACTGTATATCATCCTAAAATAAATGTAAAATATAAAAGGATGATCAAAACAAGGGATAATATGAATAGAGATTATTTAAATGATTTCTGTGTCTCTAGCGAGGATAAAATACCATTAAATTACTTCTTGTAAAACAAGATTTATAAGGTCTCAATAAATATGGGTCGTTCTGAATCATTGTATGGGCGTCCTTTTCATTTTCTACTTTTTTGTTGTTGAAATAGGTGATACCTAACTTGTTTGATTAATTCTGGTGTAATATACAATAAAAAATATTTACTCAATCATAAAGAGGATAGACCCAACTTAGAGTCATCTTAAATCATATGCATATAAATTTACATGACTATTTTGATTTTAGGTGACTCATCATGTGTTATCGAAAATCACCCCAAGGATTGAGAACTATCATTTTTGTAAGCATGTAATGCTATCATATTGATATATAGTTCCTTCTGATATCCTTAAATAAGTATATAAGATGGAATACAAATTTTCAATTCCACCAAGGTTCATTTCAATGAATAGTGTATTAAATGTATCTCAATTCAAGAAGTACTGACTTGATTCATTCCATATGATTTGATTATATTAGCATTACCTAGAGTTCGATGGTATACATATTCTTGTTTTGGTATAGCATATATAACATAAATTTAATTTCTTCCATGGTAAATTCAATATTCTATTGTAGGTTTCCTAGTAACATGTTAGATTTAGGTATATTTTTGGGAGGGTTAAAAGGAAATGTTGGTGGTGTCCCAAAATCATCTAAACACACATAGGTTTTGAACATTCAAAGTATGCATATTCCAATAGTTGGGTGAATTTAGAACCCCTATTTTAAGGTATATGATATTTTATTTATGTATTTTATGTATACATACATTGATTATTTTATGATTTTGGATGTTTTGAGGGGTTTTGGCATGATTTGAGGCTTTTCTAGAGGTACAATGTTTGATAATTGTTATTAAAAATTATGTATACCATCAAGTAAAGAGTGTGTCATGAAGAATGTGGAAGAAAAACTTCGAATTTATGGAACATTGTTTGGAGAAACCATTTGGATGTTCAGTGGAAACCATGCATGTATGTGCATGAAGGAAAATCACTGATCATAAACGGTCTTCCCAACCACACAATTAAACTGTGTGAAGATTTTTCCTGATACGATATCTAGTTGATGGTTAACACATGGACATAATAACCATGTTAGATAACCATGAACCATTTAATTTTGGATCCGGAAATCATGGATGTAACTCATATTCTAACCCAATGACCCATTTTATTTTCCTTATCAATCGTAATCTTGAATTCCTTTTTCTCCCAAGACCTAAGAGATGCCCCCCTTCAATCTGGGAGAATGATTTGGGCCATCCAAATCCTATTGGTGGTCCATATTCACAAGTAATTCTCATTTCTTGGTTGTTCTTCTTAGATATTTAGTATTTCTCATTTCCTAAACTTTATATGTAATATGATGTTGATTGATCATTTACGTGAGTGGTATTGTGATGTTTAGTGGCTGGATCATTCGATTGAAAGGATATCCATGATTTAATATATAGAATCATTAAATCACTCTTAATTATAACTAACTTTTTATGGTAGGTTACAGATCTCTTCACTCCACTAGATACTATCACAGCGGCTAAACTTGGGAAGGATCTTTTCCATGAAATGCTTATAAATCCATCATCTGATTACCTATAGAATCCTACTAATTTTTTTACGAAGATTTATTTTAATGTATGGTTTCATAAAAAATACAATTTGATGATAAATTTAAAATGGAAATTTTATAATTATGGAATTGTTCTGATAAATGAATAATGGATGTTGATGTATTTTAAATAATTAAAGTTTTTTTGTGATATAGGATTTAATGGATGTTGTAAAACATGGTTGGAAATGGTTCATTTTCATTAGAAATCATCCTTTAAAAGGTCTAGTTCTGTTGGGTAATTTGGTGTTGTTTACATTGTGAAGACATGGTAGATCGATGAGATGACTCTCATGATTATGAAATTGTAACCTTGTAATGAATACGTGGATGTGTATATGTGTGTCTTCATGGAATTATTATTGAAAATCTAATTACAATGGATTTTAACGGACTCCTTAACTTAATTCCTTATAGATTTATTCATTATATGATATCATCTATTTATAATTATTTTTACTAATTTTTTTAAATGTGATAACATGGTTTTTCTTTGTATCATTAGTTGAGATGTCATTGTGGGAATTTATACTACAATTAGACTCACCCCTTCCCTTGAATTGTATTTCATCTAGAGATATCATCTATCAAGTCATAGGTATAGTCATGGTATATTAGTTCATTATAGATTCATGATGACATAATGGGTGTTCCATGTCAATTTGAATCATGTAGTTGGTTGGGGTATTCTTATTATATGTCTTTAGTGTAAGAAAAAATTGAAGCTCAGTGGCTGATGCATATTTACTCAATATTTTAGAGATTCTAGGGAGTATATGTCAAGAACGACAAGTTATACGGTTGTGAAATTATATGTTCTCCACTATTTACAGAGTTGTCTAAAGCCTGAATCTAGGTAATGTTTTGTTAAATATATATTTCTTTAATTATAGGATTGAACATGGGGGTGTTTTTGGTGATTAGTAAAAAAATTTGAAGAAAAAAGTGGAGTAAATAGTTGGTGCATGGTTAGAGATAACTGTACGCCCATCCTAGAAAATTATGTATTCTAGAAAGATGTGGTTCACAACTAACGACCCAAGGTTTTTAAAACCGTGAACCCTAAAAAGACAAAACTTGAATCCCTAAAACAATAAAAAAATTGCTGGCACAATGTTATGGAAAAACATTGCTCCCCTACCTTGGAAACCATGGTTAGTATTCTAATTGCCCAAAAAATGGTTTGAAATCCACTCTGAACCCCAAAAACAACCCCCATGTGACCCAAACTTGGGATAACTCATAATTTGAGGATTTCAGTGCTCTAATGAGGGATTCAACATTTTTTGACCTCTATATATCTTAATTCAATTTGCAGATCGATAATTCTCCCCCTACTACTAACTATATTCAATCCCATTACATTATTGTACATCCTCTAAATTATCTCTATATATTGAAGGGAATCAATCATCATGTTTTCTACATATAGATATAGATTTGGGTTAAAAATATCTAGACTTGTGAATCTAGATTTAGCGTTAAAGAGATCATGATTTTTTTATCTTGATCATGGATTTTGAGTTTCAGAACTAAATCTACATCATTGTGTTGATTGATTTTTGGAATTTCTATTGGGTGATAAATTATCAATGAATCAAGGTAGGAGGTATAATATTAGAACCCCATAGTCATGATTTCATTTCCATTCATGGAGATTTTAGAATTTATATTTTTTTAGAAATTTATTTATATAATGAAATTAATTAATTTGGTGAATTAATTAATTATTTGAGTTATGAAATTATGGTATTTCAGGTTGAAGATATTATGGTTTTAGAATAATTAATTATGGAATTTGTTGGGTGATATAGAGGTTATGAAATGGGATAATTATTTTTCTAAATAATTATGAGATATTAATATTATAGTTTGGGATAATTTATTGTAAAATTATTTGTGTGATATAGAATTTATGAATAGAGATAATTAATTGGTTACTTTTTTATGTGATCATGGAATTTCTATTTGAATAATTAGTTTGGGAATAAATTTTTGGATATAGATATTGTGAAAATATTAATTAATTATTAAATTAATTAATTGGTTGTTCAAATATATGTATTACTATGTTATTATAATTTAAGTTATTATTAAATGGTCACTAGAACCACAGACATCAACCTAGGTATTATGAATGGTAACATGATCATTCAATATTTTATTATTTAGTGGTGAGTGCAAAAATGCACATTCAGCCATGTTTTATGACTAGTAACATGATCATTCAATTATGCATTATAAAAATGGTAAATTTTAACAAGGAAATTCTACCATGTAGAATTAATGGTAACATATTCGTTAATTTGTGTGAAACAAATAATGGTAACAAGGCCATTCAATTGTGAGAATTAATGAATTGTAACGTGGTCATTCGTTTGTGTGAAATAAATAATCGTAACATGGAAATTAAATTGTGTGAATACATGAATGGTAACATGGTCATTAGTTTGTGAATATAAGAATGATTACATGAAAAATAAGACAAGTGATATCCATCGGAGATAGTTCAGATTCTTCCATGGGTCGAAGAAGGTATTGAGGTATGGGTGTCCTAAGAGCCATACGTTTGTGTGGTTAAATAAATATTAATTGATAATTTAATACATATTTAATTTTGAATTGTAATTATTTCTTAATACATATTCATGAACTATAAATGATTGGATATTGTTATATACATCGTTGGTGGTGTCTTACTAAATTGTACTCACACCGTACTAGGGATTCCTAATTAGTAGTTGAATAGTCATTTTTATTGTAGGATATGATAAGGGAAAATTCAATATGTTTGATGGATGAGTCAGGATGGATCATGGATGAGGGACACAGATATTGATTGGAACCTGCTTGAGAGTCATGAGTGTCATTATTTTTAGTTTTTATTTTTGATACCTTCGAATTAATTATGCATGGAATGTTTTCTGCCTTACATGGAGATTTTATTTCCATCCTTGTTTACATTGAGATTTTGGGGTTTTTTATAGTAATATATTGATTATGATATTTTTTTAATTATGTCCACTATTGTATCACTCTGATCTATTATGGAATAGTCTTCCCATGACTAACATACCCGACCTTCATTGATAGTTTGCAGCCTCTGGCATATGAGTAGGCATGCGAGGGGAAATTTTCATACTAGAAAGGGGAACTGATGCATGAAACCCAGTTCAATGTTTTACACACCCATTTATAATATTATACTCTAGAATTGTTTTACAATTGATGTTGGTATTCAAGGAAAAAATATTGTCTTTCCTTATAGGTGGAACTATTTACCATACTATATTAACAGTAAAAACTGATAAACCCAATTATTCGAAATTCTATTATAAATCATATTATACAAAAAATACTTCCATTGAAAAAATATCACAACAAATTTGTTGAATAAAAAAATCCCATAATTATAAAATCCTCATTTAATAATTATAAGCATATGGGTTTTCCAAAGCCATATAATTTTCTATTATTACAATATAAAATAGGAATCAATTTCCATAAAAAAATCACGCAACAACATCAAAAAATTAATTAAAATTGATTAATAAATCTATTCCTTCATTTTCTGGAAAAAAACTTATATGAGAGATAGTCCATCATCCAATAAATGGATCATGAAAATGATGAATAGTAAAATGAACATCAATATTTGGGATCAAAACACCTTACCATAAATATATCCAACAATATATCATCATGATTCACAAACAAGAACATGTTTCTACACATAATAGATAGTATCTATGGCTCTGAGGGAGAGATAGAGGATAAGTGTGAATCAATGATGAAGGAGGTATAATTCTGACTTTTTATTAATTTTGGATCTCAAACCCATACAAATTTTTCAATATACAATTCGGGATAAATTAAATTTTTCTTTGGATTGATTGAGGGGATAAAACATTTAAAGCCTGTAAATATATGATATAAATAGTGGTGTTTGGGCCTTAATACAAATTAACAACTTTTTTGACTATTTACGATAGACTATATTTTTAGGTTGCATGTTTTGTTAAAACATGTTTCAACCATAAATGTTCTACTATTCATATCTAAGTTATCTACAAATTTGTGATCCATGGGATTGAAATCTATATGAAAATTCTATTGTATTACTATTTAATAGACAACCCCTCATAGGGTTTCCTAATATAGTTTGAAAATACATTTTAAAAACAGGATTCTCCAACTATCTATACTCACACTTCTCTGGTTGATTGGACTTGGTTTTGAAAATCCATGATCAAACTACGTTACTACCTAGTGGTTCTTAGATGAAGATACATATATTCCTAGAGAAATTAAATGTTTTATAAAAAACATGATCAAGTGGTGAAAAACCCAAATCACATCCAAAAAAATCAATATTATTTTGAATAATCTGAAAATATAACATAAAAAATATAAAAAATGAAAAATTTAAAAAATATGGGTAATGTACAAGAATATAGATGGTTATATTCTCCCAAAAATTTCACATTCAACTATCATAAAGTGAATATTTTAATTAAATTGGGTTTTCTCTACCCATTACCCAATATTTACTTTTTATTTTCCCATATATTTTCATGAATAAGACTATATATCCGAAAATCCAAAAACAAACTATGGAAATTGCACTCAAAGAAATTTTCATTACTATAAAAAATCTATATTAAAACATATATCAATGTATAATCCGATTAGAGATAAACATTGTAACATCAAAAACAATTGTCATGATTGTAATGTAACATCTTTAGTTCAGATAAATGAAATGTATTGTTGAAAAAATGAGAACATAGATGCAATTTCATTTGAAAAGATTCATCATCGTGTATATCAAAAGGGGAAATGAACTGAGGAGAAAACAACCCTTTCATACCAAAAAAACAATTCCAAAATAATTTTTATATTCTCATGAAAACATAATCCCTCACAATAAATTATAGTGTTCATTAACATTGATCGTTATATGATTCCTTATGACTATGATCTATTTCCATCAACTTCTACATCTTATAAACATTATCCTTTATATAATGTACAAGGAAAGATGCAATAAGTGATGTCTAACATATTTCCACCCAATATAGTAGAGAATAAACTTTATAAAAATATAATTCTTTATAATAATCATTTTGTCTCAATTCCATAAAGATGTTACTAATTTAGAAATACACTAATTGTAAACGATCCTCCCAAGTTTCTCCAAAAACCATCAAAAAGGCTCTTTGTATTTACTATAAATAATGTATCATTGACTCTACATTCCCATCCATTTGAGGATTATTTGTAATGAATATGGTCAAAAAGGTTTCGTGGGATTATTTCAAGGACTTCAAAAACTGTGAAGAAAACCAAGTGTCTGAGTTTGACAAAATTCCAATTGGACCTCCCTTTTTATTTAAAACTAACAAAATTTATATTTTTAATATAATTACACCATATTGGATTCATGAATAGGGATTATGTGGGTATACATTTTTTTATGAACCACAATCATTCATATGAGTTTGTTTTTCTAAACATTTATTGCTAGACATGAAAAAATCCATTTGTTTTTTCAACCATTTCCACATGGAAATGATTAAGTAATATTTAATATTGGCTGGCTTCTTAGGGTTCTATATTGACCTATTGACATGTGAGTTATCTTGATAGAAACTTTGTGTCATTCATCTTTATGTTGGTATAGATGTTCTATCTGTAGTCCATCCTTTATTAGTCAAACCACCATCAGGTTTGGGCCACATTGTTAAACATTTGGTATCCTCTTTATAAGAATCATTAAAATACTTAACCAAATCAAGATAAAAATTAAAATTCAAATAAAACCACAAGATCACTTAGATAAACAAAAACTTGATTCATATTGGAAATAACCATTGTTATCAACCATTAGATATGCAGACTTATTATATAGATGATTATATGTGTTAGTACTCAACTAATTATCTATGGAATTCCATTTACTAGGGTATTCATAAATGGAAAGAAAACATTTATTGATACTTAATCCATATGTTTTTTTAATGGTTGCGGCTAAAGCCTCATTTTATTATTTAAAGTAAAGAACTATTTAGACTGGGTAGAGGGAGACCCATTACATAGCCCGAAGGCCCAAGGCCAAGTGGCCTGAATACAAGGCTTGAAAGCCCATTTTTTGGCCCAAAGAGCCCCTCGGTGAATAGTACTACAACAGTACCTAGGCTGCTGTAGTACGTGCTACAGTACCACCGCCGCTACAGTTCCTACTATAGTGCCTCCATAGCTATAGTGTCACCGCCTCTATAGTTCCGCCATCGCTATAGAAATGCTACAGTGCTGCACAGTACCCTGGAAATTAGTCCTTGCCCGGATTTGTTCTTGGGTCTTTTGGATGCCAAGTAGGAGCCTGTTCCACTAGGGTATAGGCTCATTGTCCTTTATCTATATTTTTCCTATATTTTTACTCCTTTGAGATGATGTGTTTTTCTTATTATTATAAATTGTGAAAAATTTAAATATATCCCGAAAAAATATTATAACCATATGTCTCTAAGGAAGTAACTATATAATTAAATTCCAAATAATGTTATTGGTAGTATGTATCATGCTTCCTTAATTATTTTAATCTATAAGAAATAATATAGTCTCCCTATATTAAAACATAACTGATTCGAGATCCCAATGAATCAAAATAGAAACATATAATTATCCATACTCTCTAAACCCATGGATATATGATACTACAGGAGGAGCATAAATCGACAAGACATACGATTATAATTAATCACTACGATGGAATAGAATACCTTTCCATGTAAAATAATTTCTAATCTATTCCCATAAATCACAAATAGAGGATCATAAATTTCTGGTTAATCAAATAAAATTAAATATCAAAATATATTACTCATTTATCGAAGAGATAACAATTATATATTTTTTGGAACAACAAAAAATCCATTTCTAGTGATTATTTGGCCAAGAGAATCCAATTATTATATTCCGAAGTCAACTTTTGAAATATTTTCATAAATTCGAGGTTATCACAAGATTTCATCCCCTATAACAACGTAATTACCATAATCAGACATTGTATTTGAATAAAAACTAATATCATAAAAAAACACAACGAAAAAAATAATGATACCTTGGAATTATCTAATTCATTAATTTCATGAACCCATACACGGAATTTTTAAGTCCGAAGGGAATAAACAAATATTCATACTATGTATAATGAATTTGAAAATATATTTTCAAAATATACTCCCTCTGAACTCAATAATGGTCGTACCCTGATTAGTAATTATTTCTCGGAAAAAACTAGAATCACCTCAATTTATCAAATAGATCCTTAATTCATGTAAGGGGATATTTATTATTTATCATAATTTTGTGTGGAGTGTGATATTACACATATATTTTTAGAGTTATGTTCACCTTGTTAAGAAATGATTCAATAATTCCCATGAAGATATTGTAAGTTGAAAAAACCATTTTCTTTCCAAATCATATATCAATTCAATAAATACATTTAATTCCATCAATGATATCATATAGTGTATAAATGATACAATAATACTTAATATTAACATAGAAATTTTAAATTCCTCTTTTATTTTATATAGACACCAAAAAATTTATTTGTAAATATATCATAAAATTTTTCAAATATGATTAGAAATTATCTATACTTTATGTCATCAATTTATTCTACAGTTATTAATATCAACTAATATAAGATAGCACCAACCACTAGTACCAAAATAATATTTCCTCTTGCATTCAAATCATAATCTCTTTTATTGGTATTATATTTTTAGTTAATAGATGGGATATAATCATGGTAGGAATCATAGTTGATGTTTTCCTTGAATAATGTTAAAAAACAGTTCCCAAACCTAGGTCCATGATATTGATATCAAGAAACAAAAAATACCATAGCAATTATGGCCAATCAATTGTTATAAAACACACTACACACATAAAATATTCATAATCTCATTATCTAGTATATTTTTGATGTTTCATGGTAAAAGTCATCATCATATAATGTAATCCAAAATGATTCACAATACTAGATTTTATCAAATAGATGGATAAAAAAATATAAAAAAATACGTAGGAGAAGATTATAATTGATTCATACCTCACATTACTAATCTACTAGACTAAAAAACCATGATAATTTTATTTGAACCATAAATCCTCTTGATATAACCACATTGATCATCTGCTGTCATTTAATATCAATTACCCTATTGAGTGATGATGTTTATGGAATCACCATAGAGCGATCAGTTCTAGAGAAATGAATTATTCTATTGTGGTTTTTCCAATCATTGAATATGAGGTTTTAAAATCATGATATAAATCTATTATAAAATAGATTTAATTGATACAAAAAAATAATAATGATGGTGTACCATCCAATTATGTTTGTGATAAGATCATGGTGGTTCCGTAGTGTTTTTCTACCACTGAGAAGAACCACATTGGAAACAGTCTCTCTTAATAATAGTATCTGTAGGGGATTTAACCAATAATATTGTTTGATTTTGAGATCATCCAACACCTTGGAAGTATGTTTCCCTCTTCCTCTTATTATATTCGTTTGAGATCCTTCATATTTCTGTGGTGATAGACATACCCCCTCTATTTGAATATATATGAATATCTCATTATGTTACTTTTTCTCAATTTATGATTTATGTATAATCCATAAAACAAACAATAACAATTTTAGATAATTTTTTTGGTCACATTATACAAATAATAATGTATTTGTTCACGGATTAATAAAAATAAACACATGTCAAAAATGGATCTATGGTCATAAACATAGATACATAATTTGTGGAAGGTATTTTCTCTTACTTCAGGTTAAAGAAATTAGTTGTTCTTGTGAAATTTAATGAGTGAGGGTATAATTTTATATTTTAAAATTCTATAATTCCGTCAAACATAATATCTTGTAAATTTTTAGAATGGAAAGATAAAAAACACCTTTGGCATGCATGGCCTACTATAATTTATGTTTCCTACAGGTATTTTAGATCAACTATCTCAATAAGAAATTTTTAGATTTGGTTTTTTTCGCTTGAGTATCACCTCCACTATTTCCTTCTAAAAATCAACTAAAACAATAAGTGGATATTTCATATGAAATTTTATAGTGTGATCCACTTATCAGTGTTCATCATTCTTATTTCCACAATCTATGTCTTGAAAATCCTGAATAATTATTTGGAAATGTTATTGGATGACCTGTGCCTCTGGTACAATGAAAATTTTAGCAGCATCAACTTTTTTATTATTATGGTTTATATAATTTTACATTCTATAGAAACAAAATAAATATATTCAGTTATCACGAACATAAAATTAATTCATATAATCAAATTCACTATATGAAAAAATTATTATAATAAATCTTTTAAAGAAAAGAGCAATCAATTTTACCATTTTAATTATCATAAAAAAGTACAATATGAAGTCCTAATGATAAATCTAACATAAAATTATGATATTTTTGAAAATATACTCCTATAATACTTCATTGATGATATAAATAAATTCCAAAAAGTTTCATATAACACATTTTTACATAAGAAATGATATAAATTTCAATTCGGTCATAAAAAAGTTATATATGTATTTTTAGGATATAAATTTATTGTTTTGATTTCCACTCACTTTAATACCATCCCAAGAGAAAATAATACTAACAAGGACTCATAACTTATTTAATATCCCACCCCAACCCATTATCTCAAAAGGAGACAAAGATTCTACTATCCTTGCATGACGTCCCAAAGTCACCAAAGGCAACCAATAAAGGACAAAGAAAAACATTGGGGAATGATTATCCCCTAAATCATAAAATAACATAAAAAATAAAATATATAAATCCATTTCTACTATATGATATGTAATGTCCCTCGATCTGACACATTATCACATGGCCTAAATGGGATAATTAAGGGACCTCAATCACATGTCATGTAAAACAGAGGATTCTGACTTACAGTAGGGTCTGATATATAAAGATGGGAGACTATACCCCATGGTTTAAAGTTACAATAAATTATAAATAAAAAATATTTATCAATATTAGATTAAAAAAATTATATATATAGAGTATATCACCCAATGAGGATGTAAAGTTGGAACCATGAATCAGATATTAATGAATCTGTTAACAAAAGGCTGATATGTTTCTAAATTTCAAAATGGTAACTATACGAAAAAATAACAAGTACACACAAGTAGATTCAAATAACCCTAGTCCTAAAATATGTTTAGTCTTGTATCCTAACTACTACCAATCTATCATGTAAAAATATGAAACAAGGTCCTTTTCCTTTAACCAAACATGTATCTGTGTAATATGCACAAGTAATAAATAATTGCATGAATTGAGTGTTGGTAAATCAATGTAGGTTGACACCAGTATGTGTAAAAGGAACCCATATTCTAATAATTGAATGAATTAAAGAGGTAAATGTGTACACTAATTAATAAAAGAATAACTTTTTTCAGCACGGTATTAAAAATCCTTTGAGAATTTAACACAACCATGAACACTATAAACATAAATCATGTCATAATCAATCAACTTGTAGTATCCATATGTATAATAATTTCTGAACCCATGGAAATAATTATATTTAATAATTTCATCAAGAACTCGAGTAATTTGGATGTATAATAATATCGTCTGTTTAATGGTCCATGCCCTCAAAATGATCATTTCTACATGTGACACCATGAAGAGTCCTCTATATAAGAATTTCAACATGAATTAGTGGTAAAAACCTGATATATAAGCATAACAACATGCATCATATAAAATATCCCATTATAAAATCATTACAACATCACTGGTCTCATATCAAAATATTACATTTACAACTTCACAAGGCCTATCACTTTTTATATGATTTATATCATAAACTCAATAAGTAATTAAGACAATGTTATGAAAATATCACTTCATAATCTATAATTGTTTATCATGGAAATTTCCATTTCTATTTTCATTAAAATTTCATTCATATGAAAAATTAACACCATTAATGTCAATGGAAAATAATCTTACACCAAATTGATTCAAGATCAACAAATAACCTATAGTATTATTTCATGATAAACAATCAGTAATTAGATATCTATTTCATTACAAATCAAAGGTTTTCCTCACCCAATGGGTGCCCCTAATCTAAGTTTCAAAAGCCACTAAATCTAAAGGGATCATACAAAAATCCAATTTATGATTTACCAATTGTTTCAACCAACAAAATATTTAATTAATTGATAGTGTCTGAAGAATTCACATTATTTCATATAAATAACAATTAAATAGATTATAGGGTTTTTTATGTAACCCCTATCAATATCCTGTGAATTACACAGTGCCTCCAAAATATAATCACCAACATAAACAAAGTTGTGAATTATTACAAGCTGGAGTGTCACTCTATAGTTTATATCATCTTTTCATAAAACTATTGATCATGATAAATACATGGAGTGTCACTCTATATTGCATCATCTATTTATATTTCACGAGTCATGCATAAATTCAAATCCCAATGGTTTAATTTTATAGTTAACTAACATTACACATCAAGAAATATAGATTCACTTCGTGTAACAAGATCAAAACATGTAACACTTTCAAAATATGTATCCAATTCCAAAGAAAAATCCTGATGATAGTTAAAAATTATGTAATCCATTTACTCTATGTTTATATTCCATTGAGAGATTTGATACAAACAAATAAAAATATTCATGAACCACCTTTGAATCCATATAATCTTATGGAAAACCCTCTTAAGATCATTTAAAACGTTTATACATATTGTATATTCATTCCAATATGAAAAATTCGCTGAACTTTCGGTAATTTAGAAAAAAAATGTTTCTCTATCACCAATTGAGACTTGACAATTTTTTTTATAGGAATGGAAAACCCTAAAAAAATCCGTTGAAAAAAAATATCAACGAGGGCTATTCATAGAAAATAAAAAACATTATAATCTCCCCATCATATTAAAGTTTGTCCTTGATCTACTCTATGAATATCTATATAGTCTCAAAAAAAGAATTCAATAAACTATTCTCACATTTCAATATCCTTTTCCTAGGTCTCCTCATAAACATTCCCATGATTCCACTACACATGAACAAGTGGTATGGTCCCACCTAGGATGCACATCTTGCAATGGTTCACAATATTTATCAGATACTCCATAAAAGATGCATCCAAGAAAATCTTGAAATCCCCAACATCTACCACCTCAAAAAGTTTAAAAAGTTATCTTTGTAGCATAAACATGTGAAACACATCATTCATGGTACTACAGTTATATGGAAGGTATAGATGGTATGCCACTAGAATGACCCTACCCATTATCTCAAATGCCCCCAAAATGCAGGGCTCCAACATTCAAGGTCATTTCATAATGTGTTTCCTCTATCTAGTTGACACCTAAAGGAAAACATAATGACCAAACTCAAATTACAGAGGGCGTATATGATGGTATGTCTATCATTTATTCTAGTTTTGTATAGTCACCAGCCACCTCCTTATCAACTAAATTTGATCGTACTTATTTTTCTAGAGAATAGGTCCAATGATCACTAACTCACCAATTTCCAACCAAAAAAAGGAGAAAAAAAACTAACAAACATAAAAATCCTCAAAAGGATACATCATGATCAATTTTAAGTTTCTTCAAATTTATGAAACAACAAAGAGTTATATGTGATTCTCCCTGGAAACACTGAATTCCGAAACACAGGATCATAACATATAATCTAGAACCTAAATAGACTGCGTTGATAACCGTCAATCAAGGATGATAAATTGTAATCATAAAATATCATGATCTTGAATCCTTCATAAGGATATTTCATAAGATATATATTTAATGTGGATATCTATCATAAAATATGCACCTTAGAATATAGTCAGACCAAAAATTCTTATGCACATAGAGACAACACAAATCATCAATGATGATGGTCTCCCTAATATATATGAAATGGGATCCTTCATCATTTGATCTATGTTCACCCATAACTCATCATTCATATTGGGTTTTTAGGATGATCATGTCCCAAAATAAATAATGACATCATCCCATTTACATTCAATAATCCAAAGATGTATAAATTCACCAATAGTCCTCTCATGCTCTGTTTTCAACTGAATATGGGTGAAATGTATTACCATAAATCCCACTACTTCTTTATTCATTCTTAATCACTAGTTCAGTCCTTGGAGATTAGAATAAATATTTTTCAAAAAAGGATGTATAACCAATTGAGATTAATGAAACCCTTACATATTCTCCGTGCACAAATTCATAGGAACACATACACAACCACAAAAAGTATGGTTATTTCTGCTATCAAAATAAAACCCCATTGGTGGATCCCCACCATATAAGATGACTCTTAGAACTAATCTCTCTATATTAGATCACATATCAGTACTAATCTGTTCAATAATTATAGGTTTGATTAATGTTGAAACTAGGGATTCTTGTCCCTGAGACTCTTGAAAATCAATAAACATGATAGTAAAGAGTTCCACAATCCTATAAATATTTAAAAACACCCATAATACAACAATTGTTGTCTTCCTTCTCAAGGATTAATCAACAATGTTTCACATGAATAGTGTATAAGCATGTTTAATGTAAAAATACAGTATGTTATCCACCCACCTCCTATTCCAAAATACTAGGTAATAGGTTAAAGGATTTAATTAGGGATCAATTGGTCTATGTAGACCACATACCTCCCACCCATAAGATATTTTAACAAACATCTCAGAGAATATACCGCCATAGCTACCTCCAGATCATGTGTTGGATAATTCCTCCCAAAAATTCTCCACTAATGGGATCTATAAGAAACCACTAACCCATACATCATCATAACTACACTGAGTCCAATTCTAGATGAATACTTGTACGTGGTACATCCTATACCCGACACCAAAGATGTTATGATCAGTGATGAGTTCACCCTTATATTCACCACAAAAAACTCTTTCTCGTAAGCATCTGACCAATAAAAATTCACTACCATTATGATCAACATTATCTTCACTAATTCTAGATTAGAGAAGTCCAATATAAATCATTTATAGTTACCTTATAAACCAATAAATATTCTATTCTCGAGGAAATTATTATGTCTGTCCCAAGATACAAAAACCTTAACATTTTATAGGACCACTAAGAATAAATTCACTAAGATGAAATGACCTATGAGGTGCACATTATCAATCCATAAACAACACTTGTAAAGATCAGAATAAATCAGGTGGTATCTTAATATAATAATGATGATATCAGGTTGGTTGAAATGAACATATGTATTCTAGGATTACAGTAATATGTATTTGAAAAAACCACAAAAAATCAATCAGGGAATGTATGAATTTTCTGATTCATTATATGCAATAATACACTAGTGATTTCATCATATAAAACATCATCACTATGAAATCACACAATGCATACCTTCTACAAAATGCTGATCAATATATTTTTTAAGGTACCACCATTAACATGTGATAACTAGATCTATAATAAATCTTATAGAACAAATTACCACCTCTCAAATGATCAAAGAGATTGTCGATATGCCATAGGGGATACCAGTTGTTGTCCATCATCTAGTTCAATTTCAAATAATCCACAAAAATTTGAAAATCCTAATTAACATTATTGTAGAATAGATCTAAAGAACCACATGGATATATAGATGGCCATATGACACGATTGACATCTATATCATCCAAATGAAATTTCAACACATTATTCTTTGTTGGTGTCATCCTGTAATGCTGTATGTAAAATTAAACTACTCATAAAACTATCTCAATAATGAACTTGATCTCTAGATCAGTTGAAAATCCATAGAATATATCTGGAATTAAATCATTAAATGTGTCTTCCACTAGAGGAAAGTTATTCCATTGTAACCCTCCATCATCTAAAATATGTATTTCTATTTGAGCAATGTGAAAATCCACATTTCTCAAATTTGGTCAGGAATGACCACCATGAAGATCCCACTCACCCTTAGGAGATTGGTGTCTACATCTTTATAAAGAATATTAAATATTGTCTATTAAATATCGATATGATACTATTATTGAAATATCCAATTGATACGCTAAAAAAATTGAATCTTATCATTTAAAGCATGAATGGATACCTCATGAAATGGTAACCACAAATCAATATAGAATCCACCGTTGAACATTAGATTTTATCTCGACAGACTCCCAATAGTGTATTGAAGGTCAAAACACCATCAATAGTTTCCACATCCGTGATAAAAATATTTAAAAAAGAAGAAGATAAAAACAAACGTGATAATAATTTATCATAGAAAATAGATGGAATTTTAGATGATATAATAATAGTACCTCTAATGTTGGAAGGTCCTACTTCCAGAACTAAAACAATAGCCTGAAATACGCGTCGTTTTCTAGACCATCATATATGGGATCCATCCGGACCCCCGAACCAATTCCCTGTACTTTTTACAACCATTTATACACTATGGTACCCATTTCACTTACATGACCTCAACATCAAATAGAACCCCATTAAAATAATTGAATATGTGTAGTTGTGTCCTTCACACACTCTAGAATGTTTCATAATACCCTTAATCATATCTTCGGGGGGAAGTTCCTAAAATGAATTTAAATATAACTCAGAAACTATAATCAATGGAACTACAAATAGGGGTATAGAAAACGAGGTTGCATGTGGCTCTAAATTCCATACTAATAGCACTATAATAAAACACAATCCTATGTTTGCATCTAAATGACCTATCTAATCATTCCATTGTATCTTTTTTAAAACATTAATAGTAGTGATTCTTTCCATATGCTGAAGAGATTCTAGTTGACCTTGGTGAAAGGGAATGGATTCTTCTTGGGTATTCTCAATTATTTCCTCTTGTGTTGTGTTCCTGATTCATCATATCATAAAATTTACCAAAAAAATAAAATTAACCTTCGTCTAATTTTGTAGAGATATAAATCATAAAATATTGTCTCCCTATTGATATCATCATCAAGAAAAGTTGTCACAATGGAATATAGGTCTGTGATGCATCTAAATTAGTGCATCACTATCATTCCCTCCCACATCTGGTGGATCAAATCATGAGCATTCTCATCCCTCAACTTCTCATGATATAAATGTATCTGTAACATTACCTTGAATTCTTCCCAGGATAACCCTTATTATTACCCAAAAAGATCTACAATATCCAAACTGTGATTAAAACGTCCATGAAACATATATGTAGCAATATTTACACTCATATATGTGTTTGAATCAAGTTATTGAAGATCATATGGAATGAATCAATCCAGAACCCATCAACATGGGTTCCTCCCTCCTCAATAAACATAGGTGTATGATAGAGCTAATACTCTCTCATTATATCAAATATTGAATGTATGGTGAAAATAATCTAAATTTACATGTATAACATGACCCTAAAGATTATGTTTTGAAGATAAAAATATATCTGATCGTCATGAGGTATAAGAATCTATAGCTCAATTACATTAAGATCTTGATGATTTCCACTATCCCCATGATCAATTTAAATATAACAAGGAGGAATTTTCTCTAGATGAAGAATACACTCCATAAAACACTTGGTGAAAATAAATTCAATCTCAATATGTGAAAACAATATAAGACCATATCACATTATGTAATTAAACATGGTTTACATTTTTTTATCAGGAAAAAACAATTTTTTCATTTCATTGATCATATATAAGAGGTATCTCATTTAACATTTCATATGGGAAGTTATATATCACATTCAATAAATACTTCCCTATATTGAACAATGCATATAAATATATATCCATATTTTTCTATCCAGATTATTGCATATTCATCAACCATAATACATATCCACGAGTAGAAATATCATGAAATAAAAATATAAAACAAAATGTAAATCACCCTAGGTGAAATAACATCAATCGTAACAAGTGAACATCACGAAGAACAATCCCATAGTACGGTACTCAGAGTTCCCTCCATTCATGGACATGTCTAAATCCTTACACGTGGTGATGATGACCTGCTACTGGGTCCCGTCACAATGAGGTGGACATGTTCCCAAGGGATTTCAATGTTTTATAAACCATATGGGTCACTTCCATGTAAATTTATGACCACAAGAGGCTCGCATCATTTTTGATATTTTTACATTTTATTTTAAAATGGTTTTTCATCCATCAACTACTGATTGTCTTTAAGAGAGTTACATGATCAATATGGGATCTCGAGATGGCATGCACACATTATCCTTATCAGTTACCCTACATTCCAATGGCATGTCATCTGATCATCACTGGATCTTGTAATGGCATGTGGCCATTATTGTGGATAGTTTCTCTATATACCTATGATGAATTTCCTATTAATAGATATATTTCACGATGAAAGGAGGAAATTATCCTAGAAAATAACTTTTATGTCCTTTGATGTGTCTCATATTCAATGATAGATCTCACAATGATATGTATAAATTTTTGAGGATAATCTTTTCTCTTTCCTTTGATGTATCAAATATTAATTGATGGATCTTATGGCCACATGGAGTCAATATTAGGGAAAATAAAAGTTATTTTCATTAATGTGTCACCTAATAAATGATGTATATCTTGAATACATATATTCATTTTCAATGACAGTCTCTTTTATATCCTTTATTGTGTCACTTATTCAATGATAGATCTCCTGAAAATATTCAAACATTTTTATGATCATTCGCCTTTCTATCAATTGATATTTAATGTATTAATTGACAGATCACATGACGAAAAGAAAAAATTATCATGTATTGTCCCTTTTTTCATCATTTATGTTTCTCATATTCAATGATGGATCTCATGATGTCATGCGTACGTTGTTAGAGATGGTCTATTTTCTCTCCACTAATGTGTCGTGTATTCATGGTTGTTGGATTCCAGAGCATGATAGAGGGAATTTTCATGTAATGTATGTATGTAAAGGGGTTCATGAATAGTTTTTCATGAGGTATCATAAATATCACATATCCCAAGATTCATTAGACCATGCATATTCATTCAGTATAGTTAATGAATCATCACATTTTTCTAACAGAAAAAAGTTTGTCGAACACATTATTTCTATAAAATACTTCCTAGAATTGGATTCATTCATAAAGAGTTGAGTCTAATTATAATGTTAATATATTGAAAATTTCAATATATTTGAATGATGATGAATTCCCATAGGGTGTGACTAAGAGAGATAGTTTTCTATTTATTTTTATGATTTCAATTGAAAAAGAATGAATATCATGATTTTTTTGAGGATCCTAGGATCAAATCTCCTTTCCTGCAAGGAGGAGATGCCTCTAATTTCTAGGTCAAAGTATATATACAATGGTACATTATCCAAAAATAATTTGTGCATTATTTTCAAAGAGTAATTTATGATTTATATGGGTGATATTGGGTGAGGGTGAATAATGGGGATACCTGGTCACCCCGGATGGTTGGAGAGTGGGTGATAAAAGTTATAACTCATAGGTTTGAGTGTCTGAATATTGGATGGGATAGAAAATAAAGGGATTACCCTTAACACCATGTGGTTCCATGGTATTACATAGTGTTTTTATGGATCATTGGGATTGAACATCACTTCATGCATGTACAATATGACATAACTTGGTTGATAAAATCCTATATGAGTCAACAAAACATATATGAAAAGACAATATAAACTCTATTATGAGGGTCATGAGATATTCATTTAGACTCAAACATCCATATAATGACTATGGGTATGAATGAAAGGTATAAAAAAAAGGTTTATAGCCCCTAGGTAAGTTAATATTTTAAATTTGAAACTCAAACCCGATTAAATGAGTTTTAAAATCATGAGTTGTGGTCCTGCAATGGTTCAAGAATGGAGTGTCACATTCATGAATTGGAAGGGGTAAAAAAATTGCGATGTAACATCGAGGATATCAAATCTTCTAAAATATTCTATTATAAAAATGTAAATTATTATCCAAAATTCTCAGTTAATGTGGATTATTCGATACAATCATATCAGTAATTACCCAAAACACAATGAGATTCTAGGTTCTTTCGTAGTGATGTTAGTGCTTAAAAGGATCATAAAGTCTTTTATCTGATTGATGTATTCGGTCAAGGACCATAAGATCATATACGAGAATCATAGGCATATATTCATTATCAGGAAATATGTATTGTATTGTCTGGTATCCATTCCAAGGGCAATGGAATATTTTGGTGATCCGGGGAACTCAAATCATGAAGTTCAATTTTTTGCATAATGTAATATCCTAGAAGGGTATGAACACCCTAAATGTTGTGTTACTATATAGTGATCATATTATCATGGTGGGGATATTTTATAGATAATTAATCTCCCATTTTCTCATGAATCAAAGGGACCAATGTTCACTGCTTGGATTTTATTCGGTCTTCAGAGTATGTTTTAAATCAGGTTTCTTTTTTATATGTGTCATTATTATTGACTAAATATAGATATGAATAACTTAGTTTGCAAAGTCATGAGTTTTTCGTAGGTCTCACTATGTATTTTTTCTACATGAATGACTTTGTGTCTCTTTCTCCTGTAGTTTTAGGTCTTTGAAACTGTAAAAATGTAGCCTATATTTTATGATCGGAAATATTTTACCATACGGTTTATAGTTAAAGATCCTTATGCACATTGGCCTAATATGTGTGATGACACATCATATCCTATTTAGGATGCCTAGGGTCAAGTGTTCCCTATAATCCTTCGGATATGTAGATGATATATTTTAAATCAATGATAGATGTTCTCAAGTCATCAGTATTGATATGGGAAAATCATACTCGGGTATCTCATAACTCATGGATGTGTTGAGTTCTTCTATAGTGATGTTAGGTATCACAAGGATCACAAAAACCTTTTTGTTGAATGAATCATTTGTATAACTATATGACCTCAAGGTTTTTTGAATTATTGTATTCAATTTATTTAAACAATTAAATAATTTTCATTTCCAGACACATTGCACATTACTTTTTATTATATATAAAATCACTATGATTAGATTGCATTATATGGAAAGTGATGTTAATAATGCACCATGTGAATGAATTAGATTATATTGGGGTATATGAAACACAATATTTGTATTTTATTATACACACAAATGAATCCATTTGACCGTTTCACAACACTCAAGTCCATGTATTAGAATACTATAATATACTATAAATATTATTATTGAAATATTTATATAGCTACATCATATCCATTAGAATAGAATTAATTTATAATATTAAATGAATTTTCTATTTTTTATTAACATTTTTATATCAATTGAACCATTCAATAATAAAGTACTATATGAGAATGAATGAAATATTTGAAAATAATTAATTTACATTTCAAGGAATAAAAATTCAATGTTAAAACTATTTTTTATATATAAATTAAAAAAACCAATTTTAATTAATTCATTAAATAAAATTTAAATATTTTTTATTCCAAAAATGTTTTTAATAATCATCCAATATATTTTATACGTATAATGTAATAATAAATCCAATTTAATGAATAATATGATGTATTTTTCCAAAATATAATATTAAAACTTTGTAATGGATAAATTATTTCAAATACCAGGATTGAAAAATTTAAAATATTTTATTTTAAAAATAATTTCTCCTTTTAAAATGGAATATTATTATTTACTTTGGGAGAAATTTTGATTCTTTCTGGGAAGTTCCATTTTTTAATTAATAGTGAAAACACTAAATTTTAATTCTAAAATGATTCTTTTGTATCATTTAATTATATACCAAAATAATATTTTAGTTTGGTTTGAACATTTAATTTGGTCAATTTTACATTATTTTAATCAATAATGGTTTTTAGAATCAACCAAAAATCAAATTGGATATAAAATCAAAGCAACTGTTTGACTATTTTAACAATAAAAACTAACATTGTCATCCAATCTATTAGATTAATTTAGAATTAATTTCTACCACTTATGTGATTTAATTTGGAAAAATATATTTAATATTTGGATTCATCATAATTTATAAATTCTAATAATTGGAACTTATTGTTTGAAAATAAATATTAGTGATAGTAAATAATGTAAATTACAACGATTAAGGTAAATCAAATTGACCAACAAATTACAAAGAATTAATCATAAGGCCCAATATGACCTAGATAGATTTAAAAACTCCATCTTATGATCCTATTTTGACCCTATAATCTAATATATAATATTATTGGAACCATATTACCAGATAAAATTATCAATGTAATTACTTTTTGAATAAATTTCAATAATTCCACTCACCCTCCACTATAAAAAGTCACACACACCTCCCAATTATTCACACTTATAAATCCCATTTTCTCACCAATAAAAATCTCAAATAATATCATAAAATACCAAAAATCATACTATAACCCTTCCATTGGGATGATATCCACCACAAGATTCCCCTCGGTGAAAACTAAGAAGAGTTACCCAAGGATGATGTAACATCCTTCATAAAGATCCTTGTTTTATTTTCATTCTACACCCCCTAAACTCTTATAAATCCCTGATTATATATTAACTTCATTATCCTCAGTATCCTTATATTTTTTTATTCTATGGGTTCTAACTATAATTACACTCACTTCCATCTAATGGATAACGAACTTACCATTCTTGTGTACAAATCACTACCGCCTCACGAAATAATGTTGTCCATTTTTCCATTACCACTTCTAATGGATTGTAATTATGATGTATATTTTGGTATCATATATAAGATATTAATTAATTATTTATTATTATCTAATTATTATATAAAAAATCATTATGCTTTATATTTTTTTATACATGATAACATTGTGGATTAGTGGTCTACTACCTCCTCAAAAAGATGTGTTTCGTTCACATCGTACATGTAATGTATTAATGATGTGTTTAGTAAAAAACATCATATATACAAAAAATTAATCTTTATGGATCATATATATATATATATATATAATTTACTTTCATTATTTAAATATGACAATAAAATAGAAATCGTGTTCATGAATATATAGGTTTTACCATATTCATGAATGGTGTTTTCCATTTCAAACTTCTATCATTTATTGATTTTTATAAATATTTATATACCTGAAAAATATTATAATTATATTATGTATTTAATTTTTCAAAAAATTAAATCACAATATCTTTATTTTAATCCAGAATAATAAGATAAAAAATGTACAAAAAACAATGTAGATATTACCTGTAACATAACATTAACATGGAGTTGTTAATAAATAGGAAATGTAGTTTCATAACCAAATCATATACGATATTAAATATAATAATATGGTTATTTTTTGAATTATAATTAACATATATTTATTATATAGTTTGTTTGAATATGTATGATGAATTCCAATACATAAAGTAAGGGTTTTGTTATTGTTATATTAATATAAATTATATACATGCATTTTTTACCACACATTTATCTCATGTGGTGAATATAATTACCAATGATTATTATAAATAATGTTATGGGTATATAAATATATATTTCATGATATTTCTTTCATGGGTTTTATGTTCAAAATGTTACTAAATTGGTAATGTATTTCTGCTCATTTTTTCTTTCCTTGAGACTCATTCCATGATATACAACTATATTGATAAATTATGTTTATATAATACCATCCAGATGATATATCATGAATCCCATACTCTTACTGATATTTAATGACTCATATAATGAAAGACATTCCATTTTTTTGGATACAGAGTTAACAACGTGGTAAAAGATTTTTTCTATAGTCACATATCTTAACGAGATTATTTATTAATATGCTTACAATGTTGAAATAGTATAATCCATCTCTATGTAACTCTCAGGAATTTTATTACCCTACAAATATTCATGTTATATGAATGAACATGTACCATTTTCACTCTCTTTATTACATAATATAATTATGATTTTTTTCTAGAAAATTAGACATAATATCTCCTTTATCTCGGAAATCAATGTTCTTTAATAACTGTATTTCCTCATAATGTTTTAATTTTTTTAGAGATATGATATTAATATTAGAGAATATTTTACCCATCAATTACTATTTTAAAAATGGTGTTAAATTAATTTTTCTTCTCATTTTCGGATCAAGTGACCTTTATGATATTTTAAGGTGAAAAATGAATGTTCTGCATGTATAGACATAACCACCATCATAACCATCATTTACTTCATGCTTCAATTAAAAGATAATTTTTTTATTTTTATTGGAATATTTTTATAATATTATGGAATTATTTTATATTAAATTGGTTTCCAAAGAAAATGTGTTTTTTTAAAAATGTTTAAAGCATGTTTTTAATGATATGCAAACGTTTATATGTTTTCAAAAGGTTCTTTTACAAGAAAATTATATCAATTATCTCAATGTTTATTTTATATGTTTTGAAATTATATTCCAGTAAAAATGTATTCAACATTTTTTCAATATTATTTTATATTTTTTCCTGGAATAATGTCTTCATAATGTTTTCATGGTAATTTAATAAGTTTGTAGGGACAATGGTTTTTAAAAAAAATTCGAGATTCTTTATAAATTTCCAGGATTGCTTTCAAGTAAAATTTGGTCCAATGTGTTATATGTTTACAAAAATCTTTTTTAAATTTTTAAAACATATTTTCATCATGAAATGTTTTATATAGATATATACAAATAAATTTCTATATAATATAACATTTTTGGTGTAAATCATGCCTTTCTGGGGAAACAATCCAAAGGTTCCAGTCAGGAAAGTTCTATTAATGGTTATAGATTTTATTGAACAATGGTAATGTACCCCATTTTGCATTCATGGTTTATATTTTTCTGAAACCCTCTTCTTTTAATGTGTTATTCATTAATGAATTTATTATTATGCCATTATATTTTCCACTGGATATAATATTAATACATGATTATGATACTCATTTCACTTCAATAGTTATTATTTGATTTATTGTGATCTTGTGGCTCATGTATGTATGATTTAATTATGATAAAATTGGTACCTATTTGTTTCCAATGCATTGTGTCATTATTTATATCTCTTAATATATACATGGATGGAATCAGGAGTGAACTCAGTTTAATAATTGACTTTGTGAGCTAGGATATTATTTGGAGTGAACATTGACTAATCATAAGGTCATGGAAGTGAACCATGAAATCCAGGAAGGTGTGGAAATAGAAAATACAACTAATGTGGGAATATTAGTGATGTATTGAATACTTTAAAGATAATTGTATATTCATATGTTTCTTCTAAACTTTATCTATCATATTATAATGTTTTAGTTTCATGGATTGTGTTCTTTATTCCTGTATGATTCATGTCTTATGAACATCAAATTTTTATTCCATTAATCATTAATATGATCTTTGATTTTCAATGTACGATCTTAAAATGTTATTATAATCTTATTAGACCCTTATACTCATCTTATACTTATATATCAATTTTATATCCTTGTGGTGAATATCAGTTCACCACTTTCTAATGATTACATTCCCTAGGTTATGAAGAATGGTTTTAAGTAGAGGTACTTAAGAAAAAGGTATTTCTGGGAACCATTGAGGACTATTCACCATGTTATAAATTTTGTTCCATGTTTCCAAAGAAACTAAACTATTACTATACCCACGCAAGAATTATTGTAATGTGTTTAGTATTCATCTAAAATGATGTAATATCCATATATTATAATCCTATGTTTCTATAGTTTTTTTCAAATGAAATGACTTTTCATCCTTTAGAAACTACGATGATAAAACATTGGTGATGTCTCTAGTGATATTTATATGGATATGTCACATTATATCTTTAAGGATGATTATAATTATTAGTTAATGTTTAGGAAAGTATCATGTAATTTTCCTAAAGGATAGATTTACAATTTTCCTAGAAATAAATCAATGTCTTGTTACTAAAAATTGATGTGGATATGCCACATATTTTCATTGGGGTAACATAACCTAACACACTATATTGATCTATACTCTATCTAGAACTACTACAAGATAGTGGATATTATTTCACACCCAGTTTGAAACACCAAGGGGAAATGCATAAGGAATTTGCAAACTCATTAAAAAATATCATTATGGATTTAAATTAAATATTACTATGAATAACATAGGATAAATATATCGTTACATATATTAGAAAACCATGTGTAATGATTTAGACATATTATAAGTGATTTTTCTTGATTATGTGGTCCTCTACTATAAGAAAATTTTTTACACTATGATTTATAGTTTTATTCAATGGATGGAGGAAGAAGGAACTAGTTTATCATTTAATGTGATGGAAAATTATCTAATGAGTTGTATAAATGGAAGATCACTTGTGGGATATATGTTTGATCATTCCTAATTTGTTATCATGGAAAATGTTTAACAACATATATATTTATAAAATATTAGACTTGTAAAGGAAGATAGTGAATGAGTTATATAAAATATTGTATAATGGAGACCATCATTAAAAGAAAATTTAGTTTCTTTCATGTTAGTAATGTGGTAATAATCCCCAAAGTGAATGTATTATATAAACAAGATGATGTTTTTATATTTTAAATTGAGGAAAAAATGAAGTAACTGGAAATGAAATATGAATAGTTTAGTTAACTCAATCTATTAGAATACTAGACTCCCTAATACATATACAAAGGTAAAATGATTTGTGTATATAATTAATGGTTATTATTAAAATATATTTCCCAAATGGAAATCCCATAAAGAGAATAAAAATGATTGTATGAGTACCGGATATATTTTTGATGATGATGATACTACTTGTGAAATGTGATTTGAAAGAATTATTTAGTAATAAGATTATGTAAAATTGTTATTTCATTATAATGAAGTGGAATAATATAAGTTTTTATATATTTGGATTTAATAATTTATTTATATGAATAGTGAAATATATAAGGAAATCCTAGTTTATGGTTTTTATCATTAAGTATTTAAAAGAGTATATTGAATGGATCTTATGGACTAGAATAATAATTTAATTCAAATGTGTTGTTAATGGAATGTAAATTAGTAATGGAGGGATAGACCTTAATTGGTTCCCTATATTAAGATAATGTTGTTTGCATAAATAAATGATGTATATGTATATATAAATTGGATAGAAAGGATTATTTTCTTCGATTTATGGACACGTTGACCCATATTTTATGCTATCATTTTTTATGAAAAAATCAATTTTGTATTTAAAAACATATATCCAATAATCTATGGAATAATGAATCATTCTATTTTATCAAAAACAATTTTTGTTGATTTACATTATTACATTGTTTCAATAGAATACATGGTAAATTTATTACCTTGTTGGGTTTGTAACAGACAATGGATACTTTATGATATATGGTGGATAATTGCTATGATATTTTTTGGAAATGTAGTGAACTTATTTATAATGTATTTGGATTTCTTCTTTCATATGGGTTATATGGTTTAAAATTCATATAATTGGATATATAAATTTATTATGCCTCCATAAAAGGACTTGTGCCTATTTATTAACTTTTGAAAACCTTTTTTTGGGATTAACATTGATATAATGATTTATCATTATATATATCGATCTCTTGATCTACTAATTCTTCAAGAATGATATATTCACAATCATTTTGTTCAATAAGTGATGAAGTCGAGGTTTATCCACGAATAACAAATTGTAAGGTTATTTTTAAATCATGTAAGTATATATTTTAATGATAATTATATAAATTTATGAAAAAATGATATTTAAACCAACAATGTAATCTTAGTCACCTTGTTTCTGAGGTATGAAATGTCTACTAAGATCATCATAGATTTACAACATTTTAAATTTTTTCTCTCAAAAACATGTTCTATATCAATATGTACCAGATCAATGTAGTTATATTTCTCATCCATGTACATGTTTTCACTTCCATAATATGTTACCCAATGTTGAAACCTAATTATAAATTACATTGTCAATATTTTTTATTTTCAACATTCATTTTTTCATTTAATATTTATTATGTATTTTTATGATGTAGGTTTATATAAAAGTATATTTCATGTATCAATCATGAGATAACATATATGATTTTAGAGGGAGGAATTATTTTTATGTGGGTATATTGTAATACCGTGGGATTTTTTGAATTAGTTTTGGTCATTTTTTTAATCCTTTATATTTTTATTTCACAACACACATAATATAGATTTTAATTATATATAAAATCACTATGTTTGGATTTCATTATAAGCAACACAATGTTAATAATAAGAAACACAGCAAACTTATAATATATTTTGGTTCAAGCAACAATGTGTTTAGATTTTATTAGAAAAAATATTTTGTCCCTTAGATGTTTTTAATGACATGCATGGCTGAGTTTTACCGAACAACAATATTCTGTTAACATTATTAAAAAAATATTATTATATATACCACATAGCCTTTGGAATAGAAGTCCAGAATAATATTAAATATGTTTTAAAAAGTGTTCAATTTAGTTATTTATAATAAATACTTTGGTAATAAATTATTAGAATGGAATGAAATAAATGTTACAAAATAAAAAAAATACCTTTCTAGGAAAACTAGTATTCATTTTACAATAAAAATTTAATCTCAAAAAATTAAGAAATGAACTAAAGATTAATTCATAAAATTAAATTTATATATTTTTTATTAAATAAAAAAAAATATTATCATTAAATATATTAGATTAGTATAATATAAGAAGAAATAAAATTATATAAAAAAATATATGTATTTATCGTAAAGGTAATTTTATCTTCATTTAATATATAACCCATTTTAATATATTTTTTGAAACATAATTTTTTTTAAAAACATAATTTTTGAAATCGTAATATAAATATTTAATTTTTGGGAATTTTTGGTATTTTTCTCGGAAGTTTCATTTTTTAATACTAATTATAAACTAAATTTTAATTCGAAATGCCTTTTTCTGTATGTTATTTATATTGGTGAATTATTTTATTGTTTGGTTTTAATGTATAATTATAAATATCTTATGTATATTAATCCAATTATGTTAATTTTAATAATTGTAAAATTGAAACTGGAAAAAATAACATAGAATTTTTTTTAACCCATTTACTTCTAAACCCCTATTGGTCGCCTTGTTAGTGGGATTAATTTTAAATTAATTTCTTCCACTAATTTGATTGGAATTTTTAGAAATTTATTCCATAGATGCATTAAAAATAATTTATAATTTTCAATAATTTAAGCTTCATTCTGGAAAAAAATGATTACTAAAAGTGATTAAAATTATTTATAACAATTATGAGAAAAATTATGTCAATAAATGCCTACATCTTAATCATGAATCCCAAAATGAAATAAAAACATATCAAGAATGTACTATATGTTCATATTTCAAACCTATAACCTATTAATTTAATTTGGACTAATATTTGAGGCACCTGACATATTAGAAATGTCAGTAGGATTCCCTTCTAAATAACTTACAAGAATAACGCTTTTAATTCACTATAAAAACACATTATCCCCTCCCACATAATCACCCATCTCATTACCATTTTATAAAAAAAAAATTCTCAAATAATATCCAAAAATCCCTACCTTCCTCTTATAATCATACATTAGGTCATCAACCCAACATAAAAATCCCTTTGGAGAAGACTAATAAGAGTTAACCAAATAATATGTAACATCCTTCCTCACACTCCGTTTTTTCATTCTACATGTCCTAAAATCATCCAGTTAGTTTCTTATATAACATCTACAGTATATAAAATAGTAAAAAAATTATCTATTATATGGGTTTTTAATACAGTTACAAAAATTTAAAAGACAACCCATTTGTATTATTTTTTTTGTATAAATCAGTGTTTTGTGCAACACAATATTCTTGAAGAATCCTTTTTTGATGTCAAGTACACTATCCATGATAACATCAAATCTAATGTAAAATTAATATCCTATTCATACATATTAGTATATATAAAGATGTATTATTCTATAAACACATGGGATGTTACATAGGGATCCTATGATTCAGGTTTTAGAGGACATTATCCCTGATTGTTTTATTGACTTTGGCAGTTCATAGAAGAATCCTACATATCGAGTGGTGGTTTTTGAAAATAATATTTTAAACTAAAATCCAAATGACTTCGTATGATACCATATAAGTTAAAACATTGCATTCAACTTTTATTCTTGTTAGAGGAAGGGTAGTTAGTAGTATATGGATGATGTCTCGTTCATGATACTTCAGAGAAGATTCACCTTATCAGGAAGTGCATGAAAAAAGGTTAGTTAAAGATAGAGTATTTTGAAAACCATTTTTGATGAAATATAAATATTTTGATTAGTTATCAATATTTATTTATTTTTACCTAGGTTGTGGCGTTGACATATTTGGAGATATTTTTAGCTTTCACCTAGATTTTTTGGTCCCTTTCCGGTACTATAGGGAATAATAGTTGTAGATTACCAGATAATACTTCCTCAGAGATATTGGTCTTTACACTAATAACTTTATAAGAGTTATCTCCCATAGTATAATCAAGACCCAACACAATTTTTATAGTCCAAGGAGGTTGAATTATTTGTGGGTTTTTATTTTATTGAGTACCTGGTGAATATTGTTGATCATAGTTTCAAGGATATCTCAATAAGGTAAAATAATATAGTATGGATGGAATTGAATCTCAAACAAGTACGAGAATATAAATAATATTAAGAGGCCAATCTACGTGTATTGTCACATTCGATTTTCTCAGATGATCCCTTACTACCCTCAGGAGACCAACTCAGGTATAAGACCCAAGCCTTAAACATTTCCTAATGTTGAGTTATGTTATGAATTCACATTGAGGATCTTTTCTAGTGTAGGATTTTATATAATTATTCCATAACTATTAAAAAAATCAATGTTATACAATATGGTTACAACTAAAATAGTATCCATTTCTTCCACAATATAAATATTTTTAAAAATAAACATTATTTCTTTTCAGGATAAAATTCTCCATGAATTGTTTCTTCTCTTAACCATTTTTATACCCAATGAAAATTATTTCAAAAACATTGTATTATCATAAAATGATCAGTAAGGAATAAAAAATAATTATTACAACTATTAGAGTATGTGAATACATTAATCCCATGAAAAAATTTCACAAAATAATTCTTTTAAAAATAAAACAAATTTTTTTTATCATTCCTAATGATGTAATAATATTCCTAAAAAAGCTCTATGAAATAATAAATCAATATAGTAACTTCTGATATCCATTTCATACTTATAATGTAGCTTTCAGAACTAAATAGTGAGTAAACATTATTGTAATGTCTGGAAAACCCCACACAATAAATTACCTCAATCTTATAGGAGAAACCTTATAATTTAACTCTATATCATTACCCAATGAATTGAAGAGATATCAGAGGATCACCTACCCTCTCTTTATCATGGAAATACCTTTATACATAACAAATTCCCAAAAACCATAACATAATCATAATACATAAAATATTTATCAAGGAAAAATAACATTTCTACATTGATATCCCAAGAGATCATTTCAATATATTTACAAAATAAATACTTTATCAAAACCATTTTTAATTCAAAAATAAATGAAAATGGTATATGCTATTTATATTATTTTGAAAACATTATGTCTTGTATAAGAATCCAAATAACCAATAATGGTTATAGTGACGGAAAATGTTGTTTCCCCAGCATGCATTAAAAAGAATTCCTTTTATAATTTAGTAAAATACTTCATAGAAAAAAGATTCATTTTGAACCCCATTGAATGAAATTAAATGAAAAAGGGGATTATCATACACTACATAAAATATTGTTTTGTATAATTTCGTATTATGCATCAATGAAAGGAGATTGAGATGAAGTTCCTTACAATGATCATATCATCAAATTAGGGGAAAATTAATGATATAATAATGTGTGTAAAATATTAACACACAAAATATAAGTGGATATTCAATGTAAAACCATTATATTTCATTAATACATATTCATTGAAAAACAAAACTAATGACATGGATATTAAACTCAATTAATGGAAATTGAGTTCTGATTTCCCTTACCTTGAGTCCAAATCGTCACATACAATTGTTATATTCATGAATAATAATAATAGTTTAATTTATACTTTTGTGAGAACATTTTTCATGTTTATTATTATTTTGTATCAATTTTCACCATTTTATAAATATTAAATAATTATTTAATTTCATATTATATGTTTTGTTGATATTCAATACTTTGGTCACAAATGAAAATGGTTTTTGGGTCACTTGTCTATGTTGTAATAATTCCTTCATCTCTAGAATTGTTTTCATGATATTATCATAAACATTATTTATTAATACTACTCTTAAATAAAACCATTAGTTATGGTTACAAAAAATTAATTACTTTATATTAATGGGGACATTAGGCAGTACACAAAAAAGAGTAATGTATTCATTTTTCCTTATTCATTATGGAAATAAGAATTTTTTATTTTTTATTCTACAAATTATCATATAATTATTGAAATCATAAATATCATGTAAATTTAATTATATATATCATAAAATTAATGTGATGAATAAAAATAATTCACATCGCTTTGTAGAGGAGATTGTTCGCAAGTACAAATGAACAACATTAATCTTTTTATATACAAGGATGGTAAGAACATAATTTATATATTATTATTTTTAAATGATAAAAATGAAATTAATTATACATATGAATATTAATTCAATAATTATAACCAATCTTGATAGACGGTAAATTAAAACAAACTTAATCAGTTCATGGTGGAGAGAATTCACACTTACGCACGAACGATAAATTCATTCCCATTTGATTATACTGAAGAATTATTTTGGGGATAAAATCTATGTATATTTAAGATAATGGAGTTATTATTTCATGTTATAAAGAGATTTATTTGAGGAAGAGAAATAATAAATATTATAGAAACACTCAAAAAATGATACCTTTTCTTTGGTTGATCAAATTTGATGAACTCCTTATTGTCTCTAAGGACCGTGTTCAGACTAAAATAAGAACTCATGAATTTTGGGAGGGATTTGAAATGTTTTGGGATGATATTGGGCAACAAAAAAGCCATTTGAATTATGAGTTTTAGAGAATAATACGTTCCCATTTATATGATAGTGGTGGGGCACCTTAGAGAAGACATGAAAAAATAATTTATTATAAATTTATCTTCGGTTTATAATGGCCCCAAATTAATTTATTTGAAATATAATATTATTTTGGGTATTATTCTCATTATCCAATTAAAAATTGACATGTTTTGTATATTTTTTTTAATCTCATGGTTTTGTTTAACCCTTATTTTATGTTTTAATCAAACCATGAGAACTTGTTATTTATACTTCAAGTGTTGTTGTAATTATCATGACTTGTAAAAACAATAAAAAAAGTGTAGTTTATCACATATTATGAATTATCCTAACCATTAGGTAAAATATTATATTTTTAGTAATTTTATATGAATTATTCAACTATTATATATTTTATGTTAGGAATTATGTTAATTTAGACACTATTCTTAAAAGATATTTTATAAATTTCACAAAAACATGATTCATATGCAAAAAAATACATTAACTTAATCATAAAATAACCTATTCATCCATAAAATTAGTCTATGTAATAAAATATTTAATATAATATTTATGTTAATATCCGTAATATAAATTATTAGATTCATTAATTAAAAAGGAAATTACTACATCGTCATTGTGTCCTTATTAAATATAAATATATAATGACTAAAAATAATAAATAAAATATCATGACATAGAGAATATTTTTATATTTCAAATGAATATTTATATTCTAAGATATCAATTATATAAAGTATTATTAAAAATGTTTTTTAAGAAGATAAATGTTTATAACACAATTTCTATTACTTTAATTTAAAAGTTATAAGTGTCAAAATCACACACAGTTGTCTTCTAAAGGCCAATTTTTTGTCCCACATTGTTTCAATGTTGGCCATGTTTCCTCCAATATGAATAGGACACGTGTTTGGGTAGTTTTATAATATTATAATATTATTTTTACCTTTATTTACATTATTTACCCTTTAACTTTGGTAAAGAAAAATATTTACTAAATATACTATTCATAATGTAAAAAATAAAAGGGACAAATTTATATATTTGGATCCTTATGATTCAAAATATGGAATCAATTATTACAAATTAAAAACACATAACATTCAGTAATTAATTTAAAATTAATCCCCATTGTCAAAATTTTAAAATGAGTTTTTTTAAAAGTAAAAACTATCAAAAGACTGAAGTGGGTTTATTACAAATTTTAATGTGAAATTACATCAAATGTACATAATTGCATAATTTGATAAAAAAATTTCAATTAAACATTAAAAATAATTAAATGGATAAACTAACTATATAAATAAATTGGGCAGAAAGGAAATATTGAATTAAAATGCAGTATTTTCCACTACTCATTAAAAAATGCATTTTATCAGAAAAACACAAAAAATTTAACCAAAGAAAAATTTTATGTTTTATTACAAATAAGATGTTTTTTTTCTCAAATAAAACATATAAAATTTTCAAAAACAATATTTAAACAAGGTTCTCTATAAAAAGAAAATAAAAATGCCTTTTTTGAAATTTTTTTTTTCTTAAAATTCATTTTGTTCATATATATTTTATATAAAAAATATATTATGAATTTTGAAAAAAATTTATGTTTATATATTATCAATATAATCCACGATCATTTAATCTTAATTATTCTCATTTAATTTTGTTTTTCATAAAATGACATCCTCTATGTTCAATCAGTTTTAATTTATATATTTAATTAATTTGATGACCAATGATTCATTATATAAACATGTGTGAACCATATTTTAATAATAATGTTACTATTTTTAATTAATTCCATTCTAATGGATATGTTATAATAGTAACATGTATGCTATTGAAAAAAATGTTTCTTTCTAAATAACTTGAGGTGTTAGACCATCCCCCATTAAAAAAGTTCACCCTCAAAATTTGAATTTGGGGTAAGTAACTTGTGTTTGTAGTTTGAAAATACTTTTTCGGAAATCCAAAATCAAAAAAACGGATTATAAAAATTACACTTCAAAATATAGAATGTGAAGCACAATGGTCACCTGAAATAACACATAGTAAGATTCCATGTTGGAAAATGTAAATACTGAAGAAAAATGTACCATCATGTTCTGATGGAGAGTAACAGGAAACATGATCAGGATAAAGTTAACAATCAACAAACCACAAACTGGTGATGGGTGAAGTGATATTTGATTTCACATATAGAAATGTAAAAATAAAATGTTTTTATTTTAAAATATTTTTCATAAAGATATGGAATTATTTTAATACATTGAATAAATACATATGGAATCATACATATATGTCAAGTATAGTTTCAGCCATTAATCTAATTCCACCACAAACTCTAATTTTTTCCCAAATTGATGATAATTTAAGATGACATGGTCACCCCAGAAGAAGTAGAATCATTTTTTAGAGAATCACTTTATCCACATAAGGTAGACCATATATTTCCCATGTCGTTAGACAATAACCAAAACAAAAATGGTAAGTAAATGATCTGGAAGTCCACCAAAATGAATAATCCAATATAAGTTACATAGTATTTTTAATCTCCATAATTAAACAGTAATTCCCAAATCCTACATAGACCATTAAACAATTAAATATCCATAAAATTTCTCAATATAATCCAAACTATGATTGAAATCCAATATTCAGATGGATTTGACCAAATATATTTTGTTGATAAATAATTACATTTATCTTCAAATAACATTGACTACTATTAATGTCTCTTTTTTAAATGTAATTAACCAAATAAAATATTCTCCATGACAGTTTAATCATTTATATAAATAACAAAAATCTCCATATGTCCTCAATAAAAACATATATTCTACCAAAATAGAATCCGACCATTAATCCTTAAATTAAATACCATAGTATTATATTTTCCTTTGGCATATATTGTTCCAAAAATAGATAATTTATTCTAAAATAAAATTTAACACTTATTCACAAAATCATCTTCCCATACTAAGGATATCCACATGATAAAAAAATTATTCCCAAAATAAACATATTCGTATTCCATAATTTTTTTGGATTATAATAAATAAATTATACTAACTAGGGACTTCATGTAGGCTAGTGGTAGGAAATAAATCACAATCGCACTGTTGTAGTTAGATCGACTCCATAGCCTTTTATGAAACTATGGGTTGTAAAATGGTATTTGTGTTGTCCTTTTTCAAAAACTATATAATTTTATAGAATTCCAAAAAATTAGATAAAATCCTCCACAGTAACCATAACATATTCTCACCTAAAATTTTATCTTCTGCCTTTCAATTTTCATCCCTTAAAGTAATAACCCATAATTACCTCAAAAATATATGTTTCTAAAAAATATCATTTATCACTTTAAAATTATGGAACACAAAGGCAACAAATGGATTTATAAGACATTAATAATATGATCAACCTAAAAATTATAATCTCATATGATATAATAATCTCATAAAAAGAAAAATTAATCACTAAGGTTATCTAATCAAACATTTAAAACCAACTGTAAGGAACCAGCCTTAAATAGTATATAATATTGAGTTATGCCATGAATTAACTTTCATGATCTTTTCATATTTAGATTTATTATGAATTGTGCCATCACTGTTACATAAAAACTCAAATTTATACAAAATGGATATAACTAAAACATCATCCTTTTCTTCCACCATATAAAACATTATTAAGATAAAGAACATTTATTTTCATAAAAAAATTCTTCTATACTTCTTCCTTTCTCATACCCATCCTTATATCCAAGGGAAATTTTGTCAAAAAAATGCTTTTAGAATAAGAAGATCAGTAATTGATATAAAATAAAGAATAATACCATTATTCAATGAATATTTTGAAACCATGAAACATTTTAAAAAAATATTACATTTCACCCATAAAACATAAAATTATGACCATACATAATTAAATAACATGATTCAAGGAAATATTATTCGAAATCAGAAATCCTAATGGTAGGATGTGGCATTCTTATCATATTTACATTGTTGCATTGAAATATACATTATGAGTAAATTTAATGGTTACATTTATAATACCCATCATAGTATATACCATAAATATATTTCGAGATACCTTATATTTTAACTCTGTCTCAATACCAAATGAATTGGAGAGATATTATGGGATCAATATCCATTGTTTTATCCCTAAACCACTAGTATTCACAAAATTTTCCCAAGAAACATAACATTATCATAACACATAACACAAGAATAACAAAAAATATATACCATTTATACATTGAAATAATAAGAGATTATTACAATATATCAACATAATACATCCTTTATCATAAAAAAATTCAATACCAAATTATAGGGAAAGTGTATGTGGTATTTTAATAATTCAAAACATTACACATTGTAGGGGAAATTGGATATAAAATAATGGTTCTGGTGGCAGAAAAAGGAATTAACACCGTGTATGTTAAAAAAATTCCTTCTGACATTTAGTAAAAAGAATTGTATAAAAATATTCCTTTTGAAAACCATTTAATGAAATCAAAAGTGATGGGGTTTTATTGTACACCATATAAGATAGAGTGGCGTATAATATAAAATTATGCCTCAAATAAAAGATTTTGAGAAAAAGTCCATAATAAAGAATATAAAATTAGATTGAGGATAAATTAATAAAATAATAAAATGTGAGAAATATAAATACACCCAATATAAGTGGATATTTAGTGTAAAAAAATCACATGTCATTCAAACATATTCCTAAAAAAACAAAACCAATGACATGGATATTAAAATCAATGAATGGAAATTGAGTTTTGAATACCCTTACCTTCAGTCCAACTCATCTTGAAAAATTTTTATGTTCCTAAATATTATATTTAGGTTAATTTAATTTTTTTGAGAACCTTTTAGAATATATTCTTCTATTTATATCAAATATTCCCATGTTATAAAAACTAAATATATATTTACGGTCATACTAGACGTTTTGTAGATATTCAGTACTTGAGTCGATAATGAACATGGTTTTGGTGTCACTAGTCCATATGGTCATAAGTCCATCATCTCCAAAATATTATTCATGAAATAATAAATACATTTATATTTTAATCCAACTTTCTAAATAAATCCATTAATTATTATTATGAAAAATTAACAAATTTATATTGATGGAGACGGTAGGTCGTACATACGTATGAGTAATTATTTATTTATTTATTATTTATTATGGAAATATGGTAAATTATATATTATATTTCCAAAATGGTAATAATATTATTTACATCATTATTTTCTTATATATATATATATATATATTATTCTAGTGATGTGGTGAATAAAAACAAATCACATCGCTTCGTGGAGGAGATAGTTTACACTTATGTAGTAATGAAATTATTGTTTTAATGTTCATAGAATGTAAGAACATAACTAAAATATCATTCTATTATAGAAATAAATATTTAATTAATATTACATATAAATATCAATTCCGTCATTATAATCAATTTTGATAGACTGTCATTTAAAACGAACAACTCAGGTTGTGGAGGTGATAATTTACATGAAAGCATTAATAATTAATTTCATTCCCATTTGATGGAAGTATAGATGGATATAAGAGATAAATTATTTTTATATTGGGGATAACCGAGTTATTATTTCAACTTATAAGGATTATAAATTATGTAAGTGGATGAATAAATAAAAAATGAACACATAAAAAATAATACCACCCCTTCGGATAATAACCTTTTTTTAGAACACCTTATCATCTCCATGGAGGGAGTTCTACCTAAAAAATTCCCCAATAATGTTATGAGGAATTATAGGATGGGATTTGGTCCATGATTGGTTGATCCAAATGGATTTGGAACTATGATTTTTAGAGATGAAGAAGTTACTTTTTTTAGGAGATGTGAGATGCACTTTAGGAAAGTCATGAAATATTAATTTATTATAAATTTATTTTCAGATTCTAATGGTCCGAAACTATTTTATTTATAATATAATATGATTTTCAGACATTTACGGATGATAAAATTAATCATTTAAATATTTGGAAATTTTTTTAATCATTATAATTTTGGATTTACAACAACTTTGCCTTTTTTAATCTTATCATGAAAACATTTTATTTAACATTTCTGTGTTAATGTAATTTCCATAACATGTCAAATAGAGAAAAAAAGTGCCATTTATGGCATATTTTGACTTATCCTAAAATTTTGGTCAAATAATATAATTTAGGTATTTTATATCATTTAATATATATTTTATATTTTATGTTTCGAATTATGTAAATTTTGACACAGTTCATGCTTGATATTTTCTAAAATTTATAACTACTTGATTACAAAAAAAAATATTAACTCAACACTAAAATGTCATAGTCATAGATAAAATTATTTTATAAAATAAAATATTTCAAAATAAATGTTTTTTAATATCTATAATATCATTTATTTTATTCATTGATTAGTTAGGAAATAACTGCTTCATGATTGTGTCATTGTTGAATTTAATTATCTAGTGTATAAAAATTATAAATAAAATGTCATGATGTAGAGAATATCTTTCTCTATTTAATTACTATTTATAGTTAGATATATCACTAATATAAACCAGTATTTAAATTATGTTAGTTAGAAGACATATGTTTATAATATATTTTCATTTACTTTAATTTAAGAGATATGTGTCATACACACACCCAAGTGGCTTCTAAAGGAATAATTTTCATCCCAAGGGTTTTCTTGGTAGGAATGTTTTCATCCAATAAGATTAGTACACATGTTAGGGTAGTTTTATAATAATGTAATATTATTTTTACCCTTATTTACCGGATTTACCCTTTAGTTGTGGTTAATAAAAGTAATTAATAAATATGATATTCATAATTTAAAAAAATAAAAAGATAAATTTATATAATTTCAACAATCTGATTCCAAATATGTTATCCATTTTTTCAATTTAAAAACACTTATGTTTTAGTAATTTTTTTTAAAATTAGTACCCAATGTCAAAATGATAAAATGAGTTTTTTAAAAGTAAAAACCCTAAAAATACTAATGTGTGTTTATATATAATTTCAATGTGAAATTATATCCATTTACATTAATTGTATTAAGTGATAAAAACATAATGCAATTACACTTTAAAAACAATTTATTGGGTTACCTAAGTATAAAAATAAATTGGATTAAAAAGAAGTTTTGAATTAAAATTCAGTATTTTTCACTATTCATTAAACAATTAATTTTAATCGAAAAACACAAAATTTAACAAATATAAATTTTTTATTTCCTGATTCAAAATAATAAGATTATTTTATCAAATGGAACATATAAAATTGTAAAAAATGATATTTTAAAGTGTTCCCCATTAAAAGGCGATAACAATAACTTTTTGGAAAAATATTTTTTTTAATTAAAATTGATTTTGTTCTTATATCTTTCCAAGAAGACATTTAATATAAATTTTATACATAACATTAACATTATATTTAATTAAAATAATAAATTATTTTATAAATAGAATTATTCTTAAACAAATAGTTTTTCATAAAAACCCATCATTTATATTCGATTATTTTTTAATTTCATTTCTCATAAATTTTTAACTAATCAATCATCATATAAACATACCCAAACCATATTTTCATAATTTAGACAATACATTCAATTACAACTGTTCCAGTGGCTAGGTAATAATGAAAAAATTTATGTAATTATATTTACTTTTTCATTTATGCTTGATGTATTGTATCATATAGGCTATTGAACATAGTGTTTCATTCTTGAAAACATTGTATGTTACATCAATGATGGGTTTATTTTAGGACTAGCGTTTTTAATAATATAAGTTTTTATGATGTCATGGATAAAATGTTTTTTTTCATAAATTATTTATTTTTCCCATGGGATTTTACCCTACATTTAGAGGAAGGTCACATCAGAATTTGGTTCTAGTTTGGAGATTGGTGATCTGAGATTTGAAGGGAAGAGGCCAGACACATGGTTTTCAAAATCATGCCCCTAAGCTTGCATCTTTTGGACAGACAAAAATGGTGTTTCATTGTGTAGTAGAGGGATTCTGGGTTAAACTAAATCATGTTACATTGGCCACATGGATGTGAAATTGGGTTAAATAATAAATGTAGGCCTATCGTAGGGGCCACATAGGGTTAGACAAACTGTGCCCCTATCTGGTATATGTTGTTTTCTCTAGCTATAGCTATGAAATGATTGGTGAATGGTTTTATTATCCATGTCACTATGTCCTAAAACCCATTAATGAAAGATAAATTTCCCTTTTCCCTTCATATGTCCATAACCCCCCTCCTCTTACCAGTTCTCTAGATAATGCATAGCTCCATCCCTCTCATTTGAGCTCTCTGAAGCCTTCACCTTGGACACTGGATTTCTTCCCCATTAAAACATCGATTGAACTCCCACCGATTGAGATGGGCAGCTAACTGTAATATATTTTGTCCTTTTTTGTGGGTTCCTAGCTTTTCTCCAATATTCACTTTTATTTTTCAATGGGCTCATCAACACTATTTTATTGGAATTTTTCTATTTTTAGACATTTAGAGCAATCTTCTCCAAAATAGAAGGCAATATCGAATAAGGAGCCATACATGGTCATATAGTAGGTGTTCTATTAATTTTACCTAATCATTTAGTTTTTTATAGAATATTCCTTTTTATTCATAGTATACAATTTTATGTGTTTCATTAAATATATTTTATTCCCCTTCTGTTAATTAAATAACGGTATGATATTCCATTGTTATATTGTTGAATGGCTAGAGAATGTATACCTCATTATTTTCCACCACTTTTTTGCTATATTAAATTGAATATTTTCTATAATTTTTTTATTAAACTAACTACCACCTATGAGGTATAGTTTGACATTAATTTTGTGATTTATTCTTTCTATAATTAAATTTATTATCTTATTTAAATTAAATCAAGTTGATGTCCATGTCACATGTTACAATATGATAAAGGAATGTTCTAATTCTATGATTCCATCATCATGTGGAAATATATTAATGTTAATGAATTATATATTAAAATTTCATATGATTATTATGATTATATCATAGAAATTAGTAATTTTAAAATTTAAAGGGACTTATTAAGTATATAAATTCACTCTTCCATATGTTGGGTGTTGGGAATGACATCTCAAACAATTTACCTGGATGATTGGCATGACGTTCCTTGTTTCTAGGAATCAGGTGTTTGTAATGATGACTAACATGACTATCTAGGGTGTTGGGAATATGTCTCAACACACTATCCAATGTGACTAGCATGAAATCATCCATTTCCATAGGATTCATGTCTAGTACATTTGATGGATCATATAGCATATTAGAATATGCATGGATTCAGGAGTTACACCTGGGGTATACCAAGATCCTCATATCCATTTATATGAAAATATATCTCCCCACCTATATGTTTTATATTAATAAATTCATATTCTATATAGATACCTGTTAATAAATATATCTGTTACCCAATATCATACATATTTCGACCAATGCCAATGCAGTTTGAGTATACATGGTGTCATATATGAAGTTGAGTTGGTTGGTATTTATTTTTCAGTATAATTTATTATCTTTTGTACATGAACAATGTAATTCTTTATAGAAAAGATGCATATTGTAGACACCATTTACGGTTTCCTATGGATTCTATCTGAAACCCAATGTATACTTATGTTGGCACCCACACATATATTATGGTTAAAGTTATTGATAAAACAATTCACCATGTCATTGATGCTTGATCTATTTTGAGTATAACATTTAGCATCATGTTTGTTAAATGGGTGTATTCTCATGATTATAGTAGATCTATATTTTATAATTTTATAGATTTTTATCATTTTATATAATATTGTACACTGAATCTCATGTATTCCCCATTTTGTACATCAGTATTCCAAGACAACATTCTGTATATCACATCACATATGGCATGATTATTATTACATTTTATTATATAGTCACAATATTATTATTTATTATGGTTTTTGATACCATTTTGTAGTTATATATCTTTCATGATTCATCTCTTTATTAGAGTTTTTTATTTTTTTTTCGACTCAAATATGATGGTATAGTATCCCCACTATACCACCATATACCCTATCAGCTAGTCCAATGATTCTAGCATATAGGATGGTATGCTTGTGGCCATTTGACCAAATATCTCTTAGGACCATCTTAGTTTCTCCCATATTGAGACATTATAAAGGTATTACTATGGATCTAAAAAATAGAATAAAAGACGAATATGTTTTGGGTAATTTACTAAAAGCCAAGATATTGTTTATATGGACCGCTCATTTTGATATCATCTTACTTGTACCATATTAATGGAATATTTCACTTCTTAATATCATATATTTCCATTTTTAATGTATATATATTTATTAATGCTGAATAATCATAATGGTGGTATAAAAATGTTCATTTAGGTTGTTTTAGTGAATTAATAAGAATTTTTTATACCAATGAATTTATAAAATTTCATATATATATATATATAATTGTTGTATAATTTTAAACATGAATAATAATGTTAATAAAATATCATTTTAGTGGGGAAATTTTTTATAAATATTGGATGTGGTAATTTAATAATGAAAAAATAAAAATAACATAAAAATTTATTAGATATCAGATAATACCCGACACAATTTCCATCAAAACAAGGTATTTTTTTAATTCATGGAACAAGATGAAACCAAAAAACATTCAAGGGTTTCTGTGTGTAGTTTTTGTTGATATTTAAGAAAAAACACGATGGTTTAGCAGTTTGGGATGTGTAGATTATGGGTTTTTTATTGTTCAGTATTTAGCAGAATTTCAAAAAATATACATTCTTCAATGTATGAGGTTTTCATTTTAAAAAGAATATAGATATATGGTGAAAATAATTGTGTCAAGATATGAATGTTCATGAAATCCAACATTCCCACATATATGGAATGAGTGTTATTATATTTTATGTTAGTTCCACTTAGTTTTACCCCTTTCACATCAATTAAACATTACCATGGTTAGTAATTTTATAGATTAGGAAAGTATTTCATTCCCAGAATAGAAATTGAACTCATTAAATAATCCCTTCATGATGATTAAAAACGGTAAATCTCTATAACCTAAGGAAATTTTTTCATAACATTTATAAGAACACCCGCTTTAAATGAATGAGTATTTAGTATCATTCTGTCCATATCATAGATAATGTAGAAAACACCTTCATTCTCATAGTATCAAACTCCATTTTTTCCATCCTAGGGTTCATATCTGTTAATATTTCACTGTCTCTGATAAACATAAACTATACAAATTGTTTCCGTTTAATATCCGTGTTTTTGTATATATACATTGTGATATTTTGATTAGTTTATATTTTACCCTTTTCACCCTAGAGATAATACCTCGAAAGTAGCCATCAAAATTTTAAAAATTCATGAATCAAACATTGATTCTGTCAAATTTTCAAAATAATAATTAAATATTGAGTAGAATATTAATCCTCCATGTCATTCTAGATGATTAAAAATAAAATTCCATTCATAGAAAAATCATTAAAATTTAGCAACCCCAATATACAACTGAGTATTGTGCATGAAAGTATAGTTCTAAATCTTATTTAAATATACATGAAATTTTTAATAAATTTTTATTTCTAGATGGACATGACTCCCTTATGAGTAATCATGGATATTAGATATTTCATTAATGTTAAATATCACACAAATAATCCATAATTACCCTCTAAACTAAGAAACTAGTTGAATTATGTTATATTTAATGGACTAGAAAATTATTCAATCACATAATTTATTGATGGGTACATAGATACACATCCTTAATAACTATATTACCAAATAATTGTAATTTCAATTGAAATAATTAACTCATCAAAAACATTTCGTTGAATATATTCTTCCTCATTTTTTTGTTCAACCAAAAAAAATGATTGTCAAAATCTTAACTTCACTTTTATAATGTGAGATTAAAATCTATAAACACTACAAAAAATTGTTCAAGGTAGTATATATATATATACTATTCTCCATATAAATAATTAATAAAGGATAATTTATGAGTCTTAATTTATTTCCTATGAATTCATGGAGCACATAACATTTATCAGTGGAAATCATTTATATATCTTCCCTTATAACACATTATTGATGGTAACCTAATCCAAATTCCGTCATTGAGAAGTATTCATCGATTTAAAGATTATTTAATAAGTCATCATAATAGTTTATGGATTACTTTTCCTGATAATCATTATGTTTTTCTCACAATGATCACTTAAGGGACATAATGATCTATCTTCCATAATAAAAAATTGTGTTGGTGGGACACATGATGAATAATTTTTTGATTTAACCATTATCTATATTCCATTAAACCATATTATTTAATCCCATAAATTAAATCTAGACTACTCCATAATGAAAAGTTTAAATTTATATACAAAAAAGATCTACTGAATAATAAACAAAATGACCCCATAGAATACCTTGAACTCATTAGAAAATACCTAGATATATTCATACTAAATAAGAATATTTTTAATTTAGAGATATTTCAAAACCAATTGTGATAAATATACCCCATTAGTGGGCATAAATAATCATATAATGAAATTAAAATGTATAAGGAGTTTGTGGTTATATTATCATAATGGATGATTATAGGTTTTTCTCGATATAAAATATGACATTAATGTCTAGAAAATTAATATTTCTTTTTGTACAATAATTAAATACCTTTACACAATCACAAAAAATTAAACAAAATAAGGATGAATTTTTTTAGGAATCACATTTCAAAAATATTTTTTGACATGGGGGTTCTATACATTGGATTCAACCATCCCCCAAAAGATAAAATTCACAAATATTTCAATATCTATCTATTTTGTGGTTTATTTCATTCCTTTACTAAAATTTTAAAATATAATGGATATGGATGATCTTGAATTGATTAATCCATTTTCTATGAAAAAGTGAAAGGAAATTTTATGTTTTACCTCATTATTTTCATGACCCACTTCAATAGTTGGGATTTAATGGACCTTCCATTTCTATTTTCTCATTAAATGATGATGATGTTTATTTTCATTACAGACTTATTTTTCTTCATGATAGATAAATTTTTATAATCCCTACAATGGATTCATTGGAGTTCCTTTTTTTCATTATGTGAACATTCATTTCATCAATTTCATTCGTTGGAATATTTAGCATTCATTTCCATTATATCCACATCTTTCATACTTAATGAATTTACTAATAAATGAAATTAAATTATCTCCAATTTTCATCAATCCTTTTAACATTTATTATTATTAACTTTATTTCCTCAAATTGTTTTGTTACTAGAGTTTCCTAAACAATCATTTTCTGCTTCTTGTTACCTAATCCTTGATAATAATGGAAGTCTCCAATTTATATATCATCATTGGGTGAAAATAAAAAATTGGTTACATCAAAACCAATTATTGTTATATAGAATATGTTTCGAGACATTGTTATTTATAAAAAAGAATGTATTTTTATCTTATGGTCAATTATAAAAACATAATTTATCCTTTCATATTTTATTATGTTTTTGTCATCTGTATAGATGGATAAATACATATCTTAATTTTTCTATAGGAATTCCCCCTCAGTTTCAATGTGAAACAGTTTAGGTAATTATTTATTCATTAATATCATATTAAGTACCACTCAATCTGTGGATTCCATTTCTTCCTACTGGGACTCATTCAAAATTAGAATCACCATTTTCTAGCTTTACATTCTAAGGAATGAAATTAAAAAACAAAAACTCCATTCATTGAGAACTAGGGATTGAAAAATAAAATTTATATTATGAATATCTATTTATTGGAATTATGTTATATTGAATACCCACTAATGTATGGGTGAAATTTCTCCCAAAAGAACTCTATCTCATGTTTTTATTTTCATCAAATGACATATATTTTGGTATGAATCTCATTTCTCAAAATAACTCCCATCCATATTATATTTTTATTGGGTATGTAATTATATTTCCCATTACACCAATTTTTAACTCAATTCTTCTTGGTTGCAATAGTTCACTGTAAAAACTATTTTTGTGAGTATAAATTAATAAGAATCAGTGTAAATTGTCATGTGATGTCAAAAATCAATCAGAACATTTCCTACATTATGAAACCTTCATTTCAAACTATGTAATTTCTGGTTCATCATTCATCACTTTTTTCATCATAGGTTGTTTTATTTATTATCCCCATTTTCATTAGAACAAAATACTAAAAAATTATTAATCCTCACTCCAATACCAACATAGTTTTCCTGATCATAACTTATATATGTAGTATATCATTAAACATTAATATTTATTATATGTTACAATATATCACAAAAAAAAACCTAAATATGTCCTTTATTTTTAGGTTAAATAAATAATAATAATAATTTAAAATAGTATAAATGAAATCCACAAATAGGGATCTCACATGAAACAATTTATGGAATGCTATACATTATAACCTTCTCCATAATAGGGTGAATGAAATCGGTTATCACACTTATTATGTGATTATAAAAATAAGAGATATCAATAATGTATTATAGGTAAAAAAATTATTTGAATTTGGGTTCTAGAAAAAAATAAAACATGGTTAAAATATAATATAATTAATACCTAATAAACAATGATCATAAATAATGTGACACAAACTCAGGATTTTGGAAAAAAATATAAAATGATCCCTATAAAATCCAAAACATAATAATTTTTCAAAAAATAAGTATTTATATATAAATGAGGAATATAAATAATCCTTGAATGTTTTATGATGTTTTTTTCATCAGTACATAAGGATTAATCCTTCCTGAAACTCATCTCTACAAATTCCATATGTTTTTTAGTGTGAATATATTAAATTGAGTCTTTATTCAATAATATCATATTAAACTCCACACATTACATAGAGACTATTTTGTTGTATTGTAAAAAATTCGAAATTAGAGTTTACTATTTTCTATCATCACATTTAGGAGAATAAAAATCTAAAACAAAAAGTTCATATTATAAGCATAAGATAATGAAAAACAACCTTTCTATTTTTTAACTATTTATATGAAATATTTTTTTTGAAAACCTACTGATGGATGGTGTGTGATTCCAAAATAACTTCTATGTTTCAAGATGTTCCTTTCATGGAATGTCATGTAGTTTATTATGTATCACATTTCAAAAAATACCACCCATCCATAGAGGGCTTCAGTTAGAGAAGCAATTATATATTCTTTTACACCCATTTTTTACTAAGTTACTCTTGGTTCAAACAATTGACTATAATAAATTTATTTTTTGGGTATAATTTAATAATAATTAGTTTAAAATATCATGTGATGAAAAAAATAAATTGTAACATGTCCTAAAATATGAAATATTCATTTTTAAATATGGAGTTGTTGGTTTATCATACATAATTGTTTTAAACATAGTTAATTTTAGTTACTATCCTCACATTCTTTAGAAAACAATGATAATAAAATATTATCCCTCCCTATAATACCAAATGAGTTGAATATATTATAACCTAAATATGTACTATATTATTGAACTGTTATATATATTATACATAAAAATGAATCACATCTAAAAACCAAAATATTATTTGTTTTAATATAATAAATACATAAATTAATAATTTATAACACTATCACCATGTAAAATTAAACTCCATCTCAAATTATTCTATTAAAGACACATGATACATAAAAATCATATCCCTAATTAGGGGAAATTAACGGGTTATCCCACAGATTAAGTGAGGATAGAAAAGAGATATTATTAAATTATTATAAGCGATACTAATAAAGGAATTTGGGTTTGAGAACAGAATAGTTAGGTAGTAAGAACATAATAGAATTAAATCATAATAAACAAATATCGTAAATAACATGACACAATATATGGATTTTGAAAAAAAGTCATGCAAAATTAACTTAAAAATATAAAGAAAATTATATTTAAGGAAATCAAAGTATTCGAATGAGATTTTCGAATGAACATAATACTAGAAAATTAAAGCTTACTTTGAGGCTCGCAATAATGACAATTATCACAATTTGACACATTATCTAAGAATAATGAGTCCCACCTTCATTCCAATAAATATAGTGGATTGAGACCCATGTGGGATTTGGATCACACCCAGATACCACCTATGTGATGTCATGTTATAAAAAAACATCACTCAATCCATTGGAGGTGAATGACATACTCATGTTACCCATAATGTAATACAATACATATGTTTTCATATGATGGTGGATATATTATTGAATCCATTAAAGGTAAGATAATCCATTTAATAATTATGTATAGTTAATACATTATATATTATAATTTAATCCCTCAAGTGAATGAAGGTGGATGATATCGTTACGTCACATCCAAAGTGAATCCTATAATAAATTAACAGATGTCCAAATAGATGAAATTTTTTCATATCATTATAAAATTTCATTAAATACCAGAATAAATATTATTTTATATAGATAAATACCATTTCAAATGAAAAATTTACTACACAATTCAAATATATACTATATTGAAAAACCGTAGAAATGAAGATTCATTATTAATTTTTTTTCTAATATTTTTAAATATAATTCATGTTAAATTTGTGAAAAAATTTCTTCTCACACTTCTTGAAAGAGATTAAATGTTAAAAAGAAACTGTATATTATAAAAAATAAATAAAGATTCATTTTTAACGAATTTAGTCTAAATAAAATGTTAATAATTCATGTTGAATATATAAATTACAGGAGGACAAGATGAATATACATATTTTAGAGAGGGAATATAATTTTATCAAATGGATGTGAAAAAATAAACAATTTTGTTCTTAAAAAGAAATTTATAATGAAAAACATACCTTTAGTCCCAGGATCCTAATGAACACTATGACCTCTTATATAATAATGATAATCATATTGATAAATTATTTCAAAAAATTATTAATATTTAAAACATATTATAACATAAAATTATACTATCATATTCAGCATATATTATATATTATATATTTATATTTATGATAAAATTTTAGTAATTTTGATTATCTAATATGAGTTCCATAATGGTGAGGTTCATCATACTTCATCTAAACTATAAATATAATTCTAGAATTATTCAAGGGATTTTAATCATTTTTAATCAATTATTTAAATATTCACATGGTTATTTTATGGAAGACCTTAGTATAGATTATGATAATAACACCACTGATGAACATGTTTGTAGTAATTTACCAATAAGAATGACTCAATCAATAATTATTTCCCATTTTCATGTTATATTTCTAATATTTCAGTCAAAATTCTATTATTAGAGTAATCATTATTATTTGTTGAGAAAAATAGTGATATTGGTCTAGCATTGGTCATATAGGTGGTTGAACAAACCAAAACATGAATATGTAATACTAGGGAAGGAGTATTGTTTATCATTATAATATAGTTCATTTACATTCTCAGAGAAATATTTATATTAATATTACATAATTTTATTAGAGAATAAATTTTTAAATGTTATAGATGAAAATGTAATTGAATATGTTTGAAATGAACTTATATATTTAGTTGATGAATTCACTACATCCCAACATAGATTCCTAAAAAATGAAGAATTTAGTCTTACTTAATGGAAATATATCATACCAAACATCTTTCATGGATTTTGGATATGCTAAATTTAAAATTATTAATTTAGTAGTTGATAATTCAGTGTGGTTTGGGATATGTTCAGGATGAGACCTTTTATTTGTGAGTTATGAGTTGTAGTTTAAAAAATATTAATTCATTAATTTATATGTCTACAATTTTAAATGGAATGAATATTAAATGAGTAAAATGACTGAATTGGGTTATTTTGTAATCATATGAATAACTCATTTATACAATTGAAGAAATGGTTTGGTAGTATTTTGTGTCTTTACAACTTTGTTTAACCATATTAATTTCCTTTTACAATTACCGCGTTTTTTCCTCAGAAACATATTTTTATGCACAAAAGGAAAATGAACACATTATAAATTTTATATTTTTTATAAGGTTTTTTAATCTAACTAATTTAATTAATTGCTGATATATTTAAAATGTATCTTTTTATTCGATAGACAAAAAATATCGACAATTCATTTAAAATATTATGTGTTTTTAATCATGTTTTATATCAATTACCAATTTAATATGTGTTTATATTTTCATTATATATTAAAACATTATATATTGAATAATTATATTATATTCTTGTTTCAAAGTTACCAATTAATATTTTTCTGATAAATATCCAAATTATGGAAAATAAATCATTAAAAAGAATATTTTTTTTAATTTAAAATATTATTTTATAAAATCTTACAATGTATAGTTATTAAAATTATAAAAAAACAATTTTTTCAATAAATTTTTATTAATACCATAATTTTAATATTATAAATATATAAAATTAATCTTTTATTGTAAAACTAATAAATTGAAATGAATAGAAATTTACTATAATATAATATGTTAATTAAATACTATGTTTTTATTTCATTATGAAATTATTTATAATTATACTATTAATAACTATATAAACCATTAATTGGATATACCCAATAATGAAAATTAAATTACCATCTTTCTAATTGTCATATATTTAATGAATATATATAAATATTTTTATGATTTATTTCTAATACATTTCCTAATATTGAGTAATAAAATATTTCTTTATCTTTTTTCTTCTTTCTCAACATTTATTTTTTATTGAAATTTGTTCTCTTTATTTAAATCGTTTCAATGAAGTTAATGATCTTAAATTCATATTTTGTATCATACTCTAATAGGTTGTTTCATTTTTATTTTATCACAACTGTCTATTGCTTATATTATTCTTAATGATATTCAAATGGTTATTTCAAGAAATGTATTGGTGTTTATATTTCAATATAATATTTATATCAATAATGTGTACCATGGGTAGATTTCGTTTACTATTTGAAGTAAAAATTTCAATTCCACATTGATATTATTTCCTGAAAAAATTCACTATAAAATCATGTGGTGTTATAATGTCTAAATCTTACAGTTGGATTCAAAGCATTGGAATTCGGCAAGTAACCAATTGTAGTTTTATTTATTTAATCAATCATAACATAAATAATTAAAATTAATAATATAATTTAAAATTAAGTAAATTATTATATAATAATACTAAATAATAATCAACATATATAAATTTAAAAACGGGATTGTTCATCAATGAAATAAATACCCATTACAAATAATGAATGAAATTTGATATAAAATTAATTATTGGATTAATAATTAACCTTGACATACCTAGAAACCAATATTATAATAATTTCTCTTCACATTTATACTAAATATTCTATAACTAGCTATTTTTCATGTTTGGTTTTTTTTATAAAATTCGAAGAACTATAGTTAATATTGATATATTACCAACAATGAATGAATTCTAATAATCCATATATAACTATATAAGTTCAAAATTAATGGTTTGTTAAAAATATTCAGGAATAAATTTTGCCTATTTATGATTTTTTTTCATTAATGACATCATTATACAAAATATTAATTAGAGGGAATGGATTTTCAAATTTATATATTTGAAATAGAAATCTTCTTTTGAATATAAATAACAATGTCAAGAATATTTTCTCATTACATTAATTTTTCTCTATCTCTTAAGACTATTCTAAAAAAATATCTCTAGGTGTTATTTTATTATATAAATAATTATAGAACGTTTTTGTGTTATTTTTTACAAAAATAACTATTACTATAATGTAAGGGTTCATTTCCTCTCTCCCCATATGCATCACATATATTACTAGTTATTTCATAATAATACATTTTAATTAAAATTTTTACTCATTTATTGTTTAATAACAATATCGGTATTCTATTTTTATTTTAATTTTCTCATGTGTTTTATTTTCACATTATATATATTCTAAAGATAAATAATTTTTTTATTCATTAAACTTTTTATATCACTCAAAGGATTGATGATTAATAGATGTCAATAAAATTTTTAATTTCATGTTAGTGGTGTATCACAGGGCCTCTATGAATAATAATATTATCATCACATGTCTTATTAATTCTCCATGAGGGAATAAATGGGGCCCATTCATTATATTACCATTATATAGTGATATATTGGATAATTTATTCAATATATATTTCAATAATTATGTTGACATGATTAATAACCTTATATTACAAAAGGTGAATACTCATTCATTAATATTTTGAATTGTATAAATTTACATAGTTAGAAATAATATTTATTTAAAAATAAAAATTTACATATTTATTTATAATATATTAATTTATATAAATCAAAATAATTCCAAATTTCATGTTTAATATAAATCCATATATTTATATAACCACTATTGATCATTTTTACATTTATTTTGACTGAATATATTTTACATAATAGAATGAATATATTTGTTTGATTTGTGTGGATTTTTTTTATATATTTTATTTGGGTATTAATATGTCACATAAAATGTCTACGATAATATATATTGGTGCACCCAGAGAGAAGATCTAAGAGATGGTGTAACACCCCAGGTAAATAAAGAATATGACATTTCATATTTATCCATATTTGTGAATAAAATATTTAAATAACTTTAAAGGGGACGCTATGCTCGATGGCGTACCCAACACGGAACAACGAGTTTCTTGGGAATCTTACGTTGCACTCTAATAATAAAATAATATTATTTTAAATGGTAGTTAACATGTAGCCGTTGTAATGGCAGGAATGGATAGAAATAACTAAAATATGATTATATATGTTTTTAAATGTTTTTACATTTATCCAATAAAAGATAATGGCTTAAAATACGGAAAGAATTCAATTTTAGGCGTATATGCCCTAGTTTTCACTAAAGGTTCACTTATCACCTTTTGATGGTGAACCGTCATTAAATATAGTTTTGATCACTCTTATACATTCTTTTGGACCAAATAAAACTCTTATTAAGAATCGGGACATCAAAATTTACTTTGTGTAAATTTTTGGTATCTTTCCGATAAAGTTCATTTTTTTAATGAATAGTGTAAAATGTTGTATTTTAATTCAAAACCACTTTTTAATCTAATTTATTTATATGATTAGATTATATTTTTAATTGGTTTTAAAGTGAATTTAGAAAATATTTTTACCATTAAATCCAATAGTGTTCGTTGAAATCAATTTCACTTTGAAATCAGACTTAAACTAGTGTCAATCTTTTGATACTTATTGTTTCATAAAACACGCTATTTGACATGACAGCGGGAATTAATTATTAAATTAATTAATGTGACTTATATGTTTTGAATTTTGTAAAATGTACTTCATTTTTGAATTCAGAATATCAAATATAGCTTAGGGTGAATTTTTGGGATTTTTCTGAAAAGCTTCAATTTTTGATGAATAGTGAAACCACTAAGTGGTACTTATAAAAAACTGATTTTCCGTTTAAATGAAATTTTTCTATCATTGTGTTTTGATTTTCAAAAATCCGACATACATGGTTGTCATTAAGAAGTAAAATGTGGTTCAATGAGATTAAAATAATTTTTTGGTGAATAGTAACTTATTAAGTTTTTAATCGCGATTAGTGGTAATTAGTGTAGTTTAAGGTAAAAATAGTGCTTTAATAAAATGAGATGAGCTTGACACATGTCTTACCCTCATTGGTTGTATCATGGCCGACCAAGACAAGCCATGGGTCAACTTGGGGACCCCATGGATCCACTTTGGTTGGGAAATGACATAAATAACATTTTATTTAATGTAAAAGTAAAATTGACACAAACATGATATGTTTTACTAAAACAATTTTTAAGTGGGGTTATACAAGTCATCTTTTTGATTATAAATATTAATTGGAAAGATAAAAATATTTCCTACATCATAGTATTTTTTTTATAATTTTTAGACATTAAATAAATTAAATTATTTAGGAAATAATAATGATGCAACGATGACATCATTATTTGACGATTTAAATAAAATGGAAAGATAATGTAAAATCTATGAACTACACATGTCCAAAACTTATTGGATGAGTTGATTTAGAAGCCTTATCACCTTATCCACGAATTATATCAATGTGGGACCTTTTTAAACCGAAAAACATTTTCAAATAAAGTAATATTTCTTCACTTTCCAAAAGTGCCCCTCCTCTCCTCTTATAAAAGGCCCCCACCTCTACCTCATTTAACACACTCCTCAAGCCTTTGGCTCGGCCAACCCCTGCTCATTTACTCTCTCCACATCCCTCTCCTCATCATAGAGGATTCACTTTGGGCAGAATCCTTTCAAAGGAAGCCTTTAGGCTCAAATCAAAAGGAGTTACACTTTTAAAGGTAATTCATTCTCTCATGTTAATTTGTTTTATTTTGCTTCTCCAACCCCCTAAACTATTTTTATTTACTTCTTTTGTAACAACACCAGTATATTCAATATACTAGGATGTTGTTATAAGATTTATTCTAGCTACACTCTCACAAAACTACATCAAATGGTTAAAGAACATACGGTTTCCGTGGATGGTGAAATTCTGCCTCCCGAAACAATGATTGTTCAATACTCATTTAACACCTTCAACGGTGACCATTATGATGTCACTATTTTTATATATGATATATAATATGTTTATGTTTTATTTATGCTTATGTATTTTTCATTTTTGTCTTACCTTTATGGCTTCCATTATGGGTATACGCGATATCTTCATTTAAGGAAGTGCGGACTACCGCCCCCTCAAAGTGATTTGATTCGTTAAATACCATATGTGGGATGTATAAAGGATGGAAATATGATATTATATATGATATTATACTGGAATTATAATATACCTTTATATCATTATTATTCCATTCTATAAAATACGAAATAGAAATGAAAGTAGCGTTCATGCGTACGTACGGCTTACCGTCTCCATGAACGGTGCATTTCATTTCTTACCTCTAAATGATGATGTAATGTTATAAATGCATGCATGTACTGGATATATATGACATATATGATATCTACATAATGAATACAATTCTAGATATAATAAACATTTGTCCACATGAACAACATGTAATTGTAAGAAGTCCACTTTCGACTTAAGAACCAAATATCGGCAAAACAAATATTATTAACTTAAATGATTACATAATGTTTATGACATGGTAATAAGTGGTATAAAAGTAATAATGAACTTGAAAAAGGTTCTTAAGGAATTAGAAATTAACTCAAGTTTATTATTCAGGAGATTAAAGAACGATCGAGTCAAGTCGGACCCGAGGTAAGGGATCCTACTCCTCTCTTTCTTTTTAAGTACACACTTTTATGTCATTCCTTTTAAAGCTCATATTTCTTGTTGTTGGGATGATAATTTATATTACACTTACTGTAATTTTTATTTTCATGTGATGAGAGACCCTATTCTCTCTCATAAATCCATTTTGGATGTTTTGAGTGGCGCCGTTAGGCTGCCGAACTTTCGTAAGAGATCTAACCTCTCTCTTTCTTTTTAAGTACTCTCCTTTATGTCACTTCTTTTAAACTCATCCTTGCAATGTTGGGGGATTTTCTTTTATATTACACTTTCTGTAAATTCTATTGTAATATTATGGGATACTCTATTTGATCTCATCAATCCATATTTGGAAGTTTTATGTGGCGCCGTTAGGCTGCCGAGTTTTCGTAAGGGATTTTTCATCTCACTTTTATTCCCGTGAGATTTATGCTACATTCGCGAGAAATTCCATTGAGTGGTGTATGTACAGCCCATTATTCTACTATTTGTGTAATATACTTTCGTTTATGAGTATTTACATCAATGACCTATTGTCTTTCTTTCATGGGGTGTATGTTTTGAAAGATACCCAAGTCGGTAAGGGAACCTTTCACCCTCCTCTTTTTTAAAAGACTTCTTTTATTGGGTCTTTTAATTTACATATTTTTATGTTGGGATATGTTCTCATACATCCTTATTGATGTAAATTTTATGTCCAAGTGATGAGATACACTTTTTATCTCTCATCAACTCATTTTGATGTGATGTCGTTAGGCTGTCAAGGGAACTTTTTAACCCAATTTCGATTTCTTTGGGTTCAACTTGTAGTCATTGAATATGTCATCCATTGAATATGTGTGATTGACCTTTTATTGTTTTACACTTAATATCCACTTATATTGGGTGTATATATATTTGTCACACATATTTTTGAGATTTATTTGTCCTTAATTTAAGGATACCTTCTTTATAAGGGATTTCATCACATTTGAAATTTCTATTGAGGGTTCATTGTTGTTATGCACCAATTCACTCTTATATGGTGTATATACTGTCCTTTGGAGTATTATATCATGAATCCTTTTATTCTCATAATATTATAAAGTTCTGACTAAATGTTATTCCTCGATTATTGTATTCAAGTGTCTCTAATTTTGGTAAAAACCCCTTTAACCAAAATATCGTTTTAAATGTTTTAATTATTTGTTCTTATTAATATCCATGTTTTCAAAATTGTTTTAAGGATTTATTTATATGGATATTAATGGTTTAAAATGTTAAAAGCTTCAAGGTGGTATGGGACACTTTGATTCAAAAATCTCTTTATTAAATGTTTTAAATGGTTTTGGAAATGGTTTCTTTTTGAATGGATTCATTATTTCAATATCCTAAAATGTTATATTGTGATTGAAATGTGGAAATGTTATGTTTCATTTATTCATGTTTATGTGATACGATTATGTTATGGTTCTTGGGCATTTTTATGAAGAACGGGTGGTTCCGTGATAAACTAAGGGCGGGTGAGCCCGATATAGCTCTCCAATGCATTGGGTAACGCGAAGGAGTGAAACGTTAAGGTTTCTCTGAAGAGATTTTAGGGAATATACTGTGATGGGTATTCCAAACGTAACCAAGAGGGTTACTCCCTACCTAAGAATGTTATGAATGCCTCAAGTTACCTTTATGTATTATGTTTTCTATGATTTATTCATGGTTTGATGAGGTATGTTAAAGTGCCTATGTTTTATGGGTAAAGTATGATTTCATTCTTATGTATATATGAACTCATGTTTCCTTTCCATATTTTTATAACCCTTACTGAGATTTTTATGCTCATCCCAAGTTTTTGAAATGTTTTTCACAGGTCAAATGAAAGGTACATGATGTGATGATAGTGTCAAGGATGTTTCAAGAAAGAATCCGTGTTATATTTTAAATATGTTTCCGTTGATGGGAAGAATTGAATACTGTCTTTTATGTAACCACTTTGTTTACATGTGGAATGTAATGCAAGTTTCATGATCTAATTCTCTAAAACTCTAAACCTGAAAAGATCCTCAATGTGTAATCTTGTAATAACTCAAGATTAAGTAAGGTTTAAGGCTGGGGCCTTATAGTTGGTATCAGAGGCCGGTTTAGATAACTTTAGAGGTTAGGGTATTCTTTAATCATAAGTGACATTACCATAATGGTTAGGATTTCAGGAAGAGTCCTAGTTGTAGATAAAGTGAATGAGTAAGTATATGTTAGTGTTTACCTTCCTCGTTAGTACATGATGGTTTTGTTGATATACTCACACTGACCTTTTTGGTTTTAGTAAATGGCTGGATCTAGCAGGCACCAAAGTGACAATGGGTTTGAAGGAAACTGTGGTGGTTCTCTGATTAAGATACTCGATGAGATGGGGGATTCAATGAGGAATCTCATGGTTTTTCTAAACCAACCATCAAGGAGTCATGATCAACCACTTGAACCTTGGTGAGTTCTCTAATGCATCATGTACGAGATGGCCAACTCGATGTGAAAATTCAGGTAATAATTATTAAGGTAACCATTAGGGTTTATATGATCCTTACTTTTGAGGTAATTATGGGTTATTATATGATATGATGGAAAATTAAGGGCATGAGATAAAATTGAGGTTAAAATATGTTATGATTATTCTTGAAGATTTTATCTCATTTTGGGGAATGTTTTAAGAATTATATAGTTTTGGAAAAAGGACAACACGCAGACCGTGTGACATCCCGTCGCGTCGGACAAAGCTGCGGGAATCGAACCCACAACCAAAGTGCGACTGGTATTTATCGCCTACCACTGGACTATGTGAAGTCCTTGGTTAGTTTGACCGATTCTTTTTAGTTATATGATTTTATGAATTAAGAGTAAGTTGATTTTGGAGGATATGTTATTAGGATAATTACTTTTCAATGTGAGACTTTAGGAGCAACTGATGTTGTTTGGAGATAAATGTTACGATTTAACTTGGTAGATTATGTGACTAAATCCTTCAAATATTTGGGTTTCAATCTTAGTTTGGTTTACTTTGAAGAATTTTATGGACAAATGGTCCTCGTTGAACTTTGGGATTTGTTGGACAAATTTTGGAGATTAAGAATAGATTTTCTTTTTATAAAGGGTTATCCTTTTCTGGATTATCTGATCTTGTACTAGCCTTTTTGGTTTTGGTTTTGGTTAAAGATATGGGAAGTATATAGTTCTATTTTGTGGATTAGGTGATTCTCTAGAAGTTGATTATAGTACTCTTAATGTGAACAAGTCTTCCTAAATACTCGTCTTTTGGAGAAAATATGAGTTTGTGTAAGGAATCAAATAAAAGTTGAAAGTCAATATGATAAGTGATTATGTTTCCTTATGAATAAATTCCTCAATAAAAAGTAACTTAAAACAAAAATTTTGTCTATTAACCTTTCCTACTGGGGAATCGAATACTGTTTAACCCATCACAAGTTTGTGATTTTCTCGTGGTTAACTTTCTCCTAAACATGTTTTCTATCACTCTCCATCAGAACATGACCCTTTGTTTTTTCCTCCATGTCCATATTTTCATACTTGGAATCCTAGTATGGGTTAACTCGGGTGACCTTTGTACTTATCTCTCTTTATTTTAAAGTGTTTGTTTTACCGACTTTTGTTCCGATGTGGGACTTTCAAGGATGTTTCCAAGCGCAATTTTAAAATTGCGAGGACGCAATTCCCAAAAGGGGGGAAGGATGTAAAACCCCAGGTAAATAAAGAATATTACATTTCATATTTATCCATATTTGTGAATAAAATATTTAAATAACTTTAAAGGGGATGCTATGCTCGATGGCGTACCCAACACGCAACAACGAGTTTCTTGGGAATCTTACGTTGCACTCTAATAATAAAATAATATTATTTTAAATGGTCGTTAACATGTAGCCGTTGTAATGGTGGGAATGGATAGAAATAACTAAATTATGATTATATATGTTTTTAAATGTTTTTACATTTATCCAATAAAAGATAATGGCTTAAAATACGGAAAGAATTCAATTTTAGGCGTATATGCCCTAGTTTTCACTAAAGGTTCACTTATCACCTTTTGATGGCGAACCGTCATTAAATATAGTTTTGATCACTCTTATACATTCTTTTGGACCAAATAAAACTCTTATTATGAATCGGGACATCAAAATTTACTTTGTGTAAATTTTTGGTATCTTTCCGATAAAGTTCATTTTTTTAATGAATAGTGTAAATTGTTGTATTTTAATTCAAAACCACTTTTTAATCTAATTTATTTATATGATTAGATTATATTTTGAATTGGTTTTAAAGTGAAATTAGAAAATATTTTTACCATTAAATCCAATAGTGTTCGTTGGAATCAATTTCACTTTGAAATTAGACTTAAACTTGTGTCAATCTTTTGATACTTATTGTTTCATAAAACACACTATTTGACATGACAGCGGGATTTAATTATTAAATTAATTAATGTGACTTATATGTTTTGAATTTTGTAAAATGGAATTCATTTTTGAATTCATAATATCAAATATATCTTATGGTGAATTTTTGGGATTTTTCTGAAAAACTTCAATTTTTGATGAATAGTGAAACCACTAAGTGGTACTTATAAAAAACTGATTTTTCGTTTAAATGAAATTTTGCTATCATTGTGTTTTGATTTTCAAAAATCTGACATACATGGTTGTCATTAAGAAGTAAAATGTGGTTCAATGTGATTAAAATATTTTTTTGGTGAATAGTAACTTATTAAGTTTTTAATCGCGATTAGTGGTAATTAGTATCGTTTAAGGTAAAAATAATGCTTTAATAAAATGATATGAGCTTGAAACATGTCTTACCCTCATTTGTTGTATCATGGCCGACCAAGACAAGCCATGGGTCAACTTGGGGACCCCATGGATCCACTTTGGTTGGGAAATGACATAAATAACATTTTATTTAATGTAAAAGTAAAATTGACACAAACATGATATGTTTTACTAAAACAATTTTTAAGTGGGGTTATACAAGTCATATTTTTGATTATAAATATTCATTGGAAAGATAAAAAGATTTCATACATCATAGTATTTTTTTTATAATTTTTAGACATTAAATAAATTAAATTATTTATGACATAATAATGATGCAGCGATGACATCATTATTTGACGATTTAAATAAAATGGAAAGATAATGTAAAATCTATGAACTACACATGTCCAAAACTTATTGGATGAGTGGATTTCGAAGCCTTATCACCTTATCCACGAATTATATCAATGTGGGACCTTTTGAAACCGAAACACATTTTCAAATAAAGTAATATTTCTTTACTTTCCAAAAGTGCCCCTCCTCTCCTCTTATAAAAGGCTCCCACCTCTACCTCATTTAACACACTCCTCATGCCTTTTTCTCGGCCAACCCCTGCCCATTTAATCTCTCCACATCCCTCTCCTCATCCTAGAGGATTCCCTTTGGGCAGAATCCTTTCAAAGGAAGCCTTTAGGCTCAAATCAAAAGGAGTTACACTTTTAAAGGTAATTCATTCTCTCATGTTCATTTGTTTTATTTTGCTTCTCCAACCCCCTAAACTCTTTTTATTTACTTCTTTTGTAACAACAACAGTATCTTCAATATACTAGGATGTTGTTATAAGATTTATTCGAGCTACACTCTCACACAACTACATCAAATGGTTAAAGAACATACGGTTTCTGTGGATGGTGAAATTCTGCCTCCCGAAACGATGATTGTTCAATACTCATTTAACACCTTCAACGGTGGCCATTATGATGTCACTATTTTTATATATGATATATAATGTGTTTATGTTTTATTTATGCTTCTGTATTTTTCATTTTTGTCTTACCTTTATGGCTTCCATTATTGGTATACGCGATATCTTCATTTAAGGAAGTGCGGACTACCGCCCCCTCAAAGTGATTTGATTCGTTAAATACCATATGTGGGATGTATAAAGGATGGAAATATGATATTATATATGATATTATACTGGAATTATAATATACCTTTATATCATTATTATTCCAGTCTATAAAATACGAAATAGAAATGAAAGTAGCGTTTATGCATACATACGGCTTACCGTCTCCATGAACGGTGCATTTCATTTCTTACCTCTAAATGATTATGTAATGTTATAAATGCATGCATGTACTGGATATATATTACATATATGATATCTACATAATGAATACAATTCTGGATATAATAAACATTTGGCCACACAAACAACATGTAATTGTAAGAAGTCCACTTTCGACTTAAGAACCAAATATCGGCAAAACAAATATTATTAACTTAAATGATTACATAATGTTTATGACATGGTAATAAGTGGTATAAAAGTAATAATGAACTTGAAAAAGGCTCTTAAGGAATTAGAAATTAACTCAAGTTTATTATTCAGGAGATTAAAGAATGATCGAGTCAAGTCGGACCCGAGGTAAGGGATCCTACTCCTCTCTTTCTTTTTAAGTACACACTTTTATGTCATTCCTTTTAAAGATCATCTTTCTTGTTATTGGGATGATCATTTATATTAAACTTACTGTAATTTTTATTTTCATGTGATGAGAGACCCTATTCTCTCTCATCAATCCATTTTGGAAGTTTTGAGTGGCGCCGTTAGGCTGCCGAACATTCGTAAGAGATCTAACTTCTCTCTTTCTTTTTAAGTACTCTCCTTTATGTCACTTCTTTTAAACTCCTCCTTGCAATGTTGGGGGATTTTCTTTTATATTCCACTTTCTGTAAATTCTATTGTAATATGATGGGATACTCTATTTGATCTCATCAATCCATATTCGGAAGTTTTATGTGGCGCCGTTAGGCTGCCGAGTTTTCGTAAGGGATTTTTCATCTCACTTTTATTCCCGTGAGATTTATGCTACATTCGCCACAAATTCCATTGAGTGGTGTATGTACTACCCATTATTCTAATCTTTGTGTAATATAATTTCGTTTATGAGTATTTACATCAATGACCTATTGTCTTTCTTTCATGGGGTGTATGTTTTGAAAGATACCCAAGTCGGTAAGGGAACCTTTCACCCTCCTCTTTTTTAAAAGACTTCTTTTATTGGGTCTTTTAATTTACATATTTTTATGTTGGGATATGTTCTCATACATCCTTATTGATGTAAATTTTATGTCCAAGTGATGAGATACACTTTTTATCTCTCATCAACTCATTTTGATGTGATGCCGTTAGGCTGTCAAGGGAACTTTTTAACCCAATTTCGATTTCTTTGGGTTCAACTTGTAGTCATTGAATATGTCATCCATTGAATATGTGTGATTGAACTTTTATTGTTTTACACTTAATATCCACTTATATTGGGTGTATATATATTTTTCACACATATTTTTGAGATTTATTTGTCCTTAATTTAAGGATACCTTCTTTATAAGGGATTTCATCACATTTGACATTTCTATTGAGGGTTCATTGTTGTTATGCACCAATTCACTCTTATATGGTGTATATACTGTCCTTTGGAGTATTATATCATGAATCCTTTTATTCTCATGATATTATAAAGTTCTGACTAAATTTTATTCCTCGATTATTGTATTCAAGTGTCTCTAATTTTGGTAAAACCCCTTTAACCAAAATATCGTTTTAAATGTTTTAATTATTTGTTCTTATTAATATCCATGTTTTCAAAATTTTTTTAAGGATTTATTTATATGGATATTAATGGTTTAAAATGTTAAAAGCTTCAAGGTGGTATGGGACACTTTGATTCAAAAATCTCTTTATTAAATTTTTTAAATGGTTTTGGAAATGGTTTCTTTTTGAATGGATTCATTATTTCAATATCCTAAAATGTTATATTGTGATTGAAATGTGGAAATGTTATGTTTCCTTTATTCATGTTTATGTGATACGATTATGTTATGGTTCTTGGGCATTGTTATGAAGAACGGGTGGTTCCGTGATAAACTAAGGGCGGGTGAGCCCGATATAGCTCTCCAAAGCATTGGGTAACGTGAAGGAGTGAAACGTTAAGGTTTCTCCGAAGAGATTTTAGGGAATATACTGTGATGGGTATTCCAAACGTAACCAAGAGGGTTACTCCCTACGTAAGAATGTTATGAATGCCTCAAGTTACCTTTATGTCTTATGTTTTCTATGATTTATTCATGGTTTGATGAGGTATGTTAAAGTGCCTATGTTTTATGGGTAAAGTATGATTTCATTCTTATGTATATATGAACTCATGTTTCCTTTCCATATTTTTATAACCCTTACTGAGCTTTTTATGCTCATCCCAAGTTTTTGAAATGTTTTTCACAGGTCAAGGGAAAGGTACATGATGTGATGATAGTGTCAAGGATGTTTCAAGAAAGAATCCGTGTTATATTTTAAATATGTTTCCGTTGATGGGAAGAATTGAATACTGTCTTTTATGTAACCACTTTGTTTAAATGTGGAATGTAATGCAAGTTTCATGATCTAATTCTCTAAAACTCTAAACCTGAAAAGATCCTCAATGTGTAATCTTGTAATAACTCAAGATTAAGTAAGGTTTAAGGCTGGGGCCTTATAGATGGAAAATAATAAGAATAAAATAAATGGAAATTTTAGTTTTCAGGGGATGACTATATTAAGGTAATATTATATTCATAAATATTTATATTTGATGTCTTTGATCATGGTCTGGATGATATATATATGATATCATGAATTAGAAATTCAATCCACTGTAAAATACATTCAATTTTTTAAAGAGCATTATGTGTGGCCCCATTATTGCATTCTCCCCTTTTTTCTATGTACTTTATAATAATAATCAAACTAAATACAACAACTATGGAATAATTTCCCAATAAATAAGATATTATGGATGAAATTTCTATACCTTACTATGGACATTAACCTATAAAAAGATGCTAAAAATTTAATTAAACTAATTATATTTTTATATAATTACGATTAATTTAAATGGAGAATTATAAAATGATTATATATCATCTAAGGGAATATTCTCAAACACATGATTCTACTATTTTTTTATCTTATTTGTATAATAAATAGTTTATTTCTATTCATTGAATTTTATAATAAAAATATTAAATTTATTAGAAGATTATAAGGTTTAATTGAGTAAATAACTCATCAAATGTATCATTCATGTGGAATCAATTTGAACAAAAATATATTCATTATCAAAGAAAATATTATCTTATCATTTATTAAGATCTCTCAAACCATTGAAATTCTAAATATATGAATTTTAAAAAATTATTTTTAAATAGATGAACCAGTCATTCCAAACCCATGTAATTAGGATCCCTCCCGTTTTCAACTAACCTAATCTCAATTATATTTTCTTTATTCCAATAATGATATGTCCAATATTTGTTTTAATTATATAGGGTATGCACCACTAAAACTTATCTTATCTTTTACTTTAATCATTTTATAAATTTTTCATATAATATAATTTTCATGATAGAAAAATGATTCCCTTGGATATAAATATTATTAGGGATTTTCAATTTTTTTTGTTGTAACCTTCTTCTAGGTAACTCATCTAAAATAATTTAGATTAAAATAATCCAAAGAAATCAATAATATATATTCCTATCTAGTGGTTCCATATATCTCAATTGAATTATATATCTATGAATAGATGAATATTTTAATTTTATCATATTAAAATATAATCTACCATTATTATATAGAATTAATTTATTATTATTATGTTTTTTTGTTTTCACATTTTATTTAAAATAATATATTTTAATGAATATATTTATTATATATATATATATATCTATAAAGTGTGTTTTATAGTAATAAATATATACTGTTTTATAAAAACATGATTAGAGTTATTTTTATAAAATGGGTTAATATGAAATATTAAGAAGGGGTTAAATATATTTCATGATTATTTCATAAGATTCTATGATTTTTTTTTATTATTTAACAATTATTTTTGTATGATTTATAACCCTGATAATATTAACCCTACTATTGTTGGTCTTATGAATTTTGAATAAAATTACATGAAATCATGATTATATGATATCAATGTAAAGGGGGATATTTTATGTAATTTTATTATAGGATTTTAATTTTATTTTATTTTAATAGATTATAAATAAATACATGTATTAATATGAAACTATGATGTCATAGTTTACCATTTCAATTACTTTTATAGATTATTAGTGGTCCAAAATATGGAATTTTTAGCATACCCAACTAAAATAGTCATTCTGAGTGTCAGTATACATGATTTATTTTGAATTAATTAACATAAATGATTCCCCTTGAATTATTAACTTCTCGAAGGTTTTATTAAAGATACAATGTTGTAAAAGATGGTTTTGATCACTTTTACCATTGTGGTTGGAAAATTTTCATATATTTGGTAATTTATTTTTCACAGTAATCAGTTATTTATTAAATTCATATTTCTTAACTTCTCATGATATTATAATCATTTATGGATTTTTTATAAATATGTTTAATTTATAGAAATATTAGTTAGGATGATATATTTGATCTTATTATGTTTTAATTATCTATTGATTATTTAATTATATGAATATTTCATGTCTAGATGTCCACTATTATTAGAAGTTATTATTCCATGGACATGAAATTTAAATGCTATGGAAGAATCCTAGTATATTTCATTTTTGGGATATATATTTCAATAATACTTATAATGGGTGATATTATTCTTTATGATAGAGGAGATTCCTATATCATTTATTTTAAACCAATGGTGATCTAGATTGTATTTTTTGATTTATTATTCCTTATATCAGATATTGGGATATATTACACAGTGTTTCTTCATTATAAAATTTAATAAGGTCTTGATTTTGATCATACTATTCGTGTTATATAGTATGTGTGATGTAATTTCATGAAAACTAGGTTGTTTGGTTATTATGTTTTTTCTTCGTAGAAAATTTTTATGATCATTTAGTTTCCATTATTTTTTGGGAATGTATAAATTATTATTTTGGTGTTTATACCATTAATATATGAGATATTTTTTTTTGTAATTGGATTCAAATTTAAAATTCTTAATTCCTACATTATTAGTGATTTTTATAAAAAATTAATTGGAAATTTTTGATGGTGAATTGGTTTATGATAATGAAAAACACTATTCAAGTCATCTTGAGGGTGTGCTAATAAATTTATTGGTAATATAAGGTATATATAAAAAATTTATATCGTGGTGTTAAATGATATATATATTATTATTTTTTAAAATTCTCTACCAAATGAAATTAAATAATATTCAATGTTATTGGGGATATATGTTATTGATGAAAAAATAATTTTTTTTCTTTTTAAATATTAAATTTTATATTACATAGATATAATATATTTTAATTAATGTATTATATATAGTAAATCCTATAATAAATGTACTAGTAAATTATCAAGAGATAAAGGTGTGTAATATTCTACTTACTAATACACTAGTATTGGATATTGTTATTTAGTATTTTGATAAAAAGTCTGATCTATACATTTAAATTATTATCATAATGAAAATGAAATTAATGATTGGTAATTAGAATATTATTTTCACAAGCATCCATATTTCGAAGATTATAATGAGAATTAAAAAACATAAACCTTTCTGAAAAAGATAAGCATGATTATAAATTTCATGAAACTCATACGATAATGATAGTGAATTATGACAAAATCATAAATCATATCACCTCGATGTATCCCATTTTATCTAATTTATATATTTTTAACTAAAACATTATCAAAATGAAATTATAATATCATGATTATTTGATATGGGTATTCACCATAAAATACAATAAATGGGGTCTTTTCAAAATACAAAAATAAACTAATATGGTGGACCTAAATTTTATAGTACAAATAAATGATGGTGGATTATATTTTACAAATATAACATATCATGTTTTCATTGAATTTTAAGGATCCCCACTTAGAAAATTATATGAATCATAATGAGTTTATATAGGGGAGTTTAATAATTAATGGTGATTGTCTGACTTATTTTTCCTAAACCTACATGAAATAATCCTATTTTATGTTATAAATGTTGTTTTTATGGAAATTTTAAAACATAAAGCATGGAGGATGGAATTGTTATTAAATTTTTTTGGATCATATTGGTCAACTATATAGATTTATAATTATATATCCTCATTTAAAAATTTTATTTGGGTTCTTTAAATATAAAATGATAAAAAATACAACTAAATTTTATAAATGAAATGTAATATACTGTTAATGGAAATACAAGTTAAGGAAGAAAAACTCACATATGTAGTTAATTGAGATGTTAGCCTTCGTTCAATGGGAAGCTTCAATTATAACTAGAATATTGAAATTTAATTTTAAGTGATAATGAAAATTTATAATCTGTATTCAGGACTCATATTTTTAGAGGAACAATTAAGCCAACATATTCTATATGTTTGTAAAAACACTCAAAATTACCATTAATTTAAAATATTTTTATTGTTATTATTTCATCAGTTGCTTAATTCTATAATATTATAATTATGTATTTCAACTATTTTTCTATTCTTAAATTTTTCAATAATTCAATATTTATATAATATAATTCCTTAGAGATAGAGATATCAAATCCTTTTTATAATATTGAGGAGAAGAAATTATTTACCACATTAATTGTCCATATTTGTGGTGTCAAACTATGATTAAGTTATTGTGTTGATTAAATAAAAAACATTTAGATTTATAATAAATAGATTAAATTGTTTCTGTTTTAAAAAAATTAGCAATTATTATCACTATGATGCAAGGATGGCTCTTGACGCGAAACCCTACTCCCAGAACTGTAGAACACTGAAAATTGATGAGGATTAGCTTCCTTTCTCTCAAATATTCATTACATGGTCTCGTTTGATCCATGATGGGAGCTTCCATTCTATATCACAAGCAAGCATGCGTAGGAGTTGGCGAATCTGGAGAAAACTGAGCTGTTACAAGCAACAAATATGTGGTTCAAAGGGATTTACTTCCTCGAAGCTTTGACGGGTATAGATCACTCCAAACCTCTATCGATGAAGCCATCACAGAGAAATAAAATGGAAGATGGAAGTTTTTCTATTGAGGCTGACACATATGATCTACAATAGCATATAAAGCTTAGTATGTTTTCAATTATGGTTCGAGTTTCTTATCTAAAAGGTAAAAAACCCTGGTCTTATTCTAAATTGAATCCTTGAATTGCCATATAATGGGGTTTTACAAACAGGAAACTGGTCCCTCTTGGTAAGGGGTACTTCTATATTCTATTTTCTTCACAAGATGATCTTGATAGAGTTTTGAAATTAGTTAATCTTCACCTGAAACATTGTTTCATTCGGTTCTCTGAATTGGATTTTGATTTTAATCCTAAAAATCATCGGAACACCATGGATCAGGTATGGGTTAGTCTAAAAAACCTTAATTGGTTTTTTTCGAACCCTCTAATTCTTAATGACCTATCATCTTGCATTGGTACTACACTGAAAATTGATTAAGGAACATTAAATGTGGACCTAGGTCTTTTTGCTTGGATTATTTTTGATGTAAATCTTGAAAGTAAATTTCTACTATCTATTGTATTTAAAGATAATGAGTATAGTACTATAGTAAAAATTGAATATGAATGGCTTCCCTGCTACTGTTGATACTTTCAAATTGTTGGGCACTCATGCCTCAATTGTCAGATTATGCACAAACAATCCTCTCATCCTAGTCACTCAGAGTGGAAAGAAATAAAAAAAACATAACAAAGATAAATAACATGTATTAGACAAACATGAAACATCAAAGAATAAAGAAGAGAAATGGGTTTTCAAACCCAAAACCTTAAGCCAGTTGGAAGCTGGAAATGTGAAAACATGGGCAGACTAGGATGAGGATCATGACAATGAATCTATTGAACTTGTTAATAGGAAGGACATTGAAACTAAAATCTTGGAAATCCCTAAGCACTCCAATTATTATTTTTCTTCTTCCTATAACACTTCAGAGGACCATGTTCCTTCTATGAACCCTTCTAATGATCTGACAACTTCCCCTTTTAAGAATTTTGAAGGGTTGAATGATCACTCACCCCTTTCAATGAAATATGACCAATCATGAACTAAAAACAACTCCCAACTCACCCTTATTGCCTCATAAAACCCTACCCATGATGCTCAGATTACAAGAACTCAAACTAAAATTCCAGCCCCATATGAGTATAAGGATTACACTACCCATGTCTATCTTCGATACCCTACCCTCCTGGGTAGCATGGGTAATCAGGTGGAAAGCACTGTTGTCCTCCCATAAGGTTGTTTTCAACCATGGAGGACAGAGAATACTGCTGTCTACCTTCATTCTTCCAACTATCCTCCTATTTTGGACAAAAATTTTACACTTAAGTAGGTCTCTAAAACACCTGACCATACTAATTCTAATTTAAATTTGGGAGATATTAAAGACCTACCCTTGACTACCACATGTAAGCAGCCAGTCTCGACATCAATCCCTCAAGGCGATGTTGAATCTCATCTTATTGCTATTGTAGGCGCTACTAACACCTATTTGATTTTCCAATTTCCTTCATAGGTGAAGCAAGGTAGAATTAATCAAGAAATTTCCCCTCGAAAAATACTAGATCAAGGACCTCTGGAAGAAAAAATAAAGGGGAAACCCCCCTCCCCCAAAATAGGTTTCAATGAATTTTTTTCTGGAATTTGTAGGGCATTGTGAACCATGACACCTTTAATGTCTTAAAGAGGATTATTAACACTGAACATCCTAATTTGGTTGCTATTGATGAATCAAATATTAATTATTCTTCAAGATTCCTCCATCTCTGTTCTTTTGGTTATTCCTTTCTAGGAGCCTCTAATAAGGGTACAATAGTAGAAACACACCAGATGTTTTCTCATTCTTCCATGAAAAATTTGAACATTCATAATATTACGAATCAATGATTTACTTGTGATTTCACATTTGATCGAACTCATATTTTTACTAAATTTGTTTATGTGAATAATAAATATCAAGATAGTAGTCCCCTTTGTAATGAGCTCACTAAACTTAGTTGAACTATTCAAAATACTTGGTTTATAGTTGCGGAATTCAATGACTTTTTAGATCCATGTGAAAAAATAGTCCCTTATCACTCCACTATTTCCTCTGAGGAATTTAAAATATTCATTGAAATGAATAATATTATTGAGGTAAATTTAACTGGTGCCAAATTTACCATGTATAGCCATCATTATAACAGATTAGTGGCCAGTAAGCATGATATGGCTTTCACTAATGATCAATCCATGGATAAATGGGATAACATTTCTTGCATTACCCATCTGAAAGTTTCTTCTGATCACCATCCTATATTTTTCAAATTTTTACATAATCCCATAAAACCTAGGCTTCCTTTCAGATTTTACACTTCTTGGTCCTCAGATCCTGACTATTTGAATATTACGAAAAACGTCTGGGATAATATGTATGAACATAGGGACTCATTTTCCTGTCCATTAAAATTGAAAAATCGCATGCAAGTCCACAAGAATTGGGGTAAAACTAAATAAAAAATAAATTAACAAGGAGTAACATTGGGATAGGAACACTATGTTCTGAAACTCACTTCAAAAAGTTAGATATGCTTATAGGCCTCTTGCCTACAATAGAAATGATGGGCTTCTTATCGACACTGATGAGGGTATTGAAAATTTTGTGGTCTCATATTTCCGTGGTATATTCAATGGTCCTGGCATTGATAAAGATCTTCTCCCTGATTTCATTCCTACTATGGTGTCCGGAGAGGACAACTCATTGCTTAATATCATTCTTTTGGATCCATAAATTAATGACACTTTCTTTACCCTCAATCCGGACCATACTCCTAGACCTGATATTTTTTATAATGGGTTTTACCAGATGCATTGGGATATCAATCGTGACAACATCTGTCAAATGGTAAAGAAATTCTTTTCTAAGGGAATTTATCCTTATGGATTAAACTCCAAATTTCTTACCCTTATTCCTAAAATGCAGAATTCATATTAAATATAACTCTTCAGACCCATTTCTATCATAAATTATCTTTTCAGAATTATCCCTAAATTACTTGAAAATAGAATCTCTTCCATCAGAAAAATAATTTTCTCCTAGAATTAATTCAGTTTTATAAAAGGAATATCTATACCAGACTACATTTTCCTTTCCTATAAATCCAAGAATCATTTATACTGAAAAAATCAAGGTTGAAATGTTTCCATTAGACATGAAATTATAAAGGACTTTTATAAAATATATTGGAACATTATTTTGAAGGTCCTTATGCACTTAGGTTTCAATGAAACCTTTACCAATAGAATTAAAACTCTTTATAACTTGGCCCATATTTCTATTATAATAAATGGTTCTCTTAGAGGTTATTTAAATTGATCTATGGGGGTTAGGCAAGGAGACCCTATCTTTTCTATTCTATTCTCTATTGCTGAAGACTATTTAAGCAGACTACTCACTCAATCTATCGAAAACAGTAAGATCAAACCCATCCCTACCTCCAAGTACTTAAATGCCCCCTCACATCTTCTTTATACTGATGAAATTATTTTGTTAATATAGGGGAAAATAATTAATAATCATAAATCCATTCTAACTCACTATGAAGAGGTGTCTGATGAGCATGTCAGTTGGCATGAATCATTTATTTACTTTGGAAAGGGATATACCCCTTGCAGGAAAAGAAATATTATCAGTGTATTGGGGATCAAAGAGGGTTCTATACCCTACACTTATCTGGGTGTCCCTATAATTTAGGACAAACCTAAAGCTACTTATTTACCACCCATCATTGACCAAACCCTTAGACAAATATCCTCTAGGAAATGTAAAAACCTCTCCATGGTATGAAGAGTTTTCATTGTCAAATACACTATTATCTCCAAACTTATCTATTCCACGATGATTTATAAATGGCCGACTTGTCTCCTAAAATGCATTAATGTTGCCATTAAAAACATTTTCTACATTGGGAGAACACATTAGAGAAATATGGTTACTATACCATGGTCTACTTCTTGAACACCTATTGAAAAATTAGGTATTGGCATAAAAAACCGTAATAATTTTAATATAGCCCTACATGCTATGCTCACATTGAACCTCATTCACAATAATTCTTCTTCCATGGACATTCATAGTTCTCTCTTCCTTGATAAATTATGTAATAGAAATTTCAATTTAATTGACCTCCTCAATTTGGCCTTCCCATAAGAATTCTTTCATCTCTATTATGAATATCTCCAGATGGATGGCCAGAAAAGAATTTAATTTTAATTCTTGGCATGATAACTGAACTGGTACTCCCCTTATCTCCTTAGTGTCTAACACTCAATATCCTGATCATACTAATGAAACTCTCAAGGGAATCATAAAAAAATCCGTGATTACATTATAATATATTGCTTATTGTGGACAGTTATCCTTTCACTATTGATGATGATCTTCTAATTTGGGAACCTATTCATAATGGTATGATTGATTCAAAAAGCTACTATAACCATTTATTTAACAATTCTGATAGTAATTTAAGCAATATAAAAAACTTTAATAATGTTAGGTTAATGACCTTGAGACTCATTATCATTTGGTTTATTAATCATGGTAGACTTCCCACTAATATCTGTTTACAATCTTTCAGGATTAATCTTTGTTCCAAATATCGTACGTGTAATCAGCCTTGAGAGGTCATTAATCACCTCTTTTGTTCTTGTGGTATGGAAAATGCCCTTTTCCATTATATTCTGGATATTTTTGAGTGCAGATGGTGGCCTTGTAGTTTTATAACCTCTCCGTTGCAGCGATGTGTGGATTTATATGACTCTTAAGAAATCACGAATCTTTTTTTCAGCTACAGCAGATATTCTACATGTGATATGGTATGGTAGAAATAAATATATTTATAAAAAAACTCATTCAAGAATAATTCAATTAAAATGAGAAATATCATTGCTATACGGGAGGCTAATTCGCTTCAGAAGGATCATTGCAGTAACTCGGTTAGAGATCTTTTGATTATTAGGCGCATTAGTGTTGATGGGAGCTACCCTCACCCTAAATACAACTTGGAAGTCTTTTGGCATGATCCACCTTCTGGTTGGATTAAAACATATGCTGATGGTTCTTCTAAAGGCAACCCAATCCCTACAAGATATGGTTCCATCTTCAAGAAACCACGTGGACCATGTTCTTGGATGCTTCTATGGATCCGGCGGCTTTGCCTCCTCCCTGGAAGTTGAGAAGATGAGTGTGATTCATGCTAATTTTTTTGCCAATATTCTCAACTGGAGGAACATTTGGATCAAGAGCGACTCAACAACTATTGTCCAGGACATTTGGAATGGTTCAGTTCACCTAGCTTGGACTATTACTCCTTGTTGGATGAATGGGTTTCACTTTTCATTAGAAGTCAATTTCATTATCACCCATACCTACTGGGAAGCTAAAAAGCTCGATGATGGAATTTGCAACATGGGAGTTAATCATGAGGTCTTCGGGATGGATGACCATCCTCCTGAGTTACTCCCTCTTTATGTCATGGATGTTCAATAATTTTTTGAATTCAGACTAATTAAATTCTTTCTTGTTCCTTTTTTAATAAAGTTTGTGTTTTGGTCTTTGACCTGAACACCACCACTTTTTTAAAAAAATATTATCACATAGGTCTATTGTATTACTATAATATTTCAATTTCTATATTAATTCTTATTGAATTTGATCATATATTGAGTCCATATAGAACACCACTTATTATAATTTAAGAGTTATAATTATTATTTTCATCCATTTTACTTATATAAACTATATGTAATTGAATGATTTATTAACTTCTAATTGAGGGAGATTATTTTTTATTTGTGTATCCACTAGAAAATAGTATTCATATTTTCTTATCACATGTTTTAATTATTTATAAATTGTATAAATACATTTTTATCTTAATTTTAAATTGAAATTAATGGAGATAATGATACAACATTAATATTTATAATTCCACTAAACTGTCAATCAATACTTTTCATGATGGGATGTTGTAGTTATCAATGTAATTAAATAGTGGGAGACATAATGACATTAAATAAAAAATACATTAAACTAATTTTAAATACTTATTTAGTCATTTATTAATAGGAATATTGGTTCAATTTTTTTACATGAGATAAGGGATTCTAAAAATACTGTTTAATAGAGATATTTTTCCAAAGAATAATTTTGAAAATAATTTTGATCATTTTGAATAATTAATGAATAATTTTTTTTTAAAAAATAATGATTTTAGTTACATTATTAAATATTTTCCTCATATAATCCACTTGTATATTTAATTTTGCAGCATAGTATTTACGAAAGTATGAATTTATTTTTTAAGTTTTCTCAAGGTGGAAGAGTATGACATTATGGTCATGTTATTAATTCATTTAGACAAATACAATTTTGAAATATTATAAAACTATAACATCAAAATCCATGAAGAAAAATATATTATAAATATTATTCTAAGAATGTCATGTTGATTTATAGTATAAAGGAAAAATTTATTTCCTATTTACAGTTTATACGGAATTTGATGTAACATAATATGATTTGGAAATATATTATAAATTATTTATTAAATATTGGTGAATCAATTCAGTTCCATTGATGAATATCACTCATATATGTTAGAAATTTATATGGAGTAATAAATACAATGTATCCTTATAAGAAATTATGTGAATATTTGAAATGACCAATAATAAAAATTATTTAAACCTAAAGAAGGCTATTTTTTCAATAATGATACCTCTATTATTGGACTTTGTTCTTTTCATATATAGAATAATCATGTTGTGTTTTATGGTTTTCACTAAATATGAACACATAAAAACAACTATGTTATCCCAGATCATGGAATTGTTGTTGTGATTTGTTGTAATAAAAAAACGTAATAAGGGTGGAATTATGATTCACAAAAGAACACATTAAATTGTTTATTTTAATTTCCATTAATATAAATACAATCTTTAAAATCATGTTTCACATAGACACCAATCTAAAATGAAACTGGGATTATTTAAATAAATTTATTAAATTTATCCTTTATAATTTATCTGATAAAACTGTGATCTCAATTAAAATATAAACATTATATATTTTTTATAAATCTTATGAAATGAGATTGGTATGTATGATCCTTCTATATTTGGATTAACTATACGACAATTATTGGAGGTAGTGACACTAGAGTTTTCAATAGTCCATGCCCAACACATAATCCATTAATTATTAGTTGGGTGAAATAACTTTTTAGATAAGATCAAACTCATTCAGAGTTAAATGTGTTCCATGATACATAAAACACAACCAAAGACTGTCACTAGAGATTTCTATATCCCTAGGATGTGTATTGTGATAATGGGGGGTTGTGTAAGTTGAAGTAAGGATGATATAACTGTATAATTAAAAATTTCATATGTTATTTATAAGAAGATAACTTGTATTTTAAAAATTACATAGTTCAGAACAAAATTTAAAATAATGTTGATTTTCAATAATAATACATTGAAAAATTAAATATTTATAGATAAATAATCAATGATATAATTTTTATTGAATAAGTAACACATTATAAAATTATATTTCCCCTGAAACTTAATTTTTAGTCACACATTATATTATAAATATATGATGATAAGAAATGTTGTTGAACTGGAGTGTATTTTAATAATACTTTAATTGAAAAATTTAGAAAATTAGAGTGAAAAATTTACAAATTAAAAAATTATTCTTCCTGTAAAAATATTTTTTTCATTGAATATTATGATTCAATTAATATAAGGCCCCAAACTTAAACCTTACTTAATACTGAATTAAATGAATAATTCACATTGAGGATCTTTTCAGGATTAGAGTTTTAGAGAATTAGGACATAACTGTTACATCTCAAAAGATTACAAAGTAGACACTTCTAATAAGTTTCAATAGAATAAAAAACTCTTAAAAAGAAACATGTCTAGTTCCATGTTTTATATAGCAGGACGTTCCCTTGATCCCATCCTTGACCCTATTCCACATTAAGTCCTGTGAAAAACATTTCAAAAAAACTTGGGGTGAGCATAAAAAGCTCAGTAAGGGATACACAAAGAATGAAAACTGTTAGTTTTTCAAACATCAAGTAAACCATGTATACTTTATCAAAGTAATACCTTCACCTTCATGAAGTAGTAAAAACTCTTCACTAAATAAAATATCATTACTTACCCTTTTGTAACCAAAGGATTACCATAAAACCCATATAAATAACACATAACATATAAAGGTAACTTGGGACATAAACATACTTAAGTGGAATAACCATATGGTTGACTTCCACACATATCACTTAATGGAATAGCCATACGGCCAACTTCCATACATACTTAATGGAATAGCCATACAGCCGACTTCCATACCCAATGAATTGGAGGTTATAATGTAACCACTTGTCCTGGTATTCATGGCACCACCCGTCATATGGTTTATCATGTAACCACCCGTCAAATGTCCATGTACCATTATAAAAATCATTAGACATAAAACAAATATAATGGAAAGAAAACATTTCCACACTTTGATCACAATATATCACTTAAATATATTGACATAAAAAATCCATTATAAAAACCATTTTCAATACCAAAATACATAAAAGAGTATATTGTATTTATTTCATTTAAAAAAAACATTATGGCTTGTTCAGGAAGCCAAAGACCAAATAATACCCATAGCGGCGGAAAAGGTTGTTGTCACCACGTACGTTAAAAGAACCATTCATTTTTGTAGTTTTGTAAAACGATTCGTAGAAAAAGATTCCTTTTGTATAAAAGTAAAAGTCAAAGGGGTTTATACACCGTATAAAATAATGTTGTGTATAAAACGAAATATGCCTCAATGAAAGGAGATTGAGACGAAGTCCCTTACCTCGGGTCCGACATGACTCGATCGTTCTTTAACGTCCTGAATAATAAACTTGAGTTAATTTATACTTTCTTAATAGCCTTTTTCAAGTTCATTATTACTTTTATATCACTTATTACCATGTTATAAACATTATGTAATCATTTAAGTTAATAATGTCTGTTTTTTCGATATTTGGTTCTTAAGTCGAAAGTGGACTTCTTACAATTACATGTTGTTCGTGTGGTCAAAGGTTCATTATTTCCAGAATGACATTCCTGATTTGGATATCATATATATCATATATATCTATAATATACATGTATTTATAATATCACATAATCATTTAGAGGTAAGAAATGAAATTCACTGTTCATGGAGACGGTAAGCCGTACGTACACATGAACACTACTTTCATTTATATGTCATATTAATGGAATTAAAACTAACTGAGAGGTATGTATATTTTAATTCCAGAATTATATTAATCATTTAGATGTAAAATACATCATATATATCCATTATATATATGTACTTATAATAGTACATTACATTTGGGGATAAGAAATGAAATGCACCGTTCATGGAGACGGTAAGCCGTACGTACGCATGAACACTACTTTCATTTATATCTCAAAAATTAATGGAATGAAATAATAATGATATAGAGGTATATTATAATTCCCATATAACATCATATATAATAACTTTAAATCCATCCTTTATACATCCCACATATGGAATTAACGAATCACATCACTTTGAAGGGGCGGTAGTCCGCACTTCCTAAAATGAAATTATCGTGTTTACCCACAATGGAAACCATAAAGGTATGCCCAAAATGAAAAATACAGAAGCTTAAGGAAACAATAAACATATTATATATCATATATAAATAAATTTTCATTTTAATGGCCACCTTTGAAGGTGTTAAAAGAATTTTGATCAATCATCATTTCGGGAGGCAGAAATTCGCCATCCACAGAAACAGTATGTTCTTTAACCATTAGATGTAGGTGTATGTAAGTGTATCTCGAATACATCTTATAAAAACAACATCGTATATGAAATATACTGGTGTTGTTACAAAAGAAATGAATAAAAAGATTTTAGGGGGTTGGAGAAGCAAAATAAAACAAAAGAACACATGTGGAGACATCACCTTAAAATCGGGTAACTCTCTTAGATTTGAGATCAAAGGCTCCCTTGGGAAATATTCTGCCCAAAGTGAGGCTTCAAGGAGTAAGAGAGGGATTTGGAGAGACAAAATGGGTAGGTTTTGGCCGAGACAAAGGCTTTTGAAGTGTGGGTAAGGTGGTAGAGGTGGGGGCCTTTTATAAGAGGAGAGGAGGGGCACTCTTAGAATGTAAGGAAATGTTACTTTATTTTAGAATGAGTCTCAGATTTTAATGGTCCCGCATTGATGTTTTTCCAGGATAAGGTGATAAGGGTTCTAAATCCACCCATCCCATAGGTTTTTGACATGTGTAGGTCTTATATTTTACATTATCCTTCCATTTTATTTAAATCGTTAAATAATGAGGTAATCGCTGCATCATCATGGTGTCATAAATAATTTAATTTATTTAACGACTAAAAATTATAAAAAAAATACTAAGATGTAGGAAATAGTTTTACCTTTCCAATGAATATTTATAGTCAAAAATCTGATTTGTATAACCCCATGTAAAAATTGTTTTAGTAAAACAACTCATGTTTGTGCCATTTTTATTTTAACTTTAAATAAAAAGTTATTAATGTCATTTTCCAACCAAAGTGGCTTCATGGGGTCCCCAAGTTGACCCATGGATTGTCTTGGTCTGACATGACACATCCAATGAGGTTAGGACATGTGTCAAGATCATTTCATATTATTACAACATTATTCTTACCTTAGATTACACTAATTACCTCTAATCGCGATTAAAAACTTAATAAGTTACTATTCACCAAAAAATTATTTTAATCCCATTGAACCAAATTTTACTTCTTACTGATAACCATGTATGTAGGATTTTTGAAATTCAAAACACAGAGGTGGAAAAATTTCATTTAAACGAAAAATCATTTTTTAAGTACCACTTAGTGGTTTCACTATTCATCAAAAATTAAAGTTTTTCAGAAAAATTCCAAAACTTCACCCTAAGCTATATTTGATATTCCGAATTCAAAAATGAAGTCAATTTTACAAAATTCAAAACATATAAGTTGCATTAATAAATTTAATAATTAATTCCCGCTGTCAGAGCAAATAGCGTGTTTTTATGAAACAATAAGTATCAAAAGATTGACACTAGTTTAAGTCTGATTTCAAAGTGAAATTAATTACAACGACCACAATTGGATTTAATGGTAAAAATTTATTCTAATTTAATTTTAAAACCAATTCAAAATATAATATAATCATATAAATAAATTAGATTAAAAAGAGGTTTTGAATTGAAATACAACATTTTACACTATTCATTAAAAAATGAACTTTATCGAAAAAATACAAAAAATTTACACAAAGTAAATTTTGATGTCCAAATTCTAAATAAGAGTTTTATTTGGTCCAATAGAATGTATAAGAGTGAACAAAACTATATTTAATGACGGTTCTCCATCAAAAGGCGATAAGTGAACCTTTAGTGAAAATTAGGGCATATACACCTAAAATTGAATTCTTTCCATATTTTAAGCCTTTATCTTTTATTAGATAAAAGTAAAATCATTTAAAAGACATATATAATCATATTTTAGTTATTTCTATCCATTCCCTCCAATACAACGGCTATGTGTTAACTACCATTTAAAATAATATTATTTTATTACTAGTGTGCAACGTAAGATTTCAAAGAAACTCTTTGTTGTGTATCAGGTACGCTATCGAACATAAAAACCCCTTTAAAGTAAAATTAATATTTAATTTGTAAATATTAATAAATATGAAAATGTTTTATTCATTATTTACCTGGGATGTTACAATTAAAATTTAAATTCCTCAATTTTATTATTTAAATTTACAAAATGATCATTATTTATGCATTAATAATTTAAATATAAGATTATATAGAATCATTGGTATTTTACTATAATTATTGATTGTTAGGTAAAAATTAAAAATAGTTTTAAAAAAAATACTATATGTTTTATGTCATTAATCAGATATAACCATTTTTTAAAATTAATTAATCCCTATTCCAAATAAAATATTTATATTAAAAATGAAATTATATATTTTGAAAATAATTAATTTATTTTATAATACTATATATTTATTTTAGAAATGAAATTATATTTTTCTCTAAAAAATATTTTAGTGTAGTAAATTTAGTATGTTATTATGCATTTTTATAACTTTTTAATGTTAATAATATGAAATCAATTTAGATTTTTTTAATCCAATTTTGTTATTATATAATAAGGGGTATTTTTAGTCATAAAAATATGGTATCTATGTGGAAAATTGTGTTATCATGGAAAAAATAAAATGTTGTAACGGGTTAAAATGGAGGGAATGTGAAATAAATAATATATAAAAATTTATTTTTTTTGATTTTGAGGGATTTATCGACCATAATTTAACGCATATCCCTTATTTTATTCTTTTACTGACACATTCCTAGAATAATGAACATGTTATTGAAAATATCCCACTCCTCTCACTTATATAAGGTGTCCATCACGACATATAATCTACTAATACAAAATTACCTTAAATCAACCAAAATCACCACAAATATTCCATAATACTCAGGGAGATGTCTTAGCGGTTTTTGAATCCTCAAATGATAAAAAAATAATTCCCTAATAAAAATTTCAAAGGTGTCATTATAATAATTGATGGAAACATCACACATTACTATTTTTTTAAATTTCCTTTAAATATTTAATATTTCATAATTGATATTTTAAAATATTAAAGTAATAACACCAAGATAATTATTAGGAGAATATTTTTAATATTTATCGTACAATAAATATCTTTATTCCACCATTATCCATAGAGATAATAAACCATCTTCCATGCATACAATAATATTTGGACCACATTATATGGAAAGTCATGGATACCATAAAAACTATACATTGATGACTCTAAGGGGGTAATTAATTAGTTAATAAAATATTTAGGACATTATATATATTATTAATATAAATATACATAAATATATTTTTATAATTTATTTATATTTTATGAAAAATGATAATAATGTCCGTTTGTAGGTTAAAATTACTACCTATGTGGATTGACATGGTCTGTTTCCACAACCACCACACATGGTTGCATATAAAACATGTTTTATTAATACATATCATATTATATAGTAATATATATCACAAATGAGGATAAATAATGATGTGAAGACAATTGATAATCATTAAAATGTAATCTTTCAATCTTATTAAATTTCATGAAAAAAGATCATCATGTATTTCATTCTAACAAATCATGACCATATTCATGTTAATTAAAAATTCGGATTTAGAAATAATTTATAAAAGAGATACAAAATTATATTTTTTGTATTATTTTAAAAATATTTGTCATATAATAATTTTGAGATCACCATTGAAAAACATAGGAGAAATAATCAATTTTACCAAACCCACTTAAATAAATGAATCGAAAACTGCCTACTAAATTATTAATAATTGATTATAATTAAATAGTAAAAAAGTCTATATTTATGGATAATTATATAAATTTTTTATTAATATTTTTATGTTTTTTATAGATAACGTTATATTTCATTAATGAAATATGAGAGTTAAAGAATGTGTTTTCATATCAATATACATTTATGTATAAATGTTCTCAAATTATGTACCAATTATTCATTAATATGTTGTAATTATGTTCCCTTTTATTTATAATATATTCCATGGTACATATATGGAATTTAAACAAAATTTCATAAATTCGACTTTCAAATTCATATTACAAAATTTTTACCATATTTTTAATATTTTTTCTCATCTAAATTTTTATTCTTTGAGAAATATATCATAATAACTAGTTTTTCTTAAGATAGAGTATATATAACCCAATGGATGATTAATATCAAATAAATTATTATATTAAAATGAATTAAAATCCATAAAATGTATTATTTTCAATTTTTTAAATTCATTTACTTCCACTACCATAAAGGATTTTCTGGACAGATTATATTTTCATTAGTAATAAATATTATTTTATAACTATAATTTATGAATAATTTTATCTTCTAACATTTTATTCCTCATTATTTTCAAGATTATTAAATTTCAAACATAAAATATAACTACTTTTATGTACATAATATTTCTTTAAATAATGTGATGTTAACAATAATAATAAAATGTTGAAAACAATATATTTCATCCATATATATTCTCCACAATCCTCCAAATATTATCCTTATTATGAAATAAAATTATATTTTAGTTTTATGTTATTTTCAAATACATTTTAACTCATCTAAATTGGATTATTTATCAGGATGTTATTTATGATTTGAGACTCAAGAAAGTTATTTTTATTTTTAGATTTATTTTTTTATTTGATAAATTTATAATTTATATTCCCCTACACATTACCATTTGTAATAATTATTCTTTTTTAAAGGATAAATTATTGGTTTTTATTTTAATTTAATTTTGAGAAATGTGTTCCATTTAATATCATGAAAATAAACTATAATAGGGACACAATACTTTACCATTTCACTAAAAGGATGAAAATATTTTTTGAAATTTCTTTTTTATGATTTCATTTATTTTTCAAATTTATCTCACGATGATCTATATCCTATTGAGGTAGGTTTTATGAATCACCATAAAAAATAGTTTACAAAATACTCATTTTGAGTTATTTAATTTTTCATATCAACATATTTACATTTTATTACGCATCATTTGATGCAATTTAATATTATATCAAACCAGTTTTCTTTTATCGGGACCTCTTAAAATGTATAATTTTTCATATATGATATGATTATTTTTTTAGATGATAAAAAGTGGGGTCATATAATGATCTATAACTGATTTCATAGTGTATTATACCACATTAATAATGATGTTCATGGTTAATTTGATGTGGTTATATATTTTCACTTGTTTGAGAAATAAATCAACGTGGTTAGCTAGGATCCCATTGTTCAGTATGATCATAATGTAGTTATCTATGATTGAATTATTTTTAGTGAACTGATTTTTTTGTTAGGTACACAATATTATTCATTATCTTTATTCTGTTATCAATTATAACGGGATTAATTGTGTACATTATGTTGTTATGTTTTTTAAAAATGTTATTTTTTCCCATTAATATTCTAATAATTTATTTCAATAATACACTAATATGTTATTTTCCATGGATCATGTTCATTATATCATGTCTCCACACTCTTATTCAATTGTACATGTTTGTTAATATGATAATACATGTCCTGATTTCATGACATATAAAAAATTATCATTATTTAATCATTATAATATTATATTTCTCTCAACCAAATGATTTGCATAATGATTATGTACTTACCCTTAATGAAATGTTTTTTTGTTTCCCGTACTTCACATTTTATCTCAATCCATTGTTACATTTCCAATTCACATCTTATGAAGATGAGTATAAACCATGTGAAATCAATATGCGAGTCTAGTGTTTCCCAATTATAGAGAAATTATCTCATGTAATAGAAAATATATTTCAATAGTAGTTTTCCTTAAAGAATATTAACCCTAAATTCATGGGATTTTGAGATTATTTGTTCGATAAAATACTGATATTATTTAATATCTATATATATTTATGACTCATATCACATTACATCAATTAATATATGTTATGAATATTTATTATAACTAAATATGATAGTGGGGTATATGGAACCCTAGTTGGAGTGATAGTATGGTCCAGATTGTTTTGTGGAATACTATGGTAGTTTTTTACTTGGAAGAGAAAATACTTAAAAATTATAGGGATAAATTTATTTAATGGATAATATATTATAATTTATATTAACTTTTGATTTTTTGGTTTCCTATAAATTATATCACTATATGTCACGAACCAACTCGAGTAGACCCCAAACTGGTCACCCAAGTTGGCCTAAGACATGGCCTGGGAGGCATTCTAGATCCTCTAGAGTAGGAAACATATGTCATAGAATCAGTAGAGACACAAAGGGAATGATTTCACCCAATAAAATAATCTCAACAGTGGAGAATAATCAGAGTAGTCCAAAAAATTCAATTACCGAATTGAACAACATTTATACAAATATTAATGTACAAAAAAACAAACAAAAAAACCCAAACTGAACCTGACCACCACATGTCTCAATTTGGCCCTGAGTGTCAATCTATGATACCAAAACCATCGATCATCCAAGGAAATTAGAACCAAAATAGAACATGAAAAAAAAGATATAAACAAAAATGAAATATATGTCTAAGTTCTAAAAAATAGTATATTATCCCAAAAAATATATTCCAAGCTCTATTTTTTAAAATAAAATAAATAAATGTTTTTATATTATTAATAAAACAAAATAATGTAGGATTTTAAATCAATTACACTTTAATAAAAAATCATTATACATTACCATTTTAGGTTCTAATTCTAATTCCAAGTGAAGGACGATACATTATCATCTTAATGTATAATGATGTCACTTTCATTATAAAAATTGGGATTGTGACTATAAAAAATATTCTAAAAATTTTCATAATACATTGAAGCAAAAACATCATTTCTCTAAAATGCACTCCATGAAACATTGTACCATAAATAAATACACAATGAGGTTAGTAGAAAAATATTTCAATCACATGAAACAAAAAAACATTACATCTCAATCATCCTATATTAATTTCTATGTGCCTATGGAAATTAGAGAGCATATAATTTTATGGGAATAGTCTACAACATACATACAACTAAATAATCGTGAAAAAAATCATCACCCAATAACATCAACTCACCCACAAAATCGATCACACCCTACCAGTTTTAACAAAGGGGAACTATCTAGAATAAAAGAAATGCCCATGTAGAGGGACAATAGTATGAGAAAAATCATAAACAAGTAGAAAAATTCATTCAATGAAAACACTTCAACTTTACCAGGTTCCTATTTAATGACTAATGTAGGGGTGATCCAACATGCACAAAAATGAAACCAATCACATGAAGGAACATCATACACTAGAAAAACACACAACAAGTTACCATCGAGTCAACCCAAGGAACAATCTATTACCTTTAAACCATTTAATCACAAGGGATCCCCACAACCTGGTCCTCCCACAACATTCAATATAACCAAGAAAATGTTTTTATCCACGAAGATCATTTATGACATGAAATTTCACAAAATTTGAAAATGGGCATTAACCCATCTTCATTAAATATATAATTTCTAAAAGTAAACCAACACAAATTTGTTAGATGTCAAAAAAAATTCATGAAACTAATCACACACATCTATTAAGTCTAAAAACATTTAGAAATAAATTTTAGAAATATATATCTATATTGTATCTGCCAAAATTACGCTTAAAAATCCAAACAGTGGATTAAAAATCAAATTCCCCTTGAGGAAGGAAATATGGTAATTCATTGAACACTTGGTGTACATAATATAAATCCAATTCCATATTCCTCAAAAAATATTAATAAATCCACATCATTTCTCATATAAATTAAATTTAAAAAATCGAATATCTAAATTTAATACCCAAAAGTGCTGGGAAATTCATGAAATGAACTATTTATAAATTTAATGGACATGTTAAATTGTATACCTACCTCAAAACCCAAGCTTGTTAATAATTCCCATGAAAATCAACTCCATTTGGGTTCCAATGATTAAAAAAACAAGTGGAACCCTCAAAATGGCCAAATTAAAAAAATATAAAAACATGATCCTTGAAACCATAAGACCAATGAAGAAGAATAACTCAAGTGAAAGCAGAAGAAAAAGGAAGAGCAGGATTAGGGGAGAATAGTACCTAGAAGATATATCCATATACCATAAATAATACCCCTTGGAATCACCATAAAAAGTGTTGGATGGAATGCAGTTGAATGTAGGAGACTCTTAGGGTTGTATGAATGAAATGGTTGAAGAATAGGGAAACCTATGGCTAAATCTTGAAATGGATAGAAGGGTAATTATACACTTTTAATGAAATGGAATGCTCCCACAGATTTCCCATATTTTTTTAAAAACCAATCGATAACATTCCATCCCCCACTATATAATAGGATCATGTTCCATGGTTATCCTAGATAATTTCTGAACCATGTGGAACCATGCAGTCTCATTTGTTAATGAGGAATCCATACACACTATTACCTGGAGAAGGGAACATTATTTTCCCAAACCATGTGCCAATTATGTTCCAGCTGTTACCAAGACCAACATCTTCCCATTACACCGAAAACTATAAGGAATTATAAATAACAAAACAAATCCAAAAATAAAAAAACAAATACATCAAAAAATCAGGGATGTGACAATTCACCCCAAAATTAAACTTTTTCCCAATAAATCCCAAACATCTCTAGTTTATCGATCAAAGAAAAAGTTCTAAACACTCACACGATCTAATTTCCCCAACCAAAAAGCACCTTTGATATCACCATGAAAAAATGAACTTCTACTAGTAAATTATTCAATGAACCCCAATTGAATTCTAAATAAATGAATAGAAAACATAGAACCAAAGACAAACATTATTTTACATGAAATTATACATTCCCTTCACCCAAGGAACAAACATTCAATCTAGAGAGGATACAGTGGGATGACATAAATGTAAACAATGATTCACTATATTTAACACATTAGGGAGGAGTGGACTCGAATCCATTAGAAACCAACTAGCATTGACTAACACGGGAACTCCCCATATAGAAAAAACAAGGAACTCCCCACACTGAATAAACCAGTAACTCCCCGTATATTCCAAACAAGTAAATCCCCACATAGACCAAACCCCACCATGTGGGGGTGATGAATGAAACTCCAAACAAAGAGGCTAACCAATCCATGGTTTATCATATCTATAGGACAAAATTATATCTAGGTGAACAAAAACCAAAAAATAACGCTAACACACAAGGTCTAAACTCACAGGGATAACCAATCATAAATTTTCCTTCAAAAATTCATAAATAATAGTATTTTAGGAAATTGCGATCATCACACATTCTAACAACAAAATATAAAATTTCAAACCATAATGACTATAATGAGTATATAAGTTCTCCAAACCATTTAACAGAAAATAATACATTCCAAGATGATGAAACTACAATTGAGAAGCATAAATTTTCCCCATTCTCGAACTAAAGACAAAATCGAGACCAAGTTCCACTACACCACTAAGATTCTTTACTAAGATTCACTTTAGGGCCTATAGTTGGATCCCTGATGACGTGAAATATCCACTTCCTCATAGTTAGGAGCAGTTAATTCCAAATTGGAACTCCTTACTTTATTATCATGATCTTGCACATAGAACCCCATGTTGATCAAAATTAAAATGATACAATAATATGTTCACTTTGATCCATCGAGGCACTTTCCCTAGGAAAAGGATTTATAAGATACACCGTCATCATATTTCACCCAAAAAAGATGAAAAAGAAAAAAAATGAAACAATACACACATCCTATAGAGATGGTAAATATTTAGGATTTCTAAATGAGACAAAATACATAAAACGATAGCTCGGGAATGATACCACAAATATTTCATTGTTAAAATGATTAAAAACCCATTAAATCAAAACCACTACAATATTTGGAACACTAAATTAGAAAAGGTTCTTCAAACTGATCATATGATAACACCCTAGTACTAGAATAAGTGGGTTTTCTTATGAATTTAGGGATCTAGCTCCACTCAACATCCTTGAAACTGCCTTACAAAACCATTGAATGCTACATTGGTTTATGCAGGCACAGATGGTATTAGAAGCACTTAGAAATAATGACTTATTAATACTAGGATTGTTTCCTTGATGAGACACCATGATCCTACACATAGAAAAATACAATGAATGATCTAAAGGCTTTTTAATTCTATGACCTAGAATAATAGAATTATCTTGGTTTCAAATCTCTTCATTGGAATTACCATCACTATTCACAAAGACCAATAAATGTTAGACCATGTCGAAAACACATACCACCACATCTTCAACATGAAATGCAATTCTCTACATGTCATCAAAGAAGGTTAGACAATACTATGACACTGTCTACATCAAATTTGGATGAATCCCATTTTCAAAACATCTATCCTTCAAGGGTTTGTTTATAACTCACTCTGAAAGGTAAGCAGGTAGATCCAAAAAATGAAAAAAGAACTCCAACACTTATCCATCTCCTAGAGTAGACAAAACATATACACCACATTCCTCACCTTCGATACCTCACAAAAATATGGACATATGAATGATTCCATGAAGAACACCTAGGTAAGATCATATTGAGTACTGGATCAAGAGACAAACATCCAACACATCCAGGTCATGCCATTGACCATAAAGGAACTGAACTTCATCTTTAATATCTCTACCTACTCAAGGAAATTGAAATTTCTCCCATTTTTCCACATCCAATATTTTTCTTTGAGATTTTTGTATTTACCATAATCTATAGTTGGATTCAATATTCAATACTGATGAAGGATGTCTATAGGCTTATCATCTGAAGGGTCTTTAAATAGTGAACCAAAAATAACTTCCCACATAATATTTTATGAATCCTTAATTTCGGAATACAAAAAAAACCAAAATATAAAGAACACACTAAAAAACATCTCATTAACAAAAATTATAAATATAAAAACCCCTCATAGAAAGAAATCATAAATTATTAGAAAAAAACACAAAACAGTTGATTATAAATTCATCGCAATTCATTTACTATAAAAACTATTTTGAAAATATAAAACAAACTTGATGGGATAAACTCTCACAAATGGTATTCCATGGATCCTCACACATGCATATTTTCTTGCAAGAATAGGAATCCATCAACTAATGGAATAAATCCTCAATCTCAAACGCACATCAAAGCATGTGAGAACTCATAAGAACCCTGAATGGATATTTTTTTCCATCATAGAATCAAAATCTCCAACACATGTTTCAAGTTATCACACAACAGAACATTTGAAAAATCTTTTTTTTAAATAAAAAATATTTCTATATTAGAAACCCATTTGAAAGTTCACACCTCAGTCCATTTGCTTCCTTTATAAAATTAATATCCCAAGAGTTTCAAACAAATAAAAAATTTCAATACCTTCAAAACATATACATCAATTTAACACATATCAATCCAGAAAAAAAAATTTAAATTTTTTTTTTAATATTACATCCCATTTTATGAAAATTTCAAAAAACCATCTATAAAATAAATTTTTACTTCCCAAAAAAACAATTTCCAAAATCCCATGGTTTGGATTATTGAAATACAATGTCGTTAAACCCACACCTATTTAAATCAATGATCGTCTTATAAAAATAATCTTTTTGAATATTTCATGGAAATAGATCTGAAAATACATTCTCCATCTTTAAACAATACAAAAAACTACCAAATAAAATATACTTTTTCAAAATATCAAAAAATGGGGTTTCAAAACCTTTTCTGACTCTAGATGTACCAAAAAACTCACAAAAGGAAGATAGTGTTGGTGTGAGACAAGGCTCTATGGTTGGTGGCCATATTCTAATCACAACACCTTCATTGGGAAATCTATCAGAACTGTGTCCCTATCTCAATATGGCATTATAGGTGCTCTGAGATCATCAATATAAATTTCCAAAATCCATTTTTTAATCTCAGACATCAAACAACCATCTAGAATGAGATAAACAAAATAAAACATGACATCCCATGGAAAATGGGATTTGGTACCCATTGTGTTGGCCATACACTCACACATACCAACACCATAATTCATATCATTCCTACTCCATCTACCTTGACATCCCGAATAGAAAAATGAAACTATAAATACTAGGTCCCCCACATAACCCATCCTCCTATGATACAATTTTTGTCACGAACCAATCTGGTGTTACCCCAAAGTGGTCACCCACGTTAGCCCGAGACAATGTACAAGAGGTGTTACAAATCCTACCGGGCTGGAAACTAAATTTTGAGAATCAATAGAGAAGTAAAGAGAATGATTTCACTGATTAAAATAAACCAAATAGTGAAAAATAATTAGTGAAACAAAAAATTAAATGATTACAAAACAAAGCATAATTTATTAAAAAATATGATTATAAAAGAAACCAAACAACAAATACAAAACTAAACTTGATGTCTACATGTCTCTATGTGACCCATGTGGTCACTATCAAATACCAAAACCCACCATCGTCGGTGATGATCAAAACTAAACTGAATCCTTAAACAAAAGATAAAAACAAAAATGTAATATAGTCAAGAGAATTACAACTCAGTTTTCATTTCCAAACAATATATTACAAATTAACTAAATTTAAAATAAAATAAAGATCAGTTTCAATTTTGAAATATAATATACATGACTAGGATTTACACACATTTACCCCATAAATCAAAAAACAGTTTATTACACATTTTCGGTTCAAATACCGTTTCATTACTAAGGATGATACATTATAACTTATAAGAGTATGATGGAATTGTAATTTTAAAAAGAGGAAATGTTATTATAAAACATTTTATCAACAATTTTTATAAACCTTTGAAAACCCACACATCTAATTATTAAAATGTACACAATGAAATAGATTAATATCAATAATAATAAAATGAGGGTAATGAAAAAATATAATGAACAATTTTCCATCCAACAATGAATATCGGTCATAAACTAATGATAACTATGTTTTAAAGGACATGTGAGAAACTGTGATCATAGGTGACTAGTCATGAACATACTTACATCTGAAACATCTCAACAGAACACATAATTCATTGACATTAACTCACCCTGATGCTCGGTCACACCCTACCTAGACTGAATGATGGGAGAAATAACAATGTGAACAAATTTCTATCCCATATGACTCCACATAGAGTTGAATCCTATGCTAGTTCACCATCAGTTCCTAGAAAATCCTCGAGATAATCTAGGTTCCCATGTCAATAGTAAAATTTATATGATCCAGCAAAAAAAGGCATACAACTTATTTAACCAACATCACACACAAGAAACTCACACAACTAGTCACCCCTATGTCAACCCAAGGAACAATATATTTACATTAAACAATTTAATAAAAATTATTCCTCTCATTTTGGGCATCTAATAATATTAAATATAAGAACAAAAAGAGAGTTATCCAAGGGGAGTCTTTAAGACAATCAATTCCGCAAAAAGATCCAAATGAGACTCAATCACCCTTTATGAAATCATCCATTTCGAAAAGGACACCAACACCTTTCTATCAAATGTCAATCCATTTTCAAGGAACCAATAACATAAAAATTTTAATTACTAATGAAATTTATTAATCCATTTGAGAAATCAAATAACACATTATAGATTCCATGAACACATTTTAAGAGACAAATCATTCAATACAAATATTCCACTTTCCAAATCCAACTGGATAATTTATCAAAAACATAGTGTGGATCAAATTACAAAAAATTACATATAATCAATAAAATTAAATGAAATACATCATTTGTCATTAATTTATTTAGTAAACATAATAAATCTCTATTTAAATTAAAAATATGTCTGAAAAGGAACAAAAAAAATAATTAAATTAAATTAACATGGATAAAGGTAAACCTACATCAAAACACTATAGATTCAACAAAACCAACTTTAAACAACTTCAAAATGGTTCCAAGGTTCAATAACAGCAAAATGGACGCTTAACCATTAGAAACACTAATTATAACCCAAAACATATGACCCCTAGAACCAAAATATACAGAATAAGAAGAAATAAGGAGAAAATAGAATGTGGAAGTGGAGTAATATAAGAGAATAATATCATGACGATCTAGTATTAATTCTTGAATAAAAAAACATGGATTCACCTATGAAGGAGGTAGGAGGAATGAGGAAGAAGGGAGGAGCCTCTTGGGGTCATACAAACTGAATGCGGGATGAATATGATGATTGGGGATTATATCCCAAAGTGGGGAGAAGGGGAATTTCACAATATTAATGATCTAAAATTATATCATAGATTCCCTTTATGGGATCTAAACAATACATCAATTGGATGTCCCTCAATGTCTATGAAGGGAATTTTTCACAGTTATCCCAAATGGTTTTCCAAACCGTGTGTCAACTGTTTTTTCACCTCTATCCTAGAGTAAACCAGCCACACTCTTACCTCAATAAGGGTGCATGTTTTTACATGTATATGTTACAATTATGTTCCATTTTCCTAAAATCCAAAACCACTCACTCTTCACCAAAAAGACCTAGGAAAACAAAATTAAAAATATGAAATAAAAAATTAAAAGAATACATTAAAATAAAAATCATAGATGTGAAACTATATGGGTACAAATAAATTTATTTTGGATCTATCGTAGATGTACCATTGTTTAAATTAATTGAATTTTTACATTGGGATTTAAATTAATCATTACCTGGTACCCAAAAAATGGGGTAATTTCACACATAGATTGAGACACATTGGGGATATAATTTGTTGATTTTCCTACTATTTTTGAAAAATAAAGAAGTATATAAATTAATTTTTGGGTTGAAATATATTACAATTATTTTGATAGAACTTACTATGATTTTCCCGATGGATAACATAAATTTAAACCTTGAATTATGCAATTAACATTTAACACATATATTATGACATATATTTTTTTGATTGTTCTCATGACTAACTAAATTATATTAATGATGTTTTTGAAATACTGTGAATTTTCTCACACATCTAAAATATGTTATAATAATGTACCAAAAAAATTAATAATATTTTAGAATCACTATGGAGGAGATGAATGGAATTTTTTATATTTTAATGGTGAAAAAATAAAATAGGATGTATTATTCCACTTCATATGTTTCAAGAATGTGGTAAGACTCACCCATGCTAATTTCTCGAAGGAAAACCAAAATTATTCAATTGTCAAAGGATTATGTAAGAAGAAAAATATTTTCAATGAGATATAATTTTTTTTAAAATATTATGGAATGTATAAATAAAAAAAATCACCACACACCATTAATTTTTTTTCAGACATAAGGATTTTATAAACTCTAAAAAAAATCCAAAAAACAATTCTTAATGAGAAAAATAAAAACAATAAACCATTAATTCCCTGGAAACATGGAAGATCTTAATCAATTTCAAATATTGAGTTATATGAGGAAAAATATTTTACATTTATACTCCACTCAAGATTTGTGGATGTACTGTTAGATTCGGGTTCTACTGACTCTATTACTTATAGGTGGCTTTTATGAAATTAAAATCATCTTTATGATGATTTTATATAGAAATATAAATATTTATGATTATTTTATCTCATGATGGTGTTTTTATAATGTTCTTCCAGAAAAAATCATTAGTCATAATGAGATAAAATTTATTAATTTTAGGAAATGATATTTATCTCTATTGAGACTACATATTGATTTTAAGAATTGGAAAATTAAATTTAATATTATAAATCAATATATGATAATAAAATGATGAAATATTGATAAATAAATATATTAAAAACATAATTCCCTTATAAGGGTGCTAATAACCAATCATGAAGGATATTTAACATAAATTATTTATGTATACAAAAATATTTCGGACAATCCAAATCATTGGAATGATGATTTTCTTATTATGTTAAGATGTTTTAAATCTCTTTTGAAATTATATCTGGAGTTTTTTCTATAGTTTAGTAATTGTTACTATTTTTATTAGTGAATTATAAATAAAATTTATTGGATTAAATCAATTATGGAGAGAAAAAAAAGTTACCCAAAATTTCATTATGTATTTCATATTAAAAGAAAACTACATGAAATATCGTACTTTACATGTAATAAGGTACCACTACTGGAAAATAGGTTTTTACTAACGAATTTATACCAACGGTTTAAGAAAACCGTTTGTATATATGTGGTAGGCATGTATATCCCTACAGTTTTAAAGAAACTGTAGGTATACCATCCTCAAAAATCAATCCCGTCAGGCTCATCCCTGCGTGCCACTCCCCCCACAAAATCTCCATGCCCCCACAACCCTCTTCTTCCCCACAAACCTCTTCTACCCTGATTAATCATTGTGCTTATCCGGTGAGTGCCTCTCCCCTAGTGGTTATCCGGTGAGTGAATCTCCCCTGAAACCATCTTCTTCCTCAGATTATCCATCATGCTCATCCTGTGAATTCTCTACTCCATTGTAGTCGAATTCATGAGCAACTTGTACAATCGTACAAGTTTTTGGATGGACTTATCCCCCTCGATGACTGAAGAATTGATTTGATGTAGCTTCAAACGCACAGAGTCGGAGTGAAATTGTTCACCCGGGAAGACTCGGTGATTCCATCAGGCGAGATGATGTTTATTTTTTAATTTCCAATTTGAAGATTTTTAATCGGTTTCAACCCGACGCACCTCACATACATAGGGTTCAATTTCTTCCCCTCTGCTCCCATCTCTTTGCTCTTCAGCGGTGTTTCCCTCTTCCATAGCCCGAATGAGCTCTGTCAGTAGCACCCTGATGTAGAACTCCTCTGGGTCTCCATATCCTTTTCTCAGCAGGTGCCACCACCAACATCAAAAGTAGGTATAGACTAATTTCATTCAATGCACCACTCATTTAGTCTATCACTTAATTTTTCTATTGGTAATATATAAAATCAATGCATTTGGTGAACGTATATGTCTATTTTAGTGTTCCTATTTTATAATTGCTCCATTGACATAGAAAAGGTTCTATCTTTTGAATCTCTGCCCCTCCATTAAATCCCTACTCCTACGATGTTTCTCTTGTAGGCCCTTCCATTGAATCCCTTCTCACAATCTGATCTTTCATTTTCATCTCAAATTAATTACTCCATTATCTTGTTCATCATATTATGCATATAATTAGTACAAGTTAAGGTAGGTGGATAGATCGATCTGGGAAAATTAGACCGATGGGTGGATTGATTTTGGGCTAGCATGCATGGATTTTAGCAATTCTATTGTATTATGTATATATGTTTGTGTCTAAATTTCCATTAAACTCACATTTCTCCAATTATTTTTCTTGGTTTCCTTTTGGGTTTCTTCTTCCCTGTTGTAATTTTTGGTTTGGTCAATCCCAGGTTTAAAGGGCCGACCGGATTTTTTTTTCATTGGTTTATAGGGTTCATGGTAGTTTCTTATTGGTTGTTTGGCCATCCACTGTCAGAGGATATGCATTCTTAGTCATTTGTTGTTGATTCAAGGTATGTTTTCTTATGACATTACTCTCAAGGTCAATTTTTTAATGATGAAATACAAGTTTTTTTTGATACATTTATTTAAAAAACTTGTGTGTTGATAAATATAATTTTTTTGATATAACATTATGACTTAACTCATCAATTTTCATTGATATTTTTATCTTCATCTGTGAGTTTTCAATCAATCTTTCAATAATTTCAAAATTAGAAAATATTTCTAGAACACATTCTAGATGATTAAAATAATGATACATATATTAGGGCTTATCTTAGTCTTGTTCCATAGATCTTATACCTGAAAAAATATCTTCAATTGGTGAGGATTTTATTTCCATTTAATTGATTGGTTCTTAAAACATAAGTTGGTTCTACATATATTATGTAATTGGAATTGGTAAGTAAAATGTTGATCTCGGATTTCTGAGTTGGTTATTTTGATGGTATTCTATATCAAAAGTTGGTATATCTCTATTGAATATGGGTGTATTTTCCAATTGACCAATGTATTTTTCAAACTGACCATGAAATACACATTTCCCACAATACGAAATCACCACAAAAATCATAGACAAACACTATACACCACAAGACACCCATGGGAGACACCCCATGACATCTACTGATAGTTAAGGGGCCCTTAACTTAGGAACTGAAGTCGATTGGCACTAAAGCTCGGAGAAATTCCCATTGATGGTAGAAAAGATACCAACAACTTTATTCTTAGTATAGTATAATGAAATGGTTTACACCCTCATGACCAAGTAGACCATCTGTTTCATGGACTGGTGCCCAAGCAGGTTCAAGAGTAGGATCCACTACTAAACATTGATTTTAGTCCCTATGAGGTTTTTTCCATAGTGAATAGTGTTATGTGCACAATCTTCAACTCAACTAATATATCATAGGTGCATATTAAATGGATACGTGAACTAGTATATTGTTTCCAATAATTTTTTATATAAAGTACATAATGAAAAATGAAGAGATTATTAAATGGAACCATTTCCTCCTTGCTTGTAGGAACATGATTTGACCCATGGGGCGGTGTGGTACTTATATATTGGGTGGTGACATGTATAGTCACATGATACATGTATGTTTTTTTTAGTTTTTATTTTATTTTCTTTATTGCATTTTCCACTTAGGTATTTTACTTATTTCTATCGACGGAGGGTAGAGATTCTATCCAGACTAGTTGATGTAGATCACTTGTTTACTATAATACCATGAGGTGTGAGTGTGAGGAAGCATTGGAAGATAGAGGAGCCTTGGAATCTTCCATGATAGGAAACTGTTCTTCTAAAACATAGTGTGGGAACATTTCCAGACTATGTTGGAGTCATGAAATAAACCCAAGTGTCTCCATGAGATAACATAAATAACACCAAGTGTCTCCAAGTGTCTCCATACATCGTATCATCCTCGCATGGGTTGGCCACTCACCCATTCCTATCAATGGTATCTTAGTCTATCCTCTCAGTCACATAGTCTAGATTCATCTCTCGAGGATTATCCCATGCCTTGGTGCACATCTCATCATCCAACTAGACAAAGAGTATTATTCACATTTGGATTGTCCTAGCCACAAAACCACACCATGTCAAACCCATCTACATTATATTCTCAATAATCTGGTCAATAAGCTCATCAAAATCATGTATTATAACCCAGCCCCACTAACCAGGTTCTATCTTAAGAAAAATCACACCAAGCCTCTTCGCATTATAATGCCAATCTATCTAACAATACCCAATACCCACACTAGCATCTCACACTTCATCTCTTTAGTTGAACTCACTGGTGGAAATTCAACCTATACCAACGCTTTTTTCCCAACGGTTTTAACAAACTGTTGGGAAAAAGACTCTATCCCAATGGTTCATATGAATTATTGGGATATATCTATCTAAAATCACTTATCCATCAGGATACTTCTCCTATCCCTAATCCACACTTCTCCAAACCCTAGTCACCACTCACATAGTCCTCCCGTCCTCACCTCCACTCCCATACCGACCACCCCCCACTACCGCTCGCATCCCAACTACCCCTCGCTGCTCGCCGCTCGCCAATCGCCACTCGCCACTCGCCGCACCCCGCTCATCAGTGCTCACGCATCCCCCATCAAGCCACAGTTACCCAAACCCTATAGGGCCACTATGATCCTCCTGTCATTTTCACTGCTCTCATGCCCCTTTAGATCTCCTCCTCCCATCCCATCTCCCACTCGCCGCTCGTAGCTCCCCACTCATGGTCACATGAGATTTCCCCTTCTGCTGTGAAAGCATCAATTCTAAATCTCCATAATCTTGAATTCAGTTTAATTATGAGTTATTATTAGTATTTATATGACTCATTCAGGCTATATACCAGTCATTTCCAATGTTTTATATGATTTATTTTATCTCTGTTGATGATTCATGCCTTTACAAAATTATCCAAAGGATGGTGATTCAATAATATATCATTGAGTTCACCAGTAAATTGAATCAATGTTTTTTTATTCCAAATTTTCATACATGAATCCCAATAACTGCAGGACATGTATGTTATAATCAGTATCCCAATTTGTTTGAGGGTTGATCTTTTTTATTTAGTTTATTTTATTGTTTCCCTTCTGTTGATACAGTGTGTTTGACTTTATACTATTTTATAAGATTGTTTCTCTTCTTCGATGTGATGCTTTTTAATAGATTTTCCCTTTTTTGAGAGGCATCTCACATGAGAGATCTAAAGATCTAGCTTGTCTAAGCTCATCAAATACTAGATGTACAATTGCCACATCTTTCACCATAAGGCCCAATCCTCTTAGGAATATTTTACTTGATCTAAACCCTCAACCAGTCCATACACATATCATCCAAATTATATGACATATGTTATACCACTCATATACTAATCGATATCTTATCCACTAGGAGACCTAGTGACACGGTGATTTCATTTCTATAAAATGACTAAATTTTTTATCTAAACCTTGGTGGATTGTGAACACCATATCTATAGGTCTACTATGTTAATCAATTTACTATCATTTACCGCCCTTAAACTCCATGACTCTCACAGAACATAGTTATATTCAATCCCTTGGTAATCTATGATCAAATAATCAAGTTAGTGTTTAAGGGTCTATTGGGGCCCTTAATACTGTCTTTATATACATAACAATTCTTATTTAATGAAAAAATTAATTTAAGTAATGTTTGATCACCCATAGATGTGCTTATACTTCATCTTCTAACTCCTAAATGATGTATTCCCTCCACCTGAATGAGGAATTAAATAACTTACCTTCCATGTTCATGAAAAAACTATATTTTCCAAAGACATCATACTAAACACAAATATATAAGTGAGAAAAATCAGAAGACTGGTCCATGATCACATCATTAGACATAGCATCATAACAATTCTTCATGCCTTAAGCCTTATATTAATCATATGATTTTATATATACTTACCAGATTAGTGAATGTTGATTCATATTCAATCACTAACAATTTTTCCTACTCAATATCTAATAGATCTCAAGATCTAGCTTGTTTAAGCTCAACTAGGAAGTTTTCTTCATTGACTATTATTTAAAATTACTTCTAATAATGTTTTCATCCTTCCATTCCACAATAATTTTACCCCACAACCAATCTTGAACCTTTAGTAATGGTGTAGCCATGTAATTTCCCAAACAAAATTGTATTGATCAAAACCAAACTAAGCTTAAACTCGACCCAAAATAATTATATTCCATTTATAGGAAGATTAATTGTTAATTAATAGGAATTTAATTTTTGGTAGTATCATTTCGAAACATGGATTTGTTTCCCCCTTGCTTGCAGGAACATGATTTGACCCATGTGGCATTGGGGTTCTTATATATTGGACGATGACATGTATAGTCACAGGATATAGGTATGTTTTAGTTTAGTTTTTATTTTATTTTCTTTATCGCAATGGACACTTAGGTCTTTTACTAGTTTCTATGGACAGGGAGTGGTTATATTCTATGAAGGAGGCCAGAAGTGGTTCAGATTGTTTTAGTCTGCTGGATTTGATCCGAGGTAAGATTCTATGATTACTACTTGTCTTGCACCTCATATATTTTGGGGATTTCAATGTTTTGACTCCATATTATATTATTGGTAGGGCGTTGGATCGTTTTGTGTTGGTTCGGGTGAATTTGGTTCTCGCCAATCGAGGTAAGGCTTTAATGCTATTGGTTGGTTTTTCACTAGTTATGTAGGGAACTTTATGTGTTTTAATGTTCTTAATATCCTTTGTGTAGTTCATTGATCCCTGCTCGTTGGTTTCGAGTCACCAAGTCAATGGTGACTCACCTGCGTGTGCATAGGTAAGTAAGTATATGTATGTGGGTTCCCTTGTTACGTGTATAGTCAACCATGACAACAATTATACATGTATGGTGCTAGGTGTGCCCATGTATATATATAAAAATGCATACGCAGGTGAGTTGAGACTGGTATATGCATATAAGCATATGTTTAAGCACCCCCTTGCACATGCTAATGGCCATGCGAGTGTGTGCATAGGGGCTTGGTGTCCTTGCATGTGTGCGAAGGTGCGTATACCCAGTCGGGGAGCAACAGATTTCAGTTAGAAAGCTCCAAGAGCTGAAGTGGATGGCTTGGTTCCACCTTATGGTAGAGTCCCACTCGTAGCCTCCTTAATTTAAGAATGCTTTAAATTGAATTTAACTTCTCTCTTAATTATTCGTTATTATATTTAATTGTATATCTTGAATATGTTTTCTTTAATATAATTGTTTCATTTGATAAATAAAGTCATATTTTTATAATAAAACCACTTTTAAAAACAAAAAATATAAAAAACATATATTTATCATACCACAATCCTGAATCAAGAGTCTATTTTTTATCACATGAGATCAGTTTCTATAATGTGAAGGAAAAATACATAGGATTTATTTGGAATCTTGGGTGGAAGATGCTGCCCCACAGATGTTGCTGGACCAGGCCAACACACCGTGGTCACGCCGCAGTCATGCCGCGGTCACGTCGTGGTCACGCCATGATTTGGCCCTACTCCAGGATGACACCCCCCGGCGGTTCGCAGTCCTGTTGGAATTCGATGTATGATACCTAGATAGAGTTTTAGATACACTATACACCCATAGTTAATGGAGAGGGAGGCGATGACCAGAATATTTTCCCACTTCCTTCCACTCCCTTCACTCCTGACTAGAAGTTGTTGCCCCGCAGATGTCACTGGACTGGGCCAACATGTCACGGTCACGCTACGGTCACGCCACGGTCACACCGTGGTCACGCCGTGATTTGACCCTACTCCAGGACGACACCCCGTGGCAGTTCGCAGTCCTATAGGAATTCGAGGTATGATACCTAGAAAGAGTTTAAGATACATTACCCACCCATAGTTAATGGGGAGGGAGGCGATGACCGGAATGTTACCCCACCTCCTCCCGCTCCCTTTGCTCCTGTCCAGAAGATGCTACCCCACGGATGTCGCTGGACTAGGCCAACATGCCGTGATCCCGCACGATCATGCCGCGGTCACTCTGTGGTCACACCGCTGTCACGCCGCGGTCATGCCGCGGTCACGCCGGGGTCATGCCGCGGTCACGCCGCGGTCACGCCGCGGTCATGCCGCGGTCACGCCACGGTCCCGCCCTGGTCACGCCGTGGTCACGCCACTGTCACACCATGGTCACGCTGTTCTCACACCGTGGTAATGCCGTGATTTTCCCCTAGTCTAGGATGATACCCCACGGCGGTTTACAGTCTTGTTGAAATTCGAAGTATGATACCTAGATTGTGTTTTAGATACATTACCCACCCTCCTTCCTGGACCCTGGATAGCCCCCCCACCCTCCTCCTAGGACCTCGGACATCCCCCTGAACCCCCCCCCCCCCACCCTCCTCCCTGGACCCCGGACAGCCCCCCCAACCCTCCTCCCTAGACCCCGGATCCTAATCTACACTCTCATCAAGATTCACCCTAAATCCCAATGGAAAAGAGGGTTTTAGAGCATTGGGAGAAGATGAGAGAAGATTGTAAACCCTAATCTAAAAGGGGAAGCAAAAAGAGGATTAGAATCACCCAGTTCCTCAATCCGCACTTGACGATACTCAAAACTCCCAAGTGACGTGTACGAGTCAACCCCACCTCAAACCGAGGCACGGTGTGGCTGGTACCACTCAAAGTGTCTCACTTTTATTTGAAATGGACAACATTTTAAATTAAAACAAAAACTGAAAAATGGAAAACTAACGAAACAGATTCGGATTGTGTTGATACTTTAGCACAACTATCCATGAGTCATTTGGGACGTGAATGAGTCAACCCCTCCTTATTCTGAGGCACGGTGTGGCTGGTACCACTCAATGTGTTTCACTTTTATTTGAAATGGACAACATTTTAAGTGAAAACAACAACTGACATACGGAAAATAGACCAAACACATTCAGATTGTGTTTTTACTTCAACGCAATGATCCATGGGTCATTTTTGACGTGTACGAGTCAACCCCGCCTCAATCCGTGGCACAGTGTGTCCGGTACCACTCAAAGTGTCTTTGTTTTGTTTAAAATGGGTACTCTTTTAAGTAAAAACAACTAGCATATAAAAAACCAACAAGACACATTCATATTTTGTTGATACTTTAGGAAAATTATTCATCGGTCATTTGTGACGTGTACGAGTCAACCCCGCATCAATCCGAGGCGCAGTGTGTCCAGCACCACTCAAAGTGTCTCTCTTTTGTTTCAAAAGGACATCATTTTATGTGAATACACCAACTGACATATGAAAAACTAACCAAAGGAATTTGGATTCTGTTTAAACTTTAGGAACATGATCCATGGGTCATATGTGACTTGAACGAGTCAACCCCGCCTCAATTTGAGGGCTGGTGTGGCCGAAACAACTCAAACCATCTCACTTTTATTTGAAATGGACAAGATTTTATGTGATAATAACAACTGGCATATGGAAAACTGACCAAACACATTTGGATTGTATTGATACTTTAGGAGAATGATCCATGGGTAATTTTTGACGTGCACGAGTCAACCCCACCTTAATCCGAGGTGTGGTGTGGCTGACACCACTCAAAGTGTCTCTCTTTTGTTTAAAATGGACATCATTTTAAGTGAAAACAACAACTATCATACAGAAAACTGACCAAACACATTCAGATTCTACTGAAACATTATGAGAATGATCCAGGGCTCATATATGATGTGTAAAAGTCAACCCCTCCTCAATCCGAAGCGTGGTGTGGCCGAAACCACTCAAAGTGTCTCTCTTTTGTTTAAAATGAACATCATTTTAAGTGAAAACAAAAATTGACATACGGAAAACCAACCAAACGCCATCGAATTCTGTTTAAAATTTAGGACTATGATCCATGGGTCATATGTGATGTGTATGAGTCAACCCTGTCACAATCCAAGGAACATTGTGGAAAAAACCACTCAAAGTGTCTCTCTTTTGTTTCAAAAGGACATCATTTTAAATGAATACAACAACTAACATACGAAAAACTGACCAAAGGCAATCTGATTCTATTGAAACTTTAGGAAAACTATCCATGGGTCATTTATGACTTGTATGAATTAACCCTGCATCAATATGAGGGCCGGTGTGGCCGACACCTACCAAACTACCTCACTTTTATTTGAAATGGATAGGATTTTAAGTGAAAACAACAACTGACATACGAAAAACCGACCAAATGAATTCAGATAGTGTTAATACTTTAGGAAAACAATCCATGGGTCATTTGTGACCTATACAAGTCAACACCCCCTCAATATGAGGTGTGGTGTGGCAGACACCACTCAATGTGTCTCTCATTTGTTTAAAATGGACATCATTTTAAGTTAAAATAACAACTGACATATGGAAAAATGACAAAACTCATTCCGATTCTGTTGAAACTTTATAACAACGATCCATGAGACATATGTGACATGTATGATTCAACCCCGCCTCAATCCGAAGCATTTTGTGACCAAAACCACTCAATGATAGTGATGTACATTCATACCTTCCCAAACGTTGAATCTCTTGATACCACTTTGAAATATCATGAGAGTTGATTAGGGAATCAAAACTTCTTCAATCTCAGAATCATTCATTGAACCTTTAAATTAAATATTCATGCAACCATGCTTAAAATACTTTTGGAGCAGTTCACGGGTTACAAAAACAGTTAAAAAGTTTTTTTTATTTTGTATACATATTTTATATTTTCTGCAACCACGATCATAAACGTTTCAGAGCAGTTCACAAGTTATAAAAATAGTTCACAAGTTATTGATTTTTTAAATCGATTTCAGATTTCCTACAACCATGCTCTAAATACTTCTATAGAAGTTCACAGGTTAAAAAAATAGTTCACAAATTCCTGATTTTGTAAACATATTTCAAATTTTTAGTTTTCTGTAAACAAATTCCAGATTTTGACAACCCAGCACATTGCTAAATTCACAGCTTATCCCTTTTAGAAGATATTTCTAAATACATGCTTCCCTTTTAGAGATCACTCCCCCAAAAGGTCTGACACATATCAAACTCTAAATTCACCTATCATTTCCAAAACCACATAATAGATGTATCGTGGAACCTTAAGAACCCACACTATCGGCTCAATCATATACCCTAAATGATTTTATATTTAAACACCCTATGAAAACTAATTGCACACATCAAGGATTCCTCAATAGAATCACAATTCCACCCCATACAATCCAATAACAATTCCACCCCAACCAATCCAAAGCTTGTTCCACCAACCTATGAGCCTTCTTGAACAAGGATTATATCTTTGCAACAAATACATCACTCCCCACCATAGAAGTTTCATCATCATCAACTTAGCCAAAAAACCTCAACCACTTTTTCGAACTCTCCAACCACTACTAAATATAGAATTAGGCATGTCTATATTTCCTACTCCTGAGCAACCAAATGAAACATCAACAGTCACTCATTCCCTACATCCTTGAATGAAACCCAAGGTATTATTAAATATTTTATCCAATATGAGGACCTCACCCATAAATAGGCAATGGTGTAGTTTCCACCATGTGGCTTCACAAAAACTCTCCATGATCATAACCCCTATTATTTTTTATATTAGTCAAAAAGACAGTGGGGTATCTAGACATATTTCCATTTCCCCCCATTATTCTAATGAATATATTATTGTTTTTGGAATGATCATCACTAAATAATTGTATGCTATGATTTTATCGATGAATACCACCAACAGTCATCTATTTCAGATGTCTCCAATCACTACATGGACATGTTAAAGTCATTTAAAAGTCTTAGGCATCCCAACCCATGATAATATCATCACATCAAAATCATTCTTCCGCTTACTCATATTTTTCTTCCCTACTCAAGAAACTCATCCTGCACCCTCTAACTGGTCATACCCCTAGTAACCATAAGCACTAGTAAAAAACCAACACTCCAAGCGATTCTCATTTAATGAAAACCAAGAACCTCCATATGCTTCCAACCCAAACCAAATCTCCCATGCATAGTCCCCACCCAAATAGAATGTTTTCACATAAAACCACATCAACCCACATTTCCATGAGCACCTATTATTCTCATGATCAAATTTATAAGTATAAGGACCACCCATTTTAATATACAGTACACGGGCTAGGCACCCAAACATGTCCATCCCTCTAGAAGCCAACCACAAGGGTAAACCACAAGCACTCAAGTTCTCTTTCTCAAAACCAAATCCACCCTACATTCCAAAACCCATATTAGGTTTCACCATTAATGTACTACTTTCAATGGTCTAAAAAATCCAGCTTGATTTTATACACCCAAAATCACACATAACCTACTTGACCTATCTCATATTCTGATGCATTTATCTAAGACTAATTTTACTTCTGAAGTAATCACACATTTGTTCCTTTAATTTTCTCATCTTCTTCCAGAGCCTTAAACACCATATTTTATTCTTATTTCTTGCAAAGTATTTTCAATTTAACATTTAATAATTTATTTTGGTGATTACTACACCGTGTTTGTTCCATATTGTTTATTGAAACTCTCTTCATAAGGTGAAGTTAACCTTACATTCCTCAGGAAACAATCTTATGTAATCAATCTTAAGGACATTTTCAATTCGTTAAGGTGTTCTATTCTTTCCATCATACTATTTTCTTCATTTTTTGATGACCATAGTTTCTCAGTATTTATAGAACCTTAAAAAGTAAATTGTGTGAATTTTAGTTAGTCTATTAACCAAATTCATCCTGATTTTGGGACGATTTAAAAATGGCTGAAATCGTTGGGTAGAAAAATATTTGTCCCCATTTTAGTGGAATCCATTTCTCTCGGTGGTTTTTAACTAACCAAACAGATTCAATACATTTCTTTCAGTGGTCCTATGACTTTCAGTTGAATCAAGATCCTCTGACTACTTAACTTTGGATGTTTCAAAACCTCCTGCAAGTTTTGTGCGGCTTGAGGTCGACCAGTGGGTTAGCGATCTGGTCCTTCATCTCTGACCTACAGATATGGTATTTTTTCCTTGGATCTTGGGAAAAAAGAGGCATACCATGCAGGTTCACAGAACATGGAAGAAGTGGAGGCCTAAGAAGGAGGGTGATGTCGGTAGAGCCATTTCCAAGGGAGTTCCCCTTCAGAACAGATTCTTAGATTTAGGTGAAGGGCCTTCAAAAGATGATGATTCATGGAGTGGAAAAGGGTTTGTAACAGAAATCCCATGAAAGTTGGGAATTTTAAAAAGGAGAAATCTTCAGTGATTCAAGAAGGAGAAATTTAACGTTCTAAGAATTATCAGACTTTATTAGAGTAAGAGGATGAGAAACCAACATTTTTCTACTAGAATGGAATGAATAAAGGAATGAAATTGGCCATTGAATTTAATGATCACCTAGTTACTATTAACCAACTAGTTTATTTAATATATCTCCAAAATTTCCTTTGGTTTTTCAATCTCTCCAACTACTATCTTCTAAAAATTTATCAATCCTTTTGTAAACAGTTATCTTTAAACTATTATCACTTTGTATTTAACTTAAAGATCTATTTACTAACAATTGTGTATCTTCGAGTGCTGCAGGTTTTCAGTTTTACCGGTTGGGGTTTACAGGTTACAAAATATACTGGAGAGGTGTAGGTTTATAGTTTTATAGGTTGGGGTTTACATCTTTGGAATCATGTGTTTACATGCATGTTGTTTACATGAAGGCAGTCCACATGCAGGATGTAGTCTGTTTACATGCAGGCTGTCCAACTTTGGGGATATAAGATGTATACCAACGGTTCTGCAAACCGTTGGTATAAGAAGTATGCTGGACAGATTATGCCAACAGTTTCAGAGCCGTTGGTATATAGGACAGGGTATGACAGAGTATTCCAACGGTTCTGAAACCATTGGTATACAAGCATTCCAACAGTTATGAAACCATTGGTATACTACGGGATGGAATAAAATGTATACTAATGGTCTGAACACTATTGGTATACCCACCAGTACCAACAGTTCATCAATCATTGGTTCATATATATACCAACAGTTTAAGTAGAACCGTTGGTATAAATTAATTTCAGAACATATATGCCAACGGTTATCTAGGAACCGTTGGTATAGAGCTACTGGCATGCCTCACATACCAATGGGTTGTGAAACCATTGGGAAATAATATCCCAACGGTTTTAGTAGACATCCCAATGGTTTAAAACTATTGGGAAAGATGGAATTTCCAGTAGTGTAAATATAAAACATTTGAAATATTAAAATTAGTTTATTAAAAATTACTTTTGTAATTTAAATGTTTATAATTATGAAAAAAAGTAACCACATTGTGAAAAATATAAGGAATGAAGAATCGACGACATCTAATTGTATGAGTATTTATATGAGGCTTAAATATATAACCTTATAATTGATAGGTAATCAGATTCTATTTATCTAGTTTAATCGTAATAATAAATTCAATAGTTACATTGCGAGTGAAATAGATTTATTTTTATTTTTATCAATATTTAGTTTTCTAGAAGATCTGTTATAGCGAAACTATCACCCCCAACATTCACATGAGTTTCCCTTATCTTGACGTCTCACATGATGATCATGAATGGTTGTGTAAGAGATAGGATGTTTTAATGATTAAAATTAAAGTGAAAATATATTTTTATATAAATCAAATATAGTTAACTAATTTTTATTTTCAAATTTTAGGAAAATTGGGATTTCACATTCAAAACAGATTCATCAATATAATTCAACAAATGTAGCTATGTAATAATGTAATAATTTTATTATTTAAAATAGAATATTTATAATTTTTTATTAAATTTTTATTATGTTTTTCTGTAATAAACGATGAATATTAATATTACTTATTGATAATATATATAATTTATATGAAAATATATATTAAGAATAATTTAATTAGAAATTTATATTACGAGGAAATAAAAAATAAAAAATATTTGAAAATGTAAATTTCATTTAAATAAATAATTTTTTATATTATATTATCCTAATATTTAAAGGTAAATTGTGAAATTTTAAAATATCATTTCAAAAAATAAACTTCATTTAGGGACTAATAAAAAAATTAATTTTGTAATTTTGTTTTCATATTTATAAAAAAAATTAGTCTGAGTTTATGATATAGTAATTTAAAAATTATAATATATTTAATATAGAACATATGATATAATGATGAATTAAAAAATTATTAAACGTCTTTTCTAATCAAATAATTACCATATAAGTAAAAGTTTTCATTTTAATATTTTTAAATTCAATAAAGTAGCATAAATTTTACAATTCAGAATAGAAGTTATATTTTTTTAGTAAATTTATATTTATTCAAAGGATGTTTATTATTTGAAAATTAATTTTATTAATTTTATAAATTTAATATTATGAAATAGTTTCCATTTTGGAATCAAATTATCCAATTTCTCTAACATGGGTAGTTTTATGTTTACCCAATAAAACAATATATCATGGATAAAAATTTGATTTATAATAGTAAATATAATTTAAAGAAAATGGATAAAATGGGTAAAATTATAAATACATTGTGAAATAATTATCCAAATTAGTGATTTTGGTATTTGACAACATAAACATATCCCCCATAATTTTTTTCACTTTTGAATGGGCATGCATTGAAAAGTTTACCTATGATCATAAAAATGACACTCATATATCTTATAAAAGGTTATCTTTAAAAACCAATATATACTCACAACATAAGCCCTTATATTCTGTGAAACTCTACAAAAAATAATCATTCCAACACTCCAATAAATTTCCTAGAGGTTCTATTATTCATAATGTAGAAACCCAAAAATCCCCAAACAATATTTGAAAGGAATTATTCTTTTGAGTAGGGTAAAAATTATGAAATTAATCATTTTAAAATATTTTTCATTAAATATTCTTCTTGTATCTAAAATAATATTATATCATCCAATATTAATAAAATAGTAAGAATAGTATAATAAATTCTTTTTCTTTTATAGAACAATTATTATATATTTTTCTCCATTAACTTTTGATAAATTAAAATGTTGTCCAACTGTACGTGTTGACAAACACCTATGTCGATGAGTTCAGTTATTAATAAAATCTGTATTTTTTGGTTAAAATTTAGATAATTAATTAATATATATAATATAAAAAACATTATATAGGGTGTATAAATATTTATAATTTTCTACCTTATTTTTGATATTTGATAAATGAGAATGCCATCCTTATGTATGTGTGAACTACCTCCTCTATGGAGAAACATGTGTCATTATTTATAACCACATTATTTGGATGGATAGAAAGGATATTTAATGAATATATATGATATTAAATAGTCACATATATCAATAATTAGTTTCTATATGGGTGACATAATAAATAGAGATCATTGTAAATTTAATTATTGATGTCAGTAAATTACCTAGAAAGTGCTCATTATGGATTCCATTTTCAAGAACAGTGCACATATATTACATAAATTGATCATGTGGTTGAAAAAAAACAATTATACACTACTTTTAATTATGAATTATAATTTGATAATGTTTAACATGGAATGGAATATATCCATTCGATATTTCCATTTCAAAAAATATTGAAATGATTTAAAACGCCCAACATCTGATAATATAAAAATATATAAATAAATAATTAATGAATAATTAATTATTACAATTAATTATAAGAAAATGTTATAGATATTATTATTTTTTAAAAAAAATTTATGTTTTTTTATTATATTGGTGTTAAATCTATTTATGTTGATATCAAGTGTTTAGGTATGGAATTTCATCTTAATTTGAATTCATTAAAGTATGATTTCATGTAATTCCCTACTTATGTGTTTATATAGTGTACTAAATACCGTATTGACATATATTTTTATTAAAGGATAATTTTGGGGATATATACTTATTCTCTCTAATCCACCCTAGAGATTATTTTAATTCATCTAACACCAAATTCAGATGGGGATTTGTAATATAAAAATTCATTCATTGAGTAAAATTCCACATTCAGAACATGATTTTTGTGTGTATATAATTCACTGAGGTAATTTATTAGCATAAATATAATTAAATTATAGGGATTTATAATTATACAACATGTTCAATTTTTAGATGATTTTTTATTCGTGTGTTACTAAATTCATATGTAAAGTTTAGGACTCAACATCATTCCTTGAAACATAATTTTTACTCTAGAATATGGTTTTAAAATATTATTTTTTTCAATAAAACTATCATATAATATTTAATTTCATATTTATTTTCTAAATATTAAATAATTCACATCCAAATAAAACATCATATATGAATTTTATCTTCATAATTTTATATCCTGCTAACAATTAATCAAATACCCTCCAAATAAGTTCATTTTTTCCATATTCCTTGTCACAATTACATTCAATTTTATCTGTATAATTTTGTAATATAAATATTTTTATTTATGTTTATATTCAAATAAATTATTATATAATTTCAAATGGATGAATTATGATTTTTTATGAGGGTATCAATTTTTTTATTTTTAATATTTCCAATATAACATTCCATTCACTAAAATAAATATTATCTTCCACTACACATTTCCATTAGAGAACAATTAAACAGTTTTCAAGGATCGACAATCTTTTTATAATTCATTCAAGAATTTTAAAAATTCTTTGTTGTTATATTAATTCAAATTATTTCTATGGTGACTTGTAATATCATTATTTTACTAATACGGTCATAAATGGTTATAAATAATATAAATTCATGATATAGAATCCATTTAATTTTTATATTCAAACAATCTAACTCTAACAGAGTTATTTTGGATGAATCACCCAATAAATTCATCTTTGATTTTTTTGGGGTTCTTTATTTTCTGTTTTCAACTGATTTGTTATCCTTGTCACATAATGTGAATCCATTTTGAGATTTCATGAATCCAAATTCATTTCATTAGGATCTCATTAAATGATGAATGAATGAAATATTATAGGATACATATATCTATATAATGATTTCTGTGGTCCTATATAGCCATCCATTTCATTGGTTAATTTTTTATACCTCATGATATAAATATAATAATCATGAAATTGATATGGTTTTCAATATTCTCATTGTAGAGGGTAAACACAATGCCATTAGGTATGATGACAAGATTAAGCATTAACTCAATGTGGTTTGTTCTTTTTACAAGATTTATTTTGACCCATATTTTTGAGTTATGTTAAAAAATAATATGAATTAACTCTATGTTTTATGTTGTGTTCCTGATAATGTGAATGAAATCAATGTTGTTATTTGCGTTCACAATGGTTTGATTTAAAAAACATGTGAAATTTTCATATATCTATGTTTTTTATTGCTGTTATTATCTCTTGATCATGTTTATTGACTATTATTACAACAATATTGTGAAATTGTATATGATTTTTCATTAGATATTACACTTCATGATACCAAGACATATTAAAATCTAATATTATTTCTGATATAATATTAATATATTTCTCTCATTCCATTGTTTTCCTACTTGTAAATATACTATAATATAACCAGAATGTAAATTTTTCTAGAAATAATGGAATTCCACTCTCATAGAGTCTGGTTTTGGAAAACACATATCATCATTATTCCCTAAATGTGGGGGTTTACCTTAGTTTTGACATATTTTTCATACTCATCATACATTGGTTTTATGTAAAATAAAAGGAGGATGAAATGTATTAATAGAATTAAATAAACTAATAAATTCATTTATGATATATAATTAATAAAAACACTTGAGAGAATGTATATTAAATCTATTTTGTTAATGATTTATATGGATATCCATATTTGTAAGAACCCCAGTTTTTGTGCCTGTAAGACTTTGAGAATTTTCTTGATGTTATTCCAGAGAAGGGCATTCAGAGGGCGTGCGATTCCGAGCCCCGATGTGGCCAGAATTAATTTTGGTGTGTGTTCACACTGGGCGGGCTAAATAAATATAGTAACTCCTGAACGGTAGCTCATATGGGAAAACAAAGGGCATCGTTGAGTCCAGAACGTGTCATTTACCCTAGGAGGGGTATAATTTTCACGGGCGTGGGTTGACTGTGAGAAATGCCCCCAGGGGCATTTTCGTAATTTAACGGCCATGGACGTCGAATTTTATAAACCTTAGAACGGAGGCTTGGATTAAAAATTTGAGACCGCCGTTGCACTCAGAATGTGGTTTTTACCCTAAAGACATCACAATCCCGTCCCCGACGAAAGTTCGGGTACTAGCCAACGGGCGGGTGGTTAAGTGTGTTTTTCTATTTAAACACACCCTCTAACCTCTTCACCTATTTTTGGTTGGTTCTTCCCAAGAAAAAGGGCTCTCAACAAAGATACAACCTCTCATCCACCACTCCGGCAAGGCACGAAAGCTCTGGAATCCCAATCGTGAAGCATCGGGGCAACACCACTCGAGGTAGGCTCGTGTTTTATCATTTTCAGTCTCGCAATCTTCTTTAATTTATTTTAGTCATGTCGAATTGTTGTCCGATCGTCGAGAGAGGCCCCTGGTTTCGTAGGTCTCGATTTTAACTTCAAAATGATCCTTTCGTATCAAATTTTGGAGTCCCGGGGTGCCTGTGTGGCCCCGAGAAGTTTTCCTCCAAAATGCCTCTTTTTCTGGTGGAACCAGGGTGGTCCGGCGAGCTTTGGCGGTGGCGCGGTGTGTTCCAACGGTGGTGGAGGCTCTACGGGATGGTGGTGTGGTGGTAGAATTATCAACAGCGGTGGATCTAGGCGGCTCCAGGTGCCTCCAGGCGGCTCTTCGGGACGGCGGGGTCGACGACCATCGGGCTGGGGTCGCGGCACGCGACCCCGAGCGGGAACCAAGACACGCTGGACGCAGGTCTTCACGCGGCAAGAAGATCGGCCATGAAGGACGATCTATGGAAGGGGGGGGGACCACGGGTCAGCTCTAGTCCGTGTGGCTGAACCACGGGCCAGCACTGCGAGCCGGGTCGACCGGTGCGGGCCGACCCAAACCGGGCAAACCGGCCGGGCCAGGCCGGTCCAGCCCAAGGGGCTTTGTCCCCTCTGAGTTTGGACACCAGTAACCTTCACTACGGGTGTCCGTTTTACATGACGTCTATGGAAGTGTAATCCTCGTCTTGAGGAGTATGTTTTGAGATTGTTTCAGGGATTTTTAATTCCTAGGACGGGGGCTCGGTCGTGCGGCACGCTCGTTAAGTGCTACGCCGGGATTCTTGTTTTGGTTGGCGCAGACACATCCGATGTTAGATTTGAGCATCGTCAGCGGAAATGCGACCCTGGAATCAAGGAGGAGATTTTAATTATGGATTTGGGCCTTGAAGTGGGAGTTGAGATGTGGGCCCTACATGCCATCTTTGATCTGCGAGCAGCATTTTTGTGCCTTTTTAACCAGACATCCGTTCAAGTCATTTGAGGAGTCATTTATGCATGTTTTTCTAAGATCATCGTGATGGAGCAGTTCTCTCGATGTGTTTCGGAGTCGGGGCATGGGCCCCACAAAGGCTGGCTATGGTGAATAGTACCATATTCACCGGTTGTCCGTTTCGGGCGAGTAAGTAGTCTATCTCACGTGTTTTTCCGCGAGGATTGCAATGGTGAAATATGTTTGGGCATGTGGAGCTTCTTTGGAAATCATGTTAAATGTGGACGCATGGGAAGGTGTTGGACGGATGTCCCTTTTGATGCACTCCGAACCAACGCATGGTGGCATTATTAGTGACACCTGGTGATGTCTGAAGGGGTGCAGAGCTATCAGACCGATTCCGGGTCTACCCTCCAGCAGGGCTGGGTAGTGGGTCACATGTCGTCTTGTTCCAGGTCTACCCTCCAGCAGGGCTGGGCAGTGGGTCGACTGTCGACTTGTTCCGGGTTTACCCTCCGGCAGGGCTGGGCAGTGGGTCACCTGTCGACATCTTTCAGGTCTACCCTCCAGCAGGGTTGGGCAGTGTGTCGCATGATGATGTATTAGGGTTTACCCTCCTGTAGGGCTGGGTAGTGGGTCACCCGAAATATTTTGTGGTTTACCTTCTAGTAGGGCTAGGAAGTGGGTCACCTGTTGGCATTTAAGACTCATCCCTTCTTATGAGGATATTCGTTGACTTTTCCTCTGTGACTACCAGAGCAGGACTCTGATTGTGCAGATCAGTGGTGTGATATTTTTAACATTACCTAAGGAACCACAAGGAATGGGGGTACTTTCCCCACTAAGATGCATCCTTGACACGTGACCTAAAACCATGCGGGCGAGTCAGTGCCACCCAAAGCGGATAGTATTGAAGTGTGGTGATTGGGCCCCTCTGACTTGGGCTTTTTAGGGGGACGAGATGAGTTGCTGGGCTGTGAGAATGGTTTTACATGGAACTGATGGTGACTTATCATGGGCTGAGCATGGAGATGGGATCCCCTTACACACTCATTTGTGTTTCTTGTTGAGCTCATATATATATATATATATATATATATATATATAATTTCACCCTACTTTCGTTCCCAATCCTTGGGGTCCGTGCATACTTATTTCTGTTGGGTTGAGCTGCACTCTATTTACTAAACATTTCTACTGTTCTTGTTAGTCTACTTCTCACCTCATTAGTGCCTCCTTTGTTTATCCATCGAGAATTCAGGGCATCCTACTAAGTATCTTCATACACACCCCTGCTTGGGCTTTTCCCACACCCAGTGTGCCCTTGCAGATGACGGATAGGTTGATCATGACTACGGTGGAGCGTAGAGGTCACAACAGTTGGAGAAGCGTACCGCGGTCATGCTAGAGTATTCAGGTGGGAGTCTATCCAGTTGTCTTATTTTGTTTACCTATTTCCGGGTTGTGGCATCTTTGTGGTTGGATACATGTTTTCCCTTTTTACTTTTCAGTTTACTTTTCATTACATCCAGCACTTTACTTACTCTTTTTAGTTGTTGATGCATGACTGTGGTTAGGGTATAGTTGCCTGTCTTTTTGTTTCCTTTCTACTCTACACTAATGCATCATGTGGGTTGTGTGTGTGTGTGTACAGTTACTTAGGCGAAGGCCTCCCCGAGTTTGTTACACCTTCGACGCTGGTCTCCAGCCTCTAGCCTATGGAGGCGGGCTTGAGGTAGTTGCGGCTCGGAACCAGTAGGGTCGGGTCATGAAAAAGTGGTATCAGAGCTAGTTATTTCCTTGGGCCATTGTTCGGACGTACCTAAAAAGGAATTGTTTGGAATTTAGGGCAGTGATGTTGACATGTCTCGAGAGCAGTTCTTATGACAGGGAGTCCAGTAATGGTACGGCCAGCTGACATATCCATTCACCAGGACCCTGATAACCAGCATGTCAACTCAGCATGTTGAGACACTTGTTACAGGGAATACTGAAACATGCATCCCATAAGAATGAGTCTTTGACTGTCTTTGTTTGAGTCAGCTCCCCGTTGTTATTACTGTTATGTATAGATATGCTCATCTGATCATGGTATCTCTTGATAATTTTCAGGATGCCTCCACGAGAGCAGCCAGCCAGGTTACACTCTCCATCTCATGACGATGATCTGGAGAGTGACGAGGCATCAGTTCAGGGACCCTCACGTGATCCCCTTCTACCTAGTGCCTCAGCAGTAACCATTACACCTGAGGAGCGGTAGTTAGAACTGGATGCCCAGGCCAAGGTTGCACGCGAACTATGCGCGCTTCGAGACTTCCAGCATCAGAGGCCGCCGAGGTTCCTCAGGGACCCGGATCCCGAGGTGGTGGAGGACTGGCTTGAGTTAGTGGAATGGATCTTCAGGCTGGTATATACCCCAGCAGACCGGATGGTGGCCCTAGCCACCTATCTTTTCCTCAGGACAGCCGGGTGATGGTGGGATCTGGTGACACAGACCCATGACGAGTCATCCCTTACATGGGATGGCTTCCAGTAGCTTTTTCGAGAGGAGTAATCCCCCTCATGTTTGTGATCCATTCGGATCCATGAGCTTCTGGAGCTGAAGCAGGGAGGGATGTCTATGTCCCAGTACTTGGCCCAGTTCACTGATTTTACGTGCTACTCACAGGACATGATCCACGATAGCTACTTCCGGGCGCGGAAGTTCGAGCGGGGTCTTTACAGGGAGATCCTTGCTAGAGTGGTACCCTTATGCATCCCCACTTACACTAGGGTTCTAGAGTGGGCGCTTGTGACCGAGAGCTTCCTAGTCGAGGGGCGCCAAATAGAAGGACCAAACAGTGGCTGTTTTAGAGTGGAGTCTTCAGCAGGCAGACGACAGAGGGCTAGGCCTCAGCCGAGGCGGCCCTTCCGTGAGCAGACCCAGGTATAGTGTTGCACACCGAATCAATGTCATCGTAGGGCACCAGGGCAGACATGAGAGAGCCGATGCTATGCTTGTGACATATTGGGTCACCTAGCACGGGATTACCTGACCAGGTGTACAGATCAGCCGTGGCAGGCAGCGTGCACACCATAGAGGCGGAGGCAGTGCCGTGACCAGGGGTCACCTAGGCGGGGACCGGAGGTCCTTAGGGAGGTGGCGTAGGCAGAGAGTCAGGACCAGGAGGTGGATAACGGTGTTTCGAGATCCCTCCCCTGCCACCACCAGGCGGCCCATTCCAGGCTCAGGGAGCTAGCGGTAGGGGCCGCGGGCAGCTTCAGTCCATGTGTGTTTGAGATCCTCTAGCACACGAGATGGTTCGAGGTACGCTTTGTGTTTACTCCACACATGCTTCAGTACTAGTAGACATGGGAACCATCCATTACATTATATCACTTGTGTTGGTACTGGAGTTGGAGATTCCAGTAGAGGAGCTGACACCTGCACTTATCCTCGAGGTTCCTACGGGAAGTGCCTTGTTAGTCACCTTTATCTACAGATAGTGTGAAATGTTGTTCCTAGGAGGGAGTTTCATGTGGGACCTGCTCGTCATCATGATGGAATGTTACGACATCATCCTGGGCATGTTTTATCTTTCTATGGTTCATGCTCTGATTGACTATCATCACAGAAGAGTCAGAGTTGAGTTTTCTGATGGGATGAGGGTACTCTGAGCCGGATACCCCGACCATTTTTGCACCATCTGGTGAGCATGTCTCTCGGAGTAGAGGATGCTAGAGGAACCTAGATGCCTACCTTGGTAGAGGAATACATGGATGTATTTCCTGAGGATATTATGGGACTACCTTCAAGGATAGAGATGGAGTTCTTCTTTGACTTGCAGCTGGGGACTGCTCCAATATCTTATTCAGCATATCATAAGGCACCCACAGAGCTTTGAGAGCTACGACTTTAGTTGGATGACCTTCGTGAGAAGGGATTCATCAGGCCCAATGTGTCCTCTTGGGTAGCTCCAGTTCTTTTTGTGAAAAAGGCAGATGGGAGTCCACGGCATTGTGTGGATTATCGTCGCCTGAATCAGGCCATGATAAAGAACAAGTACCCTTTGTCAAGTATCGATGACCTCTTTGACTAGTTGCGAGGTGCGATGTGGTTCTCGAAGATCGATCTTCGATCTGGCTACCAGCAGTTGCGGGTTCGTGAGGCTGATATCCCGAAGCTGGCCTTTCATTGTTGATATGGGCACTACGAGTTTCTGGTGATGCCCTTTGGTGTGACGAATGCCCCCTCTGTCTTCATGGCTTTGATGAACCTAATTTTCTAGCCATACTTGGACCAGTTTTTGGTTATCTTTATTGATGACATACTCATCTACACGGTGAAAAAGGAGGAGCACACGCAGCATTTAAGGATGGTCCTAGACTTACTTTGAGAGCACCATCTATACGGGAAGCTCTCGAAGTGCCAGTTCTGGATTCCTAAGGTTCACTTTTTGGGGCACGTCATTACGAATCATGGTTTGGCTATGGATCATGCAAAGATAGAGGCAGTGCTTGCATGGGAGCCACCTAAGAATGCATCTGATGTGTGGAGTTTCCTTGGTTTTTCAGGGTACTACAGGAGGTTTGTAGAGGAATTATCTAGGATTGCGGCCACTTTGACCGCATTGACACGGAAGGGACGACTGTTTACCTGGACTGATCTAATCCAGAAGGCCTTCAAGGAGTTGAGGCTGAGGCTGACTAGTGCACCGATGTTGAGGCTGCCAGAGGAGGGCGTTGAGTTCATCGTATACTATGATGCTTCAGGAGCTGGGCTCAGGTACGTGCTGATCCAGCAGCGGGAAGTGATTGCATATGGGTCAAGGTAGTTGAGGCCCCATGAGAAGGATTATGCAACTCACGATTTGGAGCTGGCAGCGGTGGTCTTATCCTTGAGGCTATGGAGACACTACCTTTTGGGTGAGCATTTTTCGGTCCACTCAGATCACTAGATCCTCAAGTATATCTTCACTCAGAGGGATTTGAACATGAGGCAGAGGCGCTGGCTGGAGTTTCTTCAAGACTATGATTTCGAGATAGTCTACACTCTGGGGAAGGGAAACATAGTAGAAGATTCCCTTAACAGTAATTCCCAGGCCCATCTAGTGTGGCAAGCTTCAGAGCAGTTGGCATCCCTTCGGCTGACCTTGGTGGATCAGGAGGGTACAACTTTTCTACTGTCGAGGGTGTTGACTCCTTCGCCTCACAAGCATGTGAGAGGTTCGAAGCTGGGAGATGTCGACAATGAGGTACTACGTGATCAGATATCCATGGGCGACGCACCCGATGGGTATTATGAAGGAGGGAATCACGAGATCCTGTTTCAGGGGCAAGCTGTAGTACTAGTGGATATGCAGGAGGAGGTGATGCAGGAGGTCCACACTTCTCCCTTGAACATACATCCTGGTGTGGGGAAGATGTACAGAGACCTTCGACGTCGGTTTTTGTGGTCTGGCATGAAGCGGAGCGTAGCTGAGTTCATTTCTCGGTGTCTTACCTATCAGTAGGTGATGGCAGAGCACTAGGTTCTTGCAGGGTTGTTGCAGCTCCTTGATATCCCAGAGTGAAAGTGGGATGGCGTATCTATGGATTTCATCATAGGGATTCTACGCACAATGAAGGGCCACGACTCCATTTGGGTGATAGTGGACCGACTCACGAAGTCGTCACACTTCCTTTCTATCAGGGACCCGATCTCGGTGGAGATTCTGGGGAAGTTATATGTCCGGTAGATCGTCAGTCTTCATGGAGTACCCTCGATGATCGTCTCTGACCATGATGTGCAGTTTACGTCACGGTTATGGTGAGGCCTACAGGAGGAATTCGGGAATCAGTTGCGGATGAGTACATATTTTCACCCCCAGACATATGGGATGATCGAGCGCACTATCCAGGTGTTGGAGGATATGCTCAGGGCATGCGTGTTAGACTTTGGCCGGAGCTGGGAGGATCACCTGCCCTTGGTAGAGTTTTCATATAACAACAGTTACCACTCTACTATCAGCATGGAACCTTTTGACGCCCTCTACGGGAGACCCTGCAGGTCACCCTTGTGTAGGACAGAGGTTGAGGAGACCTCCCTCATGGGCCCAGAGTTGGTACAGGTGACTATGGAGATGGTGCAGGTCATTCGTGAGCGGATGAGGATGGATCAGAGCAGACAGAAGCCCTATGCAGACAGACATCGCAGGTCGTTGGAGTTTGAGCAGGGAGACCATGTCTTTTTGAGAGTCTCCCCGCCGAGTGGAATGTGGAGGTTCGTCCGGGGAGGCAAGCTCTCCCCGAGGTTCATTGGGCACTTTGAGATCGTGCGCCGGGTTGGTGAGGTTGCCTAACGTCTCGCTCTACCCCCACAGCTGGAGAGAGTGCATGACGTATTCCACGTATCACAGCTGAGGAAATATGTGCACGACCCATGCACGTTATCGACTTGGGAGAGCTGGACATTGAGGATGGATTCACCTTTGCGAAGCACCTGGTGGCGATTGAGGACCGGCAGGAGCAGACTCGGCGCGGACTGGCCATTCCTCTAGTTCGTGTGCTGTGGCTGCACAGGAGGTTGCAGGAGTGCACCTGGGAGTGGGAGAGCCAGATGCGGGCTCAGTACCCTGAGCTGTTTTTGTAGTTTTTTTTGGGGATGAAAAACGTGAAGGAGTAAATGATGTAAGAACCCCGGTTTTTGAGCATGTAGGACATTGAAAATTTTCTTGATGTTATTCCATAGCAGGGCGTTCAGACAACGTGCGATTCCGAGCCCCGGTGTGGTTGGAATTAATTTTGGCATGCGTTCACCCTGGGTGGGATAAATAAATAGAATAAAACCTATATGGTAGCTCAGATGGGAAAACCGAGGGCACCATTGAGTCCAGAATGTTTAGTTTACCCTAGGAGGGGTATAATTTTCGCGGGCGCGGGCCGACTGTGAAAGACGCCCCCAGGGGAATTTTTGTAATTTAGCGGCCTCGAGCGTCGAATTTTATATTCCTTAAAATGGAGGCTCAGATTAATAATCTGAGACTGCCGTTGCACTCAGAATGTGGTTTTTACCATAAAGGTATCACAATCCTGGCACCGACGAAAGTTCCGGTACGGGCCGAAGGGCGGGTGGTTAAGTGTGTTTTTCTATTTAAAGACACCCTCCACCCTCTTCACCTCTCCATGGATGGTTCTTCCCTGGTTCAAGGGATCTCAAAAAGGATCCAACCTTTCATCCACCACTCCGGTAAGGCGCAACGGCTTCGACATCCCAATCGTGAAGCGTCGGGCAACGCCCCTCGAGGTAGGCTCGTGTTTTATCATTTTCATTCTCGCAATCTTCTTCAATTTAGTTTAGTCGCATAGAATTGTTTTCTAATAGTAGAGAGAAGCCCTTGGTTTCATAGGTCTCGATTTTATCTTCACAACAATCTTTTCGGATCAAATTTTGGAGTCCCAGGGTACCCGAGGTGGCCCGGGATGTTTTCCGGCAAAATACCTCTTTTTTTAGTGGTACCAGGGTGGTCCGGCGAGTTTTGGAGGCGGCGCGACGCGTTCTAGCGGCTGCGGAGGCTATCCGGGATGGCGGCATGGTAGAGGAATCCTCAGCGGCAGTGGCTCCAGGCAGCTCCAGGTGGCTCCAGGCGGCTCTCCGTGATGGCGGGGTCGATGGCCAGCGGGCCGAGGTCGCGGCGCACGACCCCAAGCGGGAACCAAGACCCACTGGAAGCGGGTTTTCATGCGGCAAGGAGACAAGCCATGAAGGCCGGTCTGCGAAAGGGGGGACCACGGGTCAGCCCTGGTCCATGCGGCTAAACCGCGGGCCAGCGATGCAAGCCGGACCGGCCGGCGCGGGCCGGCCCAAACTAGGCGGACCGGCCGGGCCAGGCCTGTCCAGTCCAAGGGGCTTTGTCCCCTCCGACTTCAGACACCCGTAACATTCACTACGCGTGTCCGTTTTACATTCCGTCTACTGCAGTGTAATCCTCATCTCAATGAGTATATTTTGAGATGGTTTCGGGGATTTAAAATTCCCAGGACGGGGGCTCGATGGTGCGGCACGCTCGTTAAATGCTATGCCGGGATTTTTGTTTTGGTTGGCACGGACACATATGATGTCTGATTTGAGCACAGTAAGCGGAGATGCGACCCTGGCGTCAAGGTGAAGATTTACAGTATGGTTTTGGGCTTTGATGTGGGAGTTGAGATGAGGGCCCTACAGACCGTCTTTGAGCTGGGTGCATCGTTTTTGCACCTTTTTCACCAGACGTCCGTTCGAGGTGTTTGAGTAGTCGTTTCTGCGTGTTTTTTAGAGAGCATCGTGATGGCATAGTTCTCCCGACCCGTATCGGAGTCAGGGCATGGTCCCCACATAGGCTAGCTATAGTGAATAGTAACATATTCACCAGTTGTCCGTTTCGGGTGAGTAAGTAGTGTTTCTCACGTGCTTTTCCGTGAGGATTGCAACAGTGATATCTGTTTGGGAATTTGGAGACTCTTTAGAAATCATGTTAAATGTGGAAGCATGGGAAGGTGTTGGACGAAAGTCCTTTTTGATACACTCCAAACCAACACACGGTGGTGTTGTTAATGACACCTGGTGATGTCTGTAGCGGTGCAGAGCTATCGGACCGATTCTGGGTCTACCCTCCAGCAGGGCTGGGAAGTTTGTCACCCGACGACTCTTGAGGGTCTACCCTCCAAAAGGGCTGGGCAGTGGGTCACTCTTCATCTTGTTCCCAGTCTACCCTCCAGTAGGGCCGGGTAGTGGGTCGCCTGTCGACTTGTTCCAGGTTTACCCTCCAGTAGGGCTGGGCAGTGGGTCACCCGTCGACTTCTTTTAGGTTTACCCTCCAGCAGGGCTGGGCAGTGGGTCGCTTGATGATGTATTAGGGTTTAACCTCCCATAGGGAATGGTAGTTGGTCACCCAACATCCTTTGTGGTTTACCCTCCAGCAGGGCAGGGCAGTGGGTCACCCGTTGGAATTTCAGACTCTTCCCTTCTTATGAGGCTATTTGTTGACTTTTTCTCCATCACTACCGGAGCGTGACCCTGATTGTGCGGATCATTGTTGTGACAGTTTTAACATTACCTAAGGACCCACAAGGAAGAGGGGTACTTTCCCCACCGAGAAGCGTCCTTGAGATAAGAACCAAAACCGTGCGGGCGAGTAAGTGACACCCAAAGAGGATAGTATTGATGTGTGGTGATTGAGCTCCTTTGACATGGGCTTCTTAGGTGGATGAGACGAGGTAATGGGCTGTGAGAATGGTTTTACTTGGAACTAATGGCGAATTATCCTGAGCTGAGATTGGAGATGGATATCCCCTTACACACTCATTTGGGTTTCGTGTTGAGCATATATATATATAATTACACCATACTTTCGATCCCACTTCTTGGGGTCCTTGCCTACTTATTTCTGTTGGGTTGAGCTGCACTCTCCTTACTAAACTTTTCTACTGTTCTTGTTAGTATACTCCTCACCTCTTTAGTACCACCTTTGTTTCTCCCTCAAGATTTTGTGGAATCCTACTAAGTATCTTTATACTAACCCCTGCTTGGGAATTTCCCACACCTGGAGTGCCCTTCCAGACGACAGACAGGTCGATCGTGACTACGATGGAGCGAAGAGGTCACAATAGTTGGAGCAGCGTACCACAGTCATGCTAGAGTATTCAGGTGGGAGTCTATACAATAGTCTTCCTTTGTTTACCTGTTTCCAGGTTGTGGCATCTTTGTGGTTGGGTGCATGTTTCCCCTTTTTACTTTTCAATTTACTTGTCAGTACTTCCAGCACTTTACTTACTCTTTTTAGTTGTTGATGCATGACTATGGTTGGGGTATAACTGCCTATATTTTCGTTTCCTTTTCACTCTACACTACTGCGTTGTGTGGGTTGTGTGTGCGTGAGTATAGGTACTTAGGCGAAGGCCTCCCAGAATTTGTTACGCCTTCAGCGCTGGTCGCCAGCCTCTAGCCTATAGAGGCATGCTTGAGGTAGTTGCGGCTCAGGACCGTTAGGGTCGGGTCGTGACAATATTACTATATGATATTGAAAATATGGCAGGAGTATCACAACATGTAGTTTCTTAGACAATTTAATAATGGATCGATGCTTTGATTCTTTGATTCCATGTGTATATTTAATCTGTCTTCCGAAATAAATATTTTAAAAAAGATAAATTATGTGTTTTTTTTTGTAAAATCTAAAATATTATTCATATTTTTTAATTAATAAAATGATTTAAAAAAATATTTTCATAAAATATAATCATAAATCAATATTACATTTTTTTTGTGATTATATGAAAATATTATGAGATGTTCATTAATTTTTCAGCATGTTATAAAATCAAATATAATTTCAAATTTTCAATTTCCGAATAAAATATGATTTTAATTAAAAAATAAATTTCTCATATATATAAATATAGTTTCAAAAAATGGAGTCCATTTTTTAGTTATGGATGTCAAAAAAATTTATGATTATTTTTTGGGATATTTATTAAATAGATAAATATTTGGTGAGTAGTGAAATACGGTTATTTACAGTATAAGCTAAATACACATACTTTTGGGTTATGGTTAAAGCATGTATGATGTATGCACCATTGGATATAAATCACATGAGGTAGTTACTATTTTTTATTTATAATGATAAACACTATTCATATTCTTGAGCCATAATAATAATCAAATGAATAAAGTAATCAATAAAAAAACCACCGCACCATGGTAAATAAAACCACTCACTAACTATCCTAATCACCCCTAAAAAGTTTTAAATTTTGTATAAATTATGCCCAATCATATTCCCAAGTGTATCCCCAACATCAAGGATCCATTGGCCTCAATAAAAGAATAAACCCCAGTGCATCAAGGAGGTTCTCAAGGAGATGAATCCATGAGGTAAAATCCACATTCAATTTATTTTAATTTCTTTATAATTTGTGTTCATTTTTTTGACACATAAACTCAACTTTTACATGTGAAATTATGAATAAAATATCATTTTTATATTAAAATATTATTTTGATAATGGAACAACCCATAATAAATTCACTTCCCCTTCCTATTTGTTCTGATAATGAAAACATCGTCTCTTATGTGTTAATTTATTTCATTCAAGGATGATGTGTTTTACATTTCTATCAACACATTCATGGCTAACATAAGACCATTTTTTAAACCATTTTATAATAAATTTATTATGTATTATTTCATGTTATGGATCTATTATATATACATAATATTAAATAATTAACCAAAACTATTTCATGATGACTGAAAATAATGAAATATAATCTAATGGGTTGTCATTAATGTTTTATCAAATGAATCATAATCACATATAGAAAAAGATATATATAAGAACATTTAAAATTATATAATTTAATTAATAACATATAAATTCAATTATAGACAACAATTCTACATTTAGATAATTATCTATACACATATTCAACAGATTTGATCATCATAACTAAGGAAATGAACACTACTTATTGATGAAATTAAATCTCATAAACCATGAAAAAAATGAGATAAATATTCTTAATAAAATTATTATAGTTAAAATAAATATATAAAATATTATTGATTAATAATTTAGTGTATGTAATTTGTTTATCCATAACATTATGATCATGTGATCAACATTTTGTGGAAAATTTAAGGGATTCTCTCTGAACCCTCATGTTTCCATCATGTTACACATTATCATTCTTTAACCAAAAGTAAATCTTCAATATTTTTAGATAATTCCCATAAATTTTTTTATGTTTATAAATTATATATCTATATCATTCCAACATTTTTATGGGGAATTTCATTATTTAAAAAGGTTTCTTTCACAATTATTACTGAGAAGCCATCCCAATTGAATGGAACGTCCTGATTTATCACCAATTTTCTTATATCATATATATTCTGTTTTACGGCCCCATTATTTTACAACAATAAATCATTTTATTAGGTAAATAAATAATGGATATTTTCTGGTTTTATATAAAATATTATTTCAATTCCTTATTAAATTATCATTAATATTTTCTATAATCCATATTAAAATATTTAATTTACAATGTTCATTATATTTTAATTATACATGGTCTCACTTGAATTTGATTTTAGTTATCATGATCTGTAGATATTTTTCCCCATAAATTTCCATGTATGATATAAATCCATTATTTTATAGACATGATTATTATTTTCCCTTTTATTATCCATCATCATATGATTATGATACCCAATTCATTCCATAAGTATCCCTTATTCTAGATTCTTCATGTGTGAAATATAGTATTGTACAATTTATAATGATTTTTCATATATAGATATCCAATGAATTGGGTAATGTTTAGTCTCATTATACTTTTGGTTCAATGGTGTTGGTGGTTACCCTTGACTCATGCACTTCCTTGTGCATCAGTCATGGTCAGTATCCTCGACTCATAGTAGTGGCATGTGGTATTCTATTCCCAAATTTAAATGATTCCCGGATTAAAGGATACCACATTAAAAATTTAATGATTCTATATGTTTATACATATTCCATACATTTTTATGTTATCATGTTATGTCTTCTAAACCATGTGTTATTCTTTATTCATATGCTTATTCCCTTATTGGGCATTTTGATCATCATTTCATTCTTGTATTCCCCAAGATATCCTATAAAAATATAATGTATCAAAGGATTTTATGAGCTCATTATGATAACTAAATTAAATATATATATATTTTACATATTTTCATTATTTCTAGTTTTATGTACGTATATTTTCAAATACCCTTGACAATATGATCCTTGGTTTATATATGAAGGATATTTATACTTAAAATTATTATATAATATGTGTTAAAGGATAGGGAAATTATATTTGATATTTGGGGAAGGTCTTGTTATTTTTGGAGATCAAGACAAGAAAACATTAGTATGAATATTTCTGATAATTTTATCACCATGTTTTACATATTTCAAAAGATGTGAAATCCAAATGTAGGATATGATTTTCATTTATAGTTTTATCCTTCTATGTTAAAAGTTATCTTTTGGTTTTATTATTATATAAATATTAAATCCCCTATAATTGTAATATATATTCATATTTAATGGATTGAAATAAGATAACCTATTCCAATAATCTATGTAATAGGAAATGTGTCCATTGTAGAAATTTAAATTCCACATATGATGGTAAAGGGATCAAAAACACTATGACATTAGATTCTAAATTGGATCATGTTATGAATAATAACATGAATCATGTGAAATTATACTCTTCTAATAATAACGATAATCTTCTAGTGGAATAATCTATGTGAAAAAAGAACTCTAATTTTTATTGTGTCTTCTGATAACCTCTATGAAGAAAAATGGATTAACAATATTGAATGATAGTGTCTATCCCCCAATGCTCAGAAGAAGATAATGTTGTGATACAAATCTCTTGTTTTAATGGGGAAGCTAATTAGTAGGTGTATAATGGTCCTGAAAATGACTCTAGAAAGGGAAATTGATTCCTTGAATTGGGAAGAATTATTGAAAATATGTTTCAATTAATAGATTCTTTAAATCATCCAATAAATGTTGGAATGAGAGTTCCTCCAACAAATAATGATAGAAGATTTGTCTATTAGGCCCTATAAAGAAAAAAACAAAAGATATTCATGATTCCCCTTTAAAATTGTCGTCAAAACTAAAATAAAGAAGATCACTTCATATGGGACTACATACAATTATATGAAAAGTGTTTTAGATTCAGTACATTATTATTAATGATATGATTATATGTTGTGATATTAAGGTTAAAATGGAGATCATCGACACTCAGTGGTATCTTGGGGCCCAATAACAAAATGTATGAATTATATTATAATATGAGAGGATTAACAAATAAATCCCATGATGTAATGAACAACCAACATTCTATGTGTAATGTACCGGTTCCGAAATCCACCTAGAGGAGCCCCATACCCGGTTGGTCACACTGTGTCAAGCACAATTCCCCGAATGCCAGACTCTACCGACTAATAGTTAGGGACTTGGGTGTGATAGTTTGAAAACTATGCCCTCATAGGTAGAGTAACGCAGCGGAACAAAGAAATTGAAAAACATAGAAGCATGAATAATCCATAATAAAGTAAACAGTCAAAGACTGGAAAATAATAAACTGGAGAACACACACACACACACACACACACATATGAATTATTCATGAAATATATTTCTAGGAAAGCAGACAAACACATCACAATTATGGAATACAACAGTACTAAACCCAATTACAAAAGGAATCAAAGTAAAAAACTCCTCAACATCGCAAGCCAAATCTTGGCCCCATGCTCTCTAGCTCCACAAGAAAATCATGTACCTGAAGTAGAAGGGTGCTTGACCTTATATATACCTGCAGAAATATAATCTGTTTGGGCCAAAAAAAATGTCCCAAATAGGGTGTGTGACTAAATCCCAGTACGAAACCACCACAAGATCGGTTCCTAATAGTTAGTGAATATCTGGCTGGCAGTAAGAAAATAAATGCAGTAAACAAGGAAGTACCCCAGGTAAACAATTTAGAGTTTCAATGCATTTAGTATCATATACCAAACAACAGCTAAACAAAATAGGTAATCACAAAAGGGTAACCCTCTAGGAAGTACTCATAGCCTATCCCCTCTGTTCCTACCTAGACACACATGAAACCCTCTGGACAGTACACTTAGTCTAACCCCTCTGGTTCAACTAAATTATAGACTCTCTTAGGAAGCACTAACCATTAATTCCTCTTATTGTCTCATATTGGTAACTAAAGGTGCTCTTGGGAAGCTCCCAATGTCTATTCCCCATGTGGCCTTCGTTGAGGATCTACAGACCCTCTGAGAAAGAACTTACTTCAATTCCCCCTATGGTCTCGTATCATAAGTAAAACAGACACTCCGGAGAAGCCCTTACGTCCATTCTCCCTATGGTCTATACACCAGGTTCTCACGGCCTTGTGTAAGTCAAGCACGTATTGCTACACATATCAGACAATGTAATCCTCAAGAGATACATGTCTTGAAGTCAACAACATAACAACATGTAAGGATATAAACACCTCATCCTACTATACTATGCATGGAAGGTACACATCAGCCTAACAGGAAACCTAGACCCAATGGTCAAAACATACAATCATGTATGGGAAACAACTTCCAAATCATATCAATTAACCCCATTCACATCATTTATCATCAACTTAAGAATACAATAGTGCTAAAATGGTAAACGTGAAATACCCCATTCATGTGTATTGGAGGTCTTTGCACACATAATTCAATGACTTTCAACAGAAAGGCACAAACCACTTACCACAGAATTGGAAGATCAAAATACTTGAGTCTGAGGGCGTGAATCACCTGAGAATTCCGAAGACCTACAAAAACATCTAAAAAATTCTACAGAGGATAACATGAGAAGGAGGAGGAATTGGGAAACAAAGCTCAAGAAGAAGAAAGTGCTAACCAAGGACACTCCAATGAAATCAACAGAGTTCAATTTAGATAACAGACACTCGATCGGGGGCTCGATGAAGATCCGTGACGTACAGATGGTCTTGGTTGATTTTGATAGAGAAGAAGATGTTTCTATCAATTAGACGTGACACCGGTCTCTTTAATGAAAAAAATACACAACATGTACATTGTAAGTACATGTCGTGTGCTTTTAATTTCCTTACTCTGCATTAGGCAGCCTCTAGGTCACCCCCACATGGTCGTGTGGTTGGATTCTACACGACGACCACACAACTACCCGTTATAACCAAGTACACAATGCTTACTCCAAAAGTGCATGGTGTGTACTTCGAAAATTTCCAAAAATTACACTTTTTCTCAAAAATGACACGAAAAAGAAAACATAACTGCAAAAGAAGAACCGGGATCTTACAAACTTCCCCCCGTAAAGAAATTCATCCCCGAATTTCCCTATCAAGGTGGATTAGAAGAAGAAACCCTCAATAGATCGGACACTGATCTCGTACATAGACATCCCTCTCCCAAGTATCATCTTTTATTCACCTGTGATGACATATCACTCGTAACAGAGGAACATACCAACCATGGAGAACCTTCGTACTTCGATCAATAATCTGGATAGGATGCTCCTTGAACGATTCAAACCCCTCCTACTCAACCTCCTCGGGTTGGAAAACATGAGATGAGTCTAAGAAGTAACATTGAACCTGTGAAATGTGGAATAAGTCATGCAATGACCGATACCTCTAATATAACTACAACCGATTGGCAACTGGCCCAACTCTCTCCAACTCCTCAAATAGCCCGATGTACCTTGGCAAAAGCTTACACTGTATCCTAATACTCTTGTGTCCCAACCATGTTGTGACATGTAGAAAAAACTTGATCCCTGACCTCAAACTCCTGAGGTCATCTCCATTGATCAGCATAAGACTTCTCTCGAGACTGTGCAACATCCATCCTCTTCAGAATCAACTCTATCTGCTATGTGGTCTCCTGGACAAGATGAGTTGCCAACATAGATAACTCTCCTACCTCTAGAAAACATAAGGTTGATCCATATGGAATATGGTACATAGCCTCATAAGGTTCCATATGAATAGTTGCATGAAAACTATTGTTGTAGGAAAACACCACGAGAGGTATGTGCTTCTCCCAAGAACCTCCAAAATCCAGAATACTTTCTCGATGCATGTCCTCCAGCACCAGTTTTGTACGCTCGGACTGGCCATATTTCTGGGAGGTGGTAAGATGTACTCAAAAGCACATGTGTACCCAAAGACTTCTGAATCCCCTGCCATACCCGAGAAGTAAAATGAGAATCTCTGACTGAAACAATGGAGTGTGGAACTCCATGTAGACACACAATCTCTCAGATGGAAAACCATCCCAGAAAATCGACACTGAAGGTCTCCTTGATCGGAAAGAAGTGTGATAACTTCATAAGTATGTCAATATAACCCAAAATATATCATTCCCTCAAGGAAACCTCGGTAAAACTGTCAAAAAATCTACCGTGACGTCATTCCACTTCTACTCGGGAATGGGTAACTGCTGAAATAGATCCGCTGGTCGCTGATGCACTGCCTTCACTTGCTGACAGGTGGAACACTTCATGAATAAACTAGAAACATATCTATTCATACATAGCCCCCAATACTAATGGTTTTGATCATGATACATATTTGTGACACTGGGATGAACTGCCGAAACTATGGAATGAAAGTCCCGCATCAGCTCCTCGCGTATGTCTGCCGGCACCCTTACCCGCCCCTGGAAACACAATAGCTCATACCTTCCTATAGTCCATATTGAAAAAGGGTCATCTCCTAGCATGATTTCCCATAGGACTAGGCCTTCTAAATCTCATAGCTGCCTCACTTTCTCTTGATCAATGAGGGTAGAGGTTACTACTACAGAAGAAAGAAATGTCTGCCCCTGTCTATCGTGCACCTCAAAAGGAATCATAGAGAACAAATCCATAAGCTTCCACTCACTACTTTCCTCTTGAACTACCTATATCTGAGTCCTTATACTCAACGCATTAGACACCGTGTTTCCTTTCCTAGGAATATAGGCAAGCTCAAAGAAAAAAGACTGAAGGTACTCAACCATCATTCACTATCTCAAATTCCAATGACCTTGAGTGAAGATTTACCTAAGATGTTTGTTTTAGGTAAAAACCACATAATTATCTCCTAGAAGTTATTGTCTCCAACAACATAATGCAAGAACAAATACATCCAACTTGAGATCGTGTGTCAAGTAATTCATCTCATGTTGCCGCAACTGCCGAGACCCGTACGTAACCACTCCTTCTCCCTGTATAAACAAATCTCCCAGCCCAATTCCTAAAGAATCACAATACACATTATATCTCTTTCCCAACTCTATAAATACTAGTATCGATGCGGAAGTCAACATCAATTTAAACTCCTAAAAGGATTACTCAGAAGAATCTCACCACAAGAAATTTTAACCCTTTTTAGTCAGACCGGTTAGTGGTGCTACTAAGCGTGAAAAGTCCTATATGAAGTATCTGTAGTAAACAGCAAGCCCTAGAATGCTTCGTACCTCAAAGAAATTATACAGATTCTCCTATGAAACTAATGCTCTCACTTCATCTTGGTATAATGATACTCAGGTCTCTGAGATAACATGACCCAATAAGTGAATTGGGTCTATCCAAAAGTGGAATTTTGAGAGAATAACATATTACTAATGCTCTCTTAGTGTACTCAAAATGATCTCAAGATGGTTAGCATGGTCATATAGAGTGTGAGAGTACCGCATGATATCTTTCATAAAATCCACCAAAAAAATAAAAGTATGGATGGAACACTTGATTCATCAGTTCCAATAAAACTACAGGCGTGTTCGTGAGACTGAACGACATAAGTGTATACTCATATAGATCATACCAACTACGGAAGGTTGTAAGTGGTATATTTGATGGTCTAACAAGAAAATGGTGATAACCAGACCTAATATCAATCTTTGAGAACACCCGGGATCCTCAAAGATGATCAAATAGATCATCAATCATTTTAAAGGGATATCAGTTCTTGACAGTCAACTAGTTCAACTTCCGATAATCTACACAAAGCTTAAGGGTACTATCTGCCTTCTTCACAAATAGGACAGGTGAACCCCAAAGAGATGTATTGGGTCAGATGAAACCCTTAGCCTTCAAATCCTCCAACTACTTTATGAGCTACAGTAACTTTGTTCTAGCCATCCTATAAGGAGGAATGGACACAGGTTCCACTCATGGAACAAGATCAATAGAAAAGTCCACCTCTCTCTCCAGAGAAAACCCTGAAAATTACTCTGTAAAAACATCTCTGAAACGATCCACCACTAGAAAAAAGTCCATCTTTGATATCCCCTATACATCTATTTATAGATGATAAATCAGGGCTATAACTCCTCCCAACCCAGGATTCGCCGGTCTTTCTCTGCTTGCCTGAACATCCCATTTAACCTTATGAATAAAATATCCACCTTATAGTGAAGAGAAACTCACCCTACGGTGGTAGAAAACAATGATTTATTATAAGGTAACCAACTAGTCCATTCCATGAATGACATCATAGCCTGTCTTCTCTAGGAAAGAGAGGTACCAAAAGAAGTGACACCCACCAATCCTTAAAGGGAATTCGTTACACTGATGCTCTCTAGACGTTGTAGTCCCCAACTGAGTGTACAGTGTCAAGATATCAGTAGAATAAAAGATGCAGAGCCCAAGGCTCTCCATAATAGAAACATATATAAAGATATGGGAAGCCCCTATATCAAAAATATCAGAAGCTAAAACTGACGATACTAAGATCGTACCTCACACTATAGAGGGTCTGAGATCCTGCTCCTGTTGGGTCTACTCCATTGCAAAAGTCTAACCTGCACTGCGGCCCTGTGACCATGTCTGGCCACCCTAAGTTGATCCACCGTATTGTCAAGGAAAACCGGGAGATGGGAAACCACGACCATGACCTGTACCTTGGCTTGAACGGCTGGAATAACTTCAGTTGCAAGACTGGTGAGAAACTGGTGGTGCTGCTCCTTAATGATGACTCAGAGAAGAACCCCTGTCACCAGCTCCTAGTGATAAGATCTAACAGAAACAATGAAGATGAACCTTCTTTTTTCTATATCAACACTCCAATGGGTCTCTTGGGCAGTGTGGACTCATATGCCCGATCTTCCAACATAGGTAACACACCACCTAGCTACTAGAAGAAGGGTCTCGCCTCCTTGGATCACTACATGAAGACTCCATGCAGCGCTTCATGATTTTAGTAGGAGGGATACGAACCCAATATGCTAAGCTTCCCTAGCTCAAAACTCCAGAATACCTCAAATTGCACTCAGTAATCATCTCCAGATTGATGATAGAAGTGATAAAAGTGAACTGAAGATTTTCACCTGCGAGTGGAGGTCCTGTCTGAGACCATCCTCAATCTTCCTTGATAGGAACAACCCATCTCCCCTAGGAAGGGTGTAAAATGCTGAAGCTCAGTGAAGCAAGAGGAATACAACATAACAGAAAGAGTACGCTTCTCCAGACTCATGAACGCTAAAGCTCGATCAGCCCTCAAGGTCTCTAGATTAAAGTAGTTGAAGAAGACACACTAAAACTCATCCCAAGCCATGACCTGCCAGCATCCCACATGTGAGATCACATACCACCAGCTCTTGGCGGAGTCCCGAAGCATATATGCAGTGAGATTGACCCTCCTCTCTTGATGAGTCCCCAGATTATCAAAGATCACCATCATCGCTTCTAGCCATGACTTCGCAGACTGGGGTCCTCCATCCCCTGAGAATGTGGGAGGATGCTGCTGCTGAATGACCCACATCAAATATTCCATCGACAGGGCCGGGAGGATATGCACCCTGGAAGGTCTGTATCATCCCCAAAAATCCATCCCTGAACTATGCATCAGTACCTATATCAGGTACAACTGTCGGTGCCAAGACTGGCACAATATGAGGATCTGCTGGAAGTCCTTGATCAGCCATATCTGGCATCTGATCACCGCCTTGTAACTAGAGAACAACCGGAAGATGAATCGGTGACATTACACTGCAAGGTCAAACACACACCTTAGTTCAAGATCATCATGGACTGAGAATAGAAAGTATAATAAGGGAACAAGAGAAATAAAACATTCATGTTTTGAAAAATTGGACTAGATGACATGTATGTCCCCTACACAGAGTGTTTTCTTAATCCATTCACATTATCATGTACTCCTTCAACAACTGGAAATGTAACACCCCACACACATGGCATGTCGTCTTAACAGACGGCATGTAATTGACTTCTCTTCCCCTTCCCAAGGCCTTCTACACGGTTAATCCACACAACTCCCCAAGAACCACTCTACATGGCGTGTTTTTAACAAACATGGTGTGTACAAGACGAGCTTCACCGACATGTGTTGTTATAGATGCGTCCGGTTACACGGCTCACACTACACAACATGTTCTATAAGGACACTTCGTGTATTGGAAGACACTCAACTGACCCATTTTGTTAGTGACACTGCTAATTACACAGTTCAAAAACACAACGTGTTCATCTGGTACACAACGTGTCCTACCAAAGATTTCATACCCCGTGTACCCACCCACACAGTCTGAGACACGATTATAGACTAAATGGCGTGTACATTCGGTACACGACGTGTACTTATGAAAAATAGTTTCTTCCAGAGTAGAAGAACAAACGGCATGTATTTAACATTACACGTCGTTTATTCTTTGTTTTTATAGACAGTAAGCCTCAGAAACTACTCCAAAAACTAGAAAAACAATGAAACAAACATTATAAGTTCCATGTTCTGATACGTGAGGGCCTATACTCCATGAAAATCAAATCTTGGCATCTTATACAGGTTATAGACATGGTTAACAAGTCAATGATCCACAAAATTTAGATTCATGAGGGCCCATAACACCTCAAGAACCAATTTTGTGTGTTAATTCAAACAAAACTATACACAATGCAATATCCTATGAAACATCATGTATTCTATCAAGCATCTATCACAACAACATTAAATTGCAAATGCACCATAAATGGCATGGCAAGAATGCATGACATGTGATTTCTAAAAAGTTCTTATATGATGCTTGAGATGGAATGCCCTCATATCAAAGGGATGAAATAGAAATAGAACCTCAGTAACATCAAAAATAATAGAAAAAATAATGTGAATCACCAAATGTCGAAATCAAATCAACTATAAAATTGAAAAACCATAAAATTTACAATTATAAGGTAGATTGGATTTTACCTGTACATGGGTTAGCTACTCCTGAGAAAAAATTATTACCAAGTACCAATTCCTTCATATCCCTGGGTATAGTCTCCAAACAGTAAGTCATGAAAAAATAATTCCATTGATACAACTTGGTAACGTCCAGGTTCAAGAAGCCACCCAGAGGCACCCCATACCAGGTTGGTCACATGGCCTCAAGACCATTTCCCCAAACTCTAGAGGCCGCCAACTAGTAGCGAGGGACTTGGGTGTGATAGTGGGGAAACTATGCTCTCATTGGTAGAGTAACGCAGGTGTATAAAGCAATAGAAAAAACGGAAGCTGAAATATTCCATACAAAAGTAAACAACAGAAGACAGGAAGAAAATAAACTGGAGCACACACACAAATACAAACACACAAACATATATATATATATATATATATGATTCATGATACATATGTCTAAGAAAGAATTCAAACAAATCACACTACTGGAATACAATAGTACTAAACCCAAGTACAAAAGGAAGCAAAGTAAACAACTCCTCATCATCCCAAGCCATATCTTGGTCCCATGCTCTCCAGATCCATAGAAACTGAAGTACTTTAAGTAGAAGGGTGCATTCCCTTATCTATACCAGGATCAGTATAATCATTTTGGGCCCAAAAACATGACCCAAATAGGGTTTGAGACTAAATCTCAGTAGGCAACCACCACGAGATCTATGCCAAATAGTAAGTGAATATCTGGTAGGCAACAAGAAAATAAATGTAGTAAACTATGAAGTACCCAAGGTAAAAAATTCACAGTATCAGTGAATTCAGTATCATATACCAATAAACAACTAAACAAAGCAGTTAATCACAAACAAGTAACCCTCTGAGAAGTACTCACATCATATCCCCTCTGTTACTACCTAGAAACACAAGCAACCCACTGGGATGTACACTCAGTCTAACCCCTCTGGTTTAGTTTAAGCATATACTCTCCAAGGAATCACTCTCTTTCAAATCCTCCCATAGTATCGTATCGGTAAATAAATGTGCTCTGGGGAAGCACTCAATGTCTATTCCCCCTGTGGCCTGCATTGAGGATCTACAGACACTCTGAGGAAGCACTTACATAAATTCCCCCAATGGTCTCACGTTTTAAGTAAAACAGACACTATGGAGAAGCCCTTACATCCACTCTCTTTATAGTCTATACACCAGGTTCTCACATCCCAGTGTAAGTCTAGTAAGTATTCCAGGGAATATCGGCCAATGTAAACCATAAGAACTACCTGGATAGCAGTCTACAACATAAAAACATGTAAGAATTCAAACAACTCATCCCACTATAGTAATCATGGAAGGTAAACAACATCCTTACAGGGAACCTAGACCAAATGTTCAATACAAGACATCATGCATGGGAAATTAATTCCAAAGAATAACAATTAACACTATTCATATTAGTTATCATCAACTCAAGCATACAATAGGACAAAAATGGTAAACGCCCAATACCCCGTTCATGGGTATTCGCGGTTATTGCACATATAACTCAAATAAATTCAATAGAAAGGCACAAACCACCCACCTCAGCATTGTAAGATCAATATACATGACTCTCAGGTCTTGAATCACCTTAGAACGCTGAATATCTACCAAAATGTCTAAAATATTCACCACAGGATAGCATGAGAAGGATAATGAATTGGGAAATGAAGATCAAGAAGAAGGAAGCGCTTACCATGGAAATTTCAATGCTATCGGCGGAGTTTGATTTCGGGAACGGATGCTCGATTGACAGCTCAACAAAGAACCACACCATACAGACGCTCTCGGTCGAGTTCGGCAGAGAAGAAAATGTTTCTGTTGAGTAGATGTGACCCCGGTCCATTTAATCAAAAATAAAATAAAATACACAGTGTGTACCTTGGAAGTAGATGGTGTGTACTTGCCGTTTCTATTCTTCGTTTTAGGCAGCTTCCAGGTCACCCCGACGTGGCTTGGTGCGTGGCCACTACATGGCCAGCACATGGCTACCCGTGGTAACCGAGTACACGGCGTGTACTCAGAAAGTACATGGCGTGTACTTAGAAAAATTATAGAAATTCCTATTTTTCTAAAAAATAACCAGAAAAGGATAACATACCTGAAAAAGAAGATCTGGGTTCTTACACTATGTGTCAGAAATATGTGGTGAATTGTCCCCAAAACTATCTAAAGGGGATAAGTAGATGCTTCAAATGATGATGAATGAGGAACTTGGTTAATAAATTTCAATGGTATATGAAGATTCCCATTGATTTATAATAATATAGGATAGTTCCTATAAATAGTCATCCTGTATTGATGCATTTTAACTAGAATTAACATAGTAATTATGAGATATATTTCCCTATTATATGGTTTGTTGGAGGAATTCCACACTAACAACCACCAAGGAAGAATATAAGGGGATATTCTATCCCTACTATTTAGGTGGAGCCTAAATATGATGTGGGGATAGGTACAATGGTTATTAATTCAATAATAGTGATAATTCTATCTTTTTAGTTCTAATTATTTATTCATATCAAAAATGTTTTTTAGAAACATTCAAACACCACCTGAAAATATATAGGTTGAGTTATATGTGAGAACATCCAATTGGAAAATTATTGAATCCCATGTTTATAACTCATCCCTGATTAATATTTACAGACCCAACCTCCCAAAAATCACTTCTTACTAAAATTTGGGGGATTTTGATTTCATAATGGTCACATATTGAATATCATTATAAAAACCCATAATCGATTTTTGAGAAATGGAGATAACAATTTATATATAGATGTATCCTTCAATTATGTACATGTGTAAGGAGAATAATGAATCTACATCAAAATAATTTCCACAATTGGGGATATTATTACCTTTCTAAATGAATATGCAACATAAATGTTTTGGAAAAGGGAGAGGATCATGCTTGAAGGCATTCCCATTACGAGTGAATACCCATATGTGTTCCCAAAACTATTTCATGGTTTTAATCATAAGTGAGGGGTTTGATTTCACAATTAAACTTATTCCTAGATATTCTCCTATATAATAAACACATAATATAATGCCTACTATTGAGTAGGATGAACTAACAATGCTGTTACAACATAATCTAGAAAGTGTTTTATATGCCCGAGTGATTCACCATAGGGTGCAACAGTCCTATCAATTAATAAGAAGGATGGATCAATGCACTTAGACATTGATTATTGTGACCTGAAAAAATAATTATAATGAAAAAGTACCCCAATAATAGATAGATGGCCTGTTCAATCAAATACAATGGTCTATGTACCTCTCATAGGTGGAATGTCGGTTAGGATGACACTAATTAATGGTGTTGAATGTTGAAATTCACATGACTCCCATTCGAACAAGGTATAGAACCTATGTGTTAACAATTATTCCCTTCATAATCCCTAATTTTCTATAAATACTCAAGGACATAATTAATAGAGAATTCAGTGATTTCCTCAACAAATTTATGGTAGTATTTATTGATGATTTTCTCTTATACACCATGATCAAGGAGGAAAATGAGGATAATTTTAATAACATTCTAAATACTATGATATGGTAGGAATGTTCTATAATTTTCTATAAATTTGAGAATTATATCAATGATGTATCATTATTTGGGAAATTTATCAATAGAAAAGAAATATATATTGACACTTAAAAGAAAATGAAATCTAAGAATGACCCATGCCATCATCTTCAATGGGGATTTATATTTTCCATGGAGTAACATTGAATTAATAATGATTTTTTAAGATATTAAAAATATTGTAAAATATATTAAAAAAGATAAATCACAATTGAGTAATGTTTATCAAGACTATTAAATATTAATATTTCATCAAAGTGTTGGAAAAGGGTCTTATCAGTACACCATTGATCACACTACTCACAACTATGGAACCAATTATGGTGTGAAATGATAATTCAAGGAATGGATAATGATGTGAAATATTTAAAAGTGATAAAAATATATAATACTCATTGTGGTAGTTGAAAATTCTTGAGAATAACTATGAAATGCCAGATCTAGAGTTGGTAGTGATAATCATTTTGTTGAAAAGATGGTGGCATTACCTCTATTTGGAGATGTGTGAGATATATAGTGATCACAAGGGAATGACATATATATTCACATAGAAGAATATTGATATGAACTAGTGAAGTTATTTATAAATCATCAATGATTATAAATTATCAATCCACTACCATCCATGTAATTAAAGTAAGATGGCAGATGCTCTTAGTTGAAAGGATCCTATATAATTAATAATTTTGCCAATTGAAAAGATTCTGATCTTCCTAGACCAATAAATGAAGTTCATTGTTATCGTTAGGAAATGAATATCATCATTCCTTTTATAGAATGATTTATCAATGATCACTTAAAGAAAAAATGGAGGATTCTCATTGAAATGATGAGGAAATTTAGAAAGATGTGGACATAATTGGAATTGGTGAATCCATAGAGTTCAGAATTTATAAGGAAGGAGTTTAAAATTCAGTTCACACATACATTAACAATAACCTCAAGATATAGATAGATATATAATGAATGATTCAAATATCTCATCATTATCTATCCACCGTGGGAACGTAAATATGTTTCATGATCTCTAGAAGAACTATTTTTTGGATAATATGATCAAAGTGATCACCGAGTATACATCAATATTCCCGGTATGTGAGAAATTGAATGTTTAAGGGATAATTTCTAGGGTCTGATGAAACCGGTACCCATTAAAAATTGGAATTGGGAAAACAAAACGAAGGAATTTTTTAGGTCATCCAAGGAAATATATAAGAAATAGTTCAATATTGGTTATTGGGGATCATTATAAAATGATAGCATACCTTATCACAATTTGAGTGCACTTATAATTGGATAAACCATCATGTATATATATAAATTAAGCTGTGTGGATTAATTGAGTACCACTGTTTATTGAATTTGATCGACATATGACTTTTAACTCTATGTTTTATAAATTTCCCCAAGGTTCTCCGAATGTTGAGTTGAACATCATTACATGTAATCTTTCACAAACTGATGACTAATTTTAGTAGACTATTCTTACAATAGAGGAAAGGTTGAGAGATTTGTATGTGAACAACAAGGGAGGATGGAATCAACCCCAACCTTTGGCCAAGTTAATCTACAATAATTGTATCCACTAAAGAATCCACATGACTCCGTATGAATCCCCTTATGAAAAATTGTATAGAACACTAATGTTTTGTGATGATTTCATTTAACATAATCTTCTAAGATAAGAAATGGTTAGTGAAATGTTAGAAAAGTTGATAACCATTAAGCACAACAGAATGGAAAACCACAATATACAGAATATTTAACCCTTCCAGATTCAAATATGCCTATATATTAGGGTTGGAGACATATCATTCCTATAAAAATATCTATGGAAGAGGATGATGATATTTTGGAAGAATATAAATCTATGCCACAGGCACAAAGACCCCTTCAAGATCCTTTATCTTATCATAGATGTGTAATATTGAATAGTACTTCCACATTTCGTGTCTCATGTTCATGATGTAAACCATGTATTTCTCATAAGGATGTACATATCAGGTCCCTCACATGAGATGAATTAATATTATGTATAGTTAAAAATGATGACTATTACGAAGAAGAACCATTGAAAGTCCATAATCATTGAGATAACTTTATAGACAACAAGGCCACATAACTAGTCAATGTACTATAAAAACAATAATCATTTTGTGGAAAAGAGTTAACTAAAGGCGGGGATGAAGGAGATGTACCCATTACAAATTTCCCATTAGTATTTATTTCGAAATTTCAAGTTTAAAATTTCATATGAGGGAAGAATGTGAATTCCCAGAATTATAACAATTAAAATTAAATCTCAGAATTATTTTATATATCATAAATCACATAAAATAACTTAAATATCACAATAAAAACATTATTTATGTTGAAGGAATGAAATAATATGTTTTCTAGAAATTAAGGATATTATATTGATGAAATAATAACATGACCACTGGAACAGTAATGTGATAAATAATAATAGTAACCAAGAAAATAGAGTAGTAAACTCAAGGATGAAAGTATAAATAATTTTTTTTCATCCTATATATGAAAATATGTTATATTTATAATAGGGAATAAGTAAATACATTTTTTAAGTATAATGAATTATGTTTTTGAACTTTTTTGAATCCTAAAGGTTTATTTAAAATGTATAACTATTAAAATTATTTAAAATACAATTAATTCTCAAAAAGGAATTCATTTAATAATATTATGTTTTCCTATGATTATAATATTTATTTTTTACAACATAATTAATTTTTCAATGTGTTAAAAAATCTGTTATGATTTTAAAATTGGAATTTTTCGAATAAAGTATGATTATCATTAAAAATGTAATTTATAATATTTTCAAAATTATTTTTATAAAATGGAAAAAAATTTTAAATTCTAAATTTCAAAAAAAAATGATTCAATTAATTTTTTAGATTATTCTAAAATTGTAGATTTTTTTTATTTGTGAAATACAATAATTTATGGTATAAGTTAAATACATGAATTATTGAATCTTAGTTGATGTAAGGATGATATGAGTACCATGTTTTGAATTAAAGTGAACTAGGTTCTATTAATAGTCATAATAATCATCCCTATTCAGATTCTATACCCAAAACGTAATGAAAAATTGAATAAAATAATTAAAAAACACCCCTCTCCTACACTATAAATTTATTAATAATTATTCCAAATAACCTTACCTAGTCACTACCCCATTTTTTTTAACCTTTGTAAAAAATGAAACTCCATAATCATGTTCCTCATAGAGGTTCCCAATTAGAGGAATTCAAGAGGTAATAGACTCTTTCTTTTTAATTTAATTTCAATCATTTTTTTTCTTTTACTCTATTCATCTATAATTATCAAAGATACATGGTATCTCTATTATAATTTATATGAAAGAATATTTTTGTGTTAAATTAAAACTATATCATCAATTCTCCTCCCCCCATTGTGTTCAAAAAGTGAAAACTGTATCTGTGCTGCGTTAATTTATCGTATTTAAGGACGTTGAGTTTCCAATTTCTGTAACCAACTCCATGGATGGTCATAAAATCATTTTTATTGTTACAATATATAATAATATATCTATCACAAAAAATTTAATGTTATAATAATAATATATATACACTATACTCATTAACAAAAAAAAAATAATTCGTGATGGTAGAAAAAAACCAAAATAATCGAAATTATTAGCATTAATGCTTAATCTAACGAATCATCCATACATATTAAAAAATCATATACGAATATTTAATATTTTTTTAGTTCACTAATTTAATATAATTTCAAATATATAAAACATATATCATTTAACATGATTTTCAATAAACCTGTACAGGGGACCAGTCATGATAACTAATGAAACGAACACTCTTGAATAATGAAATTTAATATCATAAGTCCTAAAAATGCCCTTAAATGAAGATGAAAATGTTATTAAAATAAATTTCCTATTGAAATTATATTTAATTAAATAATATAAAATATTATTTTTATTATCGATGACATTAGTATCAAGTGAAGAACAATTTCACACATAATGTATCAGTTTCTCTTTGAACCATCAATTTTTTCCTATAGTTTCCTTTAATATCTCTTTAATAAATGTAATTCTTATTTACTTTTATACAATAACCTATTTTGGTGTATATGTTCCAACATAACGCATCCATATCAGTTCATCCTTTATTTATGGGAAAATACATTTTTTTATTTGTTACCTTCTCAATCCTTCCCGATAAGCAAGTTCAATTAAAGGAAAAATCCCACGAAATCACCAGTTTTCATATACCATCCATATATTTTTTTCAGAAAAAATTACTCTTATAAACTCAAAATTTTATAATGAAATTAAATCTTTATTTGTTTCTTGTTTTTCGTAAATTATTATGAAAATTCCACATTAAATGTTCTTTAATATTTTCCTAAAAACACACTAAATAATTTTATATATAATTTTTTATAAACACTCTTTTTATCATTTTTAACATAAATTGGACCTCTCATATCATTATCTATTCCTATTTCCCTTATAAATTCTCATTTATTTATAAAAAACATTCATTCATGGAAACCATTTGGGTTTTCCCTTTTTAAAACCTATGAAATCATGACCACAATAGAGAAATCAAATTTGCTGACAAAGAAAATAATTATCAATTTATTGTTATAAAAGAATTTTGGATAAGACAAAAAAAGAGAAAAGGGATAAGGGACCAAAATAATCAATAAGATGAACATACATGGAGAAATTTAGATGGTCAATGCAAAAATAAACCATTATTTAATGATAATGAGGATCAATGTAGAGGGTGAGATCCATATAGGTATACAGGTTCTTGAGTGGGGAAGAATGAGGGAAAATTGTTTAAAATGGGGGAATGGAATGTTATGAAAATAAATAATATTAATTCATGGGAATGCAACTTGTTTTTACCAGAAGGGGTATCATACCATGAACCACAATAGAGGAAAATCATTCCCAATAGGTGGAGTTCGAAAAATATACTAGAGTTTTGTTCACGGATTTGAATCTATCCATATGGTCTCCTCAATGCCTCTTTATAGGATAAATAAATATTATTGGGCTAGAACACAGTTTCAACTAACTATGTTCAAAACATGTACCATCCTCTATCCCAAAAATCATCCATTATTTCTCAAAAACACTATGAAAACTGATGAAAGAAAACAGAGAAAACAATATGAAAAATACCATAACATTACACCATCTGTATGAATATTATCCACACCAAAGAAGTGTTTATACTTGGAATGTCTACCAATAGTATGATCTGATAAAATAGGATGGTACTGACCCTCTACCAAATAATTATTCTCCAATATATTAGGATTTCAATCACCTTATTTATACAGTACTCAATATAATGTAATTAATTTTCCCTGAAGTAATTTCCCTTGGGAATTTAAATTCATTACTAGATTCTCCATCATTGATAGATATAGTTCATACTCAAAATTATACATTATCAATAATTGACATGGATAAACATTCTACAATTTCATCTAAGAGACATTGAAATTATCAATAATCGATGTTGATTGAGATAGATATAAAATATGTTACAATACCTTAAAAATCATCATAGTTTTCCCTAAAGGACTGAAATTCCGTAGTGTAAGCATCCCCTACTTATCAAGATGGTTGTGAACTAAGATAGGTTGATCCCATTGAAATGCATGGTCAGCCAGATATATTTCAAGAGTTTGGAACCGATGATCAGCAAAGTACATATAATGACTCTGGGATATAATAAACAACTAACTGATTATTTTATATTCCGGGTGGTCCCCTAAATGATACTTAGCTCAGAAAGTACAACCCTACAAAATTTTTATATAATATTGGGGAATTACATTGTAAACTATGTATCACTATAATGGGAGAAATTATGATAGATGATTGCTAAATGTTATTATTTGAACATATCTCCAATTGATGATGGTTATCCCATGATCCACTAAAGTACAGTATACAAGAGTGGAGCATATCATTGAGAATCTGCTTTAGTAGTTCTACATAAACATCGATTTTTGGATGGTATTTCATACTAATCCATACCTACGACCCCATTTCCATTAGGAAACATTCCAAAAACTGAGATGTAATTTCGGGGTCCCTATCTTAAATACGTTCAGATGATACATTGTGTAGCGTCATGATTTATAGAACTCAAGACCTACCCAACTATTGCACATTAGTCAAATCCTTTATGGTGATAATAACATAAAAAAGTCAATTAGTTGATAACCACAATGCCACAGACCTTCCTGATGGTGTTTGAGGTAAACTACAAATTAAATCCATGGAGACCTCATCCCAAATTCATATAGGAATGTGTAGAGTTTTAAGAATTCCAACGGTATTTTAAAGCTAATATTTTTCTACAGTCAAGTATAACCTCAAGATATAAAGTCAACTATCTCATGTATCATACCTATCCAGAAAAACAATTGTGAGACATCATAAATCATCACGGTTCAACCAAGATGGACAACCCACTAATAATGCAGACAGTCCAATATCACAATTACTCTCATAGGAAATAGAAAAAAATTGTGTCCCATGAAGAAAAAAACAACCTCAAAGCACAATAACCACTCACATGGAAAATAAGAACCATTTAAGGACCATGTAATACAATTTCATAACCTAAATATGGTCTTACCATTAGAAATTATCTCTAAATAAGATGTTTTTGAATAAATACTAATAAATAACACACCACCACTATAATTCTATTATTTCTTTTGTATTCAATAACAAAACCCTTTTAAATTTCCCTCCTCACTAGAATCATTTGGAGACAACATTGGAAATTTCAGGTATAGTGATTCAGAAAAAATGATTATTTTTCATGGGGTATTCATATTATCAATTTTTAACCATCATAAGTACTTAATACATTTTATCTTCATTAAGATAAGATATTTTCAGTAAATATTGAAGAGAATTCATCTATTATTCACGAAGACCATAAATATTTTCCTGAAAAGAGAGAGACAATATATTTTTTAGGAATATATAATTGAAGAAAATCATGGTCATGTGATTGGTAATTCTATTCATGAGGATAAAATTGATGAGATATATATTCAACCACATGATCACGTTCAATAAGATCTCAATCAAATAATATAATTAAAGAACCTCAATAAAACATATAACTCTATCCTCACAGATGTATATTCAGGATGTGGATTATGTTTAACCACCACATGATCTCTATAAATGAGTCATATTTCCTTATGACCCATGTTATATTCACCCCATTCAAGGCGTGGGATGTCATCGGTGAGGCAATCCAAAAAATTACATTGAATGAATTGCTGTATTATATTGCATGGAATTGAAAACTCATAGTCAAACAATAATTCCATGAAACCTTCCGTATCTTCAAATATCTAAATTTATATATATCAATTGATACCCATTTGTTTGAGACAAAATGACATAGAAACCTAACCTCATGAAACATAATGATCATTTGTAGGGTTTGGAACAAAAAAGTGATGTTGCCACCAACCTAGAATAAACCTCAAATTCTACCGGTGATCCTCTTCCAACATCATGTGGGAAAAAATGCAATCCTAAAACAAAATGAAAAAATATTTTAATAATCTATATAATATATCGATCATCATATCAATGGAGATAACATGAAAATTTTAAAAACCAAATGAAATATCCAAATACATGATATGTATATTCATACATTGTAGGGAAGTATTGTGAACAACTTCTTTTCTCACCCTAACATGGTGGTATTCCGAAAGGAGGTTGATCCTAGAGAACCACCATGCTTCTTGGATATATTAAATGATATCATAAATAAAAATAAATTGTTATTTATTTTTATGGTCACTCGATATGACTTTTATTATTCATAAATAACTAGAGGGATCAATCATCAATTTTTATATAATTCACTTGTGTGGCCCTTGGAGCGATTCTTCAGTGAATGAAAAATTTGGATTCTAATTAATCATGTTATATATTTAATTCCCTAAACTCGATGTTGGACACATGATATGGGGGAATTTATATCCACTACTTCCCTTACACTAAATTGATTGTAAACTCGATATATAGATTTATAGGTAGACCTAAAAATCACAGGGAATAACCTCAATGAAAAAACACCATGGGAGTAAATACACCATCATAGTCATCTCTATGATCTTTTATAATGTGAGAATAAAGCTGAAAACAACCCTACCATGATCCCCATGTAGAGTTATGGTAGACCAATCCATAGATCACATTATCATTAAAAAATAAACATCTTCTAAACAAGGTTTTCATAGTCACCCACTAGTGATAAAAATAAATATAAGACTTCAAATATTTTTTCAACTCCCTAATTTTATTCACATAAAAGTTTTCAATCTCAAATATATGGAAATATCACTTCATCACTAACTCTTATAATGAGATAAAATGTGACCGACATTGAACAGCCATGTCTTTCCTCCAACCAAGAGGTGTTACCACCTCTATAAAATAAAAAAATTGTTTTTTGGGAGTTTCGTCTTATTCACTAGATGAGTTTAAATGAATGAATTTTAAGATTCTATACAGGTGAAAACAAAACCCCTGGATAATGTAATAGTTAAAGTACATTGTTATGTTATACAACTTGTATGTAATTCCATCATTTTTCCATCCATAGTGTAAAGTAAATTCTCTTATATCTCTTATTCGGTTTGACTATTGACCTAAGGATCACACTTATGTTAACTCATACCATATGAAGATCATCCATTTCCAAAACATTCACTAATATTAATCCCCATATCTCTAGATGAGATAGACTATGCTGATGATCCCTTGAGATTTTTTGAGCCTGCATAGCTCTAAGATGGAGGTACTACATTAGAAATCAATTTATGATGTACCATGTTCCCATAGAGATATTATTCCTTTGATAGGTCATTAAATGTAGACTATTCCTATAGAACCCCTAGCATTTTAAATAATCCATTACCTAATTTTAAGCAAAATTATACATTAGAGAACAATCCAAGGATTATAAAGTCTACTATCATGGAAGACCAGGTATATAATATAATAGTATAAAAACTACATATTATGTAAACTCTATAATGAGATCCTATCATCCATTGAGCTCATAAATCTTCCTAGGATAACCTAGGGATTACATGAAAAATGGGATGAGCTAAAATCCACCTATAGTAAAAATCACAATAATAATGAATTAGCACATGGGATAGAACACATGACATGATTATATAAAAAGGCATGTAACATATGGAATCATAACATATAAAAATGGGAAAATTTAAACATGAATTAATAGAAATGTTGAAGAAACATAAAAAAATAATATAGTATAAGTCAATGGTAACCTTTAAGACTATTTACCATAGTATCACAAGGTAAGACTAACTGCCACGACCGTTGCACATAGTAGCACAAGACATTGCTAACCACCAAGACTGTCATACATAATGTATCATGAAACTCAACATTAACCAATTAACTGGATTTATATCTTGCACAATCATCTTACATTTCATTAATATTATTTCCATGTAACGAATCATACATAAACATTCATACATAAACATAAAGGTCAACCATGGAAAGAATTGGGTACCACAATCATGACATAATGTATAACCAATGGGAGTATAATTATAGTTTCCATGAATAAATGGAATAATAACATACATGAATGTTAATAAGGTAAAATAATCAAATATCCTGGTATGTGATATCAAATAGAAGTGAGAACATGTAAGAAATGTATTTATGAATTTTAAGCATTTAAACATTTTTGTGTGTTGTAAAGGAAACTAATATAAGGATTTTAAAATAAAAAAGGCAAAAATATTTTATATAAAACTAGATATGAACTAAGAAGGATTTCCTAATAAAAATACATATTTTATAAATAAAATGAAGGCTTAAAACAGATGATTTTGTGAACAGTAAATCAGGTAAGAATTCAGGATGTTCCCTTAAAAATGAGTTTTCTTATTGGGATGTTTTGAAAAGGGAATCACCTAAAATCATGTATATCCTCGAAATATAATGAATTATGGGTCTTGAAACATGATATATGATAATATAAACACAATTTAGAATTTTTACATAAAATTAGAAAAAATATCATTTTAGTAAAACTAATGACATGGGAACCTAATGAAATTAAGGTGGATTGGGTAAAATTACTTATGGATTATCACCTTTGTATAAAATGTAATTAAGTGCATTAATGGGTGAGAATATAGTTTATTATCACATATAAATAATGATGTATGTAAGGGGGTGGTGTGAAATCATACCCCATCATTTGGGATTATGCATAAAATTTCATATCAAAGAGGTCTTACTTGAATAAAACTGCAATGGAAAGGATCCCTTAACTTAAATTTGATGGTGTTATCCACATGTAATTATTGACCTGAATAAGAAAATAGGTTTATTAATTAATACATAAATAAATTATTATTAATTTATTTGATTTTTTATAATATTTTTATGTTCATTCAAGACCTTTTTGATTTGTGATATGGTTCAATTTTATTGATCACCTTAGTTTTCTTACTTGGTTTTAATGATCAGTTCACTTATATTCTTGTTCAGATAAATATATATGATAAAATTGGTTGTTCAGAATTTATGTTATATGATTTTAGTTATAATACTTGAGATAACATGGTTGTAAATTTAATTTTTTTTACTTTGAGTAACGTTGAATCGTTATATAAAACATTAACGATAAACACATGAATTAATTATAGCGATTTCCACAAAATTTACTTGTTTTGTATTATTATTTAACATCATGAGTGAATAAGGAATATAGAGCATTAAATATTTTGAAATACTAAGATAATTTTCAGGTTCAACCATCAAAATGGTTTCAAGACCAAAATTTTAGATACTAATAGAAATTGATAATTCATCATCCTTGATTGTGATAAATTAGCACATCTCAAACAGTGTTTTGATTTTTCTAAAATAAAATGTGGGGAAAAGAGAGATGATAGTGAATTTTCCAATTTGAAAAATTTCATTCCATTACATGTATATTACGGGAGTTATCATACCATTGGCGTGTAGGGAGGTGAGGAAGTAAACATGAAATGAATGAACGTAAATGAATTGGAAGGAGGAATTTAACTCTTTAGTTTATCTCCTTTTTTAACCTATTATGCATAGTGGTTATGGTATTTTGAAGAATTTAGGGGCTATTGGATATTGAAGAGGTAATTTGGTGATAGATTTGGGAAGAATATTGGCAAGGCACAAAGCTTGAGAGTAGTGAAGGGAAGAGGCAAGGATGAGTGGTATTTATGTGGGTTGAGGGGAGGGTTTTCATAATATGATAATAATTAGTTTATTATTTTCCCATAAGACAAGAAATAGTGTTGAATCCATCACCAATAATATTCATAAGTTCATTTGAGTTCAATATTTTTGTAGAAACAACACTTATGATATTAGAAATAGTGGTTTCAAATTATATTATATTTGTACGGTAAATTAATGTATTTTACTATTCACAAAAATTTAAGTATTTCTGTAAAAGACAAAAAATTCACCCTAACCATTTTTCAATTTGAAGAATCAAAAAATTGAAATCCATTTTTCAAAAATAATTTTCTAAATATGATTAATTTACTATTTAATTAAAAAAATAATTTATTCTAAAAAACTATTTTAAAATAGTTATTTTCTTATTCCAAAATATATGTATATCATACATTCAGTTATATCATATTTATATACATTCATAGGAAAGGTTACTATTCCTTAGGGTATTTTGGTACACCCAAGGGTAAAATTAATATTTATAAGGGTATGTCATTATTTACCAAAAATTATATTTCTCTTATCGGAATCAAAATGTTTTACTAATCGCAACCGAGAATGTAAGATTTTCAAAATTCCAAACAAAGAAGTGTCAAAATTTTGTTTAATGGTCACATAGTACTTAGTATTTAATTATGTTGTGATTTCATGTGGTTAAATAACATTATTATTGGATAGAAATTTCCATTGAAAAACATTAGTTTGTTATATTCTTCCCCCCTTATGAAATTTTTCCCACGATTTGTTTTACATTATAGGCCATAAACACATGTGGGTACTTTTCCTTCATTGCCTTCTCCAGTTCCCATGTTGACTCTTTTTTACTTATGGTTCTTCCATTATACATTGACCAGGTGAGTATTATTGTAATTTAGAACGTTATCTCCATGGTCCAAGATCCTAATTGGCCACTCCTCGTAAGAAAGATCATCATCCAACTGCACAACCTCAAAAGAGAGTACATGTGAACAATACGGTATGTACTTCCTTTAGAGGGATATATGAAATACAACTTGTAATTTGGGGTTTATAGGTGGAATTTCATGTTCATAGGCCACATCCTTCACATGATCAATAATCATGAAGTGGTCAATGTACCTGGTATATAACATACCTTTCATTACAAACCACATGACCTTATTCCACAGATATATCCATAGAAATATCACATCTCCATCTTTGAACACAAGGTCCCATCGGCGATTATCTGCATAATGCTTCTGTCGACATGGGGATGCATTGATATGTTTCTGAATGGTTTTCACCTTCTCCACCATTTCTTAAACCATTTTATGTCCTAGAATATTACAGTCACCGACTTCATCCCAACATGTCGATGTTCTACACCTCTTCCCTTAAAGGGATTCATATGGTTATTTTTAGATGCTCGAGTGTAAACTACAGTTGTAGGAGAATTAAACAAGTGGAAGATGTTGGTCCAATACTCTTTTTATGTCCATAGAACATAATATCTCATCATATAATCCTGTGTGAAAATAGTTTTCTCAGATTGGCCATTAGTTGGAGGATGATAGGCCGTACTGAAGTTCATTTCAGTGCGTAGAGCATGTTGGATACCTTTCCTGAACATCGAGGTGAATCTCGAATCTCGATATGATACAATAGATGGTGTCACAACATTAATCCTTACCACATCTTTGATATATATATGTTTAAGTAGATCCAATGAGAAGTCCCCTCGAATCGCGATAATGTGAGGTTTTTTCATAAGTCGATCCACAATGACATATATAGAATTTCTTCCTCTGTATTTCCTTAGATTTCTAATGACAAAGTCCATGGTAATGTTCTCCCACTTTCATGATGGTATGGGTAGTGGTTTCATCATCCCCTTATAATTTTTCCTCTCATACTTCACTTTATGACATATGATGCACTTTGATGTATATTCAACAATCCCCTTTTTCATATTGTCCCACCAAAAGTTTTCTTGGAGATCTCATTAAATACTTATGCTCCATTATTTAATTGAGAAGGTCGAGCTATACGCATCATTCAAAAGATAATTTATTATCTCTGTGTCAGATGTAACACATAATTGTGACCCAAATCTTACAACTACCTCCTCATTAATCATGAACATTGTGGATTTCCCATTTCAGATATCTCCCACACTTTTTAAAATTTCCACAAATTTTCATTGAGCATCCATTATATTCTCTAAGACAGATGGTAGATCAATCATAACGGAAATTATTTATGATGTTCCTCCCTTAATGATTCCCATGTCCATCCTTTTCAAATATATCAAGATCAGATCCCTTTCAATTCTCATCATTGATCAAGATGCATAATCCTTTCTACATAGATAATATTCCACCTTATTTTACATAACGAGATGGTAGTGGATTGAGAAGTCATAATCCATGATGATATATATCCACATTTATTGGCACATAATAATCTATTTCTATTTTAGTATATATTTGAGACTCTTTTTATCAGTATATATCTCAAACATAACCCCATAGAGATAATGCTACCATATTTTAAAATCAAATAGCACTTCCAAAAACTCCAGATCATGAATAGGATAGTTATTCTCATTAATTTTCAAATACCTTGAGGTGTAGGCTATATCATTATAATTTTTCATTATCACATAGCCTATGAATTCTTTGAATAATAATTTTACCCCTAAAAGTGTTCTCCACCTATTGTAGGTGTGAGTATTGGCATAGTGATAATAAATTTTTCAACTCTTTTAACAATCATCACATTTCTTAGACCAAACAAGCATTAAACCCTTTCATGTCATCTTGGGAATTGAATTTAAAAATCATGAAAATATCTTCACAAATTTACTATACTACCAATACATTCCTAAAAAAGATAAGGATCTCCATTAAAGATGTTGGCCTAGGACACTTTTGAATTGATTTTATATTGGAAGGGTCCACATATATCCCTTTAATGGTGATAACATTCCCCAAGAATGATACATCCTCCATCAAGAACTCACATTTACTATAAATTCCATTCAGTTTCTCCCTGCGCCATGTCATTAACATAGTATTCCAATGCTTCTCATGTTCCTCCTTGATCATAGAGTATATTAGAATATCATCAACAATGACTATAATTTTTTTCGACATCATCTCTAAAGGAACTATTAATTAAATCAATGAAAATTACTAGATAATTAGTGAGTCTGAAGGGAATCACTATGAAATCATTGTGTCCATACATCGTTTGAAAGGAAATCTTGGGAATATATTCCTTTCTCACATTTAATTGGTGGTATCCGGACCAATCTTCCACGTTAACGAAATAACTGGCCAAATGAATCTAATAAAACCTGGCATCTATCCACAGATGGGGTCACTTATTCTTTATCATGATTTTATTTATCTATCAATAATTAATGTAGAGGTTAATTGGTCCATCTTTCTTCTTGATTAAGTGTATTGATGCACCCCATAGTGAAGCACTAGGGTGTATAAAACCCATCTCCAAACACTCTTGTAACTGCTTGTTCAGCTCATCCATCTCTACAGTGGCCATTCTGTAAGGTGTATTTGACATAGACATAGATCATAAAATAATATCAATTAATAACTCAACCTATCTACAATGCACCGACCCAAGATTCCCAGAGTCAGTTCATTATTATAATACATTGGCATGACTACAAGGAATCAAGTCCCGAAAGACCGATCAGTTTAGCAGTCTTGGAAGATAGATTACACGCATGAATGTTACATTAATCATTCTAACATAAAACACAAAAAAATCCTTTTCAAATTCCATTGTTCCCTTATCTTAACCCTGCATCTCAAACATTAAACACTTATTGGGATCCTGGGAAAATAAAACATAAGAATGGTGTGAGCTCAAATGCTCAGTAAGGATAACAATATAACAAAAACTCTCCTAAATAAGCATAAACATATAAGGATTTGTATAAAACTAAAACAAAATCCTTTTCAACATAAAATTAATCATAATATGGAAATATAAATCAAAATAATTCCATTTACTTACTCACATGGATATTCTACTAGTTGAATAATCACATGCAATATCAGTAGACACTTTCATAACGACGGAATGCATAGTTCAAGACTTTCATAACCACATAGTCAAGGCAATATGCCAAGACTAAAAATAATATTTTGTCAAGGCCTAATGCCAAGACACTAGTTTGTCTCATGAGACCTACCGATGCATCGAGGAGCAATAGCGGGCTCCACCCGACACTAACTAAGTCCAATGAATTTTTCATATGAAAAGGTTTGAACGTAACATAAAGATTCGTATTGAAAATATCATACAAATTGTCAATACATTATCCATAAACCATGAATGGAATAAAAATAACACATCAACAGTCAATCACATCACAAATCCATCAATACAATATGGAAGATTTGTATCATAATAAATCAACTTCAAACAAGTTTAAAATCCATCAACGGATTTTGACATAGATGAAAATGATTTGTAAAACTCTATGAGAGAAATATCCCTTTTCATGAAAACATTTAAAAGTCACACAATTTAGAAAGGAATAAATTAAAATCCATTTTTTAATAAAAGTTTCCCATTACACATTGAATCTTTTGAATGGTATTAATGTTTAAAAAATATTAATGTACATATAGATAAATCTGTAAACACCATTTTGAAAACATGGGCATTCATGAGAATGATTTAGATGAATAAATATTTATAAAATTTAAAATGATGTTTTAGAAAATATTAACATAAAAATAATCCCTTTTATAACTCTTTTATGAAACATGAACATGGATAATAAATATGTACCTCTTGATACTTACATAAAATCATCCTCAGATAATAAAGAAATTGTGGAATTAACCCTTTCCATGCAGTTTCCTTTGGTCGAGGGTACGTTAAACCTAATGTATAATGACCATAGTATTTTATTAAATTATAAAAAAAATATATTCATATTTATTATATCATAAAAAATTCATCTATAACTTTATACTATCAATTTAATAATAATTTCCATGTTAAATTAACATTTCGTGTAATAATCGCTTTCTTTATCGTGCATGTTTTATGTTGTTATTCTTGACCGTATCATTTAGATAACGATTTAAATACTTCCAGAATATAAAACTTGATTTATATATCATATTTATTTATAATGTAAATATTTATAATAGATATATATATGAAGTGGAAAACACCATTTATGGATACTGTAGGCCGTACGTATACATAAACTTTGTTTCTGTTTTCATATCGCATTGAATGGAAGTAAGGGAATAATATATATGTATGTACATAAATACACAAACATATATAAATATATATATCTCCATTATCATTATTATTTTATATATTTCATACTATTTATTAATATATATATTTATAATTGTCAATGAATGGTGAACGTGGAAATGAGTCTCATCGCGTGGTGGAAACGGTAATCCGTACGTACAAACGAGCGACAATATCATTTCCTTAAAGGTGTGGAATTTGATGGTATATTAATTTTATAGAGACATTATCATGTTATTTTCATTATTTATATACATATTACTCATCATTATATCCATCCAAACAACATAGTGTTGAATAACAAATTACACTACGGCGTGGAGGCAGTAAGCCGTACGTACACACGCATGGTGACATTATCACTAATAGGATGGATAGAATAATGATTATGGTTGTTACATATTTATAATAACATTACAGTATATATAAGGTACTAGATTTATTATTTTGGTATGGTAATAACAAAGAATGAGTAAGTGGAAGAAGAAAAGAACTTGAAAGAGGGTGGTGAAATCATTGCGTCGTTTTCGGGTTCTAACATTGGATTTGACCAAAAGGGCTCCTTAGGATGGATTTCTGATCAAAGGAAGGCCTATAGGATAAAGGTAGGATAGTTTTGAGGATTTTTGGACTGGGTTTGGCTGAGACGAATGCCTTTTTAGGTGTGAATTTGAGAAAAGGGGTCGTGCCCTTTTATAAGAGGGGTGAGGGGCACCTTAGAAAAAACACAAAATATTATTTTATAATAAATTAATTTTCGGTTTATAATGGCTCAAAAATGAATTATTTAAAATCTAAGGTGGGTATGGGTCACCAAAAAATCAACCAATAGGTTCTATACAGGTTTGGGTCACTATATTGACCTTATATTTTATATTTAACTCTTAGTAAAATAGTTTGACATTTACCATGTCTCTTTGTATTTTTATATTATATGGTATTTAAAAATAATATATACTTACAATAGAACCACAAGAGGTTCATTAATGATACACCTATAATTATATAAGTCTTTTGGCCGAACCTTATCTTTTTAGGAATTGAATATCAAATAATAATATAATATTTGTTTTAAAAATTTTTTAATGTCAATTTTGACACTATTTGGTATTTTGTTTTTTTCTAAATTCATAACAGAATTATCACATCAAAAATAATTCATCTAAACAACTATAACATGTCATATTAACCTATAAAATTTGTTTATGTCATAAAAACTATGAAATTATATTTATTTTAATATTTATAATACCATTTATTTGATTCTTTAATTAATAAGGTAATTACTGAATCATCATTGTGTCATAAATAAATTTAATTATTTAATGTATAAAAATTATAAATAAAATACCATTATGTACAAAATATTTTTATATATCTAATTAATATTTATAGTCGAATTTATCTTATGTGTAACACTATATTGAAAAAGGTTTAGTTATTAAACATTGAATTTAACACTTTTAACTCTTCTTTGAATTAAATAATAATAAAGGTCCCAATCTAATACAAGTGGACCTAAAGGATAATATATTATTCCTAAGGTTATTTTTGGTTGAATTAATCTTATCCAATAGAACTAGGACATGTGTTAGTGTAATAATAATATCATTTTTACCCTTAATTATCCTATTTACTTTTACATATGGTAACTAAAAGTAAAAAGTGACTATTCACCAAAATTTATTTTCATCTTATTGAACCATATTTTACTTACTGATATCAACCGTTTCTCTCATATTATTGAAATTCATCTCAAATAATTGGTAAAATTATGTTTTATGTAAATTTTCAAATTCTACTAGGAGGTGGGTAAAAGATGGTAAAAAGTTCAATAAAATTTTTATATATCTAAAATTATTATAAACTAACTCCATTGAATTACATTTAACTTATAGTGGTATTATGAATCTATTTGAAACTAAAATTAATTTATATAAAATAAATAAATATTTAAATAAAAATTAGGTTTTAAACTATAACTCAGTGTTTTTCTCTATTCATCAAAAATTGAATGTTTTCAGAAATATACCAAAAATTCACTATAAGCTAATTTTGATATTCTAAATTAAAAAATGAAGTATATTTTACAAAATTCAGAACATATAAATTGAATTTATTAATTTAAAATTAATTCCCGTTGTCAAAAACAAAAAGCATATTTTTAAGAAATAATAACTACCAAAAGATTGACACTTGTTTATATCAAATTTCAAAGTGAAATTACATCCAATGACCAAAATTGGACTAAATTTTAAAAATATAATCTAATTATGATTTCAAACTATTCATATGTATAGTTTAACCCTATAAATTATTTTTATTAAAAAAGTTGTTTTCAATTAAAATTTAGTATTTTTACTATTCACAAAAATATGAAAGTTATCAGAAAAACACCAAAAATATATCAAAAAGAAAATTTTTATTTCCTGATTATAAAGAAGAAGTTTATTTTTTGAAAATTAATATAAAAAAGTATCAAATATTAGATTTAAAAATGATTCTCAATTAAAATGAGGTAAAATTTCATTTTTTTAAAAATACTTCTTTTATCTAAAAAATGAATTTGTTATTACATTATGTCTAAGAAACTCATAATATGTATTCTAAAATTATAAGGATTACATAATGTTCAAAATTTAGTTAATACTATTCAAAACTGCTTTTGAACAGCTAGTTTGCTAAGTCATGGTGCTCTAGAACTCGGTGTTGCTTGTAGTGAAAGTTATTGAATTACATGGATGAAATAATGTAATATGAAATCATGGAGTGTTACATTCATCCCTCCTTCAATAAATTGCGTCCTCACAATTTGAAATTGTTTTTTTGAAAACAAATGGTTGAAAATAAATAATACTTTTGTGGGAAAACCTGAATCGAAAATTGGGTTAATAAAATTTAGTCTTAATAAGAGGAAAAGGGAAATGAAAGGGTCACCACCAAATTATGATCTCGATTAGGAGAACATTGGTGGAAATTAGAGACAGATAATTGGAGGGAAAAAATAAATATTTATAGGGAGGGATTGAGGTCATCAATCACAATATATCATTTAAATATGTTGACATAACAAATCCATTATCAAAACCACTTTCAATACCAAAATACGTAAAAAGTGTATATGTTATTTATTCTCTTAAAAAAACATTTTTTCTTGTTAAGGAAGCCAAATATCAAATAAAACACGCGGCGTTGGAAAGGTCGTTGTCACCGCTTATATAAGAAGAACATTCCTTTTTTGTCATTTAGTAAAACGCTTCTTAGAAAAGGATTCCCCTTGAAATGAAAAGTCAAAGGGTTTTATACACCATATAAAAGAATGTCAATTAGAAATTAAAATATGTCTCAATGAAAGGAGATTGAGACGAAGTCCCATAACTAAAGTTTAAGAATTAATTTAGTAATAGAATAAGAGGTAATATATAAATATATTTTACTAGTAGAGTTACATCCTTCAACTAATTCTTACCACAAACTCAACTTTCACTTTAAAAGATTTCAAAATAAATATTCAATTTATCCTAATCATAGAGGGTTCCAAAAATATAATCGATTTATAATTCACCCATCAGAAACATTAAAAAAACTAGATTATACAATCCAGGGACTTCATGAAGTCCAATGGTAGGTGATAAATCCCAATCGCACTATAGTTGTGGGTTAGATTCCCACAGCTTTGTTCGACACGAAGGATTGTCACACGGTCTGTGTGTTCTCCTTTTTATAACAATCCAAAAATATCCTTAACAATAGTATCAAATTTCAAACTTAATCCTTTCCAACCTTTAGACTTATCCAAAATACTTATATCCAAACTCATAGTCCAAAATTTATAAGGATGTTAAACACAATGAAGATCCTTTTTTCCACATAAGAACATGTGAACACCTTCATCATGTGTTATTTTAAAACATGGTAACACCCATAATTACCAAAAAACCTTATTGATTACATTCATGCTCCCTTATCCTTTATATAATACTGGATATATTTCTTATATCCAAATTTTTTGAATATTACAACAATGATGAAATAAAAAAACTATTAATCAGTTCCAAGGAATTCATGAATATGCAATATATTTTATCCACATCAAACATCTCTTTTTCCAAAATCACTACCTCATGACCATATTAATAATTACCTTTCCTTCATCGATGTATTTTACAAAAAGATAATCTTACTATTAAGTAACTTTTCATAGAACAATATAATCTGAAATCCTAAATAAAATAGTACTGCAGTACAATCCTTATTTATCTCCATAATTCATATAACCTGTATATTGTTGATACAACACTCAAATGAAATAATTCTAAAATAACAACATAAGAACACTAGTAATTCTTCATCAGCTGAGGTAGTATCATAACTTGATTATTATCTAATATAATCATTTGAGGTATAGTCTGATGATTGGGACATTGATTTGTGTAGTGTCCCAACACCATGCAGATGAAGCATTTTACATTTGAAACCTTTTTCTTACCCTTGAAATTACATACTTAGTGTCCTTTTTCTCCACACATATAAAAAAATCCCATTCCCTTCAAGCATTTTCCAAGGTGACTATTTCCACATTTATCACATATTGGAAAATCCTTCTTTCCCCTATTCCCATTATCCATCTTTCTCTCTACCATCCTTTTCTTCCCTTGATTCCATTCAAAGTCATAGGACTCAGTGAATTCTTTAATTATCATATTAACAGATGGCACTATTTCTTCATATGATGAGAATAGGTGGGAGACTATTTACCTTATAAATGTTGGCTTCATACCAGGAAATATATGACCCTTTTTACTTTTTTGATCATAAATATTTCTAGAGATATCATTCATTCTACTTGGCACCATTTCTTAGTAATGGAATAAACTAGGTCAGTTTATGAATCGCAATTCATAATTCCAAACCAGTAAATTACCTAACATAAACTGAACAATCTATGGATATAATCAATAATCATAAAAAAGTTTTCATTAAAGAAGTATTTACTCCAAAATCCTTCATAATATCTTGTAATGAAAATTTGATTTATCCTATGAATATCCCCTGGGAGTGTCGTAACCAAGAGTGTAGCGTGGCCCATTGTCATGCCCTAGTTCCCATTCGAGTCTAGATCAAAGTGGTGTTTTCAGGTTTCACCCCTAGGTACGTCTGTGCCAGAGCTACCTCTACCTGCTCGTATGTAGGCAAGGATGTATTGCATGGAAAACTCACACAATCTCAAACTTACCAAAATTCCAGGAAGTTCTTCTACACTAATACTCAAAGTCTATCATAGGGTATTGTTCTTTATTCAGAGTTTATCTAAATCTAGTTTCCAAGGTTATTTCTAAACCTCCTATGATACCAACTGTAATGCCCCGACCCTAGATTCTTAGAGTCAGTGCATTATTTTAATACATTTTCATGATTACAATGAATCATGTCCTGAAAGACCGATCAGTTTAGCAGTCTTGGAAAATAGATTACATGCATGAATGTAAAATTACACATTCTAAAATACAACAAAAAAATCCTTTGAAAAAGCCAATGTTCCCTTATCTTAACCCTGCATCTCAAATATAAAATACTTCTTGGGATCCTGGGAAAATAAATCATAAGAAAGGGGTGAGCTCAAATGCTCAGTAAGGATAACAATAGAGCAGAAACTTTCATAAATAAGCATAAACATTTAAGGAAATGTATAAAACTAAAACAAAAGCTTTTTCAACATAAACATTATCATAATATGGAAAATATAAATCAAAATAATTCCATTTAATTACTCATATGGATATTCTACTGGTCAAATAATCACATGAAATATCAATATCCACATTCATAATGATGGAAAGCATAATGCCAATATTTTATAACCACTTAGTCAAGGCCTTCTGCCAAGACTAAAAATAAGATTCTGTCAAGGCCTTGTGCCAAGACACTAATTTGTCTCATGATACCTACCAATGCATAGAGGAGGTAAATCAGGCTCCACCCTTAACTTACTAAGTCCAATGCATTCCTTATATGAAAAGGTTTAAACATAACATAAACATTCGTTTTAAAACTAGCATACGAAATGGAAATACTTTATCCATAAATCATTAATGGTATAAAAATAACACACCCACAGTCAAACATATCACAAATACTTCAATACAATATTGAATATTTGTATCATAATAAATCAACTTCAAACATGTTTATAATCTATCAAAGGATGTTGACATATATAAAAATTATTTTTAAAACTCTATGAGAGAAATAAACCTTTATCAAGAAAAAATGTAAAAGTCACACAATTTAGAAAGGAATACATTTGAAGACATGTTTTATTCAAAGTTTCCCATTCTAATATGAAACTTTTTAAAGGAATAAATATTTTTAAAACATTCATATCCATAGAGATAAATCTTTAAAAACCATCTTGAACACATGGACATTAATGAGAATGATTTAGAAAAATAAATATTTAAAACATTTAAAATGATGTTTTAGTAAAAAGTCCATTAAAAATAATCCCTTTGAAAAGTCTTTTATAAAACATGGACTTGTATAATAAATATGTTCCAGTAGATACTTACGTAAAAACAACCTCAGATAATAAAGTGATTACGAAATTAACCCTTACCTTGCACATTTCTTTGGTCGAGGGTACGTTTAAACTCCTGTATAATGACCATAGTATGTTATTAAATTATAGAAGAACCATATTTATATTTATTATATCATACAAGATTCATTTTTGACCTTATACTACCCATTTAATAATGATTTCCATGTTAAATAAACATTTTGGGTAATAATCACTTTCTTTGTCATACATGTTTTAACTTGTTATTCTTGATGGTATCATTTAGATAATGATTAGAATACTTCCAGAATATATAACCTTATTTATATATCATACATATTTAGAATGTAAATATTTATAATAGATATATATATGAAATGGAAAACACTGTTTATGGAGACAGTAGGCTGTATATACGTATAAACGTTGTTTCAGTTTTCATATCATATTGAACGGAATTAAGTGAATAAGATATATGTAAGTACATAAATACAGACATATATATAAATATATATATCTCCAGTATCATTATTATGACATATATTACATACTTATTAGTAATATATATTTTTATAATCAACGATGAATGGTGAACGTGGAAATGAATCTCATTGCGTCGTGGAGACGATAATCCGTACGTATACACGGGCGACAATATCATTTCCTTAAAGGTGTGGAATTTGATGGTATATTAATTTTATAGAGACATTAGAATGTTATTTTAACTATTTATATACATTTTACTCATCCTTATATCCATCCTAACAACATAGTGTTGAATAACAAATTACACCACGGCGTGGAGACGGTAAGCCGTACATACACATGCATGGTGACATTATCATTCATAGGATGAATAGAATAATGAATATGGTTGTTCCATATTTATAATAACATCATATTATATATATATAAGGTACTGGATTTATTATTTTGGTATGGTAATAACAAAGAATGTGTAGGTGGAAGAAGAAAAGAACATGAAAGGGGGTGGTGAAATAATTACCTTTTCTTCGGGATCTTCCTTTGGATTTGATCAAAAGGGCTACTTAGGTTCGTTTTATGACCAATGGAAGGCCTCTATGAAGAAGGTAGGATAGTTGGGAGGATATTTGGGCGTGGTTTGGCCGAGAAAAATGGCTTTGGATGTGTGAATTTGAGAGAAGGGTAGTGCCCTTTTATAAGAGGGGTGATGGGAACCTTAGGAAAATCTGAAACTATTATTCTTCAATAAATTACTTTTCGGTTTCAAATGGCTCCAAAATGAATTATTTAAAGTATAAGGTGGGTATGGGTCGAAAAACACTCAACCAATAAGTTTTAGACAGGTTTGGGTCACTATATTAAGCTTATGTTTTATATTTAACTCTTAGTTAAATAGTTTGACATTTACCATGTCTCTTTGTATTTTTATATTATATGGTAAATAAACATACTATATACTTCCAATAGAACCAAAATTGGTTCATTAATGAATATAATATAACTATATAAGTTTTTTGGCTGATCCTTATATTTTTAGGAATAGAATATCAATAAATAATATTATATTTGTTTTAAAAACACTTTTATGTCAATTTTGACACTATTCAGTATTTTGTTTTTTCTAAAATTATGAAAGAATTATTACATGAAAAAAATTCATCTAACCATCCCAGAAATGCCATATAAACCTATAAAATTCTTTTATGTCAAAAAAATATTGAAATTATATTTATGTTAATATTTATAATACCATTTATTTGATTCATTCATTAATAAGGTAATTCATAAACCATCATTGTGTCATAAATAAATTTAATTATTTAATGTATAAAAATTATAAATAAAATATCATGATGTATTTAATATTTTTATCTACTTAATTAATATTTATAGTCGAATTTATCTTATGTGTAACCCTATATTAAAAATGGATCAGTTATTAAACTGTGAATTTAACAGTTTTAACTCTGCTTTAAATTAAATAAAATTAAATGTCCTAATCTAAACCAGGTGGACCTAAAGGATCTAAATTTAATACTAAGGTTGTTTCTGGTCGAATTACACTTTTCCAATAGAATTAGTTCATGTTTTAGGGTAAAAATAAAATCATTTTTACCCTTAATTACCATATTTACTTTTAACCATGGTAAATAAAAGTAAAAAGTTAGTATTCACCAAAAAATATATTCATCTTATTGGACCACATTTTACTTATTGATATCAACCATGACTCTTGGATTTTTTAAATTCAACTCATAAAAGTGGTAAAATTATGTTTTATGTAAATTTGAAAATTCTCCCAGGAGGTGGGTAAAAGACGGTAAAAAGTTGAATAAAATTTTTATATATATAAAATTATTATAAACTGACTATAATGAATTACACTGAAATTATATAGGGATTATGTATCTATTTATTCCTCAAATAAATTTAAATAAGATAAATAATTATTTAAATAAAAATTCTGTTTTAAACATAAACTCAGTGTTTTTCACTATTCATCAAAAATTGAAAGTGATCAAAAAAGTATAAAAAATTCACACTAAGCTAATTTTGAGAATCAGATTTCAAAAAAAGTCTATTTTACCCAATTATAAACATAGAAATTTCATTTATTAATTTATAATTAATTTCCATTGTCAAAACCAATAAAAACATATTTATATAAAATAATAAAAACCAAATTATTGACACTTGTTTATATCCATTTTCAAAGTGAAATTACTTCCAATGACCAACATTGGATTAAATTTTAAAAATATAATCGAATTATGCTTCCAAACCATTCATATGTATAGTTGAACGCTATAAATTATTTTTATTAAAAAAGTTGTATTCAGTTAAAATTTAGTATTTTTCACTATTCACCCAAATATGAAAGTTATCAAAAAAACACGAAAATTATAAAAACAAAATTCTTATTTTCTGATTCTAAAGAAGACGTTTATTTTTTAATATTTAATATATTAATTTTTCAAATATTGGATTCACAAAGGGTTCAATATTAAAAAGTGGTAAAATTGCATTTTTTTGAAAAAAAAATTCTTTTATCTGAAAAAATGAATTTGTTCTTAAATTATGTCTAAGATACACA